>CM076580.1:946245509-947612717 GCA_034641835.2 Pinus albicaulis | reverse complement strand
ATCTGCACATCTCTTCCACTCACCTCGCATTCCTCATCATGCTCATTTGCCTGTACGGACTTACATTTTATCGCTGGGAGTAGAAACTGAATCATAAATTCCCTCACAACAAATATAGGATGCATTAACTCCTCATCAGAATTAAATGGAGTCAATTTAACAACAAATCCTATTGTTGTCACATTCATGAGATTTTCTTCAAAAATAACTAAAAGAAATCTCAACAAAATTGAAATCTTTCTAGCCAATATATTATATCTCAACAAAATTGAAATCTTTCTAGCCAATATATTATAGAATTATAAAAAAAAACAAAAATTAATATAACTTTTCAACGTGGCTTTGCATGTTGAATGAAATACGTATGGTGAGCGAGTTTACTATTACTTAAACCTTGTGATAGTTGGAAAGCATTACTTATTTATTTTCAAAGTGTATAAACTTTTTTATTTCTTTATTTTTAAAATTTTAAAATTCAATATTATGGTTATTTTCAATTTATTTAGTTTTTCTAGCTTTATAAATTTTATTCCTAAAGAAAAATATGAACGAGCCTTCCTCATGATAGAACGATTAGCACAATAGACTTCCGAAGCGGCCTTTACCTGGAAATAACGGACGATTCACAATTTTTTCTTTCAGCTCTGCATATTTATTAGGAATATGGCGACTGCTCCAAAACCTTTTTTCCTTACGCCTCATTTCAGATGCTCACTCTCGGAGTTCGAGTCTTGTGGTCTCGGCAGCCGGAATGATTGTCAGGCATGATTATGTGGTCTCTACCAGCCGTAAAACCCTAGGTCTTTCAGTAAAGGACGTGGCAAACGTGGAACACACGATGAGGGTGAGGTCCGAAGGTCGATGGCCATGTGGTTTTGTCGTTTTCATTTGATGCTCTGGATATATTTATATGTAAAGTTGTGGCTGCGAGTACTATACTATTTATCCGCACGGCCAAGGGATAAACATGCACACAGAGGCATGCTGTGGATGTGACAAGTTGTCAACCAAAATTCAAGAAAATAGAAAAAATATTGGAATTCAGGGCGAAAATGGTCCCACATAGATGTTGTGTATTTCCAACCATGAGACCAAATTCTGGTACATGCACACAGATATATCAGAAATAAATATAAAGCATTTGCTATTGTAATTTCCTCCGGGATTTCTGTGTCAAGAAAACCAAAGTGAACCATAGCTTTTGAACCTCTAAAACGAGATCTTTAAAAAAATACACAATTTCGAACTGAATTCTATTTATATTCTATTTGTTGCAGCCGGGAACTGAAAGGGTTAGGCTTGCCATGCAAAAAAATTGTCAATTTTTTGGTTTGCAGAGAAAAAGCAGAAGCATTGGCCATGAAATACACCGCGAATTATTTTTCTAGGGTACAAAAGCTAGACATTATAGAATTAAATATCTGTAGTTCTGTCTCGAGACACTAGAATAAAAATATCTGAGGTTCTATCGTGGTGGGAATACATACCTGGTAGACACAGAGCACGTGTAAACCAAAACATGGGTCACACGGTGGCTATATAAAACCCACATGGTAGAGAGCTGGGTTGAAAACCCTCACGGCCTCGCTGATTCGAATTTATGTAGGAACGCAATAAATTCATGTTCTTGCATAATCTCCGTTTGATGTGCACCATATTTCGTTAAAAAGATCTATCCGAGAAGTACAACATTTTGTGTGAACAACATAGGTCCATGGACCAATGTTGCTCTCGGGTTTCCAAAAAAATGTCGTTTAGGTCTTCAAAACCGCTCCGAAATTTCAGGGCCCGAAAAATAGCTAAAAATAGTTAATTGCGATGAAACTGAAAAACTGAAAGAACGGATGGTGGCGTTTCAAATGGAATAAGTGGGTGGCCACCAATATCCCCCTGGATCATTAGGGCCCCAAAACGACTCCGGAAGTTTAGGACCCAAAACCTTGTTAAAAATAGTAAGTTGTGCTGAAAGTGAAAAACTGAAAGAACTGATGGTCAGGGTCCAAATGAAATAGGTGGGTTGGCCACTAATATCCACCTGGATCATCCCCTCCACCCCCCTCCCCCCCAAGAATCAATGGTCCCCATTGTATTGAGATCCTCCATGAGATGAGGCAAATTCTGTTGGATTGGGTATTAGATTTGTCGAAGATGTC
This sequence comes from Pinus albicaulis, assembly GCA_034641835.2. Classification (NCBI taxonomy): domain Eukaryota; kingdom Viridiplantae; phylum Streptophyta; class Pinopsida; order Pinales; family Pinaceae; genus Pinus; species Pinus albicaulis. The sequence goes on along the minus strand of CM076580.1, from coordinate 947,610,564 downwards.
ATGAACCTACGGGCGGAGATGCTGGATGTGTTCAGTGAATTTAATTTATTGATCAGCCTCAGACAATACATGTGTGGATTTTGTCTGGGTAGTTGCATGAGGTATGGCCACATCAGGCGACTGCGCGTTGGGGGTCAGATCAATGGAGTGCTTGTCCTGACAGTGTTGAGGAACCTCTGTGAGTGAAGAGAAAATGTTTTCGTATTCCTCCATGACTTTGTCCATCTGCTACAGTCGTGCAGGGGAGCCCTGTTTCGTGGTTGTGGCCACAATATTCTTCTTTCCCTGTAAGCAAGTTGTAAAGAAAATAAATTTTCTGGTTTGGAAAACAATCTTACTGCATTTTTTTGCAGTAGTCAAAGAGATGACAGAAGGCGATATTACCTTCATTATCCTGTACAATTCATTTCCCAAAGTAATAATAACAACATGAGGCCTAGACTCATACACAACATGTCACCTTCACAAGTATGGTTGGCCCAATAATACATCAGACATATCAAGAGGAGTAACATCACACAATACCTCATTTGTGAATGGCTTGATGTTGTATGGAAAGTGGCACTGCTGGCGGATGCGGTGATCTCTTCCTTTGTGAAGCCACCCAATGGTATACAGCTGCGGGTGTGCTATGGTCAGTAGTCCAAGTCGATTCAAAACCCCTGCTAAAATGAGGTTCTTTTGGCTTCTGCTATCAACAAGAAATTATAGTGGAGAACCCTTCACCCACATCTACGATTGGAAGAGGCGCTCCCCCTCCTCTGGATCCTCAGCATCCTCCTTTTGGAACTTGGTGGTGGAAAAAATGGCACTGGGGTCTGCATCAATGATCTACTTCCCTTTGTCATCTCCCTTGTCTAGTTCTGGCTCAGGATCAGAACATGCATCTGATTCGGTTGCCTTCAATTCGGCCACCAACAATTGTTTGGCCCAACACTCGTTTATGCTGTGAGTGGAGCTATTATGAAATTCAAACCACTTCCCTGTGTCCTTTTTAGATTTGTGGTGTCGTTTTGAGTCACCCCACTTTGGCTCTGCCCCCTGTTATGTGGTTCAGGGGTGCCTTTCCCCGGCTTCGGATTTGCAGATCCAGAGTCTCGCTTCTTCTGCTTAAATTTCTACTCGATCTTAGTGGCATACAGATATGCCATGCCAAGAATGGCGATGTCGAGGAATTCCATTTCCTCCTGAATGTGTCTGTGTAGACAGTTGCAGTACTTGAGCATCAAATGTCTCTCTGAATATTTAATACCCAACTATGTGCACAAGGTATGTAACAAATTCGTCAGTGCGTGCACATCTTGATACCTTTGCTACCGCAGCGTGGTCCATTGGATGTACTTGTCCTCATAGCTCCCCACGGGGTAATATTGTTCCTTGATGCCGTCACAGAATTAATTGCAAGTGGGTGCGGACGAGAACAGAGAAGTTCTCCCCTCATCCTTTTTCTCACAATAGGTTTCCCACCAGTCTTTGACATGGGGGTGGCTTTAAGGAGTGAAAAAATAATATTTTCTCGGTCATAGAAATCATGGACCGAGAAATAACCTTCTAGAAAATTCAACCATCTATCGACGTCGTCTGTATCTATATGGCCTTCAAATAGAGGAATGTCAAATTTTACCTATACCTTGAAGGGAGTGGCACCTCCAGAGTGGTTGTTGGATGTAGATGCGCCATAGGTGGGTAGCTGTTGAAGGAGTTGAGAAAAATTATCCATCACCGCGTTCCTTTGTTTCTCGAGGGCATCCTCAAGCAATATTTTGATAGGATCTCCTGCTCCCTCTTCTTTATTTTCTTCTTCCATTGGAGGTCATCGGGGTTTGCAAGGCTAATCTTGCAAGGGTTCAACCAGATCGAGCCTTAACTCCTTATACCCTGACCACGTTGGAGACATGCAAAGAAAAACAGAGAAAGACCAGATCGCTTTGATACCACTAATCTAGATTTATGCAGGAACTAGAATATAGAAATAGACATAAACACAGAGATGCAACAGAAATAATACTTCATTTCATTAATATCAAATAATAGAAATATGCTTACAGACATAATGGAACTAACTAGCTAGGGCGCTAGTAGTTTATCTCTAAAAAGAGATGTGGTGGCTACATGTCTCTGAACTGTGTGAAAATGAGGCTCAAGGGCCTATTTATTATTGAGAAACAATGTAAATCCAAAAACCTAACCCTTGGAGATGAAGTGCCAAAACTATGGGCCCCGTTTGAGTAAATCAGTGTTTCAACTTCCCGGGGACGTAACATTGACATACGATCTTCGTTTGACGCACACCATACCTCATTAGAAATATATATTTGAGGAGAAAACTTTTTGTGTGAAAAACATTAGTCCATGGACCCAAGTTGCTCCCGGTTTCCCAAAAAAACATCGTTTAGGGCCTCAAACGGCTCTAGAAGTTCATGGCCTGAAAAAATGTTAAAAATAGTAAGTTGTGTTGAAACTGAAAAACTAAAAGAACTGATGATGGAGTTTCAAATGGAATGGATGGGTGGCCACTAATATCCAACTGGATCATTAGGGCCCCAAAATGGCTCCAGAAATTCAGGACCCAAAAACTTGTTAAAAATAGTAAGTTGTGATGAAAGTGAAAAACCGAAAGATCAGATGGTAGAGGTCCAAATGGAATAAGTGGGTGGCCACTAATATCCACCTGGATCACTTGCATTATCCCTTCTCTTAAAGAGAAGGAGCACTTAAAAATTAAATTTATGATAATACTTCAAATCTATATTTAAAATAAAAATATAATATTTTTCTTAAAAATTCATAGCGTCTACCTTCTACTTAGTTCCTAGTTCCAAAATCCTTTAAATCAAAATAAAAACAAAAATGCAAACCTTTCTCAACCCAAGGGTAAGATTATAGCATGAAGATGTTCTATGGTCACTTTACTAATTTTTAATTCTAAATTTTTATTTTTAAATTTAATTTAAAAATAAACCATATGTAAAAACAATGTAAATTTTGAAACGAGTACCCACTTTTTTGAGGTAGCAAAAAAGTAATCTGATTTCGAAAAGTGCTCATCCAGAATACACTCTTTTTGGAGCATATTTTTGACACTTTAAATTTTCTTATGTATCAAGTGTGAACAATTTTTTTTTAAATGTCAGTGATTTTAATGCTTATTTTGAAAAGCGTTGATGCAACATCGACCCATTTTTTTAGAAGACTTATTTCTTATATTTTAATTTTTCTAATCCATTAAGTGTCGATATATTTTTTTAAATGTTCATGATTTTCATGTAGATTTTAAAAAGCATCAACATATATATATATATATATATATATATATATATATATATATATATATATATATATGAGACATTTATGAAACTATAAATGTTCTTATGTCCTAAGTATACACAATTGTGTTTTCAAATGTTGATTATTTAACAATTTTTGAAGTTGTCTTATGTCTCTTCATGTTTTTCGTCGTAGGATGCTAGTTTTTTAAGATTTTTCTAAACATGTGTTTTTTACTTTGCAATATTTTTTTTTTTTTTAATATGATATTTTTTCCGCTAAATAAAAAATAATAATAATAATAATAATAATATTAAAAATATGTAAAAAAATATATATATAAAAATATAAAAAAATACAAAAAAAAACATAAAAATATGTTTAAAAAAACAAAATTAACTTGTAAACGATATATATATATTTTTAAAATAAAAAGCAAAAACGATGGGGAGTTTCATGAAAGGTCAGTTTTTTTAAGAGAGACAACTATTGAAATATTTAATTCAATTAATTTAATTAATTAATTAATTTATTTTATTTTATTTTATTTAAAATGCTTAATTTAATAAGTCTTTTTTATTAAAATATAAATCTAATTAGGTTGACAAATAAAACCCTAATTAATTAATTAGTAGAAATGTTTTTAAGTAGATGTATTTAAATTAATGAATTATTTAATTTAATATGTTAATTTAAATTATATAGGTAATGTATAGTTTGTAAAATTGTTTAATTTGATAAGTTTATTATTAAATTATATAAATGTTGTATAGTAAGTAAATTTTTTTTTATTTAATCAATCAATTATTTATTAATTTATTTACTTGTTTAATATATTTATTTGTTTATTTATTTATTTATTATAATAATAATAATAATAATAATAATAATAATAATAATAATAATAATAATAAATAATAATAATAATAATAATAATAAATAAACAAATAAATAATAATAATAATAATAATAATAAATAATAATAATAATAATAATAATAATAATAAATAAATAATAATAATAATAATAAATAAATAATAATAATAATAATAATAATAATAATAATAATAATACAAATAAATAATAATAATAATAATAATAATAATAAATAAATAAATAAACAAATAAATATATTAAACAAGTAAATAAATTAATAAATAATTGATTGATTAAATAAAAACAATTTTACTTACTATACAACATTTATATAATTTAATAATAAACTTATCAAATTAAACAATTTTACAAACTATACATTACCTATATAATTTAAATTAACATATCAAATTAAATAATTCATTAATTTAAATACATCTACTTAAAAACATTTCTACTAATTAATTAATTAGGGTTTTATTTGTCAACCTAATTACATTTATATTTTAATAAAAAAGACATATTAAATTAAGCATTTTAAATAAAATAAAATAAAATAAAATTAATTGAATTAAATATTTCAATAGTTGTCTCTCTTAAAAAAACCGACCTTTCATGAAACTCCTCATCGTTTACTATTTATACCTCGATTCCTTTGCCCTATTTTCTCTTCTTTTCAAAGAACTTTGGATGTCTACCCCTAATGATGGACTCACTTAGACAGTCTGAAACGTTGGGTGATTACAAAACTCAGTAACAGGTTATTCCTCTCTTCTATAAACTATCTCACCTGTATGGATTCTCTCTTTAAAAAAACAAAAAACAAAAAATAAAAAACTATAAAAATAAGTTACACCATCCTTTCTTAAAAGTGCCACCATCCATAATGCGAGTGAGGAAAATCCATTTGTTATCTTATGGGTTATAGAGGAACCCTTGATGAGTGCCTTCTGCAGAATAATACATCCATATGCCCTCAAGGGACATATGTGGCTAGGATCAAATAAGACACGTTATCCTCCAACATTTATCTTATGTGTGGATGGTAAATATTGTGCAATTGTGGCATTGTATGTCTGGAGGGATCCATGGTTTCTCAGCTTCACTCCAACGCAGGCCCTTGATCCATTTTACAATCTATGGATCGATGGTGGCGCTTAGGAAAGATGTAGAAAAAAACCTAACACTGCACATACACTCCATCCTTTCCTCCCATTGTTTTCATATAAAACACAATAATACGTTGAAACCCAAATTTTACAAATGAAGGGAATAAAAAAAATATAAATTATTAAGCAATATATCCTAACTAGAATTGTGGTAGCTTATTTAAAGGGAGATGTTTTTTTTTGCATGTTCTAATAGCAAGAAGACATTAGAAAAAGCCAATACTTCCTTCTAACATAAAGTATGATTTCCTAGACTTTAAAATCATAAAGATCCAAAACTCTAACCCTGTGAGTTGATGTAGTATAGAAATGTGCACCGAAAGAGTTAGTTAATATGGATACTTACTAGGACCAAAAAAATTTCATACAAACTCTCTTTAAAGTACTTCTTAGACCATTACAAAATTTAATCCATGCCCTATGTTTTTGCTAAGTCACGCTATCAAAAATTTAAAAAATTGCATGTTAAGAAAATTCATAAAAAACAAAATGACAATTTATAAATTTAATAATAACAATACATAAAAAAATTTAATAATTTATTATATGTAAAACCATTTTAAATTGGTAAAATAAAGAAATAGCTATCTCAATTTACTAGTTCCACAATTTCCATATAGATCTCTATTTTAATATGTTTTATCTTATTTTATTTAGAAGAATTGAAACCTCTATTTACACACATTAATCTTCAAAAAAATATGAAATAAAATATTAATAATAATAAAGATACCCTATTAATTTCGGAACTTTGGATTTAACTCTATAATAAGGAAAATGGTTTCTATTTACACATGCTAAGCCTCTAATGGTTCATTAAAACAATAATAAAAGTGAAAATGTTATGTTTCAATTATATATATTACTTTAGCATTTAATTGATCATTAAAATATTAATAAAAATTAAAATGATATATTTATATAAAATATACATATATATATTTTTTAAATTTACTAATTTGTATTGAATAAAAAACTTTTTTTTAGAACATTAAATTTTGACGAGAAGAAAAATAACCTATATTTATGTTATCACAATGGATTAATATATATTTTTGCAAAAAGCTATTTCTTTACAAAATTGAATGTGGGTAGAAAAGGGTGGAGAGGAAAATAAACTATTTAAAGTATCAATATCTTCTTTACAGAAATTGAGAAGGAAAATAAACCATACTCCAAGTAATTAAGTTAAAACCCCAAACAATATTTAAGGATTGACAAAATATAGAATAACATTTAAACAAGTTCGATGGAAAGAAGTCAAAATGAACACTTGTTTTACAATTTGGACGTGTAGCAAGAAATATTCGAAAGAAAAATGTTGTTGACTAGGCCCTCAGCTACTTGGGTGGTAATTTGCAAAAGAGAACAAATCACCATTTTCATGTTGTTGACTAGGCCCTCAGCTACTTGGGTGGTCATTTGCAAAAGAGAACAAATCACCGTTTTCTTGACAACATACGAGTAGTTTCCATTTGTTCATATTTTGCTTGTAATATTATAAGATAGATAACGAATTAAAAAAAATAAAAAAAATTTCTGAAGATGTATATAAAGGATCCTTCATAAACTATTTTGGTAAGTGAATTACTATAGAAATAAGCATTTAAACTAATTTTTCACTGTCTATACATGTTTTGGTGGACTCCTTTCACCTTGAAACTTGATTAGGTGGTAAAAAAAAATGAGATTTCCTCGTGGGAATGATCAGCCGGGGAATGTCATGGGTATGTTCTAGCTACTTTTTAGTTCGTATTTGTGATATCCATTATATTAAAATGTGAATGTTTGACGATTGAAATGGATGGATTTTCAATTCTTCAATGTCGGGTACGAGCGCGTAAAAAGCGCCAATATATCTTCAATTTTTTGTTCAGGCATATATATATATATATATATATTCCCATTCATAAATTGAAGCACTTCTCTCACTTTATCCAAAGAGCTATCTCGGAACCTACAGCAGCTGCACCATCAAAATCACCGGCCAGCCCAGATTTCCTATTGAATTTCTGATTAAGAAAAACGTCTATGTCGACGCCACACCCATGCTAATACATTTAGATTTCTATACAACCAATGCAGAATAAACCTTGTATGCTTTTTAGAGACTACTATCTCTCATCTTCAATGTGAATTCTAAAATTCATTGTGCAAAAGTTCATTGTTGGGAGGACTTCAGCACTCACTACAACACAAGAGGGAGTTTTAAGACAATATTTAAGACATTTTTTGAGTAAATTGTCTTAACTTGAGACAAAAAAAAAACTTGTGTATTGTCTTTTAGTGGGTGTCTCAAATTAAATTGTCTTAAAATTAAAGTCTCAAAATATTGTCTCTATAAAGACAATATATAACACAAGAACTTTTGTCTCTCGAGAGACAATTTCATTTTTGTCTCTGTAGAGACAATAGTTGGGATTAAAGACATATTGTGTTTAAAGAGACAATGTCTTTTCCTAACTATTGTCTCTCTAGAGACAATAAAAAATAATGAATCTAAAAAAACATCTCACCATTGAAATAAACCAATATTAAAAGTATTTAATTAAAAATAAACTACAATATCATTTATTAATTCATATTAGGACACTGTGGAATCAAACCACCAACCTCCTGCTTATAATGCATGTGCTCTTCCATTGAGCTAGCACTCTTTAAAGAATTATGTGAGAGTTATGGAAGTCCTTGAAATTGCATATATAGGCTTTGATATTTAAAAAATGTTCCACACATAATGGTGTAATCTTTGTAAAATCTAAAATCATGCAGCCCATATTTTTAACTTGATAAAAATAACTTAATAGAGTTAGGTCGATGTCACACCCATGTAGCATGACTCACACAACAAGCTAATAATACACAATAATTTACAAACTATTTAGTCTAGTCATACAAAAAAAAGTAACTAGAATAATCACGAGCCTTTAATGTCTTGCCACAATTGTTGAATGGTTTATGTTAAGCATGTTTCTATTGTTCACATATAGCAATATGAATTTTTTCAAGGAAATTTTCACATTAGCTAAAGATAAGGTACAAAGAAATTAGCATAGCCATCCTCCTATCTATCCCTAAATGTTTTGCAACAAGTGAGATAATCTATCACAATTATCATTACTTATTAGTAACGATAAAAAATGTGAGTTAAATATCCTCATATTTAACTTTGCACCCTAGAAGAGAAGGAGATAAGTGTTCAGATAGATTTGGAAAAGTAAAGGAGAGATTACAAAACCCAAATCCGAATTTGATAGATTTGGAAAAGTAAATGAGAGATTACGAAACCCATTGGGTAGTTCTTTTAAACCTGTAAGAATAAATGACATTGATGAGCCCAACAACTTCAACTTTGCAATTTTTTCCCAAGCCATAACGAGGATCTTTTAAGTTTTCACAGCTAGACAAGTCCAATAACCTCAATGATGAAAGTTTCTCCATCTTGTTAGGAATCACTTCCAGACTTGTATACCTTCCCATATGGAGTTTTTGCAATGATGTAAGATTTTCCAGACTTCTAGGAAGCCCAATTAGACTTTCACAAGAGACCAAGCCCAATTAGACTTTCACAAGAGACCAAATGTTCGGAAAAATGTCCAAAAAAATTCAATACTCTTATATGGATTCATCCGTTGAAGGACCATCCTTATTGACATTAGATTTAAGTTAGCATGTAACAAGATGTCATTACCTGGATTTTATGTGCCTTTGTCTCATATTCATTGTAAATGTCTTTGAGAATTTGATTTAGTACATAAATTCTTATAAACACTATTGATTCATTTAAAAACGAATTTATTCTTAGACAACACGCATAACTAGACTACTTCTTATGTTAATCAGATTGAGAACCAATGTCTTTCTTAAGAACACAAGAGTTTCTTGTAGCTCAAATTCTTGATCCACAAAGATTCATGTTTTTGTTTCTTACTTATGGTAAGAAGAAAAGAAGAACGAATACCCGTAACGGTGCCAAATTATAAAGGGGGTAGATCTGAATTTGTTTTCAATATAATAAACTTCTAATTTTATAAAATAAATTTTATTTGCACAAACTTTATTACATTTTTGACAGACTAATTTTAAAAGGAAAAAATATTTACGTATTTCTTTGATATTGAACACGAAGACTACTTAGCTATCATGTTTTCTAACTCAATTTCAATAAATAAAATGAGTGTTTGAAAGGCACCTGATTTCTTCTTAGCAGATAGTGAAAGGATAGGTACAGACATAATCAAGAATCAAGGTTAACTCTCTGTTTGAATGGCTCAATTACCTTTAAGAGCTTGACAAAATCTACCATTGTGAGGTGCTTCCCTGGATCTTTTGATGTGCACAATTCTGCTAAATGTAGCAGCTGCAGCATGTGAGACTTCCCCAGCCCACGAGAGATGAAGGGATCCAGGGTATCTTCTACTTGGTCCATATTGATCATATGCCTCACACAACCCATGAGATTCCAGCTTCCCCTTCTTGGAATTCCATACCTATAGGTTCCTTACCAGTTAATAATTCCAGCAAAATCACATAACCTCTAGTTGTTTCCTTCCAAATTTTCCCATATTCAGGAGGAATATAACAGTTTCCTGCAATATTTGTTCTTACATGACTGTCATATGCACTTATGAGATAGGAAAGGCCAAAATCAGCAAACTTGGGTTTCCAACAATGATATATATGGTGTACTGCCCGTTGAGATTGCTAATCTTGTTAGTTTATTTTAAATTATAATTCATTCTTCGGTAGCCCTCCTACCAAGCTTGACAATATTGAAAATTTGAAGTATCTTGATCTCAAATCCAATACATTTTCTGTAGCATTCCCCCAGATGGGGATTTTGTCAAAAATGTTATATCTGGATGCCAGTAAAAATTCCTTCTTTGGAGTTTTCCCTGGAGTTATAATGCACTATCCAGATTGCTACTAAAGGAAATTTGGGGCATGGAAAATTTGGTCCATCTATGGATAGGATCAAACTCGTCAGTGATATAATACTAGCTAAAATTAGAAAACTTGTTAAGCTTAATATATTAGATTTTCGGGGCTGTAAGTCAGTGGCCACATTCACTCAAAAATTAGAAACATTAAATCTCTGATGAAACTTGACCTCTCAAAGAATAAATTTTAAGGATCATTACTAGACAACATTGACAGTTTGCACAACCTTCTGTATCTAATGACTACAATTAATAGACTAAGTGGGTGCATTCCAAACACAATTGCCAATTGTATGGATTGCAGGTACTAGATTTGTCTTTCAAAGCGCTGACTGGGTGGCTCATTGATGATTTCACAAATCTGGAGTCAATTCAAAGTTTTATTGTTGAAGAAAATATTTTGATAAGACCCATTCCATCTTGGCTTGGTGGATGGAGAAGAGAAACTTCTATAAGGTTATCCAAAAACTAGTTTTAAGGTCACTTACCTCAGGAATTGGGTAATTGTTCATCTCTTAGGTCATTGGGAATTGATACTAAAAACCTCTGTGAATCAATAACATCAGATCTTTATCATGCTAAGAGCCTAGCCTCTCTCTCTCTTTGTCACTAAATCAATTTAATGGTAGCATAGAGGACACTTTCTGAGAGTGCATGAATTTGAAAAACTTGTTATTGGATGGGAACAATTTGTCTGGTGGAATCCCTGGTTATGTTTCAAGTATGCCTTTGGTCACCTTAGACATGGTACACGATAATTTCTCTGGAAAATTACTATATGAGCTTTGGAGTTCGCATAATTTTCTTGGAATATCTCTCAACAATAACTTCCTTGTGGGTGGGTTGTCTCCATCCATGTCTACTGCCAACAATATTCTAAGGTTGCACCTCGATAACAATATTTTACAAGGATTTATTCCTAAACAGGTTGGAAAAATGAATAATTTAAAAAATTTATCACTTAATGGCAATAGGCTCATAGGAAAAATTCCTCCTAAACTTTTTGATTGTGTCAATCTTGTGGCTGTTGATTTGGGAAGTAATGATTTGTCTGGTACAAATCCAAGAAAGATTGAGTAGCTAGAAATGTTGGATAATCTTGTCCTTTCTCATAAGAATCTTTATGGTTTCGTTCCAGGTGAAATTTGTGCTAGATACAAGGAAATATTCCAATTAATTGATTCCAAATTTACACAACACCATAATATGTTGGACCTTTCATGGAACAATTTGACTGGTAACATTCCTGAGAAGATTGGGAATTGCAACGTGATATTTGAGTTAAATTTATAGGGAAACCTACTTACTGGTCATGTTCCTTGGAAAACTTTCTTGGCTTGCAAATATGACTTTACTGGATTTGTCCTTCAATTTTCTTAGTGGTCTCATTTTACCTTCAAGAGACTCCAAAACCTTCAAGGTCAGATTTTGTCTCATAACCAGATTTATGGTAGTATTCCTATGGGGTTAGGAAGGATTTGAGGCCTTGTGAAGCTTAATTTAACAAATAATTAACTGGCGGGCACCCTTCCTGCTCTTGAAAATCCAAAAAGGCTCACTCAATTATATTTGAGCAACAACAATCTCACCGAAATTCCCTTACCATCGTTTTTTCCAAATCTGGGCAATCCTTTTTTTTTTTCGGTTTGAGAAATAATAGATTTACAGGGACCATTCCAGATGCTATAGGAAATCTATCTTCACTATTTCTTTTTGTTTTTCATAATAATAGTCTTACTGGAAGCATTCCTGCAGAGATGGCTAATCTAGCCTCGCTGATGTAGTTGGACCTGTCCTCCAATCATCTTGAAGGGATCATTCCTCCCAACTTATGTAAAATATTTGGCCTTGAATCCATAGACTTCTTAGAAAATGCATTAGTGGGAGATATTCCCGAGAGTTGTGAAAAAATTAATATCATTCCTTGCCAACCTGGGACTATATGAACATCCAAATAATATTGTGTGTCCCTCAGGATCCTTCTTGAGCAAAGGTGTTGTATGGGGCATAGCAATAGGGAGTACATTTTCATTACTTTGTTTGATATTGGTCGTTATTAGGTGGAGTACGTTGACAAACGAGGCTTTGGTGAAAAATCTAGATAAAACAATGCTCACAACTCCTCTTGAACCCAATCACTATCAAATTTTGAAAAAGATGAAGGAGCCTCTTAGTATCAATGTGGAAATATTTTAAAAGCCTCTATTGTGCCCTAGCCCAACTGATATTCTAACAACAACTCATAACTTCAACAAAACTGATATGATTGGAGTTGGCGGGTTTTACACTATCTATAAAGTTGTTCTTCTAGAAGGTAGGATTGTAGCTGTCAAAAGGCTAAGCCACGGGCTTGGACAGGGTAACTGTGAGTTCCTAGTGGAGATGGAAGCTATTGTAAAGGTGAAGCATAGGAATTTGATATCTTCATTTGGTTACAAAATTTTTGGGGAGGACAAGTTCTGATTTACAAGCATGTGGAGAATGGCAGTCTTGATCTATGGCTATTTAATCGTGCAGATGTTTTTGAGGTCCTTGACTAGCCAAAGTGCTTCAAGATTTCCATAGGTTCTAGGTATTCTAGTTTTGGAAGACCCCAGAGATATGAATATGTAGGACCTCCCACTCCCTACAAATGGCTTCAATCCATTGCACAAAGACATGCAAAGGGACTGCCCTAACACCCTCGAAAACATTTGAATATCCATACCCATGGCAAGCCTCAGGGAAAACATAGCTATGTCCATTTCCATGTCCCTTCTATTCCAAGCCACACCCACATCTCCTTTCTGAAATTTCCCAAAATCCTCTAATTCTTCCACAAATTCCGCATACTCCAACATCCTACAAGGTCTAGAAAACCTCAATTCTCCCACCTAACTAGTAGATCCTAAACCAAAACCTGTAATCCCTTATCAGGAAGAATTTTGATAGAAGTATATGCTACCTGTAGATAGTACATATGACAGATACACACCTTGGTAATATTGTTTTCCACAATCTTCATTTCTAATGGCAACATATTTCAAATTGAAAGGATTATGATGTCGCATTGCTGCACGGACAGAAACCCATGTTGGATTAGAAGGACCTCTAGCAAGTTCAAAACTGTTCAAGATATCCTACAAGAAAAATAAAATACTAATAAGATATATGGTCATATTTATGACGCTTACTACACAGGACATGGATTTTTTCAAACAATAGTAATTGTGATTCCATAATTACGCTTAACTATTTACTCTCAAACTCAATGTAATTGAATTTACAACATTCAATGCTTAAATCAAAATTATGCACTCTTGGAATATTAACAAGTGAATAATTATTGTAATGCCATGCATTTCATTAAACAATGAAAATTGTTATTCCTAATCCTGTAGCTACATTTTCAATATTGACTTTAAAATTTGCAATCATGTAAATAAGCTCAGAATTCAATGTCAAATTTAATATGGTCAGAAGAGAATGACATAAGAGAAAAAACATCCAAAATACTAAAATTATTTAAATCAACAAGAAGCAAATTTATCAAAGGTCTAAGTCAATGTGAAACGCAATCATAGATTCATAACAATCCCTAAACCCCCAATAATCAAAAAATTGATAACTAAATATCAAGTCAATAGATAGACTCTGTTGATAATGCACTCCATGTTAAGAAGGCAAGTGATAGACAAGGAAGACCCATCGAATAGGCCAACTGAAAGATACAAGGAACTTGTTTTTGAAAGGATGCTAGAAAAGGTCCTCCAACTAAGAAAACCTGCTATGAGTGGCATTTTTGAGACACTTATGTACCATCAAAATCACCTAGGACTGGCCCTTGGCATCATCCACACCACTTGAGGGGAGGGGGGACACTTGACCAAGGTCTCAACATTAATACAATTTTGATTACCATCCAACTTGTTGTTGAACCACACTCCCATGGGCTGAAAGGAACTTATTTAGGAAATGTATTTCCCTTTAATCTAGATTATGAATGGATTCTAGGTTCATTTTTCTTCAGATTTATCTCAGTTGATGGCTTTCCCTAACTAATGCAACTGTCCATATACAATGCTATTTTATGAGAAACTTTAGCTACAGAGGGAAAATATCAGTCTTGCATGAAGCTTATCGCACTCATTTTGTGAAGTTAAAGATTCGTATCTATAACCAGATCTGAGGAAAAATTAGTTGAGGATTTTATTCAGTATTTTCTTTGAAGCCTTAATTGAAGTATGGCTTGAAATCATGACTTACCTTGTTCATGATCACCTGTAGTTGTTTTTCCGAAGACGTTTCACATTCATATAGTTAAGATTAAGGCATACATCTCATGGATAAAAGCATATTTGAAGCATCAAACATAAGGTTACATAATGTTTCCAAAATGCCTTATTATAATCCTCAGTATTGTAATAAATGAGATCTTAATTGGGATTGATTTGATCTATTTGTATGACCTCTGAATCTTGTTGAAGTAATATCAGCCTATATAACCAATATAGTCCTAAGGCACTTTCTAGTAGTCTGAGAAATTTCTTTGTTGTAGAGTTGAAGGAGAGATTTTGTTGTGGCTCCAAGTCTTTTGAGAGAAAAGAATCTGGAGCTGTAATTTATGAATGGGTACTGTAACTTCAAGACAAAGTTCTAAAATATTATCTAATCAGAATAATGTTGTTTTCCTTTGTATCATGGAATGATATATGATAGAGGCATGATAGCGTTACAATAACCTTGACACTACTGCATACTATTCTTGATAACCTTTAATTAACAATGGTAATAAGTCAAATAAAATGCAGATGTGACAGTCGCCCTAACACAATTTCATCCAAGCCCCTATCATAATGAAAGAGAAGTCTATGTATAAAACAAAAAATCATTACCCTAGTATTAGTATTGGACAATAGTGATTACATTTGAAAGATGTAAAGCTTTAGGCATCAAGCA
Organism: Pinus albicaulis; assembly: GCA_034641835.2. Taxonomy (NCBI): domain Eukaryota; kingdom Viridiplantae; phylum Streptophyta; class Pinopsida; order Pinales; family Pinaceae; genus Pinus; species Pinus albicaulis. Next base: position 947,595,374 of record CM076580.1, on the reverse strand, counting down.
GTGGGAGAATTTGATATTTTGTAATCAAGGCTGTTGTAGCCTCACTGGAAGAAGCAATCCTCAAAATGTTCAAACTTGTGGGCATCTCAATATTTTTTTTAGATCATACCTCCATATGACAAAAATCACTTCTCCCGCTTAACATACATTAGATGGCAGACAACCTATAAAATTTGGTATGGATCTTTCATTGGGTTGAGAAATAAGTGAACACCGTATCATCGATCTTGGCTACTACAAGTGTTCACAATTTTCATCTCCATCAACCAATGGCAGTATAAGCTCCTTGAGGGAAAAAGTTAGTTTTTCATCAACAGTTCAAAGTAAATTATCTATTTGCCACATTCTTCTACATCAAGAAATCAGGAATATCAACAGTCATACATATTCTAAGTATATAGATGACCTTATGTTCTGAAGTTTAAAATATTTGGAAGAAAAGAAACTTGAAATATCTTGATTTGATATGCATTGCTTGGGTTCTCTTTTTTCCATATAGAATATGGAAAAATATGTTTGAATCATTCTAAGGAACAATTCAGATCATTGCAAGGTAAATTTTAGAACACATCTCTCAGAATCTTCATACAGTCAGAAGTACCTATGGTTTCAGAGGTACTAATGATGCAGGTATGACTCTTTTGTTTGGTCCTGTTGGATAAAACATACATTGTTAAAAATTATAATTACAACATCGAACCATGGACAAACCCAAGAGGGCTGCAGAGCTCCGGGGCATTCAACCATCGAGATGAAAAATCCATTGGGCACAATGTAGATCTGAAAAAATCATTGAATGTAACCAAAGAGCATAATCTTGTTGACTGAACAAATGCTTTAATAGTTATAGCACAAGCCAAATGCAAAATTTTTAATATGGGAAAAAAATTATAGACTTATTACTAATGCCTCTGCTAAGTGTTTACACATGGATCTATGATGATATAATATAAATATATTCAGAGATCATGAAATTACTTGAACTGTAGTTCCATTTTCTGATCCTCTGATTGTATAGTTATGTGCAATTTTTTTCGAAAAAGAGCTTAAAATGATGGGATTAATCAATGCCAATTGGGCCTTGTTCAAGATTCCTAAGTAGATTGTTCCGATCAGTGTTACGCAGAACAAGACCAAGGTCACATTCCTCACCTTGCTCTGATTGGCCTCCATGTATTTACGCCTTAATTTCTTCCTTCTAATCTTATTTGTTGCCCTTAATAAACATATAAACACATAAATACAAGCACTTTATATTACATAGTTTGCAATACTCCATGCCGAACAATTTTGGGTAGTATCATCATTTTCATTCTGCTTCTTCAACTTCTTAGACGAGCATGGAGATTTGAAAAAATAATTGGGTGAAACAGTAATATTAAGCAATAGAACCCAGTCAAATCACAGAAATGGTTGAACCCATATACACTCGTTTATAATACTGACACCACCATTGTTAAAAAGTGGAGCATGAGCAGTGGGGAGATGAAATGGTTATCACGTCAGTCAAACCCTACCCTCAGAAGTTAATTGGAGCACTGATTGTGATACAAAAACCCTACAAAAAACTCTCAGAGTTGTCAAATCAATCAACTATTCAATACATTATTATATTTTGAAGACATCATTGTCACTATTTCGTATAAGATTGTTATACTTATTACATTGGTATCAGGGCCAATACTAAGCCACTTCTATTGTGATAGATCCATCGCAAAATCACTGTAGAAGTTCATGGGGGTCACTTGTGCTCTAAAGATCTGCTACAGATTTCGTGGAGGCCTAAATTTGTGGAGACATGATTTATGAACTCAAAAAACAACATATTTTATGGAATTCCACAGTGAGATGCTAATCTAACCTTCTAGAATATATGCCCTTTTTATACAACAAAGTATGATTATATGAAGCTTTGAAAATAAATACCTTCTCTGTTAATATTTCCAGAGGCCAATTATTACCAAGCAATTTTTTATGGAGATTCCAAGGTTGTTCATAGAGATGCAACCTGGGGATGAACCAAAAATTCCCATACCAGATAAGCTCCACCATCTGACTGGAGAGGATGAAAACTGTCAGAAACAAGATATTGCGCATTTTTTAGAAGATTGTCTTGAACGTCAAGCCAAGGTCGATGTCTACCTCTCCAACAAATGCAATGAAGACAAAAGTAAACAGTGAATTTGAATTCCATTTGGAATATGATTCCAAAAACTTTGATTCTGAATCACAATCCAATTTCAATGGGGAATATGGCGAATAACAAGACAACAATTTCAATAAGGAAATTTAAGCATAATGAAAGCAATGAATAAGACAATGATTTTGGAAGGGATGTGAATGAGGAAGACAAAAAGGAGGAGGAAGATCAAGTGCCCTTACCCACTCTCAAAGCTCTAAAAAGTAAAAAGGAAACCCTTGAGGCTCAAACCAGTTCACGATCTAAATGAAACACAACCAAATGACAATGGCACTGCCCACAAAGAGAAAGGGTGTTGATCTTAATTGAGTTTGGAAATAACTTATCAAGATCCCCTTGGAGTATAACTATATTTGGGGCTATCCTCATTGTAAGCATCTTATCGTATGTATTCAATATATTGATATGTTTTATAGACACCATTGTCTCTTTTACATCTAAGAACTTTTACGCTTATTACACAAGGTGAAGCATATACCATGCCACTATCAAAGCGCAGTGGAAATGTACAGACATCCTTCTTGAAAAAATGGTGGAAATGTAGAAAAAATCAATGAGCCTCTAAGGGATTAACTCATATTTCTCTATAAAGCAATGAGTGTTTAGTCTGGAGTCAATTCTTTTGCAGAGTTGAATGTTTCAACCTTGGAATCTATGCAATGGGAGATCAACTCACAGTCAAGTGTATAATGATGAAGGTAATTCTTCAAAATCTTGGTGTTACAGAACACAAGGTGACGGAAAACAAGAATTAAAAATTGAAAATTTATCCAGACTGTTCTGTAAATCATGGAGACCCAATTCTTGGCTATGGATTAATCTAATGAGAGAGATGAGTTTTTGTAATCCTGACCTTGTCTGTCATAGCTAGTTTGTGATGTCAGAACATATTGATGAATCCTTTCATGCATCACAATATTTTCTTTTGTAGTAAACTTTCTAATGCAAGGGCATCATGTGCGGTATCAGTTCATGAAATATCACCTAATATTATTATTTGGAAATTGCTTTGAGAAAGACACCACGAGGTTGGGAGCTTCACTGCATAAAAAAACTTTCTTCAGACCAATAGGTATCTATTTCATCAAATTCACCTTTGGTTTGTGCTTAGACTCATCCCATTTTAACAAACCATGACAAGAATGGAACATTTTTGGAGACTTTAACTTTGTGACTAAACCAGGACCCTATTGACAATTACCTAGTATATTTGATGGTCGGGAAAGGAAGAACTGACATTGGAGAACGAGATCGAATGGTTATCTGGAATTTTACTCTCTGTATGGGAAGCTTATAGACCCTCATATATTTTTTTAAAAACATTCTCCTACTTCCCCAATAAAAATACTCTGAAAGCCCTAGCAACCAACATTCGTTGACAATTGCCTTGTATAGTTGATAGTTGGGAAGGAAAACTGACAGTGAGGCACAAGATCAGATTGTAATCTGGAAATTTTCTCTCGGTATTGGAAACTTATAATTTTTCATATATTCTTTTGACAACATTCTCCTTCTACTTCCCCAACAAAAAAAGTTCTGAAAGCCAGAACCACTCTCTTATAAGATCAAAACTTACTTTTTTAATGAACTTGTCTTAAAGTTCTGATTAAATTCAACTCTCAATTTTGGTTATTTAAAAGGAGTTCCAATAGACCAGGTAGATCTCAAAGGACATTGAAAGTGCAATCAATCAAACAACCAAACTGAATCATATCACCCAAAGAATTTAAAACCCATAAGGTTGGTTAAATATTTATCTTATCGAAGTAAGACCTATCAAAATAAAAAACAAAACAAGAACAAACATTTGCAAGGGATGAAAGAAACATCATTACCAGCAATAACCAAAAGGCCAGACTCCAGTTGTTTCAGGAAAACAACACGTTTGCTCTTAAAGTGTCCATCTAGAAGGATCAGTACAGTTCCTAGAGTAATGTTGGACCTATATAGTCTCAAAAATCAGATTTCATAAGAGAAACAAAAACATAAAAGCACCATGCATACCCAATGATTACTAAATAGTATTTGCAAAAATTGATCTAAATAATAAATTATTAACAAATATATAGGAGTATTGAATAATGTCCGTAAAAATGAGAGTGAAAACCTATACAAATATTGAAAAATGACTGTAGAACTTGATCCTAAAGCCTAAACCCTAGATTACTAAAAATACTTATATGGGTATCGAATAATGACTGTAAAAATTGATTTAAACGTAGAAATATTAGTTTGCCTGAGCTTGGTAGGATTGGGCTTCCTTTTGTTAAATAGGGGCTTGGGCACGTCTTCTACATGATAGAATTTGGGAGCCTTTTCATCAGATTTGGGCACCTGTGGTTGTTTTCCATGTTGGGGAAAACTGCCCCCATTCTTTTCCTTGAGGGCCCAAATACCTCTTTTCTAATACATTTTCAATCTGGAAAAACGACCTACTCCCCTTATCAGTTCTTTGTTTCTTGAAACCCTCTGCTTCCCTGCCATGGTCGTCTCTCCTCCCGCTATTGCAACAATCTCTTCCTCTGCTATCATCTACAGAGGACTTAGAGGCTTACTAAGAAAAGAGGCGAGTTTGGCCTTGTCCCTGTAACTAAGAGGGAAAACAATGTAACAACTCTTTGGTCGGAAGAGTCAACCAGGCAACCTATTGGTCCAATTTCGTGTTGTTGTAATAATTACCTATCTCCAAACCTTAATTTGTTTACTTACCCTCTTCTTTTTCATAATTTTTCCGGCTCTTTGAACGAATTGTGTTAATTTATAACTTAATGGAACAAATTGTCTTAATTTCTAATTTAGACAAATACAAATTTTTAATTTTTAAGTTAAAATAATTAAAATAATAATTAGGATTTTAAGACAAAATATTAGTTTGGCTTAAAAAAAATGTTTTAAATTACCTTTATATGCAAGTGATATAATTGTTGTTATTGTTTAATCATTTACTGTTTTTATCAATAGTTAAGTGACGTTATTAATTAATGAGGATTATTACTAATTATTTTTATTCATAAGGATTATTTTAAGATATTTGTGTGGGTGTAAGTCTAAAATAATCCAATATACAATGGTTTCTTTGAGTACAAATTAAATTATAGAGGGTAGTGATGAGTTTCCTAATTAAAATTCTTGTGATTAGATGGAAAAGTGGCAAATAATATCCATCCAATATGAAAGTAATATTCAAATAAGTGCATTGTAATGACAACATAATCCTTGTAGCATGATAACATATACAAAACAAACACATTAACTCAAAGAGCTATTCATGAATAGGTATATTATAATTCATTTGATATGTGAATGAAGTGTTGGAAAGTAAATCATAGAGACACTATACCATGGGCTACCCTATCAATCTCTCGCATGTAGTGGAAGTGCTCTCAAGTATGAAATGGATGAGGGCAGATGATAGAAGCTATTGACACCTATGTAAGTAAATCCACCCTCTAGAATGAGGACTTTCACCTCTCCTTTATAGAACATAATAGGAAGATAGAGAATGTAATCGATGAAATAGAGGAGGATAAAATTGTGGGTTAAAGGCCTATGTGCTAGATCATTTTGGATGCTACAATTTCTCTCTAGTGAATTTTCTCTCTTTCAAAACTAGGTTTGTTGAAAGCACACATCTTCTCAAAACACTTTGTAGCTAATGTTTTCCCTTTAATTGACAAATGTGTTTAAAGTATCTTTAGTGAGGTACGTATCTTCCCAAATCTGTGTTATTTTAGCACGTAATACTTAGGATAGTGCATTAAATGTATGAGAAACAATTCGACACAACACTGTGGAATTACTTCTCCATGATATCTATTTTTTTCTTATTATGAAGTTCCAACCTACTAGAAATAGTTCAGTGTGGTGCCCCCTTTGTAATAACTTGTTGTTTTCCTTTAGTAACCATATATATCTATTGATTGTCATTTGTATGGATGAAATATAAAAATTTCCAAGAATGATCCTCCTTGAGCACACCCTCTCCAAGACTATTCCCCGTTTGTATAGTTGAAACACAGAATCTGCCAATAATAATCCCTTTTGACTACATCACCTCTAAACATTTACCTTTCTCATTGTAATAATTAACATGTGTGGATGAAACTAGGTCTAATTCGACTTCATGAAGAAAAGAAACCTTGCATATATGGCTAGGTTGAATTGCATCATGAGGAGTTTCCAAGAAGAGGCTCACATGCAAGGTGTGGGAATAAAGTTTTATTTTCTCTAAAATATTATGATGCCTAGAGAGGCTAAAATAAAAAAAGATAAGGTGTGTAAAAATAAAAAAAGGCCCTCAAGCAAGGCATTGCTTCCTAGGCTAGATTAGAGCTCTAGGCATCCTCCAATTTTGAACGAAATACGATGGTGGAATTTCAAATAAATTGATGCCCTAACTATCATACCAAGAGGGAACCCTTGAAGCTCCTTTGACTTTGGGATTTCTTGAAGTTTTTCACTTTGTAGTTCATCATTCAAAACCTGTTATCTTAACTATAAATGATCATTAGATGAGCCTTTACCACGATATATCTCCCAAACCTTAGTCTCTTATAGTATTTCTCTCAAAAAAAAATTCATGGAAAGTCACCCTAGCTTCTCCCAAAGCTCACACCTTAATTGAATCTTTCCATTTAATGAGTCATACTTGCCTCACTTTGAAGCCTAGTATAAACACATCAATCACAAGCGAGGGATTTTGGAAGTTTTGATCTTAGGTATTCATCATTTTTTAATATTCCTAAACCCGAGGTCATATTTCCCTCAAGCCTTTCTTGGAGAGTCATTCTTTTGGTTCTAAAGCAGGAAACCTATTATATGATCCTCTTCTTTGAATGGGAATTGGAAATCAAATTGTGCATCGTTATTGGTCTCATCATTCTATTAATTTCCCTATACTGAGACTCCTCCCATCAGTGGAAGTTCATAAAGAGTAGGAGACATTGAATGAGGTGACAGTGGGCCCTTGTCCCATTGTTTCCACTTGATCTAGTACTAGTCCCTTTGGAGCCCCTCCTAGGAACCTTGCTAAATTAAGTGCTAATTTTTTCAAAAACAAGTATAAAGCAGATGGCTCACTTGACAAGAATAAAGCTAGACTTGTGGAAAAAAGTTTTACACAAAAAGAAGGGGTCTATTATGAGAAGAATTTGCCCCCCCGAAGAAAAATGGGATACCATCTGGACAATCTTTGCCATAGAAACTCAAAAAGTTGGAAAGTCCATCAAATGGGGGTAAAACCTACTTTCTTGAATGGAGATATGAAAGAGAATGTTTTTTAATCCCAAACAGAAGGATTTTTGTGAAGGGTCAGGAACATAAATCATTCAAGCAATAAAATCCTTGTATGGCCTCAAGAAAGCACCACGAACCTGGTATAATAAGGGGTTAGGGGAATACGGGCTTAGGGGTTAGAGGTTTAGGGTTTAGGGGTTAGGGGAATAATGAGTTAGTGGTTAAGGGGCTAGGGATTAGGGGCTTCGGAGTTAGGGGATTTAAGCAAATATAGGGGTTAGGGGCATAATGAGTTAGTATTTAAGGGATTAGGGATTGGAGTTAAAGGAATAATGAGTTAGTGGTTAAGGGATTATTGATTGGGGGGTTACAGGTTAGGGGATTTAGGCACATTTAGGGGTTAGGGGAATAATGAGTTAGTGGTTAAGGGATTAGGGATTGGCGGCTTAGCGGTTAGGGGATTTAGGCGCAGTTAGGGGTTAGGTGAATAATGAGTTAGTGGTTAAGGGATTAGGTATTAGGGGATTAGGGGATTTAGAAGTTAAGGATTTTAGGGGTTAGCGGTGAGGGGTTAATGGGTTATGGGTTAAGTGTTAACAGTTTAGGGGTTTATGGGTTAAGGGGTTAGGGGTTTAGGTGTTAGTGGTTTAAGGGTTTAGAGGTTTAGGTTTTAGGGGGTTAAATGGGTTAGGGTTTTATGGGTTTAGGGGTTAAATGGGTTAGGGGTTGGGAATTAAGGTTTAAGGGGTTAGGGGTTAAGGGTTTAGAGGTTTAGGGTATAGGGGGTTAAATGGGTTAGGGGTTTAGGGGTATAGGGGGTTAAATGGGCTAGGGGTTAATGGGTTAGACGTTAGGGTTTAGGGGGTTAAATGGGTTAGGGGTTTAGAGGTTTAAGGGGTTAGTGGATTTAGCAGTTAAGGATTTTAGGGGTTAGGGGTCATTAGGGTTTAGGAAGTTAAATGGGTTAGGTTTTTAGGGGTTTAGGGGGTTAAATGGGTTAGGGGCTGGGTATTAGGGTTTAAGGGGTTAGGGGTTGAGGGTTAGAGGTTTAGGGTTTAGGGGGTTAAATGGGTTTAAGGGTTTAGAGGTTTAGGGGGTTAGGGGATTTAGCAGTTAAGGATTTTAGGGGTTAGGGTTAAGGGTTAAGGGGTTAAGGGGTTAGAGGTTAAGTAAAAATCATAGAGAAAAATAAGTAAGCTATGGGGCAGGCACCACACCAATATGAGAAAAATAAGTAAACGTCATAGATTAACTTAAAATGGAAGCTAACATTGTAAAAAACATGAAAGCCCTCATCCCTCAACATGTTCTTTGCCACATTATAACTGAACATTGGCCCAACTAAATACACACTTGCAATCAGTGGAATCCATGAAATACCTTCCACTCTCCGTGGATTTCCAATAGGGAAACGATGTCTTTAAGTTCTTACACATAGATACAGAAGGGTCCAATAAGATTATAGAGAAGACATCAGATCCTAAAACAACATGGAAAAACTACTTTTCCCACCTCCTACAATGAACTCGTTGTGCTAGAAGTATGTCACTAATGAAAGTGAAGCCAAATGTGATGCATACAATATATTTATGCTTTCTTGGATGTAGATGTTTATACAACATGCATAGAATGGCTAAAGAAGCAATACCCCCTCAAATGGAATGACCCATAAAGACCACAATTTTCCACCTTTCATATTCTAGGCGAGCCTACGATAATAATGAAAATATGAAATGATGAGTATGATAGCTCTTAAGTAACGATCTATGTGTGTTTGTGTGTAATGTGGCATGATGATCCTGGCTTCATTTTTGGATTTATTGGTGTGAGCATTGAAATTTCCATCCACCAAATTTTCCATCATGTTAGAAGTGCACTTTGCTGCAAGGAGGGGTTGAATTCTGTGAGAGATCTGGTAATGAGAATTGAGCCTATTATGTACCAGATTAAGAAGAATTGTTGGGCATTGAATAGGTTGAGAGGAATTCCCATTTCATCTCAAAGAAATAGTAATATGAAGGATTCAGTTGTCAATGATTGGCTAAAAAGGTTGGACAAATTCTCGAAAAATCATAAACAATGGAGCAGGAGTGCACGATACATAATCATGACTTCATTTATCGCTATCAAACTAGTAGAAAAATCACTCACTTCAATACAAAAATCACCCAACATCTCGAATCAGTTAATTTGATGGGTTGGGAAAGTGTCCTAGAGGGACTTGGGAAAACGTCCTAGAGTCATTGAGGGTGAGAATCGGAGGCAGGCGAGAAGAAATTATAGGAGAGCAATCATATGTGGTGTAACGGTGGGATGAGGTGCATCATTCGACTCCAGTATCGGTGTTGCAAACATCCTTGGAATCCCGCCACTTTAGGTTCACATATGCATCAAAATGCACATGTGTAGGCTTGTCGAACTCGGCCTAAAGGCATGATGACACAAAGCTTTAGAGAGAGAGAGAGCTCAGAATAACAACACAAACTCAAATGCCCAAATGACGATACATTTTCCTTATTTATAGGATTTCAAGAGAGCTTCAAGTATCTTCTCAAAATATGACATGTTTGCATAAATTGTACAAACTACAAATCTCAAATCTACACTTTTCCATATATTCTCTGAAATGTGGGTTAAATCCCACCAAAAGTTGGAGAAGTGCTTTGAGTTTCATATATTCGTTCGGAAAGTTAACCAAAGATTTTACTTCGAAGGACAGGGCCCTCCATTTAGTCATTTAAATAGTCCTGAAAATCTCTCCTAAGATTTACATAATGGAGATTTTATCAATCCCATGGTACCAGTCACACTCACTGTCAGGGGAATAGACATGAAATACAACTAACCATGCTTCCTTACTCTACTCTGAGCCACAAGAAAAACAACTGAAGTTTTGGTTGAATGATACATAAAGCAATGAGGATTATTCACTGGTAGTCTCTTGGGAAGACATTGAATTTGGATCTAGATCGAGAGAGGTCAAGCAGGGGTAGGGCAGTGAAAAAGTCGTATTATCACCTTCCATACAAAAGAAAAAGAAAAAGAAAAAGAAAATGAAAAAAACCCAACCAAAAAAAACACGATATAATTTATCTTTGGTATTTTCCTCTTATTCACTTGCATGAGGGATAATAATTTCTTATATCTTTTTCCCATTAAAAAAATATTATTGTCATTGTTGGCCTATATGGAAGGCCAAGTGATGAATCTATATTGGCTTGGTATGTTATTGCTTGTGTTTGTTATTGTTTGGAAGGAATTTTTTTTATCATTATTGATATTTAACCAAATTATTAATTGGCATGTTAAAACCCATGCATAAATATATTATAATAAGGAAAAGTTACCAGTTATTGACTCTTTGAGCATTGTTATTTCATGTACGCAACTTATTTGTTTTTTTAATTTCTCCAACCATGTAAGTGTAAACACCAATGCTTGGAGGTGACCTAGAATGGATTGACTGATATTGAATAACTAAGGGAATAAGGTGCCATGGAGGAAGCACATGTATTAAAGAGGGGAAAACAAGATTTTAATCAAAATGCAATAATTAAGAAGCGGTGGATGAATAGAACGAAGGGGATTCATCACAATAATTTGGTAATGAAAATGGGTATTAGTGAGGATGGAAACATAGAGGCACAAGTAAAAGAGTTCAAAAGGTTTCAAAGGTGTCAAGAGAATACCAAACCTTTTTTCAAATAAGGGGATTTACTAATTGGAAAGAGCTTGGAGAGAAGAATAGGTGAGGAGAATATATCTAGATTTTTGGAAGAGAAAAAAGAAGTGATGGCACAAGGAGGTGATCACGTTCAGTTAGATGGATCATGATTATCTAAAAGGAAGCCTCACTTTGTAAGGTATTGATTAGCCTATGGAGAGATATATCATCACAAAGAAAGAAGAGGAAGAAACACTTAATAATGTGTTCTAATTATTTGAGCTAGAGGAAGGTCAAGTAGTAGACATGATATATCCTGAGAAAAGAGGATCCAATCCAAACCAACCACCCTATGAATTTTAAAATGTTAGAGGTAATCCCAACTTTTTATTCTACTTTTGATTTGAAAGCACCTTTTCTTAGTAGTTTGGGATATAGTAGTAGTGAAAACAAAATGAAGGTGGGCATACAAGTAGAAGTGGCATATGTTATGTTTGAATTTTAGTTCAAGTGGGGGAGTAGGCCAAATTATTCAAACATGTCCATAAGGTTTTATCTTGGTGAAAAAACCAACCAAAAATATGGTTATAGTAGTTCCAAGAACTTTATGAAGGGTGATGGTGATGAAAAACCACATTGATTCTTATGTGGATTCATTTGGAGGGTGAAAACGATTGTAGTGCTAGTTTCTGAGTTGATAAAGTTCCTAACCATATTGTGGGGGAAGCTTCTCTAATGGTGCATGAAGTTCATATAGAATTATCCCTAGGGTGTAGCTAAGTCCTTAGACGAATTAAAGGCGATATCTATATCTAAGTTATAGAGGCTAAACATTGAACACCAAAAAATCACTAAGCTGAAGGAGATTAAGAAAATGGTTCAAGAAATTCTCATGAGTAGGATGAAAAATTACAAAAATTGATCAAAAAACTCCCTTATACTCTCCATGAAACTCAAAACAAAGAATGATCCATTCAAAGTTTGTTTCTCTTTAATAGTGTATCATTGATGCAATAGTCACAGGTGACATAGAGGGATGCCTTATCTTAGGCCATGAGGATAGAATCTTGTAAGGTGAACATCCATTTTACTAAAAAATTTCATTCTTGGTAAGATCTAAGAGAGAATTATGTAAGGAGTTCCTTATAGGTAAAGAAATTGGTATTACTATTGTTAAAGGGGGTGGCCTACTAGGATACATTGGTAGCTATTGATGCAAGAGCATAATTTCAACAATTTATTTCAAAATTTGTATTTGTCCTCCGGAAGGTCTTAGAGATTTATAGAAGAGGAAGTTGGTTTTCTTGTTGCCCTATAATTTTTGTAGAATTTCTTATTTCATATTTGGGATAGGAAAATTTAGTAATTTTAGGCATAAGTTAAGATTTTGTTTGATTTTTAAGGCCTCCTAGTCATTAGAAAAGTTGAATCTTATGATTAGGATTACATGTGGCATCCTATGTATTTTTCAAACTCCAATAAACCAAGGCAAATATGTGGAGGACATTTTGGGGAAATGTGATTGTCCATAAAATGTAGATCAGATTTGGGGAACTTGTAGCTCTTTTCCTTGGACCCTACTAGTTCTTAGAGGTTGTATTAGGAGCAGTTAGCACCTAAAAGCATAATATGCCTGTCAGGTCCCTATATTACTAGTATAGTCCCTTATTGTTGTTAGTGTAACCCCATTTTTGTTATTATTGTACCCCTGTAACCCCCATATTGTTATTATTATGCCCTTAAATTATTATTGTTAGGTCAGCTAGGATTACATTGTGGCCCCGTGGACTCCTATATATAGAAAGGAGGTTTTGTCATTTGTATCATCCAATAATTGTTCATTTATGTAATGTATTGGAGGTTTCCCCCTTGAAGTGGCTATTTATAAGGCATTTATCTCTCTTTTCTTATATTTTTGGAGCTGGTTTCCTAACATTTGGTATCAGAGCTTTGGATTCTAGGGTTTTGCTGCTCCAAACAGGCCATCGTGGAATTTTCACTATAATATTTTTTCTACGAAGGTTCAGAAGCTATAATTTTTAGAGCAAGAAGAGGAAATCTAGAGGAACATTTTTGAAAAATTTTAGAGCTTGGTTCCCAATATTTTCGGAGTTATGGTCTGTGGAAGTTAGGGCTTTTTGCAGGCTCCTGAATTTATCCTAAACAGGTCATTGAGGAATTGTCGCTATAACTTGTTTTCTATGAAGGTTAAGAAGCTAAAAAATTTAGAGTGCTAAGCCTAAATCCTGAGGAACATATTTTCAAAATTTCAGAGCTTGGTTCTTAATATTTTCGAAGATATGGTCTATGGAAGTTAGAGCTTTTTCAGGCTCCCGAATTTCATCTCAAAAAGGTGATCGTGGGAAAATATTCATAACTCTCTCTCTAAGCATCGTATTGGAATTCTGTAAAGAGTGGCCGCAAGTACACGAAATTTAGTTTCTTGTCTATGAATTTCAGAGCCGAAGGAGGAAATAGTGACACGTGGTAAGTCGTACAAGTTCGCTCTATTGAACTAGTCCATAATTAGGTCATTTTGGGAGACTGAACATAACTTTTTCTTGAAGAATCGAAATCAGGTATGACCTATGGAATTCAAAAGAGGATTCAAAGAGCTACCTCAAGGCCAAATTTCAGATATTTAAGATCTGATATCACATGTATAATTCAGTCTCAATATCGAGCTCCTCAAAAGCAAGAAAAAGGTGTGTATTTTTTTTTCCGAATTGCATAAGTCTTGTGTAAAAAATCAATTTGAAGTGATTCCAAGGACCTATTGAGCATATATTTCAGTATTGGGTTCTGAAATGCCTCCTAAAAAGAATTCAACACCCATTAAGCCCTTAGAATGCTCTATTATGACTCATGAAGATGAAAAATTGCAACATGATCTATAAAAATTACAAGAGCAAGTGCACCAAATTTCGCTCTCGCAAAGAGTAGGAAAAAATGAAATGGAAGTTTTGAAGAAATGCGTGGAAGCAAAGATGAACGGTTTGAAGACTAATATGGATGGTTTGAAGAAAGGCATGGAAGCTAAGATGGATGGCGTGGAAGCCAAGATGGAGGACATGGAAGAAAAAATGAAAGACAACATGGAAAACATGAAGAATGATCTAAAAGCAGACATGGAAGGTTTGACAAAGTTGATACAAGAAATGATACCTAATGGAGAAAAGATAGTAGAGGAAACTCATGATGAGAACAAAATAAATGTTAATCGTGATTTCATAAAATCTAATGTTGGATTAAAGAACCACCATATTCCAAATATGGATATGAGGAAGTTTGATGGAAAATATCCTGTAACATGGATACTACAGATGGAGAAATATTTTGATCTCAATAATGTGCAAAACACACAAAAGGTACACATTGCAACTTTACATTTGGAACAAAATACATTTGTATGGTATCGATGGCTTTTCTCTCGTAAAAAAAAATTGTCACTTGGTCAATTTTTACGGAGGAAATGATAGCACATTATGAGGATACAAAGAGAAACACCTTCTTTAGCCAATTGATAAATCTCAAACAAAAGGGTTTAGTGGTGGAGCACATTGAGGACTTCCAAAAATTGAATATAAGGGTAACTGATATTCTAGAGGAACACAGGATTGATGTCTTCATAGGGACTTTAAACGATAACATCCACCATGAAGTTCACGTTTGGGAACCTGATTCATTGGAGAAGGCATTCAGGTTGGCAAGAAAAATTGAATGTAAAATTATGGCAACAAGGAATCCTACTAGTCACATCTATAAAGAGGGAAGTGTTGCTACTCCTAGACTTCCACAACCTACAAGGTTGACACCACAACCATTGGAATAAAAAAGAGAAAAAGGGCTTTGCTACAGTTGTGATAGAAAATACACTAAAGGTCATAAGTGTGCTAAGAAGAAATTATTTTACATATATTGTGAAGAGGAGGAAGAAAATGAAGAAGAAAATTTGAAATTAGAGGATATACACAAGGAAGATACCCTAGAAGAAGAAGAAATGAGTCCGACCATATCACGTAATGCATTGGCAGAAATTACTACTCCTGAAACTCTCAATATAGAAGGACATATCAAGAAGAAAAAGGTAATAGTGTTGATTGATTCGGGTAGTACCCATAATTTTATTCATTGTAAGGTAGCCAAGGAATTGAATTGTTTCCTATACCCAGCACCAGAATGTCAAGTGATGGTTGCAAATGGAGGAACTATAAATTTCTCTGGAAAATGCCATAATATCAAGCTAGCCATGGGGGAATATGTATTGAATATTCCAATGCTTTCCATCCCAATGGGAGGTGCTGATGTTGTACTAGGAGTACAATGGTTACAATATTTGGGGACGACAGCTTTTAATTTTCAAGAATTTTTCTTGAAATGTTTTTCGGAAAGAAAGGAAATCGAATTACGAGGTATTGCAAGGAAGCTAGGAAAGATAA
Source organism: Pinus albicaulis (assembly GCA_034641835.2). NCBI lineage: Eukaryota > Viridiplantae > Streptophyta > Pinopsida > Pinales > Pinaceae > Pinus > Pinus albicaulis. The sequence continues at coordinate 947,579,836 of CM076580.1, read as the reverse complement.
TAAGCTATAATGTCATGACAAAGCTTCTGAAGAAAGAACAACGGGGCATAATTGCAGAATTATTCTCACTAGAAGTTCCAACATCAAAGTCATCTATTTCTCCAGATCTCCAAAAAGTCTTGGACAATCATTCCAAGGTGTTTGATACTCCCAAAGGACTCCCACCTATTCGTGATCATGATCATGCTATTAATTTGATTCCAGGAAGTGTTCCTCCAAACATCAAGCCTTATAGATATCCTTATGTCCAAAAGAGCGAAATTGAACGCATGATTGCAGAAATGTTAAAGGTGGTATAATTCAACCTAGTCAAAGTTCTTTCTCTGCTCGAGTAGTATTGGAGCACAAGAAAGATGGATCATGGTGCATGTGTCTGGATTATAGGGAGATCAATAAGCTCATTGTTAAAGATAAATTTCTCATTCCTGTGATTGATGAATTATTGGATGAATTACATGGAGCAATTTATTTTACCAAGTTGGATCTTCGTTCAGGATATCATCAAATTAGAATGAAGACTGAAGATATTCCAAAAACAACATTTCCAACTCATGAGGGTCATTATGAATTTTTGGTCATGCCTTTTGGCCTTACCAATGCACCTTCTACATTTCAAGGGTTGATGAATTCCATTTTCAAACCCTTCCTTAGAAAATTTGTGCTAGTATTTTTTGATGATATACTAATCTACAACAGGTCTTGGAAGGATCATTTTCAACATGTTGATAGGGTGCTCAAACTATTGCAGGAGAAACAATTATATGCAAAAATATCCAATTGTTTCTTTGGAGTATAAGAGGTGGAATATCTGGGTCATATTGTATCTCATGAGGGTGTTAAGGTAGACCCTAACAAAATTAAAGCCATTAAGGAATGGAAAGTCCCCACAACCATAAAGAAGTTGCGCATATTTCTTGGGTTAACAGGGTATTATTGCAAGTTTGTCAAGAATTATGGGAGAATAGTAGCACCTATAGCAACATTATTGAATAAAGATGCATTTTCATGGACTCCTGAAGCACCTAAGGCCTTTGAACATCTTAAAGAGGCAATGTGCCTAGCACCAGTCTTAGCTACGCCAAACTTCACAAAAACCTTTGTTGTGGAATGTGATGCCTCGGGAAATGGAATTGGTGTTGTTTTAATGCAAGAAGGAAGACCCACTACTTTTGAAAGCCGTTCAATCAAAGGAAAGTATTTACAAAAGGCCATTTATGAGAAGGAAATGTTGGCAATACTACATGCACTAAAGAAATGGAGACCTTACATAATGGGAAGACACTTCAAGGTAAAAAATGATCATGATAGTCTTAAACACTTTTTGGAACAAATACTATCTTCATAAGAGAAACAAAAATGGGTCACAAAGATGTTGGGTTATGACTTTGAAATCATTTACAAAAAAGGGAAGCTAAATGTTGTTGCAGATGCACTCTCAAGAAAGGATGAAGACGTGGAGGCATTTCTTTGTGCCATTTCAATTATCCAACCAGATTGGATAACCGAAGCAAGGGATGAATGGAAGAAGGAAAAAGAAGTGTGGACTCTCATTCAAAAGTTGCAGCAAGATCCTAGTACATCTGATAAATTTAGTTGGAAAAATCATTCCTTATGGTACAAAGATCGCTTATATATTTGCAAGAATTCCCAACTAAAACAAAAGATTCTTTTGTAATTGCACACTTCTCCTTTAGGAGGACACTTGGGATTTTTAAAAACTTACCACAGAGTGAAGAAAGAATTTTTTTGGGATGCCTTTAAATCTAATATTGAAAATTTTGTGGCAGAATTTTTGGTTTTCCAGCAAAATAAAGTTGAGACAATCAAGACCCCAGGTCTTCTACAACCTTTATCCATTCCAAGTCAACGTTGGGAGGAGATTTCAATGGATTTTATCACAGGTTTACCTAAATCCGAAGGAAGGATTGTCATCATGGTGGTAGTTGATAGACTTACCAAGTATGCACACTTTTGTGCATTATCTCATCCATTTAAAGCAAGTACAGTTGCTACTGCATTTATGGAAACAATTCAAAAGCTACATGGAAACTCGAAGATTATTGTAAGTGACAGAGATCCCATTTTTATAGGAAATTTTTGGATGAAATTATTTTCTTGTTTGGGTACTCAACTAGCTCATAGCTCATCTTATCATCCTCAATCCGATGGTCAAACAAAGATAGTGAATAAATGTTTGGAAGGATATCTTCGTTTTTTTGTTTCTGATAAGCAAGCACAATGGGTCAAGTGGTTACCTCTTGTTGAATGGTGGTATAACACTTCCTTCCATACTGCAACAAAAATGACCCCATTTATGGCACTTTATGGATATCATCCACCATCGGTCACATATTATTTAAGGGCAAATTCTAGGGTTCAAGCAGTGGAGGATCACATCGAGCATCAACAAGAATTTCTCCAACTCTTAAAGGATAACCTAAATTTGGCACAAAATCAAATGAAACAACAAGCAGATCAACATCACAGTGAGAGAAGTTTGGATGTGGGAGACTGGGTAGTTTTACAGCTACAACCATACAAAAAAATGTCCCTCAAGCAAGCTAAGAAGGATAATAAATTATCGCCAAAGTACTATGGTCCTTACAAGGTTTTGCAAAATATTGGTACTATGGCATACAAATTGGAGCTTCCTGCTTCTTCGCAAGTGCATCTAGTTTTCCATGTTTCACGCTTAAAAAAGGTTATAAGGGACAAAATTCAAGTTCAAACAATATTTCCAGAACTTGAAGAGGAAGGAAAAACCATATTGGAACCTGAAGCAATCAGGGAAACAAGAACTCAACAACTACGAAATCGATCAATTTTAGAGTATCTCATCAAATGGAAGATCTTACCCACTGAAGATTCTACATGGGAGGATGAGAATTTCATACAAAAGCACCTGGAGCTAATCAAGCGCTGAGGACAACACTTATTTGAAGGAGAGGAGCATGTTAGGTCCCTATATTACTAGTATATTCCCTTATTGTTGTTAGTGTAACCCCTTTTTGTTATTATTGTACCCCTGTAACCCCCATATTGTTATTATTGTGCCCTTAAATTATTATTGTTAGGTCGGCTAGGATTACATTGTGGCCCCACTAGGATTACATTGTGGCCCCATGGACTCCTATATATATAAAGGAGGTTTTGTCATTTGTATCATCCAAGAATTGTTCATTTATGTAATGTATTGGAGGTTGTCCCCTCGAAGTGGCTATTTCTAAGGTGTTGATCTCTCTTTTCTTCTATTTTTGGAGCTGGTTTCATAACAATGCCCAAGAATATTAGTGTTGGAGCACCTATGGTTTGGGAGAAAGGATAAGGGGTTTTAGGAGTTAAGGGGTTTAAGGGTTTAGGAGAAAGGGTTAAGGGTAAAGGGTAAAGGGTTAGGGCTTATGGGGTTTAAAGGTTAGGGGGTTGAGGTATAGCGGGTTTAAGGGTTATAGATTAATGGCTTAGTGGTTAATGGATTTAGGGGTTAAATATTAACCATCAAGGGCTTACATGTCAAGGGATTTAGGGGTTAAGTGCCTAAGGGTTATGGTATTTAGGTGTCAGTGGGTTAAGGGGTTAGGGGTTAATGAGTTTAGGGGTTAGGGGTTATGGGTTAAGGGTCAAGGTTTAAGAGGATATGGGATTAGGGTTTATGGGGTTCAAGGATTCTAAGTTAGGGGTTAGGGGTTAAGGGGTTAGTGGCTTTGGGTTTAAGGGATCAAGGGGTTAATTTGTTATGAGTTATGGGTGTAGGGGTTAAGGGATTGTGGCTTTAGGGTTAAAGGGATAGGGACTTTAGTGGTTATGGGTTAAGTGCGTATGGGTTGTGATAATGTGGCCCCTAATCCCCTTGTTACAACTATTGGGTGTTCCCCTATCAATTTCTCTCATTGCCTTACCTATAGGTCCCCTAGCCCCTATGCCATAAGGCCCTAAGGCTTCTTCTCATTCTCTGTTAGGATTATAGATCTCAGTAAACCATGCTCGAACCTCTCACTTCTACCCATTCATGCTACCCTTATGTCCCCTTGCCCCGTTCAATACACTAAAGATCCCCCTCCCCCAAAATTCAAAAGAATTGAACATTTGGAGGCGATCATTTAACAACAAATTCACAACTACTCCATTTATAATGGTGTCTTGGATCTATTAGATGTCATTTCATTAAGCTACATTGATAGGTGAGAGCTATGCATAACTCACCAAAGGCGTATCAAGAGGATATTAGTCTATTGGCTATAGAATTTAACTCTTTTTATTTGTAACTTAGCGAAATGGAAAAGATGTGGAGACAATCTCCATTCTTCGTCTTTAACCAGGCCATGTGAAATAAACTAAGCAAATAGTCTCAACCCCTTGGAGGATGAAAGTTGAGAATAATAATTAGCATGAAAAAACAAATAATCCAATGAGTTAAGCTTAGAGGGGTCTCCCTTTGTAAACAAGCATCCATAAGGTACCAACCCATAGAAAGGTACCAACCACATCCCATAGAAAGGTACCAACCCCTACAATAAAAATGATGTCTCCAAATAAGGTGTAGTTAATACCAATAATATCACCTTATGAATCTATTACAATATGATTTGGAAAGTATGTTTCCATAGATGTGTGAAAGAAACAATCCATTTGGTTAGCAAAAGGAAGTCTTTTTGAAGACCTCAAGTAACCCCCTTGAAGGAGACAAGAAGGGTTTGAAACAATAGAATACAAGTCGATCTATGGATCCTATTTTTGATGTGTTCTGTGCATGTGTTTGTTCACTCGGTTTGACATGTGATAGACAATATATGAAGCCTTTTTTTCCACGTATCATCTTCATTAGATATCATGTTGCTAAGAATGAAGTGTCTAGATTAGAGTTAAAGTTACAATTTTATTTTTTTGTCTTTTTTTGTCTTTTAGAGTACGAATCTTTCTGGTCTACTATGCTAAGGCAGTTTGGCTTTCAAATATTCAAGGAATATGCGAGCTAATATAAGACCATATTTTAATATTTGAAATAACATGATGAACTATTTAGCACAATTTATGGTGTTGGATTGATTGGGATGTTTATTTTTGGATGGATGGATGTACATCTCTTTAGCCAATAGACAAAAATCATTAAGCATTGTTGCAAGTATGTTATTGACATGTTGAAGTGCCATTGAGACTTAGAGTTAGAATATTTAGACTTGTATGTTGTCACCTATCTGGGTGTGATGATACCTTGTGCAAGTAGGCAAAATTTCCATTTTTTAAACTCTTGGATACATTCTATACGCTCTTGAGAGAATTTCAACCTTTTAAATAAAATTACAAGCAAATGTACATGCATGCAATATTTACTAATTGATTTGGGGGTGAATCAAAAAATTGTAGCATGTTGGCTTGTTGAATTTGTTAGTAAGTTAGGGTTTGATAAATTTGTAAGCTTCAATGGGATTTATTGTGATTGTATGTGTTTTAGATAAGCGAGTTTGGAGTGGTGGTTGTGCTTCCTTTATTGAATTTTATTTCTTTGGTTATTCTTCTTGTGGATGCCCACTGTGGTATCTTCTCGTTTGCAAATATTTGCTTATTTTGTACAGAAAAATTTCTTGTTGCATCCTTGAAAAAGTTGCACAATTGTCATGATTTATCTTTGTAATACCTTGAGTTGTCTCGCTTATTTCAATTGGGCTAGAATTTTCCACCTCAAGAGGGTTGTTAGTTGTTTTTTAACTAAATTTTTACAACATTTTTTCTTGTTTTATTTATTTATTTTTTCTTCAAGGAGGTGTTTCCTTTAAACTCTAGAAGAAGCATTGCAAGTGGCTTGATTTTAGCAGTCATCAGAAGCTGTCTGCAATCATGGGAAAGACAACCCTCAAAGGGTGAAAATTGGGCATGTTATACCTATGGAAAAATTCGTCTAACATCCAATTAGATATGTTATACATAGTTCACAATTGGGAGATCACAGACTATATAGTTGCACATAAAAATGCACTACTTCTCAAATATCAAGGTAAGTGCAAGATTATTTATTGAATATAGTTTAGTCACATGATACAACTATCCCACAACTCTACAGTAGGGAGAACAACCTAGGACAATAAACTTAAAATCAATCGATGCACTCACTTTCATGGGAATTTCATGAACATTTTTATTTTCTTATATAATGCACTTTTACCCACATCTTGAGATCACATGAAAATGCTATTCATAATAAATTTTTCTTGGTGAGGCAATTCATTTTTCCTTCAAGATCAAGTTACGTAGCTATAATGTCTCGTATTTTTTCATACATCTGACCGAAAACATATATTCCAGGATTTTTGAAGGAAATCCCACTCAAATTATCAGAGAATCTCCAGGCGATCTCATTAAAAAAGTATGCTTCTCCTTATATGTTGATTATTATTTCTCTTCACTGTTTTTTTATATAAATTCATTTCAATTCATTCATATTAGATATACTTCGGCTTCTTATTCCAATTTAAAGGTCGAGTTCCCAACAATTTTTGTTGTTCTTTATTTGGAAAGTGCTTGTGGTTTGAAGAGGTTGTAGGAGACAGGAATCTCAAATAGTTGTTGACCGGACTAATGCAAGTTTTATAGGTAGAATATGTGGCTTCAATCCCTGATGTCTCAAATTTGGCAGCACATTTAGGAGCTAGAATGGTCATCCTTCACCCACATTTATCATGAGCTCAATCAACTATCAAATAAGCTCTCTGAGGAGGCATTCAAGTAGCCAACTGATAAACTATTAGCAAGATCAAGGTTGTGGCACACCCAAAAAAAAGGCAACTTGCAAAATTTAAGCTAACAATAACCCCTACTGATGAAGCTGATAACTTGTCTACCTCAAGAACCATTTCCTTCTCATTCATCAGGTAATGCTTCCTCAACAACTCACTCAACTACATCATTTCTATACCCCCAACAATCTAGTTATGTTATTATGCCCATAACATTTTTCGAATAATCTGATGTTTCATAGGTGAATGTCAAATGCTAATTTACTATTTGAAAACCAAATTTTCATCCCTTGTACCTAATGAGCCTTATTCATTGAATATTTTCTTGAATGGTGTTTTTTTTACTAATTTTTATCATTCAATGATTTATTATATGTTAGGATTCTTCTCTATTTCATGCCTTACAGCGTTTCCTTTGCAACATCCAGTGCAGTTGCTAGTTTAAATTTTTTCACATATTTAAAAAACTAAACAATTTGAGTTCATGGAATGTAACTCAATTAACAATCACCTTGTTATGAAGTATTATGTTAAAACATGAGATTCAAAGTTCAAGTCCCCTCGAGTGGCCAACCAAAAAATAATATTTTTTTATCTATTTTTTTATTATATTTTTAGAATGTGGTTTAATGAAAAACAAAAATATAATATAAAAGAAATAAATATGACATGATTAAATTTCATGTGGTTTGAATATCTATTTTCAAAAATAAAAAATATAATTATTCACTATCCACTCATGGATATTTCAATGCAAACTTCTGAATGCTAATGATTTCGTCTTAATTGCTAACTATCTTAAATGGGTTTGGTCTTAATTGTCGTTGTCTTAAAGATAAAGTTTTGCTTAAATATTTTTGTGTCAATGTTCTTTTGTACTAAATCTAATTTTTTGTCTCAAATTGCTTTTGCCTTAAAACATTTTTGTCTCAAACTGTTTTTAAATATAAAGTTCTGTCTTAAAATATTTTTGTTTGTATTTGTCTTAAATATGAAGTTTTGTCTTAAAATACTTAAAAAAATTTGTCCTAATTTTTTTTTGTTTTTTTTTGTTTTTTTTGTCTTAAATATTTTCGTCTCAATTTTTTTTTGTCTTAAATATAAAGCTTTGTCTCAAACTATTTTTGTCTCACACTATTTTTGTCTTAAATTTTATATTTAAAACAATTCAATTGATATCAAATTTTAATATAAAATAACTAAAAAAAAGTGACTTTTTAAGACAAAATATTTCTTGTCTTAAAAATGCCCTTGGTGTTGTAGTGACTATGGAAATATTCAACAATTCTTCACTTTTCTAAGGAGGGAGTTATGGTACATTAATATTATTAGGTGTATAGTAATTTAAAATTTTAATGTATAGAATAGTGTATTTTTCATAGAACTATAGTCGAAGCATAATTATATCAATAGTAGCAAGTGATGCACCTAATGAGCAAACCAGCCTCACAACGACTTCATGCTAATTCCATGCCAGAAAATTGCAACGCTACTACCAGTTCCCCCAAGTAGCCCAAGGTCTGTATAATGTCCAATCTCTCGAGCTTATGACAACATATTCTAAGATCATCATGCAAGAATCCATCTAAATTTTGTATTAAAACCTTTGAGTCAATTTTGTGGTGGGAATGCAAAAGAATCATTGGAGTGGGCAACCTTATATGAAAATAATATAAAATTTCGGAAATTTAGATACACCGATAGCCCATGCACGTAACCATATGTGAAAAAGCACTTAATAATGACCAACTAGAAATTCCACAATTGTCATCATACTCCATCGACATGTTACTCACTTAGCATTATTGAATCATCTCATATGTGTACCAGCCTAGATCCATCTTAACTCCGGATCTATAAAGCGCCGAGAGGGATCAAATATCTCGAGGTGCAAACCTATTTTTTGAGTGCAAAACTTGAGGAAAGGTTTGCACCTCAAGAGATTTGATCCCTCTCGGCACTTGATAGATCTAGAGTTAAGATGGATCTAGGCTAGTTTCAGTGGTGTGTTGCCAAGGAAAATCTATCGAAGATATGATTAATTTTATCGATAATATGTAAATATATCAAATATTAATATAATCATTTTAAATATAGAAAATTTGAATAATGTTGAAAGATAGAAAATGTGAATAATAAGAATGTACTCATGTTACAAATAGTCTTCATTGTGATCAATCTCAAACTATTCTCTTCTACTATTCTTATTGTCACCCTTGTTAGCTTTTTCATCTTTTCATATCCATTATATGAAAAAGAAAATTTAGATCGTAAATCATTTAAATATTTAGCTCGAGCTATTGTAGTAAACATGATACCTTGTCTCTCTTTCTCTCCAATATTAATAGGTTAAATTACTATAACACAAAAATCAATGTGTATTGTCAATACTGTTTTGTGCTTACACTAAATCAATGCATATTGTTAATCCAATCACTTTAAAATTAATGTACCGTCATATATCCAATTACATCAAATCATAAATCAACATCTACATTGAAATCAATGCATTTAATGCAAGCAATCAAATAAGATTAGAAAAATAACTTCTACACTGAAATCAATGCATTTAATGCAAACAATCAAATAGAATTAGGAATCATCTACATCGAAATCGATGCATCTCGTGCAAGCAATCAAATATAATTATAAATCAACATCTACATTGAAATCAACACATACAGTGCAAGCAATCAAATAGTATTAGAAATCACCACCTACACTGAAATCAATGCATCTAGTGCAAGTAATCAAATATCATTAGAAAAAAAATCTACACTAAAATCGATGAATCTAGTGCAAATAATCAAATAGCATTAGAAATCACCATCTCCAGTTAAACCAATCCATCTAGTGCAAGAAATATTCTTCCCCCTTTCCACCGTGCATCCATATCTACACTCCCCTCCATATCTTCTTTTTTGTCTCTCTATCTCACCCCCTAAACACACATGCTCTTGCACTCCATATCTATCAATCTCTTTGTCACTCCCTCCCTCTCCCTATCTCTCTCTTCTTCCCTCTCTTCACCTTCCATCTATATCTCTATCTTCCCCTTCTCTTCCTCTTCCCCACTAATATCTCTCTTTCCTCCTTCTGTTCTCTCTCCTTCTCTCTCCATCTTCCTTATCTCTCTCTCTCCCTCTCTCTCCACCTTTATCTCTCCGTGTATTTCTTCTTACCTCCCTCTCTCCCCCCTCCAAGTCCATCTCTCTTTCCTTCCCTCTCTCTACTCTCTCACATCCTCTCTCTTCCTTCTGCTCTCTCTCTCTCTCTCTTCACCCACCAACTATGTTACTATATCCCTACCTCTCTCCTTATCTCTCATTCTCTCCCCCCTGATCTCCATCTCTCCTTCTTTGTCTCTTTATCTCACTCCCAAACATACATGCTCTCTCTCTGTCTCTTCGTTGTCACTCCTTATCTCTCTCCACTTCTCACTCTCTATATTTCTTATTTCCTACTTCTCTCCCCCTTCAATTCCATCTCTCTATCAATCCCTCTCTCCTCCTCTCTCTCGTCCTTCCTATCTCTCCCTTTCTCTCCTACCTCCCTCTCTCTTCCCTGATCTCTCTCTCTCTCTCTCTCTCTCTACAATACTCTCTCTTCCCCCATCATTCTCCCCCCCTCTCTCAAGTCCTCTCTCTCATCCTTCTCCTCTCTCCCTTTCTCTCCTACCTCCCTCTCTCTTCCCCATCTCTCTCTCTCTCTCTCTCTCTCTCTCTCTCTCTCTCCGCCCCTCTCCCTCCAAATACATTAGTATATCCCTCCCTCTCTCCTTCTCTCCATACATCCTACTTTGTATCTTTTCTCACCCCTAAAAATAAACGCTCTCTCTCCATCTCTCCCTTGCCACGCCCTCTCTCTCTCTCTCTCTATATATCTTCTTCCCTCCCTCTCTCCCCCTCCAACTTCTCTCTATCCCTCCCTCTCTCAAGTCCTCTCTCTCTCCCTTTATCTCTTACCCCCCCTCTCTCTTCTGCCATCTCTGTCTCCTCTAATCCTATCACTATCTCCCTCCACCCTCTCCTTCTCTCTCTCCCTCCTACATATTTGTGTCTCCCTCTCTCGTTCTTCATTCCTCCTCTCCCCTTTCCTTTAGTTTATCTCCATCTCTCCCTTGTCAATCCCCCTATATCTCCACCTCTATCACTCTATATCTTTGTTCTTCCAAGTTCCCTCCCATATATATCTAGAGTTAATATATATCATGATACATTTATATATATTATAATATAATAAATTTAATATTGTATTAATTGAAAGTTATTAAATTTAATAATATTAATATTATAATAGATTAATATGAGTATTAGATTTAATAGTAATAATAGTAATCTTTTAATAATATATTAGGGTTAATAATTTTTTTTTTGGACCATAGGCTTCACCTAAATAAAACCTACTTTTTTAGTGTTCGTAAATATAAAGAAGATTATGGAGTAAATATGAAAAGATGTTTTATTTATTTACCATACATCTGGCTTATTTATATTTTTATCTATTTACCATACCTCTTTTATTTACTATCGTATTTAGCCCATAGGCTTGTTATATAATTAGATTTTTATTTATAATCATATTTGATATATTTTTATTTATTTACCTTACCTCTTTATACCTCTTTTATATTTATTTATTTACCATACGTCTTTATACCTATTTTATATTTATTTATTTATCATACATCTTCATACCTTTTTATATTTATTTGTTTACCATACTTCTTTTATAAATATGGTATTTGGCCCATGGTATTTAGCCCATGGTATCAATATTAATTTGTCCCATGGTATTCATCCCATAGGTTTCATTTAAATAAAACCTCGCTTTTTGAGTTTTTTTAAATATAAATAGGTTTATGGAGTAAATATAAAAAGAAACTTTTACTTATTTAGCATACATCTAGTTTATATATATTTTTATTTATTTACCATAGCTCTAGAGTAAGTATAATAATAGGTTTTATTTATTTACCATACCTCTGGTTTATTTAGATTTTTATTTATTTAAATTTTGAAATATTGCAATTTTGACGGGGAAATATTTATATCTTTAAAGATTGTATTTATCCATACAACATGGGTTTTCTTTTTAAAGATTCATTTTACAAATATCTAATTAAAAGAAATATTAAAATATTTTGGATTTTGATTGTTTGTGTTGAATTAACTCTTTTCCTTTGATTTAGGAAATTGTATTGACTTTAGTAAAGAGTAAAGATGTTTAAAATTTTACTTAATTTGGAAATTCAATGTGGTAATTTTTTTTGTTAAAGGTAAATTTATGATCCATTCAAATTCACGTATATAATAAAGCAATTATTAAATGGGTGAGATAATTTACTATCCATTTAAATTATATAAATAATACATAGTTGTATTTTAATAATTAATCTCAGCCCATTAATAAGTTAAAAAAGTTATATATAATCTAAATATTCAAGTTATATAAAATTAAATATTAGTTTAATGCTTTGACCGACATTAGCAAAAATAAAATTTATTATTTTTTGAGGACATGAAATACTTGACATCAAGGTCATACTGGGTTGTATATTGAGCCTCTCGGCGCAAAAATTTATTATTATTTTTAGGACGTGACATACTTGACATCAAGGTCATACTGGGCTATAAATTTTGCCTCTCAAGGCAATGATGAAAATTGAATATTGGCTGCAAATTGTATGTTATTTCATGGAACATGTAAATGTCACAAAAATATGAGAAATATTAAACAAAAGAAAAGTAATTTGGCAATGTTGTGCTTCACTAACACTTTCTACTATATGATTACAACGTCACAAAGGTTTTTGTCGATCCTCTTTAGCACTTCCACGCCCTTCAAAACTTGCATGTAGTTAAACTTCTAGGACTTGTTGTGGTACTTTAGCATGTGACTAACTCTTATGTTTAGTGAATGTGGAGGTCCAATGAGTAAAAGTTTGATCTCATTTGAATTAAAGTTTCCTTAATGCAAGGTGATTCTACAACATAGTTAATAAGATATATAATGTAATAATATAATATAAAGTGTTTAAATTATCTCGGTCTTGCAAATCTCTGAGTGGAAAACACTGTCAGAAAAATTAACTAATTTTCATTCCCAATTGGGTAAGACCCATGCACCACAGAGACTCATCCTAAAGAGCCGTGACAACTACCACTGCCAGCCCCATGTGTGTAGCATTTTTTTGGCAAACGATGTTTCAAACTATGGACAGTATGAGCATTTTGACATCATTTTCTATTGTTAACTTTGTGTGGTGCATAAGTGTATTTGAGACCTTTCAAAGGCATCGACTTAGAATGGAATTCCATTGGATTTTGAAGTAGAATGGATGCGACGAAACTCATGCACTAAACAGATTCACCCTAAATATCCATATCAACTTTCACCATCAACCCCATGTGTATAGCATTTTTTGAAATCATTTTTTGCCAGCCAAAATGTAGCTGATATGATCCTTATTAAACCACTGTAAACCCCCTTTTTTAATAAATTTTTTTCCTAGAAACACTTTATGACAATCAAACTATGGGAGAAAGTTTAGAGATTAAAAAAAATGGGGAGAGCACTCTAAGAAAATATGTTTAGCTAGGGTTTGAAAGGAGTGACCAGGTAGATTTGCAGGTCCTTAACAACTGGTTCAGCGATGGCGGCCTCCTCGGGAGGGGGGGGGAAATCCCTCCTACCGCAATGTCACCAGTGGAGATCAATCTAGTAGACAACAACAAACTGGGACATCTCAATAGAGAATAAATCCGGTTTTGGGAGCAGAATAGAAAGTGAAAACAAAGGGGAAATGTTTGCCAAGAGCAGTGAAGAAACCAAGATTCGTCATTCCAGCATCCAAGTTGGATGAATACAAAAGCTACATGAAGAATCACACTCTAATCTATAAGTTTAATGGTATTTGGCCTACAGAAAAAGATTTGTTAAAATGGATACAAATAAAATGGCAGCCTAAGGGTCACATTGATCTGAAATTTGGGGCTAAGGGTTTTTTACAGTAATTTTTACTAATTTATTAGACAAGGAACAAATTTTTGAGGGAGGGCCATATTTTTATAACAATGCAGGGCTTTTTCTCAGACAGTGGGAGGAATGTTATAATCCAGACCAAGAACAATTTCTTGCAGCACCTGTCTGGGTTCGGTTATTTGGCCTTCCAATGGATTTCTGGGATCCGGACATATTGGATGGTATAGGAAACTCTATAGGAAATTTTGTTAAGATAGCAGAAACTACTCGTCGTGGCCGTTATACTTATTTTTCTAGAATCTGTGTATATATGAACATTTCTAAGCCATTACCTGAAATGATTGAATTAGAATATGAAGGGAAAATCTAGCCTCAACTTCTTGACTATGAACATATCCCTTTTAGATGCCAGAGATGTCATGAGTATGGGTATCTTTATAAATCGTGCCCTTTAAATGTAACTGAACAACAACCTTTTCGCCAATCTGCTTCTAATGAACAAAGTCGCCAGCAAGAAGATGGGTTTATCACAATAAGAAATAAGAAACGTAGTAACAAAGTTTCAAATAATGTACAGAACCAGGGTAGTTTGTAGAACCCTCATGTTCAGAAACCATCATCAAACCGATATGAAATCTTGCAGGAAGAAGATGAACCGTTGACTATGGAAATAGTGGAAGAAGGCACAGAGCCTGGTCAAGGGATACTGACTCAGAAAACTCTATCAATAAAATGAAAATATGTCTAGGAAAATTTCGAGACTGAAGAAAGTAGCATCCTAGAACTAACACCAATGGATGTAGAACAGACTAAAGATGACCTAAGTGATGAAGAAAAAGTATTGAAACACCTTTTGTATGAATGGAGGAATCTAGATGATAGATTCATTCCAGCAGATCAAAAGAAACTTTACATAGAAAATTTCGAACATTATTTGACATCTCAAGCACACAAGGAAGTTCAAGAAATCAAACAAGCTGCTAGGAAAAATATTAATCCGCATCCTAAACTAGCAAAAAAACGAGGAAAAAGGACTTTGCAGGAATCAATACAACTTCTTGGAGAAATGTTGATTAATACAGGAAAGATAATACTGTTAATAATGATATTTCAAAAACCACCAAAAGTTACCTAATTGACAGTGGGCTCTACCCTTAGCCTCGGTTTACCTTGGTCCCAACTTCATCTGTGTGTAAATGCGTCCAAAGTTTCATGCCCAATCATTTCCCAATCCGGGCAATCTCACACTTCCCTTATTCTACGCTGGAAAATTTAACAAATAAGTCTAGGTTATTTTAATATCTCAATTCAGAGAATTGAGATATTGATTCAACACTCCTCTATAGTTATAACCCGACAGTCCATTATGTATACATATGCGCCAACTTCACATATACAACCATTGTACGCGACATAATACTTTGGGCTATTAGAACCATATTAATTGACCCTCGGCATGTACATATATTAACCCATGTTCACATATTCCATTATACGTAATATATCCATATATATATTACGACATTCTTAAATTATTAACGAAGTCCCACAATAATTAACATACCTTTATTAACTCGTAAACCTTAGTCGAACAGTCCCGATCAATTATAACTTTGACTTGGGGCCCACACGTAAAATGAATTTACTAACGTGGAGTCAACACACAATCCAATTCATACCTTCGTTAAATCCATGCACCATCCAACGGTTGTTATTGCATCGCCCCACTCCTTACGATCCGACAGATATCGCTCGAGCAACTTGCACGAACAATAACGCACGATGGCACACAATGGAAGGCGGTTTTCCAAATTCATTCAGGGACGCGTGTCAGATGCTCTATGGAATCGCTCCCAACTCCTCAAATACCACTTTCGTTGCAAAGGTGGTGCGATAAAACCCACCGTCCAACTCCAAACCACCGTCACTGTTCATCTAGTCATGGTTCCACTTCTTCCTATGCTCCAGGTTCCGGTCCAACACTTCAATGCTCTGCCTTCGCTCTTACTTCAGTCAATAAACAGCTTCTCGTTACACCACACTCATCCAATGAACCCCACTTCCAGAGTTCCACTTATATCGCTTCGTGTGGATCAACTGCACTTTCATAAATACTTCAAGCGACCCATACGGACATGATCTATCATCGGATCCTTAACTGCTATAGATTCGAATACTCTCATCGAGAACACACATATAATCAAGGCACATACAATCAAGACACAACACTGACAAGAAAGCCACTTTCTTCAATGAAACACAGTATTCGTTAACCAGAGTTAAACCCCCACCATGATTTCTCAACACAATTTCACTTTTAACTTCATACGCAGAGACTCATACTATACATAATTACATAGAATAGCCAACAAGCGCATGAACATGCAAGTTATTCCCCACACAGAGATTAAACAACAAATGCATAGTTACACTGAGATAATTCCTTCACATGATTTGACGAAGAATACATAAAGTCACACATGTAACTCATAAACAATTCTTCATAAACAGGTATATATATATACATACATAAACATGTGATAAATCTCAGCTAATTCTTACAATTTCATGACAGGCCAGATATTCAGTTCAGTAACCACTATCCTCCTATTCTGTTGCTGAAGAGGTTCTCTACCTCTAAATCCCTCTCTCTCTCTGGTCCTCTCTTATTTAGACTCTTCAGGGTTACATTTATACCACAAGGATGACCTGAATCAGTTCAGGTCTCCAGACAGTTCAACAACTCTTAACATTCCAATTCCTGAATCTAGACTCAATAACTGAATTAATCCTAAACTGACTCTTCGTATTCCTATCTTAACTGTTAGTATGAATCTTTTGTCGAAGTGTACGAAAAAATACCACTTTAGCTACACATAAGTTATAGCCCTAACATCAAATATGGCTACCAATATCTTCAGATCTGTAGTTAGTTGATTAAGACAAGTGCTGCAAAAAACCAGATCTATGCATAAAGAGACATTAAGCAGTAAAAATAAGGTTTTTCTCCATACATCCAATAGACAAGACAAGAACAATATTTTTTGAAAGAATTTTTGTATTAAGGGCACCTGGGAGGAAAACAAGAAGGTGTTTCCAATTCTCCTCAATGGGATGGGTTCTTGGAAGTCCTCCGCACTTTAGATCTAGCATTTCTCTCTCCTGTCGGTGTAGAAAACCCAGACAAAGATAGAACTCAAAGGGAGCTCACATAGCAAACAATGGAAAATATGACAATGATAATATCTCAAAGTCAGACCAAGAGTATAGATCCATAGTGATCTAATAGGCAACAAAAGGTGAAGAATGGTAGGAGAAACCCTCCTATTTATAACAAAATATTCGGTCATTCTAGATCTTGGTGCATGATTAAAATAACATTAACCAAATCTAGATCCACCTTTTATGGAATATTTTATTATATTTGTTGGAGGAAAAAAGTATTTGACTTGGGTCAAATCCCTTTATTTGTGAATAATAAATAAATAAATAATTTATTTATCATTTTAAGGAAGTGGTTGAAAGATAATCAAATAAATAATGATTTATTTAATTATTTATGGGTGATTTAGTCATATTTAACAAGGAATATTATTAAAATAAGATTTAAATAATTATTCCTAGAAAATAATAAGATAAATAAAGATTTATCTAATTAATTTCTTTGTTTTGGGTTAAACATGACCATGAATAATAATTAAATTATTGTTTAATTAATTATTCCTTGAGGAAAATCAAACAAATATAGGTTTGTTTAATATTTCCTTTTGGGGTTTCCTGTTTAGACCATAAACAACCTAATAAATGTTTTTTATTAAGTTATTTTACATAGTGAAAGAAATTTTACTTAGGGTAAAATTGGTCTTACATGGTGTACTTGGGTCCATCTAATGATAGTAGGTTAGATGACCAAAAATGGTGTAACAGATTGCCCCCCAGCGTGCGAGTGTTAGGAGAAAATCGTATGACCGAAGTACGTTGTAAGAACTCAATCACCAGACATCAAAAGGGAAGTTAGAGAGAGAAATGTAAGGTAGACTAATGTGCTGAAGAACTAGACCCTGAGGAGACGAGACTTATAGGTGCAACAAGTCTCTTTTTATGAGAGGGTACCTGTGCTAAAGGCGGCGGGGGAGGCATACCTATGGCCGCCGAGACAAAGTACAAAAGAATAGTGTGTCCAGTAAACAAGGTACCGAACCATAAAGTACAACCGACATAAACATGAGCCAGATAACAATACAATGAGGGATCCCATATACATGTTGTGCCTGAGATAACAGCCAGGACTTATACAATAATATCTGAGTACATGAGATACAAATACAACCCAAATGCCCCCTATAAGTGGGGAAGGGCTCACAAAATCTGACTGATATATGAAAATCAAAGAGGCGTTGCAAGCAGCTAAGGCCGACATCATCAAATATATGGAGCTGCATCAAAGGTTGCAATGAAGAGGTCATCCGGGCATGTGGGGGGCTACCTGTAGGGCCACCCCCTCATGAGGGCTGAGACATCTCACACACACCCAGGAATCACCAAAAGCGACTGCTGCATCACTAAACCATCAAGCATACGGATCTCGATCATGCTGAAAGGAGTTGGAGTGGAGAAAAAATCAAGTCAAAGGGAAATGAGAGATCCCTTTGCCTGATCTGAGGCATCGAACAAGAGTGGAAGATGGATCCAAGGTACACCGCCCTCTAGACCTGGCTTCTGGAATGAAGGAGATGATTTCGACAGAAGGAGGTCCGCCATAGGTGAGGCAATGAGAGACCCTCAACTAAGGCAAGAGAGAAAATAGTAGAGCGACTAACAGACTAATACCAATGATGATGATGGAATGGAGGGGACTGAGTAGCAAATGGACGACTTCCCTTGCTAGAGCATAAAGTACATGAATGACATGGCAGCGACTGACACAGTATCATAAGGGATAGGGGACAGTGGGACTGATGGCCATAATGTGCGACACAAGAGAGAGACCAAGCAATGAAGGATGGAGGACTATAGCGGGGTACAAAGGGACTCGGGATAGACTCCATTAATGCGATGATGACTCAACTTGGATGCTCGAAACAAGGGCGACTCGATGGTGTTGCCAAACAGAAAAGGTCCCGTGGGGGACCATGAAAACATGAGTACAAGATGGTATCTCATGAAGAAAATCGACACGAACAAAGACAAGTATGGAGGCAAAGTGGTGCCCCAAGTACAAGTGTTGTAAGTGAGGAAATTCGATTTTGGAGGGAGGTGAAGTGACCCTTCTGGGACAAAGTATGTCCTAGTGAAGGATCAAAGTATGAAAATGAAAAAGATGCTGGCTATCTAAAAGAAAATAAAACATGCATTTCAGAAGGGAAATGCTAAGGGTAATATTTCTTAAGATAGAGTGCATTGCGAGGATTAGGAAGGGGATTGCCTTCGAAGTCCTCTAAGAGGTATGCCCCCTTACCGAGATCCTTACTGATGAAGTAAGGGCCTAGCCATAATGAGTCGAACTTCCCGTGACCAAGGACATCATGGGCCTGGTCATATACTAGAACAAGGTTTCCTTCGTGAAAAGTACGAGGGTGGACTTTTCGGTCATACTGAGCTTTGGTGTGTTTCTTAGCCACTTCAATGGTTTGCAATGCAACACGACATTCTTCGGAGGCGTGCTCAAGCATGATAAGTCCTTGTTCTAGAGGTTGGGTATCAGGGAGAAGTTCAACGGCCAGATGAAGGGAAGGTATTTCACACTTGATCGGTAAGACTGCCTCCTCTCCAAAAACGAAGTGGAAAGGAGTAAACCCGGTGGCAGTTTTAACAGAAGTTCGATAGGCCCACAAAGCAGGGAAGAGCATAAGATGCCAGTTGGTTTTGTGCTTATTCACCGTGCGTTGAAGCATAGTCTTGAGGATTTTGTTGACTGCTTCAACTTGGCCATTACCTTGGGGGTAATAGGAGGAGGAATATTGGTGCTCAAAACCCAACAGTGAGGATAGCTCACGCCATATTTCATCTTCAAAATGTCGGCCGTGGTCGAAGACCAGTTGTTTTGGAACCCCAAATCAAGCGATAACGTGGTTAAAGAAAAAGAGGGCTGCAGTAGCTGCCGTGTTGTTAAATGTTGGCATAGCCTCGGCCCATTTTGTAAAATAGTCGACCGCCACGATGATATATTTATGGTTACCAGCGGATGGTGGGCGACACTCCATAAATTCGATGGCCCATTTACAAAAGGGACCAGTTGTGATGACGAGATGGAGGGGAGCTGGGGGAGCTCACGCCTTAGGGGCGAAATGTTGGCAATTGGAACAGTGTTTGACTGCCTCAATGCAATCACTGAAGAGGGAAGGCTAGAAATACCCAGCGCGCATGACTTTCTGGGCAGTAGCAAGACCGGAGAGGTGGCCACCGCAAGCACCGCTATGGCAGGCATTGAGGACCTGTTCAGCTTCAGCGTGTGTGAGACAACGACGAAGGACAATATCTATACCGCGACGATAAAGGTCGTCACCGATAAGAAGGTAGCGGGGAGCCTGATGTCGTATACGTCGTCGAGCATCACGATCAAGGTGAAGGGTGAACTTTTGGGTTCACAAGTAAGTGAGGATATCACCATACCAGGGATCGTCCGAAGTAATGGCGAATAAGTGCTCATCAGGAAAATCATCATTAACTGGGGGATCCTGCATTCCAGTAGGTAATTCAGAAATGAGTTCAGCAAGGGCTAAACCTTTCTTACTTTTTGGTGTGACAAATTCGAGGTCGAATTCTTGAAGGATGACGACCCAACGGGCGTACTTCCCAGTGAGGATGCGGCGACTCAATAGAAAGGCCATGGGGTTGGAATTAGTCACAACCTTGGTGGAACGCATCAGGATGTAATGACGAAGTTTTTGGACCGAGAACATGACAGCCAGTACTAGTTTTTCTTCATGTGAGTGGGAAACAGGAGGCCCTACGAGGTTCTTACTGACGTAGTAGATCACATGCTTGATAATGTTGTCGTCTTCCTGGATAAGAACTCCAGCGATTGAATAGGTGGAAGCGGAGATGTAGAGGATGAATTCCCTATCAAAGTCGGGAGGGAGGATCAAGGGAGCGGATGTGAGAGCCTGCTTGAGGGCAGCGAAAGACTCATGAGCATAGGTATCCCATACAAATGGGATGTTAGATCGGAGGAGTATAAGGAACCCATGTGCGGTGGTGGCATAGTTAGGAACGAACCGACGAAGAAAATTAGCTTTGCCTTGGAGACTTTGTAGCTGGTGTAAGGTGCGTGGAATGGGAAGTTCAAGAATGGCTTGAACTTTCAAAGGGTCAAGAGTGATACCGTCCTTAGACACTATGAAGCCGAGGAGGAGGCCGGTGGGAACACAGAAGACGCATTTCAACGGGTTAAGGCGGATATTATACTTGCGACATCGGAGAAAGATGGTACGCAGATCGTGGAGGTGCTGCACCCGATGCTTAGAACGTGCAGTGAGGTCGTCTAAATAAGCAAGGATAATATGAGCTAAGTCGTGGAAACAATAAGACATGGCCCATTGAAAAGTGGCGCCGGCGTTTTTAAGGCCGAATGGCATGACCCGGTAAGCGAAAGTTCCCCACGGACTGATGAACGCAGTTTTAATTTGATCAGCAGGATGGATAATGATTTGGTTGTATCCGGATAAACCATCCATAAAGGATAGAACCCCATGCCCCACACACTCATCAATGATTTGGTCAATAAAAGGTGTGGGGAAGTTGTCTTTGGGACAAGCTTTGTTCAAGTCGTGAAAGTCCATGCAGACACGGATGGTGCCTTGTTTCTTGAAGACGGGAACTGGGTTGGACACCCAAGTGGTGTATTCAATGGGATAAATGAAACCATCCTGCTTGAGCTTGTCGATTTCAGCTTTGATAGCATCACGTCTGGAAGGATTAATGGGTCTCAATTTTTGACAGACTGGGTTGACATCGGGCCATGTGTCGATATGATGTTCGACGATGGTGGGATCGAGTCCGGGCATTTCGGAGTAGGACCAGGAAAAAATATCGCAGAATTCTTTGAAAAGCTTAATGTAAGCCTTAATTTCTTCCGGGGTGCATTGGGCGCCCAAGGTGATATATTCTTCGATGCCCGGTTTGACCGAAATGTCAATTTTAATGGTAGGAGAATTATTGGCCATGTTTCCTTCTTCGAAAGCATTAGGTGCATTGATGGGATTTTTGAACCAATTGACTACATTGGGAATGAAGTCTTTAGTTTCCACAGCATATTGGTCATGGGATTGCTATGGGAGCAAGTATGCGTGATGGTGCATATCATCCCACGGAAAGTCAGGGTTGTTCATGGCTTCCATGATGTCTTCATCGGACTGGAAGATGGGAATACTAGAGGAAGGAGGATCACCCGATGATGTAGTAATGCCTGACTTGTCATCTTGTGGAGAAGGGCTCACATGAGCAACGTCAGTAGATCCAAGGTCTACTGAGGTGGAGCCGAGAGTGTCTGCAGGTAGGAGGTTAGGCGAATCATCTCTCAAGGATGACGATAGGTAAAAAATGGTGGTCGAAGGTTCTGTCGTTTCGACAGCGGGAGGAGGAATGTGAATGGGAGTAGGAAGATCCTCTGGTCCTAGCGCAGTAGAACTCGCAAACAAGTGAGAAGGTATCTTGTCATGCGTAGCCTTGAATTGGCGGTACGTGTCTAAGGTGGAACGATACTCATCAAGGCGGGGACAGAGGTGGGTGTAATGGCCATGGAAATCGCACAAAGAACAAGGGTGATTTGTGCGCAAGGTTTGGAGTTTTGGGATAGAATCTGGGATAGTGACATAGACTTCAGGGATATCAGATTCCAGAAACGTCTCGCTAACCAAGGTCTTGAGATGCGGCAATTCAGGACACGTATGGGTGGCGTGACCAACAATATCGCACAAAGCGCACTGGATAGCGTGTTTTGGCGGTCAGGGAAGGGAAGGGTTCGTTGGGGTGGCGTGGTCCTGGTTGGGTTTTGTGTGAGCTTTGCCCACTTTTCCTGATACCGTCGCAACCATAGATGGTGCGGGCTGAGGTGTGTGAGGCACCGTGGTAGCAGGGGGAGTGACGGGGATCGGTTGAACCGGAGTCAAAGCAAGGTAGGGTTTGGGGTGACCAGGTGGGGTAGCGGCTGGAGGGTCAAGGCACTAGACAGGGATACCCAGGGTCAGGTTGGGGAGAGAGAGGGTAGCCATAATAGGTACCGAGTACACTCCAGGAGGTGGAAGGAATAACGGTATCTGATCGGAGGGGTAATGGCCGGGCGGAACGGCTTCGAGGTGGCTAAGGCCTAGAGGAACCGATCCAGGAGTATAGAGGGGCTCATGGATACCAGTTGTGGGAGAGGGGCCAAAAGGAGGAGTTCTGGCTGGCTGAGATGAATGGCTAGGAGCGGGTTGCGATGGGCGAGGTTGAGTCTGAGGTTGCTGACTAGCCGAAGCGGGTCGCTTAAGGGCAGCCCGAGACGATTGCATCATGCAAACATTCGATAAGCTGGGATCAGAGATAGGAGGAGGAGGGAGACTAGGGAAAGTTCCAAGCAAAGAGGATTCTTTGTAGACGTTGGAAGAGACACTAGTCAAGGAATCGATGGTTTGCATATTGGCTACAGAAGAGATGGTCGTCTCAGGGGAGGTCTGAGACTTTGGCTCATGATAAGTCAACTAGTCGATGGTGACTATCTTTCCATTGTGAGGAAAAGACATCTTGCGAAAAACCACGGATGGGACAGTAGACATGGCATAGGTGTAGCTTTGCCCCAATAGAATGTTGTAATCTAGAGGGGCGTCGATGACTTCGACGTCAACGCAAACAGTCTTTCCCGCAAGGGTGATAGGAAAATTATGGAAAAGGCCAATGGGTTGGGAGGCATGGCCATCCCACGCTCGAAGGGTGATCGTGGAAGGGGCCAACTCAGGAGATCCGAGTTGCTTCCAAATCGAAGCGGACATCACACAGGTGGATGCCCCCTCATCAATTATACACCAAGAAACGTTAGCATTCCAGATTTTGACTGGGATTTGGAAGGCGACAGAAGCAGGAAGAGAGGGATGTTCTGATTGATGGGCGTCGAAAACAATCATTTGGTCATCAGCAGGATCTACAACGCCCATGGCAGATAGCAGAGCCTTCTTTCGGGAAGGGCATGACTGGAGGAGTTCCAATGTGGAAATGGCAGCAAGAGACTGCGCCAAATCATTGACTATGCTATATGAATGAGCAGCTCGACCAGAAGTAGCATTTCGGCATAATGGTCCCTTAGGAATCTTGGTATGAACCTCAAATTTGGGTTGAGGGATATGTAAGGGACCATTGGATGTCAAAAGAGGCTCTGTAGAACCTGAAGAAGGGGACTCGAGGGCAGACTGAGCAGAAGGCTTGGGGTACTGGCGAGACCGAGTTTGAAGGTTAAGGTCGACGGTTGGAGATGGATCAGAGTTCATCATGAGGATCTGGTAATCGGAGGAACCAGAAGGGAAAGGTTGAGTGGCGACCTATCTGTCAGGTGGTTGGGCAGCCACGAATCCTTGTTGGGGGAAAGGATCGGTAAACACAGCCAGTGGAGTAGAGGCCACATTAGGGGGAGCATGAGGGGAGGCATGTTGTCCTCCCAAAGTGGCTTGAGACTCCCACATCTGCCACATATGTGGTAGAAGGGTACAATCGTGAGTGTAATGACTGTAAACACTGCAACATGAACAAGGCTTATTTGTGCAAATAGGCCTGTCTGGCTTGGGCTGAGTACCCTGTTGCTGGTCAGCAGTGTTAGGGTCAGTACCTTGAGGATTGGGTCTACGAGTACCAGGGGTAGATTGATTTTGATTGCCTTTCCGCCTTCTTTGAGAGGAAGGGGGATTAGTCGCGCCCTGCTGTGCAAATACTTGCCCTAGAGGGGGCTGTAGGTGTTGTTGCTGGGGTTGAGAAGGCAAGGGGGGTGGAAGTGCAAATGCTGGAGGAGATGGAACACCAAGCTGTGGATAAGGATAATGGTTCGGTTGGGAAACATTGAGGTAAGAAGGATGTTGGGCAAAAGGATGAGGCATGCCGTATCCTGGATACATGCTACCTGGAGGGGGAAAAGTGCTAGAGGTGCTAGCCCCTCCGGGAGGGAGACCATAGCCCATAGGAGGTTGAGCATACAGATGAGAAAGGGCTCCAATGATACCGTCGGCTGAATGAGATGCCCATGGGGCGTTAGCGCCACCGAGCCTAGGGAGGTCAGGAAGGACGGTATAAACATAACCAAAATGAGCGTAGATCAGGTCATATTTCAAGGCTATTTGGAGGGCGGCTTCTTCGGTTTGAGGGAAATGGGAGGCGACATCTTTGCCAATGGGAGGTAAGAGAGTGTGAAGGAACTAGTCCATATAAACCCGATCTTTGAAGGTGGGAGCTCGACATAAGCTCCTTCTTCTCCGCCATTCCTGGACATGAGTGGAAAGGCGGGTTGAAGAGGTTTGACGGAAAGAAGTCAAAAGCTCTGTACCAGTGTCGTATCAGAGAGGAAGCTGGAAATAAGATAAAAAGGCTTGGGCAATGGTCGCAAAGGTGGTATGGGAAGAGGTGGCCTGGTCAACATACGATGAGGTTATCAGAAAGGTAGTAAGAACAAATCAAGACGAATTATCTGCATTTGAATTGGAGGAACACCACATGTGGAAAGATCAGACATGGTTGGTTGGATCTTCTCCAGCAAGGCCTTTGAACTTAGGGATGTCGGAGGGGAGCTTGGTTGGCATAGAAGGCCAACCAACATCGTGGCAGATAGGGTCATTGATCAACTGATTGAAATCGGGGAGGCTGAGGCCTGCGATGTACGGTAGCAAGGGTGCAGCTGAGGTAGTTCCTATGGTGGTTCCACTAGTAGTAGTTCCGGCATTAGGGCTGGGATTACCACTAGCATTAGGCCCTGGACCAGACATAGTGAAGGTGACAAGGGGAGAACCAGAAGTAAAATGAGAACCCAATGAATCAGAAGAGGAGTCGGAATGCGGACTCGGAGGAGGACTGGCTCGACGACGACGGGACAGAGCAGGTCGATCGACCAGAAACTGAGGGCGAAGGCCAAGAAGTCTCCGGGAGGCGCGCCTTGGGGGCGCAATGGTGACAACACAAACACGGCACGGGGGGAAGAAGAACGACCGACAAAGGCAGGAGGTGCAGAATCAAGTGATTACAATGTCGAAACAAGGGCAACAAGGTGCAGTGTCAATATTTACAATGTTTTAAAGTCTTTGCCTGGCGGTGTTAACCAGGCTCTTCTTCGCTTAGGGTGAGTGTGTGGCGTGCGTTAATTTTAATTTTTAAACCCAGACGTTTTGAGAGCAAAAGAAAAAGTGTGCTGTGTAATTGAAAATAAATCTGCAGACTACAGTATATAATACTGAAATAACAGAAAATTAACAGCTAACCATGCATTGATCTAACCCAAAAAGGCAGGTCTTTCAAAACTAGTCTAAAAGAGGGAAAAAATTTAGTTAAAACACACTAAAAAGAGGCCAATAGATCTAAGGTCGGGAGGGACAGGGATCTAAAGGAGAAATCTGCTAAAAAGAGGTGCAGAACACAGCCAAGAGGCAGAGGCAAGGTGGCGGTAAAAAAGGAGGAAATCAGCAAAAAGTAGAAGGGACAAGGAGGAGGCCCTAAAGGTAGATCCAAAAAAAACTTCAGGAGGTTATTTGAAAGGGAGAAGAGCTGATTAAAAGGGGTCTGAAAAGGAGGTATCAGATCTGAAAAAGGGAAGGCTGAAACTCTGAAAAATCAGACACCTGAAACAGTTAAAACTCTTCCACCAAACGTGGAGGGTATTGAAGCCTTAGGGGGAAACGTTCCCACTTAGATGAGCAAAACAGATCAGAAACAGGTCTGAACGGGCTGAGACAAAGGCTGGAAAACCCTGACAGAAGCTTAAGAAAAAAAATAGAAAAGTTGCAGAAAAATAGCAGAAAAACTGGCAGGTCGCAAGTTCTGACCTGTTTTCTGTGCAGGTCGCAGATAATGGGCTGAAAAGTGCGACCTGTAGTCTAGGTCGTAGTTTCTAGGCTGAAAAGTGCGACCTGAAGCTCCGGGTGTCCCAGCGGCAGATTTCCGAAAAAGTTGCCATCTCAGTTGCGGCTGATGTCTGTCACCTGCGCAAAGGGGCCAGAAACACGCGGAAGTTAGAAATTTTAATGTTTTAGGGTTTTATAGGTGAAAACAACATAAAAATAGGAAAAACAAAAAGCTGAAGAGAAACCCTAGGGTCTGAAGTAGCTGGATATGCAAGAATATGAAAAACAACAGTGGTCGTAATTGAAAACCCGTGTGGAGTCGCCAGTTGTTAGTATGAATCTTTTGTTGAAGTGTACGAAAAAAGACCACTTTAGCTACGCATAATTTATAGCCCTAACATCAAATATGGCTGCCAATATCTTCAGATTTGCAGTTAGTTGATCAAGACAAGTGCTGCAAAAAACCAGATCTATGCATAAAGAGACATTAAGCAGTAAAAATAAGGTTTTGCTCCATACATCTAATAGACAAGACAAGAACAATATTTTTTGAAAGAATTTTTTGTATTAAGGGCACCTGGGAGGAAAACAAGAAGGTGTTTCCAATTCTCCTCAATGGGATGGGTTCTTGGAAGTCCTCAGCACTTCAGATCTAGCATTTCTCTCTCCTGTTGGTGTAGAAAACCCAGACAAAGATAGAACTCAAAGGGAGCTCACACAACAAACAATGGAAAATATGACAATGATAATGGCTCAAAGTCAGACCAAGAGTATAGATCCAAAGTGATCTAATAGGCAACAAAAGGTGAAGAATGGTAGGAGAAACCCTCCTATTTATAACAAAATATTGGGTCATTCTAGATCTTGGTGCATGATTAAAATAACATTAACCAAATCTAGATCCACCTTTTTATGGAATATTTTATTATATTTGTTGGAGGGAAAAAGTATTTGACTTGGGTCAAATCCCTTTATTTGTGAATAATAAATAAATAAATGATTTATTTATCATTTTAAGTAAGTGGTTGAAGGATAATCAAATAAATAATGATTTATTTAATTATTTATGGGTGATTTAGTCATATTTAACAAGGAATATTATTTAAATAAGATTTAAATAATTATTCCTAGAAAATAATAAGATAAATAAGGATTTATCTAATTAATTTCTTTGTTTTGGGTTAAACATGACCAGGAATAATAATTGAATTATTATTTAATTAATTATTCCTTGAGGAAAATCAAACAAATATAGGTTTGTTTAATATTTCCTTTTGGGGTTTCCTGTTTAGACCATAGACAACCTAATAAATGTGTTTTATTAAGTTATTTTACATAGTGAAAGCAATTTTACTTAGGGTAAAATTGGTCTTACATGGTGTACTTGGGTCCATCTAATGATAGTAGGTTAGATGACCAAAAAATGGTGTAACATTAACCAATTTCTCATGTTCTCAAAATGACTTGAGAATAATTACAATTCCCCACCAAAATATTCAAAATATTGATATTTACAAGAAATTCAAAGAACATGGGACCCCCTAGGTCTATTTATGTACAAAGAAACTTTTGAGCCTAATGCCCCTGCATCACTAATGAAAGTAATATCCTGGAATATTATAGGCCTTAATAGTAAAGGCAAACAAAGATATCTGAAAGAAAGATTGAAAACTAAAAAACCTCAGATAATGTTAATCCAAGAAACAAAGGTTTTTGGTCAGAAGATCCAATCTATCATTCAATCTTTTAAACCTCATTTTTAGGTTATGGAAATTGATTCCATAGGTACGGCAGGGGGAATAGCTATCTTATGGAATACAACAGAAATAGTAGCAAAAGGATGGATGGGTCTTCCCAAAATTCTAACTAGTAATTTTCGGCAAATTGGATCAGAAGAAAGGATTCTTATATCGGTTGTTTATGGTCCTCCAATTCCAGGAGAAAGAGAGGAGTTCCTACAAAGTATCAGGGCTTTAAATAATATGCATCAAGAAAAATATTGGCTTATAGGGGGAGATTGTATGATTTTAAATTTGACAGAAAAAAATGCAGGAATAAGAAGAGAGGATCCAAAATGGAGCTTTTCAGAGACGTGTTAACGGATCTGTGTTTAGTAGATATTCCCACGGTGAATGGGAAATTTACTTGGAATAACAGATGTGGAGAACGACATCAAGTAGCATCACAGTTGGATCTCTTTATCGCCTCCGAAACTCTTGTAAGTTTATATATCTATTATGAGGCGACGATTTTACCTATGCTTGGATCAGATCATTGGCTGATTCGAATTGATATAGATATAAAAGGAATTCTGAAAAGAAAACCTTTTCAGTTTGAATTATTTTGGTTAAGAGATCCAAGATTTCTGGAAAATGCTAAAAATTGGTGGGAATCTAATCAGATTATAGGAAGAAACAAGATGCATTCTTTTCAGCTAAGATTAAAGCAATTAAAGGTAGAAATAAAATTTTGGAATAAAGCAGAATTTGGAAATATTCAACAGGATCAGATTAGATTAAAATAAAAAATGCAAGAGATTCAAAAAAGAATGATTCTTCATGGCAGAACAGAAGCGCTAGCAATTGAAGAAGGAAACACACTCAGTTTATAAGAAGAACGTAGGAAACGGGAAGAGATCGTATGGAAGCTTAAATCACGAATCCAGTGGCTAAAGGAAGGTGAGAGAAATACTAATTTTTTCCACAAAACAATGATACAAAGAAGGAAGCATAATATAATTCTCTCATTGAAAGATCAAAATGGTAATAGACTGCTTAAACATGAGGAAATGGAAAAGGAGCTTGTAGAACATTTTAAAATTTTGCTAACAGAATCAAATCATAATAGATAGGCAGCTATTGATAAAATAACTTTTCTTATCCCGACAGTGGTCACCAGAGAGCAGAACCTAGCTTTGCTTCGGGAAATTAGTATGGAAGAAGTTGAAGAAGTCGTCATGAATATGCCTAGGAATAAATCCCCTGGACCAGATGGCTTTACAACTGAATTCTTTAAAGCCACCTGGAATTTTATGGGTCATGATATTTTGGAAGTATTAGAGGAATCAAGGAGAAATCGTAATGTCTATCCTGCCGTTAATGCAACTTTTTTAACTCTTATTCCTAAACAGGAAAATTCAGATACCCTTGTTGGCTTTAGACCAATCACTCTCTGTAATGTAATTTACAAAATTCTATCAACAATCATGGTCAATAGACTCAAGCCTCTCCTACCAAGGTTGATTTCTCCGGAATAGACTGGTTTTTTTAAAGGAAGACAAATCTTAGATGGAATTGTAACTGCCCAGGAAGCAATTCCCTTGTTAAAGACCCTAAAAATGAAAGGAATGCTCATCAAATCAGATCTTTCTAAAGCTTATGATCACATTAATTGGAATTATTTGATAGTTTTTCTGAGGGTATTTGGCTTTGACGATAGATGGTTACAATGGCTTTAGTCTTTTATCTCTTCTCCTAATTTCTCCATCTTAATGGAATACCATCCCAACCATTTAATATTACTCGAGGCCTCCGTCAAGGAGATCCTTTATCTCCTTTTCTCTCCATTCTATCTGCTGAAGGATTGGGAAGGCTAATCAAGGCTCATCTTGCAGAAGGGCAGTTAAAAGGTTTAAAGTTATGGGGACCAGATCTTTCCTTGACGCATCAACAGTTTGTTGATGATATTCTATTATTTTGTCAGGCTTCGGTTAAAGAGGCGAAAGCTATTTTAAAGATCCTGGAAATCTTTGTGGAGGCTTCAGGTACTCTTGTTAATACTGATAAATCAAATTTTTATTTCTTTACCTCTAACACTGCAACTCAAAATTTCTTACCCAGAACACTTGGGTTCAAAATAGGTTCTTTTCCAATGAAGTATTTGGGAATAACTTTAAATACTGCTCCAGTAAGAATTGCAGACTGGAAGGATCTCATTACAAAAGTGGAGAAAAGATTACATAATTGGGCATTTTGTGTGTTGAACGCTCCTATTAGACTCATCATGTTAAAATCAATTCTTCAATCCCTCCCTCTCTATCACAGGGAGAGCTTGTCCTAAAAATATTTGCAACTAGTTAGTTAATATGTTCAAGAAGTTTCTATGGCAAGGCTCTCAGGCTAACGGGAAATGGGCTTTACTTTCATGGGAAAAACTTATCAAACCTAAATCTGTAGGAGGACTGGGACTACGTGACCCTTTAGTTTTAAACAATGTAATGGGCGCCAAACTGTGGTGGCGATGGATTCAAGGAGGGCACGATCCTTGGAAGAGTATATGGGAAACAAAATATGGTATGCCTCATTCAGTTACAGGTAAATTAAAAGTAGATATAGTACCAAAAGGGTCTTCAATCTGGAATCTTGTAGCAACTAACAGGAATCTAATCCGCTCTCATAGTTTCTGGGAAGTGAGGGAAGGCAAAACAACACTCTTTTGGGAAGATTCATGGTAGCAAAGAGAAAAAAATTTCAGTAGACTAGATTTAGGAGAAATTTTTCTTTTTACCAATACTCCTAATTGCAGACTAATTAATAATTATTGGTGTCAACAACAGAGTAGCCAGTGGAGAAGATGGAAGGAAAAAATACACTGTCCAGAAGCTCCTGAAACGTGTCAATGGACCAAATTTGCAAAAGAATTAAAAAAAAGGAAAATTGCCCATGCAATCGGTTGCGATATTCTATGATGGGGTTATCAAACAAAAGGGATGTTCACTATAAAGGAATGATATCATATTCAATCTTAGAATGTTCTAAATAAGGAAAGAGTGATATGGAAGAAAATATGGGCATTAAAACATTGGCCAAAAGTAGAATATTTTCTCTGATTATTAAGTCATCGTAAAATTCTGACATGGGAAAATCTGCAGAAGCGAGGAATGTATGGACCATACTGATGTTATATGTGTCGTACAGCAAATGAAACAACAGAACATGTTCTAAATAGTTGTCCAATCATGGAGGCCCTTTGGAGAAGTATAGAAAATATTTTCAGACAAACAGATAGAGATAATACAAATATAAATGAAAACATTAAAAACTGGCGTAAAGGAGGATTTAAATGTGAAGTGTTGAACAGAGCCCGAAGATTATCAATTGGGTTTCTTTTCTGGAGCATATGGAAAGAAAGGAACCATTGTATCTTCAGAGATGAAGAAAAAACAATGAATCAAATATGCCAGAAATAGATAGAGAATATACGAGAAACAATTTTAGTGGAAAGATGGACAGAGGAAGATTGGCAGACAGAAGGTATAGAAGTTCAAATGCTCGCCAATTTAAATTTGAAACCTGAAATGTTATACAAAAATCTTTGGAAATACAAACCTCTGACTCAAAATATAGAAGATAGGTGGAAGGTTCCTCGGAATGGGTTTATTAAACTTAATTATGATGGAGCTTCAAAAGGTAATCCAGGTCAAGCAGGAGCTGGAGGGATTTTTTGAAATTCTCGAGGGGAAGTCTGTCGAGTTAATGCTTTGGATTTGGGCTTTGCAACTAATAATGAAGTAGAATTAATGGCAGTAAAACAAGGGTTACTGATATCTAAAGGAGAAAACTATCAGCGACTCATTGTAGAAGGTGATTTGGCAATGATCACTGCCATCCTATGCAAATTACAACAAGGTTCAACTTGGGAAAAAATAAGTAAAATTTGGAGAACGACGAATCTAATTCAGGAAATAAGTACACTGATCAAATAAATCCAGTATCTGATACCAACACACATTTGAAGAAAAGGTAATGAGGTGGCAGATTACTTAGCAAATTGGGGTTGTAAAAATAATGAGAGAAATTTGGATGCTATGCCAAGGGATAGAATCTGGAACATTGAATTACATTCCCTTCAACTTATTATAGAAAGAGATTTAAGCGACAGTTAAGCTCTCTGATCGGGGTGCCACATAAGGGAGAATGGGAGCATGACACTGCCACGTAATAGGTGTGTTAGCTGACCATTTAATCCCATTAATGGCAAGGAGAGGTGGGCTTAGTTCGCATGCGTTCGACTTACCTTCACAATGCGCTTCATTCATACCAAGAAGTGTATGGCAGAGCTAACAGATTATTAGGGGCAAGGTAGGGGTCTCATAAGGTTAAATTGTTTGAGTAAAAAGTTTATTCCTCTGCAAGCTGAAGGAAATTATATCAAAGCGCCAAGGGATTTGAAGGTGCAAGACAGGAAGCACAACTTTACTGGGTATGCTCTGGTTCTAATCACTCTGGCTTCAATTTTAGTTTTTCCTCTTCGTATAAAGTCAATGAGTTCAGCTATTTTTACAGACGCAGAGCTGTTGGAGGTTTTTGTCTGATTTTTTGGTTTCTTTGGTCTGCATGTCATGATAAAGGGGATTCATTTCAATTTTTTGCTTCGTTTCCGCAATCTTGATTACCATCTCAATTTCCATATAGGGATTCAATTCCACCTCTTACCCTGTTCTTGCTATTTTCGTTATTATTTCTGGTCACATATGGTGGTACATTTCACGCCTCCATCTGGTTTTAGAAGTCCTGGTTACCCTCTGGTTTTTAGTCTCTACACCGTTAGTAGAAATGGGTTTGTCTACTGTGTGTTTAGTCTTGGTATCATTAGTAGAAATTGGTTTTGCTACTATGTGTGTTGTCTCTCAGACAGTATGATTTGGATAATTTTTGTTAAAATCCCTTTCCATGATTGCATTCAAGTCCGGGGTTCTCAGTCAATCCTCGAAATTCTAAAATTTCTGATTAACAATGTTAACCCTAAGCATTTGTGGGAGGGTATAGCATATGTTTGGTGGCTCACTGGGTTTTTCTATTTCCACTACCATTTCTTTAACCAAACAAATTCCAATTTTGTTTCGTTTCGTAGTAATTCTTATTTTCTGAGAAATCTACACATGTTTCAATTTTCAAAGTGTCTGTATATGAAATTGTCTATTCATCGAGTTATTCGAAACTCTACCCTTTGCGTCAATACTATTTTCATAGCCCAAAATCTGCAAAAGTTTTATGATAATGGGAAGGCTTGGTTTGGAAACATCAGGGCGAAAGAAAACTGCAGTCCATACCCCAAGATTCCGGTTAAATATTTGGAATTTCATAATGATTCTAAGTTTTATATACTTGCTACTGTTCGCTATACAGGGTTCTTTTCAGTCAAAAGTACATACAGGGGAATTCAGGGAAGAATGAAAAAAGGTAAGGGAAGGAAGTTATAATCAACCCAGGTAGCTGGTCCAAGCAAAAGAGGAAGGAAAACTAATCAGCAGACCCTTGAAAATATAGCAAAGAGTTATGAAACTAGGATTCCAAAGTATATTCGGAAAAATATACAGGGATGAGAAAGGGATGGTGATGATGAAGATGATGATATTAAAAGCCAACAGGAAGGAATAGATTTTATTTTTGACCCAGGTAATACAAGAGGAAGAGTTTCTCTATTTCAACAATCTATTAAAACTTATTGGAAAATCAAATGTGTTCTTGCAAAAGCACTGTCAAGTATGCAGGAAAAACAAATCAATTCTTCCTTGTTGTTTTATCTCCAGTAGATTAAATAGGATATGAGGGAAATGACAAAGGCATAAGTACAAGTTAATGCTAGAATAACAAGGATTGAGCAGCAACTTCTCAATATGCAGCAAGCTGAGATGCCAGGGTCAACTGCAAAAGACCCTGCACTTGTTGATTCATCAGATGGTTAACTATTTTACAAGTTCAATTTTGTATGTTTTTTGAGGATATTAAGTCTATTCTCTGTTTTATTTGTAGTTTTTATGGACATAGTAAAGGATTCTTAACTGTTAGTAGAAGGAAAAAACAATACCAATTTTGGTTGGCTTATAACTCTTTGAGGTGGCCAATAGACCTGGTTTCCTTCGGGTAGGTTGAGGCTACCAACAATTGAAAAATTTGTATAGAAACTTGCTCTTTACAAAATAGAAAATAGACAAGTCCTATGAAATTTACAAAAAAAAAGACAATCAAACTATGGGAAATATGGACTGGTCTTATAGAGTACATACATGGAGTATGAGAAATTAATGATATTTTTTGAATTATTATTTTGGAATGTCACTTGCCAGATAAGCAGATTCTATCACTTCTCCCAAAGAGCTATCTTTAAACTTGCCACGGTCGCTGAGTGGCCCTGGGCTTGGTAGGCCGATTCCCAAAAGGACGCTTGGTCATGGCAGCTGGCGCCAACACTTCACGTTTTAATGGATCAGCCCAATTATTAGCCTCTAAAACTCAATATTTCAAATCCAAATCCTAAGTTGGATATTCGGAAGCAGTTTCCAATTTAAAATCGAAATATATAAGTGTGAAATTTGGGTTACTACCTGTGTATCACCTGCAGGTCTGGATTCGGTGTGTTTGCCTAAAAACATTACAAGTGAGTGTGATTCAAGATCTTTGATTGCTTTCTAGAAGGTGAAAAATCTATATCTAAGTCGCCCATGGTAAAGGTCATAATGCATTACCCGGATACTTAGCTGAAGCAAGCAAGGCACAGTGTAGACAGAAATAATAAGTTGCTACTCAGTCGACACTATGAGTTCAGAGGGTTCACTACCACTTTGAAAGGGTAGACCTATGAATCACGATGGTAACATGCTAACATGGTAACACGCCAGCCCAGCCCAGGGCCTCTTGGTTGCTGGGTTGGGCGGTCGTGACAGCCGCGCAACTACCATGACTGCCTAGCCCAGTGTCCGAGCGAAGTTGGGCTTGGAAATATGATTCTGAGAATCACCCTACCAGCTATTTCTATAATTTGTGTATATCTCGTGAACTTCATTACAAGCAATAATCGGTTGTTTGGGATTCTTCCTGATGGCATTGTAGGATTGGGTTCAATTGATTACCTGCAGCTTGATGACAATTCATTCGATGGGGAAATTCCATACGAAATAATTTAATTTCCACATCTCTCTCATCTCAATCTTGCCAACAACCCCCCAGATGCAGGTGACAGAAGTGGCATGAATGATAATCATCTATCCCGGAGATCTACTGCGCAGAGCCTCACCTGCTGCGGACCCTCAAACCATTATCCATCTGCACGAGACAAACATGATAAGGCATGATGATGAGACATTGTGTACAATACTATCCTCTCCAAAGTACCCCTATGTTGCCATCATCATAAATGATTAACAGGATTGAACTGACTATCATCCATCACTCTTCCCTCGAGCTTGCTCAAGAAATTGGTTATGGCACGCAGCTGCATGCAAGGCTTACTCATCACCATCCCCCTCACATGTGTCCCAGACCTTATAAAAGGATGAGCCCTTAGCCCCGAGAAACTCACAGTAAATTCCCTCTGTCTTTCCTTTTGATTCTGCTTTAGCACTCCCCGATTCCAGACTGCTGCACAGTCGTCTGCCCAGCGCTGCGCTGCAAAGACCCCTCTGGGCAGCGACTACCTATTCTACGCACCTCATCCCTGGCCCTTCCACTCCCCTTGTCTTCTACATTGTCTGTCCCCCTGCTGCGCACCCTTCCTTCGAAGCCTCTCCCTTGCCTCACAATGGAATGCCTCCCAGATTGTGCTAGAGAACCATTCGAGGTGGATAGTGAGGGGCTCTCCCCAGATGTTACCATCATGGAGAGGAAAATCATTTGGAGTCTGTGGAAGGCTCCTCCTCTAGTATTTTTTTGAGATAGAGCCCCGATCCTGAGCAAGAGGAAGAAGTTCCAGTGAAAGTTGTGCAAAGAGGTAGGGGCGCCCCCCAGAAGTCCTCCATCGCTTACTAGGTGCTCCCCCCACCTCGCAAGATTGATTTGCTGTCATCCCAGGCGGAGGAAGACGATGAATCTGATGTTTGGGTTATGGACTCTGAAGGCACTTGGATGCGTGTCCCTGACGTTGAGAATCCTGAGTCCCCCATCCTTTATGCACTTGTCCCCAAACCTAGGGGTCAAGTGGCAGATTCTGAGGAAGCGGCTGCGCAGGCGTACACATGCCCTATAGAGGAGGAAGTCTTGAAAGTGATGATGAAGATGAAGATTGAGGACTACGAAGTTTCTCAGCTCTTCCTTGGTTTTTGTCAAGAATGCTACCACGAGGGAATTTCAAGCTATACCCTTGTTTTTACATACTATGTAATATCTAGATACTTCAGCACTACTGCACATTTTGTAATTTCTTGTCTCAAGAACTTTCTAGGTTGGTTTCCTCCATGGAGGCAGCCCCGAAATCGATCAACTAAGGCAGGGATTGATTAAGCACAACTTGCCAACCCTATTTGTAGCATATGTAATGTTTATTTTCTAGAGTTAATATAGAATAAGCTAATTTACCAAAAAAAAAAAAAAATCTTGCTAGCAACCAATTAACATGCAAAATCTCTCCAATGTTAGGCTCAATGTCAACTTTAAACTTTCTATACTTGTCAAACAATCTTCTTACAGGGGAAATTCCTCCTGAATTGGGGCATCTCAGGTTAGACATTTTCAATGTTTCTGGAAATGACTTGTCTGGGTCGATTCTGGCCATTTTCAAAACTTTGGCTTATAATAATAGTTTTCTTGGCAACCCCAACCTAGGATACTGCTATAGGGTTTAGGATTAGATCATGCTTTTCAAAGAAAAATGATTCATTATCATATCATTATCATTATTTGCACATAATTCTAGTCTCAATTTGGTGTTTGATTTATGTTGGTACAAAATAAAAGTCGTGAAAACTAAAGAATATGAGATAGAACGATTTCAAAATTCTTTAGATGATCCAACAATTAAAGTGAGTACCTACACTCTATAAATTCACCAACGATCATAGCAAATGACCAACAATATGATAAATGAGATGTTAATATTTCTTATGAAATAGGCCTAAAAAATTAAGAAAGGAAAGGGAACATTAATCACATTTAACTATGCAACATATATTTATGTGTGCATTGGTAGGTAGCTTAACTTACCAGGTTGATTTTCTAATTTCCATTTTCACTGCAATGTTGGTTAGAATTTTGACACTCATTTACTGATAAAATTCGATTAATTATTTACCGGTCTATTAATATTTATTTTGTGTTCTCTTAATTGACTTGATTGAATATGACATTGAATACATTTTTGGTTGAAATGCTAACATTCTAGACAATAGAACAAAGGTCATGACTCTATTTTACCAATCATAGGATAGGGCCATTGTATTAACTTGAGATTCACTGATAATAGGAATGGGTAAGTTATTTTGGACAACTCTGGTTCTCTTTTAAGGAAAAAAAAGTCCAGAACATGCCACGAAAAACAAATTAATTATCATACACAGAATCAAAATTGATTAAACATATCAATAAATTCAATAACAAAAATAGATATGTAAGTTTGTTTTAGAGAGGCTTACAAGTTACAAAAGAAAATGAGGATCCACCAACTATATAAGAATTGGACAGCTAATGGAGTGAAAGAGGATTAAACTTAGGTATGGAATCCTAAGAGAATATGAGGAGGATTAAAGCAGGGGCCTAAACCTTGATAAAGAATCAACAAACCTTGTCTAAATCATAAACAAATAAGCATTGCATGCAAATATGGGAAAACAATCTCGATGTTGGATTGATAGACAAAGCTTTCAGGCCAGTTCTCATGGAAATTCGATTCCAACAAGTCTACACAGTTTTTCTTCATAATATTGAAAATAGGGAGGGCTAAGATACATCTTTAAAGGCTGCTAAAGTGATGTCCTCAGTTTTCTTTTATAAATTTGTTCAACATCAAAATTCAAATTCTTTCTTATATGGTTGTTTCAGTTTTTTAAACCTTCGAAAAAAAACATTCAAATTAGAAACCAGGAAATTTCTCCTTACAATAAGTTTTCATTTTCCATATTTTTTTTTTGCTATAATAAACTTTTTAAACCTTCCAAAAAAACACTCAAATTAGAAATTGGAAAATTTCACGTTAAAATAGATTTCCACATCTTTTTTGTGACTACAACCATTCAGACACAGAAATTAACAAACCCATAACTTTCAATTTCCTAACAAATCCATAAGTTTCCATTTCTTATGAGCCCCTGCTGCCATCTATTTTGTGACTACACTTATCATTCAATCACACAAATTAACAAATCAATCATCTGCTTGATTAGCTACCATGAACCGAACCCTCAACTTTTTAGTCATTCGTGCGATGATTAGATACCATTAACCGAACTTAATTCTTATCGAATTATTCGATGTACGAATCGAATCATCGGATGTAAGTATTTTTTTCTCAGATTATAGCGAATTTGGTAGCTATGAGTTAAACAAAAATCCATGCCAATATCATTGAAGAAATATTAAATAGGATACGTTATAATGTCAAGAATTGTGGAAGCGATTTTGATGGTGTAGAAGTTGCAGGTTCCAAGATAGCTCTTTGGATGAAGTGACGAAGTGCTTCAATTGATGAATGAGTATTATATATATGAGTCTAAACAAAAATATTGAAGATATATGTGGGCTTTTGACGAGGTTTATACCTGCCATGGAAGACTTCTAAATCCATCCATTTCAATGGTCAAAGTTTCGCATTTTAATATAATGGATATCACATATCAAACCTACAAAGTCGCTAGAACATACCCATGACATTCCCCAGCTCATCGTTCCCACGAGAAAAGCTCCAATTTTCTTACCACCTAGTCAAGTTTCAAGGTGAAAGGAGTCCACCAAAAACATGTATAGACAGTGAAACTTTAGTTTGAATGTGTCTTTCCATCTTCAGGTTTTTCTTCTTCTGGAACATGTTATCTATATTATAATCATTAGGGGAATTTTGAGGTTAAAAATGGGCTTTCTAAGAAAAATGTACAATCAAAATTTACTTTATGAGAACCAATCACATTTTAGGGGATGACATCATCCCCCATGGTTGAGGTGGCATTGCTTGAGTTAAATGTACTTACTTGTCACATTTTCAATGGTGGATAAAAACTCATGGTTAATCATGGTAGTATTCTAAGTACTTTTAAAGTCACAAAGAAAAATAATAATAATAAATTCTATTTCACACTTTTGAATAAAATATTATTATTGTCATTTCATATTTTTTGAAAAAAAACAATGCATATCCCTATACAATCTTCATGTCTTTACACACTTTTCATATATCATATTCATTTTTATATTATATATTATTTCTTCTTATGTTATAAATCAAATCAATTCAATATGT
This sequence comes from Pinus albicaulis, assembly GCA_034641835.2. NCBI lineage: Eukaryota > Viridiplantae > Streptophyta > Pinopsida > Pinales > Pinaceae > Pinus > Pinus albicaulis. Next base: position 947,539,956 of record CM076580.1, on the reverse strand, counting down.
AACATAAAATTAATACATAAAATAATATATTACATTTATTTTATTATATTATTTGATTTTTATATAGTATATTAATTACATGTTATTATATAATTTAAATAATATAAATTTTAATTAATGGTATGTTATACAACTAAGAATTTATGAATTTATATTTATAATTTATTTTAAGTTATTTAAGTACAAAGTACAAATGCATTAGTTGTTCAATGATAATGAATTTTCTTGAAAAGTTCATTTTTATTTATAGTCATATCAATACAATTTTTTATATTAATTTTATTTTGGTACAACTTTTCAATTGAATTTAACCATGGTTACATGGATTTTGGTAAAAAAAAATGAATTGTAAATTCATAAATATTATTTTATTGATTTAGTTATTATTTTATTATTTTTTTAGGAGGTCCATTATAGACCTCAAAATTCCCCTAATGAATAGAAAAAGAATGTGAACAAATGGCAACTATCCATCTGTTGTCAAAAAATGGTGATTTGGTCTCTTTTGCAAATGACCACCCAAGTAGTTGACGGCCTAGTAAACAACATTTTCCCTTCGAATATTTCTTGTTACATGTCCAAATTATAGAACACGTGTTCATTTTGACCTCTTCCCATCGAACTTGTTTAAATGTTATTCTATATTTTGCCAATGCTTAAATATTGTTTGGGGTTTTAAATTAATTACTTAGATTATGGTTTGTTTTCCTTCTCAATTTCTGTAAAGATCAAGTGATATGTTGATATTTTATATAGTTTTTTTTTCCTTTCTATCTTTTTCTACCTACATTTAATTTTGCAAAAAAATATTTTAATCCATTGTGATAATATGAGTATAGTTTATTTTTCTTCTCATCAAAGTTTAATGTTTTGAAAAAAATAAATTATTTAATACAAATTAAAATTAAAATTTAAAAACAATAAGCGCATATTTTATATAAAGATATCATTTTAACATTTATTAAATTCAATTCCTTTATAAAATAATAATATTGAAAATAGAGAGGGCTAAGATACATCTTTAAAGATCACTAAAGTGATGTCCTAGGTTTCCCTTTATAAATTTTTTCAATATCAAAATTCAAATTCTTTCTTCAACGGTTGTCTTAGCTTTTTAAACCTTAAAAAAAACACTCAAATTGGAAACTAGGAAATTTCCTCTTACAATAAGTCTCCGTTTTCCTTTTTTTATCTTTTAAACCTTCCAAAGAAACACTGAAATTGGAAACCGAAAAATTTCACCTTATAATAGATTTCCACATTTCCCCATCTATTTTGTAAGTGCAACCATTTAGGCATGGAAATTAACAAATCCATAAGTTTCCATTTCCTACTAGCCTCAGCTGCCATCTATTTTGTGACTGCATTTATCATTCAGGCACACAAATTAAAAAATCAATCATCCGCTTGATTAGCTACCATGCACTGAACCCTCAAATTTTTAGTCATTAGTGCGATGGTTAGATACCATGAACCGAACTTAATTCTTATCAAATTATTCGATGTACGAATCGAATCATCGGATTTAAGTATTTTTTTCTTAGCTATGAGTTAAACAAAAATACATGGAAATATCATTGAAGAAAGATTAAATAACATACGTTATAATGCCAATAATCGCGGAAGCGATTTTGATGGTGTAGAAGCTGCAGGTTCCGAGATAGCTCTTTGGATGAAGTGACGAAGTGCTTCAATTTATGAATGAGAAGATTATATATATATATATATATATATATATATATATATGATCCTGAACAAAAAGATTGAAGATATATGTGGGCTTTTGAAGAGGTTCATACCCGCCATGGAAGACTTCCAAATCCATCCATTTCAATGGTCAAAGGTTCGCATTTTAATATAATGGATATCACACATCCGACCTAAAATGTCGCTAGAACATACCCAAGACGTTCCCCGACTCATCATTCCCACGAGAAAAGATCCAATTTTCTTACCATCTAATCAAGTTTCAAGATGAAAGGAATCCACCAAAAACATGTATAGACACTGAAACTTTAGTTGGAATGCGTCTTTCCATCTTCAAATTTTTTTTCTTCTTCCGGTTATCTATATTATAAAACTAGCATTTTGCAAATGAATTTGCAAAAGAAAACGCCAAAGGTCATATTAATTGCTGAACGGATGATTGGACCGCTGAGTGACACTATTGAGATTTGCTGAATTTTTTCATTTTACGATGAATCTCTACAGTGTCGTGAGCTAAAGCCTCACAATAGATACGCCTTCGGCGTTAATTAGAAAGAAAATGTGAACAAATGACAACTACCCATCCGTTGCCAAGAAAATGGTGATTTGGTTTCTTTTGCAAATGACCACCCAAGTATCTGAGGGCCTAGTCAACAACATTTTCCCTTCAAATATTTCTTGCTACATGCCCAAATTATAGAACACGTTTTTCATTTTGACCTCTTCCCATCGAACTTGTTTAAATGTTATTCTATTTTAAATTGTCAATGCTTAAATATTATTTAGGGTTTTAAATTAATTATTTGGAGAATGGTTTGTTTTCCTTCTCAATTTTCGTAAAGTTTAAGTGATATCTTTATACATTATATAGTTCTTTTTCTTTCCATCCTTTTCTACCCACATTTAATTTTGCAAAGAAATAACATTTTGCAAAAATATATTTTAATCCATTGTGATAATATGATTATAGTTTATTTTTCTTCGAATCAAAATTTAATGTTTTGAAAAACTTTTTTATTCAATGTAAAGTAGTAAATTTAAAAACAATAAGTATGTGTATTTTATATAAAGATATCATTTTGATGTTTATTAATATTTTAATAATCAATTAAATGCTAAAGTAATATATATAATTGAAACATATCATTGTCACTTTTATTATTGTTTTAATGAACAACTAGAGGCTTAGCATGTGTAAATAGAAACCATTTTCCTTATTATAGAGTTAAATCCAAAGTTCCTAAATTACTACTATATATTTATTATTATTTTTTTAACAAAACCGGTTTATTTTTTTATTTATGGAGGTAGGTTGGGCCGAAGCCTAAACAACCTCGGTTACAAAATCTATTCCAGAATCCCCAAGTAATCCAGATCTGATTTTACATGGCTGAGCTTCATGCGATGGGTAGCTAGATAGCATCTTTACCATTTTCTGAGAATTTTCCTTGTTCTAAAAGACATCCTGCTTTTTCTTTTGCATCCACCTCTTTGTTTAAATTTCACAGAATATGATAAAAGGAGTTAGATGTGATTTTTTGCAATAGTTTCCTGAGTCTTTGCAAGGTCTTGTTGAGGGCCGGATTGCTGAAGTGATCTTCTGTATTTATGATTTTAATCAGGATTTCCGAGTCTCCGAAAACTGGAATGTCTTTTTCTCCATTCTCTTGCGCGATTTGACAAGCCTTGAGCATTCCTAAGATTTCTGCATGGTTATTGGTGTTCTGCCCAAGGCCCTAGATAAAGCTATTTTGGCTGTGGCTTTATTTGGAATAAATAACTCCCCCAGCTCCAGATTTTCCCGAATTTCCTTTTGAGGCATCGTAAAAAAAATTGTGGTTCTATTCTGATTCTGCTGCCATAAATTCAAGCTCTTGGATTCGAAGTCTCCATTCCAGGTTGTAACAAGGTCTAGTTAGAGTTCTGTTTCGTGAGGTTTTCTTCATAGGCATGCATATCCAACTAATTACATCTGGAGAGAGATTAGAGATTGTCTTGTGGGGAAGGTTTACCAAATTTTCAATTAGCAAGGCTTTCGCTTTGGCTGCAACAACAATTGGGAAATACAGTTTGTTGTTGAAGATTGCTTCATTCCTTGCCAGCCAAATTTCCCAATAGAAAAATTTGGGGATGGCATGCCAGATGTTAAACCAAAGGGATTTTCGACTTAGATCATGGGGAGAGTGACTGGACCAAGTGGTGAAGACGATGTTGGTCGAGACCTGCAATGGGGATTGAGCATCCAGCCCATGCAACGCCTTCGCTCACACTTCTTGGGCATACACACAATGAAGAAACAAATGGTCCATAGTCTCCACTGCTGCGCAGCAAAGAGAGCATCTATGAGGCCCATCAATTCCTCTTTTTGCCAGATTTTCACTTGTTAACACTCGATTATGAATGAGGAGCCAAGAAAAAATATTAACCTTGGGGAGACCAGCTAGGTCCCAAATCTGTTTCCAAATCGAATGATTGATTATAGGTGTGCTGCTTTGGAGGGTTGTGAATCCTTGGGAAGTTGTGTAAACTCCTATTTCCCCCATCCCCATTTGTCTTTTGAGCTCTGCTGTATTGGAGCCAGCCTAACCAATTTCACAAGGAGGAGGGGAACTTGATGCCGCATCGGTTCAGGAGGACATGGAATGTTCCAATCCAGCCAATTACCCTCATCGTCCCAGAAGAATATGTCTTCTAGATTTTTAATGCCAAGACTGATTAGCCAGTCACGCAGCTCGACGATGTCCCAGGCATTGCTAAGAGATTGTAATCCCATAATTTTATCTTCCCAAAGGTTGATGATTTTCCCATTTCCCGGAATTCTATATAATTTTTCCTTGTAAAACTCCCAACTGTGAGAACAGAGTTTCCATAGATTTTTTCCTTTTTTTGTTTTTCCATAGATTTTTTCCTCTGCTTTTTGTTCCTTTCTCCATATCTTGCAGAGTGAGGCGATGCATATACTTTTTTATGAAAACTTGACTGACTGAGTATCTGTGATTCGAAAAAAATTTCCATAATAATTTGATCCCCAATGCCAAGTTGGCCAGACTAGGGTCTCTTACTTGCAGGCCTCCATCTAAAATAGGTTTTTTCACAATGTCCCAATTTACCAAATGAAATTTCTTTTGATTTCCCTTACCTCCTTGCCACAAGAAGTTTCTCGACATCTTGGAAAGCTGATTTGTAATCTATTTTGGATCCAATAAGAAAGTTGCTTGATATAATGGAAGGGAGGAAAGAACATAATTCATCAGAATGAGCTTCCCAGCTGTGGTGAGCCAATGTCCACCCCAAATTTTTATTTTTTCTTTAATTTTACGGAGTATCTTAGCCCAGTGGAGAGCCTTGTTGATGTCCAAGGACAGGGGAAAACCAAGCTAATTTATTTTATCCCACCTTGCATAGCCCACAAAACCAAGAACTTGTGCAATTCAGTTCATGGCTTGCTGATCGATCTCCTAGCCATACACTACACTTTTCCTTCTATTGACCAAAGCTACAGAGACTCTACAGAAGCTTTGAATAATTTTCTTAAAATCCCTTGCAATTTTTAATGAGGCTCCGCCCAGAAGAAAGCATGATGTATTAGATTAGTGCCTCTCACCGCCCTAATGCCAGGGAGAGCCCCATTAATATTTTCTGTATTCAGGTTCTTGTTGAGGGAATCTGCCATAAAAATGTACAAAAGGGAGAAATAGGACATCCCTGTCTAATTCCCCTTGTTTTTTTGAAGTAATTGGCAGGTCTACCGTTGACCAAGGGAGCAATCCACGACTCTCCAATACAAGCTTTAATTAGCCTAATAAACTCAGAGCTGAAGCCAAAAGCAGCAAGGACTTGGAGAAGGAAAGAATGTCTTACCCAATCGAAACCGTTTGCCATGTCTAGCTTGATTATCATTCCTTTCTAGTGACACTGGAGGCTCGAGTGAATGGTTTCCTACACTAGGGCCACATTATCTAGGATGTCCCTTCCTTTGAAAAATCCTCTTTGACTGCTAGAGATGAGTTTACCCAGAAGAGGCTTGATTCTATTTTCCAGAAGCTTAGAAATGATCTTATATGAAGCATTGCAAAGCGATATAGGCTTGAAGCGGTCCAACAAGGCAGGATTCACCTCTTTTGGGATAAGAGCAACGAAAGTGGAATTGGTGCTGCCACCAACTTTGGCTTTCTGCTGAAAACCCATTACCATCCAGATCAAATCAATCTTTATAATATTCTAGCATATTCTGTAGAAGTGGATAGGAATCCATCAAGCCCATGAGCTTTGTTTGGTTCCATCATCCATATGAAATTACTTATTTCCTCTTCCGAGAAGGGCTTCAGAAGGCTGGAGGTGTCCTCCTCCTTTATCAGACTTGGAATGTAAGAAATGAAATCAACACGTTCTTCTTCAAAGTCTGTTCCATTTTCCATGTATAACTGTTGGAAGTGTGAGATAGCTACCTCACGAATCTCTATTATTCCTTTATGCACTGTCCCCTCTGAAGTAATTATTTCTGCTATGTGATTTCTCAAGAGTCTATTTCTGATTTTCTTGTGGAAGTATGCAGAATTTCTGTCTCCCAATTTTAGCCAGAGGTTTCGAGATTTTAGTCTTAAGGTCTCCTCCTCCACTTTGAAGGCGTGGAGAGTGCTTTTTTGGGCAGCTTGCTCACACTGCAAATCTGTGTAGGTGATTTCCTGTTGTTCCATATCCATTTGCGTGTCTAATATATTTTCGAGGGCCTTCTTTCTAAGGCTAGTTGGAGTGCATGTGGGTTTTTTTAACCACTCCTTCAAAGTTGTTTTGGTGGCCTTGAGTTTTTTCTCCCAAACATAGATAGTCGACCCAATGATTGGCTTGGAACAAGCTTTTATGATTGTCTCCATAAAACCTTCTCTTTCAATCCATTGAGGGCTAAATCTGAAAGGGATGGGTCCAAGATTTTCCACTTCTTCAATCTGCAGCAAGATGGGTTTGTGATCTTATGTAATTTTGGGAAGGATTTTGGAGATGATTATCTTCTTCTCAGAGAGGAGGGTGCATTGTATCAGAAATATATCAAGCCTAGCTGAAATGTGATACTTTCCATCTCTATTATTTGACCATGTATAGAGTCCAGATTTGGGTTTGATATCCAGTAAATCCTAATCATGGATCATATATTCTACTAGAGGAAGGATACGATCCTTGCTATTGTTTCCTCCTTTTTTCTCCTTTTGATCGAGGACAAGATTGAAATCTCCAGCAAGGATTAAATTATTATGTGAGTAGGCTTCTAGAAAATCTGAAAGAGTAAGCCATCATTCCTTTTTTTCCTCATATAACACTGGCACATAAAGATTGAAAATGGTAAGGGAGGTATTACTTACAAGGTACTGGAGTTCGATGTAGATCCAATGCTGCATTTTGAAGGAGCTAACCAGAAGAAATTTTTCATCCTCCCAGAGAGTGGCAAGGCCTCCACAGGTTCCCCTGGCACTTACTGTTTTCCCAACTCTTTTTCTCCATTTGTTTTTACTTAGATCCAGAAGGGCAGACCCTTCTATTTTGGTCCCTTGGAGCAAGCGGATCTCAGGGGATTCAGATTTTATGAGGTTGTTCACAGCTTCCACTTTTGAGGGATTCCCCAGACCTCTACAGTTCCAAGAGATTATACACATTATTTACTTGCAGAGGGGTGGCCTTTGTGAGGCCTGGGTCTACTATTTTTTCCTATAGACATCTCAATCATGGATTGACTGCCCTGCATTTTCTGCTTCTCGACTTCTTCTTCTCTTGCCTCTCTATGAGACTTTCTCCCGACTCTTTTGGTGGGCCTCTCAAAAGTTTCATCTTCCAAGGATCCAGATGATTCTGGGGGCTTCTTTCTTGTCATTTTTGCATAGGATGGGGAGGTGGTTGCTCCTTTGGGAGATCCAGTTTTTATTGGGATGACTTGTTCCCGTCTTTCCTCTTCTGTTGTTGGTTTAGGCTATGTTTCCTCCACTGCATCTTCTGTTGCATGTACTTTTTATTTTAGAATAATTAGGGTTTAAAAAGGGTTGGTGTTTGCAGCTATTGTTGTAGGGCCTGATGGCTCTGTCCCTTGCACCACCGAGCTAGGTGCGGCAAATCCAGCTGGCTTGATTTTCCATTTTGTTTTGTTATTCTGGTTGTTAGGAGTAGCTTTCTGAACCTGAGTCCATTGTTCTTCCTTTGAGTTGTCTGTCTCTTCCACTGATTTAATTTTACAACATCTCGAAAAATGCCCACATTCATGGCAGTATCTGCATTTAAATGGGAGTTTTTCATAGTCTAGCTCTTGGATATGCGACCACTCTGCTACCTTGAGTTTGATAACCTCAGGAAGTCCTTCTTCCAAGTCAACTTCTACACATATTCTTGCACAATAGTATTGATATTTATTTTCTGCTCTATCTATGTATTTCCCCAGTTTTTTTCCAATAGTTTCTAAGGATTTAGGGTTCCATCAGTGGAGAGGGAGATGGAGCAAATGCACCCAGACCGGGATTGCTGAGGGAACATCTTGACTTGGATCAAAATCAGGGGTCTATTGATTCAAGTATAGGTCATGAGGCTGTTGAATCCTTTGTTAAACTCAGAGGGGGGGGTGAATCAGTTTAATGAATTCATGGTCTTGTAAAAACTTTCATTTACACTTATTTACATCTTCATTTCATGATTAACTTAATGAACAGTGAAACCACAATCTTAATTAGTGAGCAGTGGGTATTAAGCAGATTAAATATAGAGTATCAACACATAATCATCATGTACATAGACACCAGATATAAGTGGAAACCCATAAGGGAGAAAACCAAATCTTATTATTATTGTGATGCAAAGGCAAGCTCCAACTCCCTCTCACCACTAATTTTCTGTAGGCTCCAACCTACAGGAGGCTACTACCTCAATTTTGCAAGCTACAACTTGCAAGGAAGCTCCAACTCCCATCTATTTTCTGCAAGCTACAACCTACAGGAGGCTCCTACCTCAGCCAGCTACAACTGAAATCTATCAAGCTACAACTTGATATGGAAGCACCAACTTCCTCACCCTTTCATTAAAAAACACATGCTGATTTACCTGGATATCAGCTCTGTTCTGTTCCTTCTTTACTGTTGTCCACCAGCCTTCATATCTGCTTGATATCATCTCTGAATCTTCACAGCTTCTCTATATGCTCCTCCTTCTTCTTACCCTCTTTGCCTCATTTCACCATTCTCTCTCACCTCGTATTCATATCTGTGTGATATCATTTATAGAGTTCACCTCATGACTGTTTGTATTCCATAGGGAATTCGAAGTGAATAGGTATGATTCTTTGCCTTCCACCTTCTTGTTTTCTTGCCTAGCACATTTGGAAAAATATAACAATATGTATACATTTCAAAATTACAGTGGGGTATTTCTTTGCCTATGGAGACTTTCCATTGCATCACAAACAATATAAAAATAAATACAACTTTACATTTTCAGTTACAATAAGTATTTCAATTCAATCCATTCAGTTCTTGGCTCACTATGCGTTTTCCTTTTCTGTTGCTCTCATATAACAGTTCTGTAGACTGTCCTGCTTTCTATGCATGTAGAATGCATTTCCAAAATTATGTTCTAAATCTGGCAGTTTTATTAATGCCGAAGCTTTCTTCAACCTTCATGGTTCAAGTTAAAATCTACTTTACGAACTTACCATATGAAATGATCTTGTTAAACCCTTCAGAGCTTATCACATTTAACTGTCGTAAATGGATAATTGAAGTGCTTTAAGCAAAGTTTAAACCCTCTCTCGGTGATATAATAATAGACCTTTTTAACATAGTAAATAACCTTTCGGGCCCACTTGCCGAACTCTTTCTATCTGTCGATGCAATGAGCCACCTCCGATGACTTCCAATTGCAATGACACCCTTTGCGATAGTTTCGATGCGATGGCCCCTCACTTCATTGATATATATCTATATATATATATATATATATATATATATATATATATATATATATATATATATATATATATATATATATATATATATATATATATATTGGTTCATATATACTTACTGGCTTACCTTTTATTCATATTTCAATTTTGGTCTAAAAAACCTCGGTGCCAACATATATAAACCCTTTTTCTTTTACATAGATCCCACACTATGGAGGCACTCCGCCTCATTTAACTTTCCCAATCCGATGGTTGACATTCCATCGCACTGTCGCAATCGCAATCGCAACATTCCATGGTCCGCTGTGCCTTTGGTCATCTGATTTCTGCCGATGCGATGAGCGAAGGGTCCCACCAGCAATCAGCACTCGATCCAACAGTCACAAATAATTGTGATCTAACGGTTGTGATTCAATCGCTCAATCACAATCGCAACTTTCAAATCGTCATTCCTTTTTTCTTCCATTCCGCCGATGTAATGTGAGATTGCCGATGCGTTGAGATCTCCACCGTCGATCTTATATCTTCGATAAGATCTCCACCATCGATCTTCAACCCTTTCGCTTTAAGCCTTGACATTATGACTCTGCCTTTCGCATGATGTGACCACCATTAGATCTTCATCAATCTTGATCTGACGGATATCACATTCACAATATACCTAATGTTTAACATTTCCAAGCGTCCATGCACTTTTCCCATGCGATCACCGTTGGATCTTCTCCGCATCGAATCGAACGACTATCGTGTTATTTCGACCCTTGACCTTTAATTCTAAAAAATTACGCGATATAGGCGGTTTTAGTATTGTGACGTGTCGTAATATGATACGATCGCGTTCCAAATGGAATAAACCGCTCATGGCCCAGAAGTTGCGCAAAACCAGTGGTATGGTTTTTCAAAACCACTTTCCTTGTGGGCCACACTCTAATAGCATTAATACCTTTGGAAATGTTTTGGAAATACATCGCTTTAATAAAAATCTTTTGTACTCATGTGAAAACCTTCAGAACATTATAATAAAGCACTCAAACAAAATTTAATTATAATGCGAACTCATATCATTGCATCGCAAATACAAACACTTTCCTATTCCTTTTATGTTTCATCGATTGTGATATGAGATCGCATCGCAATATCGGAAATCGCAACTTTGCATTGCTTCTTCATTACTCTACCCGCTGATTGTGATGTGCGCTATTCTCTCCTCCGCTACCTCTCTGCTTCTTTGCTGCCTCTGCTTCAGTTCGCTGCCTCTGTTTGCTGCCCTCGCTGCCTTTGCTTCTATTCGCCGCCTCTACTTTATCCGTTGCCTCTGTTCCTTGTCTGCCTTGTTGCCTTTGCTACCTTTGCTAATGATTATTGTTGTCAAGCATTGTAAGCTTGGACAAAAAGTGACTTGCCTTACCAAAGAGCAAAGGGGGTCTTTTGCTGGATTGGAACTTATACTGTATTTCATATTTATGAAACATATTATCGGATAGACCCATTATTAACTGGGAGTTGCTCCTCCCTTGTATGTATGGGCGTACACTGTGGATATGATGATGATGTTTATGTTTTCCTCACATCGAAAGAAAATTTGATTAACTAATTTAACAAGTGTTGCCAGAGGCGTAGTCCCTTGCTGCCTTTGCTAACTTTGCTGCCTCTGTTCCCTGTCTGCCTTGCTGCCTTTGTTGCCTTTGCTGCCTCTGTTTCTTGTCTAATGCTGCTCCTTGCTTCTCTTTTGCTATCTCTGCTGCCTCTTCTTCTTTCTCTGCTTCATTTGTTTCTTCTGATGTCTCTGCTGCCTCTCTACCTTGGTTTTTGTTTTTCCTTTGTGCTCCTTTGTCTTGATGATAATTCAAGTGCTACTCCTGTTTTCTCCTTTGCCTTGTTGCTGGTTCTTCTTTGCTCTTTTTCCTTAGTGATAGTTCAGGTGCTTCTCCTTTCTTCTCCTTTTCCATAAATGACAATATTTCCAACAGTCTCCCCCTTTGGCATTGATGGCACTACTTTAATACTCTTCTTTTGCTTGCTTTTCCTCCCCCTTTGACATCAATGGCAAAGGGTTGCACATTTCCTAGTGTGGTTTCCAAATCTTGTCCATAATACTTTGATCTTGAGGACATGTTCCATGCACTGCTCTGGCTCTTTTGTGACACTATTTGTTGACTGATCTCCCCCTGGAATGATACTTTCTTTTCTTTCAGAGAGTAACATCTGCAGACACTACCCCTAGTTTGTCTCTTAGATATTCGAATGGTTCTTTTGCAAGAGGTTTTGTGAATATGTCTGCTATTTTTTCCTTTGTTGGTACATATTCCAACTTCACTACTTTTTGTGCTACTTGTTCTCTAAGGAAATGGTACTTAATTGGGATGTGCTTAGTTTTTGAATGAAGTACAAGATTTTTTGATATACTTATTGCACTTGTATTGTCACATTTTATTGAAATGGGATCATCCATGCTTACCTTCATGTCTTGGAGAGTTTGTTTCATCCACATTACTTGTGTGCAACATGTTGTTGCTGCTATGTATTCTGCTTCTGTTGTAGATAGAGAGATAGAAGTTTGCTTCTTGCTTAGCCATGCCACCAGACTTTTTCCCAAATAAAATGCACCTCCACTTGTGTTTTTCCTGTCATCCATGCAACTGGCCCAATCTGCATCTGTATATGTTGTCAAAGTGAATCTTTTTCTTTTTGAATACCATAGCCCATAATGTGCAGTTCCTTGTAGATATCTGAATATTCTCTTGATTGCTAGTAAGTGATTTTGTTTTGGTGTTGCTTGATATCTTGCCACAAGTCCTACTGCCAACACAATGTCTGGTCTAGAGGCAATTAGGTATAGTAGACTTCCTACCATGGATCTGTAAAGTCTTTGATCTATATCTGCAGATCCATTATTAGCACATAGCTTGCATCCAGTGATCATGGGAGTTGACACAGGTTTGCAGTCTTCCATTTTGAACCTTTTCAACATCTCTCTTAAGTATTTTTCTTGTGAGATGAATTTTCTTGTGTCCTTTTGTTGGATTTGAAGTCCTAAATAGAAGGTGAGCTCTCCAATCATAGACATCTCAAATTCAGATTTCATTTCTTCAGCAAATCCTTTTGCTAACTCATCTTTGTTGCTTCCAAACATGATGTCATCTACATACACTACTACAATTAAGAGCTCATTTTCATTAGCCTTTATGTACAGATTTTTGTCTACTCCTCCTTTCTTGAACCCTTGTTTTTTCAAGTATTTGTCCAGCCTTGAATACCATGCACGAGGAGCTTGTTTCAAACCATATAAGGCTTTCTTTAATCTACACACATAGTCATGTTTATCTGTTAATAAGAATCTTTTAGGTTGTTCCATGTAGACTTCTTCCTCTAAATCTCCATTCAGGAAGGCAGACTTCACATCCATTTGGTATACCTTGAAATCATGATATCATGCAAAGGCCAAAAACATTCTAATTGCTTCCATTCTGGCTATAGGGGCAAACGTTTCATCATAATCAAGACCTTCAATTTGAGAGTATCCCTTGCATACAATTCTGGCTTTATTTCTGATTACCTGTCCTTGTTCATTCATCTTATTCTTGAATATTGATTTTGAGCCAATGACATTTTTCCCCGTGGGTCTTGGTATTAACTCCCATGTATTATTCTTCTTAATCTGGTCTAGTTCTTCATTCATAACATTCACCCAATATTTGTCTTTGTTGGCTTCTTCAAACTTCTTTGGCTCTATTTGTGATAACATAGCAAGGTATACTTCTTCTGTTTGTTCAGCAAGCTGTCTTCTTGTCTAGACTCCCACACTCTTGTCCCCAATGATTTGATCTTCTGGATGATTCTTTTTAGTGTGTCTTGAGGGACCTTTTGAGTTTAATTTAGTATCTTCTGTTGTCTTGCTCATTTCATCATTACCTTGGTTCTCTTCTTCATGATCTTCTAGAGGATTGTTGCATCTTGTACTTCTTGTTCTATTTGGTAGATCTTCATCAAATCTTACATCAATGCTTTCCACAATTTTGTGTAGTGTTTTGTTGTAGCACCTGTAACCCTTACTCTTGGGTGCATATCCTAAAAATATTCCTTCATCTACTCTTGCATCAAACTTTCCCAGATTTTCATCATTATTTTTTATGGAACACTTGCTTCCAAAGACTCTAAAGTGCTTGATTGATGTTGGTTTACCATGCCATAATTCGTAAGGATTCTTGTCACAGTTTGGTCTTAAATGAGCTTTGTTAAGAATGTGAAAAATTGTCTGTACTACTTCTGCCTAGAAGGTTTGGGGAATGTTACTTTCTTGCATCATTTCTCTGGAAATCTGTTATACTGACCTGTTTTGTCTCTCTGCCACTCCATTATGTTGAGCTGTACCTGCAATTGTAAATTATTGTTTTATCCCATGCTCATTGCATAGGTTTTCCAAATCATAGTCTATGAATTCACCTCCTTTGTCTAATCTGATGCACTTTAGCTTGCATCCTGTTTGATTTTCTGCATATGCCTTGAATATCTTGAATTTCTCAAGTGCTTCAGATTTATATTTGAGAAATGCTACCCACGTCATTATGGAAAAATCATCTATTATCATCATGAAATAAGATTCTCTGCTTGGTGCTTTAGTTCTTGAAGGTCCACACAGGTCCATGTGTACAAGCTGAAGTGGCCTACTTATTGATAGTTCATAATTGGACTTAAAAGATGTGCGGGTCTGTTTGCCCAATTGGAAAGATTTACATATGGCATTTGAAGGCTTATTTATTGCTGTCATATCTCTGACTGCATTCTTCTTGCTCAGACTGATGATGTGGTCAAAGTTAAGGTGTCTCAATCTTCTATGCCATAACCATGATTCATCAAGTTTGCTTAAGTGGCATGCTTCATTCTCCCCTTTCACTATATAGACATTACTTTATGTTCAAATACCTTTGATCAAGGTCTTTCCTGTGGTGCTTGATCTTACTTCGCAGTCTTGTTCTCTAAAAAGAACCTCACAGCCTTTGTCACACATTTACCTGACACTTAGCAGAATGGCTTTCAGCCCATCCACAAATAGTACATCTTGAGCCTTTCCTCTTCCATTATCCATACTGACTGAGCCTTTCCCTTTGATTTTCCCTGCTTTATCATTGCCGAATGTTACATTCCCTGATTTATTTTCATCAAAGGTTACAACTTGCTTCGATCTCCAGTCATATGTTTGGAGCATCCACTGTCCAAATTCCATTGTCTTTTCTGGTCTTGAGCTATTAAAGCTAGGTCACACTTATTCAACTTATTTTTCCACTGCATGCATCCTTTTTTTTGGTACCTTTCCTGAGATGATGGACCACATTCTCTGAGAAGACATTGGAAGACATATGTCCGATTTTATGGCATTCAAAGCATTTGATCATATTTTTAACAGGATTATGAGTATGAGTGAACTCTCCATAATTCATAAATCTCCTTGAGATTTTGAACATCAGTCTTTGTCCATATGTTTTGCACTCCTTGGTTTTATGGCCGAACTCCTTACAGTAAAAACAATACCCATAAAAATAATTAGCATACATGATGAAGGGTTGTCTTCTCAATTTGTTTTCTTGAGGTAGTCTTTTCACTTTTTGCATCCTTTGCTGGTTGGAATCGATTCTCCTTTTATGACAGTATGCAACAATATGTCCCAGTTTGTGGCAGGCATAACAAGTGACATTTTTCATAGGGGGGAGAATCTCCTTTGATAGCTTCCAAATTTGATATATTCAGGAGTATATGAGCCTTTTTCAGTTGACTATTTATTTATTTCGTTCATTGTCATTTGAGGTTCCTTCTTGTTTCTATCTACTTCATTGCAGGCTTCTACTTCTGTAGGAACCTTATGAGCTACTTCATTATCCTTAACAACTTTTACAAAAATGATATTCCTGTTATTTTTTTCTTTGACTTTACTTGTTTCTCCTTCATAGCCTATCCCAGTTTTTATCAGAGGAGATATTTGAGCATCTAGTATTTTATTCAAATTATTAGAGCTTGTCATTTGAGGAGTGTTTAGTCACAATTTCCAGTGGGTGTTTTCTAATTTCTTCCTGAAGCATAATACTTCTTCTTCCAATTTCTCTTGCTTCTGAATTTTATCCTCAATTTTCTTAAGTAGAGTGTCTTCTACCTTCTTGGCTTATTCAAGCTCTACTTTCAACTGAATGAGGTCTTCTGAATTTTTTTCTTCTCTTACATATTTGAGGAGAATGTCTTTCTATTTTCTGCACTTTAGTTTAAGCCTGTCTATTTCCTCCAGGGCACTTCTTAGCTCCCCCTCAAGATCAACTTCACCTTCTTCCTCATCTTCTAGAAGGAATCCTTCAAGCTCTTCTTTGGCCATCAATACAAATTCAGAGGTTCCTTCTTCATTTGAGGTTTCATCTGAGTTTTCAGATGCACTGCTATCTTGCTGAGCATAAAATGATTTTCTCCTGTATCTATTCCCTTTCTGCCAGTTCTTTGATATGGTTTTCTCTGTCTCTTGAGTCTGATTCTTTGTCTTCTTATGAGGACACTTAGATGTGTAGTGTCCAACTCTTCCACAGTTAAAGCATTTAAATGGAAGTTCACCTTTATACTTGCCTGAGCGTCTATCCAATCTTCTGATAAATTTGGCCTCTTCTTCATCAGAGCAGGAGCATGTATCTTCCTTTTCTTCTTTGTTCTTCTCTGTCTTAAAGGCTGCCTCCCTCACATTTGACTTCCTCTGTGGCAGTCTCATCTCATAGGCTGTTAAGTTTCCAAGTAATTGGTTCATGGTCAAAGTTTCCCAATCAACTGTTTCTTCTATGGCAGAAACCTTGGGGTTAAAGTTGGATGGTAAAGATCTTAGAATCTTTTGAACAATTACACATTCTTTTATGGTTTCTCCTAGAGCTTTCATGTTATTCAGAATTTCTGCAACCCTTAAGAAGAAGCTGGCAATGTCTTCATCATCATTCATTTTTATATTTTCAAACTGAGCTCTATAGACTTGTAGTTTGGCTATCTTCACCTTTTTGTCTCCCTCATGGATGCTTTCTAATGTATCCCATATTTATTTGGCAGTCTTGTTGTGCATTACTTTGATAAATTCTGCCTCACACAGTCCACTTAAGAGAGCATTCATGGCTTTTGCATTAGCTACAAAATCTAGTTTGGCATCTTTATCTGAGTCAGACTCCTTTGGGGCATATCCCAATTCCACAGCAACCCAAACTTCTATTCCTAGAGACATTATGTACGTCCTCATTCTTATTTTCCAGAAGGCATAATTTGTACCGGTGAACAAAGGGGCTTTATTTGTTGAGCATCCTTCTAGACTAGCCATCCTGGGGACCTAGGATCTCCTTCCAGTTGTTAAACTGATACAGAAGGAACTTGGCTCTGATACCAATTGTTGAATCATTTGTTAAACTGAGAGGGGGGGGTGAATCAGTTTAATGAATTCATGGTCTTGTAAAACTTTCATTTACACTTATTTACATCTTCATTTCATGATTAACTTAATGTACAGTGAAACCACAATCTTAATTAGTGAGCAGCAGGTATTAAGCAGATTAAATACAGAGTATCAACACATAATCATCATGTACATAGACACCAGATATAAGTGGAAACCCATAAGGGAGAAAACTACATCTTATTATTTTTGTGATGCAAAGGCAAGCTCCAACTCCCTCTCACCACTAATTTTATGTAGGCTCCAACCTATAGGAGGCTACTACCTCAATTCTGCAAGCTACAACTTGCAAGGAAGCTCCAACTCCCATCTATTTTCTGCAAGCTACAACCTACAGGAGGCTCCTACCTCAGCCAACTACAAATGACATCTATCAAGCTACAACTTGATATGGAAGCACCAACTTCCTCACTCTTTCATTAAAAAACACATGTCAATTTACCTGGATATCAGATATGTTCTATTCCTTCTTTACTGCTGTCCACCAGCCTTCATATCTACTTGATATCATCTCTGAATCTTCATAGATTCTCTATATGCTCCTCCTTCTTCTTACCCTCTCTGCCTCATTTCACCATTCTATCTCACCTCTTATGCATATTTCTGTGATATCATTTATAGAGTTCACCTCATGATTTTTTGTATTCCACGGGGAATTCGAAGTGAATAGGTATAATTCTTTGCCTTCCACCTTCACGTTTTCTTGCCTAGCACATTTGGAAAAATATAACAATATGTATACATTTCAAAATTACAGTGGGGTATTTCTTTGCCTACGGAGACTTGCCATTGCATCACAAACAATATAAAAATAAATACAACTATAGAGTTCACCTCATGATTGTTTGTATTCCACAGGGAATTCGAAGTGAATAGGTATGATTCTTTTCCTTCCACCTTCTCGTTTTCTTTCCTAGCACATTCGGAAAAATATAACAATATGTATACATTTCAAAATTACAGTGGGGTATTTCTTTTCCTACGGAGACTTGCCATTGCATCACAAACAATATAAAAATAAATACAAATTTACATTTTCAGTTACAATAAGTATTTCAATTCAACCCATTCAGTTCTTGGCTCACTGTGCGTTTGTATTTTCTTCTACTGTTATATAATATTTATGTAGACTCTCCTGCTTTCTATGCATGTAGAATGCATTTCCCAAACTATGTTCTAAATCTGGCAGTTTTATTAATGCGGAAGCTTTCTTATCTTCATAGCTTCTCTATCTTCTCCTCCTTCTTCTTACCCCCTCTGCCTCATTTCACCATTCTATCTCACCTCTTATGCATATCTGTGTGATATCATTTATAGAGTTCACCTCATGATTGTTTGTATTCCACAGGGAATTCGAAGTGAATAGGTATGATTCTTTGCCTTCCACCTTTTCGTTTTCTTGCCTAGCACATTCGGAAAAATATAACAATATGTATACATTTCAAAATTACAGTGGGGTATTTCTTTGCCTACGGAGACTTTCCATTGCATCACAAACAATATAAAAATAAATACAACTTTACATTTTCAGTTACAATAAGTATTTCAATTCAACCCATTCAGTTCTTGGCTCACTGTGCGTTTGTATTTTCTTCTACTATCACATAATAGTTATGTAGACTCTCCTGCTTTTTATGCATGTAGAATGCATTTCCCAAATTATGTTCTAAATCTGGCAGTTTTATTAATGCGGAAGCTTTCTTCAACCTTCATGGTTCAAGCCAAAATTTACTTTACAGACTTACCATATGAAATGATCTTGTTAAACCCTTCGTAGCTTATCACATTTAACTGTCGTAAATGGATAATTGAAGTGCTTTAAGAAAAGTTTAAACCCTCTCTCGGTGATATAATAATAGACCTTTTTAACATAGTAAATAACCTTTCAGGACCACTTGTTGAACTCTTTCTATCTGCCGATGTGATGAGCCGCCTCCGATGACTTCCGATTGCGATGACACCCTTTGTGATGGCCCCTCACTTCATTGACATATATATAAGCCGGTAAGTATATATGAACCAATATATATATATTGGTTCATATATACTTACCGGCTTACCTTTTATTCATCTTTCAACTTTGGTCTAAAAAACTAGTAAGTATATATATATATATATATATATATATATATATATATATATTACAGTGTGCTATGTCTCATATATATATATATATATATATATATATATATATATATATATATATATTGGTTCATATATACTTATCGGCTTACCTTTTATTCATCTTTCAACTTTGGTCTAAAAAACCTCGGTGCCAACATATATTAAACCCTTTTTCTTTTACATGAAGCCCACACTAATGAGGCACTCCAACTTTCCCAATCTGACGGTTGACATTCCATTGCACTGTCGCAATCGCAATCGCAACATTTAGTGGTCCACTGTGGCTTTGGTCATCTGATTTCCGCCGATGCAATGAGCGAAGGGTCCCACCAACAATCAGCACTCAATCCAACGGTCACAAATAATCATGATCTAATGGTTGTGATTCAATCGCTCAATCGCAATCACAACTTTCAAACTGTCATTCCTTTTTTCTTCCATTCCGCCGATGCAATGTGAGATCGCCGATGCGATGAGATCTCCACCATCGATCTTCTATCTTCAATAAGATCTCCACCGTCGATCTTCAACCCTTTCGCTTTAAGCCTTGACATTAAGACTCCGCCTTTCGCGTGATGCGACCACCATTATATCTTCACCGATCTTGATCCGATGGATATCGCATTCACAATATTCCTCCTGTTTAACATTTCCAAACGTCCATGCACTTTTCCCATGCGATTACCGTTGGATCTTCTCCGCATCAAATCAGACGTCTATCACGTTATTTCGACCCCTGACATTTAATTCTAAAAAATTACGCGATATAGATGGTTTTAGTATTGTGACGTGTTGTAATATGATACGATCGTGTTCCAAATGGAATAAAATGCTCATGGCCCAGAAGCTGCGCAAAACCAGTGGTATGGTTTTGCAAAACCACTTTCCATGTGGGCCCCACTCTAATAGCGTTAATACCTTTGGAAATGTTTTGGAAATACATCGCTTTAATAAAACTATTTTCTGCCCATGTGACAACATTTGGAACATTATAATAAAGCACTCAAACCAAAGTTAATTACAATGTGAATTCATATCATCCCATCGCAAATACAAACACTTGCCTATTCATTTTATGTTTCGTCGATTGCAATATGCGATCGCATCGCAATATCGGCAATCGCAACTTCGCATCGCTTCTTCATTACTCTACTCGCCGATTGTGATGTGTGTTATTCTCTCCTCCACTGCCTCTCTACTTCTTTGCTGCCTCTGCTTCAGTTCGTTGCCTCTGTTTTTTTCCCTCGCTGCCTCTGCTTCTATTCGCTACCTCTGCTTTATCCGTTGCCTCTGTTCCTTGTCTGCCCTGCTGCCTTTGCTCTCGTTGTTGCCTCTGTTTCGTTGCCTTTGTTCCTTGTCTGCCTTGTTGCCTTTGCTGCCTTTGTTGCCTCTGTTTCTTATCTAATGCTGCTCCTTACTTCTCTTTTTCTATCTCTGCTGCCTCTGCTTCTTTCTCTGCTTCATTTGTTTCCTTTGATGTCTCTACTACCTCTCTACCTTGGTTGTTGTTGTTCCTTTGTGCTCCTTTGTCTTGATGATAATTCAGGTGCTACTCCTGTCTTCTCCTTTGCCTTATTGTTGGTTCTTCTTTGCTCTTTTGCCTTAGTGATAGTTCAGGTGCTGCTCCTTTCTTATCCTTTTCCATCAATGACAATATTTCCAATAGAGGCCCCATGAAATACATGCCATTGTGGAAGATCAAATTCCTATATTCTACTACTTCAAAGACAAACACAAAGAAACCCTTACCTACAAGGTAGCTTCTGATTCCTTCTTTGATGAGGGGAGACTAGTTTCTTTGAATCCAAGCTTCAACAACTTTGGGCGAGGGCTAGAGCCCAGGGAATTGTCCAAGGAGCCCTCTTTCTGCATAATTTAGGGTTGATCTGCAAGGCTCATCAATCGAAAGATCCACGATGGAATGGTATCCATTATTTTAACAAATTTTTGTTGGTTTTCACTTGCCGGGAGCTCAGAGCAACTAGCCACCAGTTTCTTGAAGGCATTGAGCTCCTACGGAAGTGTGGAAATAGACTTAGGGCCCCCTCCTGGGGCCATGGATGTGGATCAGATGCAAGGGAGCGATCAGTATCACGCGCGGGCTTCACCAGCAGCAAAAAATCTTCTATTAGCGGGGTTTTTCGTTGTGGCTTTCCCCAGGAAATAATTGTGTAATGTGTTGATTGAATTCTTTCTCTTAAAACTTATATAACCAATGACTTCGCACAACAACACAGACTAGTTGCACTACTGCTTGGGACTTGCTATATATTTATTATTATTATTATTTTATTTCATATTTTTTTTAAAGATTAATGTGTGTAAATAGATATTTCAATTATTCTAAACAAAAACATAAATTTATTAAAATAGAGTTGTATATGGAAATTGTTGAACTAGTAAATTTAGATAGTTATTCCTTTATTTTAGCAATTTAAAAAAAAATTACATATAAGAAATTATTAAATTGTTTTATGTATTTCTATTATTAAATTTATAAATGTTCATTGTGTTTTTTTATGAATTTTCTTTACATGCCATTTTTTTAATTTTTGTTTTTAATTTTTGATAGTGTGACTTAGCAAAAACATAGGGCATTGATTAAGTTTTGTAATGGTCTAATAAGTACTTTAAAGAGAGTTTGTACGAAATTTATGGGCCTAGTAAGTATCCATATCAACTATATGCTTCTGGGTGCACATTCCTTTACTACATCTATTCGTAGGGTTAGAGTTTTTGGTATTTATGATTTTACAGTCTAGGAAATCATACTTTATGTTAGAAGGAAGTTTTTTCTTTTTCTAATGTATTCTTGCTATTAGAACATAAAAAATCATCTCTCTTGAAATAAGCTACCACAATTCTAGTTAGGATATATTTATTTATAATTTATATATTTTTTTATTCCCTTCATTTGTAAAATTTGGGTTTCAACATATTATTTTGTTTTATATGACAACAATGGGAGGAAAGGATGGAGTGTGTGTGCAGTGCTAGGGTTTTTTATACATATTTCCTAAGCACCACCATCGATCTAAAGATTGTAAAATGGATCAAGGGCCTGCATTGGAGTGAAGGTGAGAAACCATGGATCCCTTTAGACATACATCATTGTAATTGCATGATATTTACCATCCATACAGAAAACAAATGTTGTAGGATAACGTGCCTTATTTTATCCTAGCCACATATGTTCCTTGGGGGCATATGGATGTATTATTCTACAGAGTGCACTCATCAAGGGTTCCTCTATAGCCCATAAGATAAACAATGGATTTTCCTAAATTGTAATATGGATGGTGGCACTTTTAACCGAAGATGTCGCAACTTGTTTAGTCATCCAGGGCCATGTTGTTGGGGTTTCTCTACTTATATATATTTCAGGGATATGGAATATGTCATAACAAGGCGAATCCCTTGAAGTGAAGTTTCTTTGTTGGGCTTTCATTGTTTCTGATTTGTGTTTTAATTTTTTGACAGAGTTTCTTATGCTTTTTATCCCCTATAATCGAAGGTTGCGAGAAGGAAAAATCATATATCAAGGAGGAATTTTAAATATTCATTAAAAACCTAAATCGGAACTCAGTCTTATTTTGGGTTTCCACATATGATCGTATGGTGGATGTAAAGCAATATATAGAGCATTGGATTAACATTCTCGTGATGATGCAATGCCTACTATAAGAAGGGAAGCAGTTAATATATTTTTCTTTGTTACAATATTATGGTCTTATAAGGAATTCCATGATTATTATGGTTAAAAGGATTTGTGGTGGAACTATGAGTACTAGGAAACTAGAGGCTTCTAAATCTTACAAGGATGTTTTTGTCATGTTTTTTTTTATGTTTTAATATATATTTTTATTTACTTATTATTATTTTTTAAAATTTTCGTATTTTTTTTTTTCAATGTTATAATTTTTGTTTTCTTTTATATTTTTCATTTTTATATATTTATTTATTATTTTGTTTTATTTTATTTTTTCCTACAGGGTCTATGTTGATCCTCGAATAGAAACTCAATGATATTATGTGTCAATTTGATTATTGATTTTAAAATTTTCGTTAGAAAAGATCAAGTCTGCCCACACAATGTGTCAATTTCATAGTTGATATTTAAGTTTTCATTACAATGAGTGATTAGATATGGATCAAGGACCTAAGTGATAGCTCAAAATTCAAAGTGTTTGAAAGAGTGTCAAACCTGAGCGACCAAATAGATCTCTTCTTCTTGATTCTGGTGCCGCGAGCAGTTCGAAAAACGGACACCGTATGAAGAAGTTATCACAATTTGAAAAGTCTAGGGAACTGTAAATTTTGGCATTTGACCAAGTTTGACAAGTCAAGGTTACAATAAAAAATATATATATATTCCAGGGAATATTCCTCAAAATATTCCCCATATTCCGAGCCAATCATATTTGGACAAGTGGCACAGTATAATTCGTTGTTTGTTGTATGATTTGTTTTTGAGCCAATCAGAGGCCGCCATGTGGCCCAGGTTTGGTTATTCAAAATTTTGGTCAAACTCCACCGAAGTTGACCCTCAGACCTCTTGCCTGCACATGCATGCTCTTACCATACGAGCTATCCGTGTTTCTTAACCGTATAGATCACACGTTGTATTTAAAGTTTAATGTGTTTTCATTTGGTGGTTCGGAGGGGCCAACGCCTCCCATATGGCCGCGACCCGAAGTCCAAGGGCCTAAGATCCTAATCATCAACGCCAATGGTTTAAACAACTATCACATGTGACATTCATCTACAATTTTTGCCGACGGTTTCGCAAGAATTACTCCAGCATTTAACGTAACCGTGCGGAGTCCGGGACATGTGCCCAACTCTAACCACCAATAATTAACTGTTATGGTTAGGCTGGAGGATAAAATGGTGCACCCCTAAATTTAAGGGGTTTGGCCGAATTTGACTGGAGTTAAGTGCAGTTGCTCCAAATTTGGTGGAGATGATTTAGGGCTCACTGGACAAAAATTGAATAGGCTCTATCTTGATCTAGATTCGTCCATTCTGAGAGTGCCAATAGTCAATTTCGACTATATCAGACATTCTAGACTCATTGGTGAGGGTTTCAGAGCTATCAGAGGACCTTTGAGTAGGTTCTTGATTCAAATAAGTTCTAGGAGCCACTAGGGCCACCAGGAGCCAACAACAGTTTGAGGCCTAGCGAGGGCAGCTAGAGGCCTTATTCAGGAATCCAACAGTCAATTTTGGATGTTTCAAAAATTTAGGAACAAATGGTGAGGTTTGAAG
Organism: Pinus albicaulis; assembly: GCA_034641835.2. Classification (NCBI taxonomy): domain Eukaryota; kingdom Viridiplantae; phylum Streptophyta; class Pinopsida; order Pinales; family Pinaceae; genus Pinus; species Pinus albicaulis. The sequence goes on along the minus strand of CM076580.1, from coordinate 947,515,465 downwards.
AAATAGTAGAGGAATTATGAAGGTCTAGATGCTACAGAGAAGTTCCAAGGGTCACTAGGGCCATCAAGTGTCAACAGGAGAATGAGGCCTATCCAGAGCAGCCAGTATCCATTCTTAGCAAATCAATAGTCATTTCTGACTATATTGAGTCTTCTGAATCCAATGTATGGATTTGAAGAATATTTTGAGGACTTCTAAAAGCTGATATGATTCAGAGAAGTTTTCAGTGACCCTGGAGCCATAGGGTGCCACTATGTGTTGGATGCGAAACCGGAGCAGTCAGAGGCCAATTTGTGCAAATGAATAGTCTATTATAGCTATTTTTGACAGTCCAAATCCATTGAAGGGATTTGCAGAGTCAATGGGAGACTTCTAAAGGTCGGAGCCATAGGGAAGTTTTGGGCAGCCGAGGACCATCAATGGATGGAGGCCTAGATTGGGAATCCAACGCTCATTTTGAGCAAATTAACAACCTATTTTTGGTGTCTGATGTATGTTGGAGATAATAGAAAAGGTTTCAGGGACAAAAAATGATTTCTAAGGGAGTTAGTGCCATATAGAAGCTCAGGGTAGCTTAAGGCACCGACTCAAGGAAACAAGTCTAAGGGAGTCGAGGTTCATCTTCAGAGAGATTTCAGCCATTCCAGGGATATAAATGGTATTATAAACCCATTGGTTTAGTTCAGATAATCATTGGAGTTGATTTTGTAACTTGTAAAAGAAATTTTCCATCCTAATCCCAAAGAGCCAAGTTAGTTGACAAAGGCTCAAGGAGACGTAGCCCACGATATTCAGGTGAAATCCTTTATTAAATTTGTTGCTATGTGTTGATGCTTATTTTTTGTATTATATGTTTGTTGCACATGTTTAATATCAGCAAGAAAAAATGGTCTTAAAGCACTTAAATAGTTAAAAAAAAATTACACCTGTTTCAAGTATTCATTTCCGCACATGTCAAGAATAAGCTATATCTTAATTATTTAATTGAGTGGGAGGTTCTTGAAAATCATAACAAGTTATCCAACCCATTTTCTTATCAGGTTGGTATCATATCATAGTTTCTTTCTTGACAGAGCACTAGGTTTTCTTATTTGACTTGAAAGGTGTTTAACAATGCAAAAAATTTGACTATTTGTAAATTGATTGTTGCTTACAAGTTTGAATTTTTGAGAGGTGAAGGGAAAGCTACTATTAGCTAAGTCCAAAAGAGTACAAGAAGGAAGAAGGGTTGAAGGAATTCTCCTCACCCAAAGGACCTGAAGGCAACCCTTGAAGCACAAAAGGGTTTGTTTGCAAAAGGTTGCTTGAAGAAGAGCTTGACTCTACAGCCATTTTGTTTAGAAGATTTATTAATTGTTTTTGAAAGATTTGTGAATTTTTGTTGAATTTTTTTTTAGTTCATTGAGATAATCATGAAAAATTCTTCAAGTGAGGTTTCAAAATCCTCCTCCTTCACAAGATTCTTCAATGAAGATATGAAGCGAGACTTCTACATCCTGAAGGATATGGTGCAAATTCTGTATGAACATAGAAGAGAAAGCACTAGACTTCATGAGAAATCAATTTATATGAAGGAAGAGAAGGAAGTACTTCTTCAAAGAATGCATGAGATGGAGATGTAGCTCCATCAAGCCCAAGAGGCCTTAATCAAAAACATGCTTGAAGCAGAGGCAAAACACTATAATTTGTCTTCAATTTCCTCTTCAGAAAGATGTGTAAGTTCATTTGAACATCCCACTAGAGGTATAGGGTCCAAGTTGATGTTAAAAATGGGCTATGAAGGCAAGGGTATAGGAAAACATGCACAAGGCATGATTGATCCTATTTTGGTTGAGGAGAGGCCTAAGAAGTTTGGTCTTGGTTATATTCTATCTAATGGCGAAAAATCCAAAGCCATGAAGCCATGTGAGACAAATTCAAGAAGAAATTTTGTCGCAAGTTCTAAACCACAAACATGTCAAGTTTGTTTTCAAGTTGATTTCCATTGTTTGAAGCCTATGTTGCAACAATATGTTAATGGACATGCAGCTTATGACAAGCATGAGAGTTCCGACAGCTATCAAGACAAGAACACTGATGTTAGTCTTCAAAAGAAAGATGGAACCTCTACCAGTTCATCTCCTCAAGAAGGTAAAAAAGATGGACATGCAAAGCAACATGCGAGGTATAATTCTTCCCATAGTCTAGTTGATTATGTTTCTGATAAGCATGAAAAATCTGCATGCTTGAGTGGAAGAGAGAGTTGTTATTCTTATTGTGGTATGTGTAACCATGATGTTTCGAGATGCTGAAAGAGGTTGAAGGCATATAGGAAACAGATGAAGCGAAGGAAAATTGCTCAAGGGGTGCAAAATACTTACACACATTGCCAGAGAAATGGACATTTTTTTCCTAATGTTGAACATTGCATCCAACTAATCATCCTAAGAATTTACAAAAAGAGGATAAAAAGACTAGAGAAATTGAAACCAAAGATTCCATCATTGATGTGAGAATAGATGTTTCACATGAAGAAGATTTTCAGCAACAAAAATCACCATGGAAGTGGCTTGGTAAGAAGTGGTTTGATTTCTTGACACAATAAGACATACATTCATTTGTACATATGAAAATTTCAGTTATGTATGCCTGTTTTCTGTTGTAATTCATGTTTGTTTGAGCCACCTTGGATCGATGATCAAGGACATGATGTTCAGCTACCTTCTATTGAAGTTTTCTCACCAGAATTTTTGGATGAGCAAGGAAGACAATTCTTGACAGGAGGACCAGAGCATCTAAGAAGGAAAGTGTTGACTACCTTCAATTTGGGTTCAAAGGCACTAAGCCTTGCAAGGAAAAGTGTATGGAGGCTAAAAAGTGAGGGTGATGTACTCTCATCCACTGAACATATTAGGTAATCAATCTTTTGGGGTACAAAATATTTCCAATGGGGAGGTGTGATCAGATATGGATCAAGGACCTAAGTGATAGCTCAAAATTCAAAGTGTTCGAAAGAGTTTCAAACTTGACCGACCAGATAGACCTCATCTTCCTAATTCCGGCGCCATGAACGGTTCCAAAAACCGACACTATATGAAGAAGTTATCGCGATTTGAAAAGTCCAGTAAACTACAAATTTTGGCATTTGACCAAGTTTGACTGGTCAAGGGTACAATCAGCGAAAAGAATATTCCAAGGAATATTCATGGAACATTCCTTGGAATATTCTCTGAAATATTCCTTTCGGGCCAGTTATATTTGGACAAGTGGCAGGGTATAATTCGTTGTTTTTTGTACAATTTGTTTTTGAGCCAATCAAAGGCAGCCATGTAGCAGGCCCGGAGGCCACCACGTGGCCTAGGTTTGGTTATAAAAAATTTTTGTCGGACTCCACCTCGAGACCTCTCAACCCCGAGACCTCTCACCTACACACGCATGCTCTTACCATACGGGCTATCGGTGTTTCTAAATCGTATAGGTCACGCGTTGTATTTAAAGTTTAATGCGTTGTCATTTGGGGTTCGGAGGGGCCAGCCCCGAGGACCAACCCCTCCCATATGGCCGCGACCCAAATTCCAAGGGCCTAAGCCCATAACCATTAGCGCCAATGGTTTAAATAGCTGTCACATGTGACATTCATCCACAAGGTTTGCTGACGGTTTTGCAAACATTAATCCAACATTTAACGTAACTACGCGAAGTCTGGGGCATGTGCCCAACGCTAAACACCAACAATTAACTATTACAGTTAGGTTGGCAGATAAAATGGCGTGCCCCTAAATTTAAGGGGTTTAGCCGAATTTGACTGGAGTTAAGTGCAGTTGCTCCAGATTTGGTGGAGCTGATTTAGGGGTCACTAGACAAAAATTAAATAGGCTCTGTCTTGAACTAGATTCGTCCATTATGAGGGTTCCAATAGTCAATTTTGACTATCTCAAACATTCCAGACTCATTGGTAATGGTTTCAAAGCCATCAGAGGATTTCTAGCAGGTTTTGTCTTCAGAGAAGTTCTAGGGGCCACTAGGGCCCCCAAGGGCCAGCAACAATTTAAGGCATAGCCAGGGCAGCTATAGGCCTTATTCAAGAATCCAATAGTCAATTTTGGATGTTTTAGAAATTATGGAACTAATGGTGAGGTTTTTAGAACCATTAGAGGACTTATGAAGGCCAAGATACTATAGATAATTTCCAAGGGTCACTAGGGCCATCAAGTGCCAGTAGGAGAATGAGGCCTATCTAGAGCAGCCAGTATCCATTCTCAGGAAACCAATAGTCATTTCTGACTGTATTGAGTATTATAAATCCAATGGAGGTATTTTTAGAAGATTTGAGGACTTCTAAAAGCCGATATGATTCAGAGAAGTTTTCAGTGACCCTAGAGCCAAGGGGTGCCACTAGGTGTTGGAGGCGAAACTGGAGCAGCTAGAGGCTAATTTATGAAAATGAATAGTCTATTATGACTATTTTTGACAGTATGAATCCATTGAAGGGATTTTCAGAGTCAATGGGAGACTTCTGAAGGTCGAAGAGCCACAAGGAAGTTTTGGGTAGCCGAGGGCCATCAATGGATGAAGGCTTAGATTGGGAAGTCAATGCTCATTTTGAAAAAATGAACAACCAATTTTGGGTGTCTGATGTATGCTGGAGACAATAGAAAATGTTTCAGGGACAAAAATGGATTTCTGAGGGAGTTAGTGCCATAGAGAAGCTCAGGGTAGCTTAAGGCACCGACTCAAGGAAACAAGTCTAAGGGAGCCAAGGTTCATCTTCAGAGATATTTCAACCATTACAAGGATATAAATGGTATTATAAACCCATTGGTTCAGTTCATATAACTATTGGATATGATTTGTAAGTTGTAAAAGAAATTTTCCATCGTAATCCCAAAGAGCTAAGTGAGTTGACAAAGGCTCAAAGAGACGTAGCCCATGATATTCGGGTGAACTCCTTTATTAAATTTTTTGTTATGTGTTGATGCTTATTTTTTGCATTATATGGTTGTTGTACATGTTTAATATCAATAAAAACAAATGGTCTTAAAGCACTTAAATAGTTAAAAACAAATTACACCTGTTTCAAGTATTCATTTCCGCACAAGTCAAGTATAAGATAGATCTTAATTGTTTAACTGAGTAGGAGGTTCTTGAAAAGAATAACAAGTTATCCAACCCAATTTCAGATCAAGGAGTCCAATTTCCTACACTGTGTGTCAATTTGATGGTTGTATTTTAATTTTTTATTGCAATGTGTCAAGTTGTCTTAGGCTAAGATTTTAAAGTCGTCATATTTTTAGCAGTTAAAAAAGAAATTACTCCTCAAATAATGACTCTTTCATTCCTGTATTCATTTTTAAATTTTTTTAGTCAAAATTTTTTCCATAATGTCATGGTTGAAAAATTGTCAAAATTTTAAGGTTTTCCAGCAGTCCAGTATTCCAGCATCAAAATTTTTTGTTTTTAAGATGTTTTTCTTGTTTTTTTTGGATTTATTTGGCTAGAGTTCCCATTTTGAGTTTTTAGTTCCCATTTCAAAGTTTACATTGTTTAAGGTTTATAAAAAAAAATTAATTTTAAATTATACTCGTAGATTTAAGAGCATGCATGTATATAGTTACATGCAAACACAAATTTCCTCAATTTTATCTTTAATAATAAAGAAAGTTTATTTATTTTCTTAAAATAAACGCTATTTATTTAATAATTCTTGAAAATTAAAATTTATTTGTATTTCTCCAATCTACTTGATTAAATTCTTCCCTATCATCACAATCAAAATCAAGTATTTTTTTTTGTACACTTTTACCTAGAGGTCACATAAAGCAGGAACCCGCTCTGATACCATATGTGACAAACCTAAAATATAACATTCAACTAATTATATCAATTATGCAATTAATAATCAACAAACAAACTATTAACAAGCTAGTATAGAAATTTCATAAGCACGAGAAAAAGACAACTTACCTATAAGGGCGATATTCCTTACTCTGAAGTTTAACGTTGTTTGAATCCCACTAACCGCAACAAATTTTTTGGGAGGACTCTACACCCAAATGTAGGCTTAGCTGCATGTAATCTTTCTAAAATTGGTCACCCCCAAGCCCTCAATCAATGTACTACTGCCAAGGAATCCTTTGTCTCACAATACCTTTTCTCCCAAGATAATGGATGAAGGAATGATGAAATAATCTGCCTCAATGTCTATTAAATAGACCAAACCATGGAAAGGAAACCACATGCACACATTCACTATATCAACATGCAACATTTATTTCTTTATTTTAACTTTTACTTAATTTAATGTTTCTCTTAATTTAACTCTTTCTTAATTTATTATTTTTTACTTTTGTTAACTTCTCTTATTTATTTACTATTTACAACTCTAGTTTATTATTTAATATTTTATTTGGAACTCTAGTTTATTATTTACTATTTTATTTACTATCGTTATTATTCTCTTTATTATTTATTTTGTATTTACTATTATTGACTTATTATTTATTTTATATTTATTTAATTATATTATATTATATTATTTATTATTTTATTAGGGGACATTACATACTCACCCTCTTTAAGGAACTTCGTCCCGAAGTTAAGTTGAATAATTTAGCATTTTATTTATTTAGTTATTTAATGTTTCATGTTTGCCCAACACGCTCTGCTAAACTAGTATAACCAAAAGATATCGAAATTTTCCACATTGCCCAGGAAATCTCAATGAATCTCTATCATTTTTCTCATTTTAGGAACCAGACATAAGCCTCATCGATGTGTACCATAGCCCAAGGTTGGCTCCAAGGCTCGCTCCCGGCTCAGACCTCAGCTACCCCATGGTAGGCATCCGGTACTAGTACTCAATGACTCTGGTTATCTCGCAAGGCTGTCCCACTCCCTCCACCCTCACTAAGGTACACAGCCCTAAGCATCGAAGTTCTTACACCCGTTCCAGATTTCACCATCCCCATCTAATACTAGGCACTTGGCCTACAATATCAAGCACTTGTTCTCCTCAATATGGTCTCATAGCCCCTTAAGAGCTATCCATCAAGTGTTATACAAGACAAAGGAACCACTTACATATGTAGTGTTGATTGAGCTTTTCCCCATCCCATATGGTGTTACATACTCTCCCTCACAAGTATGGGCTCCCACGAGATTCTCAAATAAACTAGCCCTCTCAGCCCATTCGTGGATTCCTGTCAGTCACCACATCTCAACATACATCAAATGGATTAGCTATAATCATAAAATCATAGAAAATAATTCACATGCCAAGTCTTGCATGTCATCATTGTTAATCATCGCATTCTGAATAGTAAATAAATAAATGCTTGTGCATGTCAAAAAATCTGAATGTGATTACCACGGAAAATACCCTCATAAGTTATAACATCAACATATCATGACATAACATAATAAACTAATCACATGTTAATATAACCTCAAATCATAACATCATAATCCCTATGCATATCATAATCATCATTTTCATACAACCATATAAATAAGAACCACATGTGCATCATTACCATCATCTCATAACAATTAATTAAAACCATAACTGAAATCGTAATGTATGATTTAAATGTATAAATAAAATTTAAACAATAATACATGATCTAGAGGGTCCATGAAAGTATCTACTGTAGCTAAATTATGTGCTCCTATCTAGTTCACCACACAATTTAATCAAATGGATAAGGAAATTCATCAAAAATAACATCTGCATCTTCTTAGGTAGCTGAACCTGGGCTATATTGGTCCCACTGGACCTTGACTTGCTCAAACTCACGATTCCTGAGCCGATGAACCGGGCGATCCAATATACAAAATGGTTCGACCTGAAGGAATCCCTCCTCGGAAACCTGTAATTTTTCAAATTTTAGCACATGGGATGGGTTAGGTATATATTTTCTAAGCATAGAAACATGAAACACATTATGCATTCTTCTTAGATGGAATGGCAGCTCAAGCTTATAAGAAACTGGTACGATCCTCTCTAGGATCTTAAATAGGCCGACAAATCTAGGGGATAACTTTGTTCCCTTGCCAAATCTGAAGGAACTCTTAGAGGGTTTGATTCTAATAAAAACTTGGCTTCCTTCCTCAAAGCTTCTATTAATTCTCTTTGCATCGACATAACTTTTTTGGCAATCTCTGGCTTCTTTTAGCCTCTGCTTAAGTATTTCCATTTGTTCTTCCATTTCTTGGAGCATTTCAGGTCCCAACATGACTCAATCCTCTAATCGATCCCATCTCAATGGGCTATGACATGATCTTCAATATTAGACTTCTAAGGGAGCTACCTGAATTGAACTGTGATAACTATTGTTGTATGCAAATTCCACTAAGGGAAGGTCTTTCTCCCACTGATTTTGTTGATCCATGACATACATTTTGAGCATGTCCTCTAATACTCAGTTTACTCTTTCTATTTTCCCATTTGTCTCTGGATGATATGCAATACTGAATTTTAGTTGTGTTCCCATATATTATAAAAGGATTTTCCAAAATCTGGAAGTAAAGCGTGCATCTCCGTCAGATATTATTTTCCGGGGCACTCCAAGAAGGTGAATTATTTCTTTCAGGAAAACTTGAGAAAAATTTGGTGCCTCAAAGTTGCTCTTAACTGGAATGAAGTGAGCACTCTTATTTAATTTATCAATAATGACCATAATGCAGTCATGTCTTTGGGAAGTCATAGGTAATCCCCCAAAAAATCCATCGAAACCACTTCCCACTTAGTTTCTGGTATATCATGGGGTTGTAAAAGACCTGTAGGGTGACGATGTTCAACTTTAACCTATTTACATTCTAAACAGCAGGCCACAAACTGTGTTATATATTTTTTCATTCATGTCCAAAAAAATAGTTGTTTCAAATCTGCATACATTTTTTGGACTCCTGGATGTGTGGCATATGGAGCTTGGTGGGATTCCTTTCATTATTAATTTCAAAAGTTCATCATCAGCCAGTATGTACATCTTAACCTTATATCGTAGCAACCCATCATCATCTAAGATGTATCCTTCCCACTTGGGTGCCACTGGTACATCTTCTTGTAAGGCTAGTTTTATTTGTTGGTATTGCGGATCCCAGATTAGGTGGTTTAGAATCCGACTTCTCAGGTCTATCCTCTCCGATAATATTGAATGAACTCTATGTCTCCTGCTGAAAGAATCTCCAAACTTATTTTCTTTCCCCTTGATGTAGAATATCGTGAAATCATATTCACTAAATAACTCATTCCAACGTTGTTGTCGAGCATTAAGGTCCTTTTGGGTGAAGATATGCTCAAGAATTTTATGATCTATTCTTAATTCAAATTGGTGCCCCATCAAATAATGTCTCCATAGTTTTAGGGCCATTACCAACTAATTCTAGATCATGTGTGGCGTAATTGATTTCATGGGTCTTGAGTTTACGTGAAGCATAAGCAATAACCCCTCCATCTTGCATCAAGAATACACCTAATCCTCTCTTGATGCATATGTGCACACACAAAATTCCTTGTCCATGTCAGGCACCTTTTATATTGGGGCAGTTGTTAAGCGTCATTTTAGCTCATTGAATGCTCTCTCGCACTCACTTGTCCATTCAAACTTAACCCCTTTCCTTTGTAGGTTTGTGACGGGACTTGATATCCGTGAAAATCCTTCTACAAATCTTCTATAATAGCCTACCAACCCCATAAAGCTGCATACTTCTTTGACATTCTTAGGAGCAGGCCAATCCATTATAGTTTTAATCTTGCTGCGATCCACTACAATTCCTTTCCCGCTATTGTTATGGCCTAGATATTGAATTTCCTTCTCAAAGAAAGAACACTTAGTAATTTTTCCATATAACTTATGTTCTCTAAGACATTGAAGCACTAGTTTCAAATGTTCTTGATGCTCCTTCTCATTGTGGGAATAAATGAGGATGTCATCCAGTAACACTAGAACAAAACGGTCCAGATATCTACGAAAAACACTATTCATCAAGTTCATGAAGGTTGTCGAGGCATTACTCAAACCAAATGGTACAACAATAAACTCATAGTGTCCATATCATGTTCTGAATGTTGTATTAGGTATGTCATCCCCTTTGATTCTTAGTTGATGGTAACCTGACTGTAAGTCTATCTTGGAAAATACTGAAGCTCCTTTTAGTTGGTCAAAGAGGTCATCTATGGGAGGCATGGGGTACCGATTTCGAATGGTGGCCTTATTTAGATCTCGGTAATCAATACATAATGTAATATTTCCATCTTTTTTCTTCACAAATATCACTAGCGCACCCCAAGGTGATACACTGGGTTGGATAAATCCTTGATCAAGCAGTTCTTTAAGTTGTATACTCAGCTCATTAAGCTCTAGAACAATCATTCGATAACGTGTTTTGGATATTGTTTCTGTTCCCAGTTTCAAGGAAATGGAAAAATCAATTTCTCCTATAGGAGGCAAACCTGGTAGCTCTGGAGGAAATACATCTGCAAATTCAGAAAGTAGTGGGTGCAACTTATCAGAGGACTTCCCATCGACACTAACCATTTCTTTTGCATAAATATTACATCCTTTCCTCATACACTTACTAACCTTCTTGGTTGATATGAGGCGCAATGTAACATCACATTTAATTCCCTCGATTACTATGGATTCTCCATGGTCATTTTTTAAGAGAATTGTCTTATTATAGCAGTCCACTATATCTTGATGAGATTCAAGCCAATCCATTCCTACAATTAGGTCATAAGTTCTTAGAGTCGTGTTGTACACGTTCATCTTGGTGTCACATCCCCCAATGTTAACAATGCAATCTCTTACCAGTGATCCTACTGATTGTTGAGAGCCTGATTCCATTTCTACCATTCTAAAGTTACTTTGCTCATGAGCTATTAATCCACATCTAATCAATGCATAACGAGAAATAAAACTATCATTGGTACCTGGATCAATTAACACGGATAGAGGAATGTTGTTTATCATACCTGCAGACTCCACAACTGTGGCTTGGTGCTCATCCTAGTGACGGTTAATGGCGGCATGAATTCGATGTGGGTCTTGTGGTCTTCCTCCTCTTGCTTTATGTACCTGTTGTTTTATCCATTCTTGATACTTTGGACAATCCCTTCTATAATGTGGACCTCCACATTCCCAAAATTTTGCTTGCCTTCAATTATCATTTGGTCACAATCCTTGGCCACCAAATCCTCTACCTCTTCCATTATTTATTATCAAGTAAGGTTGACCCCTACGTCCTCTTGGAGACAACCCAAAAGTTTCACTAGCAATCTGGGAAACATTGTTTCGTCTTTCTTGGAATCCATATGGGTGCTCCCTGATCTATTTACCCTTATTGTGGGGTGTTACTTCTCTGTATTTCCATCGACCGCCATTTTATTTTTAATATTTATCGTCCTCAGGACTTGTTTGGCTAAGCTACTGGTTGCTTCCATAGTGGTGGGTTTCCATATGGCGAATTTTTCTCAAACCAAAGGATCAAGCCCATGTGATAATCTTTTAGCTTGATGTTTTTCATCTGCCATATAGTCCACATGATGGACTAAACTATAGAATTCAACTTCATAGTCTTTGATAAATGTACCATTCTATTGTACTGCATGGAAAGCCCCCATTTGTTGGTGTTTATAGTCCTCTCATAGGTACCTGGTTCTGAAGGCTTCCTCAAACATTTCCTAAGTAACTTGCATTGGTGTGACTTGCATCTTCATTTCTTCATTTACCCACCATAATAATACTTCTCCTTTTCCCTTGAAGTATATTCCTTAAAGCTAAGTGCTCTCTTGACACCGATTACCCATACTTCTGCCTTTGAACCGCCATCTTGACATGTAAATTTTGGTAATTTGGATTTTTTAACTTATTTCATAATATCGAGGTTGGTTTGTCTAGCTTCGACATTGAACTGAGAATTTAATTCTTGCCTCTGTTTTTGTTCCAACTCCCTTCCTTGACCTGGATAATTTCTTTGACCTTGGCCTTGGCTTGTGACCCAATCCTTAAAGATGCTTGTCATTTCCCCAAGGGAACGTAATATAGCCTGTTCAGCTGGGGTTCCAATTTCTATAGTTGCAGGAGGTGGGGTTTCCACCTCAGGGGTGACTTGGGTTTGTCTTCGACGCTTAGAAGCCATGATCCCCCCTGTAACGAACCAAGTTGAATTCGACATCACTTTTAGCGTTACATTTATACAAAAGTTCACACTTGCATAAAATAATGCATTTCGGCCATACAATAAGACAATCAATAATCATGAAAGTCAAACATTGTTAATGCTTCACAATGCATTTTAAATTTAATTTCAATTGCAACTATATACACTTCAATTAGTTTCTATAATTATCTAATTTTACTTTTCCTCAAAGCAAATGAAATGTTCTACTTTTATCTTTAGTATACATTCAAATTTATTATTAGATTCTATCAGTAACTACATATTGTCCAAAAACTAAATTCAAAATCACTCAATGATTATAAATCAACTATGAAATTTCCAAAGTTTACAAGTTCACAATTAATTTTAAATATAATTTGTCAACTATCAATTATATAAAATATTCCAAAATTAATTTATGAATTTCTCTCTAATGATTATATATTTAATTAACTCACTTATAATATCATGTAAAATAATTAATATTTAAATAGTATATCAACCATTTTATTAATGAATATATATAACAATATATAATATTTATTAATATAAACTAATTTTTTACTCCTAAATTTTTATTTCAAAAAAATAATTACTAAATAAATTAAATTTAAACCTAATCACTTTTATATAATGTATAAAAACTAACACTTTATGTTTAATATAGAAAATTTAAAATAATTCCTATCCAACCCCAAAAACTTTATTTTCTTATGTAGTAGTTTTCTTAATCTTAAGAAAAAGACCATCCTGCATAAATTTCAGGATTGTACGTTTTAAACTAACAAAATAATACCATGTCAAAAACAAATCTTGAATTTTGTAAAAAGAATCGAAATCTTTCTACCCTATATATTTGCAGAGAAAATTGTTTTCTCAGCACAAAGAGAGAAATGGACCCTTAAGATTATTTGCAGCAGGGAACTGAAAAAGTTAGGCTTGCCATGCAAAAACATTGTCAATTTTTTGGCTTGCAGAGAAAAACCAGAAGCATTGGCCATGAAATACACTGCCAAAGCGAGACATTATAGAATTAAATATTTGTAGTTCTGTCTGGAGACATTACAGAATAAAAATATCTGAGATTTTGTCTTGGTGGGAATACGTACCTAATAGTACAGCCTGTGTAAACTAAAACATGGGTCATACAGTGGCTATATAAAAACCGCATGTCAGAGAGCTGGGTTGAAAACCCTCACGGCTTTGTGTTATCCCTTTTCCAAAAAATTAAATTTATGATAATACTTCAAATCTATATTTAAAATTAAAAATATAATATTTTTCTAAAAATTCATAGACCCCACCTGAGTTCCTATTTCCTAAATCCTTTAAATCAAAATAAAAACAAAAACGCAAACCTTTCCCAACCCAAGGGTAAGGTTATAACATGAAAATTTCCTATGGTCACTTTGCTATTTTTAATTCTAAATTTAAAAATAAACCATGATGTAACAAGTATAATGTAACAAGTATGTAAAGTGTATAAAAAAAATAATTTAAAATTATAGTCATAGATTTAAGAGCATGTATAAAAGTTTTTCAAGTTTAACTTTAATAATAATGAAAGTTTATTTATTTTTTTAAAATAAATGCTATTTATTTAATAATTTTTGAAAATTAAAATTTATTTGTATATTTCCAATTTACTTGATTAAATTCTTTCCTATTATCACAATCAAAATCAAGTGTTGATACTATATGTAATAACTTAAAATTTAACCTGCATCTAATTATATAAATTATGCAATTAATAATCATCACACAAACTATTAACAAGCTACTACAGAAATTTCATAAGCACGAGCAAAGATGATTTACCTGTAAGAGTGATATTCCTTACTCCAAAGTTTAACATTGTTTGAATCGCATTAACCGCAACAATGTTTTGGGGACGACTCTCTACCCAACCGTAGCCTCAGCTGCACGTAATCTTTCTACAGCTAGCCACCCCCAAGCCCTCAATCAACGTACATCAACCAGGGAATCTTTTGTCCCACAATACCTTTCTCCCAAGATAATGGATGAAGGAATGATGAATCAATCTGCCTCAATGTCTATTAAATAGACCAAACCATGAAAAGGGAACCGCATGCACACATTCAGTGTTTCAACATGCAACTTTTATTTCTTTATTTTAAGTTTTACTTAATTTAATGTTCTATTAATTTAACTCTTTCTTACTTTATTCTTCTTTTACTTTTGTTAACTTCACCTATTTATTTACTATTTAGAACTCCAGTTTATTATTTGCTATTTTATTTATTATTATTATTCTCTTTATTATTTATTATGTATTTACTATTATTGACTTATTATTTATTTAATTATACTATATTATATTATTTTTATTTTTATTTTTTATTTTATTAGGGGACATTATAGGGCAAGCCCTCCTTCCAATGTGACCTTACCACTTGACCGTCGACCAACGCTCAAAACAAATGCACTTATTGTGTAATTAATCAAGCTTATCCATTAATTAACTCACAATTAAGATGATGGACTTTTCGGCGAAGCCACAAAATTCGGAAATTACTCAAGATTTAGCTGCGTTCAGTGGAGTTTCTCTAGTTTTAGAGGCAATTTACTAGGGGAAAATTGAATAGACCATATCTTGAGCAATTTTCGACCAATTTTGGCTTAGGAAGAGTCATTCCTACCAGATTAGCATGCTCTAAACACATTGGAATAGGTTGCAGAGGCAGTGGAGCAATTATACAAGTATTTTTGTCACTTTGAAGAATTTTGAAGCCTGGGGCCACTAGGAAGGAAGGTCATGCCTAGAGCAACTGAAGCCAAATTGAATAAATGAATGGTCATTTCTGATAGATTTCTACATTTTGAGCTCATTTGAGTATGTTTCAAGAGTATTTGATGCATGTAAACAATAATTTGTATTGAGCTAATATAGAGGCTGAAGTCATGGAAATTAGACCAAGGAGATGTAGCCCAGGAGGGGTGAACTCCTTCATCAAAACTCTGTTTCAATGGATCAATTATGAAGGTTTATTTTTATTTATGTTGTTTTTGTTGAGAAATTGAAATTCATGCTTTATGCTCTTGAATTCACTCATAAAAAACTAAGTTAAATTACCTGTTTGACACACATAAGAAACAAGGAAACATGTACATCAAGCATAAGATCATTAAATAAATTTTATATCTTAAAATGAAATTAGCACAAGAAAACTAACATTCATACTTAGATCATAGACCTTCCCTCAACAACAATAGGGTTTATAATTCCTTTTGCATGTTTACCTAACCCTTTACCTTCATAGCCCATTTTTTTTAACAATTTGGACCCTATTCCTCTAGTGTGTCTTTAAAAAAATACCCAAACATTCATATTGAGAGGAAATTGAAGATAAACTTGATTTTCATACCTCATTTTCATGCACATATTTTGATAGGGTTTCCTTTGCATCATGGAGTTGAATCTACATCTCATGCATCTTTGCTAGATTTTCATTTGCAATATGGAGCTAAGTCTCCATCTCATGCACCTTTCAAGAAGCTCTTGCTTCTCCTCCTTCATAGCGACCAACTTCTCCTGAAGACTATTGCTCTCCTTCCTATCTTCAACCATCTCTTGCACCATATCTCTTATGATGAAGAGTTTATGCAACATCTCTTCATCAAAGAGTCTTGCTAAGGAAGATTGATTAGAAACATCACTTGATGAAGCTTCCATCACACTTGTAATGCATAAAAAGCTTCTTTGTTGTGATGTGATAGTTGGATCCTCAATCTTGACCTTCTCCTCTCTTTAGCTTACACACATAAACTCGCACACACTTAAATTATCCTTGCACAAATACAAAACCAATAACTAATTTTCTAGCTAACCTTGGCAAACCCTGAGATAAACTTGGGATAAAATGAGTTAAACTATGCTCTGATACCAACTTGATCTGAATTTGGACAAACTAGTTTTGCTTTGCTAGCTTCCTCATAAGTATAAAAGAAAAGTGCTTAAAGATTGTGTCAAATAGAAATTTTATGGGAGGGTTTATGTGTCAAATTTATGTCTTTTATGAGCAATTAATGAAGTAAATTAGCTTTAAAAACACATAAACAACAAGTAAATTTCAGAGAATATAATATAAAGCAAGCACATTATAGAGTAGTGATGAAGGAGTTCACCCCTCCTGGGTTATGTCTCCTTGGATTAGCTTCAGTGGCTTGGCCCCTTTGATTATTTGCTCAATTTTTTTAGTATAGTCATTTCCTAAGCTCTGAATGCTCTCAAACCTACTCCAATGGCTCTAAGACACCCCCAATACCCATATTTTGGTTTTGAATGAGTCAAATTTTGCCTCTCTGGGAAAACATTATGCCTCTTTCAATTTTTTCCACTAACTGCCCTGCTAAACTAGCTAACTGCAGTTAAAACTCGTAGTTCCACAAATTTTGCAGGTCTTCCAATTAAATTTTAAGTGGATTTAATGTGTTAATTAAGCATGCTTAACACTAATCCAATTCTTAATTAAATCCAAAGTTAATTTTGGATTGGCGCTTATTAAATATGATTATGGTTTAATAAAGTGGGGTTATGGTATTTTAAAACTCCGCTTAACTCCGAGCACTGTTAGTGGTCCTAGGCGGTGCTCCTATGGAACGAGGTTGACCCCTCTTCTCCCCGCCATATCATAATGTAAAATACAAAATACATGCTGACTCTGTAATGTGTTAGCAATGAAAGCACAACAAAGTTGGTAAGTCTTGGCGTTGGTGGAGGGGAGGTCATGTAGTCGAACCCTGACACCTCCATAAAAATTTTGACCAACAAAATTTACAAACATTTGCACGTGGCGCCCTCTGGGCTTGCCACGTGTCATGACCTCATTAGACCGACCCAACCCAACCAAACTTTGCCATGTAGCCCAAAAATTTGGACCAACCACAAGCTGACAAGTGTCAACACACCACTGGCCGGAGAAAAACCCATTTTGACCAAAAATTGACCCTTTTGACCCTATTTGACTTTTTTTTGAAAATTCGCCTATTTGGAAAAGCGGAAAACAGGCTCTAACTTTCTCATATGGAGTCGGTTTTTAATGAAACGAAGTGTACCGAATTCAGGGCGACAAGCACTTTGTGATCATTGTAGTTTCGAGTGATTCTAAGCACTTTCATTATTTAGAAAAATTTTGCCCCCAATTCAGTTTCTTATCATTTTATTCTTCCATGACTTTGTCTATATGTTTTTTCCACGCAGGTGAGCCATGTTTGGAGGTGGTGACCACAATCTTCTTCTTTCCCTATGGGAAAATCGTAATGAAAACAAATCTCCTAGTTTGGGAAATAATCTTACTTCATTTCTTTGCAGTACTTAAAGAGATGGTGGAAGGAGGTACTACCTGTGGTATCCTATACAAATTATTTCCCAAAGTAATAATAATAGAACGAGACCTAGACTCATACACAATATGTCGCTTCCACAAGCATGGTTTTCCTAATAATACATCAGACACGTCAAGAGGAGCAACATCACACTGTACCTCATTTGTGAAGGGTTTGATGTTGTACGAGAGGTAGCATTGCTGGCTGATGCAAAGATATGTTCCCTAGTGAAGCCACCCGATGGTATACGACTGAAGGTGTGTTGTGGTCGATAAGCTAACCTGCTTCATGACCTCTGCTAAAATGATTTTCTTTTGGCTTCTATTATAAACAAGGAATTCTAGTGGAAAAACCTTCACCCACATCTGGGAATGGAAGAGGTGCTCCCCCTCCTCTCAATCCTAGGGCTCCTCCCTCTGGAGCTTGGTGGTGGAAATAGTGGCACTGGGTTTCACATCAATGATCTTTTTCCCTTTGTCATTCCCCTTGTTTGGTTCAGACTCAAAATCAGAACATGTAGATGATTCAGATGCCTTCAGTTCGGCCACCAACGACTGTTTGGCTCGACACTCGCTTGTGTTGTGAGTGGAGTTCTTGTGAAATTCACACCACTTCCTTGTGTCATTATTTGGATTTGTGGTGTTGTTTTGAGTCACCCCGCATTGGCATTACCCATTTTTTTGTGGTTCGGGGGCACCTTTCCTCGGCTTCGGATTCACGAATCCAAAGTCTTGCTACTTCTACTTAAATTTATGCTTTATATTGACAACATATCGATATGTCATGCCAAGTGAGGTAATATTGAGGAAATCCATTTCCTCTTAAATGTATCTGTGCAAACAACTATGATACTTGAGCACAAAATGCTTCTTTGAATCTTTAATACCCAACTTTGTGCGCAGGGTATGGAACAAAATCATCATCTCATGCACATCTTGATCCCTTTGTTGTCGCAGTGTGTTACATTGGATGTACTTGTCCTCATAGCTCCCCACGGGGTAATATTGTTCCTTAATTCCATCTTGAAACGAATTCCATGTGGGTGTGGCCTAGAACAAAGAGGGTTCTCTCTCATCCTTTTGCTCACAGTAGGTTTCCCTCCAGTCTTTGACATGGGGGGCAGCTTTGAGGAGTGCAAAAGTAATATTCTCTTGGTCGGAGAAATCATGCATCGAGAAATACCCTTCAAGCAAATTCAACCATCTATCTACGATGTCTGCATCTATCTCTCCTTCAAATATAGGAATGTTGAAGTTGAGTTGTACCTTGAAAGGAGTGGCGCCTCTAGAGTGGCTGTTGGATGCAGATGCGCTGCCGGTGGGTAGCATTGAAGGATCTGGGCAAAGTTATCCATGATCACGTTCCTTTTTTTCTCGAGGGCTTCCTTGAACAATATTTTGATAGGATCTCCTACTCCCTTGTCTTTCTTTCTTACCCCATTGGCAGTCGTTGGGGTATGCGAGACTAATCTTGCAAAGGTTCAACCAGATCGAGCCCTAACTCCTTATACCCCGACCTCGTTGGAGACATGCAAAGAAGGATCGAGAATTAGGAGACCGCTCTGATACCATTGATTCAGATTTATGCAGGAACACAATAATATACAAAAATAAACATAAACGTACAGATGCAGCAGAAATGAAGCTATATTTCATTAATATCAAATAACTGAAGTATGCTTATAGACATAGTGGACATAAAATAGCTAGGACTGTGGTAGCTTATCTCTGAGAAGAGATGTGGTGGCTACATGCCTCTGAGCTATGTTACAATGAGGCTCGAAGGCTTATTTATTATTGAGAAACAATGGAAAACCCTAAACATCCAAAAACCTAACCCTGGGAGATGAAAGGCCAAATTATGGTTTTGTTGGGTTAAATTGGTACATTAATTTCCTGGGGTCATAACTTTGGCATATGATCTCTTTTTTATATGATACCTCGTTAGAAAGATCTATCTGAGGACTACAATTACTGATAATGAATGTTGAGTTGAAGACTCATAGTCTGATGTGATTTTCCAAAAAAACGTAGTTTGGGCAATCAAAATGGCTCCGAATGTTCAAGACTCGAAAAACTGCTAAAAATAGTAAATTGTGCTACAATTAAGGAAACTGAAAAATTAAAAGAAACATTGTTGGGGGTCCAAGTGGAATAGGGGTGTGGCCACCAATATCACCCTAGATCAGTATGTGAATTTTCCTATGCATTACCTAATTTTATCCTATTCTCTTATGCTAGGACTGTTGCAATCATTTCATCTAAGGTTCTCGTGGAAACTGACTTAATGTAAAAATTACATTATGATATTTTGATAACAAACTATTCAACAATATAGCTTTTGCATCTTCTTCATCTATTTCACTGCCAATTTCTGCCCACTGATTCATAATGGGTTTGAGTTCATTAATGTGAGTAGACAATAATATTTCTTCCTGCATTTTAAGTTTAAAAAGTTGTAATTTTAATGAGAAATTTACATTTATTTCCTTTTTATCCACATGTTTTACTTAAATGTTCCCATATTTCTAAAAAAAATGGTTCAAATCAATCCAATGATTTGAACCACTAATCTTTATACTTCAATTATTTATATTATACTTCAATTTTTTTTATAAACCCTATTTATAATATGCTTCAATTATTTTTATAAACCTATTGAAAAAATAATATACTTAAACTACAATTCACACAAAATAAATAAATAAATCGTGGTTGTTATTTTACATCCCCAAAGTTACATTTTATGGGTGTTCTTTGATTGACTTCACTAGGACCTACCTCTCCATTGTAGTTATTTTACATTCCCAAAGTCACAACTAATGAATTTTCTTTGTTTGACTAGCTTAAGGCATACTTTGAAAACCAAACTTAGCCACATGACATGACATGACATCCAATAAAACCTCACAAAAATCGTCCTCAATAATACTCATTTAATGATAAATGGTGACTCTAATGATGATGTTTATCATGAGCGTTATTATCTAATGAATTATGAGTCAAATTGTGAGCACTATGATGACTTCTTGGTGTAAGAAGATGATAATGCATTGTAGGGAATAATTTTTTTTCTTTCGAATAAATATAATTTATTTATAAAAGTTTTATGTTAAATTATAATTTTTATTATTAAAATTATATTTTTAAAATAGAAATAATCAATTAGAAAAATATAAATTACTAAATTAATATTTTTTTAAGTTAAATTATATATTTTTTTTATAGTTATATGATAAAGTATATTGTTATAATATATATATATATATATATTTTTAAGTATAGTAAAGATTTTAGATTAAAGAAACTATTATGAATTATATGGAATTATATTAAATTTTAAAATAATTATAATTAAAAATTATTGATATAAAGTTTTAGTCATTAAAATATATATTTTAACATAGAAATAAATTGATTTGAAAATGTAAGTTAGTTGGTGATTGAGTAGCTTGTTGTTATGTTTTTTTTTTATAAGTATCAATAAAATTCAATTTAATTATGTATTTATGAAGCAGTTATAAGAACTAATTTTTTCTACATGTAAATCTCTTTTTTATTACAAAATTTGAAATTTTTTTTTCCAAATCTAGAATTAAAATAAATCTATGCTGGTTTTGAGCAATGTTTTAAGAATACAAAAACTTGTATCTTCACTTATAATATATATACTAGGTGCATTGAATTGTTGTATTTAGGATTCATATTCTCCACATTATAATGGGAAGTGAAAATATAAGAATTTTTTTAATTTAAATTACTTTATTTTCTATATATAAAATTGATATAAAATTATATTATTTAATATGGATATTAAAATATTTTATTTATGGTTCACATAAAACTATTTTTTGTTATTAATATATTTTTATTTAAAATATTACATGTCAATTGAATATAAAATAAATTACATATCATGTTATATTAATAATATTTACATGTCATATTATATTAATAATATTATTTTTTATATGTTATCTCTCAATTTCATGTAATGATAGAATTACATATTTCTTTATACTAAAAACTATATTAAAAGAAAAAAACTTTATTTCTTAATATAAAATTGATATAAAATTAAAAATAAAAATAAAAATAATATACTTATGATCAACATTATTTTTTTATTATTACTATTTTTAATTTACAAAATATTTTATTATTATAACCTGCAATATTATGAAACAACATCTCCCATACTATATTCATACTATATTGCAAAACACTTCTTAAATTAATTATTAATTTATAAATATATAAATCTAATTAAATTATTAATTTAAAAAAATATATCTAGTGATATTTCAACTACTAATATATACATTCAAAATCAAACCATTGAAAATCTGACTACAACCCACCATTATTATTATGAGGAATAATAAAAACAAATGAATCATTACTATTTTTACTTTCTAATAAATAAAAATAAATAAATTTAACAGTATTCTAATTCAACAACATATAAATAAAATGAAAAGCAAGAAGTAAATCATGACCTGACTGCCTGATAGCTACCCTGCCCCACTTAACATCAACATCAAACCAGCTTATTGTCAATTGAATGGAATGGTAGTTATTGTTTGGCACATTTACATCAAAATCAAGCCAGCTAAGCTATGAATAGGGCGTTGAATAAGCATAGCAGGTAGGATAAAATCAATTTATACTCGGGCCTTCCCTCGCACGCATGGCACAGAAGAGACAGATCTAAGGCCAACTGCTTTTTTGGAATGAAATTGGGTTGCCCAATACTTTGAGAAGCTAGATGGTTTTGTTAATCATGAAACTTTTCAACAAAGGTGACGTAGTATTGTCCCTACCTAAAATCATACTTATTTTTTGTTTAAATAAATACTGGTTTTATTTTGGTAAACGCAGATTATGAAATAAAAAGTTATAATCATTAATTATCAATATTTCTTGGCAATATTTAGTCATAATGCTGAAAGCTTTGTCTAATAAGTTAATAAATATAGAAGCTTTTTTTTGATAAGATGGTAAATATTAAGTAATATGTAATAATAATAATAATTTTATTTATTGAATATCATATTAGTTTTATTTTTATTTAATATACAATATTTTTTATACTATTTTTATCTAATAAAAAAAATATTTAGTATTTATTTATTTAACATAATAAGTTAATAGTCATTATTATGATAATACATTGTATATTTTGGATTCTAGCCACATTTATAATAAAGGGCTATAGATCTAATGCTTATGTTTTCTTTAGTCAAAAGAGATAAAAATAATGATAATAATGATTAGAGGATATGTAATCAAGAGCTTTGTTTAATGTTATAGGTTTGATTCACTATAGTTATATATAATATTGCATTATACATTTTAGGTTTAAAAATTCAAGCTTGTTTTTTTGAAGTAGGTTAAATTAATGATTATAAATGTAGAATTAGATAGTTTTGTTTAATTAATTTTTTTTAATTATAAAATTTAATAATAAAAAATTTAATATTGTGTAATTTTATTATATTTATAAGTATAAATTTTAATTTAATTTTATAAAAAAAAATAATTATTTAAATTATATAAATTTAATAATTTAAAATTTTGATTTTCTTATTTCATAATTAAATTTACAAATAAATTAAAAAATAAATAAATATTTTTCAGATTAATTATATTATTAGGAAATGAAGTGGTCACAATTCTTAATAAACGTGATTAATAGAAAAAATATTTATCTACTTTATAAAAGTCTTAGATCTGACGAACCAAAAAAATATAATAAAAATTTTAAAAATTCCAAATTTAAGTGTCAGTCATATAAATAGGGTTGCGTGTATAACAAATTAACGAGTCATCTATTTTAAAATTAGAAAGTAAGACAATGATAAAATAATCAAATATCTATCATCAAGATACATTGGGTGCATGTGCTCATTAGCTTTCTGTGAGGAAAGCAAGTTGGACAATCGCAATATCAAGTTGGGACGAGGAAAAAGGTAATAGTGTTGACGCAACATCATTATCGGTGGAGACTTCTAAAGCTTTTTGAGAAATTAACAGAGACTTTTGCGCTGTCAAAGTCGAAAAAAATAACAAAGAGAAGCCCTTACATTGCATCTGGAATATATTAGACTTGAAAACACACAACATATTATACAACCTAAAACATATTAAAAGCAATAAAACACATTAAAATTAAAAGCAAGGATAAATGCTTAGGACGGAGTGAATAACGGTTGATTTTCACCTTGGTTTTGATTTTGTTTTCTTTATCTGTATGTGGATTTTATTTTATACAATAAAAATAAAATTATGTATTATATATTTTAATTTCAAATATATTATGATATATTTATTTTTAGTTGTAAATTAAGTACAGAAAGATATCGAATTTTTGAAAATATTAATTTTTTTAATATGCAATTTGGAAAAGGGTTCAAGTATTAATATATTTTATTCTTCTTAAGTTTTAATAGATGAAGAGTCACATATAAATTAGGTTGGTTCTAAATAATATTATTTGTATTTATATAAATCTTATATTTTTATATAACAATTTTTGTATATGTGTGTGTATGTATGGGAAAATACCTATAATTTTATTTATTGCAAGACAAAGAATAAAATTACATTATGCATATGCTAAAAGTATTCCATAAGATAAGTTTTTCGAGAGATAAAAATTAAAAAAAATATACATGAAAAGCTTGAAAGTTAAAGTTATGTGTGATATAATCAGTTCTCTTTTTTGTCTTTCCTTTTCTTCACTTTCTGCCATTCCCCTAATGGCACATTAACTAGAACCATGGTCAACTCACCTCTAGATGTCATCCATGGAAATTCTACATATGAGTCTAAGCCTTCTGAAACATGTACTCCCTTTCCAAAGTGGTCCCATATTCTATACATGTTTAGTTTTTCTTTATTATAGTGCCTGGATCTCTTGTGGTTAGTATTATTTTTAGAGGTTGTCATGCTTTTTGTTTATGATCCTGGCCCTTTTATATAACTTACGAAAAAATATTTGAATATATTTATTAATTAAATTTAAATATAAAGTTATGAAATATGAAAATGAAAAATTATTTTAAATTATATGTTTCAATGAATCTTAAGTTATAACAAATATTTATATTTTATTTATGTTTCACATTTTCATTTATTAAATATTTATATTTTTTTATTATATGTTTATTAATTAAATTTATTTAGATATAAATATGAATTATTATTAAATTTAAATGTCATATGCATATTATGATTCTTCTCAAGAGAAGATTGTTATGTTGCATTGTAAACATAAACCTTTTGACTCAATCAAATTATATTAAAAAAATAAAAATAAAATAAAATCTTGAAACCAAGGGGTAATGAAGAGCTCACTCTTTCTTGAAACCAGGATCCATCATTCAAGACTTTCTCTAGGTCTTCCTATTGATGAATGTAGCTATGGTTGGTTTTCAGAATCCTTGATGTATTTATAACATCTAATCCTATGCAAAGAAATGAGTTGATCCCTATTTTCCAACAAAGTTAAATATCAAGGCATCTTAGATTGGGTTTCAGATCCAACATAAACAAGTTATTTTTTGTTCCAAAAATTATGGCCTCAAAATCTAGAATGGTGATAATAATGGGGCAGTTTACAATTACTTGTGGTATGTGATATGTCTAGGACACAAGTTGACAAGAAGGCAAGACATTGATCAATGCACTAAATAAGTCTTTATGCTTGAGGTATATGAGTAAGAAGCTTTGTAGAACACACTAATATGAATTGCTGGCTTCAGGATCAAAGAAAATGCAACATCAACCCACTAAACGTTTATCGCATTGGTAACTTTTTCGATTACGATTTTCATTAAATCATTATTCTTGTTCTAAATATTTTTTCTTATTTTTTGAATTATCATTATTCTTGTTCCGAAGGTGAACTACACTTGGTTAGAAAGTGGCCAAAATGCTACTAATGTGATGGATATTGAAAACGAAACTCAACATAATTCTATTCACATAAGCTTCAATTCTGAAATGGTGGTCATTATTTAATTAATTGCAGGGATATAGTAGAGAAGTATGCAATTGAGGGGGAAAGAGTGGCTCAAGAGCTACTGAGTCTATTCATTGAAAAATTGCTTCTGGAGGCTGATTATTTCAAGAACAAGTTTGGATTAGATCCCTTGAGCATGATGCATATGGACTTTTACTCGCCATGCCTTACACCTGGCCTCGTTCTGGGATTGAGTCCTCCCTCATATGGATGGGGTATTGCGTTGCTCCTTCAGGATGACCAAATATAAGGTTTGGATGTCCAAAAGAATAATCAACGGGTTCTTGTGCAACCCATTTCCTACACGCTTGTTGTCAACAATGGGGACATTGTAGAGGTGATCTTACCATCTTCCACACTTAGGTGTTCAGTTCAGCAAAAAATAGTATTAAGTGTGGTTATATGTATTTTTTTTGTACCTCCATTTGTTGTAGGTGATGACAAATGGGAGATACAAGAGTGTAGAGCATTATGCAGTAACAAGCCATGAAAGAGACATACTTTTTGCTCCCTTGTTTTATAATGTGAGTATGGATATAGAGGTTTCTCCCTCATCAAAGCTACTCGATAAATACTAGCAACTTTGGTACAGGAAGTTAATCCACAATGAATACAGCTACTCTTTTTGGAATGAAATTGTGTTGACAAGATATGTGAGAAGCGAGATTATTGTTTTTTTTATGCTAGTCAAATTTGGAAGTATTTACACACAGAGCATAAACTATACTTTATTCATTCAACAAAAAACTTAGTACATCACACTCATATAAGAGGATTTAGATCCAACGTTTTCTAAAGATGAAATAATTTGTTAAGAAAATATCTCAAATGATTCCAACAAATCAAACATGTTTGTTTGCTATTACAAGCATTATTTCCAAGTCCCTCCCTTCACACTTGTATTATTACATGAATTATATTCTACATATACATGACATAAGTATGATATGGCCTTCAATGACACTTATACCCACTCTAAAGTCTCATAGTTGTTGCTCTTTTTCCACCATAATCTTTGAGCTTCCCACTTGACTCATTTAAGGTATAACTGTCTCTGGCCATCGTTGATGAGCTTGCATGATAAAAAATATTGACTGACTTTATTCTTCCACATTACATAGCTTGTTGTAACCGTGTCACAAAAAAAGTGGCCAAGTAATGAACCATCCTATGGAAAAGCTCCCATTTGTTAAGCGACGTAGCTCATTATGTCCGAAATTTATCTTGGATAGTTGTGTAGGTATTGAATGTGTTCAAAATTTGACCATACAACTTGACATCCTAGTCTTACATATATAAAATTATAGTCAACATATGCTAAATATGCCATAATTAAATGAATAAACTTTAGAAACGTTTGAGAGGTTTGACGAAATATTCATAATTAGTATCAGAATCTATGGTTTCTTTAGTGACAACATCTAATTTATCTTCAGAAATGGCTATGTTAGCAGACTCTTTGATTTTGTCATTCAAAATATCTCTAGCTTGAATTTTGAAATTAACGTTATATGTCCATATCTTCGACAGTGAAAACATTAAACGGAGTTCTTTTTTCTATTGAATTTTCCTTTGGAGAATAGTAGCATCTCAGTATGTGAACTGGATATATGCAGGAACACAATAACATACAGAGATAAACATAAACACAGAGATGCAGCAGAAATAAAACTTTATTTCATTAATATCAAATAACTGAAGTATGCTTACAGACAGAACGGACATAAACTAGCTAGGATGATGATAACTTATCTCTGAGAAGAGATGTGGCGGCTACATGCCTATGAACTGTGTTGCAATGAGGCTTGAAGGCCAATTTATTATTAAGAAACAATGGAAAACCATAAACATCCAAAAACCTAACACTAGGAGATGAAACACCAAACTATGGGCCCTATTGGGGTAAATTGGTACATCAATTTCCGGGGGTCGTAATTTTGGCATACGATCTTCATTTGACACGCACGATACCTATTTAGAAATATCTATCTGGGGATTACAAATCCTGAAAATTAATGTTGAGTTGAAGACTCATAGTTTGATGCGATTTTCCAAAAAAACTTCGTTTAAGGCCTCAACACGGCTCTAGAAGTTCAGGAACCGAAAAACTGCCAAAAATAGTAAATTGTGCTACAATTAAGGAAATTGAAAAACTGAAATAAACAATGGTGGGGGTCCAAGTGGAATAGGCAGGTGGCCACCAATATCCACCTGGATCATTCCTCCCCCCTTAGGAAGCAATGGTCCCCCTTGCATTGAGTTCCTCCATGAGATGAGGAAACTTCTGTTGAACTGGGTCCTTAGTGAGCCACTTGCCCTAGTGAAGGACTTGGCCTGATTTGGCAACAAAATATAGTTGGATCCTTTATTGTTGGGTGTTATTTATATTTGTGTCCATGATTTGATCAGTTGTGGCTTGTTCGATGCAATCTAGGTTTGACTTTTTTGGTGTGAGTTGTTTTGCAATGTCAAATGTGTCCAATAATGGTGGAAAGTATGGTCGAAGGCGATCCATATTGCACAATGGGTGTCGACTAAGGAATGGGGGAATTTTGAGTCAAATGCATTGTCTCCCATAGCCTTGATAATGGTGTAAGGCCCATTTCAGAGTGGTATGAGCTTCCGATGAGCTCCAGTTTGGCATTCTTTTTGCAAATGAAACCAAACTTTGTTGCCCACCTAGAACTTGTGTCGAACCCAATGTTGATCATGTCGCTTCTTGAACTTGGCATTGGGTTTCTCCAAGATATCGTGGACCTGTTGGCTAATGTGCTGGATGTGTTCAATAAATCTGGTTTCTTTATCAACCTCTGATAAGTACATTTGAGGATCTTGGCCTAATATTCCCTTTTTGAAACAACTCTTGGATATGCCTCTTGATTTCATCATTCTCCATAACAAAACGTTGATAGATAGACCCATTAGGTAGTGGTGCGCCTGGGTTCAGATCAATGGAGTGCTTAACCTGATTGTGTAGAGGAACCCTAGTGGTTGAGGAGAAAATGTCATTGTATTCCTCCATGAATTTTTCCATCTGTTGCTGGCGCGTAGGGGGAGCCATGTTTAGAGGCAGAAATCACATTATTCTTCTTGCCATGTGGGAAAATTGTAATGAAAACAAATTTCATGGTTTGGGAAATAATATTACTACATTTCTTTGTAGCACTCAAAGAGATGATGGAAGACGGTACTACCTTTGGTATCATGTACACATTATTTCCAAAAGTAATAATAACAAAACGTGGCCTAGACTCATACGAAACATGTCGCTTCCACAAGTATGGCTGGCCTAATAATACATTAGACATGTCAAGAGAATCAACATCACACAACACCTCATCCGTGAAGGGCTTGATGCTGTATGGAAGGCGACATTGTTGGCTGACTCAGAGATCTCTTCCTTAGTGAAGCCACCTAATGGTATATCGTTGTGGGTGTGTTGTGGTCGGTAGGCCAAGCCACTTCATGAACTCTGCTGAAATGAGGTTATTTTGACTTCTGCTATCAATAAGGAATTGCAGTGGAGAACCCTTCAGCCACATAAGGGAATGAAAGACGTGCTCCCCCTCCTCTGGATCCTCGGGCTCCTCCCTCCAAAGCTTGGTGGTGGTAATAGTGGCATTGGGTTCCGCATGAATGATTTGATTCCATTTTTCATTCCCCTTGTCTGATTCTAACTCAGAATCAGAACATGCATCTAATTCGGATGCCTTCAGTTCAGCCACTAGCGACTGTTTGGCCCGACACTTGCTTGTGTTGTGAGTGGAGCTATTATGAAATTCACACCACTTCCCTATGTCCTTCTTTGAATTTGTGGTGTTGTTATGAGTCGCCTTGCTTTGGCTTTGCCCCTTGTTCTGCGGTTCGGTGGTGCCTTTCCTTAGCTTTGTATTCGTGGATCCAAAGTCTCACTTCTTATGCTTAAATTTATGCTTGATCTTGGAAGCATATTGATATGCAGTTCCAAGCGAGGTAATGTTGAGGAACTCCATTTACTCCTGAATGTTTCTGTGAAAACAAATGTGGTACTTGAGAACCATATATTTCTCTGAATCTTTAATACCCAACTTTGTGCACAGGGTATGGAATAAATTCATCAGCTCGTGCACATCTTAATCCCTTTTCTACCGCAACGTGTTCCATTGGATGTAGTTGTCCTCATAGCTCCCCACGAGGTAATATTTTTCCTTGATGTCGTCTCGGAAACAAATTCCAAGTGGGTGCGATTGATAACAAAGAGGGTTCAATCTCATTCTTTTGCTCACAATAGGTTTCCCACCAGTCTTTAACATGGGGGGGAGGATTTAAGGAGTGAAAAAGTAATATTTTCTCAGTCGGAGAAATCATGGACCGATAAATACCCTTCTATCAAATTCAACCATCTATCTCTGACGTTTGCATCTATCTTGCCTTCAAATATATGAAAGTCAAATTTGACTTGTACCTTGAAAGGAGTGGCACCTCCAAAGTGGTCGATGGATGCAGATGCGTCGTCGATGGGTAGTCGTTGAAGGATTTGGGAAAATTTATCCATCATTACATTCCTTTGTTTCTTGAGGGCTTCCTCGAGCAATATTTTGATAGGATCTCTTGCTCCCTCGTATTTATTTTCTTCCCCAATGGGAATTCGTCGAGGTTTGCAAGGCTAATCTTGCAGTGGTTCAACCAAATCGAGCCTTAACTCCTTACACCCCAAACTTTTTGGGGACATGCAAAGAAGGATCAAGAAAGAGAAGGCCATTGTGATACCACTGATCCTAATTTATGCGGGAACACAATAAAATACCGAAATAAAAATGAACACAGAGATGCAACATAAATAAAACTTTATTTCATTAATATCAAATAACTAAAGTATGCTTATAGACATAATGGACATAAAATAGATAGAGTGATGGTAGCTTATCTCTAGATAGGGTGATGGTAGGCTAAATAGTTGAACAGATTCACGCCAATCCAACTAGTACCTCACAACTTGTCTGATTTCACACCAAATCTAGTTTTCATGGTTTGGAAAAGAGAGAGAAAGGAATGTTGTTGCTAGACAAGAGCGGAAGTAAATTGAAAGATATCGATTCAAAAATAAAGGAAGTAGTGAGTAAACACTGAAAGAAGTCGTCAAATGGACAATGTTGTTGGTCATTGATTGCAGATACACTCAATGATTGATCAGATTAGACAATATGCTCCAACATGAACCCTCTCAACCCTTGCTCAGATACCAATTTGGAGGTATTTACCCACAGAACATAAACTATATTTTCATTCATTCATCAAAAAACTTATTACATCATACTTATATAAGAGGATTTAGATCCAACATTTTCTAAAGATGGAACCAGTTGTTGAGACAATATCTCAACTGATTCCAACAAACCAACAAATCAAACCTATTTATTTTTTATTACAAGTGTTATTTCCAAGTGTCAAGCATATTTTCAACAAAGGTGGAGTAGTATTGTCCTCATATGATCCAGGTGGATATTGGTGGCCACCCGCCTATTCCACTTGGGCCCCCACCATTGTCTCTTTCAGTTTTTCAGTTTTGGCATAACTTACTATTTTTAGCAGTTTTTCGAGTCCTGAACTTCCGGAGCCGTTTTGAGGCCCTAAACGACGTTTTTTGGGTACTAAATTTGTTGCAATTTTGATCATCAAAATCTTCACAAAAGTTGTAGTCCTCGGATAGAGCTTTCTAATGATGTATCATGTGCATCAAACGGAGATAGTATGCCAAAGTTACGTCCCTGGGAAGTTGAAACACCAATTTACCCAAACGGGGCCCATAGTTTTGGCGCTTCATCTCCTAGGATTAGGTTTTTGGGATGTTTAGGGTTCTCCATTGTTTCTCAATAATAAATAGGCCCTCGCGCCTCATTGTAAAGCAGTTCAGATGCCTGTAGCCGCCACATCTCTTCTCAGAGATAGCTACCAGTGCCCTAGCTAGTTTTATTTCCATTCTGTCTGTAAGCAAATTTCAGTTCTTTGATATTAATGAAATGAAGTGTTATTTCCGCTGCATCTCTGTATTTATGGTTATGTGTTTATTCTGTTGCGTTCCTGCATAAATCCGGATCAGTGGTATCAGAGCGGTCTGCTTTTTCTCGATCCTTCTTTGCATGTCCCCAACGAGGTCGGGGCATAAGGAGCTAGGGCTTGATCTGGTGGAACCTTTGCAAGATCAGCCTCGCAAACCTCGACGGACGCCCATGGGGGACGAAAAGAAAGATGAGGGAGCAGAAGATCCTATCAAAATATTGCTCGAGGAGGCCCTCGAAAAACAAAGGAACGCGATGATGGATAGCTTTGCTCAGATCCTTCAACGGCTGCCCACCGGCGGCGCATCTGCATCCAGTAGCCACTCTGGAGTTGCGACTCCCTTTAAGGTACAAGTAAATTTTGACATTCCCATATTTTAGGGTCAAATAGACGGAGATGCCGTAGATAGATGGTTGAATCTATTAGAAGGATATTTCTCTGTTCATGACTTTTCAGACCGGGGGAAGATTATTTTTGCACTCCTCAAAGCTACCCCCCATGTTAAGGACTGGTGGGAAACCTACTGTGAGAACAAGGACCAGACAGAACCCTCTCTGTTCTCGGCCGTACCAACTTGGAACTCTTTTCCAGACGCCGTCAAGGAACAGTACTATCCCATGGGGAGCTATGAGGACAAGTACATACAATGGACCACGCTACGACAACAAAGGGATCAAGATGTGCATGAGCTGACGAATCTGTTCCATACCCTGCGCACAAAGTTGGGTATCAAAGATTCAGAGAAACATTTGGTGCTAAAGTATCACAGCTGTCTGCACATATACATTCAGGAGGAAATGGAGTTCCTCGACATCTCCTCGCTTGGTACGACATACCGGTATGCTGCCAAGATTGAGCAGAAATTCAAGCAGAAGAAGTGAGACTTTGGATCTGCGAATCAAAAGCAAGGGAAAGGTGCTTCCAAACCGTAGAACAAAGGACCGAGCCAAGGCATGGCGGCTAAAGACAACTCATCGAAGCCACAAGAAAAGAACAGCACCGCAAAGCCAAAGAAGGACACGGAAAGTGGTGTGAGTTCCATAAGAGCTCCACTCACAACACAAGTGAGTGTCGGGCCAAGCAGTCGCTAGTGGCCGAGATGAGGGCTTCTGAGTCAGATGCATGCTCCGACTCCGAATCAGAACCTGAAAAGGGGAATGAAAAAGGGAAACAGATTATTGATGAGGAGCCCAACGCCACTGTTGCCACTACAAAGGTCCAGAAGGAGGAACCGGAAGATCCAGAGGAGGAGGAACGTCTCTTCCACTCCCAGATGTGGGTAAAGGGCTCCCCTGTACAGTTCATTGTCGACAATGGGAGCCAAAAGAACCTCATTTCAGCAGACGCCGTGAAGCGGTTAGGCTTGCCGACCACAGCTCACCCACATCCATACACCATCGGGTGGCTTCACCAAGGACGAGATCTCCGCGTCAGCCGGCAGTGTCGCCTTCCCTATAGCATCAAGCCCTTCACGGATGAGGTATTATGTGACGTGGCTCCTATTGATGTTTCTGATGTATTATTAGGACAACCATACTTGTGGAAGCGTCATGCTGTGTATGAGTCTCGACCTCGTGCTGTTATTATTACTTTGGGAAATAAGTTGTACAGGATACCAGAGGTACCACCTCCTACGACTATCTCTTTGGTTACCGCAAAACAATGTAGTAAGCTCATTTCCCAAACCAGGAAATTCGTTTTTCTGATGATCCGCCCCCAGGGCAAGAAGAAGACTGTGGCCACGACCTCCAGACAGGGCCCCTCTGCACGACAACATCAAATGGATAAGGTCGTGGAGGAGTACGGGGACATCTTCACCTCACCCACAGGGGTTCCTCTGCACTGCCAGGTCAAGCACCCGATTGATCTGACCCCAGGTGGGCCACTACCCAATGGACCGATCTATCGACGCTCTGTTCTGAAAATGATGAAATCAAAAGGCAGATTCAGGAGCTGTTGCAGAAAGGTCACATCAGACCAAGTTCATCGCCCTGTGGGAGCCCGATCGTGTTGGTACAGAAGAAGGATGGGACGTGGAGACTCTGTATTGACTATCGGGCGCCGAACAAGATCACTGTCCGGAATAGGTACCCAATCCCACGGATTGATGACCTTCTGGACCAACTCAAAGGTGCAAAATATTTCAGCAAGATCGACCTGAAGTCTGGGTATCACCAGGTACCAATTGAACCCTTCGATGTGTGGAAGACTGCCTTCAAAGCCAAGGAAGGCCTTTTCAAATGGTTGGTCATGCCTTTCGGGTTGACGAATGTTCCCGCAACCTTCATGAGGATGATGGACGACATCTTGCGGCCATTCACCAACTCATTTGTAGTGGTGTACTTGGATGACATTCTGATCTTCAGCCAGACTTGGGAAGAGCACCTTCACCACATCCGACAAGTCCTCCAAACACCGCGGCAACACAAGTTGTGTGCCAATTTGGAGAAGTGCACTTTTGGCATGACCCAGGTTCAATATCTGGGATACATTATTGATGAAAGGGGGGTGCATGTGGATCCAGCCAAGATCCAAGTCATTCGGGATTGGCCAGCCCCGACTACTATAACAGAGCTTCACAGCTTTCTGGGTCTTGCTAATTTCTACCGTAGATTCATGTTGGGATTCTCTCATATCACTTGGCCCTTGAGTCAAGTCACCAAAGGAGGAGCGAGATAAAAATTATTTTGGTCGGAACCTCAACAGAAGGCGTTCAAAGAATTGAAAAATCGCCTCTGTTCTGCCCCAGTGCTCACCTTACCAGACTTGCAGCAGCCATTTGAGATCGAGACACATGCCTCTGACTATGCTATTGGGGCAGTTCTTACTCAACAGGGACATCCAGTGGCATATCACAGTGAGACATTGTCTGAGACAGTTCGCAAGTATCCCACCTATGACAAAGAAATGTATTTCATTGTGCAAGCCTGTCGACAATGGAAGCATTACATTTTGGGGAAGGAAACAATCATCCACACAGACCACCGGCCCCTGCAGTTCATACAGACACAAGGGAAGTTGCAGAATGATCGCCATCAGAAGTGGTCCACATATCTGCAACAGTTTCATTTGAACATCAAGTACAAGATGGGTAGCACCAATAATGTTGCAGACTGCCTCAGCCGACCACCGATCGTGGCGCTCACCACCGTGCTCAACTCTTGTGGGCACGAGACTTCTGATTGGCTGCTTCTCTATGAGAGTGACCCAGAATTCGGCCACACTTACAAGGCACTCTTTGGGGGCACGCAAGTTCCAAATTTTCACCTCCAAGATGCACTTTTATGTCACCTGGGACACCTTTGTGTTCCTTCAAGCGAGCGTGCCAAGATGATATGGGAAGCACACTACAGTCGAGTCGTTGGGAATTTTGGGGTCGAGAAAACAATAGCAATACTACAGAAGTATTTCTATTGGTTGAACCTTCGAAAGGATGTCGAGAAGCACATCAGATCCTGCACTGCTTGTGCCATTGCCAAACCGACCATCAAGAAGCAAGGCCTATATACTCCACTACCTACCCCTAGTCGACCATGGGAATCCATCTCCATGGATTACATGTCGGGCCTGCCTTCTACTAAGAATGGAAATGACTGTTTTTTCGTGGTCGTTGACAGATTCTCGAAGATGGCCATCATGGCGGCCTGTAAGAAGAATATCACAGCAGAAGCCACTGCTAAACTCTTCTTTGAACGAGTGTGGGTGCACTTTGGGATCCCACAGTCTATCATATCAGATCGAGATAGCAGGTTCCTCGGCACATTTTGGTCCAGCCTCTGGTCAATGTTGGACACAAAGCTCACCAAGTCCACAGCTTTCCATCCCCAAACAGATGGCCAGACAGAGGTCGTCAACAGAATGATTGTACACATTCCGCGCATGTACAATTCAAAGCATCCACGCACATGGGACGAGAGCCTCCCCTATGTACAACATAGTTATAATCGGGCTCTCCACAGTTCAATCGGCCATAGCCCCTTTCAGGTGGGCTTGGGATTCCAGCCACTATGTCCCATCGACGTAGCCATGCCATTTGCAGCTGCTCAGGCCAATTCAGCTCATGTCCAGTCTGAAGTTGACAAAGCAAGTAGCTTCATCGAGCACATTCAACACATCCGCCAACAAGTTCATGATATATTGGACAGAGCCAATGCCAAGTACAAGCAACGCCATGATCAACACCGGGTGCCACACAACTTCCAGGTGGGTGACAAAGTATGGCTACATTTGCAGAAGGAGCGCCTCACTGGACCCCACCGCAAGCTTCGCCCGCTCCGATACGGCCCGTACACCATCACCAAGGCTGTAGGGAACAATGCATTCGAGCTCAGTATTCCACCATTCCTTGGTCTGCACCCAGTCTTCAATGTGGATCGCCTTCGGCCTTACTTCCCACCTCTACTGGACACCTCGGACATTGCAGAACAACTCACACCAACTGAGTTAAATCCAGACTGCATGGAACAGGCCACCACAGATTGCATCATGGACATGCAAATCAAGAACACTCGCCAGCAGAAGATCCAACTATATCGGGTTGTCAAAGCCGGCCAACTCCTGCACCAAGGAAAGTGGTTCACCAGGGACCAAGTTCAGCAGAAATTTCCTCATCTCATGGAGGAACTTAACGCAATGGGGACCATTGCTTCTTAAGGGGGGAGGAATGATCCAGGTGGATATTGGTGGCCACCCGCCTATTCCACTTGGGCCCCCACCATTGTCTCTTTCAGTTTTTCAGTTTTGGCATAACTTACTATTTTTAGCAGTTTTTCGGGTCCTGAACTTCCGGAGCCGTTTTGAGGCCCTAAACGACGTTTTTTGGGTACTAAATTTGTTGCGATTTTGATCCATCAAAATCGTCACAAAAGTTGTAGTCCTCGGATAGAGCTTTCTAATGATGTATCATGTGCGTCAAACGGAGATAGTATGCCAAAGTTACGTCCCTGGGAAGTTGAAACACCAATTTACCCAAACGGGGCCCATAGTTTTGGCGCTTCATCTCCTAGGGTTAGGTTTTTGGGATGTTGAGGGTTCTCCATTGTTTCTCAATAATAAATAGGCCCTCGAGCCTCATTGTAACTCAGTTCAGAGGCCTGTAGCCACCACATCTCTTCTCGGAGATAGCTACCAGTGCCCTAGCTAGTTTTATTTCCATTGTCTGTAAGCGAATCTCAGTTCTTCGATATTAATGAAATGAAGTGTTATTTCCGCTGCATATCTGTATTTATGGTTATGTGTTTATTCTGTTGCGTTCCTGCATAAATCCGGATCATCATACAACCATATTTATTTTTCTGTTTAAATACAAAACTAATTATAAAATTAAAAATATAACTTTCAGCCATTTTATTGAAATTTTTGTTTATAGAATGGTAAATATTAAATACTATATTGTAAATTAATAATAAATAATTTTGGAAGTAATGGAAAATTCTAGACTTAGATTGTTGTTATGATGAGGATAGGTTTGAGACTCTAATCTTAGACCTCAGATCCTAATATCTAGGGAGTGGTTGAAACCATCCCATTAGCGTGAAAGCCTATATATTTGAGGCTCATCTAACTCAATTGTTAGTGATTGTATGGAGTGTTTGTACACTCTCTAGGTATCTCACCTAGAGAGCCATTTAGTTTATAGTTAATAGAATGTCTGTTTAAAAAAAATAAAATATCATACCCATAGGGTGGGGGCTTGTTGGTGATTGAGTGTTCTGTTAAGGTACTCATTTGTAAAGGTCACCAATTCAAACCTTGTGGGGAGCCCATCAAGCGTAAGCCTATGAAAATTTCTTGGCATTTTTGGCGGGGAATGATGTTAACTAGGGATGTTTTCATTGGCAGCAATGCGATGTTTGTGTGATATGGAGAGCGCAAAGTATGAGTTTGTGTGATCTAGCAGATTCATTTTGAAATTTATTGTTTGACAAACCTAGAAGTTGCAGGTTGTGGAGATCCGAAATTCAATTGGGTAAATTTTCTTCTAATTTATTATATGCCACAATGAAAATGCGAAAGTTCTTGCTGATTTGAAGCCATCTTCAGAAATATGTGTCATATTAGAAATTTCTAATTACATGCATCATAATTGGATATCGATAGCATGTCTAGCTTGTTGAGAGGTTTTTTTGTTGCTCGTCGCAAGAGCCGAGGTCACTGAGACTTACATGGCATAGAAGCCACAGTATACAAGGTTCTATAGTTGAAGAGATGCCAAAGTGAGAAGTTTCCCTCCTGCGTGGTAACGGGGTTGTTGGAGCTCATTAGAGGACCGAGTGGAGTCGAAATCTAGAAGCAAGAAAAAACCAAAAAAACTGGACTTTCCTAACATGTCTATACTTTTAGATATTTTTTATTCTAATGATGATATTTTTGGCCATTTGGAGGTATTAGCATGTGTAGTATGTTCGATTCAGAAGAAATTTCAGAAAAAAGTGTGGTTCTTTTGATGACCACGAGAATCAAGAGGCACAATCTGTTGTGCAAGATCTTGAGATTGAAGAATCACGATGAAGCGAACAAAGTTCCTTCTCAAACTAAATATTCCAGAAGACTTGAAATATCCAAATATCCATGAGGATACAAATATTATATTAGAAAGTGTGATGAATATGAATTGATTTGAATGTTACAAATGAGGCCTGCTTATATACCCACGCAGGTGCCTCTTCACGAAAGGTCATGTCTTATCAGACGTGACCTTTCAGCCGAATTACTAATTAACTAATTATCATTTATCTACATTATTTATTCATTACACATTATTTATTCATTACATTGCCTTCCCCTCAAAAAGCTTTGTCCTCAAAGCTTGTTGATGAAAGGCCTCGATTTCTTTTCCTGTTACGAACATCTTCTCGTCTCGGGGCAGTCATCCTTGTCGACACAAGTTGATATGATCCTCTAAGTGACAAACAAAATTGTCGCATTGAGAATGGATCAGACCATCCTAAATCAATTTTCTGTGGAATCTCGCGGCGACTTGAAACTTGTGCTGAATTATCACTTGAGCGGATTGCACTGATATTAGTATTCTTCGGAATATCAACTTGTTTATGTTCTGAAGACATAGCTTGATCGAGTTGTCTGCTCCCGTGATTTGGATGTCGATAGGGAACTTTTTTGGTTTGACTTTCCACTCTTAGTTGTGTTGTGATGTTTTGATTTTCTTTTGGCGATGATGTTATTGAGCTGGTTACATAACTTTCGCTTGAAATGTTCATCGCCGGAACTACAACTTCTAAGTTTGCATCTTTTGCAACTTGCTTGTCTTCTTCTTGAGTTATGACATTTACTGCATTAGTACCAGTTTCCTTCTCTTCAACTCGGATTTCTACATTCGACGCTTTATTTCCGACAAGTTGTTGCACCTTGTTTTCTAAGGATTTCTTGTCTCTCTTCAACTTCTTAATTTGCGTTAGTAATTTGTCGTTGTGGTCCTTGAGGCGAGCAACTTCTTCATTCTTATTAGTTGTGATTTTGTCGATTTCCTTTTGCATATTTTGTATCACCTTTTTACCTTCTTGAGAAATTACCTGCAAAATTTCTTGTACGTCTTCAGGCGTCACGGAATTTGGCTTCAAGTTAACGTCTTGTAGCGTTATCTTCTTCTTTTTGTAGGTGAATGTCAAAAATTTCTTTTTCGTATTTAGGATAATTGAACCTAAGGTTTCCATCCATGGTGAACCCAACACAATATCACTATTATCCAAAAGTAAGGTTTTCATGGTAAATTGAGAGATAAAAGTATAATCCCCAATGTTTAGTTGTAGATTTTTTATGTCGTATTTTTTCTTGTCAAAAATGTCTAATTTTTCGATTATATTTGACTCGGGAATCACCAACTGGTTGGCAATTTTAGGGTTTATATAATTTTTCTCTTCAGCGGGTGATATAGCAATAGTGACATCTTTTCCTGCGATACTTCCTTTAATTTTAAGTAGCGCTTTAGGGTCGATAGGTAGCGTTTCTAATTCTAAAAATCGTCCTAACTTCATTTTTGTATTAGATGTCATTTTGCTTGTTGAGGTAAATATTCTTCAAATTCACTCTTTTTAACTTATAAACTTCCTTGATTATAAATCTTTAATAACTTCAAAATACTCTTTTTTTTCTTCTACTTTTTTTTTAATTAATTAATTAAATATTAATTAATTAATTAAACTAATAATAATAATTTCTATTATATATATATTTTTAAATAATAATAATAATAATAATAATAATTATTTTATTATTTGAATTATATATATATATATATATATAATTATGGGGGAAAAGATTGTTAACCTTGAAAAGTCACGTGCCTTTTGAAAAGTCACTTTGTTTTGAAAAGGCACGTTGTTTTGAAAAGGGGAAATGGGTTTTTAATACCATGGGCCCAAAAACCATGAGCTTGTAAACCACGAGCAATTACTCTTCCTTTTTAAATTTTACTTTTACTTCACATGTACGTATATCTCTCTTTTTTTGTTTTTATTTTTTTTATGTTTTTTTTTTGTTTTGACTTTTCGATTTTTTTTTTTTTTAACGTCCCCTTTTTTTTTACTTATTTCTTTTTTTTTAAATATATTTTGACTTTTCTCTTCTTCCTTTTTAATATTTCTTCTCTTATGGCCAAAGGCCTACTGGCAAAAATGGAGAAACTCCAAATGTGTAGCAAAACGCTTCAACGGCAACAAAGTTGACGAATTTTCGGTCAAGGACTAGGATCAGAGAGCGTGGCCCTGTGCAGCAGTGAGTAGCCGGACGATCGAACACCTCTGATACCAAATGAAGCGAACAAAGTTCCTTCTCAAACTAAATATTCCAGAAGACTTGAAATATCCAAATATCCATGAGGATACAAATATTATATTAGAAAGTGTGATGAATATGAATTGATTTGAATGTTACAAATGAGGCCTGCTTATATACCCACGCAGGTGCCTCTTCACGAAAGGTCATGTCTTATCAGACGTGACCTTTCAGCCTAATTACTAATTAACTAATTATCATTTATCTACATTATTTATTCATTACACATTATTTATTCATTACACACGACTTGATCTTCAGGAAGGATTTAAAGAGGAACAAAGTGTTGAATATCAATTGGACGAGCCACATGAATCTGATTGAAAAGACGTGGCAAAAGAAGACAAAGCTAGAGAGAATGTAAATTGTGATAATCTCACGAATATTTTTGTGTGTGCAAATGTTTACAACAACAAGGAAGAAACAACGAAGTTTGAAGATGAATTGAAGTTTCTTGGAGCATGGCATGAAACACCATGTCTTTATGAAATCAACACAAAAGTTGCATCCATAAATGTTGAAGACATCTTCGCTAAAGTTCACATGCGTGACACCAGAAATAGTGAGAGAAAACATTCTCCTATTAAGCTTGTCATAATTTTGAGATAGGTGAGGATAATAGTTCAAGCTTTCCGTCATTGGGGAAGAAAGGAGGTGAAAATATTTCACTACCTCATGGCGAGGAAAGTCAAGATGAAGCCTCGCCTAAGTATGAACAAGCATGGACTCTCAAGCATAAAGACCAAAATGAAACCTCTGTTACCAAGTTTTTCATGTTTTTTATTGTAACCATAACTGAGACTAGACCAGCAGGCGTATGCCATTTTTCAGTACCCTTTCTCCATTAAGGGGGAGTGTTGGAAGTAATGGAGAAAGCTAGACTTAGATTGTTGTTATGATGAGGATAGGTTTGAGACTCTAATCTTAGACCTCAGATCCTAATATCTAGGGAGTGGTTGAAACCATCCCGTTAGCGTGAAAGCCTATATATTTTAGGCTCATCTAACTCAATAGTCAGTGCTTGTATGGAGTGTTTGTACACTCTCCAAGTATCTCATCAGGAGAGTCATTTAGTTTATAGTTAATAGAATTTATGTTTTTAACAAATAAAATATCAGACCGACAGGGTGTGGGCTTGTTGGTGATTGAGTGTTCTATTAAGGCACTTGTTTGTAAAGGTCACTAGTTCAAACCTCGTGGGGAGCCCATCAAGTGTAAGCCTATGAAAACTTCTTGGCATTTTTGGCGGGGAATGATGCCGACCAGGGATGTTTCATTGACAGCAATGCGATGTGATCCTGGGTGGCAGCTATGATTCCAGTTTCCCTCCCGATCAAAAATATATATATATATATATATATATTATTTTCATCTAATAAACAAGATTATCTATCATATTATTTCCGTCCAAAAAAATAATCATTAATTTATTCCATAATATTAAATTTTACTTAAAAAAACAATTTTATTTTCATTTATCATCATATGTGCCGAATTCAGTCTATACCAATAATTAATGGCTATATATCTCAAACCCCATGAGGAAATAAAGATAACGATAACGATGATAAAGGATATATAATCTAAGAGCTTTAAGATGATAAAACGATATATAATCTAAGATATTTCTTTAAGGAGACTGTTTGATTTGCTCTTGTCATAATACTGCACTGTACATTGTGGACTCAACAACTCAAGTTTGTCACTACATCAATAATTATTTAAGTCAGATAGTTTAGTTTAGTTTTCTTCTTTTTCCTGAGAATGTGACCATAAAATTTTTAGTGAAATGTTAATATTGTTTTGTAATTTTATTTATATTTTAATTCATTTTTCTGAAAAACAATTAACTACGTAAATTATATAAATTCAAAAGTTTAAATTTTTTATGTTTTAATTAAATTTTAAAAACAAATCCATAAAACACAAATAAAAAGGTTAAAAAAAACACCTTTCTATCTGTAAATAAATTTCCTTCGGTGTCTCTTGCAAGTTAACGAGTCATATGCTTAAGTTATGAACATTCAACATTGAAAAGAGAGATAATTTTGAGGAAAGCAATTTGGACAATTGCAATGTGAAGATTGGGTTAGAAAAAAGGTAATGGGAAG
This sequence comes from Pinus albicaulis, assembly GCA_034641835.2. Taxonomy (NCBI): domain Eukaryota; kingdom Viridiplantae; phylum Streptophyta; class Pinopsida; order Pinales; family Pinaceae; genus Pinus; species Pinus albicaulis. Next base: position 947,473,010 of record CM076580.1, on the reverse strand, counting down.
GTTTTATAATGTGGAATAAGCTAGCACAATTGATATAAATGTAATATATCATTAATGTTAATATTTTTAATCATATTGTAAAATTTAAATTTATATTTTATATTCTTAAATTTAATATTAAATTTAATTTTAAAATACTTAAACCTAATATTAACATATCTATATCTCAAAGTAAAATAACATAATATATATTTATGTCGAAAGGCATTCTCTCTGCGCGGTCGGGGTGAGAAAACACTGTTCACCCCAACCAATAAGATGGATTCAATTTCTTCGTCCTCCCTGCAATTAAAATTTGACACGTGGAGGAGGTTATGTCATTCTCTCACCGCTTGCCTCACTATTTTCTTCAGCCTCAAACGCCTCACTGCCTGCTTGCCTCAATGCAACTCATGGTCTACTTGCCTCACAGTTTTCCTTCACCTCACCGTTTTTCTTGAACGAGTATGTATTTAACACATGTAGGCTTGATCACTTGCTCTTTCCTCTGTAATTTTCCCGCTCGGTTCTGGTTTTGGGGTTTCGCTATGTGGTACTTCAACGTTGTTCCTCTCCATGCCTCTTATCTCCTCTCGACGCCTTCGAAGAAGATGTCTGCGATGAGATGATACTTGCAGCTCCTCCTAGCTCCCATAGTACATCATTCCTCTCCATGCTTCTTACCTCATCCTGACGCCTTAGAAAAGCAACCTGCGATGATACTTGCAACTCCCAACTCCCACAGTACTTAAGAAGGGTTTAATTTTCAAATCAAATATTTCACCCCTCATCTCTAGATTATTGGATCCCACATCTCTAGATTATTGGATCGAAGTACTCTGAAGAATATGTGAGAAAACAATCACGACGAGGTTTCCAGTTCGGAAGAGGCCGAGACATCCTGTTCGACCCCGAGAAGCATGCCTTCGAAGATTATAGGACTTTGTTGAACAATCGATTTCATCACAAGCTCCAGCCTCATCACACCCATGGAGGCCACGACCATGCCACTCTTCGCAATTCCATATGCAGCTCCCATGCAGGAGAACACAAACATTGCGGTGGCCCCAAGGAATCCGAAGAATGGAGCAATTTCCTTGCCGCTGAATGCGTCCACCACTTTCACTGAAATCTAGGATGAGAGTCTCGCTAGAACTTCAAAGGTTTTTTAAATTTCCAGAGCCTCCAAAGAGATCAAACCTTGAAGTTGGAACATGCAAGTGCCTTGCCCCATCGAGATGTAATCTCAGAGCATTAAAAACAATGACCATTAAAATAAAGGGTTTCAAAGGAAATGTTGTTGTTTTTATTACACTACAAGGAAAAGACCCTCTAGAGGAGGTTATAAAGGAGGTTTTTAGTGTTATAAAATTGGCCAAAATTATCCATAAAACATTTTCTACAACATCATTTTTTGGTAATAGAGGTTTTGGGGGAGCTTCTAAGGGAATTTCAACACAACTAAAAAAATTGGGCGGCTGGAGGTTATTACAGATGTTTTCTTCATCGGTGCGCTATTTAGGTGTCAATGCACTGGTGCACGTCATCCAGACAGTTAGCCCGGGGCGATCGAAGGTGCATGCACCAGGCCGTGAATGTATAAAACCACATTGGGCGCACTGTAGGTCATACATCGCACTGTGTCGTTCTAATTGGTATTGGGATTTGTGCGGTGCCCATAGGTCGTATCAACGCACCGTTTCATAGTATTATAGAAACGCACTAGTGTGAAGTATCACACAAACACACTGTAATGAATAAATAATGTGTGATGAATATGAATTGATTTGAATGTTACAAATGAGGCCTGCTTATAGACCCACGTAGGTGCCTCTTCACGAAAGGTCATGTCTTATCAGACGTGACCTTTCAGCCTAATTACTAATTAACTAATTATCATTTATCTACATTATTTATTCATTACACATTATTTATTCATTACACACACCGAATGTTCTAATTTGTATTGGTATTTGTGCTGTTCCCATAGGTCGTACAAACACACCGGTGAGTCTCACATAAACGCACTGGTGCGCAGTATCACACAAACACACCGAGAGTTTAATTGGTATTGGTATTTGTGCGGTGCCCATAGGTCGTAGAAATGCACCAATGTGCTTTATAATACAAACACAATGGTGTACAGTAACTGACATGCACCGGTGTTCATTTTATATTTTTTAGAAACATCGACCTATGACAGTGCAATTATTGTGATTTTTTAAAATTCATTATTCATCAAAAGTCGATACATATCTTATAACAGTATTCATATCAATTAAATTTTTATTAATGCATTTGAATGTGATATTTGGATTAATTTGTTATATCATATCATAATAATTGTGATTTTTTAAAATTCATTATTCATCAAAAGGCAACACATATCTTATAACAATATTCATATCAATTAAATTTTTATTAGTGCATTTGAATGTGATGTTTGGATTAATTTGTTATATCATATCATCAGATTTCACATATCTTCATTATAATATTTAATCATCCATAAATTTAATCAGTGGTGTTACATTTCACAACGACAATGGAGAACACAATAGAATAAATTAAAACATATTATATATATATATATATATATAAGACAAACTTTGTCATACAAAATGGGATAGTTATTGGTATCCATTTGTCTTTCAATTGGGACACTATGTCCATTACATTAAACAAAATGTATGATTTCAAAAAAAAATATTTCAGAAAATACAATGCCTTACTTTGATATCCAAACATAATGATCACCATTCTTCACTTGAATTGTTGTCACTGCTCGAGCTACTGCTATGAATTGGGTTATTTTGATGAATGTTTTGTTCACGGTGTTGATTGTTTTCTTCTTCTTCACCTTCCATCTACAAACATAAAAATAAACTGTAATGAGTTTATGTACATTGGTGAGAATAATGAAAATTAAAATATTAAATAATATACATCATTGTAAATAAAAAAGAAATGATGTACCATAGCAACAATTGACTCATGAACTATACACATTCTTTCAAAACCAAATTTCATGCGATCTTTCAAGATTTCATCTGTTAGCGTAGTTTCATACTTTGTTTCCCGCAAGTTTTATACCCCATAAAAAATCATATATTTAATATAATTTTTTTTTTTCTATTAATTATTGACAGAGCTGAGTAAAACAAGATCAATAGATGCTTACAAATTCCACAATTAATTTCTGATATGCCAACACATACTCACAACCCATATTTAACCCAATGTCAATCAATTCATCTGATGGTTCTTCTTAGTATGTTAGCACATGTTTGAAGACATTCAATGATGATTGTTGTAAAACAACTTAAAATCTACAAAAATGAAATCTAGTTAAGTTGTTATAAGGAAGTAAAAATTACTCACAAGCTTAGATATCAACACTTTTCTTCTTTGTCGTCCTATTTTATGTGCTGAATGGGTTCCATTTTCTTTTCTTTTCTGTAACAAAATACTTGAAAATTAATATTTAATGTTGAATTGTTTATTTATAAAACATCGTATGATGCTCTATGTCAACAAGGAGCACTAGTGCATTATATGTTAACCACCGCACTGATTAACACAGAAAAAATAATAAAAATTGTCTAGTGTTAGTTTTTGTAGCATATGGTATCGTGAAGGGGGCGGTGCGACCCATTCTTATAAATGCCCCGCACTAACAGGGGATCACCATACAGTGTTCTTTGTCAAAAAGGAGACACAGTGCATTATATGTTACATGGTGCACCGATTAACACAAAATAAGAAATTGTTTTTGTTAAACAGTATGTGCATGGTGCGCTATTATTAAATAGTGCACCTGTGCCCTATTTTACATATGGAACATGGATTAAAAAAAAATTGTTTTAACATTTTTTATCAAACAATATGTGCGCAGTGCGTTGTGATAAGCTAGTGCACCAGTGCGCTAGGTTATGCAGGGCGCAACGATTAAAAAAAATCATTTTTTTTTAAATTCACGCAAGGGCCGATAGGCATTAGGATCCCACTATGCAAGTCATCCTATGGGTTAGATGTCATAGGCCTATATATATAGCAATACACACCCTATAAATCTAAAATGAAAAGCCCTAATTCTGAAATCACATAAACAGGAAGAAGCAAGGGTAGAAACAAAAAGAATGAAGGGTATATGGTAAAATGGATTTATTTATTTATTTATTTATTTTGATTTTTATTTTTTTTCTAAAAATGAACAACAAATTTAATTTTTTTACTTACTGCGTAAAAAATACTGCAAAAAATGTAAAAATAAAATAAAATATAAGCACGAGATCCTTTGAAATTCTATGCTACAGGGTTTGAATCACAAGAGGATTAGAATTCTGATGCTACAGGGTTTGAATCACAGTCCTCTCGTGCTCTCTTGCTCCAGGTATGTGTCGTGCAAATCTCTGGCTGATTTTTTTTTGCAAAAATAGTGAAATAATGAAAATTTTTTAGTATTTAAAGAATTGTTTTATGAAATTAGATTTTCAAAAATATTTTTCTGCCCATTTTTCAATTTACCCCTTTTTTTCACTTAAAAAAAATAAAGTTGCACTTTTTTTATTTGCGGCTTTTTGTCACTGATGCGTCAATTAATAACACTGCACTGGTGCGTCAGTTAATAGGACGACACTAGTGCGCAGTAACTAAAACGTACTAGTGTGGTTATCTATACATAAGCACCGATAACAATAAGTCCATTTTTAAGGCACCGAAATTACTTTTAGGAGTGTGCACTTATATTTATTGTTGTTTTTTCTCAAATGCAGGGAAAAAATATCATAATTATATCGAATGGAAAATTCTTCAAAATCCAGCTCATTCCATAATATTTCTCAAAGTCCATCGCAGATTTCTCTCTATCCATCTCGAGACGTAATATTTACTTCATATTTTATTTATATTTTCATTATCTAATTGAATTTATGTTGTTTATCCATGTCAATCAACTTAATAAAATTTATAATGTATACAAATTTGCAGGTTCATGCAGATTCAAAATTGAGTTCAGATGCATAAAATATCCAAACAACTCCAAAATGTCGGAAACTTTTATCAGGAGCAGCGTACCACAAGGCGCATTTGGTAGATGAAAATGGACAGTCACTTCACCTTGCCAATTGTAATAATATTGCATCTTCTAGCGACAATATTGGGACAATGATGGTAATAATAATTGTTTGGTATATTAATGTAATTATTTCAACATCAAACAAATTAATCACGCATTTTCAACGTTCTTACTAATCGATATGATATATTTTGTACTAATCATGTTCAAATATATTTTTGAAATTATTAGGATTCCAGTGATAATGAGAGACCTACCTACCATCTTCTGTTGACAATGTCAAATCGAGAGAAGGTTGAATTAAGAGAAAAAATCGGAGACGAACGATACCAAGAATGGTTGAATCAACCACCGATTCAATTCCCGCTACGTCTAGATTCACCAATTAGGAATGACTACAACAATAGTAGTTCTTCACAAGCTAGCAAGGGAGGAAGTCAAATAGAGGTTGGTATGGATGATTACTTAAGGGATACGACTACCATGAAGACAATCTTGCTAGATGCATTCCGAAACGATGATCAGCTAGGGGATAATGCTCATATCGCTGACACCTTTTTGGAAAGCTTTAAATTTTCTTCCACCACCCCTCTCTTTGGACCTAGCATTTAATAAAATTATGCCCATTTGGGGACAACGATGTTACTGTACAACTTGAAAGCAAAGTTTGGCTTGTCGAAGGCATGTTTCTCGAAAATTTTGAGGTAAGTTACCATAAAGTACCCCCTTGTATAAATTTGAGAAATATAATCACAGAATGAACATTACAAATGGTCAATTTTATAAACGTTAATAATTATATCGAGAAACATTTTTTCCTTTTTTTTCCCTTCAAGTTAATAATAATGTGAAGTTGGGTTACACTTTTTTCCTTTTTTTGAGAAAAAAATTTCATTTTTTTCTTTCTTTCTGTTCTTCAGCTTTCTGCAAGCCAAAACAATTTTTCTGTTTAGAATTTCATTTTGCGATAAAAATAAAAGTTGTTAGAAATTTTATTAGCTTTCGATTACTTATTTTTTGGAATTTTTTTATACACATTTGATATGTCAACTTATAATTTATTTGATTGTGTTTTTTTTAACAATCAAAGGATTCATAAAAAGTCATGTTAACACGCGCTGGTATATTCTTTGAAAACTTTGTGTTTTTGAGAAACAAAATGTGTTACAACAATCTAGAGATAGTCTACTTCGGTTTCGTTATATTTACGAAACCAACTGATACATATCATAATTACTAGAAGTTTTTGAACTGATCCAATATGAAAAAAACTACAAATTTTGAATATGTTTCGGGACGCACGAAATTTCTCAACATATAAGTTATAAACTAAAAATCTAAAAACTACCCATTACAGGGGACAGACCAATGTAATGCACCATAATTTTTTCATTTTTTTTTACAGTGTATTTTGGAAGATATAAAATATTGATTTCACCAAATCATAATGACCTTGAAAAATTGTTTGCACCCGTTTTATTACAAAATTAATTAAAATTAGTAAATATTTATGAAATTCCATAAAATTTATATTTCCTGAAAGTAGATTGAATTCTACAAATTGTTGCCTTGGTTCCAACGGTTAATTCACAAAGTTTCATGGAGTTTAATCAGTCCAAAGTTGAAGAAATGTGTTCACAGCTCGGCTCTGCGTAATTGTAGACGTGTTAGTTCGACGGCCCGTCAAGTCTAACGACACAAAAGTTCTACTGAACTTTTAATTACTTTACGTCACCCAGAAAATTCAACGAAGCCCCTCAAAAAATATTTCGCAGCAATATAAATTGATGTAAACGCATTCATTATTTTCGCATAATTTCACACATTTCTTCATTTGGTCTGATTTTGCAAAGGATTTTTTTGGGTTTAAGGACTTTTTTTGCCATAACATTCAAGGGAAATTTATTGGAGGTATGTGATACATTTTTTGGATGGGCTTCATTTTTTATAAGGTATTTTTTTTTAGAGGTTTTGGACTTAATTTTCATTGTTTTTTTTAAGGTATTTTGTTTTTAGAAGTTTTGGGCTTAATTTTCATTGTTTTTTTTTCAAGATATTTTGTTTTTAGAAGTTTTGGGCTCAATTTTAATTTTTTTAGAGGTTTTGAGCTTAATTTTCAAAGGACATTTTTTTGGATGTATTTTGTTTTTAGAGGTTTTTGGGCTTAATTTCCAAATACATTTTTTGGACTTAAGTTCGAAAGGACTCTTTTTAGGCTTAATATTCAAAGGACATTTTTTGGAGGTATTTTTTAAGGTGGCATTTTTTAAGAAGTTGGGCTTAATTTTCAATGGACATTTTTTGGAGGTATTTTTTGAAGTGACATTTTTTTAGAGTACGTGTTTTGGGTTGAAGTAAATCTTTTATAATGATTTTTTAAAATGAGTTTTTGTCTAAATTTTTAAATGAAATTTTTTTGCAATATTTGGAAGGAAATAGTTTGAGCTTCATTTCATTTTTATAAGACATTTTTTTCTCGGATTTTTTAAAGTAAGTGTTTTGGATTGAAGTATGTATTTTTTGCAAAATTTTTAAAATGAGATTTTTTTTAAATTAAATCTTTTGTGATGTTTTTCTTAATTGAGTTTTTGTCTAAATTTTTGAAGGAAATTTTTTGAAATTCATATTCAATTATCATGGGAAATCGAAGGAATTACACGAGAAAATATGATCTACGAAGAGACCCTAAGGAACATAAAAAACAAGTGAGAGAATCTCGCAAAAAAAAGAGAGAAGCACTCTCAAATATTGAAAGGGAAAATAAACCTCAACTAGAAGTTGAAGCAGGTATGTAAATGTAAATATTATGAATTTGATATTTAAAATTTTCATAGTGTAAAATGTGAAGCTTAATTTTTATTTGATGAACTAATTTGAAAAATATTTTGTAATGTAAACAGAGAGAGATATTCCTCAAAACATTGATGACGAGATATAAAATTTTGAAAGAGAAAGTGAAAGAGATTTTGAACCAATGATTGAAGATGGTGAAAATGTTGAAAGAAATTCAAGTGAAGAAATTGAATCACAAGGTATATATATATATATATATATATCTGTGTGTGTGTGTGTGTGTGTTGAACATATGCACGTATTATTGAAATTATACATATTTATTAATTTAGTTATTTATTGAATATGTAAACTTATTATGTACTATTAATTCGAATATGTACAGATGAAATCAATGTCGATGATGAGATGTTAGAAAATGTTGACACTCACACATATGGAGATAAAAGAGTTGACCATGTTATAAGATATCGTTTTAATCTCATTTTTAATACGTACTTCATAAAGGAAAATGTGGTAGTTCAAGCCCAATTGTTAAAGGTCTCTTATCATTAAGGAAATTAAAAGAAGCTACGACTTTATTGGGTATTCGAAAATCAACAAAAGATAAAAAATGAAGGAAAATGTGATACAAAATATAAATAGTGCTATAAAATCAATTAGAAGATCTAGACAGATTTTTTTTCAGTTGCACATATAGAAATACATATGGCAGTGGTTCGCCTGGTAAAATCTATGGCACGAGAATTAGGAACCTCACGAAAAACTTTGCAAAAACATTGGAAATTTCGGTTGCAAATAGATGCAAATGATGAACTCACTTGTTGGAGAGATATTTGTAGGCAACCATACAAAGATAGACTTGGAGAAAATGTTAAAAAACAACTATATATGAATATTGGAAGAAAAATTCATGTGTTTCGCCAAATGCAAGGGATGTGATTCAAAGAAGAATAACATGAAATCAGTACAAAACACATCCAAAAAATTTCTTGGACACCACTTAGATAGAGTTGTTCAATGATTTGAAAGAAGAAAATCGTGAAATTTATGTCTCAATCAGTGCTTTTGTTCAATAAAAAGTATGGTATGTAAAACCTATCATCGTACGCGACACTTGTTGTTGTTATTGTTATCATGTGTAATTTCAATTATATTATGACACATTCCTTAATTTTGGTAGAACATTTTGGAAAGATTCACCTCCTCCTTCCACTATCCGTGATTTCATATCTTAAATTCTATGTGGAAGAGAAAACGATGAATTATTTTACGAAAAGAAATGTGTTGGTGGTAAAAAATGTTATGATTGTGTAAATTTGACTAAATTTAAAAACAAGTATTGTACTGATATAAATTATAAATCATCGTCCAACATGAAAGTGAAATGGAAGAGATATGAATATATCCATACATCGATTCAAGGTTCAAATAGTGCTAAAAAAATTGAATTACAAGAAGAAGAAATTTTTGTGATAGATTTTTTGAGAAAGTTTGAGGCAGAAATTTATAAATACACCAAGCATTCCCATAGAGCTTGATGGCAGGACTTGAAATTCAAAAAATCCTGTGAAGTTTTTCCTCCAGGGATCATTTTTCCAGTAATTGATTTTGTAGAAAACTACACATTTTTTCCACAAAAAGAAATTCAGAGTGAATATTATCATTCTGACCAAGTCTCCATGCTTGTCCATATTCTATATAGACATGTTGAACAAAAAGTTGATCATATAGAAAGCACCAATGAAAATCGACATGTTATTAAAGGATATCACTTTTATATCAGTGATGATTGTACACATGATACATATTTTGTACAACACTGGTTTGGAAAGATTTATGAATCCTTGAAAAGTCATGGAATAAAATTCAATGAACATTCGATATGGTCAGATGGATGTGCGGGTCAATTAAAATCTTCATAATCATTCTTTTGGTTGTGTTTTCTTAATATGAAAACATGCATTAAACATTGTTGGAATTTCTTTGAGACTGGTCATGGAAAATGAGAACATGATGGTGCAGGGGCATGCATAAAACAAGCATTTCGAAGATATCAAATGGACCCCTATGAAAACTGACTTGTGGACGCTAAAGAAGTTTTTCAATGGTGCATCGCTGCACTAAGCCATGAGACTAACCGATTAAGGGAAGTGCGAAGGTACATTCAATTTAATTTTGATTAGATATCCAATTTTAAATAGTGTACATTTGTCACAATGATTATCTTTGATAGTATTTTGATATCATATTTACATTCTTCTTTGAATTTTCCATATAGGTTATTTTGGCATATTGGGGTCGAAGATGTAGATAGATCGATTGGAAATGAAGTTGAAACAATAAAAGGGACTCGGAAATTGCATTCAATTAAAACAAAGTTGTCCACAAATGTGTTTGCATTGGATAAAAGAAAATATTATTGTTTTTGTCATGTTTGCATAGAAAACACATAATCCAATGATGTTTGTGAAAACAAAATGTATGTAAAATATTGGAAACATACAGAGCTAAATACAAAGGGGAAAATTTCCATTGCAATGTTTGAAGAAATGCAATCAGAGGAGACTACAATATCATCTGATGGTGATCGAGTTTCTGATCTTGTTAGAGAAGGTAACATTTGAATTGCTTTCAAATGATAGAGATCTAGAAATAGATACTAAAATTATTTTAAAGTTATTTTTTCATGTTAATTATGATCTAAATTTAAATACATAAGTTTGTTTTATTGTGCAGGAGATGTTTTTGCTGTAATTGCACCTACTATCAACGATGAAAATGTGAAGTATTATTTGATGCGTTGCACTGAACGAAAGATGAAATTATTAGAAAATTATAATGATCACGGGTTTCCATATGATAGAGGGTCTATTATACTGAAAGGTTATTTTTTCAAACAAACTAATCAAAGTGGAGATTTTGTTTACTTTGAAGGCTATGAACCTGATGTCATAAGTTGTCAATATAGTCTCTTAGTGTGCAACACACAAAGTTGATAGAGGTTCAACCAAAGAAAAAAACTAAAATTAAGAAATGGGAAATGTCAAAATTCAATCATGAACAGACCATTGAAGATGACATTCCATTGGAGTTTTTTTGATTGAACTGCCCAACAATTTCTTTTCTTTGGATTCATGTTTTAGAACTTCCAGAACTCAACTAAAAATTGAACTGCCTTGTTATGTTATCTGTGCAAGTATTTGCACATGTACATTTTTTGGTACATGCACACTAGTATCAACTCAAAGTAGCTTTTCTATGTGCATTAATGAAAAATGTTGCACGTACTAGATATATATGTTCTAGAATGTAATTAACTGAAAGTAGCTTTTCTATGTGCATTGAGGAAAGATGTTGCACGTATTGGATATTTATGTTCTTGAATGAAATTAACTGAAAGTAGCTTTTCTATGTGTATTGATAAAAAATGTTGCACGTACTGGATATATATGTTATAAAATGAAATTAACTGAAAGTATTTTTCTATGTGCATTGATGAAAAATGTTGCACGTATTGGATATATATATGTTCTAGAATGCAATAAACTGAAAGTAGCTTTTCTATGTGCATTGATGAAAAATGTTGCAAGTACTGGATATATATGTTCTAGAATGCAATTAACTGAAAGTATATTTTCTATGTGCATTGAAGAAAAATGTTGCACGTTCTAGATATATCTTTGTTCTAGAATGCAATTAACCGAAAGTAGCTTTTCTATTTGCATTAATGAAAAATGTTGCAAGTACTAGATATATATGTTGTAGAATGCAATTAACGGAAAGTAGCTTTTCTATGTGCATTGATGAAAAATGTTGCACGTACTGGATATATATGTTCTAGAATGCAATTAACTGAAAGTAGCTTTTCTATGTGCATTGATGAAAAATTTTTCACGTACTGGATATATATGTTCTAGAATGCAATTATGATGTAAGGATTCTACACAAAACAGAACCTTGCGCACAATAATAGAGTGTGTTCTTCTTCGTTAAATCCTAAATCGATTTCCTCATTATAATATTTATAAAAAATTACTTAGAATCAACTCAAAACCATAAATGAAGAGAGAGCCGAATAATAACTAAAATACTTGCATAAAATACATTAGAAATTTATAGATGAAAACCCTTCTTTGGCCGAATATAACAATTGTTGGCCTCTCAGCTCTCGCCTCTTTACATAACTTCTCAAACCATTTCTCTCTATCTCTCTATCCTCCATCCTCACACAAGCTTTATATTTATACATAATTATGAATTAATTCCAATCCATGATTTCCTCCACACAAATCTAAACCAAAATCTAAAATGTATTTATCCCTTATTTGACTCAACTAAGTTCCATTTAAGGAATTCCTAATCCCTAAATTATCTATCCAACTCAATTCCACTCATATTCTCAATTTATTAAGAGAATATTTACAATAATCCTCACACTCAGATTTTTCTCTCTTAATTTATTAAAAATGAGCATAATAATTTATAAAATAATTAAAAAGACATCACCCCCTAATTACACAATATTTTAATGAAAATCAAGCAGGATGCTCCTACATCAGACTCCCCATGTAGAGAAGTTTCCATAGACTCCTGTCTATGAGGTCTTCCACTTTTCTGTAATAATGCGATAGCCACAAGTCTCCATGACTTGCTACCTCCAGGATTCCAAACTCTGTTTTGCGGCTGGTCTTTTAAAGTATCAACTCCCTTTTGTAATTCATCACCAACATCACTCACTCTATCAATTGAATTCCATCCATCATTTCCTTAGAGTAATTCCTCTTTGTTTGAAGTTTCCGTCTCCAATTGCGGTGAACACTCAATTTTCTGAAATGTAGAATAATCAAGAACTTCTCGTTGATCACAATTATATTCATTTATTTCTCCTATAGTAACAAATTTCTCATTCGGTACTGTACCTGCATTCATCAACAAACTATTAATTTTAAAAAGATAAGGCCTTTCAGCCTCTTGAGATGCTTCAAGCACCAATCTCCCATCATAGAATTTCTGGATTTCAGTAGATCCTGTTTTGAATTGCTGACTGCTTTCATCTTTATCCTGCTGGATCAATACTTCTGTTTCCCTTATGTCTTTAAGAACATAACTTTCTTGCTGCTCCTGATCTTTCATCTCATCTCCAAATACTTTCTGCTTAATTTATCTGATTTCAACATCATATTTATTAATGTTTCCTTCTGTACCTACAACCACATTATTATTTGAAAATTTATAACATTCACTCAACTTTATAAATGTTAAAAACATTTCATCCCTATCATGCACGACAACTGCAATCTCTTCTGTATCAGGTTCTGCAAGCTTCACTTCTCCCTTAGGTTCCTTAAGCCATCGTTCCAAGAACTCTATTTCCATGTGAAATCTTTCCAACATTTCATCACAACCTTCATTCCCAGTTTCATTCTTCTTTTGACAATCCTCCTGAGTTATCCTGTTTTCTGTATCGTCACATTGAAAAATTCTGTCATCAATTTCATTAAACAAATTCATTTGTTTACCTCCTTTGAATATCACTTCGGCATTTACATTACCCTTCGCTCCCGTTTCAGGAAATAACTCCCTAGAGGTTTGTTGGGTCAAAACCTCCATAGATCAGGGCATGCTATTCAAGAAGGACTCACACAACCACACTTGTATGCTAAAACCTAGATAACATCGATAGTAGAACTCACCCGTAATCCTACGTTTGATGTAGATCCCGCGGGGTCCAAACCCCCAGCAACCCTTCTTCCTCTTCAACCTGAAAACCAAGAAGAAACGTGCACGGAAATCTAGTTGTACAGCATATATCTCTCCTAAATGTTAGTGTAATCCATGTGAAACATCATATAAACAATAATAAATGCTTAATTAATAATCTTTTCACATATGCAAGCAGATATTAACACGTGAATTCGGGAACAAGATGGTTCTTCTTCATTACGAACAACATGTACAATAATAGTAAGGTGGAGAGATCACCTGAATCCTTCCACGATCTTCGAACAGACCGTCGTCCGGATCCGTCCCGCCCTTGCCTCGCTAGGATACTTTCAAGACTTGTGCACACGAGATGACATATAAACGGATGAACATCTCTAGGAAACAAGGGTTTCCTGTAAAAATCTAGGAAAGTGCAGGAGGCACGGGAAATCAGACTTGAATTGGGATTCCAATAGAGTATAATGTCTATAAATTTCTCTCTCCCTTAGGCCATGCACATGAGGGGCTTTTATACTCCCTCAAAGTAGTTTCAATCAGTTGGAAACAGTTGGCCACGTGCTGGGGTGGTTGAACTACTGGAGTAACCATCAATCCAGCCCGAAAATAGGGAATTTTTATATATATTTTTAATGATTTTAATGGCATACGCGGAAAAGTACATGTGGACCCGCGTATAGATGCGGAAAAGTTTGGGCATACCCGCGTATGGGATTTTTAACACTGTTTTTTATGAATTTTGTTCAAGTCTATGGGAATGGGTGCCCAAGGCCATAGAGACAATCATGAATCACATGAGGGTGAAAAATGATGCTATAACAGATGCCCCCTAATATATGATGTCAGAAGGGGTACATGATGGCCGAAATGTATTATGCACATAGAAATAACTTCGCGAGGACAAGAGAGGACTTCACCAGATTTTAGCCTGCCAAAAGCCAATGAAAGAAAACAGAGAGTCACCTCATGCTGAGGCAGGCATACCCATGCTCAGTCAAAAATACATCATATAGAAAGTACAGGATAGATCCAAAATGTATACAAGTATAACTGAATTGAAAGTACACAATGAATCATCTGAGCATGGCCCAGAAGTACAAGTCGGAATCAATGTCCAAGTATCACATATAGAAAGCTGATCAATGATGCTGAAACTGGATGTCTGATCATAAAAGTAACTGGATCTCCAAGTACCAAATCATAAGGGGTGGAACACATGGTACAATCACGCAACTCGGGAGCCAACATATAAGATGCTGCTGTACTGACACTGCAACATATAAGGGTGAACGACATCACTGGAAGAAACTGAATGGACTGTCAAAAGTGAACCGAAAAAACGCTGATGCAACCCGAGGTCTTCACCTATCTCGACGGCACAATTCTACACAATGGGAATAAATGAGCTGAATTCAACCATGTGAAAAATCGTTGGATTACCAATCAATAATGTAAACCATTAACCAACGCGAGACAACGCACCAATAATGAAAATGAGTGTTAAGGTGCCCCTGTACAATCTAGCAAGTGCGAATGAATGAGTTGAAGTTGAACACTTGGAAGAATCTACCAATCAGGAGGCAATGATGAATCCCCACTGTTGATAGCGAAGAGTCTGCCACTGATGACTGCAAACCCTAAGGTAATGACAAAAAGACTCTAGATCTTATTCCCAGAGCAATGAGTCGGAGTCGATGGGAAAAGATCTGCTGGAAGGAAGGCATTAAGGCATCCCACATCAGTCCAGCGCGAGTGTAACCCACAGGCCAAAATTTGGAAGGAATCGGACAAAGCAGAGTGACGGAACCAAACCGAAGTACGTTTTCGACATGCACAAGATGAAGCTAGCGCACGGAAGAAACCCTTTGAACCAACCAATAATGAAAGCTGACATAGAGGCGAGATATCCACCGATAGGGTAAATGGAAATCAAGGTACTGCACGAATCCCAAGTGTGATAATGTATGCTGACGTCGAACACAGGGGAAAACACTTGGTCAAAGACCCATAATGATGATCAAATGCTGAGCACAAGGTCACCTATCAATGATGGAAATAGGGCCAGGGTGCGGCTCTAGGTTTACTCTCAGAGCAATGTTTCGTAGTTGATGAGAGACAAACCCGCCGGCAAGAAGTCAATGGGGACCTTCTCAAACCAGCACGAGCAGAAGACCAAAAAATCTGATGTGATAGAACAAGATACTGACAAGACCGGGAAGGCCGACTGAATAATGAGTCAAGAGACACCGCAGAATGGCCGACTTTGGCTAGACTTCCCTTGAACAAAATCATGACTCGTGATGACCATGGCAGTAAAAAGTGACACTGTATAAGTCTGTTATGCAGGAGGAAAAAACAAACTCTCCAAATGATTGGAAGAGATAACCAACCGGGGGAGGACTGACCAGTGAAACAAGGCAAAGGCTGAACCTAGGTCAAAACTAAAACCATCCCAAATGAAGGAAATATGTAAGTGTATGTTCTTTGTTCAAGGGCGACAAACTGACACTGTACTGCCATCAAATTACGAAGTTACATCCCGTTCCCGCTCTTTTTGTTATATTTGATTTTTTTGTCTTTTTCATATAATAAGCCTGAAAAAGAATAAAATAATGCTATAGTACAATGGATAGAACGAGTATCAAGAAACAGATGCACTAGTTCCTGGGATAGGAACAATCCTATGCTCAATGCAAGGTGGCGGAAACTGGTAAGCGATACTCAGAGGAATGTTCCATCCATGGGTAAAAAGGGTGTCAAGTCGCGATAGCTAAGTGCATGCAATGGTTAACTTGTACAGACAATCAAGGTCAAAATTTGGCTTAAACATCGAGTCCAAAATGAAGTCGGCTAAAGGCCAGGATAAAAAAGTAGCCAATATGCAATGCAGTAATACAACTCAACAACACTAGGGAGCCTCTAGGGTAATAGCCAGAAAAATAATAGTGGAGAAGAAGAAGAATGAAGCTTCAACACATAAGTCATGGCAGGACTAAAGAGGAATCTCGAGCCTACATAAAACGCAGCATGGGCAACAAGTGATAGCGAGGAACTAACTAGGAAGCCCATGTAAAGGAAGGCTCTACCACCAAGTCATGATTAAATAATCGACGAGTGAAATGGGTGAAACACTCATGATGTGATGGGATCGACCCTATGGAAAGTGATCAGAATGGAGGCTAGTATGCAGAATGAAACGAAAAAGTGGATTTCCTAACCTATATGCCAGTTTTAGTTTATAAAAAAGAGATTTCAAGAAGACCAATTGAACTATCCGGTAACTAAGTCAAACAAACTCTGAATTTCAAGTATAACTTCAACAAAATGCTCAAAGACAACCATGCCACTCTCGCAGCGGGGCTTTATACAAGCAAAAAGGAAGACAAGAAACTCAATAAATCGACTCAGTACAATAGTATAGACTTGCAATAAAAAACTTCAAAGAATCAAAAAGAGACTCTTCGAAAATTGCAACAAAACTAGTCTACTGAACACCAAGGAAACCAAACGCACCAAATAGGTAAAAAATCAAAACGCGTAGCAACACACAAGGAAAGAGTAAATGAGCAGGAGCTCTCTGTTCTGATTAAGCAGAACAGCCAAGAATCTTCAAGAAAAGACCTCGATACTCAAACCAAAATTGCAAACGTAACCATCAAAAATTTCACCAACCGAGAGAGTCTTCACACAAAGGAGAGAGAAATAGACATATAAACACTTTAAACACAGTCCAGAGATTAAAAAACACTATAGAAACTGGTCACCACAGGCAGACAAGACCAGAAAAGCTAAAAACCAAAATCTTCAAAATTTTCCCCCAGGCATACGCGCTTTAATAGTTTTTCAACCAGCGTGTATACGCGACTGTGGCAAAGGAAACCCACGTATACGTGACCACCTTTGACAGAAAAAGCGTGTATACGCGACTGTGCAGAGAAAAAACCGCGTATGCAAAAGAAAATAATGAAAAAAAAAAAGATCAAGCCTGGATAAAGAACCAGGTCTTCAGTCTGACTGAGAAAAAGTTAACTGGACTAGAAATAATGGTAAAAACTATTGGAAACCTTTAAAACAGCTGAAACCACCCAACAGGGAAATCACAAGAATGCGATCCCCAGTGGAGTCGCCAGTTCTGTTTTGGGAAATAACTCCCTAGAGGTTTGTTGGGTCAAAACCTCCACAGATCAGGGCTATTCAAGAAGGACTCACACAACCACACTTGTATGCTAAAACCTAGATAACATCGATAGTAGAACTCACCCGTAATCCTACGTTTGATGTAGATCCCGCGGGGTCCAAACCCCCAACAACCCTTCTTCCTCCTCAACCTGAAAACAAAGAAGAAACGTGCACAGAAATCTAGTTGTACAGCATATATCTATCCTAAATGTCAATGAAATCCATGCGAAACAACATATAAACAATAATAAATGCTTAATTAATAATATTTTCACATATGCAAGCATATATTAACACGTGAATTCAGGAACAAGATGGTTCTTCTTCATTGCAAATAGCATGTACAGTAATAAAAAGTGGAGAGATCACCTGAATCCTTCAACGATCTTCGAATAGATCACCGTCCGGATCCGTCTCACCCTTGCCTCACTAGGATACTTTCAATACTTGTGCACACGAGATGACATATAAACTGATGAACATCTCCAGGAAACAAGGGTTTCCTGTAAAAATCTGGGAAAGTCCAAGAGGCACGGGAAATCAGACTTGAATTAGGGCTCCAACAGAGTATAATGTCTATAAATTTCTCTCTCCCTTAGGCCATGCACATGAGGGGCTTTTATACTCCCTCAAAGTAGTTTCAATCAGTTGGAAACAGTTGGCCACGTGCTGGGGTGGTTGAACTACTGGAGTAACCATCAACCCAACCCGAAAATAGGGAATTTATATATATATTTTTAATGATTTTAATGGCATACGCGGAAAAGTACATGTGGACTCGCGTATACACGCGGAAAAGTTTGGGCATACCCGCGTATGGGATTTTTAACACTGTTTTTTATGAATTTTGTTCAAGTCTGTGGGAATGGGTGCCCAAGGCCATAGAGACAATCATGAATCACATGAGGGTGAAAAATGATGCTATAATAGCTCCATAACAACTTCAACTGGCTGCCTTACACCAAATAAGAACTCATCTATGAATTCTTTCTGCTGCAAAAAATCAGTACCTTCCTCCTCTAAAAGGCATTCTCCATCATACTTCACCTCAAGCATTTCATTCATCTCTGTGATAGTTTCACCAGACTGTCCATCATCTTCTGCACATCCTGCAAAAATACACAAACTATGAGTTTTAAAAATATAAGGCTTCATAGCCTCATTTGCTTCTCTTGTCACTATATCTTCCAATTCTTCTTAACTATTCCAATATTCCATGAGATCTTTCTCATTGATCTTTTCACCCATAATTTCACCCTGTTCTAGGCCACAAATGGAAACTTCCATTTTCAACTCAACCTCTCTGAGTTCTTCACATCTCATTTTCACACTCATTATCTGCTCGAGCTTCCTCAGCTCTTCTGCCAATTGTATGTTTACTTGTTGTTCCCTCTTTGCGTGTAGCCTCTGCCACTTCACTTTCTTCGTCATGGTCCAACCATGTCTCTGGTCTTTCGTATTTCTCTGAAACAATTCCATCAATAAATCAAGGTGAATTGTTATTTTAGCTTTCTCCCTCTCATACTCTTCATCAATCAACTTCTTACATATGTCAGTTGCCTTGGGATCTTCCTTCTTATTTCTTCTATTGCGGCCTTTCTCAGAGCATACAAAATGACTATCACCGGTCATCTTCTCCTCCTTTGTGAACTTTCTGTTCACTTGTGGATTTCATTCAATCCCCTTTTCAGTAAGCCTTCCTATTTTCCATCCAACAATAAAAGCTTTCTTCCTGTGCTTGACCTCTTGTGGTTCTCTGTCTTGGAATCATTTCTGAAACTCTCTTGCTCCTCTTTGCTGCAAACAACAACTTCAGTAATGCTTGTGTTACAATGACCAACTCTTGGGGTATCAGGCTCCACCGATCACGCGCCCAATTACATTCAAACCTTTCACTTGACTTATGACTCTTTGACTCCAGACTTGACATCAACTCTTCATCTTGGATGAAAAATGCACTCTCTTGTACAATAACTCAATGGTTTAACATGACCCAAGCTATCCAATTTCTTCATTGACCTTAGCATATTATGTGACTTCAAAGCTTGACCCAATAATTACAATAGTGTATATTTTGACTCTATTTCAAGCTATACAGTCTACCCATGAACATCCACCTCTAATACATTCTAATGATGTAAAATATTCACTCTCTCTCATACTCCATTCTTATGAAAATATCATAAGTTACTAATTATATCATCTCCCATTATCACCTTCTTTTAAGCCTTTAAATCGAAATACAATTCACTTTCCCCAAAATTTATTTTATGGTGAAAATAAATAAGCCATTAAATTTTCAACATTCAAAAACACATTTTTTAAATGAATTATCATACCTTATGCTCCCGTGAAGGTTATTTAATAAACCTTCTCTTTGCAATTTCAACTCTCCGGATTTCACTCTTTTGTGTCATTCTTATCACTGTGAATATTTTCATTCCCTTCAGACCATAACCTCTTCAACAAGCTCATCATCTTAGCGCAAACAGTTTCCCTGTACTTCCATGCAGCTCCTTCTTTGCAAACTCTCTCTCCACAGTTCGCCTTTCTATCACTTTCTCAATACATGATGAAAACCTTTACAAATGGTTTTTGATAGACCACAATTGTTACATAATGGTTTAAAGCTTACCACAATCTTAAAGGGTACACTTTCTCTTGCCTCCTAGGCTTACATTAGGTACATATACCTTCACAATCACAATTTCACTCAAGACTCATCTAACTTTGCCTAAGACTAGTTTTACTTTGACAAAAATTTTCAATGCGGACCACTTAATGATTTGGGGATAATTGTTCATAGAATTATTACACACACACACACTTATACCTTGATTTATTTACCATGCTTTTGTCGCGTAACTTTTGTTGTCTTCTGTTGCTTCCTTTTTTGCATCCTTTATGTCCTTGTATTGTTCTCTCACCTCTTTCTCCTTTCATAGAACAATTGTGTTGCATGTGAGATGTATTTACGCTTGACAGATCTGGAGCTTGAAATTCACATGCTGCTACAACTTTTTCACGGCCCATATCCTATTATGAGCTGACACTTGTCTTTAACTTTCCTTATCCCAAAGTTCCAAATCTATTTAGTTGGATGCTATTCTTATTTCCAAAAAATTCTCATAGTCGTCGATATGATTATTTCCTCAACCAATTTCTTCCTTTCTCCACGTGATCTTTAGATCTGACAATGTCTCACTTACACGCAGATAACAAACAATCCCTAACTTGGACGAAACACAAACTTCAACAATGGTTTTTTTTTTTGCACAAAAACGAAGCCTCAATTAATGATGTCACACAGGAATGAACAAGTCAAATGCTCACAGTCAATGCCACACTAACTTGACCAAACTCTGGTCTTCCAAAAATGAAGGCTGAAATTATTTGCGGTATCCTTCACCTCTTCAACACGATTAACTGTAATTTCACATCAATAGTGCTTTGGTCTCCAAATTGTAGTCGTTGTCGACCTCATGAAGCACTAAAACCTTCGAAGTTCGAAAAGCAACTGAGAAATGGTGTTGAATTTTCAATGACCATGATAAATGCACACGATCATCCAATAAGTCAATGCAATCCAATCGGATCTCCTCCATGCGTGAGAAATATGCATCACAACAATCAATTTTCCAGATTTACAATGCTCCCATGGCTCTTTTTTTTTTCAATGAGTGATCATCTGCAATAAACATTGCCAGTAACAATGGCCAAATACACACATAAAAACTCAGAAATGATAAGAAATTCTTACTCATGTCCCGGTAGCATTAATGAAATGAGCATTGTATGACACATAGATGTCCATCACTGATTCATTGATGATCTGGTGACAAAAAACCTCAAATATTTCGGGCACAATGGACATCCTGGAATGCCTAATGTCGGCGCTAGATCCCTCCCTAAGTAGTCCTGCTAGCGAGAAGATGCAACGTTCAACCTAGTAAAAAATGGGTTTTCTGACGGTTATTTCATAGTTGGCTATGCAAAAACCTCCTCAAAACTTAGTGGATCGGGCTAATACCACTTGAGAATTTAAATAGCAAGTACAGGTATCAAATCCTATAAATTGTATCAAACTGTGGGCTCAATAAATCTCCCTCATGCTTCCATAGGCTTCACTCTGATAAGGCGTTACAGGTTCTATCTTCTTCACAGTCATAAAAAAATTCTCATAGCTTGACAACGTGACATATCAATCCACACATCCAACGATCCACCTAAATGGAATCGACAAAGCGTTACCACTGTAACTATGTCCATAAACTTCTCTTCTCTTGGCTACAAATAGATTTAGCTTAGTTACTCCTTGCTCGATAGATTCTTATCATAGCTATCATAGTTATCAACTATCCGATAGTTTCCTTCCGAAAAAAATTCAATCTTGTACATCCCCAATTCATGTACGATCATGCAATGATGTCTCACAATTCATTGCAGTAATCCCCAAGTGCGACGACATCCTAACTAGGTGAAGGCCACATGCCTGAGATGGAAGATTTCAAGTGTTGGACAAATCTGCACGAGCCATAGTTTTCAACAGATCGGATCACAAACCTTGAGCTCCTAAAATATCACACAAGCTTTTGTTAGCACAACTAGTAACAACAAATATTCCAAACTGGAAGTGTACTGCAACAACGTTGTCTCCAGTGATTACAGCTAAGATTTACAGCACTCTTTCTTCTCGTGGCTCGAACCCTCATACAAAATAGATTTATCTCACAGTGAACTCAAAACTCAGTGCAACGATCTATCACACAATGAACTCCATGACACCACAAACTCAAGTCTAACCTTGGGCTCTGATACCAAATGATGCAGGGATTTTGCACAAAACATAACCTGGCATAAAATAATAGAGTGTGTTCTCCTTCGTGAAATCCTAAATCAATTTCCTCATTATAATCTTTATAAAAAATTCCTTAGAATCAACTCAAAACCATAAATGAAGGGAGAGACGAATAATAACTAAAATACTTGCATAAAATACATTAGAAATTAATAAATGCAAACCCTTCTTTGGCCGAATATAACAATTTTTGGCCTCTAGGCTCTCGCCTCTTCACATAAGTTCTCAAACCATTCCTCTCTATCTCTTTGTGTCTCTCTATGTCCTTCATCCTCACACAAGCTTCATATTTATACATAATTATGAATTAATTCCAATCCATGATTTCCTCCACACAAATCTCAACCAAACTCTAAAATATATTTATCCCTTATTTGACTCAACTAAGTTCCATTTAAGGAATTCCTAATCCCAAATTATCTATCCAACTCAATTCCACTCATATTCTCAATTAATTAAGAGAATATTTACAATAATCCTCACACTCAGATTTTTCTCTCTTAATTTATTAAAAAGGAGCATAATAATTTATAAAATAATAAAAAATACATCACCCTTTAATTACACAATATTTTAATGGAAATCAAGGAGGATGCTCCTGCATCAAATTAACTGAAAGTAGCTTTTCTATACATGCATTGCTGAAAAAAGTTGCACGTACTGAATATATATACATTATAGAATGCAATTTTAAAATTTTATGATTGTTTGACACATCTAACAAGACCTAGAATCTTATGATTTTTTTTAGATATATATATATATACATGTCGATATGTATTGTACTTCAATCATTTTAACATATATATTCAAACATGTACTTAAATCATTTCTACATGTACATAGATTCATGTGAAATTTTTTTGTTTGGAAAACGACAACTTGAATTTTAAAAACAAAACATTATATCATAATCACATGCCGAATGTAGTTCAACCATCCGAAACTTGAGTTTTAAGAGCAAAACATTATATCACAACATTACTTCACATGCCAAATGTAGTTCAACTATCCAATAAAAACAAAACATTATATTGTGCAATCACATGCCAAATGTAGTTCAACCATCCAAAACTTGATTTTTAAAAACAAAACAAATTATAGTTCACAACATTACTTCACATGCCAAATTTAGTTCAACCATCCAAAACTTGAGCTTTAAAAACCAAACATTATATCACAACATTAATAAAAATTCCAACTGTAGTTCAACTATCCAATAAAAACAAAACATTAAATATCAAAATCACATGCCAAATGTAGTTCAACCATCCAAAACTTGAGTTTTAAAAACAAAACAAATTATATCACAACATTACTTCACATGCCAAATGTAGTTCAACCATCCAAAAATTGAGTTTTAAAAACAGAACAAATTATATCACAACATTACTTCACATGCCAAATGTAGTTCAACTATCCAATAAAAACAAATCATTATATCACATTCACATGTACCAAATGTAGTTCACATAAAATATGTCCAAAATTTGTATCTCACAAGTATCAAGTATCAAGTATCAAGTTATATATGATTGCATCTAGGTAAGGCTATATATAAAAAAGTAAATTTAAGACTAAAGCTATTCAAAATATAATGTTGTACGTGCAGGTGCATCATCCATCAAATAGTGCATGTGCATCAGTAGCGTCTCTCCCAACAAAGTCACAATCCTCAAGCTATCCTGTGAAGCATGGGGAATCTATACACAATGTGTACAAACATTAAAATTTAATGTTTTAAAATTGAATGAGAATATATAGAACTTCATGTAAAAATACAAAATATAAAAAAAAATCATGCAATACCTCATGAGGTTCCCTCTCCATTTGTTGTTTGTCTACTAAAACTTCCCCCACTGGAACATCTTCAACAGTAAACTATACAATATACATGTACAAGTATATATATATATTGAAAAATTTCAAATGAAAATGCATATATAAACTTATTTTCAATAATATTAAAAAAAAAAGTTAGACAACTTATTCAAATGGTTGAAATGGTGTGGATGTTCCTATCTCCATCATACACTCCATCACTAGAGTCTGTGGAGAAAAGAAATCCTCTCTAGGAACCTAAAATTCAAAAAAATTAAAAGTATAAAATAACTCAAGATCTAGATCTCAATTTATAATAAAACTTTTGAACTTCAATTTATAACTTATAACTTAAAAACATATATTTAAGTGAAAAATTGAATACTTTTGCTAGTGGATTTGGCACATCTCCTAAGAGAGGCTCCAAAAGAAAATCTCCAAAAACCTAAAATTTAAAAAAATTATAATAACTCAAGATCTAGATCTCAATTTATAATAAAACTTTTGAACTTCAATTTATAACTTATAACTTAAAAAAACATATATTTAAGTGAAATATTGAATACTTGTGCTAGTGGGTTTGGCACATCTCCTAAGAGTGGCTTGGAAAGAAAATCTCCAAAAACCTAAAATTCAAAAAAATTAAAATAAATCAAGATCTAGATATCTCATTTTTTAAGGGAACTTTTTGAGCTGGAATATATAACTTTAAAACATATTTAAAAGTAAAAAAGTGTTCATACTTGTGATGGTGGATTTGGCGCATCTCCCAAGGAAGAAGAAGGTACTTCCATCCCAAAAACATCAGACGGAATCAAAATCTGTTAAAACAATATATATATATATATATATATAGACACACACACAATTATTTATTTTAAAAATATCTCATCATGTTTCGATATATATAATAATAAATAAAAATAATTGTACATCATCATGTTCACTTAAAAACACTAACATTTGCCAACATATATTGATAGTGAGAACCATCTTGATTGTGTGATTGATGATGAGAATCATCTTGATTGTTTGAACCGGAGGCTCCGATCGTGATATTAACATATTCTTCATTCATCAAGTGTGACAACTGCAAATGGTGTTAACATATAATGATAAATTTTTGTTAGATTAATGTATACAAATAAATGTATGTATATATGTATTTATTACAAATTGTACATGTGTTAAAATAATCACCCTAACCATTAACACATATTGTTCCCATGCCCTCTTGCTCATGAACAATTAGGTCCTGCCAACCATTGCGACGATTCTTTGCATATTTTTTGAGATCTTCAACACTCATGTTGTCAATATCTTCATCTGTATAATACAAAAAATTAGCACGTCCATTCTCACATGCTCTTTGTCAATTCAGACAAACATCAACTCCAACCAATTCATTTTTAACATTGTCAATGATGGCATCCCTTGCTTCTCGACTAATTTGAGAAGCGGCATCCATCTCTGACCGCAAAGTTTCGACATGAAGAGGTCGAGTAACCAATGGTGGCTCAGGGCAAGGCAACTCAACATCACACCTAGTTCCCCTACGATCACACAATCGACCTTTCCCAGGACCAAAAAATTCAGAGGGAGGGTCTTTGTAATTAGGTTTCATTTTCAAAAAGAATTCTGCATAAAATAATTTTGTAAAATAAAGTGGAACCTCGTCGTTCCATGGCAGTCTTCCATAGGCCGCAAGGTGTCTATCATACAAATAGCAAGGTATATGAGGGTGCTTGAAATATTGCACCTTCAACATCTTTCTTTTTAGCCCTTATTTGAAATTAAACATAGACTTGGCCATTTCTGTTGTAACTCTTTGTTTAACAACCTCCCATGTATTAGGACCCATCACTGTTTCCTTTATTTTTCTCATCACTTCCACAAAAGTATCAGTAGTTGGCCCAAGCTTTAGGTACGCATATACTAGCTCGCTTAAAGGGTGAGTAACTATTTCCAAGCTTTGTCGACTCTCAGCAGGGAGAGTCAAAGCCACAAGATCTCTCTTCAATTTTGTATGAATATTTTGACACCTTTGTAAGGTGAATTGTTGCATGTTTGATTCCCAAGGTATATCATAAATGTCGGACAGATAAGTCGTGGTTGGTGTACAACCTTCTTCTTGAATGGCGTGTGTTTTCCTATGTCATTTTCGAGAAAAATTTGGAGCATCATTTTTAGCCTCTGCATCAATATATAAATTTTTTTATATTAAAAAAACACATGTAAACAAATTTGTTTAAATTGAATGAAAATAATATTCAAATTGATGGCCATCTCAATATGGTTGGTTAGCATCTTGCCCACCCTGAGACTGTTGAGAACCAGAACGACCACCGATTGGTTGAGAACCAACACGACCATCCATTGATTGGCCTCTAGGGGAATACATATCACCACCTTCACGCAATTTTTCAACACCTATTGATGGCCCTTCAGGGGAATGTGTACCACCACCAACCTCATGAGAGGAGAGGGAAGCTTCATAAAAAAATATAAATTTATAATCATTTCAAAATTACATTAATACATATAAATACATGTACATATTAATTGATTAAACTACGTGAACCATACCATGATTGCGTGAACCATGACCATGCTCCATTGATGGAGTAGACACCCTTGTCCTCCTACCTCCTAAAATATAAAAAATAAACTTATGAAAAACTAATTTAACTCACTAAATTGATAAAAAATCAATTCCATATGTACACACATGTATGTATATGTATGGAGATTTAAGATTATATTTAAATACCATGAACATCCCTTGATCCCCAATCCCCCTCTCTCGTACAGATATGGGATTCTATTAATCTTCATCTTTCATCCTCCATGATATATATATGTAGATATATCTACAGTGGACATTTACAATTATTTTTAAATTACTATTTAAAATAAATTGAAAATAAATTTCAAAAATTAATGAAATTTAGTGTACACAAATTATGTAAAACACAACTTTCAAAGCACTAATTGATGTGTGAAACTCAATTTAAGAAAAAGATTTATAAAAATGTTAAGTTCACCAAATTGCGCTTTACATGGTGGGAGCATACTTGGTATATACATGAAAACATGGTGGGAGCACACTTGGTATATAATTGAAAAAAACACATGGTAATTAAAAAAAAGCGTGAAACTCCATTTAAACAAAAAATTGTTGAAGTCCTTACATTTTAATTTTATAAAAATGTGAAGTTTACCACTTGTTGCAAATGGGAAGTTCACCAATTTGTGATTTACATGGTGGGAGCACACTTTGTATATAATTGAAAAAAACACATGGTCATTAAAAAGTACGCAATTATAAGTACAAAACACACACATATCCAAGATATGTTACAATGTCCATCAATAAATTTTGAAGGAGAGCATCTCAACACTAATTCATCTTTGAGAGATGAATCTTGAATTTTTGAAGAAGAGCGTCTCAAAACTAATTCATCTTTGAGAGATGAATCTTGCATTGGAATTTCCCCGTATAATTCTAATTCATCTATTAATCCATCTTTGATAGATGAATCCTAAATTGGCATTTCCCCACACAATAGATCAACATACATATTATTAGCATTTGTACAATGTCTAATACCAAAAATTTTAAATTGGCTAACAATATTGTTTGCTTTTCCCTGCAGTTGTTTTGGCCTCTCCTTCTTAACTTGGTACATGCCTTTCATCTAGTTGCACACAAGTTCGGAATTGGTGAAAATTACAATTCCATTTGATCCATACTCCCTAGCTGTTACCAAGTCTTCTATCAAAGCAATATAATATGCCTCTTTGTTTGTTGTTCTTCTTGGTATATTCATTTTGCTTTGGGGGACCTTTCTATTCGCAATATTGCAAAGCACATATGTAATCACTGCTTTCCCTAGATTGGGATAACAAGAAACATCTGTGCATAATGTCTAATTTTCAACCATATTTAGTGGGTTTTTTTATCCCTGAAAAAAACCAAATTCAATAAAATATATTAAATTAATATTTATTGCAAATGCATGGGAGAAATGACACATGTGCATGAGATAAATGACATGTGCATGGTTTACCTTAAATTTTGACTTAAATTTTATGGTATAATTCACATCTAGAAAAAAGATGCATTAAATATTGCATTGCCTAGAGTTTAAGGGAGATTTATGACACATGTACATGGTTCGTGCATGGTTTGCCTGAAATTTTGTCTTAAATTTTATGGCAGAAATCACATCTAGAAATGGCATGCCTTAAGAAAGGATGAGATCCAGAGACTACCTGGCCTTTTACAGACTCATTTAGAACTTGCAGAAGTTAAGACTCAACAAACAAACTAAAATCCTATGGAAGTTCAGCGACTTGAGGTTCAGTTTTTAGGCCTTAAAGTTTGCCTTGAATCAATGGGGGAAAGCCTTGAGTTTGGGGGATCCTATCCTGTGAAAGTTCAGCTACTTTAGGTTCAGTTTTTAGGCCTTAAATGTTTCCTTGAATTAATGGGAGAAAGCCTTGAGTTTGGGGGATCCTATCCTATGGAATTTTAGCTACTTTAGGTTCACATTTTAGGCCTTAAAGTTTTCCTTGAATTAATGGGAGAAAGACTTGAAAAATGACACATGATTTAAAGTTAATGGGAGAAATCCTCAAGAGAAATGACACATGGTTTAAATTTTGCCTAAGATTTTATGGGAGAAATGGCACATGTATGGGAGAAATGACACATGTGCACAGTTTTCCTTAAAGTGGTAGTGGTTTATGGATATTAAAATGAAGAACTTATATTTAGATATGTTCCAGACATTGACTGTAGGAGCATTTACTAGATATGTCACCATTCAGAAAAGATGAGATCTAGAGGCTACCTGGCCCTTTACAGAGTCTTCCTTTAGAACTTGTAGAAGTTAACACTCAACAAACAGACTAAAATCCTATGGAAGTTCAACCACTTTAGGTTCAGTTTTTAGGCCTTAAAGTTTGCCTTTAATTAATGGGAGAAAGCCTTGAGTTTGGGGGATCCTATCCTATGGAAGTTCAGCTACTTTAGGTTCAATTTTTAGGCCTTAAATTTTTCCTTGAATTAATGGGAGAAAGCCTTGAGAAATGGCACATGCTTTAAAGTTAATGGGAGAAAGCCTTGAGAAATGACACATGATTTAAAGTTTTCATAAAATTTTATGGGAGAAATGACACATGTACACCGTTTTCCTTAAAGTGGTAGTGTTTTATGGATATTAAAATGGATAAATTCTATTTAGATCTATTCGAGAGATTGAGTGTAGGGGAATTTACTGGATATGCCACCTTTCAGAAAATATGAGATCTAGAGGCTACCCGACCCTTTACAGACTCTGCCTTTAGAATTTGTAGAAGTTAATACTCAACAAACAGACTAAAATCCTATGTAAGTTCAAACAAAATAAAATACTATGGGAGTTCAACCACTTTAGGTTCAGTTTTTAGGCCTTAAAGTTTTCCTTGAATTAATGGGAGAAAACCTTGACTTTGGGGGATCCTATCCTATGGAAGTTCAAATACTTTAGGTTCACTTTTTAGGGCTTAAAGTTTGCCTTGAATTAATGGGAGAAAGCCTTGAGAAATGACACATGTATGGGAGAAGTGAAACATGTACACAGTTTTCCTTAAAGTGGTAGTGGTTTATGGAAATTAAAATGAAGAACTTATATTTAGATCTATACCTGCGATTGACTGTAGGGGAATTTACTGGATATGTTACCTTTCAGAAAAGATGAGACCCAGAGGCTACCTGGCCCTTTACAAACTTTGCCTTTAGAACTTGTAGAAGTTAACACTCAACAAACAGACTAAAATCCTATGGAAGTTCAAACAAACTAAATTCCTATGGAATTTTAGCCACTTTAGGTTTAGTTTTTAGGCTTTAAATTTTGCCTTGAATTAATGGGAGAAAGCCTTGAGTTTGGAGGATCCTGTCCTATGGAAGTTCCACAACTTTAGGCTCAGTTCTTAGCCCTTAAAGTTTTCCTTGAATTAATGGGAGAAAGCTTTAGGAAATGACACATGCTTTAAAGTTAATGGGAGAAAGCCAATGACACATGCTTTAAACTTTGTGTAAGAGTTTATGGGAGAAATGACACATGTATGGGATAAATGACACATGTACACGGTTTGCCTTAAAGTGGTAGTGGTTTATGGATATTAAAATGAAAAACTTCTATTTAGATCTGGTAGTGGTTTATGGATATTAAAATGAAGAACTTCTATTTAGATATGTTCCAGAGATTGACTATAAGGGCATTTACTGGATATGTCACATTTCAGAAAAGATGAGGTCCAGAGGCTACCTGGCCCTTTACAGACTTTGCCTTTAGAAATTGTAGAAGTTAACATTCAACATGTTAGTTCCCAAATCCACCTTAGGTTGAAATAAGGCAGAAGAAGGACAACACCAAACCACGCTCAGCCTCGTAGCTAGCCCTACGAGGACAGGAGAGGGCTCTCTCTGGGTCAATCTCAATGAAAATATTCAAAGGGGGCTTAAGATGACTAAAAAAACAACTAATATTAGGCTATATAAACAAATAGGAGGGTTTGATTTTGATTTTTAGGGGTTTTTGTTGAAAAAAGGGAAAATCAATTTTGGGCTTGGGGATGAGGCCAGATCTTACAGAGTTCAAGTTGGGGCAGGGTAGGCAACGAATTTGATGTTTTAGATCGAGTGAATGAATGGAAAAGACTGCTGAGGAGCTGAAGAGGGCAAGAGGGTGCAAGGATCCTCTTCAAACAGACGAAAACATATAAAACTAAACGAAAGTCTAAGGCAGAACACCAGTAAATCAATGAATTCTACCTCAATTTCTCATTCGTTTAATTCAAAAGCATAGAGAAGAAAAATGGCATACATATAACACTAATGAAACTTAAAATAACATGAGAAGAACATCATCAAAACTCAGAATCCACAAGGATCCCAACAAGTGCTGCAAAACTCTGGTCTTTCCTTTGCCAAAACTGAAAGTGGATGTACAATAAGGTGCCAAACTTTTCCCAAGTATCCAACCTGTCCAACCTCTGAAAATGATTGAGAAAATACATCATATAGACCATCCTAACCCCTTCCCATGCCTCTAGGGGTCGAGCTCATCCTTCTAGGAGCAGTTTGAACCAATTCTAAACATGGAGCTAAAATCTAGGCAGCCAAACAACTTGCCTCTATATGCTAGGAAACTGATCCATTCACTCAATTTTCACTTTTCAGTGAATGAATCATATAGAACAAGTAAATACATGCCAAAATTACATCATGGTTACCAAATTACATCAAGCTAGATCAATAATTACATCAGGAGGTGAAACTAGTCAAAACTGGCCGAATTTCTGAGCTGGAAAGCAAAAATTGGGTCAAAATTCTCTATGCGCTGCGCTCAAATTCTCTATGCGTCATGCTACTTTGGACCTGTTTTTGGAGCACTTCCTGAAGTCAAAATCGAGCTCATGATAGCTCGTTGGACAGCCCTGGATGTCTTCTATCCAACCCAAGTGGAATTTTTCAATTTGGAGCTCATTTTCCCCTTCAGAACTTCAATCTCCCAAGAGTACTTCCTGCTGGTGCAAAAGGTGGCAGAAAGGTGACTTTCATGGTGTTTTTGGCCCTTTAGACAGCCCAGAATGTGATGAAATTCTTTGTCCATTCCTGAACATACATAATTTACCATGAAAAATCCAAAAATGCAAAATTTTCCTCCAGAAGATGTCTCAAACGTAAGCGCGCGTCGGGTGGCGCGACGCGTCGGGCGGAAAAACATGTTTTGCAACCAAAAATTTTCAAAATGACAAAATCTTCTCCAAATTTGCTGAAATTTGGAGTGAAGGCCTCCCATCATGTCTCATGCTCATCCAAGGAAGCTTCAGCCAAGATTCGGAGCGGATCATGTGTTTTGCGCCTCCTCAGTACCCTCCTAGTGCATGCAGTTTCTGTGATGAAATCACTGTCTCGGTTGTATGATGTGTCATTGTCCATAATGTCCATGCAAAGTGCATGTTTGGTTTGTTGAAAATGAGGAATGAAACCCTGGTGTCTTTGTCTCCAATCGCCAAAATATGTGTCACATTGGAAAGGATTGTGGTAACTAAGGCAGTGTGGACAGTAGACTGCAACCAAGTGAAATTTTCCCTTTTAAAACTTCTGAATTTGAAAATGTAGAGAAAATGGGATAGCTATTTGGATGTTTGTCATTTATGGAATTTTATAATTGATATGAGGAAAGGGATAATGATAGGGCATGAAAGGATTTGAGGGATAGAGACAAATGGGCATAAGTGATATGAGTGGTTTTATTAGGGAATAGGGAAGGGATGGTATAATGTGAGGGAATAAGGGATTGATCATGATAATAGGTTTACAATAATGGGAAAGGAATAAAAAATGTGAGGAATGGGCACCAATATCAAACTTTTAAAACTCAAATTTCAATCCTTAAGGAGCAATCTTTCACAAAATGAGAGGGTTTATGATTTTGGCTTTCAAATTCTTCAAAACCAATCTCTAACTACACCAAAATTTGTCTAAATAGCATTTAAAACACACATAAACTTATCTAGAACAAAGGTGACCAAGTAAATTTTAGTTTTGGTGAAGAAATGACAAAAATTTTGTGTTCTGGCCCAATGCGCCGCGCACAAACCCAATGCGCCGCGCCCATTTTTCTATGCACCGTGCCATTTTTCAGGAGGCTTTTGGAGGCCTTCCTGATGTACAAATTGGGCGTGTGATAGCACGTTGGAAATATATTTGAGTCTAATTTCCAACCCAAGTGGAATTTTTCAATTTGGAGTTCATTTACCCTGTCAAAAATCAAATATCCCAAGACTGGTCAAAATGAGCAGAATGAGGCTGCCTCAAGGCAGAGTGCTATTGCAGTCAACCTTTGAAGGTCTTCCTCAACTCCAAATTGAGCTAATGATAGTTCATTGCAAATATATTTGTGTCTAGTTATCATTTGACTCATCAAGCAAGTCATTTGGCCAACCAAGCTAGGAGAAATCTTGATTTTCCCAAGGTCACTTCAGAGGTGCATCAATTCTCCTGAGGCGATTGTATTTTTTACATTTCTCTAAAACCATGACACCTGTGTAAAAAGTGAAGGAGGTTTTTATTCTTTGGCATGTTTTGGAAAAAAAACTCTCTCATTTTTCCAAAATTCATCTTTTATTTCTCTAAAACATCATTTGAGTGAAACCTATCCCGATGTGTGGAACAAGGGATTTGTCGAAATGAAGCGAAATGAAGGGGATAAGGGCTTCTAAATTCTTGGGGAAATTTTGGGAAGTAGGGAGGGATGTTAGGAAGCAGGGGAAAGTGGAATCTCAGAAATTGAGTGAGGGGAAGGGGTCCAAAAGGGCAAAACACAGGCCTAGCCTAGAAAATTGCCAAGTTGTAGCAA
Source organism: Pinus albicaulis (assembly GCA_034641835.2). Lineage (NCBI taxonomy): Eukaryota > Viridiplantae > Streptophyta > Pinopsida > Pinales > Pinaceae > Pinus > Pinus albicaulis. The sequence goes on along the minus strand of CM076580.1, from coordinate 947,439,166 downwards.
GAAACTAGGGTTTGTGCGAAAATGAGGAATTTGGGGGATCTCAGTGATGGGAAGTGTTTAATAATGTAAATTAAGGATAGGGGAAGGTGTATGAACATCAGGATACAATTTTGGCTGATGATTTGACCATCCAAGAGAAATTACCTTCAAAACCCTAGGAGAGGGAAATGAACCTTACCTAGGCAGAACTGAAGCATGAACAAGGTGTAGAATGACTCTTTGGAACCCAACTTGATGATGAAAACCCTCTAAATGATGGTACACTCAGCTGAATGGTGACATGGACCGAAATTTGGACAACTTTGACAAGAGTGAAAACAAACCCTAGACCTAATGCCTAGTGACCAAATTTTGCTTGAAGACTCATTGAAATGACAAAATTTGACCTTGACACCTTAAAATCACTTTGTAAGAACATGTTTGATCACTGGAGGAAAGCTGCAAAGGCTGACACTAACATTGGCTCCAATGGGGATGGTAGCTCCTTGGAGGTGCCAAGAACTACAGATCTTTGGAAAGCAGACAGTGCCTTCATCCATTGGGCAATGGAATCAAAAATTCAAACTGAAATGTATGACTGAAAACTGATGACTTGACGACACAAACTGACTCTCACTCAACTAAAAACTGACTTGATACTTAAACACAACTGACAAACTAGAAATATGCTCAATATGAAGCTTATTCAATACTACCTACTCTAACATTTTCATTCATCACATGATCAAGTGAAATGAAACAACCAATGCAACCATGTAAGTATTGCAGCTGTTGTTTGGATTCTCCGCAAGCACTCGTTTATGAACAAAAAGAGAGAACTACTGAAAGGCAACTCCCATGAAAACTTGTGAACAGATCCGTTGAATACTATGGATTCTCTATCCGCCTCCAAAAACACTGCATAAGGATCTTGAAATTCATGCTGCATAAGGATCTCAAAATGCACACTAGGACTTAGCTCATCCAATGGATTACTTCTCTTCTCCTCATACCATGAATGCAAAATTTGATTTCAGATTTGTGATGAGCTTTGTGACGAGACTCCTGCTAAAAATGACAAAGAGACTGGCTGCCGGATCAAGTCTATATCAGCACACGTTTCAACCTTACATAAAGTCAATGGAGAAAGATTTTGACTGCAAACATCATCCAACACATCAGCAATAGGAGCATCAAAAACTTGAGAAGACTACTGTGATGTATCCATTGAAACTGTCGGACATCCTACTGGTTGTTCATCTTTTTCTTGAGAGATATTTCGAAGATTCTGCCTTATAAACTGAAATTCTTCGAAACAAAAGGGTACAAAATCCTCTTGCATCATTAAATCATGTATTTCAGCTTCCATGACTTCATCTGTAATCTGACCTTCAATTTCATTTGGTGGCTGCAAATTTGATGCTACAGGCTGCTCAAGAATTTCGTTATTTGTCTCGTCCTCCACATTAACACTGAGAGATTGCTGATTTCCTATAGGCTGCTCACTTGAAAATTTACCATGCAATTTACCCTTCAACAACTGGAATGATTCAAAACAGAATGGTACAGATTCACCTTGTAGCATTTGATCATGTGTGCCAGCTTCCATGTCTTCATCTGCAACTTGACAATCAACGACATTCGGGGATTGCAAATATGAATATGAGAAATCTTGAACAAAGTTTTCATTGCGCTCAATATGGTCCAAATCAAGGCTTGTTGGCAGTTGATTTCTGATTGCATGGTAGTTGGCTCTGATGAACTGAAATGAATAAAAAAAAAAGGCAAAGATCCTTCACTTACTTCAAAATTTGTTGCACTTTCCTCATCATTGTCATAGCTGATATGTATCGATTGATCACTGTACTCGAGCTGCTGAAAGTGAACTTCCTCCTTCCAAAAACTAGCTGCTGATTTTTCTGCAAGATTAGCTTCTGTTTGGAGAACATAATCATCATCATACTGATCAAACTGAGGAAAATCATCAGTATACAACACATCATCAAGCATACATGTCATATCAACAGCTCTCTCTTCTTCAAAATGATCTATAAAAAAATCACTATGACAACTGGGATAAGAAACAAAATGTTTTGGATCAGCAACTTTTCTTCTTCAATCATCGAGCCATGGGCTTCAACATTATATTCATTCCTTGTGGTTTTATTTTGCATTATCTCTTCCACTGCACTTACCAACATGTCAAGCTTTACCTCTAAAGATGTCAATTTCTCCGGATCCATGTTTTTCGTCTCTTCTTCCTTCAACCTTGCCCTTCGGATCAGCAAATGAGCCTCTACATTTACTGCACTATTCTGCATCTCGTGAAGTGTTGCAAGATTCCTTTCTCTCAACTGAAACTCCATTTCCAGATCAAAGGCACCCGGGTAGTGCAAGAGGCAGATCTAGGAGAAGGTCTTATATCAGCTGGCATTGAAAAATAGACTTGGTTAAATCTGGCAGAAAATTTTTGTACTGTCTCCCCTGGCAGTCTTTTCAGCTGGGTATACTCTTCTATAATAAGGAAAGGATTCTGTCCGATCATCCACCTGTCAAGGAAAACTTTGACGAGCTGCTGGAAATCTGAGATGCTCGCATCAGGCAGGGCTTTGAACCAACTCTTCACTTGGCCTTACAAAGAAAGAGTAAAAAGCCTAATACTAACATCTTCATCATCAACTTCAAAAAGGTCTAGAAAAGTCTCAATATTCTGGACATGTTGCTCAACATTGACATTGTTACATTCACCATCAAATCTTGGCAGATATAGGTCATGATTTTTAGGGAAAGCATGAAGAACAGAAGGTAAAACAAGAGGTTTATACCTATCTGGGACTATAAAAGGTGTAGGAGTATATACAAGAGCTACATGATCAATCTTGTTTCCTTTAGGCTCATCACTCTGAAGAGAGTCATCGTAAGATGTGGGAAAAGTAAGGAGGCCAGGATCAAAGGGAAACTCAGTATTTACACTTTTTCAATAGGTTGAGCGAAGATTTTGATCACCTTTATCATACAACAAATTCTGAAAAACTTTCAGGATGGCTTCAAGAACAGAAAAGAAGTAGTTTACAAGAAAGCAGACTAGATCCTTAATACCATTCCACTTTGGATACCTAAACTTTGTGTAAGATCCTTCCATTTTCGCAGAGAAAGAGGTAGTCCTCCAGTGGAGTCTCTACATTGAGTTGGAGTCACCAGGTGAATGATTTCAGCCTTCTTATGTCTAATCGTTGTCCACCATCAACAATCAGATCTTAACTTGATAAATGTACTGGGGCAAGACAATCCACAAGTCAAGTGTCACGCTCACAAGCTAGACCGGAGATTGACTGAAGCAGCGTTTATCTAATATGCACTCGCAGAGCAAGAGCAGTTCGAAGGCTACTTGGCTAACTTCAGGCTCCGTCTGTAGCTTATAAAACAAATAACACCAACAAGCCAACCATTTTCTTCCCCAGTATGGTCACCACTATGTTAGTTCCCAAATCCACCTTAGGCTGAAATAAGGCAGAAGAAGGACAACACCAAACCACACTCAGCCTCGTAGCTAGCCCTACGAGGACAAGAGAGGGCTCTCTCCGGGTCAATCTCAATGAAAATATTCAAAGGGGGCTTGAGATGACTAAAAAAAAAACTAATATTAGGCTCGATAAACAAATATGAGGGTTTAATTTTGATTTTTAGGGGTTTTTGTTGAAAAAAGGGAAAATCAATTTTGGGCTTGGGGATGAGGCCAGATATTACAGAGTTCAAGTTGGGGTAGGGTAGGCAACGACTTTGATGTTTTAGATCGAGTGAATGAATGGAAAAGACTGCTGAGGAGCTGAAGAGGGCAAGAGGGTGCAAGGATCCTCTTCAAACAGACGAAAACATATAAAACTAAACGAAAGTCTAAGGCAGAGCACCAGTAAATCAATGAATTCTACCTCAATTTCTCATTCGTTTAATTCAAAAGCATAGAGAAGGAAAATGGCATACATATAACACTAATGAAACTTACAATAACATGAGAAGAACATCATCAAAACTCAGAAGCCACAAGGATCCCAACAAGTGCTGCAAAACTCTGGTCTTTCCTTTGCCAAAACTGAAAGTGGATGTACAATAAGGTGCCAAACTTTTCCCAAGTATCCAACCTGTCCAACCTCTGAAAATGATTGAGAAAATACATCATATAGACCATCCTAACCCCTTCCCATGCCTCTAGGGGTCGAGCTCATCCTTCTAGGAGAAGTTTGAACCAATTCTAAACATGGAGCTAAAATCTAGGCAGCCAAACAACTTGCCTCTATATGCTAGGAAACTGATCCATTCACTCAATTTTCACTTTTTAGTGAATGAATCATCTAGAAAAAGTAAATACATGCCAAAATTACATCATGGTTACCAAATTACATCAAGCTAGATCAATAATTACATCAGGAGGTGAAACTAGTCAAAACTGGCCGAATTCCTGAGCTGGAAGGCAAAAATTGTGTCAAAATTCTCTATGCGCCACGCTCAAATTCTCTATGCATCGCGCTACTTTGGACCTATTTTTGGAGCACTTCCTGAAGTCAACATCGAGCTCATGATAGCTTGTTGGAAAGCCCTGGATGTCTGCTATCCAACCCAAGTGGAATTTTTCAATTTGGAGCTCATTTGCCCCTTCAAAACTTCAATCTCCCAAGAGTACTTCCTGCTGGTGCAAAAGGTGGCAGAAAGGTGATTTTCATGGTGTTTTTGGCCCTTTAGACAGCCTAGAATGTGATGAAATGCTTTGGCCATTCCTGAACATACATAATTTACCATGAAAAATCCAAAAATGCAAAATTTTCCTCCAGAAGATGTCTCAAACGTAAGCGCGCGTCGGGTGGCGCGACGCGTCAAGCAGAAAAACCTGTTTTGCAACCAAAAATTTTCAAAATGACAAAATCTTCTCAAAATTTGCTGAAATTTGGAATGAAGACCTCCCATCATGTCTCATGCTCAGCCAAGGAAGCTTCAGCCAAGATTCGGAGCGGATCATGTGTTTTGCGCCTCCTCAGTACCCTCCTGGTGCATGCAGTTTCTGTGATGAAATCACTGTCTCGGTTGTATGATGTGTCGTTGTCCATAATGTCCATGCAAAGTGCATGTTTAGTTTGTTGAAAATGAGGAATGAAACCCTGGTGTCTTTGTCTCCAATCGCCAAAATATGTGTCACATTGGAAAGGACTGTGGTAACTAAGGCAGTGTGGACAGTAGACTGCAACCAAGTGAAATTTTCCCTTTTAAAACTTCTGAATTTGACAATGTAGAGACAATGGGACAGCTATTTGGATGTTTGGGATTTAGGGAATTTTATAAGTGATATGAGGAAAAAGATAATGATAGGGCATGAAAGGATTTGAGGGATAGAGACAAATGGGCATAAGTGATATGAGTGGTTTTATTAGGGAATAGGGAAGGGATGGTATAATGTGAGGGAATAAGGGATTGATCATGATAATAGGTTTACAATAATTGGAAAGGAATAAACAATGTGGGGAATGGGCACCAAGATCAAACTTTTAAAACTCAAATTTCAAACCTTAAGGAGCAATCTTTCACAAAATGAGAGGGTTTATGATTTTGGCTTTCAAATTCTTAAAAACCAATATCTAACTACACCAAACTTTGTCTAAATAGAATTTACAACACACATAAACTTATCTAGAACAAAGGGGACCAAGTAAATTTGAGTTTTGGTGAAGAAATGGAAAATTTTTTGTGTTCTGGCCCAATGCGCCGCGCACAAACCCAATGCGCCGCGCCCATTTTTCTATGCACCGTGCCATTTTGCAGGAGGCTTTTGGAGGCCTTTGCGATGTCCAAATTGGGCGTGTGATAGCTCGTTGGAAAGATATTTGAGTCTAATTTCCAACCCAAGTGGAATTTTTCAATTGCCCTGTCAAAAATCAAATCTCCCAAGACTGGTCAAAATGAGCAGAATGAGGCTGCCTCAAGGCAGAGTGCTGTTGCAGTCAACTTTTGAAGGTCTTCCTCAACTCCAAATTGAGCTCATGATAGTTCATTGCAAAGATATTTTTGTCTAGTTAGCATGTGACTCATCAAGCAAGTCATTTGGCCAACCAAGCTAGGATAAATCTTGATTTTCCCAAGGTCACTTTAGAGGTGCATCAATTCTCCTGAGGCGATTGTATTTTTGACATTTCTCTAAAAAAATGACACCTGTGTAAAAAGTGAAGGAGGTTGTTATTCTTTGGCATGTTTTGGAAAAAAACCTCTCTCATTTTTCCCAAATTCATCTTTTATTGTTCTGAAACATCATTTGAGTGAAACCTATCCCGATGTGTGGAACAAGGGATTTGTCGAAATGAAGCGAAATGAAGGGGATAAGGGGCTTATAAATTTTGGAGAAATTTTGGGAAGTAGGGAGGGATGTTAGGAAGCAGGGGAAAGTGGAATATCAGAAATTGAGTGAGGGGAAGGGGTCCAAAAGGGCAAAACACAGGCCTAGCCTAGAAAATTGCCAAGTTGTAGCAAGAAACTAGTGTTTGTGCGAAAATGAGGAATTTGGGGGATCCCAGTGATGGGAAGTGTTTAATAATGTAAATTAAGGATAGGGGAAGGTGTATGAACATCAGGATACAAGTTTGGCTGATGATTTGACCATCCAAGAGAAATTACCTTCAAAACCCTAGGAGAGGGAAATGAACCTTACCTAGGCAGAACTGAAGCATGAACAAGGTGTAGAATGACTCTTTGGAACCCGACATGATGATGAAAATCCTCTGAATGATGGTACACTCAGCTGAATGGTGACATGGACCGACATTTGGACAACTTTGACAAGAGTGAAAACAAATCCTAGATCTAATACCTAGTGACCAAATTTTGCTTGAAGACTCATTGAAATGACAAAATTTGACCTTGACACCTTAAAATCACTTTGTAAGAGCATGTTTGATCACTGGAGGAAAGCTGCAAAGGCTGACACTAACACAATAGACAAACTAAAATCCCATGGAAGTTCAACCACTTTAATTTCAGTTCTTAGGCCTTAAAGTTTTCCTTGAATTTATGGGAAAAAGCCTTTAGTTTTTGGGGAAAATGGCATGTCCATTGTTTTCCTTAAAGTTTATGGGAGAAATCAGATCTATAAATGACATGCCTTAAAGTTTTCCTTGCCTAGAGTTTACGATATAAATGACATGTACATAGTTTGCCTTAAAGTTTGCATTATAGTATATGGGAGAAATGACATTGTCTTATAGTTTTTGGGAGAAATGACATAGAAATGACATATGTCAAAAGTCACACATTTATGAGTTTGTGGGAGAAATGACATGTACAGGGTTTGCCTTAGAATTTAGTTTTCCATTTAGTTTGCCTTGAAGTTTATGGGAGAAATCACATCTATAAACCTTTATTTTGACATCTATAAATAGGCTAACAACATTAAGAAAAAAATTCAACTTACAAATTAATTATGTCCTTAATAAGAAGTATGATTTAGCACTTATCAAATTGTTTAATAATTTATAATAATGTCATTTTTGGCTTGTATTATCATTCATCCTTGATATGTAAAAAAAAATTACAACTTGAACATCAACCTACACTATCATCATATCACTGTAGCCATGTCAATCTAGATTATTTATATCCATTACATCATAAAACACTCCACTTTTAACATTTTACAAGAATAAAGCGACATGGAAAGTGTAAATTTAGGTACATTAATAAAATGCATCCATGTCAATCTAGAATATTAAGACCCATTACATCATAAAACACTCCATTTTTAACATTTTACAAGATTATACGCATCATGGAAGGTGTAAATTTAGGTACATTAATAAAATAAAGCCATGTCAAACTAGATTATTAATATCCATTACATCATAAAACACTCCACTTTTAACATTTTACAAGATTAGAAGCATCATGGAAGGTGTAAATTTAGGTACATTAATAAAATACAACCATGTCAATCTAGATTATTAGTATCCATTACATCATAAAACATTCCATGTCAATCTAGACACATAATATCCATTACTTGTTTGTTTGTTGTTGTTTTATGTGATTACTCTGTTTTGTACCAGTTTTCAACACATTAGCTCTTGGTTAGGATGATTCAACTTGACACAAGAAGTTTAAGGTTCATCAGCTAGTTAAATTATATTTGAGGGTGTTCTAATTAATTAGAAACAATTTGGAGACAAAATCCCAAAAATAGATGGGAAAAAATAAGATTTAAAGAAATTTAGCTTGAATACCATCAACACCAACACATTTTTCACCCACAGCAAATTGCGAATTTGAAAAATATTTTAAAAATGAGACAGAAGACCTCAAAAACAATTGAAATATATTTTAAAATTCAAACAGATAACCTCAAAAACAATTGAAAAATATTTTTAAAATAAGACGGATGACCTAAAAAATAATAGAATTCTCTGTTCAAGGAATCGAATTCCAAAAGGTATTTATGAAATTTACAATTTGAGTTAAGTTCAACCTGCAATTTAAAGAGAATTTCAAGGTTTTAAGCAAGAATATTTTAGAATCAAATAAACAAAATTAAATTTAAAAAAACTTAGGTATCGATATTTCAGAATTCTAAAACGAATTAAGTTCAACCTGCAACAGAGTTGGGCTCATTTGGTATGATCTTGGTTAGGATGATTTAAAGAGTCCGGGTTATTCCTTTCGAGTCTGTGGATGTTTTGGGAGCAACTTATTAGTTATTGAATAGGTCATTCCTTGCAATTATTTTCTTGAAATTGGGTACACATTGTGTAAATGACTGCAGAGACCATCAACACCCACACATTTTGCATCCACAACAAATTGCAAATTTGAAAAATATTTTAAAAATGAGACAGATGACCTCCAAAACAATTGAAATACATTTTAAAAGTGAGACATATGACCTAAAAAACAATTGAAAAATATTTTTAAAATGAAAATATGACCTCAAAAACAATAGAATTCTTTGTTCAAGCAATCGAATTCCAAAAGGTATTTCTGAAAATTACAATTGAAGTTAAATTCAACCTGCAATTTAAAGATAATTTAAAATTTTTAAGCAATAATAATTTACAATCAGATAAACAAAATAAAATTAAAAAAAAAAATCCTATCAGTATTTCAGAATTCTAAAATCGAATTAAGATCAACCTTCAACAGAGTTGGGCTCATTTGGTATGGTCTTGGTTAGGATGATTCAAAGAGTCTGGGTTATTCCTCTCGAGTTTATGAATGTTTTGGGAGCAACTTATTAGTTATTGAATAGGTCATTCGTCTGAATTATTTTCTTGCAATTGGGTATACATTGTGTAAATGAATGCAAAGACCATCAACACTCACACATTTTGCACCCACAACAAATTTCAAATTTGAAAAATATTTTGAATAAGACAGATGACCTAAAAAACAATTGAAATATATTTTTAAAATGAGACAGATGACCTCAAAAACAATTGAAAAATATTTTTAAAATGAAACAAATGACCTAAAAAACAATAGACTTCTCTGTTCAAGCAATCGAATTCCCCCACACATTTTGCACCCACAACAAATTGAAAATTTGAAAAATATTTTAAATAAGACAGATGACTTCAAAAACAATTGAAGTATATTTTAAAAATAATACAGATGACCTCAAAAAAAATTGAAAAATATTTTTAAAATGAAACAGATGACCTCAAAAATAGTAGAATTCTTTGTTCAAGCAATTGAATTCCAAAAGGTATTTATGAAGGGTAACATAATATTCCGAATTCCAAAAGGTATCGACTAGGATGAAGGGTAACAGACTAGTATAATCAAACCAGTAACACAAACATTACACTAATTACGAGATTTGTAATCACTAGTATTATATGTAACGATAACTTGAAATGGTTGGGATAATAATCACTGTGATTGCATAATGAATAACATTTTTTTACCAACTCTGATATGGCTTGATTTATTACGGAATTGGAAATTTTTGAAGATTGAAGAACTGGCTTGCTACTAGCTGCTTTCTCTTTTGATGGGCCTACTGATAGAGGAAGTCCTAAAGCATATCTAGGTTAGTTTTCCCGGCAAGAGAGGGAGTAGAAGATAAGAGCACTTGGTGAAACCTAAAGCTCTGTGGAAGAGCGCAGTTTATGAAATGTAGAAGTGCGAAATGAAGCCTTTAAATATAAAACAGATATAATATAAAAAACATAGAATATGGTTGCAGGTCACTGGTGAAATGTTGGTCCTTATTGGGCAACCCTTGATGGTTGGTAAACCCAATAAGGTAGGTAAGATGATCAGGGCTTGATCTTATTTCTTGCTAATACTTCTTTCTTGCTAAGAAAATAAAAAAAATTGCTTTATAAAAGACTCAAATATTACGTATATAATAGTCTTGGCACAAAATTTTTCTGGAAGTCTTGGGGCTTGGGGGAGACAAAGACATAATTTCTGGTCTCATAGGAAGGGAGGAGAGCTTTATTCCAAAAAATGTTCCTGGACTATCTAAGTTAACCAAATAAGTATCTTGGTATTGATAATGGTTTTGTGACTAAGGTATTATGGCATATTTTAATTCTGGAAAAAAACTGGAAAATTTGATAGAAGTTGTTATACAAAATTAAAATAAACAAGATTATGTGTATTTATGAAAGAAGCAGCTAATAGGAGAAGATTTTTTTGCATTAGTTAAAACATAAAGAAATAATGTATCACATATAGAGTCAATATTGAGAAGAAAAAGAAACAAAAAAAACCATGACAGATAGGTCAAGAAACTGACTACGTACGGAAAGGTTAGTTCGACATCAGATAGAGTCTAAGGCCAGACTAGTCCTTACCTAAAACATGTATATAATCTTGTGGGCCGACGGAGCACCTGATTGGGTAGTACATGAGATTCAGAGATAATTAAACTTATTATTAAATTATAGAATACACAGAAGAAATTATAGAAGCACAGAATGACCATGGAATTAAATCCTAAGCATATGCTCATATTATAATCCTAGGCAGTTGCTATTTTGATTAAATGCAATTTAGAAACAATTTTTTACATTGGGAAACTTCACTGGTGCTACAAAAAGGGGGAAGGTCCAACAAAGTCATCAGAGAGGAGTCATGTAGTGGCTCAAACTTGGACTTCAGAAAATTACATTTACACAATAATTTGACAATTCAGAGACGTAGGAACCTGGACATTTGGAGACGTCGAGGCCGCAATGAGAAGAATATGTTGAGGTCGCAATGAGAAGAAAAAAATGAGGCTGAGGACATCACGGATTACAAATTACCTGCAAAAAAAAAACAACTATAAAAACAAAATAGCAGAACGACAAAACAACAATAAAAAAAATTCACAAAAAAAAAAAGAAAGCAGAAAACTAACACCAACAAATTTCTCACCTTCGCCTGGGAACTTGCAATTGTGACCCTGCACGTAACAAATTTCTCAACTGTGCCTGTGACCTGCGCCTGTGACCCTTTGCAAACAACAGTAATAAGCCCGAAACCCATCCATATTTTCGGGTTGGTGTATTTATAAACTAAAGTTCGGCTAGATAATTTTAAAAGTTCGGTTGAACAAATAGTCAGTAGTTCGGCTGAACTTTAGTTGTTAACCTTCTCATCTCTGACCAAAAATCTGTTTGCACACCCCGTCAATAAGATTTCAATGTAAACAACAGAATGAGTTCAGTCGAACTAATTTCAGAAGTTCGGCTAAACTTTAAGACAGTTCGGATGAACTTTTATAAATGCTCGGTCGAACTATTGGGAAAATCACTTTTCTACCCTCGATTCTCACAAAAGTGTAACCCACCTTCGTGGGTTTACCATCAGAATTAATGTACATTTAATATTTTCCATGATCACCAACCATATGTTATTCAAAGATAAGTTTCTTCTGAGTGCCAATGTATTTCCCGGTAGATGCGAAGAGGCAAAGAAATTGTTGAAAATGTTAGGTGTTGAGTACATATCATATCATGCATGTCCAAATGATTGTATTCTATATAGAGGAGAATATGCAGACAAAGAGATATGTCCAAAATCTGGGCATGACAGGTATGATAAATAAAAAAAGAAGGGTAAATCACGTGGTCCTCCTTTTAAGATATTGAGGCACATGCTTATAATCCCAAGGATTCAAAGGCTCTTTCGTTGCAAATAATTAGCTTTGTTTTAGGGATGGCATGCCTCACACAAAAGTGAGTTGGGAGTTATGTGAATCCTAACTGATTCAAAATCCATGAAGCATATAGAGGATACATGGCCTGAAAAATTCAAGGATGAAGTACGAAGTCTATGACACAACATAGCCATTGATGGTGTCAACCCATATTCCCTCTTGAATACCAACTATTCTGTTTGGCCTATAGTAGTGATCAATAACAATATCCCCCCATGGTTTTCTGTGAAGAATGAACATCTTATGTTGGCTCTCATAGTCCCTGGTAGAAGACAAGTGAAGAATATGGATGTCTACTTATAACCACTGGTAGATGAATTGAAGGAATTATGGGATGGGATAAAAGTTACAATGTATCAAGATCCATTAGAACGGAGAGGATTTTTACGTTGTATGGCATATGTGCTTACACGACACATGATTATCTAGGCTTAGGATTTTTCTCTTGTAAACTACATGTTTATTGATTTGTTTATATATGTAACAATATTCTTTTGCATATTAGTTATTTAATTCGTTGTAATTGTTCTGATCTTCATGATGCTCTTTAATGTGCCATGCATATAAATTGTATACAATAATCTCACAGGTTTTGTAACAAAAGGGTATTTTGGATGTAAATGTTGTGGACCTTCTCTGAAAGCTAGATGGTCCAACGACCTATGAAATCCATTGTATAACTGCTCTAGGGTATTCCTCCCAAAAGAACACCCTTATAGAAGAGCATCATCCGCTTTTAATGGTAAACGAGAGAGAACCCAAAGGCCTCCAATAACGACACCAACTAAATGGCTTAGAGCATATGAGAGAGAGAAGAAGAAGGAGTTCATAGAAATGTTCAATTCAAATGGGGAGCATATGTTCGATGATCTAGAATTATTCAACACCTATGTTGAGAAATTTCCCATTGGGATGAAAAGGAAATCTATCTTTTATAACCTTCCATATTGGGAGCATCTTGAGATTACCCACTTATTAGATCCCATGCATATATTTAAAAATGTTTCATCTTCTTTATGGAGGCACATATCATCGAAACAAAGTGACACATTGGCTGTTATGAAAGATCTTATTACTTTAAAAAATAAAAAGAAACATTGGCAAAGATGATTATAAAGTACAGGATCAGAGGCAGGCGCTTTCCCTCTAATTCATGGTATTTCAAAGAAGGTGATGTCCCATGGATTTTTAAAAAATATGATCTTTCTTTGGCAAAGGAAGTTATAATGGGTGTGAGGGTGCCATCTTCATATGGGTCTTCACTACAGCGCTGCTTCACTGTGGATGACCATTTTTCGGGGTTGAAATCGCATGACCATTTGAATCTTCTAAGAGTACGTATAATGTCAAAAGCATGATTTTATTATTTGTTATATTAATAAATTTTATCCCATGCAGGGATCATAAAACATAACTAATTTTTTATATTACTGCACGTGTTTATAACTTTGCACCGTTGAATATGTCAAGTTCGAGGTGGTGGTGCGCTGACAAAATTACCCGCCTCGGGGTGGATATTTCCGTCAACGCACCGCATTCCCGCAATTCGACATGGTCAATGGTGCGGTCGGGTAAATGACGACACCGCACTTTTTTAATTTTAAAAAATCAGTGTGTCGTTTCAGTACCGACTCGGAACTGGTGCGGATACCATTAGCACCGTCATGGTGTGGCCTGTAAATTTATAGCTAGCACCGCGAACTGGTGCAAGCTGAACAACTCGAGCGAAACGTGTGGTAATTTTTTTTTTAATAAGGTGAATTTTAAGATATTCTAGAAAACTAAACCTCTAAAAGGTTTACTTATGGAAAAACAAGGAAAATATTTGTATATTTGGTTGTCAAGGAGGCATATTGGCTGTAGAATTTGCAAAACTAAATTTTCCCACTGTTTTGCAAAATTCGAAATGGAGATGGTGGGCAATGGACAACAGTAGTGCGTGCAATGGGAGCACCGATGGCAGGGCGCCTCACACAAGGTAAATTTGCACCAGTGCCTGAGAGCTCTAGAGCTCTAAAAAGTAAAAGGTGCGGATTTTTGGCCATAATTTTTTTTTATTTAACCCTGTCCTGGTGCGCAGGTTTTATAGGCGCACTGGTACAGTTTCTTAAAACCACACCTGGTTGTTTCAATTTTGGCGCGAGGTTTTAGGACACACCAATGTAGGATATTTGTAAAGCACCGGTGCGCTACAGTAATGAGACACACCAGGCGGGTTCGTACCAAGCGCACGGTGTCCTAGTGTGCTAATGTTTTGTGTGCACTGGTGCTTTCTCTAGTTGAACGCACCAGTGCGGTTTAGGATGATAAATGCGTTGGAAGAAAAACATCCACAAAAACCTCCACCTGCCAACCTCCTCTAGTAACCTCTGCTACAAACGAATGTCTGGGCTATTTTTATAAAGGGGTTCCATAAAAACATCCGCTGGAGGGTCTTTTCCTTGTAGTGTTATGTGCAGACACATTTGCAATTACTCGAACTCTTTCACGACATTGGCAACCATGTGGAGTGCATGTCGAAGTTATAGAGTTGACGTTTATTCCAATGTTGTAACCCATTAAACCCCATTAATAATTTTGTCATAGCTTCCATTTATTTCAAGGCTAAGCCTATCAGTCTTTGTACATGCCAGGAAAGATGAGAAATTATCTCCGTGGATATTTGACCGTGAGGTTGTAGGGTAAGTGACTTTCAATGTAGTGTTGTTTTCATCACAAACAAAGAGAATGTTAATTGAGAACCTGTAACGAATTTCAAAATAATGGAAAGCGTGGGAGCAAGTGTAACAGATCTAAAGAACAGAGATCATGTGCTTCCTTTTTTCATTGGAGAGATTGTGTTTATTGTAACTCGAAGAAGACCAATCTATGTGGAATATTCAAAGTGGATGCCTTTAAAACCCTTATGCAGAGTGAAGGGAAATCTCTTTTCTCTTTTGGTGGAAAATTGGTTTATCATTTCATGTGCTACACCTTCAGTGAGTGCACGGTTGTTGACTATGTCTGTGTTGTTACAATAAATCCAAATGCTCTTCTCGAAAAAAAGCACACTTTCAGCGAGTACGCGGTTCTATGTCCGTATTGTTAACATAAATCCAAATGCTCCTCTCGAAAAAACATGCCTTCTAACTACCTATTTGGTTCATATATTTTAACCAATACACATAATTAAATAAATTCGTGTTTGGTTCATATAATTTAATTTTAATTTATTATTATTGAAATCCAGAAATAAAAACTTATATGTAAAAGTTGAATATAAGAACGATCTTATATATAAAATTTGAATATAAGAATGATCACCTAGTTCATCTTGAAAAAGTTGAATATAAGACTATCACCAAATAATTCATCTTGAAGATATCGAATCTGAAGTGTGTGTGATATATATTTTCTTATTTAGCAAAGATACATATGAATTATGAGATTTAATATTTGTCTCGGCAGTTTACATGGCCTTTAGCTCTAGGCTAGCTTATCCACACAAGTGGTATGACTTCACTGGGGAAAGGAAAAGACTTAGAGTGGTCTCTCAAGATTTCAGTATCAAGTCCTTCTCACTCACTCCATAACTCAGATCTCTAAAGAACTGCTATGTAGCTACCACTTTCATAACTGTAGGTAGTATCTACAATAGAGCACACTCAAGACTAGAAAAACGTGCATTATCAAGTGGTAGGTGTAATCGCATGTTCAAGTCTTTCAACGGGCCTGAACTTGCTACCCGGAAATGAGAACTCGATTGCTTACTTCGAGCCAATAACGAGGTAATGTTAACTAAGCCTAGTCGAAATTTCAAATTTATTGGCATATTTGTATTGTAATGGTTTTTATTATTTTATTATTATTGTTTTAATTTCAACCATTCCATTAAAAGTATGATTTTCAATTTATTGAGATTTGTGACTCTTTTGTAAAGTGTTTTTATTAAATTTATTTTGAGAATGATTTGGATTGTAAAATGCTTTTATAAAATTTATTTTGAGAATGGTTTTGATATAATTTTAGTTGTTGTGATTTTAATTGAGATGTATTTTTTTTAAAGTATTTAATTTAAAATTGTATTGTAATTATAAATGAAATAAAATTAATCAATAATGTAAATCCATCTATTGCTTTTTCAACATTTGTGACTGCATTCTAAAGTGCTTTTTGGGAGCGGTTTTGATATAATTTCAGTTGTGATTTTAATTAAGATATATTTTTATTTTAATTATTTAATTCAAAATTGTATCGTAATTATAAATGAAATCAAATTAATAAAAAACTCCTAATATTTTATTTTAATTTAAATTATTTTATTATTTTGTTTAACCAAATTATTTTATAGTAACAATTCATTTTTATTGTCAACCTTTAAAAAAAAAAATTTCCATTAACTTTTAAAAATAAAATTAGTTTTAATTATAACACAGCAATTGATTTTAGAAAAATAAAATAAAAACCCACTAAAGGCGAGTTGCTTTCTTTAACTTTCTTATCACATTTCGCTACTCTTCCTATCACATTTCCCTACTCTTCCTATCGACCTTCCTTTACATGACCTTCCTTTACATCTCTGGTTACAATGGCTAGTTAATATATCTAGTATATCTTAATGAACAATTTAAACCAATTTTTTTTGCGAAGAGTCAATTTACGTCCGTGCGGTTTCTTTTGGCAAATTTCTGTGTCATATAACGTGCGATGAAATGGAGAACTACCAAGGAGTTTGCCTTGTTTTCGCTCCAATTTTAACATTCGCGGACCCTTCCATGGTTAAAATATATAGATATATTTTAGTAGTGGGGTAGTCATCTTTTCGCCTTTCAGTTGTCTAGGAGCGTGGAGGGCATAAATAAAAATGATTAAATACAACAGTAATGAAAAACATATTAATCTATACCAAATCTCACCTCTTTAACCTAATATTATACGAAGAATATTCCCACGATTTTTTTAATTAAAATATAGAATAAATGTCAATATAAATCATGACTTAATTATATAATATATTATACACTAAAAAATATATAACATATTAATGTGCCGAGAAGTGTATTTTACAGTTCAGTATGCTTTGAATGTGTAAGTATGTCGAAGGCCAAAAAAAAACCTAAAAATAAAATTAGAAATAAAATCTAAATAATATTGGCTTAAAAAATAAATTATACAACCATATAAATAAACAATTTAAAATAAATTTAAACAATATAAATTTAAAAAATGAAGAGTTTTAAGAAAACTCAAAAAAGAGATATGGTAAAGAAATAAAAATATAAATAAACCAGAGGTATGGTAAATAAATAAAACTTTTTTTTTTACTTACTTGGGAGGTATGGTAAATAAATAAAAATATAAATAAACTATAGGTATGGTAAATAAATAAAACCTCTTTTTATATTTACTCCATAAACCTCTTTGTATTTACAAAAACTCAAAAAAGAGGTTTTATTTAGATGAATCCTATGAGCCAAATACCACAAGACAAATTATTATTAATACCATGGGCCAAATACTATATTTATAAAAGAGGTATAAAAATGTAAGGTAAATAAATAAAAATATATCACATAGGAGTAAAAATCAACATCTAATTATATATGAAGCCTATGGACCAAACTAATAATAATAGCATGCAAAAAAAACATTATTAACCGTGACATTAATATTAAAATATTAATATAAATTATTATTAAATCTAATATTCATATTAATATTAAATTTAATAACTTTATATTAATACAATATTAAATTTGTTTATATATATATATATATATATATATATATATATATATATATATATATATATAAACTCTAGATATATATGGGAGGGAAGAACAAAGACATATGATAGAGATAGTGAAATAACGAGAGTGACAAAGGAAAGATGGAGATAAACTGAAGGATAGGGGAGAGGAGGAATGAAGAGAGAGAGAGAGAGAGGGAGAGGAGTGAGAGAGACAGAGAAAGGTAAGAGAGGGAGAGGGAGAGAGAGACATAAAGATGGAGGTGGGAGATAGGGATGAGGGAGGATTGGAGGGGAGAGAGGGAGAGAAGAAGAAATACATAGACAGTGAGAAGTGGAGAGAGATGGAGTGAGGAAGGAGATATGGAGAGAGAGTATGTATGTTTAGGGGTGAGATAAAGAGACGTAGAAGGAGTGATGGAAACAAGGGGGAAGAGAAGAAGAGAGAAGAAAAAAGAGAGGGATATAGTAACATAGTTGGAGAGAGAGATAAAGTGATGGGGGAAGAGAGAGGATTTGAGAGAGAGAGATGGAAAAGAGAGGGAGGGAGACACACACACACACACACAGAGGCGAGAGAGGGAGAGGGATGAAGGACAAGAGAGGACTTGAGAGAGAGGAAGAGAGTGAGGGGGGAGTGAGAGGATTGTAGGGGAGAGAGAGAGAGAGAAGAAAGAGGGAGGTATGAGAGAAAGGGAGAGAGAGGAAGGAAAGGAGAGGGCACTTGAGGGAGAGGAGGAGAGAGGGAGGAAGATAGGAGGAGAGAGGGAGGGAAGAATAAATACATAGAGTGACAAGTGGAGAGAGAGAAGGAGTGACAAGGGAGAGATGGAGAGAGTGTGTATATGTTTTGGGGTGAGATAAAGAGATAAAGAAGGAGATAGAGAGAGAAGGGAGGAGAGAAGGAGAAAGAGAGAGAGGCATATATTAACAAAGTTTGAAGGTGAAGATAGAGAGAAAGAGATAGGTGGGAGAGAAAGGAAGAGAGAGAGTGGAGAGAGGTAGGGAAAGAGAGATGGAGATGGAGGGGGAGAGAGAGGGAGGTGAGAAGAAATACATAGAGAGTGAAAGATGGAGAGAGAGAAAGAGAGATGGAGTGATAAGAAAGATGGAGAGAGAGGGAGGGAAGGGGAGGAGAGGGAGAGGGAGTGATAAATAGATAGATTGGAGAAAGAGAATGTATGTTTTGGGGTTGATATAGAGATATAGATGGAAGGTGAAGAGAAAGATGAGATAGATGGAGACAGGGAGGGAGGGACAAAGAGCTTGATAAATATGGAGTGAGATTGTGTGTGTGTTTGTGGGGGTGAGATAAAGAGAAAAAGAAGGATATATGGAGGGACACACACACACACACACACACACACACACACACATATATGAAGGGGGAGGGGGAGAATAATATTTATTGCAATAGAAGCATTGATTGCAGTGTAGATGGTGATTTCTAATCCTATTTGATTGCTTGAACTAGATGCATTGATTTTAGTGTAGATTTTGATTTCTAATGATATTTGATTACTTTCACTAGATGCATTGATTTCAGTGTAGGTAATTTCTAATCTATTTGATTTCTTGCACTAAATGCATTGATTTCGGTGTAGATGGTGATTTCTAATATTATTTGATTGCTTGCACTAGATGCATTAATTTCAATGTAGGTGTTAATTTATAATTATATTTTATTTCTTACACTAGATGCATTGATTTCAATATATATTATTTATAATCCTATTTGATTGCTTGCACTAAATGCATTGATTTGTAGATGATGGTTTATAATCCTATTTTATTGCTTACACTAGATGCATTGATTTTAGTGTATATGTTGGTTTCTAATCCTTTTTGCTTACTTGCATTAGATGCATTGATTTGAGGGTAGATGTTGATTTCTAATGCTATTTGATTACTTGCATTAGATGCATCGATTTCAGTGTAGATGTTGTTTTCTAATATTATTTTATTTTTTGCATTAGATGCATTGATTTTAGTGTATATATTGATTTCTGATTTGATGTAATTGGATGTATGATGGTACATTAATTTTAAAGCCATTAGATTAATAGTGTGCATTGATTTCAATGTAAGCACAAAAAATTATTGCCAATGTAGATTTATTTTTGTGTTATAGTAATTAAACCTAATAATATTGGAGAGCAAGAGAGACATTGTATGATGTTTACTACAACAACTCGAGCTATATTTATGATTTCAAGTGTCTTTTTCATATAAACGATATGAAAAGATGACAAAACTAACAAGGGTGACAAAAAGAATAATATAAGAAAATAGTTTGAGATTGATCACAATGAAGACTATTTGTAATTTAATATGTTCTTATTGTTCACATTTTCTATCATTCAATATTATTACATTGTCACTTTGCATTCAAAAAATTTATTTCATCATTTTTCATCGTTAATTAAATAAATCAATTTAAAATTAAAATGAATCGATAAATATCAAACATATTTTGCATATTTAAAATGGTTATATTAATATTAGATGTATTTACATATTATTGATAAAATTAATCATATGTTCCTCATATTATCGATAGATTTCCTTGGCCGCACACAACTGAAACCAGCCTAGATCCATCTTAACTCTGGATCTATCAAGCGCCGAGAGGGGTCAAATCTCTCTAGGTGCAAACCTTTCCTCAAGTTTTGCACTCAAAAAAGAGGTTTGCACCTAGAGATATTTGATCCCTCTCGGCGTTTGATACATCCAGAGTTAAGATGGATCTAGCCTGGTATCAGTATAAATTCATTTTAACTATTGATCTAGCATAACTATTGAGAGGGATCAAATTTCTTTTAAAATAAAAAATTTGGAAAAAACATTACATCCTTCTCATCTCTTATAGATCTTAATGAATATGTAGATGCTATCTATATATAATATTGTGTAATTTTTCATTGTTTTAATTGTAATTTTGAATGTTATATAAATTTATTAAATTTTCAATTACTTTTTTTCTTTGAACATTGAATATTTTATTATATACACCATTAAAATATTTTATTTTAACATTTTATTTGTATATATAGATATATATGAAGTTGATATCCACATAAATTAGTGACATAGTTTATTTAAATAGTGTATTGAAATATTATAAATTAGTTAACATAGATCTTCAAATAGTTTATTTAAATCTTACATCTAAATATTTTTAAAAGGCATAAGTTTTAAACTTCATACTCACATTGTTTTTTTTTTCTAATTACTTTATCATTTAATAAAGTTGGTACGAAATTCTATCAAGCCATATTACAATCAAAATATTTCATTTACCAACATAGATCCATCTTAAGTAAGGATCTACTATGAGCCCAGAGGGATCAAATTTCCAAATTTATTCACGTGCAAAATGTTTTAGAGTGCAAAATACAATATGTTATTTTCCATTGTTTAAATTATATTTTTGAATGCTAAATAGAGTATATATAGGACCAAAGAAAAATTTGAACCAAACAACTTAAATTTTGTTACTATATATAGATATATATGAAGTATAAATTGGTTAACATAGATCTTCAAATAGTTTATTTAAATATCTTGTTCAATTATTTTTGAAAATGATAAGATTTAAACATCTCATTCACACATTTTTTTATACTTCTAATTACTTTACAACATATTAGTTTTTTTTTTATAATTATAGCCCACATTATTTTTCTGTTTAGAACATAATTTTTAATTTTTAATTTTATTCTAGAGGGACATTGATGTATGAACAAACTTACATACCACATTTAGTTGTAATATCAACAACAAATTGACTAACCATAGTAAGGTTGATATTATTGACTTTTAAAAGTAATTAAACATGCATAATCATTTTTTTTTTACTTGGAGAATATTTTGTTTTTTTTAAAGAGACATGTGTCAACTCCAATTTGAGCATCTAGTTGCAAGCAATAACATAAAAGATATTAAAACCAAATATAAATATATAGGATGGAGTGAATAATTCTTGATTTTCAACTATATTTTGTTTTGATTTTGTTTTAGTTATCATCTACATTATATAGATTTTATGTAAATTAAAATTAAATTTTATAATTTTATCTATGTTTTAATTTCAAATATATAATAATTTATGTATGTTATTTTTAATTTTTATTCATAAGAAAAAATTACAAAAAGATGGGAGAGTTTTGAGAAATCAATAGGCTTATGAAATTAGGGTTGATTTCTCTTTGCATGATAATTACTTGTGAATTTGTTGGCTTCTTTATCATTATTATGTTTTTCTTCTTTCATCAAGTATTTATAAAAATAAAAACATGATGATCACATAGACAAAGAACACAAGGATATAGGCTCCCCAAGCTAGTGCCAAAACCCCACAAGAGGGAAAACCCGAGAAAAATTATTTCTTCTTCTTATAGAATCATATCAAAGTGATATATCCAAGACCCAAGACCAAGACCAAGACCAATACCTCCACAACTACTCCAAGTCAACCCTCCATTCTCTGCCACAAGGGAGAAAACCCAGGAAAAAACATTTCTTCTTCTTATAGAATCATATCAAGTGATATATCCAAGACCCAAGACCAAGGCCAAGATCAATACCTCCACAACTACTCCAAGTCAACCCTCCATTCTCTGCCACACTTTGTTGGCAATATCATGCATATGTTGTCATTGATGGTAACCCACTTGTAGAAGAACAAGTATATGGTAACTAGATGAGTTTACAGATCAATTTAGAGGTGACATAATGATGGAACATAATTATAGAATGATGGGACAAAGGTTTGCAAGTTAGAATTAGAAGTTTGGTAAAGGGGAATATTTGAAGAAATATACACGAGTTCGTCAAGGCCAAGTTGCATATACACACGGGTACAAAGAAGCAAAGTCGCATACATGTTGGCACACTAATTTAATAATACCAGTGGCCTTTACCATGGTATTAGCTCACAATATTGAGCGCAATAACGGTTATTTGATCCTGTCTAATATTTTTTTTTAAATTGTAGAATAGTGATAGGTTGATGATATGGAAACCCAGTCAGCATGCAGGGAATATTCTTCTATTTTTTCCAAATGGCACTGTGACAAGTGTAACAACTGGATTCGCTAGTTTGGTTTGAAAGTGAAATATTTTTAAGGATCTACTCCTAAATTTGATTTTGAATTTTTTTATGTGGGAGGATAGCCCAACCAGGGGCCGCCACATGTCGCCTATAGTGGACCCTCTCCAAGGTCTGGTTCAAATTTCATTTTATGTGTTATGGTCAAATTTTGATTTTATGATATGGTGGTCGAAATTCTGATCATGTCAAACATTTGGTTTTAAACCTATGTTTCAAACAATGGAGGTGGCATTTATATATTGTTGGTGGTATTTGGATATATATATTTTATTAAAGTCTGAACCATAGTCCGAAGACCATAGTCCATGTTTATTAATGTGGGAGCGCATTACATATTGGTAAATTCAAAATCTGATGGCGTATTGGATTTTTAAACCAAATTTTGAACATTATGGTGTTTGGATAATCCAAGGTCGGATATATTGGATCACATATAGTTTTGTTGGCATAATAATTAATACAATGGTATGGCGCACATGCAAATCTGCAAAGTCTGATTACAGGTTAATAGGCACGGTGCAAAATGTATATAGGATGGGTGGATGGTGGCTCGAACCCGTGACCTCCCTCTCCTAACTCAACGCCCTTACCAACATACCACGGGGTGGGAATTGTAAGGCCTCCGTGCCAAACTTTCATTTGAATGGCATGTATGATCCGACGACGAAAAAGAGGGGGTCAACCCCCTCCCATATGACCTCTCCACAGAACCAACGACGCGGAAAAATGCAAAACAATGGATTAAAATCCTAATTATGGGATTATCCCACTAAGCCAAGGTTATTGATTATTAAACCGTGAATTATAGAACATGTTTAAAGCACAGTTCAGACGTGCTTATCTATGTTTAAGTGCAGTCTTATGCCTAATTAATCTAGTTCCTAATTATAAGACACTTAACTAACTTAAGTTTACCACGATTACATTTAAGTTTGACCATTTACCCTATATCATTCACCTCTCAAATTTTTATCACAGTAAATTTACAAATTACAGAATACAATGTAAATTATGGAAATTTAGCAGGTTTTTTACAGATGCGTAGCAAATTGTTAGAGGAGGTTTTTGAATGACTTCCTAAAGTCAAAATATGAAATTGAGACCTATTCTAGACATCTTGGATATTTTAGTTGTCTTTAGCCTATTTAAGCATGCAAAATGGCCTTTTCTAGGCTAAGATATGCTCATTTTCCCAAGATTGCCCCAGGTGTGCAGCATAGTGTTCCTGTGCATAGCAAAGTGTTCCTCTGCATAGCATGCTTGGGAAAAGTGACTTTTGGAGGCCTTACCGAGGTCCAAATATATATCTGAAGGTACAATTGGAGATATTATGATTTATGCTACACAATTAAGTCATCAAGCATAGCCAAAAGCTTCTCCAAACCCCTGAAAAATTGTCTTGAAGTCAAGTTGTCCAAAAGTGTAGAAAACCTCCAGTGGAAATTTTATTTTTGGAATTTATCCAAAATTATAATACCTGTGTATAAATTGAAGGAGTTTTTTGTTCCTTGGTCTATTATTGACAACAACATCTTTCGCTTTTGATGAATGGATCTCTATTTGGTCATAAATACATTTTGAAGCAAAATTGTTCATGTGTGCATTATAAACCCTAGGCAGCCCATAACTTGGAAAGGTAAAGCTATGATTTATTGTAATTTGGAACTTCTTGGCAAGTGAAGAGGAAATCATCTCATGTTTTTTGAGTGGTTCATATCTTGAAATTTGGCCTCCCTTTTTGTAATGCCTCTTATCTCCCTCCATTTGTACTTTGCAAGGGGAAAACCTTAATAGTGAAAAACAGGGGAATGATGAAATGGAGTAGGATGGAGGGGTTAGGAGAGGGAAATGGGGATAGGAAAATTTAGAAAAGTAGGGAAGGGTGTTAGGAATGTTTTGGAAGTGGAATGTAAGGGAATTAGGGTAGGAGTAGACCTAGGTAATTTTATTACAGGTCTAGGTCTAGGAGGCTGCCACAAACGCAATGTAGGGATAGTGGTTTGGTGTAGGGTCTAGGTTTTGGATGTAGAATCTTAGGGGGTGAAAGTAAGGGGGTTTGAGGGATTCAAGGAGTGTATGTGGATGTGGGGAAAGGTAAAATTACTATGGGAAGATGTTTTTACCTTGGAAAATGAAATGTGGTGACTAGGAGACTCATCAAACAAGAAAAAACCTAGAGAAGGTATTAGATTGAATCTTAGGAAAATTTGATGCAAGGGTTGAGATGAATGGTATTACTTACTTATTTTAAGATTTTATAACCTTCCTTAAGAGAATAAAACCCTTTGTAAATGACTGTGCTTCATCCCACAAAAAATGTGTGTTTCACCCAAATGCATAGTGTAGTCTTCCTGTGCGTAGCGAATATGTGCAACGTAGTGTTGCTGTGCACAATGCAGTCTTCCCATGCGTAGTTCCTTGTCTAGATGTGCAACGAAATGATGAAAATTTCCAATGAGAGGCAAAACATCGAATTTCTTAGCAATAGGAGAGAGGAGCTTGATGGTAGGAGGATAGGTAAGTGCAAATGAAATATCTCCTTTGTCTATTTGGCCATTTTATAAACCAAATTGACTTATTTTGAGTGAGGATGGGACCCACTTATCATTTTCCAAGCATGATTTTCATTTTTGAACATTGTAACCTTTGGAGCCTTGTAGCTTTTTGGAACCTTCAATTGCAGTGTTAGGAACATGATGAACTTATTACATATTAGAAACATAAATTACATTTGAAACCAAATTCATAAAACAAATTTACCTATTACCACTCCTCCATTGCTGGATTTTATGTATGGATGACAGATTTGGTGACTGAAACCCTAATGACCTAATGGAGACACTGAATTGAATGAAATCATGATGATGATGGCTAAAGTGATAATGATGATCTTTTATTTGATGTTACACTCAAATGAATGATCACAAGGATAGACATGTAATTTTTTTAAAAATGAGTGGAAATAGCCCTAGACACACTATCAAGTGACCAAAATTTTATTTGAAAACCTAATGAAATGACAAAAAATTGACTTTGAGAACCTTACAAGACATGATAAGAACCCATTTTATCACGGGTGACAGGCTGTATATACTGATACTAACACCTTCATAACATAGTTCTTCCTCATATTATTTAATAAGTCATATCCAAATATTCTTCCTATCCCCGTGCTCTTCCAAGCCATCATTAGTTTTTTCTACTCAATCATTGTGCTCTCAAATCAAATCAAATAACTGATATCATACAAAAATCTCTCTTTCCAGCCTCTTCACATACTTCTACAAAATTTCTTTCCAGGGAGCCAAATCATATCTCAAACAAATCATCAATATATGAGTTACCAAATCATAATAGCCTCTAGTCAAGGTGTGGGATTTTTCATGTCAAATTTTGTTTCTTTCTCCCTCTGAGATCAACATTCCTTCTCATAGTCAATCCTCATATTGCAACATAATTCTGCTTCATTCTCTTCAATTAACCATTAATCAATGTGTTCCTAAAACAAACCAATCAACAAGCTTCAATATCGTATTCATCGCAGTCTTTACAACTCCCTCTTTCCATCTAATATAAGTGAATTTCTTGCCCTTTAATCAAATTTCTTGATGCAAAATTCAAACTACTCCCTTATTTTTCTTCATGCTTTGCCACATTCTTCCACCTCTTCCTTCTGCTTGTCAAGTATTAGAGCAATCTTGTCTTGACCTGCAACATTTAGTAAAATACCGTGAAAGAAAAAAAGGAAAAGTACAAGGATAAGCTAATTGTGTGTTGAGTTTTGTCTATCCCTTGTTGTAGGTGATGTCAAATAGGAGATACATGAGTGTAGAGCATCGTGCAATAAAAATATAGGTTAGAGCCAGACTTTCTATTGCCTTGCTTTAAAATGTGAGTATGGATGCAGAGGTAGCTCCCTAATCAAAGCTAGTCAATGACGACCACCAAACATTGTACAAGAACTTCATCCATGATGAATACATTCACTATTACCTCTCAAGAGAACTCAAAGGAAAAACATCACATTGTTAACTTTTCTAGACTTGACATCGATAATAATTAAGTAGATCTAAGGTCCACAATCATTTTTGGAATGAAATTAGGTTGTCCAAGCCTGTGACAAGCTAGATGGTTGTGTTTTTATGCTACCAAGAATAGTTTTGACAAATATGGAGCAATATTATTACAACACATCCATATTTAGTTTTTTTCTTAAATACAAAGGTTTACTCTAGAAAACCACTTTGAAAGCCAAAAAAAAAAAAAAAAACCTTTAATCTTCAACATTTTTTCACAATATATCGTAAAAATGCTAAAATCTCTAGAAAACCACTTTAAAATAAAATTAAATAAAACAAGTACGGTTGCTGAGCAACAAGTCCCTACTGAGCAGAAAGTGTTGCTCCGTGGCAGCCATACCAGAGCTGAAACATTCCCAATAAATTAAAAACAACATTTCATAATAGAGCTGAAACAACACTTAAATTCCCCATAAATTCAAAACAGGAATTATTTGATTCAGATCAATTCATATATCAAAAATTGGATGTTATGCTTGGCACTGCATTCTAGAAAATGACAAGATTGAAAAAGGAGACTAGAGTGGAGAGCATCGTGAAATTTGATCCTCTTGACGCTCTGTTGGAATACTAGAGTCTTTTTTTTGATATTGTCGAGAAATGATTTTATTGCGTTGCTTTTGAAAAACCGATATAGAGAATAGATGGAACTGATGTAATATGATATTCAACAGCATCAGAGATAAAATTTCCCCTTGAGCCATCCCTCTATACTTATTTCAATAATCGGTCTCGTCTGCACCCAATATTGGAGTCTTGAGAAAGTTTTGAATCAGTTTCAAAAAGTGGTCGTATTTGATCTACTGTGTTAGCACCTCGAGTAAGATTGAGTGGTCCACTGCGTCGAAAAACTTTATCACATTGGAACGAATTATTTGCTTTATACCTGTCCACCCTTGGGCTCGCCGCAACAAGGAATGCACACTCTCTTTATGACGAAACCCATGGGATTCAGGGCGAAAAAAGGGATCATAAATTGCATCCAATGCGTTGTATATGACAAATTCACAAAAGAGGAGAAGCAAAAAAACAACAGAGAACAGAACAAATTATTGGAGAAAACACACATTGAATATTTACTATTTGTGAACTATTTATACATGTAATCAGATGGTTATTCAGAAACTGAAATGGAATTGAATAAAAACTAATTCTAAACTAATCAGTGGAGCTAATTCTTTAACATGGAACTAATTCTTTAACACTCCCCCTTAATTTTGAGGGTTACATTGTTTTATTCCTAACTTTTGACATTGAAATTCAAAATTAACTTTTCCTAATGGTTTGGTGAAAATATCCGCTAACTGCTCCTTAGAATCACAAAATTTGAGAATAATGTCACCATTCTTGATGAGTTCATGAATGAAGTGAAAACGAGTGTCGATATGTTTTCTTTTTTGATGAAAGACATTGTTCTTCGACAAGGAAATAGCAGAAGTGTTGTCACAAAGGATTGAAATCTGTTCATTTTCTGTATATCCGAATTCAGAGAGAAGTCTCTTTAGCCACACTGCTTGACATGATGCTGAATTTGCTGCAAAATACTCGGCCTCTGTTGAAGATAGCGCAACTATGGGTTGCTTTTTGGATGACCATGAGATAAAGTTTCTGCCAAATAGAAAAGCATAGCCAGAAGTGCTTTTCCGATCATCAATACATCCTGCATAATCACTATTTGTATAACCAACAAGCTTACTATCTGCAGTGGCTGCATACGATAAACCATAAGTAGATGTACCTGCAATGTATCTTAACACCATTTTTCCATCTTTCCAATGACAGTCTTTAGGAGATTCCATAAACCTGGAAATATAACTAGCTACAAATGCTATATCAGGCCTAATGGCAGTAAGATACATAATACTACCAGCAAGTTGCTTATACAAAGTCGCATTAACAATAGTACCCACATCATCTTTACTCAACTTTGTACCAACTTCGATAGGAGTATCCACCGGTTTACACCTGTCCATCTTAAACTTTTTCAAAATGTCAGTAGCATACTTCTGTTGACTCATAAATATACCATCTTGTGTTTGTTTCACTTCGATACCTAAGAAGTATCTCATTAATCCAAGATCTGTCATTTCAAATTCATTTTTCATTTCAGCTTTAAATTTATCTAACTGCATGTTACTTGTATAAATTATGTCATCAACATAAAGACACAGTACCAAAATATTACCTTGATGATCATTCTTGATATACAAAGTGGGCTCGTGGTCGTTCCTTCTGAAACCATTATTCAACAAGTAATGGTCTATTCGGTTGTACCAAGCTCTTGGATCTTGCTTCAAGCCATACAACGCTTTCTTCAACCTGTACACTTTATGTTCATGATTTTTGATTTCGAAACTAGGTGGTTTTTCAACATACACTTCTTCATTCAAAACACCATTCAAAAAAGCAGACTTTACGTCCATTTGGTAAGTAGGCCACTTGTTTTGTGCTGCAATAGCTAATACAAATCGAACTGTATCAAATCTTGCTATAGGTGCAAATGTTTCACCATAATCTATGCTAGGTTGCTGTGAAAAACCTTTGGCAACTAATCTTGCTTTGTGCTTATTAACTTCACCTCTCTCATTTAACTTTGTTTTAAAAACCAATTTGACACCTATAGAGTTTTTATCATCAGGTAGATCAACCAAATCCCAAGTTTGATTTCTTTCAATAGCATCGATTTCATTATTCATGGCATCTACCCATACTTTTTCCTTTATAGCCTCTTCAAAACAAGTAGGCTGAAATGAAAGAAATGCAAAATTTACAATATCATCAACATCATCTTGTCCATAAATATCACTTAAGTTTCTCATCTTAGTATTATCAGAATCAGACTCAAAAGATGATGGACTGCTACTTCTTGATGAACTACTATTGGTTTTGTCTTGAACCTGTAATCTTGGAGTGTTTGTTGTAGGTGTTTGATGTTCATCTAACAGAATAAAAGGATCAAGACAAGTATTGTTCTCCATTTCATTCCAAGACTTGTCTTCCAGAAATTTCACATCTCGACTTACGACAAATTTCTTAGTTATAGGATTAAACAATCTGTATGCCTTAGATTGATCACTATATCCTATAAAAATATACTTTTCGCTCCTATCATCAAGCTTTTTTCTCAATTTTTCTGGAACATGAGCGAAAGCAATACAACCAAGTACGCGAAAGTGTGAAACTGTTACCTTTTGTCCACTCCATGCTTCTTCAGGTAAAAAATTTTGAACACTGGAAGTTGGCGATCTATTCAGGATATATATCGAACATGCAACTGCTTCAGCCCATAAATCTTTAGACAAATTTTAAGCAAACTTCGAGCCATATTCATAATTGTTTGATTCTTTATTTCTGCGACTCCATTTTGCTACAGAGTATAACTGGTTTTTGTTTGTTTTTTAATACCACGTTGTTTGCAAAAATCAATGAACTCGTTAGATTCGTATTCACCTCCTTTATCAGACCTCAAAATTTTAAAAAACTTGCCACTTTGGTTTTCAGCCTCGGCTTTGAACTCCTTAAACTTCGAAAATGTTTCCGATTTATATTTGAGGAAATACACCCAAATTTTCCTGTTAAAATCGTCAATGAAAGTAAGAAAATAGAGACTGCCAACAACTGATTTTTCTTTGATTGGACCGCATAAATCTGTATGCACTAATTCTAGTTGTTCTTTGGCTCTATTAGAGGCTGAAGCAAAACTATCTTGTTTATGTTTACCCATAATACAACTTGTACAGGAAGAGATACGACCAGACAAAGCAGGCAACCCTTTCACGATAGACTGACTTTGCAAAAAACTCATACTTTTGATAGGTAAATGACCATATCGCAAATGCCACAAATCAGAGTTAATTGGTGTTGAAACATTATGTGCATACAACTTCTCACTTTTCAACTGTAACTGATATAACCTGTTCTTTATCATTGGAATCTTTGCAACAAGAGACTTATGTTTATCAACAATCGTGCAAGTAGTATTGTGAAAGCTAACATCATAACCATGTGCATCTAACTGACCAAAAATCAACAAATTATGCGTGAAATTGGGTACATAATAAACATCATAGATATTCTTCACAACATTTTGTTTTGTTAAGACAGGTACAACACCTTTTCCTGAAGCTTTAACCTGACGATCATCACCCAAACCAATAGATGAACTGAAAGATGTATCAAGATGTGAAAACAAATCACTGTGACCAGTCATATGATTACTACATCCACTGTCAACTAACCAAACATATTTATTAGGTACTTGCACAGTCACTTGGCATGCCAAAAATAAAGCATCTGATGTTTCACATTCAATGTTTGTGACATTGGCTTTGTTTTTATTCAAAACAAACTGTAGTTTTCGACATTCAGACTTATAATGGCCATATTTTTTGTAGTAGTGACACTAAATTTTAGATTTATCTATCCACCTACGACCATGATCATTTTGAGACTGCTCTGAATGTGTTTCAGTTACCTGTGATCTATCATCAGACTGAGACTGTCCTCTACCTTTACTTCTCCTTCCACGAAAACCTCTACCTCTACCTCTATCCATAGAAGCTTTAGATTTGAAAGCATGCTCTAAATTACTGACATATAAATTAATTCTTGCTTCATGTTCCAACAAAGAACCAGTTAATTCTTCCACAGATAATTTTGTCAATTCTCTCGATTCAAAAACAGTAACGATCATATCAAATTTTGTAGGAAAACATCTAAGAAATTTTTCAACAATTCTTTGGTCATCAAGTTCTTCACCATTCATCCGAAGCTGATTAACAACACCCATAAATTTAGTCATAAACTGATAAATAGTTTCTGAGTCAGTCATTTTAAGTGTTTCAAATTGTATTCTTAGAGTCTATAATATTACCATTTTTACTTTATCATTTCCTTGATAAGAAACTTTAAGTATATCCTAAATTGATTTAGCAGTTTTAGCAGCAGTGATTTTAGGAAAAATAGAGTCATCTAATGAATTTAAAATGCATGACTTTGCTCTACCTTCTTTCTGTTTAATTTAATCAAATTGCTTTCTTTGGGCAGCAGTCATACCAGCAATTGTATTTTCCTCAAGTTCTGTGAACCCCAACTCTACTGATTCCCAACACCCTAAGCCTTGTAAACATGCTTGCATTTTAAGGCTCCAAAAATCGTAATTTTTTCCACTAAATAATGGCGTTGGGATGGAAAACTGACTTGTCGAAGCCATGTTTAAAACAATCAGAAATTTGACTCTACACCGTTAAAAGAAAAAAAAACACCACCTTTAATAAACCCGCAGTCTTTTCCCTTTTACTAGAAGCAAATAAAGAAGAGCCTCAACCCAACATACTCTTGTAAATGTAAACAAAAACTAGCAAATAATGTTTACAATAGCAGACCTTTCCTAGCAGTCATCTCTCACAGGAAGGAACTAGCAAAATCACTTTACAACAACAGACCTTTCCTAGCGGTCATCTCTGGCAAGAAGGAACTAGAAAAATCACGCACATTGCAGCAGAAAAAATTCTATCTCACACATATGCAGCAGAAAAACTGGATCCTCTTCATGCATGCAACAGCAAAATCTCCACCAGTTTCGATCAAAAAAATCTAGCAAAATCTCCACCAGTTTCGATCAAACAAATCTCTAGTAGTTTGTTCCTCTTGCCCAAGAAGAACCCCAATGCTCTGATACCATGACAAATTCACAAAAGAGGAGAAGCAGAAAAAAAACAGAGAACAGAACAAATTATTGGAGAAAACACACATTGAATATTTACTAATGTGAACTATTTATACATGTAATCGGATGGTTATTCATAAACTGAAATGGAACTGAATAAAAACTCATTCTAAACTAATCAGTGGAACTAATTCTTTAACATGGAACTAATTCTTTAACAGTATATAGATTGTAAAATTACTTGATCTATAGGGGAAGGGATAGTAATTGTGCGCTTTTCAAACCGGCACTCTTCTTTCGGACGAATGCACGACGCTTGAGGAGAACTAAAATGAGCCATCAAGAAAAGCATGGGATAGCTCTAGGAGGCTATTAAAGATTTCAGAAAATATTATCACAACATCTTAGCTGGTCAGTTAATAGGCTGTAAAGAGGCATGTGTCACTGTGCATGGTGATGACGGACACAAGTAAAATGGGGCCCACTTATTGGACAAGTGAAATAGATTATGGCACTCCACCTGCCTGTAACAATTTATGAGCATGAGATGCGCTTCAAGCTGTCTAATTAGTGAAGTTTGTTAATACTCAGTGCGCGGGGGTTTTGGAACTCTCTAAATTCGCGGGCATGCTGATTGAACGCCTGATTGAATACCCTGCTGATTGTCTGTATCATTTGACAGTTTGGGATGATTAGATTATATAACAAACAATATTCATGCAAATATGATTCTTTTATATCAGTTGATTCCCTTCCTAAGCAGCTTTAAATTTGTTGGACGAATCAATTGCATTAATTATGAGACATTGAGACGTACTAATATCATAATCTGACCAGGACATGGATTGGTGCTCTGAGTCTAGATATTGTTAAAGAAAGCCTATTTTCCATTCAAGTGCAAGGGAGATTTCAATTCTAGAAGGGTTTTTGGCCTTATATTTTATTTATGTATGGATTCTGTAGTTTTTGTTGCAGATTATACATAAGGTTGGCTGCCCGCAAATTATGATTCTCATAGTTTGCCATTTTTGAAAACTAGTAAGCTTGTAAGCTTGAGTCTCAATTTTCTTCTGACATTAATCATTTGTTGCATATTGTACATAAGGCTGCCTGCCCACAAATTATGATTCTCATAGTCTGCCATTTTTTAAAACTGGTAAGCCATTTTTGAAAACCGATAAGCTTGTAAGCTTGAGTCTCAATTTTCTTTCGACATTAATCATTTTCTTTACCATTGAATATCAAGAAGTTGAAATTAATAATTTTCTTTACCACTGAATATCAAAAAATTGAAATTAGACTATGCATTCATAAAAAAAATCAATTCAAAAATATAAGCAATGCTAACCATTTAGAGAAAGGAGTTTTGATCTTCTTGGCAGAAGAATCCGCCGATATTTGTTCAGAAAATAACATCGATATTTATGGAGATTCGAGATTTAGCACCATCCTTGGAATCATGACCTGGAAACAATGAATTTCACGAGCATTGCTTACTTACTTTATACGGTTTAATTATACAATGTTACACAAGATTGATTGCATTACACAGTCGACTGCATTATAGAGTTTAATTGCATTATCGATTCATGGTCATGCAAGCTCGATTGCAATAGACGGTAGATTTCTTGCTTTGTAACTTTGATTGATTGCTTTATGGGTTTCAATTACATAGCCCTCCACAGGCTATCACATCGATAGAAGTGTCTCTAACCCATTGCCACATTGAAATTTGTATGCATGTTATTGAGATCTATTTTCAAGTTCTAGTTATTTTCCCAACAACATTGAAACCAAAAGTACATGATTACATGCATTTAAAATATAAAATTGTAAACAGTGTGAAGTGCAGAGGTATGGAGGAAGCCTTCTTCCTTTGCACTTCGCACACTGTATTAACATTATGTAGATTATCAAGATTGACATCAGCCACTCACACCAAAAAAAGTTGCCAATTACCAGAGTTAAAATAGAGCTGACCATACAAACAACAGAGCATATGTGATGGAACATGAGATATAGTTCTCTCTGATTGTCTGCAGGAAATTTCCTAAAAAAAATAAATGATAAAAAACCATTTGAAACAAGGATGGCTTCAGTCTTGAACCGGTAAACCAAACAGACCAAACCCTCGATTAGTGCATGTGATTTCAATTAAGTACTTGTTCACTGTCCCGACTGATAGTGAGGCTGTGTTGTTTCTCACATCACAACATGGTTTATCTGTTCTGTATTCTAGCTGACAAAGTGACTCATTATGCAGTTGGGATTTATATGCTTTCTGTGACCCGCATATGCCCTCTGGCCCTGCATAGAATAACTTTAGAAGGATGCCCTTTGCTTTAAACAAGAATAAATGTAGAACAAGACAAATCTGCAGAGAACTAAAAGCAAATAAATGTAGAACAAGAAAAATCTGCAGAGAACTGAAAGCAAGTAGTTTAGCACTTTGATTGGTACCTGAATTACATGGCCCATGTTTCCTCCATGAGATGGCATGAAAACATTGTTGTTCAATGAAACAATATACTCAACTGCAACAAGAAGCGATGCTTTCCCACTGAAAGAATCCAGCTCCAATGTAAGGCTCTGTTTGTTGTGAAAGTTAGGGAAATGTTCTTCAATGCATATGCCCGCAAGCTTGCGTTCATGGTAACTCATGTTGGAGCACGCAAATTATTTCGTTGGATTTAGAGCTCAAACCAGGGAGCCATCCAGTTCGTACCCATACATCTTTCTCCAATATTAAATGCAAAGCCACATAAGGACCATGCTTCCACATTCTATGCGCCAACGTATCCCGCACAACTTGTATAGGTGCTACAAACCTCAAAGCATTCTTTGCGCCAACGTATCCCCCACAACTTGTATAGCTGATGCAAACCTCAAAGCATGAAATGCATGCCGAGTGCACAGAGGGAAATAAACCCAAGCGAAAGACCAAATGTCTATCCATGGATGGGTCTCCTCGCGCAAGGGATTGTTTAGCCACACACCGTTATTCAGTGCTTGCTTTCCTGCAGCTTGGATTGTTCAGCCACAAACTGCTATTTGATGCTTGCTTTCCTGTAGCTTTCTTTCCAGTAACTTAACAAAAACATAAACAAAAAAAAAAAATCCTAGAACCAACGATAAAGCTTAGAATGTGCCAGAATCAAAGATACCTAACATGCAATCCGTAATATGCAAGAGAGACATGGGCGACTGACACATGTGCTACATGTTAACTAAACATAATAGTCGCTTTCTGAATCGAAAATCTGCATCATGCTGAGCTTTTCCATGGTTATAACTATTAGCAATAAATGCCTACAAACTAATGCTAGCATTAGTCTCTATTCTCAAAACATGAATGAAATAAATGCGTTGAACAAATATATTCTATGATTTCAGATATGAAGAATATAGCCATATGGTCCCTTTGCCTCGGGAAGAGGCCAATAAGACCATAAATATTTCATGAATTTGATTGGTCCTTAAAATTATTCCAGCGATTTAATAGGAGGTCAGATATGATGGTTTGTGAAAATGCTGAAAACTTTATATTAACTTCAAAGACAATTAATGCTAACAAATCCATTCGATTACTATAGTCCCATGCTGTCGAACGACAGGGACTAA
Organism: Pinus albicaulis; assembly: GCA_034641835.2. Lineage (NCBI taxonomy): Eukaryota > Viridiplantae > Streptophyta > Pinopsida > Pinales > Pinaceae > Pinus > Pinus albicaulis. The sequence continues at coordinate 947,402,803 of CM076580.1, read as the reverse complement.
TAAACATAACCTTTAATCTTTAACATTTCCTCACAATATATCGTAAGAATGCTAAAAGCCTTGTTAGATGAGATGCTAAATATTAAATAGTATTTAGTAAATTAATAATTTTATTCATATTATTTTATTTTATTTATTTAACATTATATTATTTTCATTTAATACACATTATTATTACAATATTTTCATCTAATAAAAAAATATGATATTTAATATTTATTTAAATTTATCTATATTTTGAATTCAAGCAACACAAATAATTAATGGTTATAGATCTAATGCTTTGTCTTATTTAATCATGGGAGATTAAAATAATGATAGTGATGATAAGGGAGTTGTCTTTAGCGCGACGTTTTGGAGTTTCTGGTGCTGGAATTTGGTGAAAAAATTGAGGTAAAATCTTGATTTATGTTATTTAAACTGGTTTTTTGAATGTATATATAAATTCATCACCCTAAAAAACCCTTAGGACACTTACATTGTGCAACATTACCTATCAAATTTATGTTTTCAATGAATTCCAGTCGGATTTTAAAGAAATTAGACAAGAAATATCCACCGGAAAAACCTTCAAAAACTCACACTAAAGACAACTTGAATGATAAGAGGATAAATAATCAAGAGCTTTGTTTGAAGCCACTTTGATCCGTTGTTTTCATAACACTGCAGTGTACATTCTGGACTCAAAGAACTCAGGTTTATCTTAGTGAAGTAGGCTACATTAATGATTTAATAAAGGTAGAATTGGATATTCTAGAAATTTAGATTTTTAAGTCTTTTAATATAGAATTTAATAAACAATTTTTTAATAAAATATAATTTTTTATAATTTTAATTATATTTATAAATATAAAATTATTTCAATTTAATTACACCAGAGGCGTTTTTTTATGAGATCGGGTGGGCAAACATTGTTCACCCCACCCAATCAGAAATCTTCTTTATCGTGCTTCTAGCCAATTATATGGCCCTTCTATCCAATTATAAGGCCCTTATATCCAATTATATGTTGACATATGCAGACAAAATTTTGGGTCCTGGCCCTCCTTGATTTCTCCACCATCCTGGTGACTACCTGATTTCTCCACCATCTTGGAAATTCTTGCACTAGACATTTGTTGTCTATCTTAGGTTGTGGGCATCCATTAACAGCCTCCGCCACTTCCTCCAGTGCTTTTGCGGGAAGGTTTTGACTTTACCTCATGATCATGAGGAAGTTTAACGTCGATTCTAGCGACGCCTTGAGAAGCGGCTGGAGCTTCAACCACGCTGTTGCCCACATATATATCCAACTCTTCTTGGTTGTTGTCGATGAAATTTGGATTGTGATCATCTTTGGTTGTTGGGAAATCATAATCCTCCACCTCCGAGCGGGGTCCCTCCCACGCGTACTTACCATTGTTCCCTGATTTCCTGGGAAGCCCTTGGTAACCTTACGTAGGTCGTTGCTCATGGTAGTCGTATCCTTTCTAGATTATCTTGTGCTATAAATACTCTTTCTAGTGTGGATGATGGTGGAGGTCTACCAAATCATCATTCTCCTTCGTCTTTTTCTTTGTATCCGGCCTCCCACTCATTTTCTCACCTACTCTTCTTGCCTTTACTTAATAAAATTCTGCCACAACTTATGAAATGGATGAGTAACTACCTTTGTTGGATAATCTTCTCCACAAATTTTGTGCAGAGAATTAGGAAAGTTTGGCTATGAATATTTCGTATATGGTTTCAAATATATAGTGTGCGAAAAGGAGATAGACTATCTTCCAAAGATGTCCATGCCGACTAGAAGACTCCATCACTACAACCATCCTTGACACACTCACTTTCTAAAAGTAACTAATTTAGGATCAGTGGCCTTCAATCACCAATTTTCTTGTCACACTGGGTGCACATGCATGCATCCACGGGAAACTTCTATAAATTTCAATATTTGTCAAGAGGCGATAAAAGCAACGAATTTTGGGAAATCTTAATGCGACAAGTATTAATGTGGGTTAGTACGAGTTGGGGCTGAAAAAAATGGTGATATATTCCATGGAGTCCACCATGTTTAAAATAATTTTAAATTAAGGAGAGTGAATAAGAAGCGAAGATAAATTTTATTTTATTTTTTCTCAATACAGATTTGGTGAAGAAAAGTCCTCAAACAAGCTCCTAAAAGAGTTGATGGTAGTAAGAATGGATAAGAAATATAAAGTTAAAGGTTTAGCTAGTGTTTCACTACTCTATCAATTTATTTGTTTTTATTCATGACTTCTTGATGTTATGGTAGTTAAATACTACATCTTAGTTTTTGTCTTTTCTAAAGAGTTTATGGTAGTAAGAATGGATAAGAAATAGAAAGTCAAAGTTTTAACTAGTGTTTCACTACTTTATTGATTTATTTTTGTTTATTCATATCTTTTTGATGCTATGGTAGTTAAATATTACATTTTACTTTTTGTATTTTCTATAGCTATGTTTGTGAAAAGGGTAGGGAATAATGGGGTGGTCTTTTGCAAGGTGGAGATGGTGTTTGGTTGGGGGAGTTTGTGATAAAGCTTATGTTATATGTTTATGATCTTGTATTGATTTCTAAATCAGCCCATGGATTACAGATGCGCCTATATTCCCTTGAGAATTTTTTTACAGTAGTGGGGATGCAAATCAATATTAGCAAGACCAAAATAATGATTTTCTCTAATAAAAGGAAGCAAAGTCAACATATGTTCTTCTTTCAAGACAACATTCTTGAAAAAGTAAGAGTACAACTACATTGGGATTGATTTCAACAACAAACTTAATGATCCTTCTAAACGTGCTTGATGAATAGAGGTGTTAACCATTGCTTGATAGATTGTCTTTACACAATGAAAAAAGATACTTTAATTTCAATGGAATTTCACATAGAGTAGCCAAATTTGGCAAGAGATCCTTCTCAAACTAGTAGCCAAATTTGGCAAGAGATACTTCTGAGCCTAGTGTTATATTCAAATGAGCATCTTTTCTCAAGTTTTTTTATTTTTTTCCAAATTTATTTCTTTCTCATTACTGGTAAGGAGCTCCATGATTTTTTTATTTGATCCAATGTATGAGGGAATTCATGAATCCATTTTGTATGTTTCTTGAGTGCAAAGGGTTTCCTTTCCTTCATTTTCTCTCTTCATATTTGTCATTTGTTGATTCTTATTCCACCTTGGTGCTTTCTCCACTTCTCAAATGTCATATAGTAAAGCACAAGATGAGAAGGGAGCACAAAGAGGAAGGATACCATCATTACTATGCCATTATTCTGGAACAATTATGTTAGTGTTACTTTATGTTAGTGTAACTTTATTTTTAAATTTAACCTCCTATTACATTCTTTAAAAGATATATAGAAACTAAAATTTCCATAAATTTCACTTAATTATTTTTTTCCACATTCCCCACTCCCCAATGTTACTTTGCACCTCTCGGTACAAATCCTATTAATAATTGTATAAGGAAAGCAATTTGGACAAGGTGGGGCGAGACTTTTATAGATTATTTAGAAATATGTGACATTGGTCGAGAAAAAGAGGTAGAGTGTTGCAGCAACATTAACAGAGATTTTTGCGCTGCCAATCTCTCTCTATATCTATTTAAAAAAAAAAAAAAAAAAAAAAAATTATATTATATGGGATATAGAATATATGAATATATGATTGATTAAAAAACATAAAACATATTAAAAGCAACTATAAATATATAAGATAGAATGAATTGAATTGTGAACACAGTTTACATAGTAACTAGTTAGTCCCTGTGGCTTAGTTTAAATATAGCTTAATTAAAGTAAAAACAATAAAGACAAAAATAAAACAATTAGTAAAATATTGTATTGTTGAATGCTATCATTAAAAACTAAGAAAAATGATTAACTAATATTTTTTATATTAACATATATACACTTTAATATATATGTTTATTATATATATGTGTGTATTTTTTTTATATTAATATATATCATTTTTTATAAAAAAATTATTAAAATATGTTCTTAATATAATAATAAGTCATCTTGAATTGAAAATATGGAGAAAAAATTACAAGTCATGAAAATGGAAATAATAGGAAAAAAGGAAAAATTAATAAAAATAAGAAAGTTAAATAAAAAGGAAATAAAATAAAAATGAAAAATTAGTAACTAATAGGAATGGAAATTACTAAACAACCTATAATATGACATCAACCAATTACCTTATAAATAAATAAATTTAAATAATAATAAAAAATAACAATTTTTTTTTTCTAATGTTAAACTATGGATAAGAAACATAAATTTTTGGTCAATGGAAAATTAATATGAAATCAAAAGAAAAACCGAATTCGTAATACCATGCTTGTGACATGTATAGTAAGTTAGCAAAGATATCGTTACCTGCCGCTTAATTTAATTATTGAGTTTTGAAAGAGGAAAAACATATTGTCCACTACTTGAAAATTTACAATACATCAATCAGGTTTATAATAACTAAAGAGTAGCCAACAATAATGATGCAACCTAAGGCTGCCACACCCACATCTACACATATCAAATGTGTTTTCAAATTAAAACCCCAAATAAATCTCAGACAAGGGTAACCTTCATAAGCGGAAGTTATTTCCTTGCCTTAACCCTATGGTTAAAACCATACACCGAAACTCATTTCATGAAAATATCAAATAAATATTCAACTTTGCATTAAAACCCAAAATATGATGGTCCACAGCTTTAATAAACTCGCCTTATCGGAAACTTTGGTTAATCTCCCTTTATTCCGCTTATTTCTATTATAATAATTTTATAATAGAAATTTAAACATAAACCTTTAAAACTTACCATTCAGCACCCGCAACACATTTACAAATGCTTCACTTAACTTCAATCTCTGCCCTTGATCTTTGTCTGATCCAACGACTATCGAAAATACTGTGGCTTACAAAACATACCATTGATCATATACGGGCCCTACAACATAACATGTCATTACTTTTTAGAAATGCGCCTTTGGTTAAAACCCCAAAGCACCAACATTATGTCCATCCTTCATTCTCTACCATCAGATTGATTTTGTTTCTGATCAGACGGTGTTTGCATTCCAACCCTCTGCAACTTACGCGAACGTTTACTGCACAATAAAAGTGGTTTGAGGGTGCGACGTGTCGACTCCTCAACTGTATCTCGCACCTTTGGAGATTTACCACCCAAGGCACAAAAGTTGTGTGATATGTCACAAATGGTTTTATAAAACCACATAACAAAACCACATACCTGCACTCATCCGCTGTTTAAAACTTGCCCGACTCACCTTCCACACTAAATGAACCATCACATGAATCAACCCTCTGCACATCTATACATAGATTTTATCAAGCCTTTACTTTATGATCGTTGATATGGTTAAGCAAAATTCACAAGAAATGGGTTATCCGCAGATTATATACAATAGTTCGTTCATCTGTTATCACTCACAATCAATCAACAAGCGGCAACAATAATCCATATTCCAGTGATTATCAAACATAGTAATTGCACAAAATATTCCAAATATTTCTCAGATTCACAGTAAATAAACCATAAGGTCATACAGATACATGAATTGTACAATTCCACACCGTTTTTGGTATTTTCCATAAAATATTTATAAGAAAAAATACAATTGGTTTAACTACTATCAAAACCTCCTCTATGAGACCTAGCTATTGGTTTTGGACCATCAACTCTGCCTCTATCTAACCTCTCGCTTTCTCTAAACCCTAACTCTTGCACTCTTCTACCACTCTCTTTCTTCCATCACGCTCTTCATTCATTCATCACACTCTTACTCTTCTCAAATCTATCTCTGTTGTCTTTTTTTAATTCTTCAAAAGCTCACAATTTATAAAAGAAAAGGATTCATGAACCAGTTTAGTTCAAATCCAAAAAATCTCTCACTGTCTCCTAAATTATCTCTTCAACTCCTCTCTTTATTCAACAGAATCCTAGTTTCGATTTTTTTAAATCCTTCAAATCCTCACTATTCTTAGGATTCCTTACTCATCCCTAAGATTTTACAACTCACGAGATATTCTCCATAAATCAATTTACAATTAAATTTCCTCAAACTCATCTAAACATTAGGAAAATAAATAAAATGCTTAAGGGAACCCACTCCCTTTAGTAAATATGGAATAAGACTCATGGGTCTTATATGGTTTGAAGAATGCTCCTACATCAGACTCCCCAGGTTGAAAAAATTCATGGACTCTTGCTCATGAGTCACCCAACTTCTTCTGCTGTAAAATTCATCAAATTTCATCTTCCAACTGGCTATCTGTTCTCTGTCAATTGTAGGTGCATTTGCTGCCTTTTCTCTTTCTCATGGATTCCAAACTCTAAGTTGTGGATGTAATTTTGCTCTGCTGTCATAATCATCTCTTCTGCATAATGTTTGGATGCTGATATCCTGCATAAACAACTTCTCAAACAATATAAATTTATGCTCCCTGTTCTGTTGCTGTATTGCCATTATCTCAATAAAATTGAGTTCCAACTTTATGTATTTTTCCCTGTCTTGTACCTGACTTATAATCTTTGTAATTTCCATCATCCACCTATCCAATAATTTAAGTAGCATTTTCTCAATCTCAAAAAATTCTTTCTTGTTTGATACAAGAACATATATTCTTTCAACCTCATACTATCCATCAGCTGCAATTAATTCAGTTATTGAACTTGGTTCAAATACCTCCATATCCACATAAAATATGATTGATTTTTTCATCCAAATTTTTAATTGTAAACTAAAGATAAAATCTTGATATTCAAACCTCCTTTGAATTAAAAACTAAATCTGTCTGTGGACTGTACTTTTACATCTTCTGTAACCTTCTTTCTCTTCTGCATTGTCTTGTTCAAGAGCTATGTCAACTCTCCTTCATCTTGAATCTATGAGTCAACTAGCTGCTTACTATCATGTTTTTGTTTCCATAAGGAAAACTGGCTTTCTACATTTCCATACCATACATAATTCTTTATGTTTTCTTGTGCAAACATATCTCCAAGGGCAGTTTGGCCTTCATCCTGGAAAACACATTCAAAATTTAATAATTCAAAATAAGAAAATGCATTACATTTTCCATCAATTCTACTCCATAATTTCTCTGATTTGTCATCCTCTTGATGTGCATATGACATATCAAAATTGTCATATCTTCCTCCAAATTGCCTTGTCTTGAAAAATTCTGCTTTGTTTTCACTTTTCTCTGAATGCTGTCTAATTTCAAAATTTTGTTCTCTGCTCTTTTCTTTAGCCTTCCTTCCTTTCACACTTCTTTTCATTCTTCCTCCTTCTCCCTTACAAATCTGTAAGTCACTAAATTGTCTTTTCCATGCCTCTCCTTTTCAATCAAAATCTGCCAATCTCTAATCCTCTTTGATTCTTGACATGAAACAAAATCATATGCAACTGATTTTTCCTTCCATGATAAAGTTCCTTTTAAAATGAAAATCACTATCAATATCATAAATATCACGTTCCATTGAAACCATTTTCTACTCATTGAAAATGCATCATTCATGAAAACATCCTTGCCTCCATCCTCTCGGACTACCTGTCTCTTTCTAGTTTGCTGATTATATTCCTCTTTTCTCTGTTTGCAATTTGTACAAATAATACTGTCTCCAAATTTCTGTTGTGCATCAACCTTTGCCAACCGATCCTTATGTTCTTGACTGTCTTCTTCTTCTCTCCTGTTTATATCCTTTTCTGGACTAGCTATACCTCCTTGGACTGAATTCTCTTTATAAATTCTTGTTCTAGCATCTTCCACAGTATAATATTTAGTAAGATCCTTTTCCACTAATGCTCTATTATGTTCTTCCAAGAAAATTTCTTTTCCATTAACTATCAACACAAGTCCATAATTTTTGAGTAAAAATGAAAGAGATAATCCCATTACCTCAAATGGTTGCACTATACACATACTTTTGGTTGTTCCTGTCATAAGGTTATCTTCATACTTCTCTTCGGCTTCTTCTTTTGCAATCTGCAATTTCCTTTTATCTCCAGATTATTTGTCCTTCCTTTTCCAAATATCACTATATTCATTACCTCTAGCTTTCATGGTAGTTTTCAACATTTGTACATGTGTAGTGTCTTTGAACACATGTTCATCCAAGAACTGTTCCATTACAGTCACCTCTTCTAACATATTCATTTCTTCAGCAACCTGTATAAACATATCTTGTAAAGATTGTTCATCACCTACATACATACACAAATCATGAGTTCCAAAAATACTAGGCTTTTCTTTCTTTGATGTCTCAATCATCACATCTCTCTGTTGATCCGAACTTGTCCAACAGTTCAAGAATTCATCAATGATTCCTTCCTCAACAAAGTATCTTCTTGCTTAGGTCTATAATAGTCATCTTCCATCTCTAATTCAATTGTTCTGAATTCCTCTCTTAATCTGATATGCATTCTTTTGTTTATCTATTTTTGCAACAACATCCATTTTATCTTCTTCTTTCTCATATTCCAACCATAACTTTGGTCCTTCATACTCTTCTCAAGCAGAATTATTATTGCATCAACACTTGCTTTCAATTCTGCAATTTCTTTGTCAAATACTTCTTGACTCATTTCCTTACCTTTTCCATTTTCCTTGGCATATTTATTTCTTCTGTTGTGGCTTCTCTCTGAACTCCTATTATGACTATCAGCAGTCACTTTCTCCTCCATCTCTATGAGCTCCTCACATACTATGAGCTGCACTAAGCCTATGCAACAACAAGTCCTCCCTGCTGCCACTTACCTCACCAATCCCCTCTCTGGACTTGGTATTTTGGTAAGCACTGGTTCTCTATTTTTGGAAACTCTTGAGCATTCTTCTTCTACTCCTCCTAGGCTTATATCCTCCACTCATTGTCTCTTGAGAACACTTCAGTTGTTCTTCCTGCCCAACTTTTAGCTGGAATATTTAAGTTCACTGCCACTAACATAACTCTTCTCTCTCTTTACATAGCCTTCTACTGTGTTATGATGCTATCATTTTATTTCTTATAGAAACAATTCAAATGGAACCAACATCAAAGTATGGCTCATACCTAAGAGATATTCAAATGATTGATCTCTTTGAGCTTCCATTGGCTTGGACAATACACATGCTGCTTTACTTTTCACTGTCTGCACTTCAATTCTTCTGTCAATTAAATTTCCCTTCTTGCTGAGTACATCCATATTCATTTTATTTCCTTACAACATTTCTGTTGTAATTTCTTCATTCATTTCTTTGTCACAGCTACTTGGCTGAAAATTCTGTTGTTGCTTTCATCACATACAAGTATCATTAAATTTTTGTAAAGCTTTTACCTGATCCTGTCTTCCTCAAGTCTTTTTCACAATATACCTTTAATGAAATGTTGAAGTTCTCATTGTCTGCAATATTTCAGAATTCCTCTTTGCATACAATCTCTTGTGTCCTGTGATTCCTCTGTATCGAATCCATTAAAATGAAAATAATACACATGATGAGAATAAAATACAATCTTTTTCAATCAAATCCACAGAGCATTAGTCTAGCTCTAATACCACAAATTCATGCAACCAAAGGCTGCCACACCCACATCTACACATATCAAATGTGTTTTCAAATTAAAACCCCAAATAAATCTCACACAGGGGTAACCTTCATGAGCGGAAGTTGTTTCCTTGCCTTAAACCTATGGTTAAAACCATATATTGAAACTCATTTCATGAAAAAATCAAATCAATATTCGACTTTGCATTAAAACCCAAAATATGATGGCCCACAACTTTAATAAACTCGCCTTATCGGAAAATTTGGTTAATCTCCCTTTATTCTGCTTATTTCTATTATAATAATTTTATAATAGAAATTTAAACATAAACCTTTAAAACTTACCATTCGGCACCCACAACACATTTACCAATGCTTCACTTAACTTCAATCTTCGCCCTTGATATTTTTCTGATCCAATGACTGTTGACAATACTGTGGCTTACAAAACATACCGTTGATCATATACGGGCCCTACAGCATAACATGTCATTACTTTTTAGAAATGCACCTTTGGTTAAAACCCAAAAGCACCAACATTATATCCATCCTTCATTCTCTGCCATTAGATTGATTTTATTTATGATCGGATGGTGTTCGCATTCCAACCCTCTGCAACTTACACGAACATTTAATGTGTGATAAAAGTGGTTTGAGGGTGCGATGTGTCGACTCCTCAACTGCATCGCGCACCTTTGAAGATTTACCACCCAAGGCACAAAAGCTGTGCGATATGTCACAAATGGTTTTATAAAACCACATAACAAAACCACATACCTTTGCTCATCCACTGTTTAAAACTTACCCGACTCGCCTTCCACACTAAACAAACCATCACATGAGTCAACCCTCTGCACATCTATACATAGATTATATCAAGCCTTTACTTTATGATTGTTGATATGGTTCAGCAAAATTCACAAGAAATGGGTTATCCGCAGATTGTATACAATAGTTTGGTCATCTGTTATCACTTACAATCAATCAACAGGCAGCAACAATAATCCATATTCCAGTGATTATCAAACACAGTAATTGCACAGAATATTCCAAATTTTTCTCAGATTCACAGTAAATAAACCATAAGGTCATACAGATACACGAATTGTACAATTCCACACTGTTTTTGGTATTTTCCATAAAATATTTACAAGAGAAAATACATTCGGTTTAACTACTATCAAAACCTCCTCTATGAGACCTAGCTACTGGTTTTGGACCATCAGCTTTGCTTCTATCTAACCTCTCGCTTTCTATAAACCCTAACTCTTGCACTCTTCTACCACTCTCTTTCTTCCATCACACTCTTCATTCATTCATCACACTCTTACTCTTTTCAAATCTATCTTTGTTGTCTTTTTTTAATGCTTCAAAAGCTCACAATTTATAAAAGAAAAGGATTCATGAAATAATTTAGTTCAAATCCAAAAAATATCTCACTGTCTCCTAAATTATCTCTTCAACTCCTCTCTTTATTCAATGGAATCCTAGATTAGATTTTTTTAAATCCCTCAAATCCTCACTATTCTTAGGATTCCTTACTCATCCCTAAGATTTTACAACTCACGAGATATTCTCCATAAATCAATTTACAATTAAATTTCCTCAAACTAAACTAAACTTTAGGAAAATAAATAAAATGCTTAAGGGAACCCAATCCCTTTAGTAAATATGGAATAAGACTCATGGGTCTTATATGGTTTCAAGAATTCTCCTACATCAAATAACAAGGAGATAAACGTGTGACACATGCCCTGTTTGTTAGTATTACCTTCTAGAACCTTGTTGTCGATTATGGAGAGGATGTTGTTGCCAGCATGTCTATCTTTGATTAGGATGTTTTCTTACTTTTCATTGTATATATATGTGACTCAAAAGGCCTCACATGAAAGAGGGGAGACTGAGAAAAGGAATGAGTATTTTATTTTGAAAGACATTGCTGCTAGTACAATTATTGTAAATTTCTCGTTTAAATTCATTTTGGTGTCATTAATTTTAGTAGAGAAGCACTGCAATACAACAATGGTCGAAAGATGAGATTGTGATGAAAGGAGTCTTCATTAATCATCAATGGTCGGTGAGTGTGCATGAGGGGAGCGAGTTTCATACAAATAAGGTTGAATATACCTTGTATTGATATTTCCTTTCGCCTCAAGTTCTATCTGATTGTAGTTTTAGGCCCTTGTATCTAGAAAATTGGATTGAAGTGATTTCTTATATTGTTACGTCAGAGGCGTTTTATTTGTGGGTTTGGGGTGAGCAAACAATGTTCAACCCAACCAATGAGAAACACTTCTCATTGCCCTTGCAGCCAGTGAAATCTTGACATGTGGCAGCTCCTCAAGCAATAAAATTGTTCTATTTTCCGACCAGCTGTTGATTTGAAATTTCAATCTCTGAAATTTAGATTTGCAAATTTCTCTGAAATTTATTACGTTTGAAATTATTATTCAATGAGATAAATTTACATGGCACTAGAGTTTCATTTTGTTCAATGACTGAAATTTACACGGCAAATTGAAATTTATTACGTTTGAAATTCTTCAATTACTGAAATTTACATAGATTTAAAATTCAATGTGATTGACATATTTTATCGCTGGTGGATAAGAACTGTTTGCTGGTGGATAAGAAGTGACTGCACCTCTGTTCCCTGCAATTCTTTGTGTCTTTTCATGGCATCCGATATTAATTTCTGGAATCATAGTTTATCAACTCCAACCACCCTGGAATCATGGTTTATCAACTCTAGCCACCCAACCATTTAATACATAGAAAAAAAGAAACGCAACCATTTAATGCATTGAAGACTATAATACTGCCGACTTCCAGCTTGCAGCCGACTTTGATGTGCTTAAATGGACTTTGATCTGGCTAAACAGAGTAGTGCCGACTTCTAGCTTGCAGCCTAGCTATAGCCCAGTTCCAGCTTCCAGCTTCCAGCCTGAAGAACTTGCAGTTGCAGCCGAGTTCCACCTTGAAGAACTTCGGATTTAGAAATTGCTGGTAAGCTTCTGTTACCTGCAATTCGGAAGAATATCAGTGCATTACGAATTTAGGAAGAATATCAATGGGATGTTTTTTAATGTTTTCATCACACAGTGAAAAGGGTTAGAATATTAGATGAGGTCAAACTGAAAATAATACAACTTTGTGGACAAACTGTTTGATTCAAACAACATTGCAAATTTCAAAAATAGTCTACAATGTCCTCTAAGTTACCTTCTTATAGCATAACTGAAGATGGCAGCTTTGATTAAGCCGTCCTTCTCCTCAATCTACCACTATGGGTGAAATACAATATATCATTTCATAGTGTGGGCTGTTTGTGGCCAGTGGGTGAAAATAGCTTATTTATTGCTGGCTTTATTTTAGACGAGGGTCCACATTGATGTTCAATAAAGGAGGTCTATTGTAGTCCAGACACTATGTTAAAAACCAATTTTGTATAGGGCTCGTATAGTGTGATTATTGAGAGTAACACCTAACCAGTAATTCATGCTTTCACTTCAACTATTATGCATTTATGTAACCATCAAATTGCACCCATTATATATCTAGTCAATCGTTAAACATTGCCATATCAAGAGCTATCATGATATCTTAAAAACATAACAACTATCCGATCTATTTACTGGTATCCAACATCCCAGAGAATGAACAATAGAAAAATACATCATCACCATAGAACATAAAAATAACAGAATTTTTAAAGGGGACTCATTCAATTTATCTCCAAAATAACTCAGTATGTCATTCATAATCGTTCTTCAGTCATGAGACTGTAATATCCCAAAGGGATTTCTGTCCTTATTTCAAGTAGTTTCTATTTTCAAACTCACCTTGAATCTCAGTAGAGTTATTTTGATATTTTCAAGGTAGTTTTTATCTTCAATTTTTTTATGTTTGAAATTTCACTAGAGTTATTTTGATATTTCCAAGGTAGTTTTTATCTTCAATCTTTTTATGTCAAATGCTTGAATTTTACTAAAGTTATTTTGATATTTCCAAGGTAGTTTTTATCTTCAATTCTTTTATGTCAAACCAAATGCTTAGACAAATTATTTTGATATTTCCAAAATAGTTTTTATTTTCAATTTTTTTTATTTAATGTAAAACTTGAAATAAATATTAAGTGAACACCACATAAACTCATAGATTTCAATTTATAGAATTGAAATATGATATCAGATTTACAATGGATTTTATAAAATTATCTACAAATTTAAAATTAAATTTTGTAGAATTTTATTAATATATAGAATTATCTCAAAAACAATTGTATAAGAATGTGGGGTGTATACTCTGTTAGTTGGGCTTAATAATGCCTACCTGTAAGAGGAGAAATTCCCTATGAAGATAGGGCGTGGTTCGAATTTATGTTCAGGGAAATTTGTACTCTGTGTATGTCTTGTAGAAATCAACATTCAGGTCGATGTTCTGATGGGTATTGTACGAGCATAGATCTATGAATTAAAGTCCAGTGTGTAGTTATCGGATTGGTGTCCCTGTGTAAGACGTTGCAGCAATTTGAATGGAAGAGTTCGTCGTATGAAGGAGGATCTTGGTTCTTCGTGAGATTCTTGAATTGATCCATTCTCTGTTATCGGACCCTTAATGATATGGATTATGCAGTGCCAAGCACGGAGGGGTTTATCTGCAACATCTGTTATGGATAACAATGCAACGCGCTCGGTGGTGAGGCTTGGGGTTACCATGGAATTAGACCACAGAATACAATTAAGTTCTGTGTGGAATGTCGTGTGACCTATGTGAATAACGAAACCATAAGAAGACGAAATACCTTCGAAGAGTTGTGATTAGGAATTGAGGATTGGAATCGAACCGTGGAAAACCACGAAAGGAATGAGTATCTTGTCGTTGGGCTTGTGAGTAAGGACCGGAACCCCGCGTGGAAGAGCAGAACCTCGATGAACAGTGAACGCGGGTTGGAGTGAACCTGGCGGTTTGATCACACCGCCTTCGTAGGCTAAGCGGTAATTGGGAAATCAGTGCGATCCCATAGACTGGGTGACGCGTGTCCCTGAGCAAATTTGAGAAACCGCTCTCATCGGGAGTTAACGATCGTGCATTTAGCTTGCGCGATATCCATTAGATCATAAGGAGCAGTGCGATGTGCTCTCCACCTTCAGATGATTGACAAAGTTGCACAGCCGAAGAACCAAGGTGTGTAGGTTCTGTTGTCGTGGGCCCGAGACAATATTTGTTGGAATTTGAATGTAGTCCACAGTTGAGTTGATCAAATATATGTATCGGTGTTGGTTTTAATCATGGAATACGGAATATCGAATGCATGCCGAATATATGGTTCATACCTTGGTCGTTACCCAATGTCTGATGATTTGATCAATTAAAATGGAGAGAATTATTAACATGGGTGAATTACACTATTCGTATGATAATCCGAATCTGCTTGAATGGATTTTGGTCGTATGGGTCTATTATAATGTTGAATGGAAGACGAAGTGTGTTTTGATATATTGCGGTTGAGGAGAGATATAAAAGGGCCGTATATAATTGTGGGTAATTGTAGGAGCCCGGGCATCAAATAATAAAATACCCACATCATTGATAAAAAAAAATCAGTTTGCAATATTCAAAGACACTCTTTCTGATTAACACTTTATCGGTTTATATTTAAAAATACAATTGCAAACTTTTCGGTGACATCATCCCATGAAGCTATAATCTGAAGTAGAAACTTTACATTTGTCCAACTTTAAAATGTTAACCTTTTTAAACTTTGCATTTGTCCAACTTCAAATTGTTCCTATTTTTAAGATCTTTTCTTCCATACTCTTGAAATGGGAGAAAATCTTAAACACAAATCAAGATGATTGGTTCAGAAAATTAAAAATTAAATTATTAACAATGGAGGCATATTGAAAATTTATCTAAAATCAACATGATTAGTTCATAAAACTAAATTATTAACAATGGAGATATATTCATAATTTCTCTTGATAAATATTATTTGAAACTAATGTTAATGTTGTACAAATTTATTTAACATAATTAGTTTCAATACATCTTAGAAAATTAGACCCCACAATCTATGATTTATTATCTTGAACTATATCATTGAACTATTTAGTTAAATTTCAATTAAGAAATACAAATATTAATTTTCAACCACCAACCACTAATTTTGAACATGAATTTTGCATTATTTGTATTTTAGACAACTTTTCTTCTTTTATAGAAATCAAATTTGTGATCATTAAGGCATGAAAGGTATTAAATTCTTGTTATTTATAGAAGGCATAAAAAATTTAATAATTCCGAGGACTATGGATTTATGATTGTATAAGATTTTTCGTTATATTGGGGCATTCAAGGCACAATGGATTTATGCTTTAAGGTGAGCACCTAAAAAATTTAATAGAAAGTTTTTATGAATCTTGTCAATTCTTGTTTATTTCCTTCAACTCTCTTAAATTGAGAACCTAGAAGTTTTCTTTCCTTTATGTACACATCCTCTTCTTCAGTTTCTTGACCTTCATATTTATATTCGCTAGCAGCACCTTGTTTTAACAAACCAGCTACATCGCCATGGAAACATCCTTGACCCGCAATGGGATCTCATCGCTCCTTTCTGGTGCTATCGATCTACAACCAACCCTACAGATCATTACACTTGAACAGATAAACTATGCTCGAGCTACAATGCCTCGCTACTGCGTATCACTGTCCGATGGTGCTCACAAGCACACCATTCTACTCCCTTCTTCACATACAAAGTTTGCGCAGAATGAGGAGTTGCAAATAGGCTCGATAATTCACCTCAAAAGAAGCTCGTGCATGTATGCACATCATTCCATGTAAGCTACGCACATTCACTTCCCTGCTTCCTCCCCTTTATTGATTCTCCTCTTATGTCCCTTTTTTATCTCAATTCTCATTCCTAACATTTTACTTCCCCTCTTTGCTAATAAATATCTCATTCTTGTAGGTCACTTTGTCTCATCGATCTTGAAATACTATAGCGTGTTGCAACATTGGTTGGTGACCCAACCCTTATTATTCTCTCCACTGAATAGATGATCCAAGCCACCTCATCCTCCTCTTCTTCCTCTCCCTTTTCATCGCCACCCTACATTGACATTTACTCCTTGTCCTCCCAAAACTCCACCCTAGCATCTACAACTGCCCTCCCTTTTAAAGCACTCTCCCCTACCCTAAAATCTTGGTCCATCCAGGGCAGAGTCCTTTCAAAGACACCCCTTCGTGAATATAGCAATGCACGGGGAATTGGAAAATCACTAGGGTTTGACCTTGTCGATCACGAAAGCGATCAAATCCACGTCTCCGCCTTCAATGAGTTGGCAGAATACCTACATGCTCTCATTAAAATTGGCCACATTTACAATGTTGCAAATGGGACCATCAAGATCCCCAACCCTTGATATAACCATCTCAAACGGTCGTTCGAAATCCTCCTCTTCTCTTCATCAACAGTGTCACAAATCTTCGCTGATGACCTTACAATTCCTTCCCATACCTATCAATTTGTGCCTATAAGTTCCCTCAAACTTTCACCTCCTAATTTAATCGTTGATGTCATAGGTATTGTCGCCTCCCTCTCTCCTATGTCTATCATTCGCAAACGCGATGGCTCTCAGACTCCCAAGAAAACTATAACTCTTCGTGATATGTCCAGGAGCAGCATTGATGTCACTTTGTGGGGCGAACACTGCCATGCTGAAGGTCGTGGACTCTCCGAAATGCGCATGGCTCGTGTAATTTCTGTGCTTGTAATTAAAGGGGGAAGGATCGTCAAGTTCAATGGCCAAACTATTGGCACAATCCTGACCACTTTGCTACTTATAAATCCGGATGTCCCTGAAACATGACAACTGAAAGAATGGTGTGACGGAGAAGGAAATAAAGCACCCTCACCGTCGCTCAGTCGCAAATACACAAGTACAAGCAAGAGGCCTTTGAGTTCGAAAATAATTGCCGACATTTTGTCAATGCAACGTGACAAAAATATCCCATGGATTTCGCTTCGTGCTACTGCTACCTCTATTAACATGGATGATTTCTACTTCCTCGCATGTCCCCTTATCATTGATGGGATGAAATGCATTAGAAAGGATTTACGACAAGATGAAAACACCTAACGATGCACGAAATGTGAAGGCTCGTTCAATGAGTGCGACTATCGCTACATTTTTTGATTCCATTTGCAAGACCACACTGGCCACCTCAAAAATGTTGTCGCTTTCGAAGAAGCCGCAAATTCCCTTCTTGGCGTCTCTGCAAAGGATCTCTGCCTCCTCTCAACCGATCCTGCAAGTGTTTTTGACATATACAACAAAATCAAAGGACGACATTTCCTCTTCACACTATCTTTAAATAGGGATAGATTCAACGGTGTTGAATGACTATGCCCAACTCTTATGCACGCAGAAGAACTTGCTTACGATGAGGCATCAACTACCCTCCTAGAGGCCCTACAATCAGGTCCTCGCTCCCCTCCCCCCCCCCAACCCATTCTAACACAAACTCTAGCCGTTTGTTTCTTGCTCTCACTCATCTCTCCCCCACCTCTCATTCGATACATACTTTCCCCATAATAGCTTCCTGCTAAAATGCCCACCCTCCACCACACATTTTGAATTCCTTCCCATCATTCCCCTTGCAGTCTTCTTAAACCTTGATTTCCATTCCTCATCCATTTTTCAGACATCTTTTGTAGTCGTAACTATATATTTTCATTCCCCTTCTACTTTCTACTAGTTCTCCTAAACGCTTGAGTGCCCACTCCTTTCTTCATGACGTTTTGTATATATGTCATTCCACTATGCTTTAATGGATCTTTCTAATATATGAACATTTAGTCACATGGTTTTGCCTTTCCTCCTTCATTGTTTGATCTTCTTTACAACACACACATTTTCTAAATGTACATATCAATATGCTATGCTTACTATAAAAAATAATACATAAATTGCTTCTTCTCTTTTTGTAAAATACAAAATATGTCTTCACTTTACTCTAGCCAATACATGCAACATGTAGTTAATTTCAAAATAAATGTTTTTCAATTTGAAATATCCAACACACATTTCTAAGCAACCCATAATCAATACATTTTCTCTTTAATAATCACTCGCAATATACTTCATGCATTTGACATACCTTTCCTTACTTGCAACAGCTATGCCAACCCCACCAGAAAAAAATGTGGGAAGGGAACAACAATGACGCCACTACGCACTTAACAAAGACATCATCAATGCACATCGTCACCTCCTCTCTTCAAATCATCGAACAAACCTTCACTCTCAAAACAACATAATTCCCATTCCTTCACAAAATTTTGTCCTCCCCATACATCCCACCCAAACTTTCCAACTTCCCCTTCCATCTCCATTTCCTGACCGACCCTTTCCAAACGCTTCAACTCCTTCAAATGTTGCGTACCCTTTACATATGCCACCCCATGTTCCTCCCTTTCCACCTCCCCAACAATTTCTCCCCATCCTTCTCCAACATGCACATTTTTGCTTTCGTGAAAGGATCGATGCACTTTGTCCCATCCAAGTTTGCTCAATTTGTCATGAAACTTACCCATCCATGAGAACAAAAACAAGTCATCGAATACTTTGTTGTACTCGTTGTGCTGCCAAACGACCAACTCATCATTTCTCCTCTACGAATAACATCGACCCAGGTATCCAACCACATGTCCTATCCTGCCTAACTCAAGTTGAAGAGATGCTCATTGCTCGTGTCAATCCCATTCTTCAAGTCACCCACGCATGTGGTGGCCAATTGAAATATTCTGGTCATACTATTAGCTTTCCACAAGATATCACAAATATTTTCACCTCTCTTCCTCGCATGTTGTTAGAACTAGACATCCTTGTTGTAAACAAAACTAGCTATGATGAAAAAAACTATGCATTTTTTGTTATTCGATCACATGTCCATGCAGCTTTGCAATTCAAACTACAAAACGACCCATACTACAAAGATGTCCATATTAACCAACTTTCCCTCTCTACTTTGCCTATTTCACCTAACAACATTTCCAACATGCTACACCATATCAGCACAGCTTCCATCACACTCCATGAAGCCATTCCATAAATTCCTAATGCAACTTAATGTTAAACACCTACAACACCTTAATGCAACTTAATGTTAAACATTGCTTACATATTGAGCAAGGATTATGAATGTTTCATAGAACTCAAATTCAATTGTTATTTCTTGAGTTATTTCTTGGAATCCTTCTCTAGGTCTTCCTTATCCCTTGATTCTCCCTCTAATTTCACCTATAACTTGGAACCTCCATATTCTCTTATTTAAATTTTGTTTACTGGAGCCACCATAAGGAGGTTCATATTATTACTGATATCCATGACTTACTTTTCTATATTTTAAAATATCTCTTTTGTTGGATCTCGAGGGTTATAATGAATATATTTGTTGAGCATGGATAGGGGTTTATAGCTTCCTTTTTAAATTGATTCCTTGATCCCCTCAAACTAGTCACAAAATTATTAAAGATTCATTTTATGATAGAAATGTGATTTTTAAACTATCATGGATATTCCAATATACATTTTTTCATAAAGAATATGATAAAATAGATTGAAACATATACTATAAGGTTTAATTCCCTTAGATTGCATATTTAATAATTATTGGTTTCTACTTATGCATGTAATATATATAATGCAAAAAATAGAGAAAAATAAAATATTATCACACACTAACCGCAATGAACACAAAATATGATATGGGAAATCTTTATGGAGGAAAATCCAACTGGAAAGTGAGGCTTCTCTATTCTCTTTTGTCTCAAATGGAAATAATGCAAGTTCAAAGGAGATGGAACTCTTTATGGAGTAACTTGAGACCTACGGCCTAATGGGATATGATAGACATTAAAACCATTTTTTTTTTCTTTCTCAGTCCCACTTCAATTTTTTTCTACTCTCTATGGAACAAAATACAATTGAAATGAATGGAACCTCTTTTCCTCCTATTAACCCAGTTATAACATAGCCTAATATACAATTATGGGTGAAACTTGACTCAAACAACTCTTAACTGGAGTTACAAGTTTGAAACTTTTAGAATCTTATTCATAGTCTTTGAATGGCTAACCATTTTCCATGAGTAACCTGGGATGGCATGACATCCACTTGAATCATGGTGGTTCAGTAGGAAGGTCAAAATTATAGGTGACATAACTTTTGAATATGGACCCCATTTGACGTCTTTCTTGCACTGTTAGAAAGAGACCATAGAATAATATGATATGGAAAAAGTGAAAGTTTCTGGACCCAAAAAAACTTCATTTGATGCCTCAAACTACCTTCAGAATGTTTCAACCCCAATTCTCCAAACTATGACCCACAAATAAAAATGGCCTTGTGAGCTAATTCCTCTAAATTTTCCACTCTAAATGCAATGAGATGAATGAAGAATAATATAATGATCAAATTCAAATCAATTTATCACACACACACAAACACAGACATAGATATATACAGAGTTAAAAAATAATAATTATTAAATTAGTTGATATCTAAAGGAAAATTAGCCTTTATAGTATAGATTTCTATTTTATCAATTTTTTTGTGACAAACTATTATAGTGGAATATTCGTGGCAGTTTACAAACCATACATCTTCATAATACATAATATAAATGACATTTTCACTTTTAGGGTGTATTGTTTCCTCTTTTCATTGGGAATGTGAATCCATGATGCACTATGAAATACACAAAAGTAGCCTACGTCTAGCTTAATTTTATTCCATGCTTCTTCATGTGTTATATATCTCAAAGCCTTTGTGGGAGTGTTATTTACTCTTTAAATTTCATAATTAATTACATTCGCCCAATAATGAAGACTTAATCACTCATAGTGTATCATACAAATGACCATTTCTTTTTAGGTTGATTTTTTTTCTCTTAGTAACACCATGTTGATGTGGTGTATATGGAACTGTTTATTGAATTTGAATGTACCATGTAGCACACTAATTTTTGAAGTCTTTGTAAACATAATCTCATCCATTATATGTATTTAACCTTTGTATTCAATATCCAGATTGATTTTCTACAAAGTCCTTATAGGCAAAGAAAAGTTCAAAAACTTCACTCTTAAGTTTTAAGAAGTAAACCCAAGATGCATTTGGAGAAGTCGTCAATGAAATTTAAAAGGAACTTGTACCTTGAGAAAAAATAAGAATAAATCATACCTAAAAATAATTTTGAATACGAAACAAAAGGGCCAAAGTGTTGAACAAGTGTTATCATTGATATCAAGGGAATTTCGGTCATCAATATAAGTCAGTGTAGACCAATATGTGCTTATGAGCTCCAAAATGATGATGTACAACTCGTCTTGAACATGTTTTTTCATTGGTGTCAAAGGAATTATGGTCATTAATACTTGTATGATGTAGAGTGTTTATTGTAATAAATATGTAAGGTCTTATAGCAAAAGTTGAAACAATTAGATTGCTTCCTAAATATAGATGCAACGATCAAAATAAAGGTCTCGTTGAAAAAATTGAAACAAATGTTAGTTTCCAGGTTTATGATCATGGAAGAAATTTGAGGAAGAAAAGGTTCATATTCCACCATCAAGTCGACAATTGAGGATCGATCTGAGCACTAACATCATTGTAAGTACTTTTTTTTTCTCAGATAAATTTAAAAGAATGGAGCGAATTGGTGTGAAAGCCACTAAAATTAGCTACCATATAGTCCTAACATATTGAAGTTTGCAGTGTAGTTATTTAAATTTCTGAAAGTCGGGGAAACCTAAACAAATGAATACAAATAATGAAAAATGGACCACTGCACTCATGAATTCTAGTGACTAAGGCCAACATGGGAAAGCAACTTAGGAAATACAAGGCGGTTGAAAGTATGGAAGCTTAAAATTATTGTTTGAAAATATGGAAAAGTAGAATGTTGTTGTCCCTCCATCAAATTTCAATGGTTAGAAATGGGGACAATGCATTGAAAAAAACAAAAAATTGAATTATTTCATGAAACTGCCACTTATAAAATATATTGGACATGTGGGGACAAACGCTAGTGAAGAGAAATCTGAACTAGGAGGCAAGGTTCTATCTAAACCTCTCCCTTTGAGCAATTAGAAGAGTTGTCTCATGAAACGAGTGGAGCCGGTTACTCGTATGGTGATGGTGATATAGAGATAGATAATCTTCTTGACAACAATGACGATTTTGTGAGTATATGTGTGACTACGTTGGAAATAAAAGTTTGGAGTTATAGCAACAAGAGTCACACCAACAAGGGTTACAATAATGAGATTTGTAACATGAGAAAATCCAAGAATCACAATAATGAAAAAGAAGTCCAAGAGTTGCAATAGATTGATAATGTATATGTTTTTTTGCAACATAATGATAATTACAAATGATTGTGCCAAATTTGTAGCAATGACAATTGGGGTTGGAGTTGCAACAATGACCACTGGGTTTGAAGTTGAAACAACAAGAGTTGCAACACTTGTGTGTAAAGTTGCAATACTTGTTGTGGAGTTATAACATGAGTGTGAAGTTGCATCCATAGTTGCAACACTAGTGTAAAGTTACAATCATTGTCTTTTCTCTGGTTCAATATTGTTTACTTCTGATTTTCTATGTACTCTTGTGAAAGTGGGAACACATTATTTACATTGATACTAGCCTTAATGTCCATACCATGCGTTAATACCAAGGGACATTACAATGGGTGAATACCATGGGTTTGAACCATGGATTAGTTTAAATTGAGAAAAAATAAAATAAAAATAGATGGTCATGTAAATCTCACTTGGGAATTGTAGCAATGATAATGAAAATGTAAGAGGGGTAGCAAGTGTGAGTTTTGTGACAATGAGTATGAAGAGGAAATGAGTATGAATACTAAATACCATAGGTGTGAATGCACCACCAAGGCAGAGTGATAGAGGCAATAAACTTGTATGTTGAGTGATAGAAAATGTAAATATTAAGGAACAACATAAATGTGTGTGTGTAACAACAAAACAAATTTGTAATAAATGATTGTATAAAAAAATAGATTTGCATTAATAACATGTAAAAAAAAATGTAGTAGAAAAAAATACATATGACCATGTAGCGACAAAGCATAGTGGAAGCAAATGTGTGGAGATTGTGTAACAATAAAGCATAGAGGAAAAAATGCATATGTGACTCCGCAGCAACAAATCATAGTGGAAACAAGAGTGATTGAAAGGACAACAAGTATGATTGATGATAAAGACAACAAATATGATTGCTAAGACAAAAAGTATGACAACCAAGGACCAACAAGTGTGATGATAATAAGACATCAAGTGTAAGAGGATATTAGTTGGTATGAATGTTGAGTAATTTAGATTAGACTATAGAGAGAAAAATATTACGTTACAAAGATATAACCAAAGATATGACTAGATAAAAAACAAACAAATAACAACCAGATATCACGTAAGAATAGATGGAATGCATGTGCATCTAGTTTGAAAATGTGAGGAAAAATGGGTCTAATAGGGAAATCAGGTTGGTGCCTGTATATCAGGGGATCAAATTTTCCTTTAGGTTGGTGCCTATAAATGAGGGGATCAATGTCTCCTTTGGGTTGTTGCATGTAAACCTCAAGGGATATGTGTCTCCTTCAGGTTGTTTCTTGAAAGTCAAGGGATTGGTGTCTCCTTGAAGTTGGTTCCTATAAATATCAGTGGAAGTGTGTCTCCTTTTGGTCGGTGCTCGTAAATTCATGTAAAAATAGGTTGGTGTCTACATTCATATGTAAAGAAGAAGTTTTTATGTGGCTTTCTCACATAGGGGTTCCCATGTAACTATCCATGCCTCCTTATCTATATGTGTATTGTTTCATTTATGGTGTTGTTGTGTGGTTTATTAAAAATAATTTGAAGATACTAAATATTTTTAAAATATTGTATAATACTAATTCAGGCTCCTCTTAGTGTTATCTTGGATTCAACATAAGGAATGCTAAGGGAATGTTTCTCAAAATTGGCCTAACTATTTTGGTTGAGAACATAGCTAATGTAAATGTCATCCCTACAAGAATAAAATGGAAGAATAATCACCATATTTTTATCACATAATTTTTACAATGCGAGATAGCTTAAATTACCATTCTACTCATGCCAAATTTTGCTTTGTTTATCACTTTGAGCAATAAATATTAATGGAATAATTGATGATAAAAAGTTTTGAAATTCATACAATCTAGTAATATCAACAAAATTCTAGTGGTAAGGACATGTTTAAGAAATTTTAAACCCTTAATTACAACTTGATAAGGTGGAAACTGTTAGAGTCAATTTTTTCAATGATCAAAGATGGCTCTTTTGAGAGTTTTCCATCGAGTCATTAGTCAATTTTTTTTAATTTTTAGGTTAGAATTCAACAATAATTTTTGTCACTGAATGAGTCCTATCACGATATGTTTCTCCTTCACGTTATTTCATCTCCATTCAGAGGTCTAAAGTCATGTCATTCCATCACATATAGGTCAAGTCGAGGGCCAAAATTGGCTATGAAAAATCTTTAGTTTTTCATTAAAAATGGCATTCAAACCCCATTTCATCCATAAAGGTCTAGGTAAAGGACTAAATCGGTTTTCATAGTTCGAAATAAAATCTGCATGTCATAATAATTCCATATTATGTCGTTGTATCTGATAAGAAATGCAGGGCTTTGCTGAAAATAATTATTTTCGAAATCACATATTTCTTAAAGTTTTATCTTTAATATTTCAAAAATTTTATCCTCAAAAACATAGGATTAAATCCTATGTGTTGTTCTCCACTAACGTTATCTCCCACTAACCATTCTACACGTCGCATAACTCTATTCGACATCTATCCGTGTCACATCACTTTCGTCATACCCCTACCCCACCATTTATTAAAATTCTGGTGTACGTTAAATACCCCACATTTCATCGATCATCCATCACATCCTCATCTAATCCGATGACTCATATGTGACTTCTCCCCCCACCCCCCCCCCCCCCCCCCCCCTCCATCGTTTGAGACTTAACATCGAGGGTGAACAATGTTACCGACGAAATAGGTAACCTCATTGTTACCTACTTTTTGAAGTATCAAGAAAAACACCTGATTTTGAAAAAGTGGCGATGCAGAATTAAGAAAAAAAAATTTGAGCATGTTTTTGGCACTTTAAGTTTTTTTTCATTTTTTTTAATTTTTTTTAATTTTTTTTAATTTTTTATGTGATGTTTTTTATGTCGATTTTTAATAGTGGTTGTGTATCATCACCAATGTTTTTTTATAGGATTGATTTTGACACTATAGATTTTCTAATGTCTTCTTCTTCTGTGAGATGTTTATTTTTAAGTGCATTTATGTACTTGTGTTTTAAAAATAAAAAATTAATTTAAAATAAAAATAAAAACTTGTAATGATATCTACACTTTTCACATAGATAAAAGATGGAAAAAGGGTCAATATTCTAAAGTTTATATTTTCTACATGTTTATGTATTGTTAAATAATTTTTCAATGCACATCGCTAAAAAACCAATATTTTGAACCATATGACAAAAAAAATACAATTTTTCAATATAAATAGAATGCAAAAAATACACTTTTACAGACTTTTTGTTGGAAAAAACATGTTAAATAAACTAATTTTTTGGGAGAATCTTAACAAAAAAACTTAAGAAAATAACATTTTTATTGAATTTTATGTCAAAAAATAATAGCAATCACATGTTTTTTTGCAAAAAAAAAGGGTTGTTCTCATAAAATATCAAAGTCTAAACATTACAAGTAAAACTGATTAATAGTTCTCAAAAATAAGCTTTGTTTGCAAGCATAACTTAAACATCATCAACAATATCAACTAATACATCTTCAACATCATCTAGAACAACATTGATGGCTTCTTCCGCAATATTTTCTTCTTCATTTTGATCATTGTCATCTTCTAATGGATCTTTCATGTCAGCAAATCTTCCAAAGTGTCCCTTTCCAATCATTCCATATAATGGTGGTTGAGGTTCCTTTGCTTTTTTTTGCCACACGTGATTCATTAAAATCTCCTTTCCTCAAACCAACTTCTTGCTTCGCATCTGGAAGGAGTTTAAGAGAATTAATTCTTTGTTGAATAAATTTGCATTGAAATGGGTCTTTCTCAATGGAAATGCAATTTTTTCCTTTTAGTAGGCAACATACTAGTGTTGTACCTAATCATCAAGCACAAAAAAAATAAGTAAAAAAATTAGTATGGAGACATAAAAAGTAAAAAAGGCAATATTTAAATTTAAATTTGTATAATAAAACTTACCTGAACCTGATAATAAATCCATAACCCATTCTCCTTCATTTGAACATAGATCTATAAGATAGTTAATCAATGCTTGTGGTTTTTGATAAATGTTAACTATATCTCCTTTTGCATCTTTATCCTCATATGTTAGTTTTCTTACAACTGCATCATAACCAATACTTGACTATGACTCTTCCCATCTACTCGATTCATAATAATATTCTTATAGCTATCGTCTTTTGTCCAACATTCAACATGGATGAACTCACAATTATTTATAATAGGTTGATCTTCGGAAGAAACAATATTTGACTTTTTCCTGTAACATAACATAGTAAAAGTTCAATTAAATTTTACATTAAAATTTTTTAGGAGGAATCAAACATACAATTTCAAAATCTTACCATGTAAGTTGCATCCTTGAGTTTGCTTTACCCTTGAAGCTTGTTAATAACATTGGAAACTGTGTGTCTGAATGAAATGTCACAAATCGCCAAAGTGGTGATGTTGTCACTTCTTGAAAACCCGTAACCACTTTACTAAAAACTTGATAAGTATATGGTTCTCTATCATATTCAATGTCTGGGAAATTGAAACCATGAGGAATATCTGCAATAACTAGGCCATATTCCCTTTTAGGTATTAGTGATGCAATGTATTCACAATCACCTTGTATTATTTGATATTGGACACTATCGAACCCATTCCAAATGTAATGATTAAGAGTAGGATCAAGTTCAACATTCATAAGACACTTCCTTCTCATGTTCTCCATCTTAATTTTTTCAATAAAGCTTTTGAAAGTATCTGGTACTCCATTTCCATCCTTCTTCGACATCTTTAATGACACACACACACACACACACACACACACACACACACAGATATATATATATATATATATATAAGTAATAAAATAAAAATAGTTTAAATATGAATAAAATGAATTTATAAATCAACATACCTTATTGAATGCAATATAAAACTCTTTTAGTGTTGATGTAGAACTTGCTTCTGGGTATTTGCATACAACATCATCCCAATTGTCTTCATTCAACATTTTAACCATGTGTTCTTGTATTTTCATAAAAAAAAATTGACTGAATAAATCAAGTTAAAAGCGTTAATATATTGACATGTATAACAAATTCTACCAACATCATTATGTTTTATTTAAAAGAAAATTATAATGAAAGAAAAATAAGAAATAATTCAAGAAACTTACTTTTGAAATTCTGCACACATTTCTTCCATTGATAATTCACCCAACTTCACACGGGATAATACTGATTTGACTAATTTATCATCCTTCACAACTTGCATTATTCTCTAAGGTGTGATAGTCATATCCTCTGGAAGCTGCTTCATTTCAGGACCCCCCTTACTGTTGGTACATATTATGGGTTTACTCTTTCTAACCTTCTGATTTTTTATAGAAATATTCTCCCACCGATCAAAAATCTCATCAATCAAATCCCATACCTCCCCAGTTCTAAATGCCAACTGAAAAATGTTATCTGTGCCTCTGAAGAAATTTGTATTCAATTTTCCATCTTTTGTTTTTTTTCATCAATTTGATAACCTATTTCCATTAAACATTCCTTTCGAAATGCTACACTAACTTGTGTCTTATCCCCACCACATTTTTCTATGAATTCATTATGAATAAATCTGACCCTTTGGATGAAAGTCATTTTCATTCTATACTCATTATCTGCATTATGATCCCATGCCAATAACTTTGATTCTATTTCTGTTAAGCCAACGTAAATGATGCATTTCACTGTTTGAAAAATATAGTTATTGGGATATTCTGCAATCAATTGTCTATTAGCCTCTATCGAATGGTTCCCTCCAATTACATAATATTTATAATCAAAACATTTTGTCTTGTCAAATGCTTGTTTTTTGGGAACCTGACATGGATCGACAACAATCACATAATCCACCACATGCGCATATGGATTGAACTTGAACAATGTTTTCAGATTATGTACATGTAGGTGATGGGCCTTTCTAATTTGATATTGAGATTGTCCTTCATCTGGGCCATAAAATTGGTTAACATTAAGCTCAAATGTTTGGCTACCAAGAATTAATTTATTCTTCCTCAACTCTTGTCGAATAGCATTTTGTTTTGTTTTAATAATGCCATCCTCTAACTCAGCACCTGGTGTTATGATTTCTCTGCTTTCCGTGAGAGCTTTCAATTTGTTCTTCACTGCTGCTCACGACCTTTACAAGTTCACCAATATTTGATTTCCTAGTCTTATTGGATAACATATCAGTTTTTTTATAAACATGCTCTCCTTCATGAGGTAAAATAGAGACATCTTTGGCAATTTTTCTTTTTGGTGTCTGATCTGTTTTCTCCTTTTGCACAACAGTTCTAATCTCCTCCTCACTAATTCTATCATAATTTTCTGTTTCATGTTCGACACCTTCAAAAGAAACATGTTTAAGTTTACTAGATTGACCCACCTTAGTGACTCTTGGTTGATCCCCTCTTTGTACTGTTGCAGTGTCACAAGCTATTTATCTTTGCTTCAATCTCCTTTCCTCTGCGTTGTCTTTGTGGAAAGTGTTGATCACATCCATAACATTTGGCACCAACATATAAATACCTTCAAACATGTTTGAAAGACTCGGAAAAAAATCCTATGAAACAAAATAAAACATGTCAATGATCAATAATTTATAAAAAATTGAATCATCCTTACAATAATGCATAGAGGAAATAAAAATAAGCATACTTACAATGTTATTTGCAATGTTTCTTGATATTTCTTCAGAAAATTTTGAAGATATTTCATTTGTGTCATACTTGACGATTGATAGACGATATCTAACCTTCTCACGTTTCTGAGCCTTTCTTGCAAGAACATAAATAGTGTTTGTATTCAGAACCATACATATGTTTTGTACTCTTCCCATCACATCATATGGCTCATTTAATTCAATCATACCACAAATCAGATAGATGTGTATATCAGCCTCCGTTTCACTGTCTTCAAGATACCATGAGAAATCAGTTTTATCTATTTTCTCGGCGTTCTTCCAACAAAAAATAAGCTTTAATGAACCTGGTACCCCACTTGCTTGACTTTTATTAGTGTGTGCAACAATGTCCTTATTGCGTCCAACAGTGTCCATAGTGTGTCTAGCTGCAACTTTAGATTTGGGAGTTGTATCTATAGTGCGTTGAGCTGCAGCTGTAGATTTGGGAGCTGCTGCCCTAGGTGCATAAACATTCACAGAAATATTTTTTGATGCCATTTTCCTGATAATATATATATATATATATATATATATATATTAGTTAATGGAAAAATAATACGAATATAATAAATTTAATAAACAAAATTTATTTCTAAAACTAAATAGCTTGAAATTAAAGAAGTAAAATTAACAATAAAAGTTTTCATTTAAAAACAAAATGTTATAAATCATATGTATATATATCTATATAATATGTTTTGAATACATTTTATAAAAATATTTAAAAATGTGTTTAAATTGTACAAAACAATTTAAAAAAAATAAACTATTATTTTCAAACTTCAGTTTTTGTTTAATATTAAAAAAAAAAAAAACAAAAAAATTACTAACTATTTATAACAAATGTTAAATTTTTTTTTTTTTTTTTTTTTAAAGGCAATGATTTTATTAGAAAAACTTATAATCTTTTAATATATTTTTAAATTTTAAAATTTAATTTTACATTACATAGCAATTGAATAAAAATAAACAAAATAAAATAAAATAAAAATTTATTTTACTTTACATAGCAATTAAAAAAAAATTATAAACTTAAAATTATAAAAAATTAATATAAAAGTTTATAAATTTATATAATATTTTAATATATTTGAAAATTACAAATTTCTATTTCACATTACATAGTAATTAAATAAAAATAAACAAAATAAAATAAAAGCAATTAAACAAAATAAAAGAAAAAATTAATTTTTTTATAATGTTGTTTTAATACCTAAATTTAAAAAAAATAATTAAAAAAGAAATGTAAATATTTAAATGTTAAAAACAAATGTTATAATATTATATATTTTTTTATTTTTTTAATTGTATGGTTATATAGTTTTTTTTTATTAATTTATTGTATTGTTATATTAAAACAAATGTTTTTTATTTATTTATTATATTGTATTGTTTTTTTCTTTAATTATATAATGTTTAAAAACTAAACATAATTGTTATTTAATAATTTTTTTTTTTAACAATTATTATATAACAATGTTTTTATTATATTATATAACAATTTTTGTATTATTTTTATATATAACAATGTTTTTTATTAATTTGTAATTGTTTTATTAAAACAAATTATAAAAAAAAAATTTAAAAAAAAAAAACAACTTTAAAAAAAAATTTAAAAAAATGTTTTATTAAAACAAATTAAAATAAAAAATTAAAAAACAAAATTAAAAAAAAATCAAATTTAAAAAAAATTAAAACTAAAAAACAAAACTTAAAAAAAATTAAAAATTAAAAAAAAAAATTAAAAAAAATTAAAAAAAAAAATCATGGGGCTGCCGCAGACCTAGATCGTGCCCGCGGGGTGCCGGAGGCCGGCTGAGCGGCACCATGGGGGTGGCCCAACCAGCCTTAGGGCCCCCGCTGGGCGGGAGGCCGATTCCGACTCTGGCGCCCCGCGAGCACGGTCTACGGCAGCGCCATGATTTTTTTATTTTTATTTTTCATTTTTTTTATAATATAATTAATAAATAATTATTAAAACATTATTTAATAAAAAGAAAAAATAATTGTTAAAAATATTAAAATATAACAAATATATATAAAAAAAAACAATTTATTAAATAACAATTATGTTTTGTTTTTAAACATTATATAATTAAAAGAAAAAAACAATACAATATAATAAATAAAAAAAACATTTGCTTTAATATAACAATACAATAAATTAAAAAAAGAAACTATATAACAATACAATTTAAAAAAAAAAAAATGATATATAACAAAACAATAAAGAAAAAAAAAATTGAAGATTTAAAATTAAAAAGAATAAAACTAAGATTTAAAATTAAAAAAAATAAAATAAAATAAAATATAAAATAAAAAAATTCTCAAATAAAAAAAAAAAAACATTTTAAATAATGAAACCACTGATATATTTATGATAAAAAAAACAAATAATTTTTTTTATAATATTACTATTTTTTTTATGTGCATGGTCGTTTTATGGATTTTTCTGTCTAGATGAACCTATAAGTCTTAAAAAATAAATAAAAAATCTAAATTTTTGTCCTTAAAACCCTAAAAAAATTAGTTCTTTTTGCATTTTCTTCACTAAAAAAATATAAAAAAATTAAGGTTTTTGAACCTAAAAACCTTAAAAAAAAATAGTTTTTGGACACAAAAAACTATAGAAAAATAGATTTTCCCCAAAATCGTCTTTAAATTGACAGAATAGAAGGAAAACTAACCTTTGAAATGCAAAAAGCTGTTGTCACCAATGCCAACACAACGCCTCCACAAAATTACGAATAGCAACACAATGCCTCCAATGCCAATGCAATGCCTTCACGAAGTTACCAATGCCAATGCAACACCTCCACAAAATTACCAATAGTGACACAACGCTTCCAATGCCAATGCAATGCCTCCACAAAGTTACCAATGCCAACGCAACACCTCCAGAAATTTGCTCTAACAAATACCAGAAAACTTGATGTGATGTGATGAATAGAAACAATCATTCCTTTTAAATAGCGAATATTGTTTGATTGGTTTACTGTTTAACGAATGTGAGATTAAAATTTCAAATTTAAAATATTTACATTTAGTTTATTATAGTTCATACTATAGTTAAAATACTTAATATTTGCATGTAGTTATCATAGTTAATATTTTATTTAATATTTACATGTACTAGATGTTGAATAATTCAAATATAATCTCAGATTAAAAATTAAAATATGAAATACTTACATGTAGTTAATTATAATTAATATTATAGATAAAATAGTTAATATTTTCATTTAGTTATCATAGTTAATATTTACATGTACTCAATGTTTAAAATCATGGGATTAAATTTTAAAATCTAAAATATTTACATGTAGTCAATTATAGTTAATATTATAGTTTAAATAGTTAATATTTACATGTTATTTTTGTAAATATTTACATGTAGTCAATCTTAAACCATTCAAATAAGAAAATTATTTTAGTTTCGAAGGCATGCATGAAAGAAATATTTTGTGGATATTTTGAATAGAAAGTACGGTGAAATATTTGAAGACCAACAATTTATTAATAAATTTTGAAATATATTTTAGATGAATATAACGTAAATTTAAAATTTAAAATTTAAAATATTTACATGTAGTCATTATAGTTAATATTTGCATGTAGATATTATAGTAATATTATAGTTAATACTTACATCTAGCCAATGTTAAATCATTGAAATAAAAACATTATTTTAGTTTGGAAGGCATTTATGATAGAAATATTTTGTGGATATTTTGAATATAAATATCGGGAAAATATTTCAACACAAACAATGTATTAAAAAAATGTTAAATACATTTTTTGACTAATATTTGTATCAAATATTTGAAATGAAAATTTTGGAGGGAAAGTATTTCGCGAAATTTTTTGGGGGGAAATTTTGGAGGGAAATTTTTTCGTGAATTTTTTTGGAGGGAAATTTTCAGTCTTTAAGCTATATATTGTAAGTGGGAGAGGAATTTGTATCATTCAACCTATTCTTGTTGAAAGCCATGGTTTCTTCTGATAGTGAAGTTTTTCTTTATACAACAACAACATCTTCGTCACGCAACAACTCTATTCAGAGTGATGAATATAATAGGAGTTCGTTCACCATGAATAGAGATTCAAAAAATCGACTTGGTCGTAATCCTAAAGATGATGAGAACAAAATTGATGAAGCGCAGCAAAATGAAATTTTTGTAAATCGAGCGCCAGTTATACAACTTACTCTTAATCCTAAGGATTATGAAAGCAACAGTGATGAAGGGCATGATGAAGAATTTCCAGAGTCAAAAGTTTCACTTCGTCCTAATCTCAAGGATTATGAGGACACCATTGATGAAGAGGGAGATGAAGAATATCCACTTCAGCTTAATCCTAAGGATTATGCGAGAACAACAAATGAAGAGGGGAATGAAGAATCTGCAAAGTCAAAATATCCACTCTGTCCTAATCCTAAGGAGTATGCCAGAACCACTGATGAAAAGGGGGATGTAAAATTTCCAGAGTCAAAATATCAAATTCGTCCTAATCGTAAGGATTATGCGAGCACCACTGATGAAGAGGGGAATGATAATGTTTCAGAGTCAAAACATCCACTTCATACCAATCCTAAGGATTATATGATGAGAACAAAATTGATGAAGCGCAGCAAAATGAAATTTTTGTAAATCGAGCGCCAGTTATACAACTTACTCTTAATCCTAAGGATTATGAAAGCAACAGTGATGAAGGGCATGATGAAGAATTTCCAGAGTCAAAAGTTTCACTTCGTCCTAATCTCAAGGATTATGAGGACACCATTGATGAAGAGGGAGATGAAGAATATCCACTTCAGCTTAATCCTAAGGATTATGCGAGAACAACAAATGAAGAGGGGAATGAAGAATCTGTAGAGTCAAAATATTCACTCTGTCCTAATCCTGAGGAGTATGCCAGCACCACTGATGAAAAGGGAGATGTAAAATTTCCAGAGTCAAAATATCAAATTCGTCCTAATCGTAAGGATTATGCGAGCACCACTGATGAAGAGGAGAATGATAATGTTTCAGAGTCAAAACATCCACTTCATCCCAATCCTAAGGATTATGCTAGCACCACTGATGAAGAGGGAAATGAAAAATTTACAGTGTCAAAATATCCACTCCGTCCTAATCCTAAGGATTATGCAAGCACCATTGATGAAGAGGGGGATGAAAAAATTCCAGAGTCAAAATTTCCACTTCGTCTTAATCCTAAGGATTATGTCAGCACCACAGATGAAGAGGGGAATGAAGAATTTGCAGAGTCAAAATATGCACTTCGTCCTAATTCTAAGGATTATGTTAGCACCACTGAGGAAGAGGGGAATGAAGAATTTGCAGCGTCAAAATATCCACTTCTTCCTAATCCTAAGGATTATGCCAGCACCACTAATGAAGACGGGGATGAATTTCCGAAGCTAAAATTTTCACTTCATCCTAATCATAACGATTATAATTTAACCACTGATGAAGGGGGGGATGAAGAATTTCCAATAAATATAGATTCAAGGCATTCACTTATTCCTAATCCTAAGGATTATGAGAGCTTCAATGAGGAAGGGGAGGGGCAGGATGAAGAAATTCTAGTGAATACAAATTCAAAGCTTCCACTTATGCCTAATCCCAAGGATTATGAGAGCACCACTGAGGAAGGGGAGGATGAAGAGTTTTTTGCAAATGATAATTTTAGAGGCACATATCTGAATATTGCATTTTCTCCAAGTGACCATTTCAAAGACACTCATGGTGATGAAGAATTGAATCCTCCCAGGGAAGAATTTGAAAGCATGGGTCAATATGGTGAAGAATTTCTTTTGAGTCAGGGTTACAAAAGTGTCGATGATTCTTGTGAAATGTTTTCTTCAACCGATGATGGTAAAGAAAATTTTCCACGCAATGATGTTGATGAATTTCTTAACTATGTTGAGGATGATGATAGTGGGGATAATATTCCTCCTAATGGTGATGAAACTACTTTTACAAAGGATGATAGAATGATGAAGCCGTTGCAAGCAAATATTGCAACTAGGAGTAGGAGTAGACCTTTTCATATCAATCCAAAGCATTCCAGTTATACAAGGGCGAGGACAAAATATCTCACGACAAGAAGTTTTGTCATTCATTTGATTTCAAGTGAATTTTGTCGAAGGGATTGCTTGAAAAATATGGATTTCAACTTTGCTTTGGAGAAAAGGAAAACATATATGTCAATGAATAAAAGCATGCAAAATTCATATTTAGTGGGTTGCATGCAATCTACACTAGCAGGTTATGATTATCATATTAGGAATGTATTGCTTTGCAGAAAGGCATTCAAAATGTTGTATTCAATTGGTAATTGTCATTTATCAAGAATCCAGGATAGATTGGAAAGTGATTCCACATATTATTCAGAAGCACATTGTAAACGGGAGGTGGGGCCGTTTGCAAATACTGCTAAGACATGGATGAAAGACTTCTTTTCAAATCATGGAGAGTGCATGCCAAATAAAGACACAATACATAATCCAGATAATTTATCGAGACGAGAAATATTAATGTTATACAAAGATTATGTAGAAGCTATTGTAGGAATTGGTAATTTTATTACATACTCTTATTTTACAAGGAAATGGAAAACTGAATTCAACAATGTTCATATTCCTAAGAAGACAAGGATGGGGATTTGCAGCACATGTGCTTCTCTTAAAGCAAAAAGAGATAAATGTCAAGAGGCGGAAAGAGGTATGTGTTCAAAACATTGTTTTTTAAAATTTGATACTTATCAACTATGAAAATATATTTATTCATATGTTTCTTTTATTTTATGTACAGATTCCGTTGTCAAAGAACTTCAAGACCATCGCAATCAGCAAACAAGTGAAAGGAAAAAGTTGTATAAACATTGAAAGAAGTGTTATGATCATCCAAATAAATATCTGGGATTGATAATTGATGGTATGGACCAAAATAAAACACTTCTTCCACATTTTGTTTGCACGCCAAAAAAATTACAGGAGGAAAATTTCATTCAATTTAACTTGGTTGGTTGTATGGTATTTAATGAGAAGATGTTTCCAAGAGTTTTCTTCACAACTCCAAATATTCACAATGATGCAAATCTGACCATAACTATAATCCATGATGTGGTTACTCATTGGTCTAGGATTCTTCCTGAAGTTTTGTATTTACAATTAGATAACACAAGTCATGAGAACAAAAATCAAGTTCTTTTTGGGTATCTAAACATGCTCATTGAATTGGGGATTTTTAAAAAGATAAAGGTTGGTTTCCTTCTTGTTGGGCATACTCATGATCATATTGATCAAATGTTCAGTCGTTTTTCAGTAACATTGAGGAGGAAAGGTGTTGGGAGCTTGCCATCATTAATTGAATGTATTAAGAAATCGTACATTCTAGAGCCTGTTTTTCATGTGTTGGAAGAAACTATTGACATGCGAAGGTTTATTTTTGGATCGCATGGTGAGGAGAAATGCATTGAACAACTTAACGACATTAGCTTCCAGCATCAATTTTGTATCAAAAAAATTGATGGTATAACACTTATATGGGGCAAGAAGTATTCAACTGTTGAAGAATGGGGACCATCATCAGGTTTAGCATTTTTGAAGTTCATTCCAGAGCGTCCAATATTTTCATCAAATATATTGTTATTACAGTCAGTTGTTGAAGTCCATAATGCATGAAGGCAGAAGAGAGACATAAATTATTTTGAATGTCTAGAGGAAATTAAAAGATGTATTAGAGATACATATGAGTGCTTCGATGTTGCTGATTCAGTTTGGTAGGAGTCTTTTTTCAATAATCAAAGTGATATGATTTCAAGATCAATAAATGGGGATACGCTTTTGAAGACTCCTTTTTTTTGGCCACAAAATATGCCAAATGAACATGAACATCAGGAAACACACAATGTTGAACAACAACAGCCTCAAGCTATTATTAATTCCCCACAAGTAGAGGAAACATAAATCTATATTGGTTCTAGAAGATCACGTGCACAACGTGAAGCCATGGAATAATTTTACAGGGGTTCTCTGCAGGATCTTAAGAAGGGTTGCATGATAGCAGTGTTAGCAGATGAAGATCCACTTGGCTATCCATTCTGGATTGCCAAGGTTATAAAGGTCATTAATGAAAATTAAGAGATTACAATTGTTGATGTACATTGGTATGCCACAAGTACCCACCCTTTCAATGGTGTGTACAAGCCAGAGATGGTAGTGGAAAAAAGAATTGGCAGAAAGAGAAAAAGAAATGACACAGATACAAATCGTCATCGTACAGATGTCTTAAAATTGGCGGATGTTGACATACTTGTGTATGAATTCAATTTGACAAAGAGAGGTACTCTTCGGTTGCAGAACATAAATATTTTGAAGAAATTGCTACTAGAACAATTACTGTTGAGATGGGACTCTGCAGAATGTAGACATAGATCTACAAGACTTTTGAACTCTGAAATGGTGGGCATGCATGTTGACTCAGATGGAGCACTAGTTGATGAAAGAGAAGAATATGGATCATCTTCATTTGCATCGAGCCATTCATCTGAAGATGTAGATTATGATGGTGTGCCAGAACATATGGTTGATTTTAAATAACTATCTAAGACACTTTTATGTAATTGATGTTTGCATGGTAACTTGAAATGAAATTTTTGACTTCCATCTCATTTTTCATGAAGTTATGAGACATTTCTATGTTTGTTGGATTATATGTTTTAATTATGAAGAATTCATCTCTTTAGAATATCGACAATGCAACAATGAATTACAAAAATAATTTATGCTATATTCAATGTACCAATGTTGATATTTTAATTATAAGTAAAATAGAAAATAGAAACTAATGTTGAATTTTTAGATTATGCAGTGATATTACCATGATATTATGTATTGTTACCATTTGGTATAAGACACTTTTAAAATTTTTAATAATTATATGCGTCGTTGAAAGGGAACACTTTGTTTTGATGCTTGATTTTTAGGTTTTGGTTGGAATTACATTTAAATTTGTCTTATGCTAAGATTTGAAAAAATATAAGTTTTTATCCTTTAAAATTAAAATTACTCTTACTTGTTTCTGTTCAATGATAATTTTTTCATTTACTTGTTCAATTTTTTAAATTGTTAAGTCTTATAATTTCTCCATAATTTCATTGTTCAAGTATGTTGAACACTTAAGCTTGAAAAAATTTAGATTTACAACTTGTCATTAAGGTTTTTATGCACTACCAAATTTTATCTTTAATGTTATGGTTGACAATAATTACAATTTTGGGGTTGTTTAGAGTCAAGATATTTTATGTTTAACAACATGGATGAAAATTGTTCGAAATGATAAGCCCTTCAGAAATGTATTTGTTTATATTTAACATCATCTATCAAAAATGTTAGAAATTTACGATTTTAAAAAATGTCCTAATATGTTGTCTTTAATTCTATTGTTACAAGTGTCAAAATTATGACACAATTTTTTTTTTTGTTATTCTAGCATCAACTGGTTTTGTTTTGAGGGTGTTTTTTCAATCCTTTTTTCAACAAACAATTTTTTTTTTAGCATAATTTTATAAAGTGTTGAAATTTGACCTTAGAAAAAAACCAAGTGCATTCTCGAAGACACACTTTTTTTTTTTGGGGTGTTTTTTCATGTTTTTTGAGAATTTTTGGGCTAGTGTTCCTGTTTTGAGGTCAGGTTACCTATTTCATCGGTAACAGTGTTGGTGGGGTCTAAAAAGTGTGGTATTAAAGTCTGACCCCACTTCTACGTGTCAGAACCGTGTGATTTCGCACCCCCCTTGCACAAAACCATTTACCACATTGATACCCCTTCGAAATCCTGCTTATCCACAATATTAAACCACTACTCCTCCCGCCAATCATGTCATGCCAACATGGACTGTGGCCTGTCCAATCAAATTAATTCCTTCCTTTCCAAAACCATCAGCCAATTAATTTAATTTTTAACCATTGGGCAACGTACAAGTGCCCTTTTCAAATGGAAAACAAATTCAATTTTTCATAAATTCACCACTAAACGCCTGTTTGGAAATTTTAGTCTGATTTTCAATCTGCTCTGCATAGGTTTTCAAATCTTCAATTACCACCATAACTCCATAGATCAACCTTGCCACCGATTAAATCTCCTCTGCATTTTTTGACATTATTTCAAATTTGTAGATTTTCTCCTCAGTCTCGGCCTCTGTTTTGCATCAGAAAATTCTTGTTTCTGCCATTTCCACAGAGCCAACCATGCCTTCGAAGCAAAAAGGACCAAAAGAACCATTAATTTTGTTATTACACCCACTAGTTGACTTTCATCACATACCCTTAGTAGACAAATACCACAAAATCCATGAAACTCTTTGTGACCTTGAGCATTTTGAATTATACTGTTGGTTAGAAGATAAATTCTTGGATAAATATGATGATATATGATTATGGGATTCCAATATTCTTCATTTTATTTTTCCTCACACCCATAATGCCCTAGAGTCTGTTAGAAGATGACAAACTTGGTATATTCCAAACCATAGAGCTATTATCACTCCTACAGGAGAGCTTTTAGTGAATATCAATGCCCAAACCATTGAACAAATGATGCAAGCCCCAACCATAGAGAATGCCACACCATTTTCCCAAGAAGCCTTGATTGAAATATATCAGAAGTTAGATTTTGCAAAGAGAGCTCAAACTCTTGAGCTATTTATGACTAAAAATGATCCATTACCCAAGAAAAACCCTCCATTTCCATCATCCATTTCCCGTGAAAGTTCCAAACAAATCATCACAGTCATTTCCTACCTTCTTGGTTATTATTCAGACCAATGGGTAGATAAATCCATCATAGGATTCATTTCCATATTCTCCACAGATTCCAAGCCTTCCATCATTTTCAACTTCAGTCAGTTTATTGCAGATTCTATTCATTATCAGTTTGTCAAATTCATAAATGAAGAGGTTTTCAATTATGCCTCTGCGTTAGTTTACCTATTCTTGTATTCTTAGGGAGACAAATTCAAGTTTTCCTTACAGTAATTAGATGAGGAAGGCAATCAACAATCAATCACTTTCTGGACTTCATTGGTCATGAAGGAACAAAATGAGTATTCATATAAACTATTTGTAGAATTGTTCTTCAACCAACACTCAATTTACTCAATAGCACTCCAGAGCCTAGGATTAGTGAAGAAATTAGAAAGGTACTGCAACTATCAAATCAATCCAGAATAGGGGATTGGCACCTTTATTAAAATTATACAGAACTCATAGTTTCTGGCTGTGAAATTCCCCCTTATAAGTTGCCAAAATTACTCCCCGTGAGGATTTTTGCATTGGAATATATTAGACAAATGATTAATGTAGATTAATGTCATTTTGTCTCTACTAGAAATAAATCTCAATTTAAAATAAAAACACAAATAGGACCTTTTATCTGTAATAGCAGAATAACACGGTTGAACGCAGATAACTTGTTGAAAGAAATGCAGTTTAGCCCAAGTTTTACACGGTCTTATGATCCAGTTGGTGTCATTTCTAAACTGAGGGTAGAAAATAAATCTACACCATATTTTCATACACCTAGATCAGAGATTGAAAAATACATGAATCAACTTGAATGGATTGTAGGAACACTATAAGAGGATTAATAACATACTTTGTCTACATCAGCATTAGATGCTCCTATTGTATAGGAAAGAGCAGGGAATAGGGTTAGAGAATATCAATCATCTCCAATGATTGATTCATCTAGCAAAGAGTTTAAAATTAATTACAGGAAGAAGACAAAGTTTAATCCTATTGTAAATCCTAGTGATGAGTCAGAAAAATAAGTAATTATCATTATTGAAGAGACACCTCCTTCCACACATGCAGGTGATAAAATCACTTCTACTACTCCTACTACTTCTACAGTTTCAAAATATCAGCAAACATCAACTTCTCAAGATCAACAGAAATCCATTCAGACTAGTACAGTTGCTACAGGGGAAAAGGAGAAGATTGTCTTTAACAATATCAAAGAGATAAAGCCGAAGAATGAAATGTTAAATACAAGTACATACAACCAATTTTGGAAACAAACTCCCTGCTCACAAAGTAGGTTTCTTTCAACCTTTGACTTAGAAAAGGGAAAAATGCACTTTTCGTTTCTTCAAGCACAAATCCCACAACCAAAATCAAAAGCAGATTATAAAAGGGCTACATTTGAGTTTGATACAAAATAAATTCATCCAATAGATTAAATGGAGACACACAAGCAAACGGGTGAGATGATTTCATCCACTCTCACTAACACTGCTATGAGTTTATCAAAACTACAGGTTTCATTGGCTAATGTATAGTCACACCTGAATATGGAGAAGGTGTCTTCATTTGAAAAGGATAAAAGAATTAAAACTCTAGAATATCTGGTGGTAAAAATTGGATATGATCCATCCAATGTAAATGAAATTAAAGAAGTCATCAATAAGAAAAATGTTGACATAGCAGCATTGAGAAAAAAAATTAAGATTCCAGCTACAGAAGATCCTTTGGAAAAATATATTGAAGAGACTGAAACTCAAAAAACAGAAATGATGAAATTTATTATGGGGTAGAATGCTCAAATAAAGTAGATGGAATTAGAGTTAGAAATAATGATAAAGGAAAAGGAAGCAGCAGTAAAAACATCAAAGGTTCCTTTAGAAGCAGTGCCTCTAGCAGCCATTCCTATAGCTCAAACTTCTACAGCAAGTATTGCAGATGGAGTTGAGAATCTCACCAAAGAAGTTCAGAATATGTCCATTCAGGAAGAGGAGATAAAGAAATTGCAGGATCAAATAAAATTATTGCAATTTTAGAAATCTAATGCTGATAGTTCACATACAACTGAAGCATAGAGAGCCAAAAAGTTAATTGAGAGATTGGAGAAAGAGAAAAAAGAGTCATCCATTGGAAATACCCTGGGCTAGGTGAAAGAGATAGTTTGGGTAGACATCATGGAATCTCTTAATGATATTTGGCCAAGTATACAAATCATATTTGAGAAAAATGAGCTGATAAAAAAGGCATATGAGGCTATCACAACAATCAAAGCACAATTGGGAGACAAGCCTGCAATAGCAAACAATATCATTAAGTTTCTTACTGCAAAGAATAGGTATTAGCTGGATGATTTGGGTATTGATGATAGAACAGAAATGATCTTGGAAGTGAAAAATGTGCTCACAAAGAAGAATTTGATTCTTCATCTTGAGGAGAAATGTCACACTTTGGAGACCACAGTTCAGAGATTTTTCAATAGAATAGAACCTTTGACACAGAAAGGGTTGCCTTCTTTATTTGTGATTAATGATAAATTAATGACAAAGGAATATTATTGGATAAGACTGAAGGAAATTTCCAGAGATACTGCAAATTTTTCAAATATTCAAGGCACATTGACAGGAAGGGCATTGTTGGGAACATTAAGCAATGGCATCTACATTCAGTATGAGATCAAACATGTCTTTTTGGTGAGGCCCACCTTTGCTAAATATACTGAAGGTAATGAAATTGGTCATTCTTGATGAAGAATGATGGGAAAAGCTGTGTGAGTTTCAGGAGTAATTAATAAAAATAGAAAATTTAAACTCTTCCATATCAACAGTCAACTGACACCTAGCGTAGCCCACAATTATCGCCTTCAACAACAACTTTTAGTTAGAGCCAACTCCAACACAAAAAATTGAATTTATTTCCATGATGCAGTTAGAATTTAGTTAGCAAATAAAGTGCTATCTGTTATGATAGCCTTTAATGTAACTATTGTAATTTTGTTTTTCTATAAAGACTTCGTTGTACAAAGTACTAATATTGGAAAATAGAGTTTTTTAAGACTCTGTGTATTACTGTGGACCAATTTTAATGAAATCAAAGGAGTTACAAAAATTTTGTGATATTCATGTGGTATTTCTTTTGAGCATTGTATTTTCTCTTTGTTATGTCCTTTCCATTTCACTTTATATGTAAAAATATTATGAGTTTATAAGCAGAGATCAGTCATATGTTCTGTTTATTGAGATTTTTACAATGTCTCTTTTCTTCTAATGAATGAATTCAGTAAAATGCTCATTTCGACCCCTGCCTTTTTCTACCACTATACATCAATGACAAATTAATTGTGCTTAAATATTTTTCCTATCTTGCCTTACTCTGTTCTATGCAATTCAACCTTTGATATCGATTTTAGCTTCACTGATTATAATTTTTTTTCTAGCAAACAAATTATTAAACAAATTTTAAAACATATTAATTCATATCTAGCCTAAAATCTAGTACTCAGCCAAAAATTGAATATTTAAAATGTGACACAGAGAGAGCTCTCTCTCGTTAGGTAGGGTTAGCTACCTAACTAAAAGATGGTTTGTGGTTACCTTTATTTATTCCTATTTTCATCC
Organism: Pinus albicaulis; assembly: GCA_034641835.2. Classification (NCBI taxonomy): domain Eukaryota; kingdom Viridiplantae; phylum Streptophyta; class Pinopsida; order Pinales; family Pinaceae; genus Pinus; species Pinus albicaulis. The sequence continues at coordinate 947,358,726 of CM076580.1, read as the reverse complement.
TAGGAAGTTGGGGAGAGTGATAACAGAAACTACATTATTTTACATTCACTCGAATGAGTGATTTGATATATTAATTGAAGTTTTTAGGAAAGGCATAGAATACATAATACATCATTGAAATAGCCATTGTCTACCTAATGTATTACAATCCCCATGACACTAAGAGATTTATCATCACCAAAAAATATGTGTATATAATAATACAAATGTTAGTATCAGAAAAATGGCTTTAGCCTTAGTCATACGATAATATGCTCTATAATAAATAAGTCACTCATTGAAGTAGTTGTTGCATTGAAGCTGAAACTAGAATTAGAAAAATGAATTTCCATGATAAGGAATGCTAAAAGAAGAAGATACATGATTTATGTTGTGCTTATTCTTTCTTTCTTCTAAGCCTCAATTTAATTAAAAAAAATAGACTATAGATGACCATCTAACCCAAAAAATTGCAATGTCTGTCGTTTACCTACCTTTTGTTTTGGTCCATTGTCACCCTTGGGAGTAGAATATAGCTACTAGGGTTTGGAAGCCTTGTTTTTGTTGTTGTTGCAAGGACGTTACTTTTTTTTTGTTGGTTTTATCTTTCCATTGGGCCACTAATACTTTATTGGATGTACCTATAGTATTAATCACTCCAAGATACACGAACTTTTCTTGCGCTCTAATTACTAAGTCACAAAAATATTCAAGTAAGGGATATTGATATGAAGCCCCTAAAGTTTCTCTATTGGCATAAAAGCTAGATACACACATAAAATATGTAGCACCAAACTTAGAAAAAAATAGTGTATATGAATTTATCATCATTAATGTGATTTTGCAATCTTTAAGTAAAAGTCTAAGTTATTTGAACTTAAATAAATAATCTTCAATACAAAGAACATCATTAGGACTTAAATAAATTATAAAAATTTCAAACTAGTGGGCTCACACCACATTTTGTTTGAAAAATAATATACTTAAATTTTCTTAGGTTTCATCCAAGTCATGAATTCCTTGAATATTAAATCTTAGATTACCAAAAATTGATGTTCCAATTAATATATAGCTTTTTCATTCTTATTATCCCATTTGGATTTATTTTCAACATCAATTAGAGACTTTTATTTTACCAAGATAATATGGTATAATCATTTACATCTAGTACATCCTCCATCTCATATTTCCATTTGAAGTAGTTGGTATTGCTAAAAAAGATTATTTGGTGTATCCATATTTAAATATGTAGTATGGATTCAAAAGTTGAAAATAATTGTCTAAGTTGGAAAACATTCAAAAAAATAATTTTTTTACAAAATGGGACAAAATGGGCTTCCAATGTGAAAGTCACGTCCCTTTCAAAAAAAAGCATATAATGTGATAAAAGAACAATGTGAAAATAGAAATTATCTCATGTGGTGAAGGATGCATAATGGGGTTGTTGAGTAAAAAGATTATTGTTTTTCTTCTCTAACTTTTTCTATCAATTCACTTTTACAAATAAGTTAATACTTATAAAATGACTCAAATAAGTTAATACTTATAAAATGACTCAAAATTTTAGAATCAGTAAGAAAATATTTTACAATAAAATTAATTTATAAAATAAATTTACATAAAAAAAAATCTTTGAAAAACAATATTAAAACTACAATGATTCAATTTTATAATTAATAGAAATAAATTTTACAATAACATTATGAAATAAGTCAACAATGCATGGAATTTCTCCAAAAGTAACTTCACCAAAGAAAATTTTGAAGTAACCTTCAACCAAACGACCTAATGAAAAATGTATAGAAAATTCCATGAAAGAGGATGTTTTTTTTTTTTTAAACTCTGTCTTCAAGTGCATGGTTATTCCAAAGTCCTTGTTTTTTCCTATCAAAAAATTTAATTCAGGCATATAAAAAAAATTGAAAAATTGAAAAATAAATTTCCAAATCTCACTAGAATTAAGGTTAGAATTAAGGTTAAATGTTCGTTAGATTGCATAGAAGATGCAAAATTTCTGTTTATTTCATATTTTTCGAGAGCACATACTGTGCATGGGAAAAATCATACACATGCGAAAAATACTTTTCACTCTATTCTTTATTTTTCAAGATTGCACATAGTGCATCACAAAAAGCATATAAAGATCAGAAGAGTAGCAAACTATGAATAAAAATAGAATATATATATATATATTCACTTTTATAATTTAAGAGATATATTTATATTCACTTTTATAAATAACGACAATATTTTAGGCCAACGGCAAATATGAATTACACATGAGAAGAAGCTTGCCTGACCGCAGTCCATTCGTTGCTCATACCAAGAAATTCATGAAATTAAATCTTAAGGTAAATAATGGCCGCTCATATAGCAGTCCTCTGTTTTTGGATTTTATGATGGGAAGTGTGGATGATTTGGAGGCTTTTATCAAGAGACATTGAAGGAGAATTGAAAAAGGATGTTGGAGAAACCGTGCTCGGCTTTATATGAAGAAAATGATCCAAATAAGGCTCACAGGTTTGGAAGTGCCGATGCCATTTGGCGGCCTGGTTTAAAAACCTGACGCTGTGGTGTGGGGTCTCTAAAGTCTTACATTTTTTTGCTTTCTTTTCTTTCATCTTGCACTTCTAGGTTTAGGCATCTCATAGTATGGTTATTGGCTATCTTGGCTAATTAATCACTACCATTCGGCTTCATAGCGTATTGTTTTCTTACTTGTTCAGCTGTTTAGAGGTCCGAGATACTGGTTTGTGCCGGAATAATCCGGTTTTAGTATGATAGATGAAAGTTTAACCAGAGAATGCAGTTTTTCCAGAGAATGCACTTACATTTCCCGAACATGTGGGTGTTTGTGAATTATAGATGTTTTGGCATTCCTTCTTAGGTGCTCACAATAGGGAGATTTTCCTCTGCAGCTTACAGGTGGGTGAAACGGGAATGTTGTGGGAATAATCAGGTAACTGGAGGAACGACAATGCCAGAGAGATTTTAAATCTATGAGTAATGGGTGTTTCTAAAAATTATAGATGGGTGGTGACTATAACACCATGCCCTGGTTTGGAGTAAGGGGCCGAAGATTTTAATTTCCTGTTATTGTGAGGTTCAGGTGACCGTTCTGGTTTTTCTGATTTAGTTTTCTTTTTCAATTTTCTGTAGGAGTAAGGGGCGATTTTCCAACGACCTCGATAGAGCAAGCACACCTAAAGGACGGTACGACAGACAGGTAGTTATGTTCTCTGTACCTTAGTGGTGAGGTTTGAGGCATGTGATTTTATTCTATTTCTACGGAATTCATGTTCTGAGCAATGTGGGGCGTTCGATAGCCGACCATCATTTAAGTTTTCCAATACCCAGATGTCAGAGGAGTTTTTGCTGAGCTTGATAGCTCAAATTGGATATCTGTGATGGTGCCAGCTGTCGATGGATGCGGGACGTGTCACTCCGAGTGGGCAGTTTCACACTAAAGGCTAGTGGGAGGGTGTACCATAGGGGAACGTTAACTATCTCCGATCGAGGTTGTTGAGCTAGTAGTACCTTTGTGGTGTGGTTAGTGGAGTCTGGCATACCTGAAGGACAGTATGACAGACAAGTAGTTTATGTTCTCGGTACCTTAGTGGTGAGGCTCGAGGCAAGCGATTTTATTATGTTTTTTACGAAAATCATATCCTGTGCACTGCGGGGCATTTGGTAAACGTCTATCATTTAAGGTTTCCACTACCCAGATGTCAGAGAAGTTTTATGCTGTGCTTGACGGAGGAGTCTTTCGTTTGATGAATTGGGAGCTGATGTGACAGCTCCCGATCCACCCCTCTGGTGACCCTCTCTTCTCCGGCCCGATGGTGGACCCCACGACTCCAACCTTCGATGGCAGCAAACGGCGAACGGTAGAACGACAAACGGCGATGAGCGCCTCCTCCACCACGGCTCCCCTGGCGCCGCTCCTCCCTGCAATGCACCACCCCCATGACTCCGGCCACCTATGAAATGCAGATGATGGAAAAGACATGAATTTAAATGCATTCAATGTTGGGCTGCTGTCAAAATATTTCAAAATTAGTCTTCGCACGTTTAAGTTTCTCGGTCGCACCTTACCTTCTGCGGTTTCTTCTGGCAAGCTGTGAGTGACCCTGTTTCCTTATTTTTTCTAAGCGCGGCCTCTACCTTCTGGTGTTTCTTCATGGCAAGCTGTGAGTGACCCTGTTTCACACAGCGTTCCAATAAATCTCCTGTTCCTTTTCCTCACTTGCCGAGTACTTCTGGATACCAGGGTAACTTCTCCTACCATCGGGGGTTTGGCATCATCACATATTGGGTTTCAACTCCCCTACAAAAGGAAGAAGTCTCCCACATAGTCGAGGTGAGCTAATTTGGAATTACTTCAAATTACTTTCATTGGGGATTGGGTTATATAAATATAAAAACTATTTTGCAAAAGGTTATTTGGGTTCAGGTTATACAGATTGCGTTCTGTTTTCAAAATATTTAGATTGCAGAAGTGGGACCTCCTGAAATTTGAGAATGAAACCTTGAATGCAATGCAATTGATGAAACATTCTGAAAAATTTCTGATTGAAAACTATTCCTTTTAGAATGCTTATTATCAGACTTGCCTACGTAATATTTGCATAAGACTCTATTTTGTAATTATGGAGTTGAGAGAAACTGTGCGTATAGATTACTCATTTTTAAAATGGAGTTGAGAGAAACTGTGTGTATAGATTACTCATTTTTAAAAGGTAACTTCTAAGTTTTTATTGAAAACTCTTTAGCTTGCTCAGTTTTTAAAATATAAAATATCTCTTTATAGTTTTTAATTTATGTGTATAAAGACTATATTTTATATTTTCCATAAATATTAGTTTTTTTATGTTAAAATTTATTTATTTAAAATTATATATTTGAGTAGATAATACTGTATTTTTTTCAAATTTCTCAAAAAAAATTATATTTTTATATGCTCCATAACAATCAGTTGACAGTGATTTTCGTGGTATATATTTTCCCATAAAATTCTCTTTGTGAGAGAAAGATAGTAGTTGTCTATCTTTTACAAAAATTACAAGTCTCTCTTAATTAGAGAGTTTCTTTTACATCCCAAAATATCATTAAAGAAAGCTAAAATATTTGGAACAAAAGAGATATATTAATAAACAGTTATGTGATTTCAAAAAAATTACTTGGACTCAAATGGTTGGGAAATATTTTTTCTGTTCGCCTTCTGTAGCTTCTATGATTTCAAATGTGTTTTTGTTAATCTAGCCTTCTTGAGGGTCCCTGTCATCAAAGGAAATCTAAGTAAAGTGAAGAATTTGCTATTGTATTTTATAAAAGATTGGAGAGAAAGTATAATTGCTTATTATTGCAATTCCTTTTCCCAATTAATGACATTTTGAAAGTCCCTATAGACAAGAAGAGAGGAGATTCCATGTGAAATAGCAATATGAAGCAATAAATTAAGAAAAAAAATTTCAACATCATTATTTGAAACATGACCAATATTTGTAGAGGATCAAAGGAAATCTAAGTAAAGTGAAGAATTTGTTGTTGTATTTTCTAAAAATTTGGAGAGAAAGTATAATTGCCTATTCTTGCAATTCATTTTCAAAACATTTTGAAAGTCCCCATAGACATTAATAGAGAGATTCCCTTTGAGATAGCAATATGAAGCAATAATCTATAAAATATGTTCAGAAATTTTAGAAAGAATATGAAAAATTTAGGTAGAAATTTTTGAAAATATGGATTATAGATGTCAAATTTCAAGATTTTGTGTGCTCCACAAATTTTTGATGGTGCTGAATCTATTTCCACCATTAAAACAAAATTCAAACACTCTATTTTTCTGAATTCAAACAATCTATTTTTGTGTGCTCCAGAATTCAAACACTCTAACTATTTGAGTTTTTGAAAAAAAAAATCAATTCCTTCAAAAAATTGTATTATGTAGCGTCGGTTGAAAACTCATATGCTTTATTGGAAGATTCAGGTTTAGGTTTAGAAGATTCACTATTGGGTTTGGTGAAGAAACATGTACATATATTATTGGCTTCAATTGTTAAAAAAATGTTACTGAGTCAAAGGTTTTTTAATTTCATACAGTTAAAGTGTTACTGTCATTAGACATGCCATTTGTTACAAGCCCATTATTATTTTTTTCCAGATAATATCATGGTTAATGTTGTGGTTAGTATTAGTTTCAAGAAACCACTATCATTTTTAAAATATTTTAATGCTATTGACATGGTATCGAGTTTTGTTAGTGATAAGTACTCCAAAGAAATCTCTAATTATTTTTGAAAAAATCTATTTATTTTTAAAAAAATAACCTAATTGTTTTAAAGAAAAAAAATATTTACCTCTTAGAAAAATAAGAATAAGAATAATGGTAAGAGATAATATTTTTAAAATCAGAATTATAATGTTTAAAATTTATAATTAAAAAAAATCCAACTTCCAAAAATGATGATGTTTTGATGCATGTTATAATGGTATTTTCATTTTTTATATAATTTAATTTATTGTATTTTATGAAATAGAAAATTACGATAATGTTAAATAAATATAGTAGTTTTATTAGTTATGTAATATGATTTTTATTGGATGTTAAGCTGTTATAAATATTTCCAAAAAAATTTGGTTAAAATCACATAAGAATGAACTTTGTCAACATAATTAATAAAGAATGAGATGAGAGATCAGATCTAAACATTAAGCTTAAATAAATGTAGAGATGTCCCAAGCTAGGTGTTTGGAATAACAACTAGTTTGACTTAGTTAGAAAAAATTAGCCAAATTTTATATTTAATATTTTTAAATCTCATTTTGTTAAAGATTTAAATATTAGAAATCATTTAAATTTTAATTTGTTAAAGTTTTATATAATATAAAATTATATTCTATTTTTTTTTTCTTTTAATTTCAATGGTTTTTTTTTAATATTCATATATTCTTATTTTGAATGAAAGAATTGTTTTAAAAGATTGCATCTTTCAACTCTTTCTTTTAGAGAGAATTCATTAAAAGGAAATGAATTGTTTCTCATAATAGATGCATTTTTAGTGTTTTGAGTCGGGTCACTACCTATCATCAAAGTTTCACTTTCACACTTATTGTCCTAAGAAAAAACCTATTAAAAGCAACGCTTAAATTAAAATCAATCTAGTAATTTTTATATTTCTAGGACTCTTTTCACCAAAATAGCTTAGGCTAGTGTCTTGGAGTAGGGAGTAATTAACTCTCCAAGACAATTAAAACAAAAAAGTAGTTAATCTTGTGGTAGGAATAATCCAATAGTAGCTTGTATGCTCTGGGAAGCTTCTCTTAAAGGAGTCAAGCACGAGATCTTATCCGAACCAGTGAGATGATCAATTCCAACTCATTGGGAATGATAGAAGATGTGCGCATCTAAACAACAGTAAACCTCGGATTGACCATTGTCAAGGAGCCTGGGGTCACTTGTCGGTATACCTTGGATTATGTAAAGGAGCCTTCAAGGGGATTGAGCTTTGTTACTCTGCCCTTGTGCATATATCGGATCGTAGACTGTTCCCTCAGGTATATTTGTTCCTGTTGGTGACCATAGTGGCCATAAAATTTAAGATTTTTTCCTAAGGTGACGGTGGAGGAAAGATCCCACTGTACTTGGAGCAGACGTCGACTAGACTCACTTGGAATATCCGGAGGGTTATCTTCACTCGAGATGGTTTAAGTGGAGAAACTTGCACCGATCTATTTCATTAAGCAGGTTGTCGAGGTAACTGTTCCAACCGCCATTTCTACATTAAACTACTACGATGTTGGATTTCATCACCAACTAGTGTTTTTAGCGTGGGAATATACTGTTTGTGTGTGGTTTGATCTCCTAGATTTTATAAGTGTTTGATCACTTGATTGTTTCCTTAGTGCCTTAGGAGTTTTAATTGAAATTTTCTTTGATTGCGTGTGATTAATAATTTTTAATCGTGGCTGAATTACCAAGACAATCACGTAGACTTCAGGGGAAACCCCCTGAGTATACACCAAGCCAACTTGAAGGACTGAAAGCTCTGGTACCGCATACTATCAGTATAATTAGATCAATAGAACTAGGAGAATCATCCATAATTACTCATCCTGATTATCATGAAGTAAATCAACCTCAAACAACAAAATATATTCAAGAGACAATTTCAATTTCTGAAATCACTGACACTGCTTCTGCAACCAGTGAATTAGATGAGGAACCTGAAATTTCTGAGCCAGACACTAAACTTGTTGTGTTGGAATCATCTTCAGGATTTGTTACTCCGACTTCTAGTGATCCCGATTCACCTAGGGTAAGACATTGCATTACCAAAAACCTTCCTTTTGATCTCATATGTATTGAAGAACTTGTAGGTCTAGACAAAGACGTAAATCTTCCTGAAACCCAGGAAAATTTGAATCTTAGGGAGAGTGAATCAATATTCTACAGTCCTTTTAGAACTGATGCTTAGTATTTATCATTAACATATTTTTTACAAAATGCAGGTCTTACTTATTCACCACCCCGTGATCCTTTTTACCCTACACCGAGAGGTTATCAATATTCATTAGCTATGTCGGGTGAGTCATCTATGTTTTCTAAATCCCCAGAAACATTTTTATCCGGTGGTTCGTCTATTCCTCGGGGATAATAGTCACTCTCTGGTATCTTCTTAGGAGCAGCTCCTCAACCAATTGAAAAATTTTTATCATCTGGTACAAGTGGAACAAACACTGCAACGTTGAACAAAAAACATATTTATATAATGTCTGGAAATATTCCAAATCCTCAACCTCAAGGAATTCAGTTACCGCCTGAGGGGAAACCTCAAGGAAGTCAGTTACTGCCTGGGGGGAAACCTCAAAGTAGTCAATTACCGCCCAGGGGGAAACCTCAGGGTAGTTTTTTACCACCTGGAGGTCAAACTATAGGACAATATTTCTTGCCTGGAGACCAACTTCAAGGATAGTACATACCTCAAGGTCAATATCAACCCCAAGGACAGTACATACGTTAAGGTCAATATCAACCCCAGATTCAGTACATTCATCAAAGTCAATATCAACCTCAAGCTCAGTACCTAGTTCAAGGTTTTAAACCTCCTTCAGGTCAACCATTATTACAAGGAGCTGTAAATTTTTCAGTTAATTATCAACCCTATGTTCAATCTGGTTATGGTCCTTCATATGCACAACCTTATATGGGTCAATATCCCAGAATTAATATGGTGTGGGATCCATCTCAAATTCAACAGACTATGTGCAACCCAATGTGCAGTTACCTAATCAACCTGGACAGCCCATAGGTCCTAGTCCAACCCAGCAACCCGTACAGCCTACCATTCAAGTCTCTGCACCCGGTTCTGTTCAGCAGCCTTGGCCTAGTACACCTCAGACTCTGCCTCAATCTGTTGCTTCTGCTGCAACTTCTGTTCAACCTACCACACCTATTTATGGAGTATCTTCAGCTCTTGTTTCTACTACCCTTGTATCAATGAAAATTCCTCAAGTATCTATGCCACAGTCTGGAAGCATCAATCTGGACATGCTACACAAAATGCAACATATCAGTATCAGCCTTATCCTAGTTATACTTATCAAGTACCTCAACAATCCCAGTTTGGTCCGGTTAATCCTGGTTATCTAGGAGCTTACACAATTCCCAATGCAAATCCAATTCCAAGATATCCTGGATATCCTCCTCCTGGAACTGGTTTGATCACACAAGGCTATCAAGACCCTAGTCGTTGGTTACCATTCATAGCAACTTTAGATTTACTTGATCTATCACGCCTTACGAATGATCCCATTTTTTATCTTCTATATTGGCCACTGATTCCTAATAAGTTGCCCAGTAATATTCCAAAGTTTGAAGGTCAGTCAAGAGAAGATCCATCTAATCATGTTATGACTTATTAGCTCTGGTATGCATCCAATTCACTAATCGATGATTCAATTCGATTACGTCTTTTTAGAGAATTGTCATTGGTCTAGCTGCCAAATGGTACATTGAGTTACCATGAGGCTCATTTAATAATTTTAATGCACTAGATACTGCTTTGTTAACCCATTTTCAGTTGTCTGTCAGATACGACAATGGCACGAATTTCGATACAGATGTTGAATATTTCTTTTTATATAGTTCCAGTGATGAAGAAAATCTAGATATATTTCTTTCTATATAGTTTAGATCCTACACAGTCAAACACCGTCCTCAGAAACAGAGTATGCAACTCTTCCTATCAAATGAAAGAATAACATACAACATTCAAAAATAATGCAGTTGCTGAGGCGGTGTTAAACATCGACACTTTGGAGCACATAGGAGCAGTGTAAGACATCCACACTTGACGTGGACCTCCATAAGGATCGGTCCTAACCACGTGGAGAAAATGTGATGAAGGTGGAAAAGAACCAGTGAGACCCACATCACATCCTATGATGGTTAAGATAATGACTCAAGCACTTTCTTTCAAACTTTATAAGGTCTAATGTGCATTCACTATGAAAGCAAGCAGCTAGAAAGGCAGACCCTCCTCAAGGAGGCTGCATCTAATCAGTTTTTCAGAGACTTGCCTTTTCTAGCACCTTGGAAAATGATTTTCCAACACCTACAAGAGTACTAGAAATCATTTTCCACTACATCATTTCATGGATATGCAATTACTATATTTCTTGTTTTATATGTACAAATCACCTTCTCATCATTTCCAGCTCCCTCATATCTTTTCACATTTTTTTAAAGACAGTCATCCAGCATGGAAAACAAATGGAAGTCAGTCATGGCTCTTGATGTGCAAGACCCAAAAGAGAAACTCATTTTTTCTAGTAAAGATTTAGTTTGGTCTGAAATCTACAAAGAAAACATGAATATTGACCGCGTTGCAAAAATTCCCAAAGAAAGAGTTGATGATTTTAAAAAAGCAGAGGAATCAAATTCAGATGCTCCATGTTCCTTCCTGCGTATACAAAGAAAATGCCAGAGCACAAAAGCCTTACAGTATGAGCTGTAAGTATTTTATAACTACATTGTTTAGATGTTGATATTAAATATGCTTTATATTTACCAGATTTGGTGACATTCCTGTAATTTATTTTGTAGTTATCATTGCTCATATGGTCTAGCTGACAAGAGAGAAGAATGGAAAAGAAAACGAATGAAGTCATATGCCAAAAAGAGGGGATGTTGATGCCATTTTATTGTAAAGATTATGGTTCAAGATCCCAACATAGCAGTAATAACATACAATCAGTATGATCATGAAGATGGGCAAGGATGGCCTTGTCATGGTAAAGACAACACTATAAGTGATGATGTTACTCAGAGAAAGCCAAGACTTTCGAAGGACATGATTTCTTATTTAGAAAGCTGTTATTTTCTTCAACTGCCAATTGAATCTATTTGTAAAATACATATAAAGAAATATCTTGACATAGATGCTACATCTAGAGATAGGGATTTCTTCTTATGCAGAAAAGACGTTGTAAACATTTATAATCTTCTGATGAAAGATTTTTATCAATTGCATAGCAAAGATGAAATGATTGTGAATCTTTGGTATCAAATAAACCAGGATGATTTAATTTTCTACCAGAAGCCCAATGGCGTAGACATCCCTTTTATAGCTGGAATACAAACAAAATGGATGTTGGAAACTATGGTCAAGTTATCCCACAATAGTTTGATAGCCATGGACTTAACATTCAGTAAAAACAAATATGGGGTGAGTTTTTTTCCAATGATTGCTTCAATAAAATCATTTATGTTAAAATTAACTTCATTTCATTTAAAATGATAGTATCAGTTGTACACGCTTGCTGTCTTTGATGAGCAACAAAGTGGGGTACCAGTTGCCTGGGTGGTGATGTCACGTAATACATCACAAGATATACAAGTATGGTTAGAGAGCCTCATGCTTAGGTGTTTTCGGACTCGTCCCGATTGGAGGGTCAATGCCTTCATGGTTGATGATGCTATGGCTGAAATCATTGCTTCGAGGTAACATAAATATTCTTATTTGAAATTTCAAATTGCATTCATTTTAAGAATTTCTCAAAATGAATTAAATGTCACAGGAGAATCACGAAATGTAAAGTGATTTTGTGTATTTGGCACGTAAGGAGGGCATGGCTCAAGAATGTTAATCGGTTGGTTAGCAGCTCAGAGAAAGCAAATGATATGTTCAATGAACCTGGCCATATCATGAAATATTGTTGTACTGATGAAGTGGATAATGCAATCAATGCTTTTTTCATCAAATATGCAACTGAGCAGAACTTTTTAGACTATTTCTACAAGACTTGGATTGTCGGTGACAAGATTCGTAAGTTTTCATAATATTCCCTCTGTGTTGTATGTTTTTCATTTATGTTGGACAACTTATATTTACTAATTGAGTCTTTCCATGTAGGCATGTGGGTTAAAGGCTGCAAAGATTTTCCTCATGCAAACCAGGAGACAAATAATACTATGGAATCATACCACGGTTACCTGAAGTCAACATTTCTATGTGATAAGTGAAAGAAATGTTCTCGTAGAATGGATTGGATATTCTACACTCTCCTAAAAAATGTTGAGCCAAGTTATCGATTCAAGGAAATTTTGAAAAAAGAAGGATATTATAACAACCACAAGAAAGAGATGCAGCTTGAATCATCAATGGAAAAGGCTAGAAGAATTCCAGACAGTGATTGCAGGCCTCATGAGAGCATATCTCATGCTTATTGGGTAAGAAGTCAAAGCAAAACCGATAAGGAATATCTTATCATTTTCCATCGCAAAAATTTTATCACTTGCGATTTTCCATGGTCTATTCGGGGAAACATTTGCAAGCATTCTATAAAGGTATATTGGTTTCATTCCTCCTTGATGGATTTAGACCCTTTATTGGATGTTCACACCAAACCCAATCAGTTGAATTCCCCTTTTGAGATAAGTACAGAGGCGCTAAACCTTCCTGCAGATACTATCCCAACCAATATTGAAGATGACAATGTTGAAGAACTTACTGTGTTGAGAGAGGAGTTGTTTCGTTATCTAGACCTGATTCGGAATAGTCCTCCTTCTATTGTGAACAAGACAAAACAGTTGATTGATCTGGCTAAAAAATTTGTGGATGATGCTAATAATCTTAATATTATGGATTATGACTTCGTCAGTGGTTTGGGTGCTTATGAGTCATCCTTGAAGAGGAAGAAGAGTTTCCTTAGTCCAAAAAAAATAAATAAAAGGAAAAGGAATGTCACATTGAATATTGATTTGAATGTCTCTACATCCGAAGATGAACCATTTCAGTTTCCACACCTCAACAGGCATGGTCGTCCTCCCTCCAACAATGCTTCCTCTACTATTCCAAGTAAGTTCTATAGGGAGACGATATCAGTTTGTTTAGATCAAATTCGTGATCTTCCAAGTTTATTGCTATGTTTAGATCGCTTTGTCGATTTTTCAAGTTTGTTGCAATGTCTTTGATCTTTGCTATTTATTTTAGCTTAATGTAGTGTTGTAACGTTTTCAGGGCCACGGCATCCAATTAATGTGATTACATATGAAGGATGTACACAGACCCACAATCAACCTTTTGATCACATGAGTCAAGGTACATTTGATGAGATTGCTAATTGATCTGCTATGTATTCTGATGCATCTATTATTTGACATGTTATTTTTTTCTCTGATGGAAACTGTGTTGTCATCTTACAAACACAGCTATTTCGTCATTGGGCCCCCCTCGACCAGAATAGGATTGGGCCACTAACATCTCAGAAATTGGTGAATTTCCATGTTTGTTTGCATTGTCTTCGCTCCTTACGTTTAGCACTGGTTGTTGTTCATGTTTTTAATGTAGTGCTGGAATGTTTGCAGGGCTGGAACTTCCAATTAATGTGATTTCAGATGAAGGATGTTCAAAGACACACTATAACTATTTTTATCAGATGAGTCAAGGTGCTTAGGATGAGACTTTTAATTGATCTTCTCTGTATTTTGATGCATTTATTACTTGACATCTTATTATCTTCTCTGATGAAAAATACATTGTCATGTTACAGACACAACAAATTCTTCAATGGGTCCCCCTCTATTCGAAGATGATTGGGTCATTGACATCACAGAACATGGAGACAACACAGAAATTGGCTTAAGAAAAAAGTTGTGATAGAAACTGCATTCTTTTGTTTATTGTCCGACATACCGATTCATGGTGGAGTGGCCAGCTTTGGTTATATGTGATTCCTATTGTGGAGCACCTTGTTGTTATGGTTATATTGGTTTCCCTAGCTAGGGTTAGGAGAGCTTAAAATTATTACATCTTCTGATAAGTTGCAAGTGTGTACATGTACTTCATTTTTTCTATATAAATGAAAAGAGAACATCAGGAATTTGATGATGCAATTAATGGATATTTGTGGTTTACTTTTAAATGCTATGTTGGAAAACAGTAAATTTGCTTGATCGTACTGTAATACATAGGCACATTTTCATTCAGTAGCAGAATTGGCGTGCTTTCTGCAAATGCCTCAAACTGTTTTGTGATTTCAAATTTCACTGCAACATTTTTATTTCCATCCTTTGGTCAAATATGTTTGAGGAGAATGAAACATTAGATGGTGGAGAAGATTAATTTGAAATCCGTTGGAAACTTAAAGACGACTCATTTTTTTAAATGTAAATTGGTTTTTTCTAATTGGTTATATAAAAATTATATTAAAAAAAAATCTAATAGTGTCATAACCCTTTGCACAACACAATGCCATGTGGATGACTGTCTCATATTTTTTGCCATAATTTTTTGATGCAGTTATAATATTTATGACATGATTTTTAGATACTTTTGGAATTTTCATTGTTAAGCTTCATAGGAAACTACCAAAAAATAAAATTCTTTAAAATAGTTCATATTCATGTAAATAACATATTTACTATCAATTACTTCCCATCATATTTTAAGCAAATATTTGCATAACACTTACCACAATTGTTACTACCCACCATTATTTATGTTTTCTTCTGCATTTTATTAAGTAGGAGCAAAAAATATAAATGTGCTAACTTTTTAGTAGTTACTATCCATCAAAATTTATTAAAGTCTTTGCCCCTTAGTAAGCAATTAATTTTATTCTTTTGGTCAGCATATTTGATAAGTAAAACACAATCCTTTAAAACTAAATATATTAACAAAAATTAATATTTCAATTAATATTTTTGAAATTATAAATAAAATTGTTTCACTCTACCTCAATATATGTACAATAAAATTAAATCAATAATTCATATAAAAAAGTTGAAATTTTAAAAATATATATAAATATATATAAATTAATCAATTTATTATCCCATCAAAAAATGAGAGTTTAAAACCTATAATGCATCAAATCCAACCTTAGTTCTTTCATATAGTTTCAATTATTGGAATAGCCATATTTGAATAATGATTTAATAAAGAAAATATTTCCATCTTATAAGCAGATATTGAATAAATGAAAATAAATGTTAAGAGGATCAAGCCAATTCAAAGGAGAATGATTGAATGTGGTGCATTGTCCAAAGTGTTTCACTTTTTGGAACAAGCATTCCCTCTAACATTGCCAAGCTTCATCATCTATTGAACAAAATTGGAGAAAAATTCCTTGAAAAAGGGGCATTTATCATTTCCAAGTGTTTCTTCTCACTATTCAAAATGTGTGTTTCTCTCTGGCATCATATTTACTTTCATTGTTGGTAAACCTCCCACCTTATCCATTGTTAACATCATTTGTTTATACCACAAGACCAAGATGTTTGTTGCAAAATTATTTCCAAATGCATCAAAAGCTATTACATTCTTTGGTCTAAATGCAATTGTCTTATTGTTGTAAGATGGAATTTATGTAATTTTAGCTTTTTACTATTTTTACTTTAGCTATCAAATACTTCTTGCAAAAGCAATTACTTCTTGTAAAAGAAAGTACTAGGAGTGACCATGCATATTACACTTGTTATTAGAAACTTGATGTTAATTATAATACAAGTGTAAATATTTAAAAGTATTTACATTGTTTAGTGTATAGATATTGATAACATTTTTATAAATATGGTATTTAGAGATACTTACATTTTTATGATATATATGTGTTCATCAAAAGCTATGTGTCCAGTCAATAATTTAAACAAGGTAATGTGATTCCCTTATCATGGTTCAATTCTCTTAAATGACTTGTTCCCCTTATATACCCTCTATTTCCTCATTATAGTTCAATTCTTCTTAAGTGACATATTCTCCTTATATACCAATGGGTTATTGTTAATTAAAAGTATTTCAAAGAACTTGTAAAGTTGATGAATGTGTGATACTTATATTTTCTTTGTCATAATTTGATGTCTAATAATAACATATTCCCTCATAAGTTAATGTGCTTAAATAAAACAAAAAATAAATAAATAAATAAAATGCCATCAATACCTAAATAAAACAAACAAACAAAAAATATCATATCATTAGTTCTAATGAAGATGTTTTCAAATAATACAAAATAATATCTCACCCCTTACCAAATTATAGGTGTTCAATTTTTTACAAATTATAGATGTTCAACCCTTTTTAAAATTGCCAAAGGAAATATGTTGCCAAAAACAATAAATGCTTACACATAACATTTTACTCATACAGTCTAATTTACAAGCATTTCCATTAATCATCCTCATCTTACGATGTTGATTCAAAATTTAAAACCAAATATCCGGAATGCCTGTCATTACAAAATATTTTCAGAATGAGAAATATGAATTCTCGAACACCACATTGTACTATGATTACTTCCTTTTATTTAAGCCTCTCTTCCATTTCATTTTTACAAACCCTCATTAATATAAGCTTCAAGAACCCTTACAAACCCTCATTTTTACAAACCCTTTGTTACAAGAATTTTTCCTGCATCAAACAACTATGTTGAAATTTTTTCTCTAAACTTTTTGCTCTAGGTTTCCATCTCTAATAGTATTTCCACTCTAAAAGTATATGGATATTTACAAAATTTAACAAATTGGCTAAATGGAACTACAAGAATCCACAAACACACCTTTTCTTCTCTATTTGGAAGATACAACAACAAACCTCTCATTTCTCTCATAACTATTTTCATCACACTTACAGGTACTAAAACTTAGTAGCAAATGCCTTGTGAAAGGGTAGAATGGCTCTTGAGAGAGGATCATTTGAATACTCAGAAAATAAAGAAGGCCAATAACAAAAATATCTTCTTGATCATGGGGTCTAAGTGAATAGCTCATGTTTTTATCATTATATTTTGGAAAAAAATGAAAAAGAAGGACACCCTTTGTTCTTTTTGTAAAATCTTTAAGGCTACTATCTCCCTCATCACAGAAGGTATTGTCTTTTAGCTCACAAATCATAAGTTTTTAAAAAGTGAGAGATGATTCTCTTCCATTTTAATTGACTTAAGGAAACTATATATATATATATATATATATATATATATATATATATATATATATATATATATATATATATATATATATATATATATATATATATATATATATATATATATAAACTAAATTATAATTTTATTTAAAATTATTATTAATTATAGAAAGAAGTGTGTGTGTGTGTATATATATATAAAACCATGATATTCACTTCCATTTTAATATGGATATAGTTAAATTATAAATAGGATTTGTTACAACACCATGGATTAGTACTATATGTCCAGAAAAGCTATAACTCATTTCATATGGCCTTTTTTAATTAATTAATTTAATTTTAAAAATAGAAAAAATATAACTACCTTTAAAATAAATCCCAATGTATGACTATTACTATTAATATTTTAAAACATATCAAATCTTTACTATCCACTTAATAATTACTAATTAAATAAAAAAATTAAAAATCATATTCCAAAACCTAATATATCTATCCATATAAACATAAACTAATTAATAAACATTTAAAAATAAAAATAAAAAATAATGTTTTTAGTTTAATTATTTAATATTAAAAAAACCATTCAAATTTTTTAAAAAAAGAGAGGAAAGAATATAATTTTATATTATATAAACCTTTAACCAATTAAAATCTAAATAATTTCTAATATTTAAATCTTTAAAAAAATGAAATTTAAAAATATTAAATATAAAATTTGCTCGATTTTTTCTCACTAAATCAAATTAGTTGTTATTTTAAACACCTAGTTTGGGACCTCTCTACATCTATTTAAGCTTAATGTTTAGATTTGATCTCTATATTTATCAATATAAATATAAACTAACTGATAAGTATTTAAAAAAATTTGAAAATGATATTTTTAGTTTAATTTTTTAATATTAAAAAAAACCATTGAAATTAAAAATAATAATAATAATTAGAATATAATTTTATATTATATAAAACTTTAACAAATTAAAAATTTTAATTATTTCTAATATTTAAATCTTTAACAGAATGAAATTTAAAAATATTAAATATAAAATTTGGCTAATTTTTTCTAACTAAGTCAAACTAGTCGTTATTCCAAACACCTAGTTTGGGACATCTCTACATTTATTTAAGATTAATGTTTAGATCTGATCTCTCATCTCATTCTTTATTAATTATGTTGACAAAGTTCATTCTTATGTAATTTTAACCAAAACTTTTCTGGAAATATTTATAACAATTTAACATCCAATAAAAATCATATTACATAACTAATAAAACTACTATATTTATTTAACATTCTCGTCATTTTCTATTTCATAAAATACAATAAATTAAATTATATAAAAATGAAAATACCATTATAACATCCATCAAAACATCATCATTTTTGAAAGTTGGATTTTTTTTAATTATAAATTTTAAACATTATAATTCTGACTTTAAAAATATTTTCTCTTACCATTATTCTTATTCTTATTTTTCTAAGAGGTAAATATTTTTTTTCTTTAAAACAATTAGGTTATTTTTTAAAAAATAAATAGATTTTTTCAAAAATAATTAGAGATTTCTTTGGAGTACTTATCACTAACAAAACTCGATACCATGTCAATAGCATTAAAATATTTTAAAAATGATAGTGGTTTCTTGAAACTAATACTAACCACAACATTAACCATGATATTATCTGGAAAAAATAATAATGGGCTTGTAACAAATGGCATGTCCAATGACAGTAACACCTTAACTGTATGAAATTAAAAAACCTTTGACTCAGTGACATTTTTTTAACAATTGAAGCCAATAATATATGTACATGTTTCTTCACCAAACCCAATAGTGAATCTTCTAAACCTAAACCTGAATCTTCTAATAAAGCATATGAGTTTTCAACCGACGCTACATAATACAATTTTTTGAAGGAATTGATTTTTTTTTTCAAAAACTCAGATAGTTAGAGTGTTTGAATTCTAGAGCACACAAAAATAGATTGTTTGAATTCAGAAAAATAGAGTGTTTGAATTCTGTTTTAATGGTGGAAATAGATTCAGCACCATCAAAAATCTGTGGAGCACACAAAATCTTGAAATTTGACATCTATAATCCATATTTTCAAAAATTTCTACTTAAATTTTTCATATTCCTTTTAAAATTTCTGAACATATTTTATAGATTATTGCTTCATATTGCTATCTCACAGGGAATCTCTCTATTAATGTCTATGGGGACTTTCAAAATGTTGTGAAAATGAATTTCAAGAATAGGAAATTATACTTTCTCTCCAAATTTTTAGAAAATACAACAACAAATTCTTCACTTTACTTAGATTTCCTTTGATCCTCTACAAATATTGGTCATGTTTCAAATAATGATGTTGAACTTTTTTTTCTTAATTTATTGCTTCATATTTCTATTTCACATGGAATATCCTCTCTTCTTGTCTATAGGGACTTTCAAAATGTCATTAATTGGGAAAAGGAACTGCAATAATAGGCAATTATACTTTCTCTCCAATCTTTTAGAAAATACAACAACAAATTCTTCACTTTACTCAGATTTCCTTTGATGATAGGGACCCTCAAGAACGCTAGATTAACAAAAACACATTTGAAATCATAGAAGCTACAGAAGGCGAATGACAAAAATATTTTCCCAACCATTTGAGTCCAAGTAATTTTTTTGAAATCACATAACTGTTTATTAATATATCTCTTTTGTTCCAAATATTTTAGCTTTCTTTAATGATATTTTGGGATGTAAAAGAAACTCTCTAATTGAGAGAGACTTGTAAGTTTTGTAAAAGATAGACAACTACTATCTTTCTCTCACAAAGAGAATTTTATGGGAAAATATATACCACGAAAATCACTGTCAACTGATTGTTATGGAGCATATAAAAATATAATTTTTTTTTGAGAAATTTGAAAAAAATACAGTATTATCTACTCAAATATATAATTTAAAATAAATAAATTTTGACATAAAACAACTAATATTTATGGAAAATATAAAATATAGTCTTTATACACATAAGTTAAAAACTATAAAGAGATATTTTATATTTTAAAAAATGAGTAGGCTAAAGAGTTTTCAATAAAAACTTAGAAGTTACTTTTAAAAAATGAGTAATCTATACGCACAGTTTCTCTCAACTCCATTTTAAAAATGAGTAATCTATACGCATAGTTTCTCTCAAATCCATAATTACAAAATAGAGTCTTATGCAAATATTACGTAGGCAAGTCTGATAATAAACATTCTAAAAGGAATAGTTTTCAATCAGACATTTTTTAGAATGTTTCATCAATTGCATTGCATTCAAGGTTTCATTCTCAATTTTTAGGAGGTCCCACTTCTGCAATCTAAATATTTTGAAAACAGAACGCAATCTGTATAACCTGAACCCAAATAACCTTTTGCAAAACAATTTTTATATTTATATAACCCTGCAATCCCCAATGAAAGTAATTTGAAGTAATTCCAAATTAGCTCACCTCGACTTTGTGGGAGATTTCTTCCTTTTGCAGGGGAGTTGAAACCCAATATGTGATGATGCCAAACCCCCGATGGTAGGAGCAGTTGCCCTGGTATCCAGAAGTACTCGGCAAGTGAGGAAAAGGAACAGGAGATTTATTGGAATGTTGTGCGAAATAGGGTCACTCATAGCTTTCCACGAAGAAACACCAGAAGGTAGAGGCCGCACTCAGAAAAAATAAGGAAACAGGGTCATTCACAGCTTGCCAGAAGAAACAGCAGAAGGTAAGGTGCGACCGAGAAACTGAAACGCACGAAGACTAATTTTAAAATATTTTGACAGCAGCCCAGCATTGAATGCATTTAAATTCATGTATTTGCCACCATTTGCATTGCATAGGTGGCCGGAGTCATGGGGGTGGCGCATTGCGGGGAGGAGCGGCGCCAGGGGAGTCATGGTGGAGGAGGCGCTCATTGCCGTTTTCCGTTCTACCGTTTACCGTTTTCCACCATCGGAGGTTGGAGTCGCGGGGTCCACCATCGGGCCGGAGAAGAGAGGGTCACCGGAGGGGCGGGTCGGGAGCTGTCA
Organism: Pinus albicaulis; assembly: GCA_034641835.2. NCBI lineage: Eukaryota > Viridiplantae > Streptophyta > Pinopsida > Pinales > Pinaceae > Pinus > Pinus albicaulis. The sequence goes on along the minus strand of CM076580.1, from coordinate 947,337,261 downwards.
CATCAGCTCCCGATTCGTCGAACGAAAGACTCCTCCATGCTTGATAGCTTAAATTGGAAATATGTGATGGTGCCAGCTGTCAATGGATGCTGGACGTGCCATTTTGTGCTGGCTGTTTCAAATTGAAGGCTAGTGGGAAGGTGTGCGATAGGGGTACGTGACCTATCTCCGATCGGGGTTGTATGAGCCAGCGGTATCATTTGTGGTGTGGTTAAAATTTTCAAGTCGGATTCCGAAAGTGGAGTTTGCTGACGTGGGATATACGACGAGAAAGATGGGAAGTGTGGATGATTTGGAGGCTTTTGTAGCCAAGTGTGATGCGGAGGTGGTAGATGTGTCTTTCTTACGAGATATATAGCTAATAGGGTTTGGAAGCCTTGTTTTTGTTGTTGTTGCAAGGACGTTACTTTTTTTTTTTTTTTTGGTTTTATCTTTCCATTGGGCCACTAATACTTTATTGGATGTACCTATAGTATTAATCACTCCAAGATACACGAACTTTTCTTGCTCTCTAATTACTAAGTCACAAAAATATTCAAGTAAGGGATATTGATATGAAGCCCCTAAAGTTTCTCTATTGGCATAAAAGCTAGATACACACATAAAATATGTAGCACCGAACTTAGAAAAAAATAGTGTATATGAATTTATCATCATTAATGTGATTTTTCAATCTTTAAGTAAAAGTCTAAGTTATTTGAACTTAAATAAATAATCTTCAATACAAAGAACATCATTAGAACTTAAAGACATTATAAAATTTTCAAACTAGTGGGCTCACACCACATTTTGTTTGAAAAATAATATACTTAACTTTTCTTAGGTTTCATCCAAGTCATGAATTCCTTGAATATTAAATCTTAGATTACCAAAAATTGATGTTCCAATTAATATATAGCTTTTTCATTCTTATTATCCCATTTGGATTTATTTTCAACATCAATTAAAGACTTTTATTTTACCAAGATAATATGGTATAATCATTTACATCTAGTACATCCTCCATCTCATATTTCCATTTGAAGTAGTTGGTATTGCTAAAAAAATATTATTTGGAGTATCCATATTTAAATATGTAGTATGGATTCAAAAGTTGAAAATAATTGTCTAAGTTGGAAAACATTCAAAAAAATAAGTTTTTTACAAAATGGGACAAAATGAGCTTCCGATGTGAAAGTCACGTCCCTTTCAAAAAAAAAAAAAGGCATATAATGTGATAAAAGAACAATGTGAAAAATAGAAATTATCTCATGTGGTGATGGATGCATAATGGGGTTGTTGAGTAAAAAAATTATTGTTTTTCTTCTCTAACTTTGTCTACCAATTCACTTTTACAAATAAGTTAATACTTATAAAATGACTCAAAATTTTAGAATATGTAAGAAATTATTTTACAATAAAATTAATTTATAAAATAAATTCACATAAAAAAATATTAAAACTACAATGATTCAATTTTATAATTAATAGAAATAAATTTTACAATAACATTATGAAATAAGTCAACAATGCATGGAATTTCTCCAAAAGTAACTTCACCAAAGAAAATTTTGAAGTAACCTTCAACCAAACGGCCTAATGAAAAATATATAGAAAATTCCATGAAAGAGGATGTTTTTTTTTTTAACTCTTTTTCTTCAAGTGCATGGTTATTCCAAAATCCTTGTTTTTTCCTACCAAAAAATTTAATTCAGGCATATAAAAAAAATTGAAAATTTGAAAAATAAATTTCCAAATCTCACTAGAATTAAGGTTAAATGTTCGTTAGATTACATAGAAGATGCAATATTTCTGTTTATTTCATATTTTTCGAGAGCACATATTGTGCATGGGAAAAATCATACACATGCGAAAAATACTTTTCACTCTATTCTTTGTTTTTCAAGATTGCACATAGTGCATCACAAAAAGCATATAAAGATCAGAAGAGTAGCAAACTATGAATAAAAATAGAATATATATATATATATATATATATATATATATATATATATATATATATATATATATATATATATATATATATATATATATATTCACTTTTATAATTGACGGGTGACTAAGCTATGCAATCCCCAAGGAACTCAATTGGGAGTGACCTTGAGCTCCTTCTTCTGGGTCAGGACTCTTTATTGGAACCACTATCGATTGACACAGGTAAGGGATCGACTTCGCCTGTTGTCATTAGTCCTCAGTCTAGATCCAATGTCACCATTAGACGGGATTGGGGGCGCCCAAAACAGAAAAAGAAACTAAACCTTATTTACGATGTCCCGGATTTCTCATCAGAAGGAAATTCTTGTGAGGTGTCAGTTTCCATAGCAATTGGTCGGGTCCTTGGAGCACCGACCAGGAAGCCAGTGTTTCCCTGAAGAAGTTAGTCTCCTTAAATATGAGGGGATTGGGGGACAGGGGTAAATTCCTGTCTGTGTCGAATTTTTTTTCTTTATGCAAGCCTACTTTTATTTTTATTTAGGAGACTATGCAACCTGATGTCTGTGCTATCCTTTATTTTCGGAAAATGCTTCCAGATTGGCTTTTAACTGCTAAATGTGTTGCGGGCCACTCCGGAGGCTTAGTGGCCATGTGGGATCCAAGGTGGGTGTCCATGAAAGCCTTCAGCTTTTTTGGTGGCATTCTCTTATCGGGTTTCTGCCGTGGTTTTTCGGAAAGAATTCATCTTATAAAAATTTATGCTCCTTATCTTGATAGAATTGATTTCTAGCATAGGTTGGATGATTATGGTATGTTGTCCTTAAGAAACCTATTGATTGCTAGTGATTTTAATTGCGCTTTATGTGATAAAGATGTCTGGGGGATGAAAAGCAAGCGGGATCCTTTAGAAAATGACATAAAAGGCATCTTTAACAATGCAAGAATATGTGACATTCAGTTTAAGGATTCCAGTTTTACATGGTTAAATGGGCGGTCTGGTCTGGATTTTATAGGGAAGAAGATTGAGAGGTTTTTCATTAGCAACGGTCTTCGACTTAGAATGTTGAATCTTAAGGCAGACGCGGGGGACCTGACTGTTTCGGATCATCGACTGATCTCCTTGAAATGGGAATTTGAGACCGGAAGGAGTGGCATCCCATTTAAATTGAACAGAACGTGGCTTGAGGAGTCCTCTTTTAATGAGCTGGTAAAAATTTTTCTTAAGAAAAACAAGAGACCGGATGGTATGCCAGCGATGGTCTACTTAGTAAATTTTCTGAGGAACCTGAAGAAAGAAATTAAAATATGGGATTTAGGACAAACAGCTAGAATGAAGGATAGGATCAGAAACATAAGGATGGAAAGGAATCAGATACTTAAGGACGTGGAGGAAGGGAGACCTATCCCGGATTACTGGGTGAAGTTAAAGGCATTGGAAGAAGAATATAGGAAATTTCTTCTAATTGAAGAAAAGGGGTGGAGACTAAAAAGCAGAGCTACGTGGCTGCAGAGTGGGAACGTAAATACAAATTTTTTTCATAAGGTTGCAAATGGAAGGAGGAGTGCAAATGCAATTTGGAACATTGAGGTAGAGGGGAAAAAATTTAATTCCACAGAGGGGATCGAGGGGGCGGCAATGGAATATTTTGGCAATCTTTACAAAAAACAAGAGTTGACTGATATAGTGGGACATATGGATTACATAAATGAGTTCCCAAACATGTTTTCACAGGAGGAATTATTAAATTTTAAGAAGAAGGTTAGCTCGGAAGAGGTGAAAATGGTGTTGAAATCATTTGCGCTGGATAAGAGTCCGGGGCCAGATGGTTGGACCCCGAACTTTTTTCTACATTTTTTTGATAATTTCTCAAAGGAGCTCGCGGACATGGTGAATGGAATAAAGATGTCGGGAAGGATCCATGGGGCCATAAACTCAACTTTGTTAGCCTTGATTCCAAAAAAGAAAGGGAAAATCTCATTTGATGACTATAGACCGATCTCCCTCTGTAACACTTTGTATAAGATTAACTCTAAAATAATTTCAGAGCGTATCAAAGGGGCTTTTTCAAAGCATATAACAGCGGAGAAATCAGGGTTTCTTATGGACAAAAGTATTCATGACGCTGTGGCCGTCACACAAGAACTGATTCACACAATTCAGATAAAAAAATTGAATGCCGGAGTTATAAAATTTGATTTAAACAAGGCATATGACAGGGTCGATTGGAATTTCATTAGGCTGATACTGTATAAAATCGGCCTGGACAAGAAAATGGTGGAATGGATCATGGGCTGTGTCACTCGGACTTCAATGGCGGTGCTCATAAATGGCTCTGCCTTTGAGTTCTTCAGCTCGAGGAGGGGGTTGAGATAAGGTTGTGCTTTATCCCCTTTTCTTTTTATTCTTACAATGGATGTGCTGAGCCTGAAGATAAAAAAAGCTATGAGGCTAGGCAGTTTAAAAACATACTAAATGGTTTTTGGGGAGATGAATTGGAATAGCTGGGGGAAGTTTAAAAACATACTAAATGGTTTCTGTAGAGCATCGGGGATGTTGGTCAGTTATGAAAAATCTTGTTTATATCATGGGGAAGGAGAGGAAGAAAATTTTAAGGAGTTGGGGAGGCTGTTAAATTTCAAGGTTTCTCCTCTTCGCGATGGGCTGTCTTATCTGGGTTTTAGACTGAAGCCCACTTTTTATAAGGATGAGGATTGGAATTTGCTACCAGAGAAAATTCTGAGGAAGATACAAGTCTGGTCTACTAGATGGCTGTCAAAGGGGGGCCGCCTTATCTTGATACAAGCGATTTTACAATAGTATTCGGTCTACTGGGCCCATATTTATATTTTACCAAGACAAACGGTGGCAGAGATTAAGAAGCACATTGCTAGATTCATTTGGCAAGGAGGAAAGGATCATAAATTTTTTCATCTGGCTCAACTGGATAATATCACGTTACCAAAAGAAAGAGGAGGATGGGGAATTTTGGAGATTGAATCTTTTGGTAAGGCTCTCATTCTAAAATCTTTATGGAGAGGTCTGACTAAGACAGGATTGTGGTTGGAGATTATCAAATAAAAATACTTGGGACAAAAAGGGGCAGAGGATATCTTGATGACAGGATGGGACGCAGCCCATCAAAGGTCTGAAATTTGGAAGGGTTTTTGCAAGGTTAGGCCTGTTATGGAGGAATGCATCGAATGGAATTTTGGAGAAGGAAACAAAATACTGATTGGAAGTGAGCAGTTTAAGGAACAGGGAAATCCGATTAACCTTAGCAGAGAACTTATAGCATAGATAAATCAGGGTGGCATTTTCTATTTGCGACAGACGGTTAAAGATTGGGAACTTGACATTCCAATATGGAAATCATACAAGGAGGTTGGCCTAAATGAGTTTTGGAAAGTAGATTGGGAAAATTATATTCAATCAGTGAAAGGAATGGGGCTAAAAAGGAATGTAAAAGGGGATAGCCTGACGTGGGTCAGGACAGCAATGAGTGAACAGATAAACACAAATGAAGCATATAGAGAAATCATCAAAAGACGTTGGGGTGATGAACAAGAGTGCTGGTTCAAATACATGTGGAAAGTAAAAGTGCAGATCAAAATGATAATTCTACTATGGTTGATTTGGAGAAATAAAAATCTGACATGGAAAAACCTACAGAAAAAGGGATGGCAGGGGCCCGACATCTGCATCTTATGTGGGGAAAATGAGGAAGATAACACACATATTTTCTATAAGTGAATTTTTTCCAAAGAAACTTTAAATCACTTGTGTGCCATTTTTAAATTGCCTCTTCTGTGTTACACTTCGACAAAACACTGTGTGAGATGGTGGCTCAGGAGGGGTAAAATATGGAGAACTATCCCTTTTCTATTTCATTGGCATATTTGGATTTGTAGGAATAGAAGGATATTTGAAGGCAAGAAGTATACTTCACAGGAAATTTGTATGAGAATTTAAAGCTCAGTGGAATTGATAAATTTAATGAAGAAGAAATAGAGACCCCCTCTGGATGTTAACAGGAGGCTCTGGCCTTTTTAAATTCGATACCCTGTAGGTTTCTTTGATGGGGCATCTCAAAACCAGAACTGTGGCTGCGGAGCATGGTTAATGGTGGCACCGGATTTCCATTACAAAATTTTCTGGAATGGGGGAAGAGGCACAAACACTAGGGCATAAATTATTGCATTATGGGGACTGCTTTGGTTTGATTCATATCTATATCTGGAAGATCTGTGGGTTTATGGGGACTCGAAAGTGATCATTGAACATCTAAACAAAGGAACTAATCTGAACCTGACATATCTAAACCACTGGCTAGAGCGGATATATACTTTAAAGAGTTCATTTAACCACATCATTTTTATTCATGTGTATAGGGAGAAGAACCAGGAAGCTGATCGATTATCAAAGAGAGGTTTAAACAACATATTTGGTGAAATGGAATATGAGTTTTTTAATTCAAATGGACCTGGAGCCGTTGGGAAGGTTAATTTCAATTAAATCTTTTAAAACAATTTTTGCAGAAAGGGCAGGAAAAAGCATCACTCTTTGTCATTTTTGTGTTATTGTATATGCTTCATGGAGGAATTGGTTACAGGTTTGGACAAATGCTTTCGTGAAAGCCAAGTATATGTGAAGAACACATTTTAGTTTTATTTTGATACAGGATAACCAAGATATGTAAAAACTGATAGTTATTTTTACTGTTTAAATATGTCTTACAGAATGTTTATGTAAAGAATGATAGTTATTTTACTATTTAAATATGTCTTACAGAATGTTTTTATGAGGTCTGTTATGTGCACTGGTACACTATATACACCAGATGTATTTTTCATGCTGAAAAAAAAAAACATTTTACAGTAACATTATGAAATAGGTCAATAATGGATGGAATTTCTCGAAAAGTAACTTCTAAAAAGAGAAATTCAAAGTAACCTTCAACAACCTAATGAAAAATATATAGGAACATCATGAAATAAGATGTTTTTTTAAATTTTTTTAACTCTTTGTCTTCATGTGCATGGTTATCCCAAAACTCTTGTTTTTTCCTAACAAAAAATTTAACTCAGCCACATAAAAATGAAATTGAAAATTTGAAAAACAAATTTCGAAATCTCACTAGTATTAAGGTTAAATGTTCGTTATCTTACCTATAATATGCACGTTTTCTGTCTATTTCATATTTTCCGAGATCACAGAGTGCATGGGAAAAAGCACACACAAAGAGAAAAATACTTTTCACCCTATTCTTTATTTTTCAAGATTGCACATAGTGCATGAAAAAAAACATATAAAGATCAAAATAGAAACAAAACACTAATAAGAATAGAATGTGTGTGTATATATATATATATATTATGCCTGAAAATTCAAGAGAACATACAAAGCTAATAAGCATGGTCAGCTTGAATGATAGCCTGACCATTTGCAAAATGCTTTGATCTTAAAAGGCCTATTTTTTTTGATACATCTCATCCTACCAACTTTAGTATAAACATTATGTACAAAACTTAAAGCAAAACACTCCTTGAAGGAGCTTCTTGAGAGGCCATTATTCAACCGACTCTTGAAACCCTGAAGGGAATTTTTAATTGACAGGCCCACCCAGGAGATAAACAAAAGATAATAAAAAAATCCAAAACATGGAATTATCTAAGCTGAGTTAATCCTCTTCGACCGTGATGGGATTCTGTTACATCCCTCCAATAAGAACACCATTAATATTGACCTGGTCGCCATAGAAATCTCCTTGGTCCATCTCGGTGAGGTTGGTGGATGCACTGTCTTTCTCTGTAGGGTTCTTCCCTGCCCGCTGCTTGAGTAGCTTGTAGTGCGATGAGTCTTTAGTTACAAATTTCCTGTGGTAAATCGTCTCAACAAAAACAATGAATTTGTCATCCAGTAAGTCTAGGATTTTTTTGAAAATCTTGTACGACTTGGATATTCTTGTGAATGGATAGACCCATGATGGTATTCATTGTCCAAGTGAGTTCAATATCATGACTGAAGAGATTCACTCTTTCTCTAGTGAATCTCGGGTCCATAATCCACTTGAATTACTCATCCATCTCCTCAGTGCTAGTATTATACCTGATTTTTGTAGCTTTCTCCTCGAGATGGTTGTTGTGCTCTTGAATATGGTGAGGAATGGTGTTGTGAAAGTTGAGTGAAACTTCATGGGTTTCAGTGTCATCCATGGTTCTTGGCTTCATGTCTCTTTGGTGCCATCGATCCATCTTTTGGCCTCTTGTTTGACGAATGGATGAGGGGCCATAGAAAGAATGAGGGGTATGAGCCATGCTTAGTCTAGCCAGAAGGAGAAGATGGAAAGGCTTGGGATGTTAAGGGTGAAAACCAGGGGAAAATGGAAATTGAGGATAGAGTGGAATTGGGAGGGGGTTATCATAAGGCCTCCAGGGATTGAGAAGTCCGAGAGGTTGGCATGTACGATAGGATCAACCCAGGGGATATAAGGGTTCATCATACCAGTGGAGGAATGAGAAGGGTGGTGATAGAAATCCACGATCATTCTAGGGATAGATTGTACATTAAAAATATCATTATGTGTGGTGCGAGTGATGGAATTCTTCGCACAACCTTCAAAGATATTTTATGAATCCATAAATGATGATCTGCGAGCTGGTAGGATGTTTTGGAGGCTCATTAATACTATAACTACCTCTATAATTTTGATCAATCTCATCACACTCCTGATGAAGAGGGAAATTCGTTAATTCCTACCATGCATGAGATGTTAACACACTATTTAATTCGTTCCTTTATTTTCCAATCGGTCAGCCACAAAATTGGCCTTTCTCTAGACTGCCTAGAAGTCGACCCCACCTATGTTATTGATGTGCTGTTGGATGTGTTGGAGATTTTTTGTAAGCCTTTAGTTGGTGGTCACATTTCTAACTGGAGTGTCAACTGGAGTTTGTGGGAAATAAAGTTGGTCAGCACTGAGTCTAATTCAATGATAAATGGAACGAATTCCTTAGACCTAGAAATTTTAAGACCGCGCTTCTTATCCTGAAGCTCAACTGCATTGTTGGTGTTGATCCCTAATTTCCCATAATATATCCATAGGTTTTTCCTTTGTTATTTCGAAAAAATCCTCTGAAGCCTGTAGATCCGGGGTTTCCCTTAGAGGCCCCATCGTAATTGAGTTTGATGACATTAGTACTAGGAGGGGGCCCTCATATCAAAATGTTATCCCAAGTTAGGATTTTTCCATCAAGAACCAACCAGATAAAGAGAGATATCTTTGGCCACTGTTGTTTATCTCATAGATAAATCCAACTACAGATCTATTCCATTTTTTCATGGTTGGAAAAATAACCATAGGATTCCTTGAGACTGAAGATGCCTCCTGAGTTTTTTCCCCACCTTAATTTTTCGTCTTCTTGATCCACTGGGATCTGGCACTCCTGAAGAATCCCCTTGAAATTGTCTCGGTCAAAATTGTCTGGAAGTGGTTTTCAGTCCTATATGTTAAGCCATTATCCCCGTCTGCTTTCCTGAGTGGTTGTTTTCAGTAATGCACCACTAGAGTTTCCCCTTTACCCTACATTATCTTTTGAAATGGGGAAAATTTTTCTTCATTTAGAGTCAGGAGTTTTTGCCACACATCCTTTCAAAAGAGATAGCTTTCTCCATTATGGACCTCTCAAAAACTGTGATGTTGAGTTTTCCATTTGTTCTTCTAGGCTTGGTTCCACATGACTAATCCCACGTCCTATCCTGATAGTCAAATGAGCTCCTCTTGTTGATGGTTAGGGGCATACTTGGATTTCCATAGTTGCACCCAAGGTGTGGTGGGGGTGTTAAGACATTTCCACCAAGTTTTTGTGCCCAAGGATTTTCCCATGATTTCTGGGTCAATTAGCCAAATTCCTCCAGCATGCTTTGGCTTGCAGAGCTTTTCCCACTCAGCAAGGGCCCATTCCTTTTTTTTTCTCAGAAACTCTCCAAAGGAAATTTATTTGAATGTTGTGAATTAGGTTCAAAACATATTTTGGGGCATTTAGGGTTGAGAAGAGAGACAAAGACATAGGTTGTAACATTGATTAGACCAAAACAAGACGACCAACTATGTCGAGGGACCTGAACGTCCAATTGCAGAGTTTGTTTTGAATTTTTTTTAGAATATATTCTTAGGTATTCTTCCCAAGGGGCCTATCAATGAGGGGGAAACCCAAATATTTTGAGGGAAGGGAGAAATTGTGAAAGCCAAGGATTTTGATAATATTTCGTTTTATAGGGGGAGGGGTGTTGAATACAAATATTTTTGATTTATGTAGATTAACAGTGGTTCTTGAAGCTTCAGAGAATAGGTTGAGAATGTGCTTGAAGTTTCTGGCCTTCACCGTAGTTGGGATGCCCATGATAAGGGTGTCATCCAAAAACTACCGGTGGGTGGAAGCAGAGGGATTGACATGGAGTTTTAATCCCGTCAACTAGTTATTGGCATAAGCATCTAGAATTTTTCTTCCAAGAACCTCTGCCATGAGACTGAAGAGAAAAGGGGAAAGAGGGTCTCCCTACTTGATTCCTCAGGTAGGAACAAAGGGTTGGGTGGGGGCGTTATTAAGGAGAATAGAGAAAAAGGCTACTGAAAATAGGGCCATGATCCAATCAATGTAGTACTTATGGAAGTCGAAAGCTTTGATAACTTCCCTCATGTATAACCAACTTATTTTGTCAAAACATTTTGACATATCAAGTTGAGTTAACATCCCAGGCTACTTATAATTTTGAAGTGAATTATATTCTCATGGGATAGTATGATATTTTCAAGAATATGACTCCCTTCCACATATCCTGATTGGTTAGGAGAGACCAGAAGTGGTAGAAATGGTTTTAGCCTATTGACTAAAACCTTAGATATGATTTTGTAGATCATGTTGAAGAGAGAAATATGAAAAAATATATTTGGGGTGTATGCACCCTCTTACTTTGGAATTGGAGTTAATAATAGTGCATTAAAGTCTCCCAACATTTTTTTGTCTTTCCTAGAGTCTTCCACGATATCATTGACTTCGTCTTTAATAGTTGACTAATAGGATTTGAAGAAGTTGGTGGTGAAACCATGTGTCCCAGGGGCTTTTCCTAATTGCATTCACATTACAAAATCCTCAAATTCTTGCATGGTGATTTATTTGTAAAGAATTATGGTCTTGATTCATAATTTTTGGAATATCGTTAGCTATCTCCCTAATATATTGGGATCTATCCAGGTTGGGCTCCTCAAGGAGGCTCCCATAAAAGGTGTACAATTCATCAGATATATCCTACTGAGAGAATATCATTCCTCCATCTTCTCTTTTAAGGGATATGATCCTATTTCTTTTCATATGTTGGATCATATATCCGTGGAAGAACTTCTTGTTCCATTCCCCATATTTTAACCATTGAATTATGGATTTCTGTTGCCACAATTTCTCTTTTTTCTTGGATCTTTCCTCCCATCTTAGTTGCAGGTATTTTTCCTCTTGCATCATTTGATATGTTATTCCATGTTGAATATTATTTTTTTGTAGTTCCTCCATATTATAATCTAGATATTTCTTGTCCTTGAGAATTTTCCCAAATATTTCTTTGTTCCACTGCTTGATTCTATTTTTAAAGTGATTTAATTTCTATTGAAATCAAAACATTTGGGATCCTCTTTAGGGAGGAGTTTTGTTCCACCATTCCTTCATGTTGTCTTGGAAGTCTAGGTGGTCCAACCAAAAAGCTTCGAATGTAAAGGGTCAATTCTTGGGGGCTCCTAAGAGGTGGATCTTCAAGTCAATAAGCCAGTGGTTAGAGTCGACATGAGGTTGGATTTTGCCATATATTTTCGGGGTAGCTAGGAGAATGGATTTTGAAATTAGGAATCTATTGAGACATGAATAAATTTTTGTTTCCCCACCTCTTCTATTGTTCCAAGTGTGTATGCCATTGGTAGTTTGCATGTTTACCATTCCCATCATTTCCAGGGCCTCCCTGAAAGCCTATGCATCCCTATATAATCTCTTGAGACCCCCTTGTTTCTTGGAAAGGCTGAGTATCATGTTGAAATAACAACCTATGATTTTATGGTGGTAAGGAAACTATTCATTGACTCTTCTTAAGGTGTTCAACATATGGATTCTATCAGTGACATTGTGTGGTTCACAAAGATTGGTAACACATAAAATTTCGAGCTCTAATTATTTGAAGGGTCGTCGTTATTGAGTTATGGGTAGCTATGGACGTTTTAATCTCAAATAAATTTTCATTCTAGATTATTTATTGACCACCTGCCATACCTATGGAAGTGTATGCTATGCAATTATAGCCCTTGCAACACCGCTTCTACAAAGTAGGTACATCCTCTAAGCCTATTTTAGTTTCCTGAATGAGCACTATCTCCAGTTTAATTTCCATTATTTTTTTATTTAGAAGCATTTTTTTGCGGGCCCATTTAGACCTCTTATGTTCCACAAGATCAAATTCGTTGAGAAAGAGCTGGATTTTGGGTGAGGTATCTTACCTTTTCCTCTATTATTCCTGGTTCGAGTTCTTGTAGTAGTTGACTAGTTGGTTTTCTACCTCTTTTCCTTCCTTCTCCTTCGGGATTGTATTGGTCAGTTGGGATGTTGGAATTTATAACCTTTTTATTGTGGTATCCATGCTTCCTCTTTATTGTATCAAACTTGAGATCTTCTGGTAGAGGTATGCTCCCTTTATTTTCTGAATATAGTCCTGTTGTAGCCGCTACAACACCACCCAAAATTTTGGGTGTATTTAAAATTTTGGGTCCCCTCTGCTCACTCAGCCCATTAGGTTTTCAACTTAGCCTTCAATTGGTAATATCCCTTTGACCTATTTCGGCCTAGCCCTGTCACCACACCCTCCTGGCTTGCTGTCTCTTAACTGAGCTAGGGTTTGGGGTTTACTACTTCAAAGAGCATTAGAAGTTCCTCCGCGGATTCAAAGATATGTTCCCTCTAGTATAGATCACCAATCAATGGGGCGTTGGGCTCAAGTATGTGAGGTCTCAAGTTTGGCTTGTATTATGAAACCCTAATCATGGTAGGCTTTGGAGAAACCCTGGTTTGTCAAAGGGATGATCTCCTTTCCTGTGGTTGTACTCTCATTATCTTCACGTGACATCAAACTGAGATTCAATGCCTATCCTTTTCCCCTAAGTGCCTGTTAGGTCCTACCCTTCAACGTGCGCATTATGGTTTGCGTGAACTACATGCCCCTTTGTGCCCTTATAGCCCTAGATGCATGTAAGACATCCCTTCTTCGCGTCCCCACCCTCCAAGCGCATGGTCCCGATTATTTAAGGGAGGCCTTCTATGTGAATGAATCGTTACCCTGTGGAATCATGAAGTGTCAAGGTCTACTACGGTCAACGGTCGGATGAAAATATAAGTTTAAGCTGGTTTCCAAACTTAGAAATGCTCAAACAATTGACCTAAGTTTCAATATCTTAGTTTGGATGTTTCAATGTTGCTGCTCCTCAAATGAGCTATTTTTCTAATCATTTGTTTTTTCTCATTTTTACCAAGAGCTGACTCATTCTCATACTATTCCTTTTAGGAAGTTGGTCAAAGATGCTATCAGTATATAGTGAACAACATATATGTTTCATTAAAGATTCCATTGGCATGACACCATTAAAATACTCTACAAGATGAGGTTCCAATAGTCCATGTAAGCTACACAAACTTTTCGAAGGGGTTTTGAACATGGCATGATGATACCCTCTCCAACACGTGGTGATTTTTCAACATATGGCATAGTTGGCATTCAATACGGTAGAGGATTAATTCCTTTGACTTTGGACTATATTAGCACATTCAAAAGCCTCAGAATTCGCATGGTGACCATTGTAAAGGGCTAGCTCACTTCAAAGAAATGTGTAAGGATGTAAATTACGAATAAGGATTCTAATGGTTGCGTGTTATGAAATAAAAGTCATGAGCTAGCATGGGCCTAAATCCAGTCTCCATAAAATGCGCCTTATTGACTACCCAAAGACCCATATGGTGTGGAGTCCTGAAACTTCCGCACAACATGGGCACATATGCATCATGGAGTCTTGTTAATTAGGAGGAAAGATAGCCAAAAATTGATTGTCTTACACAATGACAAATTCAATTTTCTTGGAGGTGGAACAAAAGTTGCACAATCAGGGGAGCAATATTTGCAGCAGATCACCCAGATGGTCTCTTCTTTAATATTTTCTGCTCATGTTAGATTTATAAAGCATTTTTCAATCCATATATGTTGCAAGCTCATGAGTGAAGAGGGGCTTGTTGCAATTTGGCAAAAAAAATTCAATAATAATTGTTATGTGAGCCGCCATGTTGGGGTTGAGCCTCCATTTTGTGATGTGCATGATTGGTGATATATGTGATGCGCCATTGAAGACGTGTATCTCATGATTATCTGAGAATGAAAATAGAGGAGGTTGGACCAAATGGAATCAACGCTTGAATACTCTGCCTGACCAATTTTCAAGGTGTAGAAATGGAAGCATACATATCAAAGAAGGAGGTGGTTACTACCCAAGCATAATACTGGAAAATATTCATGAAAAGAAATTTACGTAGGCTTGGCTGGAAAGTACATAAATTTCGGAACTTTATGGATATGAAAGAAAATGTCAGAGGGTTTACAACTACTCTAATAAGTTGAAGATGTTGATTGTTGGGTAATGAATGTCATCCCTGTATGTGGACCAAATACATTGCCTGTGATTTATGACCGCGGTTTGATTGGAGTTTCTCATGATTGGTGTGACCCATTTGATACACATCCTCAGACCTATGATATTCTTCATGCTTCTGTCTTGTTCTTTATTGGGAAGAGAATATGGTAGATTGCATACATTATACTTGAGATGGACCGCATTTTGCGTCCTGGTGGGCATGCTTATACTCAAGACTCCTTGACCATTCTTGTGGAAATTGAGGGAATTGCAGATTCTCTCGGTTGTTGCTCTGAATGTGGGGTGTGGTTTTATTGGTTTTGGTACATCATTACTTTATCATGATGTATTAACTCTTCCAAATGATCTAAAAGACTCTTATGGACATCAGATCCAATTTTCTCTTGAATGTGGTTTTCCAGCTATGGTAGCAGTGTTTGCAACACATCGGCTCACATATCCAAGTTAGGATTTTGGCTTGATTCATTGTTCACAGTGTCTTTTTAATTTGAATTGTGATGAGGGTGTTTTATTACTGGATGTCAATAGGGCTAGAGGTTATTTCACTTGGGGTGCAAAATAGGATAAACAAAATAGAACGCACAGGAAGCCTTGAATTCAGTCGAAGGAATTCATATGGCACATCCACGACATATTAGTGTAGCGTTACTCTGGGCCACGCAAAGAAGAGAGAGCATAGCCCGATGAAGACCATTTGCAGCCAGCCTAAGAGGAGGAATGTGACTAGTCGCAAAGTCAAATTTTGCTACAGTAGCGACAGGTGAGATTCAATTTTGAATGCGACCTTGCGACCTTTGCTCAAGTCATAGGTATCACAGGTCGCAAAGTCGTAAATCTCAAGAATGAGCAGAAGGCATGACCTTTTGTGAACAACGACTATGTGACTTCCATAGGTTGCTACCCTCACTCAGGTCGCCAAGTCACACACCTTAGACAAAGGCTGAAAAGGTGGGCTATGGCCATGCGAATACTACAAGTCACAACCCTCGTCAAGTCGTACACCTTATATGGAGGTTGAAAATATGAATTGCGACCTTGCGGCCACTACAAGTCGCAATCCTTGCTAGGTCACAGCCTCTCAATACGCAGTTAAAGTCGCACATCGCAATCCATGCCAGCACATAGTAATACATGGGGGTTTCCTTGGTTTCATAATCATTACCATTGGGAAGAAACATTAATCGATAGATAATTGAACATTCGAGTTGTGTGATGAATTTCGTTTGGCGTTTCAAGTTTTTATTTTTCCTCTACATCAGTAAATGAACCCAGTATGGTCATGCACAAGCTGTGCATATGTTCTTTGTCAAATCACAACTACACAACGGTTCAGGCTAATTTTATTTCGTTGTTCCCTGAATGCATATGCGATTTTTGCTTCCTCAATGTATGTATATATGTGTGTGTGTGTGTGTGTGTGTGGCTAATTTAATGTGTTTTCTTGTAGGTAACATAAGAAAACTATGATGATGACCCAGACAAAGAAAGTTGCTCACTTCCCTAGAAGTTGCATAGCTTGGATTCAAACCAACAAGAAAACCCATGTTATACGGATGCTCAATATCTCGCTCAAAACGGAAAACCACTCTCCCATTTATTGACACATACAAAATTCCCTTGGCACTACAATGGCATCACCGAAAAATAGAAGTTACAGGTGCACGTGGTGAAAGCTAGGGTTGTCATCCGGCGAGCAAGGTCCTCATATCTTCAAGAGGGAAATGCAGAAGAGATAGCCCTACGTTGCAACCTCCCAGTTCAAAACTAATTGAAGGTCATAGGTCGCAGATAACCTTAGGTCGCAGGTCCCAGATGAACTCAGGTCACAGGTCACAGATGACCCTAGGTCGTATATGACCCCAGGTCACAGGTTGTAGATGACCCTATTTCGGCCCGGCCCTGTCACGAGACCCTCCTGGCTTGTTGTCCCTTAACTAAGCTAGGGTTTGTGGTTTACTGCTTCAAAGAGGATTGGGATTTCCTCCACGGATTCAAAGATATGTCCCCCATAGTAGGCATCACCAATCAATGGGGCAATGGGCTCAGGCAGGTGAGGTCTCGAGTCTGGCTCGTATTATGAAACCCTAATCATGGTAGGGTTTGGAGAAACCCTAGTTTTCCAAAGGGATGATCTCCTTTCCTGTGGTTTCACTCTCATTAGCTTCATGTAACATCAAAGTGAGAGTCAATGCCTAGCCTTTTCCCCTAAGCACCTGTTAGGTCCTACCCTCCAACATGCATTAGGGTTTGTGTGAACTGCATGCCCCTTTGTGCCCTCGCAGCCCTAGATGCATGTAAGCCAGCCCTGCTTTGCATTTATTCCCCACCCTCCAAGAGAATGGTCCCGGTTATTTAAGGCAGGCCTTCTATGTGAATGAATCGTTACCCTGTGGAATCATGAAGTGTCAAGGTATACTACGATCAACAGTCAGATGAAAATATAATTTTAAGCTTGTTTCCAAACTTAGAAATGCTCAAAAAATTGAATTAAGTTTCAATATCTTATTTTGGATGTTTCAATTTTTTTGCTCCTCGAATGAGATATTTTTCTAGTCATTTGTTTTTTCTCATTATTACCGAGAGCTGAATCATTCTCATACTATTCCTTTCAGGAAGATGGTCAAAGATGCCATTAGTATACAATGAACAACGTATATGTTTCATTAAATATTACATTGGCACGACACCATTAAAATACTCTACAAGATGAGGTTCCAATCGTCCATGTAAGCTACACAAACTCTTCGAAGGGGTTTTGAACATGGAAAGATGATACCCTCTCCAACACGCGATGATTTTTCAACATATGTCATAGTTGGCATTCAATACAGGTAGAGGATTAATTCCTTCGACTTTGGACAATATTAGCACATTCAAAATCGTCAGAATTCACATGTAAAGGGCTAGCGCACTTCAAAAAAATGTGTAAGGATGTAAATGACGAAGAAGGATTATAATGGTTGCGCGTTATGACATAAAATTCATGAGCTAGCATGGGCCTAAAGCCAGGCTCCATAAAATTCACCTTATTGACTACCCAAAGACCCATATGGCATGGAGTCCTGAAAAATTCTGCACGGCATGGGAACATATGAATCGTGGAGCCTTGTTAATTAGGAGGAAAGGTAGCCAGAAATTGATTGTCTTACACAATGACAAATTCAGGTTTCTCGGAGGTGGAACAGAAGTTGCACAATCAGGGGTGCAATATTTGTAGCAGATCGCCCAGACAGTCCCTCTTTAAGATTTGGTGCTCATGTTAGAGTTATAAAGGATTTTGCAATCCATATCTATTGGAAGCTTGTGAGTGAAGAGGAGCTTGTTGCAATTTGGCAGAAACCTTTCAATAATAATTTTTTTGTGAGTCGACATGTTGGGGTTGAGCCTCCATTGTGTGATGTGCACGATGACCTTGGTGATATATGGGATGCGTCATTGAAGGCATGTATCTCACAATTAGCTAAGAATGACAACAGAGGAGCTTGGACCAAATGGACTCAATGCTTGTATACTCTGCTTGACCGATTTGAAAGGTGTAGAAATGGAAGCATACATATCAAATAAGGAGGTGGTTACTACATAAGCATAATACTGGAAAATATTCGTGTAAAGAAATTTATGTAGGCTTGGATTGAAAGTACATAAAGTTCGGAATGTTATGGATATGAAAGCAAATGTTGGAGGGTTTTCAACTGATCTAATAAGCTGAAGATGTTGGTTGTTGGGTAATGAATTTCATCCCTATATGTGGACCAAATACATTGCCTGTGATTTATGACCGCGGTCTGATTGGTGTTGCTCATGATTGGTGTGACCGATTTGATACACATCCTCAGACCTATGATCTTCTTCATGCATCTGGCCTATTCTCTATTGAGAAGAGAAGATGTGAGATTTCATACATTATACTTGAGATGGACTGCATTTTGCGTCCTGGTGGGCATGCTTATACTCAAGACTCCTTGACTATTCTTGTGTAAATTGAGGGAATTGCAGAGTCTCTCGGTTGTTGCTCTAGATGTGGGGTGTGGTTTTGTTGGTTTTGGTACATCATTACTTTCTCACTGTTGGAAATATGGTGTTGTCCTTGATGGAAAACTACTTGATAAAGTTGATGGCAACCTATTTGATGAAGCTTCACTTGATGGGAACATACTTGATGAAGTAAGGGGGAGATTGTTGGAACCTGCTTGATGAATAATGTTAAACAAGGTATGTCACAAAGCATACACGGGTTTGTTGAGGAGAAGTCGCGTATGCACGTGGAAAAGTACGTGCCAAGTCATGTATGCCTAATTGCGCTCTAAATTGATAAAACCAAGGGACTTTACCATGGTATTGACCCATTGTATTGAGCGCTGGATTATCTATTTGATCCCGTCCAGGAATACCATCGGAAGTGGTGTGGTTTTGGCTCATGGTATTGAAAAAGGATAATCTATATAAGGAGAAGAAGATCATTGTGCAAGGGTGTGCAAGTTTTTTGGATTTAATGAATACTTCACTATGAAGTTTATTTGTATGGTTGAACTCTGTTCTTAATCGATAGATCTGAATCTATGATGCACCTATGAATATGATGAAGGTTCAAAATCTCTAGATCTGATGAATCTCTAGGATGATCTGAAAAGAAGTATTGAAGACCTGGCGCAAATCTGTTGAAGAAATTGAAGAAATCTGGGTAAGTTCATAGATTTGGTCTGTTCTGCAAAGATTGTCTTTTATAGATCTATACACAGGTTCATTTCATAAAAAGCGCGTGTATACACGGATCTGTTTAAACAAAGGCGCGTATGGGCAGTTAGGGTTATTCTGAAAAATGCACAGATGTATACGCGGGTTCACTTCATGAAAAGCACGTATATACGCAGGTTTGATTAAATAAAAGCGCGTATGGTATCTGATCTAATGGTTGCTCAAGGTTGAATGTGTTTCTGCATATCTATTCTGAAGTCTGGGTTATCTCTGATGTTCTGGTTACAGTGGTTTCACTGTTTTGTTGGAAGCAATGGTCAAAGTATGTTTGTTGATAAGTGAAGGATTGTGTTGAAGCTATTTGATCCAGTTTGAAAATTGATGAAACATGGTCTGCAGTGGTGCTGAGGGTCGAAGCCTTCAGTAAGGGGGTAGTAGCTCCCTTCCAGTGATAGCTGGTAAACTAGAGCAGGGGGTAGTTGCTCCCTTCCCAAAGAGGCTGGTAAATGAGAGAAGGTTTTAGCCTTCTGTAGGTGGGTGCCTGCGTGCTGGTATGAGTCTGCGCCAATACATGGTTGTAAGATGTTTTATTTATAATAAAATATTGAAGGCTGAGACAACGGCAGCGGTGGTTTTCTCCCGAATTGGGTTTCCACCTAAAATCCTGGTGTTCATATGTGATGCTTATGTGTGTTGATTTATTCTGTTCTTACTGCACATGTCTACTGCTTATTGAACATCTAATGAATGAATGATGCAATAATCTAAGATAATAATTATCTGCATAATAAGAGATCTGAGCATACGCGATTTTCCTTAAGGATATCCGCGTATATACGCTAGTTTTGTTCTGTAAAGTAGCGTATGGGTTTTTAAGAAAAGAAAAGTAAAAATTTGATTGACAGATCAAGATACTGATTCACCCCCCCCCCTCTCATTATCTTTCCCAACAATTGGTTTCAGAGCAGGTCCTTCTGAAAAATCTTAGCCGCTAGAAGGAATATCAAGCAAGATGAGAAATCAAGAGGGATTAGCATCTATCAGGCCTCTGCTATTTAAAGGAAACAATTTAATCTTTTGGAAAACAAGGATGAGATCTTATCTTCAGTCTCTGGGAGCAGATGTATGGGCCATTTTTGAAGGAGGATATCAATATCCAGCCGCAGTACCAACAGATTCAACGGAAAAGAAGAATTATGAAACAAATGCAAAGGCGGTCAATGTTCTATTGGGAAGTCTAACTGAATCCGAATTTGTCAAAGTCATGCAGCTGAATACAGCAAAGGAAATATGGGACAAAATCATTCTAATTTATGAAGGTGATGCAAAGGTAAAAGGTGCAAAAATCCAAACTCTCAGAATTGAATATGAAAATTTAAAGATGCATAGTAATGAGAGTATTGCCAGTTTATTTTTACGTCTTGATGATGTTGTAATTCGTATGAGAAATCTGGGAGAAACGATAGCCGAATCTAATTTTGTTGAAAAAATTTTAAGATCACTAACGGAAAAATTTGAATCAAAAGTTTCTGCTCTTGAAGAAAAATAGGATCTCCAAAATCTTATTGTGGTGCAACTTCATGGCATACTGACTGCTTATGAAATGAGAAGAGGAGGACCATCTGAAGTCAAAGAATCCGTCTTTAGAGCCTCTACAAAAGGAAAAGAAGTACAAGAAGAAGAAGGATCAGGATATATCTTAGAAGAAGATGAGGTTATTTTTGTAAAGAAACTTCAACTTGGCACAGGACAGTTCAGAGGTAAGCTTCCTTTCAAATGTTTTGATTGTGGAAGAGTTGGTCATTATGCTGCTAAGTGTCCTTATAAAGAAACATCTGCAAAAGGGAAGGAAGTAGCAAGAAGGAATAAGAACTGGTCTAGCACTAGAAAAATTTACTATAATCATGAAGATAGTGATGGGTTCTCTGATAGTGAGGAAGAATGTGAACAAGATCTTAGACTTCTCATGGCATTTGAAAAGGATTCTAGAAAAGGCAATGATACTTTTATGGATGCTCTAGATGACAATTATTTTCTTGATGAAAACAATCAACTCAAAATATGCTTGCAAGAAAGTAAAATAATCATAGAGACTCTGAAAGAGCAGAATGAAGAAGAGAAGAAACACAATGAGAAATTAGAATGTGAAGTAGTAAGTCTAAGAAAAGAACTTGAGAAAGTAAAGACTCTGAATCTTAGATTTTCTAAAGGATCTGAAACCTTAGATGAGATTATCAAGGTTCAATGTTCTCCTCTTATAAAGAAAGGTCTTGGATATACCAGAGAATCTTCTGAGGCTTCAGCACCAAATTATCTAAAAGCCGCTACAGGTGGTTTACAACATTCTACCACTCAACAAGGGAATAAAGAATCTTTACAGGTAAAGCATGATCATCTCAATTCAAAGAACACTAATAGGAATATATTTCAAAGAAACACCAATCAACAGGTAAATTCAAGTAGAATATATCATGATCGCAAAAATTTATTCTTCAATGGACAATGTTTCTCATGTCACAATTTTGGTCATAAAGCTGTTCAATGTGTTGCATATAAAACCATCATGACAAGAGAAGCAAGAAAGAAAAGGATTGATATTGAAACAAAGAAGAATACATATAACAACTTTTCTCCTCTTCTAAATGAAGTTGAATGTGCTTATTGCAATAACTTTGGCCATGAAGAATCTGAATGCAGGAGCAAAGTTCAGCCAAAAGAGCATCTTCCTTCAAAATCCAAGGTATGGAAAAATAAGGAATTACAGGTTGAAAATTGTGGCATAGAATTATTTGAAAAAGGTGAAGAAAATCAATGGTACATTGATAGTGGATGCTCAAGACACATGACAGGGGACAAAAACAAACTTCGTGCATATAGTGCTCTAGAAAAGGAAAATAAGGTTACTTTTGGAAATGATACTCCTGTTGTAATTAAAGGAAAAGGGTTTGTGTTTCTAAGAGAAAAGGTGAAGGCTAATGATGTCATGTATGTGGATGGATTAAGGCATAACCTGTTAAGTGTAAGTCAAATGTGTGATCAAGGAACTGAAGTTGTTTTTAGTTCAAAAGAATGTGTGGTTCGTGATCTTGATACAGGTAAAACAATTATAAAAGGAAAAAGAACTCCAAGCAACCTGTATGTATTGAAGAATTGCAAAGATCAATGTTACTTGAGTAAATCTTCAGAAAACTGGCTATGGCATAGAAGGTTGGGGCATCTGAGCTTCTCTCAGATCAACAAATCAAGCAGACTTAAAGTTGTCCGTGATCTTCCCAATATTACTCTACCCGAAAATATCATATGCAAGTCTTGCCAATTTGGTAAGCAAACCAGAGTACAGTTTAATGCCAAGGAAGGATCATCAAGTAAGCCTCTTGAACTCATTCATACTAACATATGTGGACCTGTGAGAAAAAATTCACCACGTGGTGAACAATACTATATCTTATTTATTGATTATTTCTCTATAATGTGTTGGATTGGGTTGATTAAACACAAAGATGAAGCATTTGAGAAATTTCAGATCTTCAAAGCACTGGTTGAAAATGAATTAGATCTAAAAATCAAGTGTCTTAGATCTAATCGAGGAGGAGAATATACATCAGATGAATTCCTTGAATTTTGTGAACAACATGGCATAAAAAGACAGTTTTCTGTAGCTGGCACTCCACAACAAAATGGCGTAGCAGAAAGAATGAAAAGAACAGTTCAACAAATGGCTAGAGCTATGCTTCATGATTTCGGAACATCCGACACTTTTTGGGGAGAAGCAGCACATACAGCAGTAAATATTCTTAACAAGGCACATGTTCGTGTAAATAGTGATAAAACGCCATATGAACTCTAGTATGGTAATCCTCCCACTGTGAAGCATTTTATAGTTTTTGGAAGCAAATGCTTTATCAAAAATAATGATGAAAAACTTGGCAAGTTTGAACCTAGAGCAGATGAAGGAATACTTCTTGGGTACTCCTCTAGGAGTAGAGCATATAAATGTTACAATAAAAGACTTCGGAAGATTGTTGAATGTATTGATGTTATTATTGATGAGTCTCCTACAGCCCCAAAAGAAGAAAAACAAACAACAAATGAAGACGATGGTGACTTATGTCCTTCTACATTAAATAGCAATGATATAGACAATGAACCCAATGAAGAACTTGAAGATGATTTATCTGAAAAAGCTCCATCCAGATATGTTCAAAAGAATCATCCAGAATCTCAAATTTTGGGAGATAAGGGATCAGGTGTACAAACAAGAAGGACTCTTGTGGGATCTTCTAGCTATCTGGCATTTCTATCCACTATTGAACCACATAACGTCAATCAAGCTAGCAAAGATGAATGTTGGGTTCAAGCCATGAATGAAGAGCTAGATCAAATTGAAAAGAATCATACTTGGGAATTAGTACCAAGACCTCATAACAAAAATGTCATTGGAACTAAATGGATATTCAAAAACAAGTTAAATGAGAATGGGGATGTTATAAGAAACAAATCTAGACTTGTTTGCAAGGGGTATACTCAACAAGAAGGTATAGACTTTGAAGAAACTTTTTCTCCCGTAGCTAGACTTGAAGCCATAAGAATGTTTCTTGCTTTTTCAAGTTTTCAAAAAATCAAAGTTTATCAAATGGATGTTAAATCTGCATTTCTCAATGGTGATCTAGAAGAAGAAGTTTATATAGAACAACCAGAAGGATTCATTTTGGGAAATGATGAAAATCTTGTTTGTAGACTTAAAAAGGCTCTATATGATCTCAAACAAGCTCCAAGGGCATGGTATTATCGTCTTGACAAATATCTTCATCAACAAGGATTTTCAAAGGGGTCTGCTGATAGCAACTTATACACAAAAACTAAAAATGATAAACTATTGATTATGGTTGTATATGTTGATGATATCATTTTTGGAAGTAATGAAGAGTCTATGAGTCAGAAATTTGCTTCTGATATGCAGCAAGAATTTGAAATGTCTTTACTTGGGGAACTAACATTATTTCTTGGCTTGCAAGTGCAACAAGCAACAGATGACATATTCTTATCACAAGCAAAATACCTTAAGCAAATATTGAAGAAGTATGGCATGGAAGATTGCAAACCTGTAAGTACACCAATGATAATCGGATGTAATCTCAGTTCTAATGATGATTCCCCCACGGTGAATCAACCAGAATACAGATCTATGATAGGAAGTCTACTTTATCTCACTGGGACAAGACCAGACATCATGCATGCAGTTGGGATTGTTGGATGATTTCAAGCCAATCCAAAAGAATCTCATCTTCAGGCTGTGAAAAGAATATTCAAATATCTACAGGGAACTCAAGACTTTGGACTATGGTATCCAAAGAATGCTGATCTTACTCTTCATGCATACACTGATGCAGATTGGGCTGGAAGTGTTGATGATCGGAAAAGCACTAGTGGTGGTGCATTCTATATGGGGCCCCGGTTAGTATCTTGGTTCAACAAGAAGCAAAGCTCTATTGCCTTATCTACAGCAGAAGCAGAATATGTGGCTGCCGCATCATGTTGCACTCAACTTCTTTGGATGATGCAAACCTTACAAGATTTTCAAATCAAATGTTCACCTCCTATCTCCATTATGTGTGATAATACAAGCGCCATCAGTATCTCAAAGAATCCTGTTATGCATTCTAAGACCAAGCACATTCCCATCAAGTATCACTTCTTACGTGAACAAGTGCTTGAACAAAAGGTGAACTTGGAGTATGTTCCCTCCAAAGAACAAGTTGCTGATATATTTACCAAACCTCTGCCCAGGGAAGCATTCGAATATCTCAAAAAGAAGCTGGGAGTAGTATCTGCCTTGCAGAAAATTAGAACTGCTTAAATTCAGAAGATTAAATTGGATACACGGGTTTCCTGAACGACAGTCGCGTATATACACGGATTTATACACAGAAAACCATGTATGGTAGTTGCTGACAAATTTTGTTTTGGGTCAGCATTTTTCAGCACAGCTACAGTACTGTTTGGTATCTCTGATGATGTTTCAACTCTTATATTTCTATTTCATTCTATGATATTGGGTAAATATGCCTTGATGATTGGTTGTTGAACGTGTTCAGGGGGATCAATGTATGATGATTCCCATGGTTGGTTTTGGTAATTCTGGTTATGTTTATTTCTGATGGTGCATCTGATGTGACGAAAGAAGATAGGTACAGGCAGTACAGATTCAGGGGGAGAAGAAGGAGTGTGAAATTTTCAGTTTTTCACTTTCCATACGCGGGTTTCATGAAGCAAAGTCGCGTATACACGCGAGTTCCAATGGAGACAGAAGCATATGATTTTCTGTAAAGGAAAGTAGTGAGATGGCTCAAGAACAGGAGCACAATTTCAGGGGGAGCATTAGCCTTGTTGAGTGCAATGCATTGTTGGCATTATGATGGTTCTGAATTATGATCTCTCTCTTGAGGTCTTTTGGTATTGGTTATAAAAAGCCATATTTGTAATTTGATGAATTGTAATATTCAGTCATGTAAGGACTTGATCAAATTTGTACACCCACTTGGTTGGGTAGATGAGTCAAATTATGTAACCCACTTGGTTGGGCACTTGAGTCATATTTGTAAATCCACTTGGTTGGATCATTGATGTAAGTATGAGTCCTTGGTGATAGGAAGAGTCATGTACTTCATTGAAAAATATGTTTAAAGTTTCAGCATGAACTCAGGGGGAGAATGGTAACTTCAGTACACATCAGTTCTACAAAGCTCTTCTTTATACAAAGGAAGAAAAACTGTGTCTTGGTTTTGATCCGCCCTTTGCCCTTGATGTAAAAGGGGGAGAGTAACATGGTGTTTGAATAAGGAGAGAGTAACATGGTGTTTGAATATGTTTGAATAGGGGGAGAATAACATGGTGTCTGCATAATGGTTATAATCATTGTATCTATCTGTTGTGATGATCAAACACCATCATGGTTGCCATCAAGTCCAAAGGGGGAGATTGTTGGCAATATGGTGTTGTCCTTGATGGAAACCTACTTGATAAAGTTGATGGCAACCTATTTGATGAAGCTGCACTTGATGGGAACATACTTTATGAAGTAAGGGGGAGATTGTTGGAACCTGCTTGATGAATAATGTTAAACAAGGTATGTCACAAAGCATATGCGGGTTTGTTGAGGAGAAGTTGTGTATGTACGCATAAAAGTACGTGCCAAGTCGCGTATGCCTAATTGCGCTCTAAATTGATAAAAACAAGGGACTTTACCATGGTATTGACCCATTGTATTGAGCGCTGGATTATTTATTTGATCCCGTCCAGGAATACCATCGGAAGTGGTGTGGTTTTGGCTCATGGTATTGAAAAAGGATAATCTATATAAGGAGAAGAAGATCATTGTGCAAGGGTGTGCAAGTGTTTGGGCTTTAATGAATACTTCACTCTGAATTTTATCTGTATGGTTGAACTCTGTTCTTAATCGATAGATCTGAATCTATGATGCACCTATAAATATGATGAAGGTTCAAAATCTCTAGATCTGGAAAATATGAATCTCTAGGATGATCTGAAAAGAAGTATTGAAGACCTGGCGCAAATCTGTTGAAGAAATTGAAGAAATCTGGGTAATTTCATAGATATGGTCTGTTCTACAAAGATTATCTTTTATAGATCTATACGCAGGTTCATTTCATAAAAAGCGCGTGTATACACGGATCTGTTTAAACAAAGGCGCGTATGGGCAGTTAGAGTTATTCTAAAAAATGCACAGATGTATACGCGGGTTCGCTTCATGAAAAGCGCGTATATACGCGGGTCTGATTAAATAAAAGCGCATATGGTATCTGATCTAATGGTTGCTCAAGGTTGAATGTGTTTCTGCATATCTATTCTGAAGTCTGGGTTATCTCTGATATTCTGGTTACAGTGGTTTCACTGTTCTGTTGGAAGCAATGGTAAAAGTATGTTTGTTGATAAGTGAAGGGTTGTGTTGAAGCTGTTTGATCCAGTTTCAAAATTGATGAAACGTGGTCTGCAGTGGTGCTGAGGGTCGAAGCCTTTAGTAAGGGGGTAGTAGCTCCCTTCCAGTGATAGCTGGTAAACTAGAGCAGGGGGTAGTTGCTCCCTTCCATAAGAGGCTGGTAAACGAGAGAAGGTTGTAGCCTTCTACAGGTGGGTACCTGCGTGCTGGTATGAGCCTGCGCCAATACATGGTTGTAAGATGTTTTCTTTATAGTAAAATATTGAAGGCTGAGACAACGGCAGCAGTGGTTTTCTCCCGAATTGGGTTTCCACCTAAAATCCTGGTGTTCATATGTGAGGCTTATTTGTGTTGATTTATTATTTTCTTACTGCACATGTCTACTGCTTACTGAACATCTAATTAATGAATGATGCAATAATCTACGATAAGAATTATCTGCATAATAAGAGATCTGAGCATACGCGAGTTTCCTTAAGGATATCCGCGTATATATGCTAGTTTTGTTCTGTAAAGCAGCATATGGGTTTTTAAGAAAAGAAAAGTAAAAATTTGATTGACAGATCAAGATATTGATTCACCTCTCAGTATCTTTTCCAACACTCACGATGTATTAAATCTTTCAACTGCTCTGAAATACTCTTATTGACATCAGATCTGATTTTCTCTTGAATGTGGTTTTCCAGCTATGGTAGTAGTGTTTGCAACACATCGGCTCCCGTATCCAAGTCAGGATTTTGGCCTGATTCATTGTTCATAGTGTTGTGTTAACTTGACTCATGATGAGGGTGTTTTATTACTGGAGGTCAATAGGATGCTTAGGGCTAGAGGTTATTTCGCTTTGGGTGCACAATAGGTTAAACAAAAGAGAACACACAAGAAGCCTTCAATTTGGTCGAAGGAATTCATATGAAACATTTGAGGCATCTTAGTGTAGCGTTAATCTAGGCCACACAAAGAAGAGAGAGAATAGCCCGATGAAGACCATTTGTGGCTAGCCTGAGAGGAGGAATGCAACTAGTCGCAAAGTCACATTTTGCTACAGCAGCAGCAAGTGCAATTTAATTCTGAACATGGCCTTGTGACCTCTGCTCAAGTCGCAAGTATCATCGGTCGCAAAGTCACAAATCTCAAGAATGAGCAGAAGGCACGACCTTTTGTGAAAAACGACTATGTGACTTCCATATGTCACTACCCTCGCTCAGGCCGCCAAGTCGCACACCTTAGATAGAGGCTGAAAAGGTGGGCTGCGACCATGCGACTACTACTAGTCTCAACCCTTGTCAAGTCGCACACCTTAGATGGAGGTTGAAAAAATGAACTACAACCCTATGACCACTACAAGTCACAATCCTCGATGCTAGGTTGGATTCTCTCAATACATAGGTGAAGTCGACATCGTAGTCCATCCCAGCATATAGTAATACATGTGAGTTTCCTTGGTTTCAGAATCATCACCATTGGGAAGAAACATTAATCGAGAGCTAATAGTACATGCCAGTTGTGTGATGAATGTTGATTGGCATTTCAAGTTTTTATTTTTCCTCTACATCAGTAAATGAACCCAGTATGGACATGCACAATTTGTGCATACGTTCTTTGTCAGATCACGACTACACAACGGTTCATGCTAATTTTATTTCGTTGTTCCCTCAACTCATCTGCGATATTTTCTTCCTCAACGTATATATATATATATATATATATATATATATATATTTCTAATTTAATGTGTTCTCTTGCATGTAACATGAGGAAACTATGATGATGACCCAGACATAGAAAGTTTTCCACTTCCCCAAAAGTTGCACAACTTGGATTCAAGGCAACAAGAAAACTCACGTTATGCGGATGCTCGAGATCTCGCTCAAAATGGAAAATCACTCTCCCATTTATCGACACATAAGAAATCCCTTGGCACTACAATGGAATCACTGGTAGATAGAATTTATAGGTGCACGTGGCAAAATCTAGGGTTGTCCTCTGGCGAGCAAGGTCCTGAGATCTTCAAGAGGGAAATGCGGAAGAGATAGCCCTAGGCCGCAACCTCCCAGGTTGCAACTAATTGTAGGTTGCAGGTCACAGATGACCTCAGGTCGCAAGTAGCAAATGACCCAAGGTCGCAGGTCGCAGATGAATCTACGTCGCAACTCACAAATGGCCCAAGTCACAAGCTAGCCCAACATTCGTGAAGACCAAGAGTGAAGGGAAACACAAGATTGATCTCAACCTATATGTACAACTTCGGGAGATAAGGAAAAGGGACAATTAGCTCTGCAATTGAAGCGAGGATGTGAGAGTGAATTGGTACTTGAGAGCTAAAGGCACTCAGCTCTTGGTATCAAGTAGAGAGAGAGGTAGCGAGGCTAGGGTTTTGGGGTATCATGCATTGAGATGAATAACCCATGCTCCATTATTGGGGTTTGATGAGTTGCAAATATGTATTTGACGTTGCAGCAACATTAATAATATATTCTCTTTTCTGGCACTGATTCACGTGCTTTCATGTGGTGATAGTACTAGCTGTCTAATATTTCATGATGTTGTGCATATGCTTTCATGCATGCAATTGGTTATGAACTAATTCATAGTGGTTTCATGTACGTTTTCTATTAAATCAGTGTTTATTTGTTCCTTGCCATGCCAGTGACCTATTGTGAATTACTTTGCATGTTAGGTCCCTATATTACTAGTATAGTCCCTTATTGTTGTTAGTGTAACCCCTTTATTGTTATTATTGTACCCCTATAACCCCCATATTTTTATTATTGTACCCTTAAATTATTATTTTTAGGTTGGCTAGGATTACATTGTGGCCCCACTAGGATTACATTATGGCCCCATGGACTCCTATATATAGAAAGGAGGTTTTGTAAATTGTATCATCCAAGAATTGTTCATTTATGTAATGTATTGGAGGTTGCCCCCTCGAAGTGGCTTATTTCTAAGGCGTTGATATCTCTTTTCTTCTATTTTTGGAGCTCGTTACACAAAATTTGGTATCAGAGCTTTGGATTTTAGGGTTTCGCTGCTCTAAACAGGTCATCGTGGAATTTTCACTATAAATTTTTTTCTACGAAGGTTCGGAATCTAAAATTTTTAGGGTGCAAAGCTGAAATCCTGAGGAAATTTGTCAAACAATTTCAGATCTTGGTTCACAATATTTTCTAAGATATGATCTATGAAAGGTAGTGCTTTGTCAGGCTCCCGAATTTCATCTCAAATAGGTGATCGTGGGAAAAGATTCATAAATCTCTCTCTGAGCATCAGATTGGAGTGTCGTAAAAATTGGTCACAAGTACATGGACTTTAGTTTCTTGTCTATAATTTTCAGAGCCGAAGGACGAAACAATGACACATGGCAAGTCATACAAGTTCGCTCTACTGAACCAGTCCATAATTAGGTCATTGTGGGAGATTGGACACAACTTTTTCTTGGAGAATCCAAATCAGGTCAGACTTGTGGCATTCGAAAGATAATTCAGAGGGCTGCATCAGTACCAAAATTAAAATATTAAAGTTTTGCAATCACAGAGATAATCCAATTTCAATATCGAGCTCCTCAAAAGCAGGAAAAAGGTGTGTATTTTTTTTCTGAATTACATAAGTCTTGTTTGAAGAGTAAATTTGAATTGATTCCAAGGGCATATTGTAGAATAGATATTAGTATTGGGTTCTAAAATATGCCCCATAAAAATAATTCAACACCCATTAAGCCTTCAGAAGGCTCTACTATGACTCATGAAGATGAAGAATTGCAACATGATCTATCAAAATTACAAGAGCAAGTGCACCAAATTTCGCTCTCACAAAGAGCAACAAAAAATGAAATGGAATTTTTGAAGAAATGCGTGGAATCTAAGATGGATGGCATGGAAGATGGCATGGAAGCTAAGATGGATGACATGAAAGAAAACATGGAAAACATGAAGAATGATCTAAAAGTAGACATGGAAGGTTTGACAAAGTTGATACAAGAAATGTTTCATAATGGTGAAAAGATAGTAGAAGAAACTCATGATGAGAAAAAAATAAATGTTAATCGTGATTTCATAAAATCTAATGTTGGTGGGAAGAACCACCATATTCCAAAAATGGAGATGAGGAAGTTTGATTTTATGGATCCTGTAACATGGATACTACAGATGGAGCAATATTTTGATCTCCATAATGTGAAAAACACACAAAAGGTACACATTGCAACTATACATTTAGAAAAAAATACACTTGTATGGTATCGATGGCTTTGCTCCCGTAAAAAAATTGTCACTTGGTCAATTTTTACGGAGGAAATGATAGCACATTATGAGGATACAAAGAGAAACACCTTCTTTAGCCAATTGATAAATCTCAAACAAAAGGGCTTAGTGGGGAAGCACATTGAGGACTTCCAAAAATTGAATATAAGGGTAACTGATATTCCAGAGGAACACAGGATTGATCTCTTCATAGGCACTTTAAAGGATAACATCGAACATGAAGTTCGCGTTTTGGAACCTGATTCATTGGAGAAGGCATTCAGGTTGGCAAGAAAAGTTGAATGTAAAATTATGGCGACAAGGAAGCCTACCACTCAATTCTATAAAGAAGGAAGTGTTGCTACGCCTAAATTTCCACAACCTACAAGGTTGACACCACAAAAATTGGAAGAAAAAGAGAAAAAGGGCTTTGCTATAGTTGTGATAGAAAATACACTAAAGGTCATAAGTGTGCTGAGAAGAAATTATTTTACATAGATTGTGAAGAGGAAGAAGAAAATGAACAAGAAGAGGATATACACCAGGAACGAACCCAAGAAGAGGAAGAAATGAGTCCGACCATATCGTGTAATGCATTGGAAGGAATTACCACTCTTCAAACTCTCAATATAGAAGGACACATCAAGAAGAAAAAGGTAATAGTGTTGATTGATTCAGGTAGTACCCATAATTTTATTCATTGTAAGGTAGCCAAGGAATTGAATTGTTTCCTATACCCAGCACCAGAATGTCAAGTGATGGTTGCAAATGGAGGAACTATAAATTGCTATGGAAAATGCCATAATATCAAGCTAACCATGGGGGAATATGTATTGACTAGTCCAATGCTTTCCATTCCTATGGGAGGTGCTGATGTTGTACTAGGAGTACAATGGTTATAATATTTGGGGATGGTAGCTTTTAATTTTCAAGAAATTTTCTTGAAATTTTTTTCAGAAGGAAAGGAAGTCGAATTACGAGGTATTGTGGGGAAGCCGGGAAAGATAATAAGCTCTAATGTCATGACAAAGCTTCTAAAGAAAGAGCAACGAGGCATAGGCTCACAATTATGCTCACTAGAAGTTCCAACATCAAAATCATCTATTTCTATAGATCTCCAACAAGTCTTGGACAATCATTCCAAGGTGTTTGAAACTCCCAAAGGACTCCCACCTATTCGTGATCATGATCATGCTATTCATTTGATTCTAGGAAGTGTTCCTCCAAAAATCAAGCCTTATAGATATCCTTATGTCCAAAAGAGCGAAATTGAACGTATGATTGCAGAAATGTTAGAGGCGGGTATAATTCAACCTAGTCAAAGTTCTTTCTCTGCTCCTGTAGTATTGCTACACAAGAAGGATGGATCATGGCGAATGTGTCCAGATTATAGGGAGCTCAATAAGCTCACCATTAAAGATAAAATTCCCATTCTTGTGATTGATGAATTATTGGATGAATTACATGGAGAAATTTACTTTACCAAGTTGGATCTTCATTTAGGATATCATCAAATTAGAATGAAGACTGAAGATATTCCAAAAACAACATTTCGAACTCATGAGGGTCATTATGAATTTTTGGTCATGCCTTTTGGCCTTACCAATGCACCTTCTACACTTCAAGGGTTGATGAATTCCATTTTCAAACCCTTCCTTAGAAAATTTGTGCTAGTATTTTTTGATGATATACTAATCTACAGCGGGTCTTGGAAGGATCATGTTGAACATGTTGACAGGGTGCTCAAACTATTGCAGGAGAAACAATTATATGCAAAAAAATCCAAATGTTTCTTTGGAGTACAAGAGGTGGAATATCCGGGTCATATTGTATCTCACGAGGGTGTTAAAGTAGACCCTAACAAAATTAAAGCCATTAAGGAATGGAAAGTTCCCACAACCATAAAGCAGTTGCGAGGATTTCTCGGGTTAACAGGGTATTATCGCAAGTTTCTTAAGAATTATGGGAGAATAGCAGCACCTCTAACAACATTATTGAAGAAAGATGCATTTTCATGGACTCCTGAAGCAACTAAGGCCTTTGAACGTCTTAAAGAGGCAATGTGCCTAGCACCGGTCTTAGCTACACCAGACTTCACAAAAACCTTTATTGTGGAATGTGATGCCTCAGAAAATGGAATTGGTGCAGTTTTAATGCAGGAAGGAAGACCCATTGCTTTTGAAAGTCGTCCAATCAAAGGAAAGTATTTACAAAAACCTATTTATGAGAAGGAAATGTTAGCAATACTGCATGCACTAAAGAAATGGCGAACTTACCTAATGGGAAGACACTTCAAGGTAAAAACTAATCATGATAGTATTAAACACTTTTTGGAACAAAGACTATCTTCAGAAGAGCAGCAAAAATGGGTCACAAAGATGTTGGGTTATGACTTTGAAATAATCTACAAAAAAGGAAAGCTTAAGGTTGTTGCAGATGCACTCTCAAGAAAGAATGAAGAGGTGGAAGCATTGCTTTGTGCCATTTCTATTATCCAACCAGATTGGATAACCGAAGCAAGAGATGAATGGAAGAAGGAAAAAGATGTATGGACACTAATTCAAAAGTTGCAGCAAGATCCTAGTACATCTGATACATTTAGTTGGGAAAATGATTCCTTATGGTACAAAGATCGCTTATATCTTTGTAAGAATTCCCAACTAAAACAAAATATTCTTCTGGAATTGCACACTTCTCCTTTAGGAGGACACTCAGGATTTTTAAAAACTTACCACAGGGTGAAGAAAGAATTTTTTTTGGGATGGCCTTAAATCTGATATTCAAAATTTTGTGGCAGAATGTTTGGTTTTCCAGCAGAATAAAGTGGAAACAATTAAGACCCCGGGACTTCTACAACCTTTATCCATTCGAAGTCAACGTTGGGAGGAGATTTCAATGGATTTTATCATAGGTTTACCTAAGTCTGAAGGAAAGAGTGTCATCATGGTGGTAGTTGATAGATTTACCAAGTATGCACACTTTTGTGCATTATCTCATCCATTTAAAGCAAGTACAGTTGCTACTACATTTATGGACACAATTCAAAAGCTACATGGAAACCCAAGGGTTATTGTGAGCGACAAAGATCCCATTTTTACCGGAAATTTTTGGACGGAGTTATTTTCTTGTTTGGGTACTCAATTAGCTCATAGCTCATCTTATCATCCTCAATCTGATGGTCAAACTGAGATAGTAAATAAATGTTTGGAAGGATATCTTCGTTGTTTTGTATCTGACAAACAAACACAATGGGTCAAGTGGTTACCTCTCGCTGAATGGTGGTATAACACTTCCTTCCATACTGCAACAAAAATGACCCCATTTATGGCACTTTATGGATATCCTCCACCATCCATCACATCATATTTAAGGGAAAATTCGAAGGTGAAAGCAGTGTAAGATCACATCGAGAATCAACAAGAAGTTCTCCAACTCTTAAAGGATAACCTGAATTGGGCACAAAACGGAATGAAACAATAGGCATATCAACATCGCAGCGAGAGAAGTTTTGATGTAGGAGATTGGGTATTTTTATGGCTACAAACATACAAACAAATGTCCCTCAAGCAAGCTAAAAAGGATAATAA
This sequence comes from Pinus albicaulis, assembly GCA_034641835.2. Lineage (NCBI taxonomy): Eukaryota > Viridiplantae > Streptophyta > Pinopsida > Pinales > Pinaceae > Pinus > Pinus albicaulis. Next base: position 947,302,124 of record CM076580.1, on the reverse strand, counting down.
ATTATCGCCAAAGTACTATGGTCCTTACAAGGTGTTGCAAAAGATTGGTACTATGGCATACAAATTGGAGCTTCCTGCTTCTTCGTGAGTGCATAAAATTTTCCATGTTTCATGCTTAAAGAAGGTTATAGGTGAAAATCTTCCAGTTCAAACAATATTGCCAGAACTTGATGAGGAAGAAAAAATCATATTGGAACTTGAAGCGGTCACGGAAACAAGAACTCAAAGGCTACGGGATCGATCAATTTCAGAGTATCTCATCAAGTGGAAGAACTTACCCACTGAAGATTCTACATGGGAGGATGAGAATTTTATACATAAGCACCCAGAGCTACTCAAGCATTGAGGACAACACTTTTTTGAAGGAGAGGGGCACGTTAGGTCCCTATATAACTAATATAGTCCCTTATTGTTGTTAGTGTAACTCCCTTATTGTTATTATTGTACCCATGTAACCCCCATATTGTTATTATTGTGCCCTTAAATTATTATTGTTAGGTCGGCTAGGATTACATTGTGACCCCACTAGGATTACATTATGGCCCCATGGACTGCTATATATAGAAAGGAGGTTTTGTAAATTGTATCATCCAAGAATTGTTCATTATGTAATGTATTGGAGGTTTCCCCCTCGAATTGGCTTATTTCTAAGGTGTTGATATCTCTTTCTTCTATTTTTGGAGCTGGTTACACAACATTGCAATTAACTTCTGGCATGTTTTCTTTCATGTATGTATGACTAGTTTTCTCTGGCTCACCGATCCCACTCACGGTGTAACCCCTTTTATTTTTCTGCTTAGACTTTCTTGTATCTTTGTTTGTGGTTCGTCAATATTGGGCTGATTTTTCTTCACTGATTGGTCATTTCACCTTTTCCTCCGCTTCATCATCTTCTCATCTGACAAACAAGAGTAGAAACACTTATGGCAGCAGTCGTGCCCACATACCAGATGGGGCTCCTATCCCAAACAGTGTGAGGTCTAATTGGGACCTTTCACTGGGGATACTCCTTGTTGTCGACAGTACAATTTTTCTCGTCAACAAATTGGTGCGAGGAGGGCTAGATGAGAAGCTCAACCCTTAGAGCCTACAACTAGTCTCATATCTATAAATGGTTGATCGCCAAATCATTCTCCTGAGATTTTTATCGGATTTATCTGGTTCTCGATGCTCAATCCCCGATGAACCTCCTTATCACTTTTCTCAGTTAAAATTTGATGGTGAGAATGGAATTTCCATAACTGAGCACCTTTCTGATTTATTTGAGTTTTGTGAGTATTACGAAATTGATGATGAGGAGCTGGCTTGTGTGCTTTTCTCCCTCACTCTCAAAGGCCGCATTAAGAAATGGTGCCGCACATTTCCGAAAACTTCCATCCTTTTGTTTGAGCAGCTCGTCGGTGAATTACAACAAGATTTTCAGAGTAACGATTTTCAAATTGTATTAATAAGGTTAAACGATATCAGAATGGAACCTCAAGAATCTCTAGAGGATTTTTATATCAGCTTTTTTCATTTTTGTTTTGAGTTCCTTGAAATGGATGTTAATTTGGCATATTTAATTGAACAATTTCGACGGGTGGTTTTCGTTTCCCTAGAACACTTTCAATCGGAAACAAAGCCTGATCCCAGTGTTTGTGTTGATAATCCTCAAGTTTCCAATTGTTCAAACTATGTCCCTAATATTTCCTTGTCTATCTCCCCGAGTCAAAAACACATTCAGGCCTCCAAGAAGAGTATTACTATTTGTGAAATTCCTTTTTTTGCCGTGTAATGGAGTTTTGGTCACAAAAGTTCTGAGTGATGATAAACATGTACAGGAAAATAAAACATGTTGTACCACCCCTGAATCTTTCATGCACCCTGTCAAATTAGAGCTTGAAAACCATATTGGCTCAACATCTCTCCCTGTTAATGAAACCTATCTCGATTCCACTGAATGTTTACCCAGGCACAGTCCTAAATCTCACTCACATACTAATAATAAATGGAGTCTTGGCTCGGATAAAGTTAATTTTCCTACAACATCATTGGACCATGATGGGCATGCAGGATCATTGGCCTCTCTGGATGACATTTATTTGTGAGATGAAGGTCCTTGTATGGTTGATAACCCCGCATCTGAATCATTTCATTCATTATTCCCTAATTCATTTCGTGAGTCTTCCATACCAGTAATTTCTTCAATTATTTCAAAGTTGTCTTATACTAGTGTTGACGACAATCACGAACACACCAGTGGTGTTTCACGATCACATTAAAAAATTGATGAATCTTTTATGTCTGATCTTTCTAATCTGAAATCTTCAAACAACCAACAGAGTGACTTCCTGCCTCGACAACCTCAAGATGTCTCTTTTATTGATTCATCCTAACCATTAACCCCAAGGGAGCCTAACATGCCAGGTACCCAACCTGATCAAATTGATGGCTCCAATGATCACTGCTTATTTGAAAATATATTCACTCACATCCCTAAGAACTATCATTCATATCTATTTGTCTACCATATGAAGCCACCGAAATTCAATGATCCACTTTGTGATGATTCGGGGACCCATCAAGAAATCGAAGCAATTTAGCTTCTGCTGGTGGTTATCTCAAGTTCTCACGATTCTAATGAGACCCCTAAGACAATTCGAACTAGGGTTTCTCGAATTAGGGTTCCTGAAATGAAGATTCCCACGTATGACACTCCTCTCAGCATAATCGCACCGAATGTCAAATCATCTGGGAAAGCCTTCCATTCAAGTGATGTTTCTCTGAGCACATATGTCTATCCCCTAACAGCTGGTATGCAACAACCGATATACCCTAATTTATTCACTGGAAGAAAAACACCGACCATTGTCTCTAATATTTTTGGTTATTTCCCAACCAGTACCAGTTGCATTCAGGCATAAGTGTGTGATGTCTTGCAAACCTCTCTATTGCCTGAAAATTTTCTAGTCAATGCATCCCATCCTAGGAAATATAAAGAATCTGATACATTGGATTTTCAAACTGTCAGTTTGCAAACATTTGGCCGAATTAATAATAAGCCCACTAACGGTTGTCTAATCATGACAATTAATGATCACATCCACTCCCCAGTTGATCTCACTAAACCATCAGAGTTTGGAAGCCCCCCGCTCGAAGGTCCTGAGTTTGTCCAGGACTGTGAGGCATTTTAGCCTCCACTGAAAATTACTTTGGATCCTCACATCCTCGATGAAACCCAGGGACAACTCTGAACTAGGGCTTTCAAAATTAGGGTTTTTGCACTTGGATTCAAGATCACCTCAAATTCGCTTGGCAGATGCTTATTTTTTCCATTCTATCAAATTAATCATCCTCGACATCATGATGAGATTCCTGACTGGTTTGACGGATCCCATCCAATGAATATACCTGCAAATAAGCAATGTCTTACCCCACTTCCGTCAGACCTAGGGTTGTGCGTGAATGGATGTATGTCATTTATAAATGATTTTAGGTTTCAAGTACACATTTCTGTGTATCAGGATGAAAGTGCAATTCAACTCGAAAATCCATTTTGGCACGTTTTTTGGTAAGTAGCCATGACTTTCTTGTTGTTGCACATGCTTTTTAGGTAATTCTTGTTTTTAGTGCACAATTTTGTATGCTATATCTAATTGCGAACATTTTTGTTCTTGCAGGGCAGGAACTAATGTGGTGGCTACACTAGAAAGTTGATTTCACATAACTCGATCACCTCTCTGGTTAAATTAGGGTTTTAGGTTTAGGCTAGCTAGGATCTGTTAATAAAATTTTGTTAGGTCAAGTTGTTAAGGTTTTGTTTTATGTTTAAAATTATTTTTGCTGTCTTTTCTTATAGTCAGTAGCTTTATGCATTATAATTGTCCATTTATTTTTCACTCATGCTTTTTCAGTTTGCTTATTGCTGCATAATATTCAGATAATCACTACATGTGCTTTACCTTGTTGTTTCACCTACAACTAGTTGATATTTCTCGCACATGGCATTGCATTGCGTCATAAATCTTGTTTGTTGCACTGCGTTGTACGCTTCCTTCCTCGCATCATATGCAATGGTTGTTGACCTAGATTTGAAAGTTTCGTACACTGTGCACCACTGCATGACCCCTCATTGAACCCGGAGCCTTAAAACCCTTGGTGCCTTGAATAGCCTCCTTACTCCTCCTTTTTCACATTTTAAGCTGGATGGGTTTCCTTCACCTCTCTGCATGCATCAAAACCCTAATGATCTTTCACGCTTTCCTTGCCATAACTATTGAAACCCTAATTTCATTGTTTGTGTGAGGTTGTGGTGGTTTCCCAAGAGGAAACTTCTCTCAGAACAAGTCATCAAGGTCACGTTCTCGGCTATATTCCTATGAATCTAGTTCATTAGTTGGGGAGATACGAGCAGGTTTCTTGTGGGGAACCCTAATGAGTTTGAATGGCCTATACCCGCAACCTGAACCTTGTGCCCAACATGCTATTTAATATCTTAATGATCTGTTTTTCATGTTTCACCTATGGGTGGTAGATGGGATGTGAAGGCTTGGCATGAGGGAAAACCCAAATCAGAATATCTTTTAGTTTCTGTCAAACAAGAAACAACCTATCTTGCCCGTAAGATAAGTCGGGATCCCTCATCCACCCATGCAAAATAAGTGCCACAAGAACATGAAAATAAGTGCTACAAGCACACGAAACAAATAAGGGTAAAGGATTGAGAAAGGCTTCCTTCACAGAGAGGTAACACAACGACTCCACCAAGGTACTAGCCAGGCTCACTAGTAGCGGAGCAACGTTTGTGATATCTTGAAGTGACTCCACTGGGGTGTTGTCCAGGCCTGCTAGCAGCGGAGCAACACCATAAACTTATCTTAAGATTCTGAATATAATAAGCCTGCTTCCTTACTCTATACATCATCACTAAACTACTGGCATCCATGAACTTCCGCTTTGATGTTTTCTGAGTAACAAGACCTAGCTGAGGCACAAGGATCAGGCATATCGATAAAGGTCAAAGTATTACAAAAGGTACCCACAGTACCTATTCAATATTCCCTTGCATCACTATCGAGACTCAGATTATTGTTGGGATGTTGACAAAGATGTTGGATTCTACCAGTGGTTCGCCATTTGTTGTAGCTGCTACAACACAAAATAAAATTTTGGGTGTATTCAAAATTTTGGGTCCCTTGTGCTCACTCAACCCATTAAGTTTTCAACTTAGCCTTCAATCGATAATATCCCTTTGACCTGTTTCAGCCTAGCCCTGTCACCGCACCCTCCTGGCTTGTTGTCCCTTAATTGAGCTAGGGTTTTGGGTTTACTACTTCAAAGAGGATTAGGAGTTCCTCCTCGGATTCAAAGATATGTTCCCCTTAGTAGGCATCACCAATAAATGGGGTGATGGGATCATGTAGGTGAGGTCTCAAGTCTGGCTCGTATTCTCAAACCCTGATCATGGTAGGGTTTGGAGAAACCCTGGTTTTCCAAAGGGATGATCTCCTTCCCTGTGGTTGCACTCTGATTAGCTTGATGCGACATAACCGTGAGAGTCAATGCCTAGCCTTTTCCCCTAAGCGCTTTTTAGGTCCTACCCTTCAACGTGTCCATTAGGGTTTGCGTGAAATGCATGCCCCTTTGTGCCCTCACAACCCTAGATGCATGTAAGCCAACCCTGCTTCACGTTTAGTCCCCACCATCCAAGAGCATGGTCCCGGTTATTTAAGGGAGGCCTTCTATGTGAATGAATCGTTACCCTGTGGAATCATGAAGTGTCAAGGTCTACTACGGTCAACAGTCGGATGAAAATATAAGTTTAATATGGTTTCCAAACTTATAAATGCTCAAAAACCTGACTTAAGTTTCAATACCTTATTTTTGATGTTTTAATGTTTCTGCTCCTCGAATGAGCTATTTTTCTAGTCATTTATTTTTTCTCATTATTACCGAGAGCTATCTCATTCTCATACTATTCCTTTCAAGAATTTGGTCAAATATGCTATCAGTATTCAGTGAACAACATATATGTTTCATTAAAGATTCCATTAGCATGACACCATTAAAATATCCTGCAATATGAGGTTCCAGTCGTCCATGTAAGCTACACAAACTCTTCGAAGGGGTTTTGAACACGACATGATGATACCCTCTCCAACACGCTGTGATTTTTCAACATATGGCATAGTTGGCATTCAATACGGATAGAGGATTAATTTGTTCGTCTTTTAACTATATTAGCACATTCAAAAGCCTCAAAATTCACAGGGTAACCATTGTAAAGGGCCTGTGCACTTCAAAGAAATGTGTAAGGGTGTAAATGAAAAAGAAGGTTTCTAATGGTTGCACGTTATGAAATAAAAGTCATGAGCCAACATGGGCCTAAAGCCAGGCTCCATGAAATGCACCTTATTGACTACCCAAAGACCCATATGGCGTGGAGTCCTGAAAAATTCCGCACGACATGTGAACATATGCGTTGTGGAGCCTTGTTAATTAGGAGGAAAGGTAGCCAAAAATTGATTGTCTTACACAATGACAAATTCAGGTTTCTTGGAGGTGGAACAAAAGTTGCACAATCAGGGGAGAAATATTTGCAGCAGATCACTTAGATCGTCCCTGATTTAAGATTTGGTGCTCATGTTAGAGTTATAAAGGATTTTTCAATCCATATCTGTTGGAAGCTCGTGAGTGAAGAGGGGCTTGTTGCAATTTGGAAAAAACCTTTCAATAATAATTGTTATGTGAGCCAACATGTTGAGGTTCAACCTCCATTGTGTGATGTGCATGATGACTCCGGTGATATATGGGATGCATCATTGAAGATGTGTATCTCAAGATTACCTAAGAATGACAACAGAGGAGGGTTGACCAAATGGAATCAATGCTTGTATACTCTTCTTGACCAATTTGCAAGGTGTATAAATGGAAGCATACATATCAAAGAAGGAGGTGCTTACTACAGAAGCATAATACTGGAAAATATTCATGAAAAGCAATTTACGTAGGCTTGGATGGAAAGTACATAAAGTTCGGACATTATGGATATGAAAGAAAATATCGAAGGGTTTGCAACTGCTCTAATAAGCTGAAGATGTTTATTGTTGGGTAATTAATTTCATCCCTGTATGTAGACCAAATACATTTCCTGTGATTTATGACCGCGGTCTGATTGGAGTTTCTCATGATTGGTGTGACCCATTTGATACACATTGTTAGACCTATGATCTTCTTCATGCTTCTGGCCTGTTCTCTATTGAGAAGAGAAGATGTGACATTTCATACATTATACTTGAGATGGACTTCATTTTGCGTCTTGGTGGGAATGCTTATACTCAAGACTCCTTGACTATTCTTATGGAAATTGAGGGAATTGCAGAGTCTCTCCGTTTTGCTCTAGATGTGGGGTGTGGTTTTGTTGGTTTTGGTACATAATTACTTTATAATGATGTATTAACTCTTTCAACTGCTCTGAAATATGCTTATGGACATCAGATTTGATTTTCTCTTGAATGTGGTTTTCCAACTATGGTAGCAGTGTTTGCAACACATTGGCTCCCATATCCAAGTCAGGCTTTTGGCCTGATTCATTGTTCACAGTGTCATGTTAAATAGCCTCATGATGAGGGTGTTTTATTACTGGAGGTCAATAGGATGCTCAGGGATGGAGGTTATTTTGATTGGGGTGCACAATAGGATAAACAAAAGAGAACACACAGGAAGCCTTGAATTTGGTCGAAGGAATTCATATGGAACATCCGCAACATCTTAGTGTAGTGTTACTCTGGGCCATGCAAAGAAGAGAGAGTGTAGCCCGATGAAGACCATTTGTGTCCAGCCTGAGAAGAGGAATGCGACTAGTGGCAAAGTCGCATTTTTCTATAGCAGCGGTAGGTGCGATTCAATTCTGAATGTGGCCTTGCGACCTCCGCTCAAGTCGCAAGTATCATGGGTCGTAAAGTCACAAATCTCAAGAACGATAAGAAGTCATGACCTTTTGTGAAAAATGACTATGCAAGTTCCATAGGTCGCTACCCTCACTTAGGTTGCCAAGTCACACAAATTAGATCGAGGCTGAAAAGGTGGGCTGCGACCATGTGACTACTACAAGTCGCAACCCTCGTCAATTCGCACACCTTAGATGGAGGTTGAAAATATGAACTGCGACCCTGTGACCACTACAAGTCGTAATCCTTTCTAGGTCACAACCTCTCAAGACATAGCTGAAGTCGCACATCACATTCCATCCCAGCAAATAGTAATACATGTGAGTTTCCTTAGTTTCAGAATCATCACCATTGGGAAGAAACATTAATTGAGAGCTAATAGTATATGCTAGTTGTGGGATGAATGTCGATTGCCATTTCAAGTTTTTCTTTTTCCTCTACATTAGTAAATGAACCCAGTATGAACATGCACAATCTGTGCATACGTTCTTTTTCAGATCATGACTACACAATGGTTCAGGTTAATTTTATTCGCTATTCCCTCAACGCATCTACGATATTTTCTTCCTCAACGTATGTATCTATATATATATGTGTGTGTGTGTGTGTGTGTGTGTGTGTGGTTAATCTAATGTGTTCGCTTGTAGGTAACATGAGAAAACTACGATGACGACTCCCCAAAAGTTGCACAACTTGGATTCAAGCTAGCAAGAAAACTCACATTATGCGGATGCTCAAGATCTCGTTCAAAACGAAAAACCACTCTCCCATTTATCGACACATACAAAGTTCCCTTGGCACTACAATGGAATTACTACTAGATAGAAGTTACAGGTGCATGTGGCGAAATCTAGGGTTGTCCTTTGGCAAGAAAGTTCCTGAGATCTTCAAGAGCGAAATACAGAAGAGATAGCCCTTGGTCGCAACCTCCCAGGTCATAAATAATCGCAGGTCGTAGGTCACAGATAAACTCAAGACATAGGTCACAGATGACCTCAGGTCATAGGTCATAGATGACCCCAGTTTGCAGGTCGCAGATGAATCTAGGTCGCAAGTCACAAACAGCCCAAGTCACAAGCTAGCCCAACAGTCGGGAAGACCAAGATTCAAGGGCAACTCAAGAGTCATCTCAACCTATATGTACAACTTCGCGAGATAAGGAAAATGGAATTTTAGCTCTGCAATTAAAGCCAGGACTTGAGAGTGAATTGGTGCTTGAGAGCTAAAGGCACTCAGCTCTTGGTATCAAGTAGAGAGAGAGGTAGCGATGCTAGGGTTTTGGGGCATCATGCATTGAGATGAATAGCCCATGTTCCACTATTGGGTTTTGAAGAGTTGTAAATGTGTATTTGACGTTGCAGCAAAATTAATAATATATTCTCTTTTCTGGCACTGATTTGTGTGCTTTCTTGTGGTGATAGTACTAACTGTCTAATATTTCACTATGTTGTGTGTATTCTTTCATGCATGCAATTGGTTATGAACTAATTCACAGTGGTTGCATGTACGTTTTCTCTTGAATCAATGTTTATTTGTTCCTTGCCATGTCAGTGATCTATTGTGAACTACTTTTCAATTAACTTCGGGCGCTTTTTCTTTCATGTATGTCTTACTGGCTTTCTCTGGCTCACCGATCCCACTCACGACGTACCCCCCTTTTATTTTGCTACTTAGAATTGCTTGTATATTTGTTTGTGGTTCGTCAATCCTGGGCTGATTTTTCTTCACTGATTGGTCATTTCACCTTTGCCTTTGCTTCATCATCTTCTCATCCGACAACCAAGAGTGGAAACACTTATGGCGGTAGTTGGGCCACATATTGGATGGGGCTCCTATCCCAAATGGTGTGAGGTACCCCCTTGTTGTTGGCCATATAATTTTTCTCGTAAACAAGTCCTTTCGGATAGCTTCCAGTCCTCGCTTCTCTCAGACTTATGTAATCATGTTGAGATCCATACCTCCTAGGACCTCTTCTATCGCCTCTTCCTTTGTTGTGTCATTGTTTTCCTCTTGCTCCATTTATACATCCTTAATTCCTTGACCAACAACGTCTAGTTTTGCGCTAGTTTTAGCTTCTTGTTCGTAATTATGGTGGATGAGAGACGGTTGATCTATGGCACCTTCATCATTTGTGAATTATTTTTTTTCCTATTCCTCCTGTTCCTCACTCGAAGCTTCAAATATATTTCTTTGAACTTGGGATGTTGAGGCCTATTTCCATTGGGTCCTTCAAATTGTTTCTATTTTTGGGTGCCGCTTTTGTGAATCCCTATTCATTGATCCTATTTTGAGATTGAGAATTGGTAGTTTTGGAATCATTTTGATGGAAATCCTTGAAGATATTCCCGTGCTCATGAAATTTTTGGCATCTAAATTGTATCTTTTCATAATCGTTTCTTTGGAGCCACACTTCAGCTTTGAATACTAGTTTAATGGCTTCCAAAATCATGTCTGAGACATTTAGGTAAACACAGATGCACACATATGATACATAGTGTCTTGATCTAGTTCCTTAAGACATTTTTATATATTATCCTATTTCATTTCCAATTCCTTTGAGGATAGATGGATACCAATAGTCCATGGGCAGGGAGTATAACCACAACCAGACAAGGACCCTTGTGAAATCCTCCTTTTTAGGGGTGAAGTTCTCTTTCCAGTAAAAAATGTAGAGACTAGCCCAACAAGTTGGGGCCTCCTTCAAAGATATGATCCTTTTCCTCCATAAAATCAAAAATCATTGCGAAGAACACTTTAGCACCCTCAATATCTATAGCTTTTCCATTAGTGAGTCACTTAATCTCAAACTCCATGACTTCCAAAGAAAAGATATCCTCCTCTATAGTAGTGTTTGAGATGGTGCCCATGGTGTTAGGTGAATCATAAATATCCCTATGATAAATATTCTAGTTCTTTAAGGAGATCAAATTATTTTCTTTCCTTTTACGAACAAGAATATTCTTCCAAAACTTTCTAGGCTAAACTTTAGAAAGGTGAAGAATATTCTCTTGCCTCCTATTTATATATGATATTTTCGTCCTTTTAATAAGACATTTGTACATATTTATTTTTTCAAGATTTACAAATTTGTTAAGAGAATCTCTAATTTCTTTCCTAGAAATTTTACAATCATTAACATATCAAGGGTTGAAATTATTATTATTATTTTTATAAGACACCTCACTAGAGAAGTTGTTAAGGGTAGTGGAAAGGATTGGAGTAAAATTATTGCAGATGTGATAAATGTTATCACTATACGTTAAGAATTTTAAATACATTTTCAAGTCATTTAAGAAGAGATCCATTTTACTTATGTCAAAACGAATGTGTCTTTGGCTGTCACACTTCTCTTCCATGTAGCTAGCAAATTTAGATTTAAGGTTATAGGTATGTTGTTATAATAAGACTTGTGGCCATTTAGGAGGTAAAAATTTACAATACGGTTGAGAACATGGGTATTAGATATCGCATAATACACAACACTACTATCAAGCCCATGAATGCAAGTCATTTGGCTAGACGTTGGTGACATGTTAATTCCATTACAAATAATCAAGTCTTAGGAACTACAAAGTTAGATTAGCTTGGTACCAAATAAGTTCTTTGTTTTGTATTCAGAATTTCTTTTGAATATACTAGCTAAGTTAAAGTTCTCATCTAGCCAAAGGGGATTAGGGCGAGAATTATTAATTAGGAGATTAGCTTGGTCAGTAGTCATTTTAGCATTGAATCCCCCTAGCAAGAGGATATTACCTTTATTCCTTAGAATATGAATATCTTATTCTAAGATATTGAACATGAATTTTTTATACATGTTGTTTTCCTTATAGGAGGTAGAATTGATACAAATAAAATAACAAATTGAAAGATAAACCTTATTGGTCTTAGAGTCAATAATTTCAATCCAAATGTATTGATTGAGGGGATCAATCTTATGAAGTCGAATATGAGAAAAAATATTATTTTTTATATAACAAGCTATTCCTCGAAAAACCCTACGAGAATATTTATTGTTTTAGGATGACCATAGAATGAATCCATCTAGGTTGGAGACCTTAAATTCATCATGCTTCCAAGTTTCAATGAAGAAAATAAGATCAATATCACTCAACGAGATCCAATTAGCATAAGACCTTTGCACCACGGAGAACCATGACAACTATAGAAGAGGATCCAGAGTGTTTTGAAATCCTATTGATCACTCTTATTTTGGTATCTGTCTCTAATAATAACTTTCCTATTTATAATTATTTTCCATTTTCCTTCCTTTCTTTCCTCCTTTACCTTTTGTACCTCTTCCCTTAGTTTAACCCAGTCTTCTGGAATAAGATCCTCATTTATAAATATTCTTGACCCTTTTAGGCTTGGGGCTTTATTAAGTACATTTAATTTATGGTCATTACAACTTACCTTCAAATATAATTTATGGTCAATACATCTTACCTTAACATCTAATTTATGGTAATTACAACTTACCTTAACATGTATTAGTCTATGTTTAGACTTCACTTCCTTTCCCACCCCTTTTTCTTATGTTAGATAAGTAGTTAAATTTTTTTACTTATTTTTTAGTAATACTTTTAGTATTTCGAACATGTCCTCATAGTTATACTATTTTATACCAATGATTATAGGTTCATGCCTCTTTTATGACAAGGGTCATGATCTAGTTCAATTAGTTTGTTCATTTTTTTTTTTATGGATTCGATCTCTATTTTATTTTGTGTGCTACTTAGGGATGAATTATTATTTACTTTTTCTTTTAATTCTTTATCCCCAACTTTCAAGGTTTCATTTTCTTTAGCCATTGATTTTTTTTTATGCTCTATTTCTTAAACCTTAACTTTCATTCCTTGGAGTTCAGTCTCGACTGCTATCATTTTATTTTCTAATGATTTGTAATTGTTTTCAAGCTTTGTGGATATTTCTAGCTTGTATTCCATAAGAATTGTAGATAATTTTATTTTATGTTCTATAGGAATTGTAGACAATTATAGTTTATGTTCCCTTTCCCTTTCTTCTATTCACTTTTCTAGAGAGTCAATACGATCATAGACTCTTTCTAGAGTGATTTTTCTTGGCCTCCTTTTGCTTGATGGAGGCTTAGACATATGGGGAGAGGTACTCAGAATTTTAACAAATAGAAATACCAAGAAAAATAAAGAATATGTAAAATGAACTTATGCACACCTATGATATTTGTGGAAGAAAAATCACGCTAGGATCAAGTATTTGTTGAAGAGCTACAAATTATATTCACCAATAAGCATAGATAAGGTTCACCATCGAGTCACATAAATTAGGGTTCATTGTAGAGATCTATGGACCACCACATAAATCCACCACAAATATCAAGTGTCACAAAGACTAACCACATAGATATATTAAACTTGACCGCATAGGTATATTAAAAATATATCAATATCAATAATAAATTTTAATTGTACCTTAAAATTAACACTAAAAAAATACTTTAACATCAATATCAATAATAGAAAGAAAAAAATATGCAAACAAAATTAATTTTTCTATTACATCCAAAGCCAAACTACAAGACACATAAATAATTCTTATGAGGTCCAACTGTTTCCAAACCAAGAAATTGCTTGTCGAGAAAATCTCTCAACAAAACTCAACAAATTAATCTTACCTACATAATATTGTTATTCAAAGTCCCCACTTTAATGCTTACATTACATCATTACAAACATTATTACAAGAAGCATAAATTAAATATAGTCAAATCTATATGATTTCTCTTCATCAACACTCACATCCACTTTGGAATCTAGAAAACACCGCTCTTCCTTCACCACCTCATCTTTGAACTATCACTTGAATTCCATTTAAAACATAAATTACCCTGACCATATTTGATGAAATTTGTATAATTGACGCTTATTGATCTCCCGAAGGACAATCTCAATACTAGACCACCGTATAGAAAAAATTCCATCTATGAAAATGCAGTGAACTGCAATTTTGATAGTCATATAGGTGAATTGTCTACGTAATGAATGTCTCTAGCAACCAATTCTGCAAAAAACCTTTCTCACACATAGGGATCTCATAAAATAACCTGTAATTGATTCTCTTGAAGCCTGAAGCATAATAAGACCCATCAACGTATAACATATTCACGCAATCAAACTACCGGTTCTCGACATTCTTCGGTCCCAAGAGAATGTATCACTAATTTTATAAATTGCTCAATGTTGAGAAAATATCTTAAAAAAACTCAACAACCAAAAAATTAATCTTACATAAATACTATTGTAAGCATTATTCCGAGTATAATTATATAAATTACATTAATATTATTAATATTATGTCTATGGGTTCTTGGATAGACACTAATTGAATGCATTGTTAAGGCACTCCTAGATGTTAAGTCACCAATTCAATTCCCCGCCCTATTCAGGAGTTATTCTTGGACATGACCATGATGTAACCTCACCAATATCAAACTTGAAAAAGTAAAATATGATTAATATTAACATTAATATTATTAATACTATATTATTATTATTATTATATAATGCTTTTGGTATTATTATTTTTAATAATATTAATATTGAGATTAATGGTAGTTTCGTCTATGATAACCATTGTAGGTTTCCTCTAATAAATATTTGGGTATTGACTTTCCTCATCATCTCAATTGGAATTATAGCATCGAGAAAAGGTTTATTGGAGGCTTGAAAGCTTATTATGAGCTCGAAAACAATTGTAAGTTGGTCGATCTTTGCATTTGGAGTAAAAAAAGGTTCATCTTTGAAACTCTCATCACCCTTGTTGTCTTATACAAATTTAAAGTTTGGGGTTCAGTATATCTAGAGTCATGGAGAAATATTGATATGATTCAAAAGAAATTCATAACCTACAACCTCAAGATCAAGGGAAATACTCTCTATCATATCCTATTGATCGAAGCTAGTCTATCCCCAATTGAAAGTATGACTATGTTTAGACATCCAATGTATAAGAAGAATCTTTACAAGATGGAATCCAAGAGGCTCCCAAAAATTTATTCTAACTTTAGTCAAAACCCTCACCTTCGCCTCAAGCATGGGTGACATAAGGATGCCCAGTCTTGGCTCAACCAGTGGGGGATTAAGGAGGAGATTAGCATGGGAAGAAAGGATAGTTTCAAACATACTATTACCTCCTATTTTAAATACAAGTTGTGGGATGATAAGGAGCTGGGGGATAAAATAAATCTAAGATACTATAAGGAGATGATGAATGTTATGAAGCCAACTCACAAAATATAAGAAAAGAGAGATCAATGACTTAAAAATCAGCCACTTCCAGGGGGAAACCTCCTTTACATTACATAAATGAACAATTCTTAGATGATACAAATGAAAAAACCTCTTTTCTATATATAGGAGTCCATGAGGTCACAATATAATCCTAGCCAACCTAACAATAATAATGTAAGGGCACAACATTAACAATAGTGGGCTATTATGGGGCACAATAATATCAATATGACTACAAGGGTACAACAATAATAATAAGGGGGTTAACTAACAACAATAAGGGACTACACTAGGAATATAGGGACCTAACATGCCCCTCTCCTTCAAAAAAGTGTTTTCCTCAATGCTTGAGTAGCTTTGGATACTTGTGTATAAATTTCGCATCCTCCCATGTGGAATATTCAGTGGGTAAGTTCTTCCACTTGATGAGATACTCTGAAATTGATCAATTTCATAGTCGTCGAGTTCTTATTTCCGTGACTGCTTTAGGTTCCAATATGTTTTTTCCTTCCTCATCAAGTTCTGGAAATATTGCTTGAACAGGAAGTTTGTCACCTATAACCTTCTTTAAGCATGAGACATGGAAAAACGGGTGCACTTGGGAAGATGCAAGAAGCTCCAATTTTTATGCCAAAGTACAAATCTTTTGCAACACCTTGTAAGGACCATAGTAATTTCATGATAATTTATTATCCTTAGCTTGCTTGAGGGACATTTATATCTATGGTTGTAGCCATAAAAATACCCAGTTGCCTACATCAAAACTTCTCTCACTGCGATGTTGATATGCTTGTTGTTTCCTTCGATTATGTGCCAAATTTAGGTTATCCTTTAAGAGTTGGAGAACTTGTTGTTGATGCGCGATGTGATCTTCCATTTCTTGAACCTTATAATTTTCTCTTAAAGATGATATGATGGATGGCAGACGATATCCATAAAGTGCCATAAATGGGGTCATTTTTGTTGCAGTGTGGAAGGAAGTGTTATACCACCATTCCGCCAGAGGTAACCAATTGATATATTGTGTTTGTTTATCAGATACAAAGGAACAAATATATCCGTCCAAAAAAAAATTCACTATCTCAGTTTTCTTATCGTATTGAGGATGAAAAGATAAGCTATGAGCTAGTTGAGTACCCAAACAAGAAAATAATTTTGTCCAAAAATTTCCAGTGAAAATGGGATCTTTATCGCTTATAATAATCTTTGGGTTTCCATGTAGCTTTTGAATTGTTTACATAAATGCAGTAACAACTGTACTCACTTTAAATGGATGAGATAATGCACACAAGTTTTCATACTTGCTAAGTCTATCAACTACCACCATGATGACACTCTTTCCTTCAGACTTAGTTGAACCTGTGATAAAATCCATTGAAACCTCCTCCCAACGTTGAATTGGAATGGATAAAGGATGTAGCAGATCTAGTTTCTTAATTGTTTCAACTTTATTTTGCCGCCAAAATTTTGAATATAAGATTTAAGGCCATCCTGAAATAAATATTTCTTCACCCTATGGTAAGTTTCTAAAAATCTAGAGTGTCCTAAGGGAGAGGTGTGCAATTTCAAAAGAATATTTTGTTTTAGTTGAGAATTCTTACAAATATATAAGTGATATTTGTACCATAAGGAATCATTTTTCCAACTAAATGTATCATATCTACTGGGATACTACTGCAACTTTTGAATGAGTGTCCACACTTCTTCGTCATTCTTCCATTCCTCCCTTGCTTCAATTATCCAATCTAGTTGGATAATAGAAATGGCACAAAGACACACTTCCACATGGGTGAAAATGTGAAGTTGGGTTACACTTTTTTCCCTTTTTTGAGATTTTTTTCTGTTCTTCAACTTTTGGCAAGCCAAAACAAATTTTCTGTTTATAATTTCATTTTGCGATAAAAATAAAAGTTGTCAAGCTTTCTATTACTTATTTTTGGGAATTTTTTTACACACATTTGATATGTCAACTTAGCGTTTCTTTGAGTGTGTGTTTTTTAAAAACCAAAGGATTCATAAGAAGTCGTGTTAATATGCACTATTGTATTCTTTGAAACTTTGTGTTTTTGAGAAACAAAATGTGTTACAACAATCTAGACAGAGTCTACTTCGGTTTCGTTATATTTACAAAGCCAACTGATGCATATCATAATTACTAGAATTTTTTGAACTGGTCCTATATGAAAAAATTGCATATTTTGAATATGTTTCGCGATACACTAAATTTCTTAACATATAAGTTATAAACTAAAAATCTAAAAACTACCCATTACAGACGACGGACCAATGTAATGCACCATAATTTTTTCAATTTTTTTTACAGTGTATTTTGGAAGATACAAAATTATGATTTCACTGAATCATAATGACCTTCAAAAATTGTTTGCACCCGTTTTATTACAAACTTAATTAAAATTAGTAAATATTTATGAAATTCCATAAAAGTTATATTTCCTGAAAGTAGATTGAATTTCAAAAATGCTTGTCTTGATTCTGACAGTTAATTCAGAATGTTTCATGGAGGTTAATTAGTCCAAAATTGAAGATATGTATTCAAATCTGCGCTCTGCGTAATTGTAGATGTGTTAGTTCGGCTAAACTATTAAAAAAAGTTCAGTCGAATTATTTTTTTCGTCGACGGCCCATCAAGTCTAACGACATAAAAAGTTCGGCCGAATTTTACCTGACTTTCTGTCGGCCGAAAAATACCACGAAGCCCCTCCAAAAAAACATTTCGCGGCAATATAAATTGTCGTGAAAGCATTCATTACTTTCGCATATTTTTGCACATTTGGTCTGATTTTTCAAAGGTCTTGATCTCATTTTGCAAAGAATTGTTTTGGGTTTAAGGACTTCTCTTGGATGTACATTCAAAGGACATTTTTGCAAAGGATTTTTTTGGGTTTAAGGAATTTCCTTGGAGGTACATTCAAAGGACATTTTTGCAATGGATTGTTTTGGGTTTAAGGAATTTTCTTGGAGGTACATTCAAAGGACATTTCTTGGAGGTATGTGATACATTTTTTGGATGTTTTTTGGGCTTCATTTTTTTTTGAAGGTATGGATTTAGGCTTAATTTTCATTTCTTTTTTAGGTTTTGGGCTTCATTTTCAAAGGAATATTTTTAGGCTTAATTTCGAACGGACTCTTTTTAGGCTTAATATTCAAAGGACATTTTTTGGAGGTATTTTTTAAAGTGATTTAAATTATTTTTTAAAGTGGCATTTTTTAAGAAGTTGGAATTAATTTTCAATGGACATTTTTTGGAGGTATTTTTTGAAGTGACATTTTTTTAGAGTACGTGTTTTAGGTTGAAGTAAATATTTTATAATGAGTTTTTAAAATGAGTTTTTGTCTAACTTTTTAAATGAATTTTTTTTGCAGGACTTGGAAGGAAATATTTTGAGTTTTGTTTCATTTTTATAAGACATTTTTTCTCGGATTTTTTAAAGTAAGTGTTTTGGATTGAAGTATGTATTTTTTGCAAAATTTTTAAAATGATTTTTTTTTAAATTAAATCTTTTGTGATGTTTTTTTTTAATTGAGTTTTTGTCTAAATTTTTGAAGGAAATTTTTTGAACTCCATACTCTATTATCATGGGAAATCGAAGGAGTTGCAAGAGAAAATATGATAAAAAAAGAGACCCTGAGGAACGTAGAGAAGAGATGAGAGAATCTCACAAAAGAAAGAGAGAAGCACTCTCAAATATTGAAAAAGGAAAATCAACCTCAACTAGAAGTTGATACAGATATGTAAATGTAAATATTATGAATTTGATATTTAAAAATTTCCTAGTTTAAAATGTGAAGCTTAATTTTTATTTGATGAACTAATTTGAAAAATATATTGCAATGTAAACAGAGAGAGATATTCCTCAAAACATTGATGATGAGATAAAAAATTTTGAAAGAGAAAGTGAAAGAGATATTGAACCAATGATTGAAGATGGTGAAAATATTGAAAGAAATTCAAGTGAAGAAATTGAATCACATACATGTATTATTGAAATTATACATATTTATTAATTTAGTTATTTATTGAATATGTAAACTTATTATGTACTATATAGTTGAATATGTACACATGAAATCAACGTCGACGATGAGATGTTAGAAAATGTTGACACTCACACATATGGAGATAAAAGAGCTGACCATGGTATAAGATATCGTGTTTAACACATTTTTGATACATACTTCATAAAAGAAAATGTGACAATTCAAGCCCAAATGTTGAAAGGTCTCCTATCATTAAGGAAATTAAAAGAAACTACGACTTTATTGGGTATTCGAAAATCAACAAAAGATAAAATAATGAAGGAAAATGTGATACAAAATATAAATAGTGCTATAAATTCAATTAGAAGATCTAGACAGAAAAATGTTTCAATTGTATGTAGAGAAATACATATGGCAGTGGTTTCATCAAGTACTAAAGAGAATTACTTGGTAAAATCTATGACACAGGCATTAGGAACCTCACGAAAAACTTTGCACAAACATCAGAAATTTCAGTTGCAAATAGATGTAAATGATGAAATATCTTGTTGGAGAGCTATTTGTAGGCAACCATACAAAGATCGACTTGGAGAAAATGTTCAAAAAATAATATATGAATATTGGAATAAAAATTCAAGTGTTTCGCCAAATGCAAGGGATGTGATGCGAAGAAGAATAACACGAAATCAGTACGAACAACATGAAAAAAATTCTTGGGAACCATTCAGATAGAGTTGTTCATCAAGTTCAAAGAAGAGAATCGTGAAATTCATGTCTCAATTAGAGCTTTTGTTCAACAAAAACCATGGTATGTAAAACCTATCACCGTATGCAACACTTGTTGTTGTCATTATCATGTGGAATTTGAGTTATATTATGACACATTCCTTAATTTTGGTAGAAATTTTTGGAAAGATTCACCTCCTCCTTCCACTATCCGTGAATTCATATCTCAAATTCTATGTGAAAGAGAAAGTGATGAATTATTTTACGAAAAGAAATGTGTTTGTGGTAAAAAATGCGGTGATTGTGGAAATCTGAATAAATTCCAAAACAAATATCATATTGATATAAATTATCAATCATTGTCCAACATGAAAGTGAAATGGAAGAGATATGAATATATCCATACATCGATTCAAGGTTCAAATAGTGCTAAAAGAATTGAATTACAAGAAGAAGAAATTTGTGTGATAGATTTTTTGATAAAGTTTGAGGAATAAATTTATAAATACGCCTAGCATTCCCATAGAGCTCGATGGAAAACTTACAATTCAAAAAATCTCGTGATTTTTTTCCACCAACGACCATTTTGTCAGTAATTGATTTTGTAGAAAACTACACATTTGTTCCACAAAAAGAAATTCAGAGTGAATACTATCATTCTGACCAAGTCTCCATGCTCGTTCATATTCTATATAGACATGTTGAAAAAAACGTCGATCATATAGAAAGCACCAGTTAAAATTGACATGTTATTAAAGAATATCACTTCTATATCAGTGACGATCGTACACATGATACATATTTTGTAAAACACTGTTTTGGAAAGATTTATGACTCCTTGAAAATTTGTGGAATTAAATTCGATGAACAATGGATAATGGTCAGATGGATGCGTAGGTCAATTCAAATCTTCACGATCATTATTTTGGTTGTGTTGTCTTCATAAGAAAACATGCATTAAACATTGTTGGAATTTCCTTGAGACTGGCCATGGAAAAGGAGAACATTACGGTGTAGGGGCATGCATAAAATGAGCACTTTGAAGATATCAAATGAACCCCTCTGCAAATCGACTTGTGGATGCTAAAGAATTTGTTCAATGGTGCATCGTTGATCTAAGCCATGAGACTAACCGATCAAGGGAAGTGCGAAGGTACATTCAATTTAATTTTTATTGGATATCTAATTTTAAACAGTGTACATTTGTCACAATGATTATCTTTGATGGAATTTTGATATCATATTTACATTCTTCTTTGAATTTTCCATATATATGATTTTTTGGCATATTGGGAACGAAGATGTAGATAGATCAATTGGAAATGACTTTGAAACAATAAAAGGGACTCGAAAATTGCATTCAATTAAAACAAAGTTGTCCACAAATGTGTTTGCAATGGATGAAAGAAAATATTCTTGTTTTTGTCATGTTGGCATAGACAACAAAGAATCCAATGACGTTTGTGAAAACCAAATGTATATAAAATATTGGAAACATACAAAGCTAAATACAAGGGGGAAAATGTCTGTTGCAATGTTTGGAGAAATGAAATCAGAGGAGACTACAATATCATCTGATGGTGACCAAGTTTCTGATCTTGTTAGAGAAGGTAACATTTGAATTTCTTTCAAATGCTAGAGATCTAGAAATAAATTTAAATACATAAGTTTGTTAAGTTTGTTTTATTGTGTAGGAGATGTTTTTGCTCTAATTGCACCAATTGACAACGATGAAAATGTGAAGTATTATTTGATGTGTTGCACTGAATGAAAAATGAAATTATTAGAAAACTATAATGATCATGGGTTTCCATATGAAAGAGGATCTATTATACTGAAAGGTTATTTTTTCAGACAAACTAATCAAAGTGGGGATTTTGTTTACTTTGAAGACTATGAACCTGATGTCATATGTTGTCAATATAGTCACTTGATGTGTGCAACACACATAAAGTTGATAGAGGTTCAATCAAAGAAAAAAAAATTAAGAAATGGAAAATGTTAAAATCCGATTACGAATGGATCATTGAAGATGACATTCCATTGGAATTTTTTTTATTGAACTGCCCAACAATTTCTTCTCTTTGGATTCATGTTTTAGAACTTCCAGAACTCAACTAAAAATTGAGCTTCCTTGTTATGTTATTTGTGCAAGTGTTTGCACATGTACAAATTGTCTTGGTACATGCACACTAGTATCAACTGAAAGTAGCTATTTTATACATGCATTGATGAAAAATGTTTCACGTACTGAATATATATGTTCTAGAATGCAATTAACTGAAAGTAGTTTTTCTATGTGCATTGATAAAAAATGTTGCACATACTGGATATATACACGGACTGAATGTGACCAATTTTTCTCATGGGATTTTCTGGTAAAAAGTATCCACAATGTAAATAAATCATCCACAGTATAGTTTTGTACAAAGATTCCTTTCAGACAAGAGACTCGGAGCACTTCTCTGAATTTTGGTGGGATTTGACCCACATCTCTATTCCTAATAGAAAATAGTACAAAATTTGTCTGTCCAATGGTCGGATATGTTCTAGGAAATTAATTGAAAGTATCTTTTCTACGTGCATTCATGAAAAATGTTGCACGTATTGGGTATATATATGTTCTAGAATACAATTAATTGTTCAAGAAGTTTTACCATGTGCATTGATGAAAAATGTTGAAGTACTAGATATATATGTTCTAGAAAGAAATTAACTATTCAAATAGCTTTTCTATGTGCATTGATGAAAAATGTTGCACGTACTGGATATATATACATTATAGATTGCATTTTTAAAATTTTATGATTGTTTTCAACACATCTAACAAGACCTAGAATCTTATGATTGTTTATATATATATATATATATATATATATTGTACTTCAATCGTTTTAACATATATATTCAAACATGTGTAAAATAATTTCTACATGTACATATATTCATGTGAATTTTTTTTTGTTTGGAAAACGACAACTTGAATTTTAAAAGCAAAACATAATATCATAATCACATGCCAAATGTAGTTCAACCATCCAGAACTTGAGTTTTAAAAACTTTTTGATTATATCACAACATTACTTCACATGCCATGCCAATTGTAGTTCAACTATCCAATAAAAACATTTAACTATATATCACATGCCAAATGTCGATCAACCATCCGAAACTTAAGTTTTAATTTAACAAAAAATTATAGATCACAACATTACTTCACATGCCAAATGTAGTTCAACCATCCAAAAATTAAGTTTTAAAAATAAAACAAACTATAACACAACATTACTTCACATGCCAAATGTAGTTCAAAAGCAAAACATTAATATAGATCACAACATTACTTCACATGCCAAATGTAGTTCAACCATCCAAAACTTAAGTTTTAAAAACAAAACAAATTATAACACAACATTACTTCACATGCCAAATGTAGTTCAACCATCCAAAACTTAAGTTTTAAAAGCAAAACAAATTATAACACAACATTACTTCACATGCCAAATGCAGTTCAACCATCCAAAACTCTTCACATGCCAAATGTAGTTCAACCATAACACTTTAAAAACAAAACAAATTATTTAACACAACATTACTTCACATCACATGCCAAATGTAGTTCAACCATCCAAAACTTAAGTTTTAAAAACATTATATATCACATTCACATGTACCAAATGTAGTTCACATAAAATATGTCCAAAATTTTTAGATCTCACAAGTATAAAGTATCAATTTATATATGACTGCATCTAGCTAATATATAAAAAAGTAAATTTAAGACTATAAATCTATTGAAAATATAATGTTGCATGTGTGCATGTGCATCATCCATCAAATACAGATGAATGTAGTGTCTTTTCCAGCAAATTCTCAATCCATGAGCTATCTTACGAAGCATGGGGAACCTGTACACAATGTATACAAACATTAAAATTTGATGTTTTAAAATTGAGTGAGAATATATAGAACTACATGTAAAAAATGAAATATAAAAAAAAAAATCATGCAATACCTCACGAGGTTCCCTCTCCATTTTTTTCTCGTTTGCTACAACTTCCCCCATGGGAACATCTCCAACAGTAAACTGTACAATATACATGTACAATTATATATATTAAAAAATTTCAGATGAAAATTCATATATATAAACTTATTTTCAATAATATTAAAAAAAAATTAAACAACATGTTCAAATGGTTGAAATGGTGTGGATGTTCCTATCTCCATCGCTAGAGTCTGTGGATAAAAGAAATCCTCTATAGAAACCTAAAATTCAAAAAATTTAAAAGTATAAAATAACTCAAGATCAAGATCTCAATTTATAATAAAACTTTTAAACTTAAATTTATAAATTATAACTTAAAAACATATATATTTAAGTGAAAAATTAAATACTTCTACAGGTGGATTTGGCACATCTCCTAAGAGAGGCTCCAAAAGAAAATCTCCAAAAACTTAAAATTAAAAAAATTTAAAATAACTCAAAATCTCTAGATCTCAATTTATAATAAAAATTTTAAACTTCAATATATATATATATATATATATATATATATATATATATATATAAGTGAAAAATTTAATACTTGTGCTGTCTGATTTGGCACATCTCCTAAGAGTGGTTCAGAAAGAAAATCTCCAAAAACCTAAAATTCAAAAAATTTAAAATAACTCAAGATATAGATATATCTCATTTTTTAATGGAACTTTTTGAGGTGGAATATATAACTTAAAAACATAAATTTTAAAAGTGAAAAATTGTCCATACTTGTGGTTGTGGATTTGGCACATCTCCTAAGGAAGTAGAAGGTACATCTCCCAAGGAATTAGAAGGTACATCTCCCAAGAAAGAAGAAGGTACCATCATCCCAAAAACATCGGACAAAATCGGAATTTGTTAAAAAAATTTATTATATATATGTACATGTACATGTGTGCACAATTATTTATTTTAAAAATATCACTTAAAAAACACTAACATTTGCCAACATATCTTGATGGTAAGAACCATCTTGATTGTTTGAACCATAGGCTCTGAACGTGATATTAACATTTTCTTCATTCATCAAGCGTGACAACTGCAAATGGTGTTAACATATAATGATACATTTTTGTTAGATTAATGTATACAAATAAATGTACATGTATATATGTAATTATTACAAATTGTAAATGTGTTAGAATAATTGAACCCTAACAATTAACACATACCGTTCCCATGCCCTCTTCCTCATGAACAATTAGGTCATGCCAACCATTGCGACAATTCTTTGCATATGTTTTGAGATCTTCAACACTCATGTTCTCAATCTATTCATCTGTATAATACACAAAATTAGCACATGCATTCTCACGTGCTCTTTGTCGATTTAGACAAACATCGACTCCACCCAATCCACTGTGAACATTGTCGATGATGGCATCCCTGGCTTCTCGATTAATTTGAAAAGTGGCTTCCATCTCTGAATGCAAATTTTCGACATGAAAATGCCGACTAACCAATGGTGGCACAAGGTGAGGAAACTCAACATCATGCCTAGTGCCCCTATGGCCACACAATCGACCTTTTCCAGGACCAAAAAATTCAGAGGGAAGCTCATTGTAATTTGGTTTCATTTGCAAAAATAATTTTGCATAAAATGAATTTGCAAAATAAAGCGGAACCTCGTCATTCCATGGGAGTCTTCCATAGGCCGCAAGGTGTCTATCATACAAATAGTGAGCTATATCAGGGTGCTTGAAATATCACACCTTCAACATCTTTCTTTTCGGCCCTTCTTTGAAATTAAACATAGACTTGGCCATATTTGTTGTAACTCTTTGTTTAACAACCTCCCATTTATCGGGACCCATCACTTTTTCCTTTATTTTTCTCATGACTTACACAAAAGTATCACTGGTTGGCCCAAGCTTTCGGTACACATCTACTAGTTTTCCTAAAGAGTGTGTAACTATTTCCAAGCTTTGTCGACTTTCAGCAGGTAGAGTTAAAGCCACGAGATCTATCTGTAATTTTGCATGAATATTTTGACACCTTTCTAAGGTGCATATTTCCAAGCTTTGTTGACTCTCAGCATGTAGATTCAAAGCCACGATATCTCTCTGCAATTTTGCATGAAGATTTTGAATGGAATGTTTTGCCCTACATATTTTTTGACCAACATTTGGATCATTTTTAGCCTCTGCATCAATATATAAAAAATTTTATATTAAAAAAAAACAAATGTAAACAAATTTGTGCAAATTGAATGAAAAAAATATTCAAATTGATGACCACCTCGATGTGGTTGGCTAGCATCTTGCCCACCCTAAGACTGTTGAGAACCAGAATGATCCTGATGAGAACCAACATGACCATCTTTTGATTGGCCTCTAGGGGAATAAATATCACCACCTTCACGCAACCTTCTAGCACTTATTGATGGCCCTCTAAGGGGATTTGAACCACCACCAACCTCTTGAGACGAGAGAGAAGATTCATAAAAAAATATGAATTTATAATCAATTCAAAAATACATCCATACATATAAACACATGTACATATTTATTGATTAAATTCCGTGAACCATACGACGACTAGGTGAACCATAGGCATGCTCCATTGATGGAGTAGAGACCCTTCTCTTCTTAGCTCCTAAAAAATAAAAAATAAAACTTATTAACAACTAATTTAACTCACAAAGTTGATAAAAAATTAATTCCATATATACATACATGTATGTATATGTATGGAGATTTAATATTATATTTAAATACTATGAACATCCCTCGATCCCTGATCCCCCTCTCTCCTAGAGATATGGGATTATTTTGATCTTCGACATTCATCCTCGATGATATAGATATCTACAGTGGAAATTTACAATTATTTTTTTAAATTACTATTTAAACTAAATTCAAAATAAATTTCAGAAAATTAATGTAATTTAGTGTACACAAATTATGTAAAACACAACTTTTAAAGCGATAATTGATGTGTGAAACTCAATTTAAGCAAAGAAATTTATAAAAATGTCAAGTTCACCAAATTGCGCTTTACATGGTGGGACCACAATTGGTATAAAATTGAAAAAAACACATGGTCATTAAAAAAGAAGCGTGAAACTCCATTTAAACTATTTTTTTTTTAATTCCTCGCATTTTAATTTTATAAAAATGTGAAGTTCACCACTTGTTGTAAATTTGAAGTTCACCAAGTTGCGCTTTACATGGTGTGGCAGAAGCACACTTGGTATATAATTGAAAAAAACACATAGTCATTAAAAAAGACGCATTTATAAGTACAAAACACACACATATCCAAGATATGTTACAATGTCTATCAATAAATTTTGAAGGAGAGAATCTCAACACTAATTCATCTTTGAAAGATTAATATTGAATTTTTTAAGAGGAGTGTCTCAAAACTGATTCACCTTTGAGAGATGAATCTTGAATTTTTGAAGAAGAGCATCTCAAAACTAATTCATCTTTGAGAGATGAATCTTGCATTGGCATTGCCCCATATAATTCTAATTCATCTTTGATAGATGAATCTTGCATTGGCATTGCCCCATATAATTCTAATTCATCTTTGATAGATGAATCTTGAATTGGCATTGCCCCACGCAATAGATCAGTAGACATCTTATTCACATTTGTACAATGTCTTATACTAAAAAATTGAAATTGGCTAACAATATTGTTTGCTATTCCATGTAGTTCTTTTAGCTTCTCCTTCTTAACTTGGTACATGCCATTCATCTGGTTGCACACAAGTTCAGAATTGGTGACATCTACAATTCCATTTGATCCATACTCCATAGTTGTTCTCAATCCTTCTATCAATGCAATATAATATGCCTCATTTATAGATTTCAGATTTCTGTGGTGAGAGTTTTGTGTTGTTGAGTTCGGAATCTCCACAGTAAACATTTTTACGTCCTCATTGTTTGTTGTTCTTATCGGTATATTCATTTTCCTTTGGACGACTTTGCTAGTTGCAATATTGGAAAGCACATATGTAATCACTGCTTTCCCTAGATTGGTATAGAAAGAAATATCTATGCATAATTTCAATTTTTCAACCATATTTAGTGGTTTTTTTTGTCCTTGAAAAAAAAACAAATTCAATAAAAATATATATTAAATTGAAATTTATTGCAAATGCATGGGAGAAATGACACATGTGTATGAGTTAAATGACATGTGCATGGTTTATCTTAAAGTTTGACTTAAATTTTATGGTAGAATTCACATATATAAATGAGATTTATTAAAAATTGCATTGCCTAGAGTTTAAGGGAGATTTATGACACATATAAATGGTTCATGCACGGTTTGCATGAAAGTTTGCCTTAAAATTTATGGCATAAATCACTTCTAGTTCAATAACATGCCTTAAGAAATGATGATGTCTAGAGTTTAGAACTTGTAGAAGTTAAGACTCGACCAAAAAACTAAAATCCTATTGAAGTTCAACCACTTTAGGTTCAATTTTTAGGCCTTAAAGTTTGCCTTGAATTAATGAGGGAAAGCCTTGAGTTTGGGGATGCTATCCTATGAGAGTTCAATCACTTTAGGTTCAGTTTTAGGCCTTAAAGTTTGCCTTGAATTAATGGGGGAAAGCCTTGAGTTTTGGGGGATACTATCCTATGAGAGTTCAACCACTTTAGGTTCATTTTTTGGGCCTTAAAATTTTTCCTTGAATTAATGGGAGGAAGCCTTTAGTTTTTGGGAGAAATGACATTTACATTGTTTGAAAAATT
Source organism: Pinus albicaulis (assembly GCA_034641835.2). Taxonomy (NCBI): domain Eukaryota; kingdom Viridiplantae; phylum Streptophyta; class Pinopsida; order Pinales; family Pinaceae; genus Pinus; species Pinus albicaulis. The sequence goes on along the minus strand of CM076580.1, from coordinate 947,273,456 downwards.
ATTTTATGCACTTACTAAAACAACTAGTTATGTCAAAAGTCATACCTTTATGAGTTTGTGGGAGAAATGAAATAGAAATGACACAAGCCTTAAAGTTTGCCTAAAATTTTATGGGAGAAGGGAGAAATGACACATGTAGAAGGTTTGCCTTAGAGTGGTAGTGGTTTATGGATATTAAAATGAAGAACTTCTATTTATATCTGTTACAGATATTGACTGCAGGGGCATTTACTAGATATGTCACCTTTGAGAAAAGATGAGATCCAGAGGCTACCTAGCCCTTTACATACTCTGCGTTTAGAACTTGAAGAAGTTAACACTCAACATAAAGATTAAAATCCTATGGAAGTTCAAAATACTATGAGATTTCAGCCACTTTAGGTTCGATTTTTAGGCCTTAAAGTTTGCCTTGAATTAATGAGACAAAGCCTTTAGTTTGTGGGAGAAATGACATTTACATGACCTGCAAAATTATTTTATGCACTTAGAAAAAACATGCTTTAAAGTTAATGTGAGAAAGCCAACATGACATGTATGCTTTAAAAACTTTGCCTAAGAATTTATGGGAGAAATGACACATGTACATAGTTTGCCTTAAAGTGGTTGTGGTTTATGGATATTAAAATGAAGAACTTCTATTTAGATCTATTCCAGAGATTGACTATAGGGGCATTTACTGGATATGTAGCCTTTCATAAAAGATGAGATCCAGAGGCTACCTGGCCCTTTACAAAACTTTCCTATAGAACTTATAGAAGTTAACACTACCTGTCCCAATTATACCCTATGAAGTGTGTAGAGGACCCGTGGAATCACTCACACTACTTTATGTAGACATAAGGGTGTATAGGAGTGTACTAAGTTCATAATTATGGTCATATTATTGGATATCTTTCCCAAGAGCCCAAATGTACTCCTTAAGTATATATGGGGTCTATATAACCATTTACAAAAACAAGTGATTCTTTCCAAGCTAAGGATAATGTATGACCCATGTGTATACCCATATTATCTAGAAACCATAAGCCAAAATAAATGGTACTTAAGTGGTTTGAAGAAAAAATAGCACCAATAAGCTTTGAAGGAGGGGAATAAGAACTCGAAATAGGAGGATAAGAATAAAATAGCCACTACACATCCATGCAAGGGTAGTATAAATAATTCTAACCATTGCAACATTGATGGTCACATTAAGGAGAATTATTGGATGTTTGGTATGTGTTATATTCTTTATGTGAATACCCCCATGCACTATATATTTTTCTAAGCATAGTGGTTGGAATAAAATGGGTGGAAAGGACCCCCACTTTAGGGTTTCATATAGACAAAAAATTCCCCACACGCTGGTGTTCAAGGGTAGTGCCCCAAAAAAACGTTTTTGGGAAAAAATGAGCATAGTTTTGAGATATATAAGTCCAAAATGGAATAGTTGTTGGTGAACAAATATCAATGGATCACTATGGATATATCTGCTTCATTAAAAGGGATTTTTCTAGAAGGATGGACTAAGTTGGAAAGAAGGGAAAATATCACAATTATATGTTAATGTACATGTGTTTTACATTGAATATTTTTCATTTTATTAAGAATATATTTGAAACAATTAACTATATAAGGTTAAAACCTATGTTTTGCATCAAATTACTTTTGGTTTCAATGGGAAACTTTTATGGCTAATGTGTTTTTCTTGAAATGTGATAGAACCCATTAAAATGGGAGATATATCGAAATTATTCCTATGGTGTAATAAAATAGTTTCAAGTAGTTTAAATATATAGATGCATAAATTCAATGAGCATAGTTTTGAGATATATAAGTCCAAAATGGAATAGTTGTTGGTGAACAAATATTAGTGGATCACTATGGATATATCTTCTTCATTAAAAGGGATTTTTCTAGAAGGATGTCCACTAAGTTGGAAAGAAGGGAAAATATCACAATTATATGTTAATGTGCATGTGTTTTACATTGAATATTTTTCATTTTATTAAGAATATATTTGAAACAATTAACTATATAAGGTTAAAACCTATGTTTTGTATCAAATTACTTTTGGTTTCAATGGGAAACTTTTATGGCTAATGTGTTTTTCTCGAAATGTGATAGACCCCATTAAAATGGGAGATATATCGAAATGATTCCTATGGTGAAATAAAAGAGTTGAGTAGTTTGAAAATATAGATGCATAAATTCAATGAGCATAGTTTTGAGATATATAAGTCCAAAATGAAATAGTTGTTCGTGAATAAATATCAGTGGATCACTATGGATATATCTGCTTCATTAAAAGAGATTTTTCTAGAAGGATGTCGACTAAGTTGGAAAGAAGGGAAAATATCACAATTATATGTTAATGTGGATGTGTTTTACATCAAATATTTTTCATTTTATTAAGAATCTATTTGAAACAATTAACTATATACTTGGTTAAAACCTATGTTTTGTATCAAATCTCTTTTGGTTTCAATGGGAAACTTTTATGGCTAATGTGTTTTTCTCGAAATTTGATTGACCCCATTAAAATGAGAGATATATTGAAATGATTCCTATGGTGTAATGAAATAGTTGAGTAGTTTAAAGATATAGATGCATAAATTCAATGAGCATAGTTTTCAGATATATAAGTCTGAAATGGAATAGTTGTTGGTGAACAAATATGAGTGGATCACTATGGATATATCTGCTTCATTAAAAGGGATTTTTCTAGAAGGATGGACTAAGTTGGAAAGAAGGGAAAATATCACAATTATATGTTAATGTGCATGCGTTTTACATTGAATATTTTCCATTTTATTAAGAATCTATTTGAAACAATTAACTATATAAGGTTAAAACCTATGTTTTGTATCAAATTACTTTTGATTTCAATGGGAAACTTTTATGGCTAATGTGTTTTTCTCGAAATGTGATAGACCCCATTAAAATGGGAGATATATCGAAATGATTCCTATGGTGTAATAAAATAGTTTCAAGTAGTTTAAAAATATAGATGCATAAATTCAATGAGCATAGTTTTGAGATATAAAAGTCCAAAATGGAATAGTTGTTTGTGAACAAATATGAGTGGATCACTATGGATATATCTGCTTCATTAAAAGAGATTTTTCTAGAAGGATGTCCACTAATTTGGAAAGAAGGGAAAATATCACAATTATATATTAATGCATGTGTTTTACATCGAATATTTTTCATTTTATTAAGAATCTATTGGAAATAATTAACTATATAAGGTTAAAACCTATCTTTTGTATCAAAAAACTTTTGGTTTCAGTGGGAAGGAAGTTCAAGAATCCAAACTATCTGATATGATAGGTAAGAGTGTAACATACCTCAAATGCATATAAAGAAAAAATTGTTCCCTTTAACACTACTATAATTGTGCATGCATAAGAAATATTATCTTTTTTGCAAAGGCTTAAATTCATGAAAAGATCATGAAAAGGTGGAATATTTATCGTGTGTAAAACTTTCGGAGATCATGACGGCCACTCTGTCTTTTCTAGGGATGATCAACTCATGAAGATCACATGATCCTATTGATGAATCATGAGAGTAGCTGGGAGTCAAATGATTTTTATTATTATTTTCCTTCCCAAATAGTAAGCACGATTTATGGGTTTCATCTGAAAAATGTACAATTTATCGATAATCAAACACAAGAAGTTGTTATATAGGACACTGTTGAGATAACCCATGATAATGAGATAGAAGATGTTCCAGAAGAATCAGTGGAACATGAGACAAGCAATGATGACGATACAGATAGTTATGTTGATGATGACTCTATCGAATGGAGATTAGGGCAATCTAAATTAGTAGGCAACGTACTTTGAGAGGCTGTAGAACTAAGAATCATCGTGTTTTTAACTCTAATATCACAAGTACAAATGATGACAACTACTGGAACTATATGAAAGATGATAGAATAGTTAAGGAATGTTAGGTTTTTATCAAACAAACTTATCAATGAAGATTTATGTATGACAGTTTCAAGTTAGTAATATGAACTGGCACATTATATAAGCCAGATTTTTTTCTGTCTGAAAAAAAAAAGCAGAAATACTAGCTACTGATTTTCCAATTTTTATTATTATTTTCCTTCCCAAATAGTATGCACGATTTATGGGTTTCATCTGAAAAATGTACAATTTATTGATAATCAAACACAAGAAGTTGTTATAGAGGACGTTGTTGAGATAACCCATGATAATGAGATAGAATATGTTCCAGAAGAATCAATGGAACATGAGACAAACAATGATGACGATGATGACGATACAGACAGTTATGTTGATGATGACTCTATCAAATGGATATTGGGGCAATCTAAATTAGCAGGAAACGTACTTTGAGAGGCTGCAGAATTGAGAAGCATCATGCTTTTAACTGTAATATCACAAGTACAAATGATGAAAACTACTGGAACTATATGACAGATGATAGAATAGTTAAGGAATGTTAGGTTTTTATCAAACAGACTTATCAATGAAGATTTATGTATGACAGTTTCAAGTTAGTAATATGAACTAGCACATTATATAAGCCAGAGCTTTTTTCTATCTGAAAAAAATAAAGCAGAAATACTAGCTACTGATTTTCCACATCTGATTGCAGAACAATCACCCGAACGGAAATCTACAGAAGAATTACTACGTCTTCATGTTTAGAGAACAAGGGAGCTACACGCTACTGCTGAAGCCAATGGGAAAATCACTAATCATCATGTTTAATATTTTTTTTTAATGTAGGATTAAACCTTACTTTCAATTTCAGAAAAATAATTTCTTTCATTACAATTCTTGGTGTATGGTGTATATGAATATGGTTTCATACCTGGAAATTCGCAGAAATTTGCGGCGAAGTTGCAACGAGGAAAAAACCGGGAGATCCTTGAAGACGTCATTGAAGACGCAAACCAAATTCCCTGCGAACAAAAAATAAATAAATTAAAATCAAACCAAAAAAATCAACAAAACAAAATTACAAAAAAAAGAGCAACTACAACTGCAAAATCAACTGCAAATCAACAAAAATCACCTCATCGTCGCGTCGTAACTGCAAATCAACAAAAATCACCTCATCATTGCGGTGCAACTGCAAATCAACAAAAATCACCTTGTCACAAAGCACAACAGAGAAACAACAACACCTAGACATACACACGCACGAGAAAGATGTGAATAAGAAACCTATAAAAGTTTTCGGGCCAATATATTTATAAAATACAAGTTCGGTTGAACTTTTGTTACCGGTTTTCCCATCTCCGACAAAAAATCCGTTTTCCTATGCCGTCAGTACGTCGTCAATGTAAACGGCAGAATGAGTTCGACCGAACTAATTTCTAAATTTTGGATGAACTCTCGAATAGTTCAGTCGAATTATTGAGAAAAATAGTTTTCCACCCCCGATTCTCATAAAAGTGTAACCCAACTTCGGATTTTTACCCACATCCTCATCATTTCTTGAGAGTGCATATGCAACAACATTTGTAGAAATTTGAATAACTGTTAAATTATTCACCGAGATTATTCTGATCACACACTATTTGAGCTTCATGCATAATACATAACCTCTTCTACTATTGATCATTAATTGTGTAAATATAAACAATCGCATGCGCACATTAAAACCATAAACAATCACACATATAAACACAGTATTTATGGGAAAGCCTAAAGCTGAAAACCCCCAACTATTTGTATATTATAATGATAGAGATCATGTAACAATCATTGTACAAACTCCTCACAAGCTCTCAGTACAATCTCCAATTGTTACACACTACACAAGCTCAGATCTAGCAAAACACATGCTCCAATCTCTTCCACCTGTTAGCCTGCCTCTACTGCGCAATCCAAGATGAATATTGGCCCTGACTGAGTTCGAATCCACCTAGTATGCACTGCGCAATCCTCATTGGCATCTCCATCAATGTGTGGTGCAAACTCATGCACCAGTATGGTCACAACTGATAGTCACACTTGCTCTTTCACCTACCTCTCCACTGGTCTCCACTGAAACTGTCCATGCACTGAAGTTAACTGATGTATTCTTTAGTTGATTTATGAGTTTATAATTAGTGAATTAATTAATAATTAATTCACACCACTTTCACTAATTGTATCTATTAGTTAACTTGGATACAAAAAGCTCAACTATGTTTAGATTAGTTAAACTGAATACAACTCCACTAACTTCCTCAATCAACTCCACCAAACTCTGTCACATGAGTTCTAACTGAAGTATCCATGCAATAGCTCCACTTAACCCTTAGGAATAGTGTAATTCCTTCTGTCAACTCCCGTGCCACATATGTGCACTTAACTAAAATGCTCCAAGAGAATAAGATAATCTTTAGAGTCCAAATATTATTAAGAGCTAATAATATTTGACATATCTATTTTTAGACTGGCAATCTAAAAATAGATTCCGCCCAGTATGTCTAAAAATAGAAGTCCATCTATTTTTTCTGATTTGACCAACCATCCACAAATAGCATCCTGCAACTCATAGAACATGATCCATATGTCTAAAAATAAACTTTGCGCCAAAAATAGCTTGCGGGCCCACTTAGTGAAGGCGACTTATTTCCACTAAGCTCATCATCTTATTGCAATCTAAACAACATTTAGCTTCCCTTTTTCGTAGATGATTTCAAAGTCATAACCCAACATCCTTGTGACCCATTTTTTCTTCTCTTCTGAAGATAGTATTTGTTCCAAAAAGTATTTAAGACTATTGTGATCATTTTTTACCTTGAAGTGTCTTCCCATTAGGTAAGGTCAACATTTCTTTAGTGCATGTAGTATTTCCAACATTTCCTTCTCATAAATAGCTTTTTGTAAATAGTTTCCTTTATTGGACAACTTTCAAAAGAAATGGGTCTTCCTTATTGCATTAAAATAGCACTAATTTCATTTCTTGAGGCATCACATTCCATAATAAAGGTTTTTGTGAAGTCTGGCGTAGCTAAGACCGGTACTTGGCACATTTCCTCTTGAAGATGTTCAAAGGCCTTAATTTTTTCAAGAGTCCATAAAAATGCATCTTTCTTCAATAATGTTGTTAGAGGTGATACTATTCTCCCATAGTTTTTAACAAACTTGTGATAATACCATGTTAACTTGAGAAATCCTCGCAGTTGTTTTATGGTTATGGGGACTTTCCATTCCTTAATGAATTTAATTTTGTTAGGGTTTACCTTAACACCATCCTGAGATACAATTTGACCGAGATATTCCACCTCTTTTACTCCAAAGAAACATTTGGAGGTTTTTTGTTTCTCCGCTAATAGTTTGAGCACCCTGTCAACATGTTGAACATGATCCTTCCAAGACCTGATGTAGATTAGTATATCATCAAAAAATACTAACACAAATTTTCTAAGGAAGGACTTGAAAATGAAATTCATCAACCCTTGAAATGTAGAAGCTGCATTGGTAAGGCCAAAAGGCATGACCAAAAATTCATAATGAACCTCATGAGTTTGAAATGTTGTTTTCGGAATGTATTCAATCTTCATTCTAATTTGATGATATCCTGAATAGAGATCCAACTTGGTGAAATAAATTACTCCATGTAATTCATCCAATAATTCATAAATCACGGGAATGGGAAATTTATCTTTAATAGTGGGCTTATTTAGCTCCCTATAATCTGGAAACATGCGCCATGATCCATCCTTCTTGTACACCAATATTACTGGAGCAGAGAAAGAACTTTTACTAGGTTGAATTATATAAGCCTCTAGCATTTTTGCAATCGTATTTTCAATTCGCTCTTTTGGACATAAGGATATCTATAAGGCCTGATGTTTGGAGGAATACTTCTTGGAATAAAATGAATAGCATGATCATGATCGCAAATAGGTGGGAGTCCTTTGGAAGTTTCAAACACCTTGGAATGATTGCCCAAATTTTTTTGGAGATCTGGAGAAATGGATGATTTTTATGTTGAAACTTCTAGTGAGCATAATTGTGCAATTAAGCCTTTTTTTTCTTTCTTCAGAAGCTTTGTCATGACATTAGAGCTTATTATATTTCCCGAATTCCCTGCGATACCCTGTAATTCAACTTCCTTTCCTTCCGAAAAAAATTCAAGAAATGTTCTTGAAAATTAAAAGCTACCATCCCCAAAGATTGTAACCATTGTACTCCTAGTACAACATCATCACCACCCATTGGAATGGAAAGCATTGGACAATTCAATAAATATTCCCCCATGGTTATCTTGATATTATGGCACTTTCTAGTGCAATTTATAGTTCCTCCATTTCCCACCATCACTTGACACTCTAGCGTTGGGTATAGGAAGCAATTCAATTCCTTGGCTACCTTACAAGGAATAAAATTATTGGTACTACCTGAATCAATAAGCACTATTACATTTTTTCTTCTTGATATGCCCTTCTATCTTGAGATTTTGAGGAGTGGTAATTCCTACCAATGCATTACAAGATATGGTCGGATTCATTTCTTCTTCCTCTAGGGTTGGTTCCTAGTGTATATCCTCTTCTTTTGAAATTTCTTGTTATGTTTCTTCCTCCTCTTCACAATCTATGTAAAATAATTTCTTCTTAGCAAACTTATGACCTTTAGTATATGTAATATCACAACTATAGAAAAACCCTTTTTCTCGTTTTTCTTCCAATTTTTGTAGTGTCAACCTTGTATGTTGTGGAATTCTATGAATAGAAACACTTCCATCTTTATAGTTGTGAATGGTAGGCTTCTTTGTCGCCATAATTTCTCTTTCAATTTTTCTTGCCAACTTGAATGCCTTCTCCAATGTATCAGGTTCCCATTTAAGGCGAACCTCATGTTGGATGTTATCCTTTAGAGTCCCTATGAAGACATCAATCCTATGTTCCTCTATAATATTATTTACCTTTATATTCAAATTTTGGAAGTCCTCAATGTGCTCCATCATTAAACCCTTTTTTTTTAGATTTATCAATTGGCTAAATAAGGTGTTGCTCTTTGTATCTTCATAATGTGCTATCATTTCCTCTCTAAACATTGACCAAGTGACCAGTGGTTTACAAGAACAAAGCCATCAATAACATACAAACTGATTTTTTTCTAAATATAAAGTTGCAATGTGTACCTTTTCTGTGTTTTGTGTATTATGGAGCTCAAAGTATATCTCCATTTGTAGTATCCATGTTATTGGTTCCTTGCCACAAAAATTCCTCATATCTATATTTGGAATATGATGGGTCTTAAATACAACATTAGAATCTATGAAATCATGATTAACATTTCTTTTGCTCTCATCATGATTTTTCTCTACTACCTTTTCTCCATTAGGAAGCTTTTCTTGTAGCAACTTTGTCAAACCTTCCATGTATTTCGTCAAATCTTCCATGTTTCCTTCTATACCATCGATCTTAGCTTCCATGCCATCAATATTAGCTTCCACGCCGTCCATCTTAGCTTCCATTTCATTCTTCAAACCATTCATCTTAGCTTCCACGCCTTTCTTGAAACCATCCATCTTAGCTTCCATTGCAAAATTTGTTGCTCTTGGTCTTGTAATTTTGACATATCATGTTTCACTTCTTCCTCTTCATGAGTCATAGTAGAGACTTATAAGGGCTTAATGGGTGTTGAATTACTTTTATGGGGCATTTTAGAACCCAATATTGACATCTATGCTTCAATATTCCCTTAGAATCACTTAAAACTTATTTTTCAAATAAGGCTTATGCAATTTTTTTTAGAAATACATATATTGTTCTTGCTTTTTAGGAGCTCAATATTGAAACTGATGTATCTCTGCAATTTCAAATCTCCAAGGTTTTGTATTCGATCCTTTAGTAGCCCTTTGAATCTTCTTTCTAATGCCACATGTCCGATCTGATTTGGTTTCTTCAAGAAAAAAGTTATGCCTAATATCCCACAATGGCCTAATTTTGGACTGGTTCAGGAGAGCAAACTTGTACAATGTGCCACGTATCATTGTTTCCTTCTTCGGCACTGAAATCGATACACATGAAACTACAATTCATTTGATTTCAACCACTTTTTATAGAATTCCAATCTGATGCTCAAAGAGAGAGTTATGACAATTTTCCCAAGGTCACCTCTTTGAGATGAAATTTGGGAGCCTGCAAAAACCCTAACTTTCATAGATCATATCTCTAAAAATATTACACACCAACATCTGAAAATTTTACACGAAGTTCCTCTAGATTTATTTGAAAATGAGTTTTTTTCTTAGCTTCTGAACCTTCGTATAAAATTTTTTATAGCGAAAATACCACAGTGACCTGTTTGAAGTAGAAAAACCCTAGAATCCAAAGCTCTGATACCAAATGTTATGAAACTAGCTCACAAAATAGAAGAAAGGATAGATCAACAACTTCGAAATTAACCACTTCGAGGGGGAAACCTCCTTTACATTACATAAATGAACAATTCTTAGATGATACAAATGACAAAACCTCCTTTCTATATATAAGAGTCCATGGGGTCACAATATAATCCTAGTCGACCTAGCAATAATAATGTAAGGGCACAACAATAACAATAGTGGGCTATTATGGGGCATAATAATAACAATATGGAGACTATAGGGGTACAATAATAATAATAAGGGGGCTACACTAACAACAATAAGGGACTACACTAGTAATATAGGGACCTAACAATCAACCCCACCCTTGATAACCAAAATTATTTCTCTATGTTGACCAATACTAAGAATAAACTGAACATCATTAGGATAAAAACTAATTCTCATGAGCTTCGAAGTGAAACCAGGCGGTGGTCCACTCCCAAGACTCCCTAGGACGATAGAATCTGTCATATTTGCGATACTAATAGGTACGAAGATGAAAAACACTTCATTTTCGAATGACAGACTCTTACTTATATTCACTCTCAATTCCCTAACATTTACCACAATTCCAATCTTATTGATGTATTAAGTCAACGCAACTATACTGATTTTGGAATACTTATTCCCTTCTTTTTTATTATAAAAACAAGATTTTGAAGAATCACAATTAAATACTTTTTCTTCTAGAAATCTGATAAACCACATTGATCTTAATAGACATTAATCATCATCATATATATTATTATATATTATATTATATTAATTAAAATAATATATTTTAAATTTAAAATAATTTAATATAATAATAATAATTTAATAATCAATTTTTATAATATTATATTATTTTAATATTAATTAATATTATAACTTAAAATTAATACTAAAATAAAATTAATAACAATATTAAATATTATAATATTTACGCCGAAAGGCGTTCCCTTTGCTGGCTTTGGCTGAATGTACTGTTCGCTGGAGCCAATGAGAGGGCTTTCTCATCGTCCTTCCAACCACTGAAAATGTGCCATTTGCTGGCTGCTCCTCTTACCAGCACACAGGCGGCTAAAATGTGCCATTTGCCGGCTGCTCCTCTTACCAGCGCACAGGCGGCTGCTCGTAGTTGTCAGCTGTCCACGCCGGTGACGTCCTCCATTTCTCCACCATCGTCCGGGTCTGCGCTTTCTTTCAGCAAAATTTTGACAAGGTCACGGCTCCTTTCCTCACCTACCATGGGACCTCTGATGAAGTAACTGCCCCGGAGTCCAGCACTCAGCTGTACGAAAAAGCTAAGAGCGAGGGCAATACCTTGAAATTGGACGATGATATGTACCATTCTTTGGTGCAGGGAGAGCCAGATGAAAACGCCGACCAGGTTCTTGCTAACATGAGGGAATGGTTGGATGCCAGAGCCGAAAAGCTGTTACACAGTCGGGTTTCTTCCTAAATCTATTCTTTGTTTCTCTCTCAACACCGCGCAAGCCTCCTAGAAGCCACAAATCACATATCTGGCTTAACTTTGAAGGAGTTTCACGAAACCAGCCCATCTATGTGACTGGTAAAATGAGGATACAACTTTTTATTACTAAAACTAAATATCCAAGTAAGACAAGAAATTGCAGCTATACTACTCACAGAACCAAGTAAAAACCCAAATCCTTCAAAATAGCGGAAATTATATTCTGAAACTGCTACTGGTACACTTGGGAAGCCAATCCAAGCAGGAGGAGAGCCAGCAGAGGCAATATCTCAGAAAAAGTCTGCAAAGATACTGATCTCTTTTTACTGCTGGCAGAAGAAGCGTTAGCTTTAACATCTGAAGGAGATCCTGCATGCCCACACCACAAATCATATTATATAACAGATTCAGATCCAAGTGTCTTTGAACCTAACTCTCACATCTGATTCATTCAAACGCCTAACAACAAAAACATAAATAAAAAATATCTTGGTTTGTGCCAAGAGAATAAAGTAGTTGCGAACAATGCCTATGAACCAATTCATCCATGGATCCTATGTTCAAATAATAAACACAATTTATTAAGGAAGAGGAGAAGAGAAAGACTAAACCTGAAGAGGTGTTGTTTGTGTTGTTTCCACCAACTATAAAAACAACAAAGAGAGAAACCATAAGGTCTCACCAAAACTATAAAAAAATGGTAATTGTGGAAGAGAAAATGGTGTTTGAGGCATAATCGTACGTTTAGAGCAACCACTGGCAGAAGCATTGAGGCCGCATTTGATAGGAAGTTCGAATGCCTGAGTGATGTTGATCTTGAATTGCTGAGGTCAGTATTGTTCAACAGGTTACACAAGCATGCCTTATTAGTTTTGTACTCTGTCACCAGTGGAGAGCAGCAGGAACTGGGGGGTTTCGTGGCATTCAGATAACTCGCACAGGGCACTAGCGCGGTTATGCAACCATTACTACCGCTTGAATCTTGGCCTCTCGCAGGGCCACAGAGACTCAACAGAACCATTTCCATTGTTCCAAAATATACACCGTTTCTGCTAATGCTTCCCATTATGAAACAAAAATGAACCCAACAATCAATCAATCGATTTGATTCTGAATGCCCAAAACCACAAACAATGGGTATGAGAACTGACAAACCCCAACAATCAATCAATTGATTTCTCAAATCCCCAGAGCCCAAACAATAAAGTGGGTTGATTACTCAAAGCCCAAAACCAAACACAGAAACGATTTTGCAGTAGGGCAGGAGAGGGGAGGAGGAGGTCTTCGAATGAATTTCCAGAGCCCCATGCTTTTATTTTATCGGTGGGAATGCCAGAGTACCAGAGTCAGTGAAAGTAAAGTATCGTGCTGGTCACTGGTTTATCTTGAATACATGCTTCTAGTTCCGTGTGCCCTTAGGTCTTCGCTGGCGTTGTCATGAAGTTGATACTGAGTTCATGCTCTTCACGTGTCTCGTTCTTATCCTTAGATATAGACCCTTGTCAAATACCAACATGATGTTTTCTTTTTTCTTTTTATGTACGAAATATTTAAAAGCAACAGAGCCAAAAGGGTTGTGCTGATCCTTACAGGCAACCCCCAGGTCAAAAGTCCAATAGGATTTTTATATATATTCCCACTGCATAGCTCTTAGCTCTTGTTTATTATTATACAACATAACCGATGAAACACACTAACACTAAACTTACTCAAGTTTCATTATGGATGGAACGAGTGGTTAGATGCTCCAGCGAAAGATCACTAAAATATGATGGAGTTGACAAATTTCTATTTTGGTGGGCTTTGTGCCTCAAAAACCACAACGGGGAACAATAAGTAGTCGATCGAAATTATGAAGATATTGAAGAAGTTGAAGCCCATTTCTTATCAACTCAATCGCTAAGACCATCAAATAAGTCCCACCCTTTCCTTACATTATTTTCAATTGGGTTGTTGCTGCAACAAATGTCAAAGTGTTGTCCATATGTTGCTACAAATGTAGCTAATTTGAAATAAAATTAACTGTAAAATAACTTAATAAATAAGGCAATGTAGAAAGGTGATTACTACTACAACAACATAGATTAAAATAGTTGATAAATACCTACATCAATCTATGGGCAACATCAAAACACTTATCTTATTATATATCTCAAATTAGTTTAAAAAAACATATAGCTTAGCTCAATTATAATTATATTTTAAATTATTATTATTAATAATCTTAAAGTAATAATTTCAAATAATATTGATTATGTTGAATTGTTGTTCATATTAATATAATTATTTTTATATTATTTTTAATTTTTTTATAAAAAATAGATTTTAAGGTTTCTTTTACACCACGTGAAAGAGAAGATATATTTGTTTTCAAAGATATCTAATAAATCAATGCATTTTTATTTTCTTTATATACAATTTAATTATAGTCAAGATATGATATGAGTGCAGTCAAAATGAAGGTATAATCGGAACATATGGAGGTGTCAAAAACATCAGGTGAGCGAGTGGCTGGGATTTTCTTGGCGTTGCTATTCCTTCCCTCTCATTGCAGCTATGTGCAGTAGATTGTATGAGATTGTGGTGGATTTCATACTTTTTTGTTGTAGATTTCTCTTTGCTGGGTTTGGCTGGAAAAGATTCGTCTTTCTTTCCAACTAGAATTTGATAGGTGTACTACTTATCATAGGTTCATTGCTCACCATCGTCAACCTTTTTGTCTTCCACCATTGATTAGACTTTTATTTTCCACCATTGGATTTGTCCAGCACGCTGCCGCACAGTACTCTCTCACCATGCTCCGTTTTCATTAATTCCCCTCCACTCCGTGTTCATTAATTTTCAACCATACTAAATTCTTCATTTCGACCTTTACCATGTTATAATTGGATATGTATCATTAATTTAAATCTATTTATTTAATCGGCTATCAGAGTTTATTCGAGATTGATACTTCGGAGATTTCACAACTGTCCAACTTCAATATGAAATGACAATTCCGTATTTGATTATGTCGAATCCAGTATTTTGGTTTTCTCGAGATTTCTTCTCATTAAACCATTTGTACAACATCACGTGGCCTCCTTTGCCCCGTTTCCAACACGTCAATTCGAGGGATAGGCACCCCTGTATAGGTAACCTAGGGGATGTGGTCGCCAGGGTTGTGCCTTTGATGCAGAATGGCTTTTTTATACAGTCTGTGGACTCGAGCTCGAATATGAATGCGAATCTGATGTCCCTAGTTTGAATGCAATAAAAGGGGTTACCAGCTACCAGGTTATGCCCCGAAGGCTGAAGTCTGCTGATAAGGTGCCCACTTGCAGCACCGAGACGGTCAACCATAAATATTTTGAGAGGCCTGCTTTGAAGGAGAATGCTTTTTCTTGTGAGAAGAAAAGCAGGCCAATTTTGTCATCTTCGAACTTTTTCCGTCAGATGGAAGTAAAGTGGAGGCCTGAAAGACAGAGAAGCGGTCTGTCTGCTGGAAAGTCCGGCAAAAAACAGGTTTATCTGAGGTAATTTCCCTGCAACCAGGGCTACTTCAACGGAATCGTCTCCAAAACCCCAATGTCTTGCGCTTTACTCTACATGTCCATATCACCATGCATCGAGAACAACCTCCTTGTCTCTTTGCCACCTTCAATACGTGCACCTTTCCACCTTTGATCGCCCATAACATCAAAAACGCTATCAAGAAGATGGCGAGCCTCAGGCAGTTTCTATATCCAACTCGTCATACTGCGCCATAATTTAGTTGTGCTCTGATCACAATGCAGGTTAAGATGGAGAGCGCTAACAAATTGAGGGAAAGCTTGCAGAAGAGTCAGGTTGTAACAGACGCCATGCTTAACTTTCTGGGTTCCTTTGACCGGCACCTCTCATCTTTGGACTCTGCAATGCGCCCCACAAAGGTGAATTTCACATATCCAACTGAGTTATGTGCATCAGGGTCTCATGGGGTTTTGAAATCAACATAATAAATTGATCTAATTCTTGCAGAATGGCTGTTTAAGGTTGACCCAAATGTACGATTTCAAGTTTTATAAATAACATTGAATTAAACTAGATGAAATACATTTATGTTTCAGAGCTTCTATGAGCCAATGCACAATGTGGATTAGCTTATGCAAATTGAAGTGTGCACTTTTTTCAAGCTAAGAAAACAATATATCTTTCATTAATTAAAAGACCGTTACATGTACCTGTTAAGCTTCAATGCCCCCAGAATGTCTCAAAAAATTCAAACTAATTGCAAGCATAGTAAGCATAGTGTCATACAAGAAAGTCGATAAAAAAAGCAGAGCCAATAATGACGAAAAAAAACCACTTGTCCTGCAAGGCTACCAGGAGGGAAAATAGGGGCTAAAGAGGCCCGCATCAAAACAATAGTGTATTTCCTTTGTTGGAACAAATGTCCTCTCAGAACTTTGAACATGATGAAATAGACTTTGACTTCTTGGGCAATAGGTCTGGACAGCCTTACATTCTCCAAACTAATGTTTTCAGTGGAGAAAAGGGGGACAGAGATCAACGCACATATCTGATGTCCCTATCAGAGTTTTCAAGAACAACAAGGATTTAGGAGTGAGGTATCCATTCAACAGTAAGTCTTATGCTTTTAATATTCACAGGACTTGTACTGTTGTTTTTGTCATATCCAGTTGTTCGCTTATTTGTGTAAATTTGGTTTTTAACAGGAATTGCACTTAAATGTATCCATCAATTTTTAAAAGTTTATTCATCAATGGTCTTATATTTGCTTTGCTTTTTTGTTTTGCAGCTTTAGAGAGGAGTGAAGCAAGTTAATCAAAATTTTGGACGGTTATTATGGGAGGCGTTCTCCCCTTCATATTGCTAGATGGTTTCAAGAGTACTATGCGTGTATATATATAAATAGCATATTCTAGTACCTTCGCTTGTGCTCAATGATGATAGGTCATTGTTCTTGGACAGGGATAAATTAGTTACGAAGTTAATGGTTACGATGTGAACATTTTCTTAATATTTGGAATTATTGTCATATCTATGGATGGTTTGGAATTATTGTCATATCTATTAATATTCGAGCACTTTATAAAAGAGGGGGATGGCCTTAGTGCATTATTCAAAGGATATTCATTTGTTTTTATTATTATCAAATAAATTAAATTTTAAAAGTAATTAAATAATATTTCAACTTTCAATTTATATATTTATTTTATTTTTTAGAGTTACATGCTATGATAAAAATAATAATAATAATAATACTAATAATAATAATAATAATTAAATAAATAAATAAAATATGAATAAATAAATAGAAATAAAATAAAATAAAGATACAATTAAAATTAAAAATAAAATAGATAAATTTTTTTTCTTAATTACAAAAATAAGAATAAAATAAATAAATAAATAAATAGAAATAAAATAAAATAAAGATTAATAAATAAATAAATAAACACGCTTCAACCTAATCTATTCTAATGTGATCTTCGCAAATACATTTAGTACATTTGCTTCACTCTTTCTAAAATAAAATAAATTATTTTCTAATTGTTTGAGTCAAACTAGCCATTTCAATCTTACTCTCTCTACTATTTAGTATTTACTTAGTACTATTTACAACTTCAATCAATGTTTTTCTTTTTTTGTATGCGCACACGTTTCAAATTGTGATGTGCATATATCATTTCAAATATGATTAACAATAATTTCAAAAAAAAAAAAACTTCAAATATTACAAATATGCACTAGCAAGTCACTCTTTACTAATCTTATGCAATTTTAATTTGTTGTTTCAGGCTTGAGTATCTACTATTTACTATATTACAAATATGCACTAGCAAGTCACTCTTTACTAATCTTATGCAATTTTAATTTGCTGTTTCAGGCTTCAGTATCTATTATTTACTGTTTGCTCAGTACCATTGACACTTCCAATCAATGTATTCCACTTGCTTATACGCTTACGTTTCAAACTGTCATGTGCATGTGATAGTGCCCCCGCAAAATGGTTTCATTTAAACCATTATTTGCAAAATCTATGCTTCTCATGCATTGCGGCCCCACTTAATAGTCTCTCAAGAATCTGCTATAAGTACTTCCGTAAGCAGTGTTTTGTTTTCAAAACTATGGGTGCGTTTGTCAAAAGGGTGTGGCAATGAGACCCAAAATACACCATTCGTCTCCTTTCAGCATTCCTTTGCACCACAGATACAATTGCTAGTTAATAATACAATGAATAAACTTAAAATCTATAATTAAAACAACAAACCCAAAACATAAAAACCTAAAACCGAAAAATCTATCATTCTTTTCAAACGCATAGCCTCCGTTATTTGTTAGCATAGAACTCGTGCTTATTCCACATTATTTGAGAAATTGGATATTAATGGGGATACCGATCAACGCATTACAGATATGCAAAGCCATGGATAGCTTTCCACAAGGCACGAATATCAATGCTAAAAACCAAACAACATAGCCTCCGGTATATGTTGGCGTTTTTTTAGGTAAATATGTCTATGATTTTCTATTAATAAGTGAGGAAATTACATGAAGTATTAATAGTTTTCAGAACTTTCACTGATTTGGATTGAATACAGTTTTTCATTTCACATCTAAAAAAAATGGGGGTATGATAGACTTCTGTCTTGGCTTAACAATTAGGGAGTCTCATATATATTGACTTGAACTATGTCATTTTTTATAAAAAAATAACCTGAAATAATTAAATCTGACCATAAAGATGTTAATGTAAGATAAATTAGATACTACAAAGTTGAAGATAAATTAGATACCACAAAACACGGAAAATTTGAAGGATGGAAAATTATCTTGAAGTTTAAAACATTGGCGAATCTCACTAGGTTCTAATATGAAAAATATAAAACCTTTATTGATATATTTGTAAAATTATTCAAATTTATAATGATTTTATATATAGTCTCTTATAATGTTAGTGATTTTTAAGGTAAAATAACTTTATGTTATAAAATTTGGGCGAATAATTTTTATAAAAAAATGGAAATTGACGAATCTTTTTTTTGGAAAAAATCATGGAAAATTAACCCACCTACAAATATTAGCCCCTAAGATTTTCCATGCCACAAAGTATAATTAAAAACCAAAAAAGACAAACTAGTAAAAGATGATTAATGATAATTTTAATGATAATTTTGGAGAACCAACAACATGGGAGTTGTTCTCCGGTAAGGCAGAGTTGGCAGTGTATTGAGAGGAAATACATTAATGACTGCATCCTTCTTTTCTTGTCTATTTTTTTCTTGTCTATTGGAATCAATATAAAGTATGTACAGTTCTATTAGGATTACCCTTACTATTATGTCATTCAAGCTTAATTTATTACTATTTATTATTTGTCTGAAAAGAATTTGTAATTATAAACTTGCTTATTACGATAAGCATGCTAAGCAATATTTCTATTTGGTCATGGCTAAAACTTAAGTTAAAAAAAATTGACTTCTATTTTTCTAAATTTTCAAAAATATAGTACCATTTGAAACTGCCTCAGCTTATCTCAAAAATATGGCGATCTTCAAATTCCTTAGCTTTCAACTTTAAAATTTCTTTCCTTGCATAAATAAACCACCTCAAAAAAAAAAAAACTAGCACATCCACATTATTCGAAAAAATTGTGCAAAACCATAAATAGCTTTCAAGAAGGCACATATCAGCTACAACCACCTAAAGTACAAATACAATCTCGAGTTGATAGTGACAAACGCCACTTGTCTTGATGGTTGAGAGCCTTACGTTACTAATTGTTCCGTTAAAATTCTAGTTTGATCTACCTGTTATTAATCTTTATACGTGGTTAATTGTAAGTGGCACTTTAACTATATTTTGTAAAATCTTAATCATATTTTAACTCTACTCCCCACTACTTTGATACGTGTGTTTACTGCACGGCAATTTTTTTAATTTTTCCAATTTTTGGTAATCCTAATATGCGACAATTAACGAAGTGATAGTATTTTTTTTTTTAATTTAAATAGAGATTATTTATGTGATTTAGATGGGTAATTATGTGATTTAGATATCTAAAAAAGTTATTGATCTAAATTCCAATTATTTATATAGTAGTAGTGAGGACAATTATATTAGCATTTTTAAATTCATATTATTTTATCAAATTTTGTAATTAATAAAAAAAATTAAAATGACCATTTTATCAAAATTTGTAATTAGCAAAAAAAAAAAAAAAAATAAGTGACCAATTCAATAAGGAACCTCATAAACTATCTATATAAATAAGAAACTTATCTAATTATATTGTTATTTTTTTTTTTTTAATTTAACAATTTTTTTTTTAAATTTGATGATATGATTGTTATAAAATGACTATTTTCATTTCAATATATAAATAATATAATGTAATATAAATATTATAAAAGTATTTTTTTTATTTTTATTTTTTTTACTGAAACGGTTATGGAGTATTATATCAAACTTGGCCTGAATGCCAAAAATTTGGTTACATTGAGAAGGACTATAGCCTGTTGCACCTCACCACTAAGGATGAGTGTGGAGCTAATGCTTGGAGTTTTCCTCCGTAGTGATGTTACTATAAATTCAATTTCAGAGATTTTTCCCAATTTGAAGATACATACAAATTGATTTAAGAGTAAACAGTAAAACATGACAACAGTTTAGCTTATGGAATGGGTTCCCGTGATTCTTCTTTGTCTTTCATCTTGATCCCATAAGAGAGGAGGGCAGCTTTATTGGCTTCAATGTCCGCTTCTTTATTATTAGTTCTCAGCACATGGAAGAAGTTCAGCTTCTCAAAAGCGTTTTCCAAGCCCTTAATTCTGACTATCAGTCTTGCGAGTTTAAGGTCCAAAACTGGAGAGTTGGACACCATTACATTGAGGATGATCTGGGAATCACCAAATACATTTGCTTCACTTATGTTTAAATCTTTGAGCATCTTTATACCTTGGAAGAGAGCCAGAGCCTCAGCTTGAATGCTGGTTGAGTGGCCTAACCCCCATACAAAAGAATGAATTTTTTCCCCATCTGGATTTAAAACAACGCCACCTGCTCCATCTTTGCCCAGATTTCCCTTTGCTACCCCATCAAAAAAGAGGGAATGTCTTGATTGTGTTGCAATCCAGTCTTGAAAGTCTGTTTCAGGGTCTCTTATTTGCCAAGCTTTGGGAGGAGGGACATTCCTAAATTCTTTTTGAAAATGCAGATCAAGAAATGAACCCCAAGCAATGTCCTGTTGGCTGAGATTAGAATCATCTTTTAAGTCAATCAAACACTCTTTTAGGTGGCATTTGATCTTTATTTCTAATGCCTTCTAGTTCTGTTCAATGTTTCTGAAGATTCTTCTATTTCGTTCTAACCAAATCTGCCAGCATATTACCTTTGGGAGGACCGACCAAGCAACTTTTATTATCTGATTTTTTGGAGGGGGGCCAGGATACCTGTTCGTCCATTTAGAAAATAATTCGGTAGTGGAGCTTGGGAGCGTAATGTTGGAATCTAGCTTGTGAAGGAATGTGAGCCAAATCTGCATAGAGAATTTGCAATCTAACATTAAGTGGGCAACGCTCTCTGCATTTTCATTACACAGTGAACATTTGGAGGGACCATGGAACCCTTTTCTCTGCAGATTTTCATGCATGAGGATTTTTCCATGGCATAGGAGCCAAGCAAAGAAATCCACTTTGGGCCACGATGGGTAACGCCAGACTCCTTGCCATGGTGCTGGGTCAGGGTGAACGAAGGGTCTCTCCCTCAGCTTAACATAACCCAAAGAGGCAGCGTACCCTCTAACACTCTGTCCCCAGCCTCTCGTATCTCTTTTGCTGATGTGAGAAGGCGTCATACCATGGAGAAGGTCAAGCAGCGTGGTCCATTCATGATGCAGGTGTGATGGCACAGCAATGCGTTTCCAGCCTGCCCAATCTGATTCGAACCACAGTGAAATATCCCACAGTGTGTGTAGCCCTTCCCCTTCCATCCAACAGCGCAACGCTCTGATGGAGCCTCTGACTTCAATTGGATCCGCATTCATTATTTTGTCAGTCCATATATTTATTTTTCTCCCATTTCCTGGTATCCAGAAGGAATGCGAATTGATAAGAGGAGCTTCTTTAGAATAGAGCTTGAGGAAAGACGAGTTGGGCAGATGGATCGATTTGTCTAAACAGCTGATGCGTGGACCTCTAAAATATTTTTTCCAGAGAGAAATTTGAGCCCAGCCTGGCTTGGGCGCAATAATCTTCGATATTAACTTTGCTCCCATAGCAATGTTCTGATGACAGAGATTTTTGAAATTCAATCCGCCCTCCCACACAGGCTTGGAGATGGTCTCCCAACTGACTAGAGGCAGTTTGTTTTCATTCTGTTTGCCTCCCTTCCAAAAGAACCTCCGAATGTACTCCTCCATTTTTTTTAAGATACTTGCCGAAGTGAGCAGAACATCAAAATGAAATAGAGGGAGACTGGTGAGCATAGATTTTATTAGAACAGATTTACCAGCAATGTTGAGCCAGGAGTAACCCCAGGCTTGGATCTTACTCTTAAATTTTTCAAGTTGTGGAAGCCAGTCTTTACTTATGGTTCTTTTATGGTAAACAGGAAGGCCCAAATATTTAAAAGAGGTCCATGAGGAGGAAGCTGCAAAGCCCAAACATCTTGCAATAGCAGAGAGCAATCTGGGCAATGTGTTCCAGCTGTAGATGTGACATTTGTTCTTATTTAAGGCATTGCCTGAGGCCTCACAAAAATCATCCAATACTGCTTTGAATTTGATGGCTGAGGAAAGAGTGGCAGCCCCCAATAACAGGGTATCATCCTCAAAAAGGGCATGGTTTATGTTTTTAACCCCTCTTGCTATACAAAGTCTATTAATATCTTGGTCTTGCATCTTTTTGTCTAACAGAAAGCTGAGAACTGAGGCTTGGATGACAAAGAGTAGAGGGGAGAGTGGGCACCCCTGCCTAAGACCTCTCGAGGCTTTGAAAAAATCTGTGGCTCTGCCATTCACTAGAGGTGCAATCCAGGGCTCTTAGATGCAAGCTCGGATCTAGTTTATGAAATTTACACCAAACCCAAACTTGCTCATGACATTAAACAGAAAGTTATGTTTTACTCGATCAAAAGCATTTTCTAAGTCGAGTTTGATCACCATACCTTGTTCTTTTCGATGTAAACTTGAGTGGATTGCCTCTTGAACAAGGGTGAAATTGTCCACAATTTGCCTGCCTTGGATTAAGCCTCCTTGATTCTCCAGAATGATTTTGGGAAGAATGAGCTTCAGTCTATTTGCAATTACTTTGGTGATTAGCTTGTACCCTGTATTGCACAAAGAGATTGGGCAAAATCTGCTAAAGTTTTTGGCGCCTTTCTCCTTAGGGACGAGGGCTAAAAAAGCTGAATTTGTGCTGCCCCCGATTTTCTAACACTCTTGGGATTTTTGGACCATTTTGAAAAGGTCCTTTTCGACTATCAGCCAATAGACTTGGAGGAACCTTGCAGAGAAGCCATCCGGTCTAGGGGCCTTATCCGGATCCATGGAAAAAAGGGCATTTTTAACTTTATTTTTGGTGACT
This sequence comes from Pinus albicaulis, assembly GCA_034641835.2. Taxonomy (NCBI): domain Eukaryota; kingdom Viridiplantae; phylum Streptophyta; class Pinopsida; order Pinales; family Pinaceae; genus Pinus; species Pinus albicaulis. Next base: position 947,250,092 of record CM076580.1, on the reverse strand, counting down.
TTGGCCTTAAGGAGCACATTCATTCGAGAAGAGATTGAAGATGGAACACTATCTAACAGATTTGTATATTGATCTAGATCCATGTCCTCACTATACAAGTTTTGAAAATGAGAGAAGGCTGCTTTCATGATGTCCTCAAAGTCCTTGTGGGTGACATTATCCTCCTTGATCTTGGATATTGTGTTGAAGCATTTTATGCCATGGGCTTGTTTATGGAAGAAAGAAGAGTTCATGTCCCCTGCTTTGAGCCAAAGATTTCGAGATTTTAATCTCCAGTATTCTTCTTCAACTAAACAGGCCTTATGAAAACTCTGCTGAAGGTGAGCCTCTTTATCTAAGAGCTCCTCTGTAACAACGTCATCCTCCACTTGAAGTTGATGAGAGGCTAGAGAAGTTTTACTGATTTTTCTTTCTGTAGCTGGATTGGGCAAGGTTTTGGCCCATCGTTTCAGAGCCCCTTTCACCCTTCTAAGTTTTTCCTCCCAGACAAAGAAGGGGGATCCTTTGATTGCATGTCTCCAACAATCCTTGACTAATTGCATGAAATCTGGCTCCTTGACCCAGAGAGAACTAAATTTGAAAGGAATAAGGCCCCGATCTAGATGGGACAAGAGTTCTAGCTTAATGGGCTTATGGTCTGAAGTGCTGTTAGTGAGAATATGTATTCTAGGTTCTAATCCTAGTAACAGGAAGGAGATTTGAATGAAAATCTATCTAATCTGGCAGCGATATGCCTGGGCCAGCTCTTTTGTTAGACCAAGAGTACTTACTGGAGGAAGTTTTGATGTCCAACAGATCCCAGTCCTGCATAAGATCCTCCGCCCATTCCCTTGCCAGATCTTGGACTGCACTGCCTCCTCTTTTTTCAGACGAGTGAAGAGTGAGATTGAGATCTCCAGCATTGATTGTGTTTTCTAGATTTGCTAGATCTGCTTGGTGCCTTATAGAGTCCCAGCAGTCCTTTTTTTCTCCAACATTGACTGGGGAGTATACATTGAAAAGACAAAAAAAAAATTTGGTGACCAGATTCTGCATTTTAAGCAGCAACCAATGAATATTGCTAGCCTCATAGATAACTGAAAATTTGCTGGCATTCCATATAGTTCCTAGCCCTCCCGAGGCTCCCCGGGCAGAGATTGCTCTTGCTTCGCTTTTGTTCCAAAGTTTCTTGCTTGCATGCAGAAAGACTACGTCTTCCAGCTTGGTCTCCTGGACGAGAAGTATGTCTGGAGATTCTATTCTTATTAAACTTCTAATGGCTTCTTCCTTAGTTTTGCTCCCCATAGCTCTACAGTCCCAGGATATGACCTTCATTATTTATGTTTCTGATGGGCTCCCTTGGAGCCTTGGGGCTGATTTTTCATCGTCCTTGGCTTTGAGGCTAGCAATTTTTCCAGAGTTGGCTGGCTGCCATGAAGCTTGTCTTTGTATGTTTCCTGCTCTCTTTTTTCCTTGTCAGTTTTGTGGCCTCTTGTAGATCTCCTTATCGAGGGTTGAGACTCTCCTATTTCTCCTTCCTCCTCTGACTCGTCCGATTCTTGTTCTTCTTCCTCAACTTCTATAGGCATGCCTTTGGATTATGCAACACATGTTCCTTTAAGGGAGGAAGAGGGGGAGCCTTTGCTTGGTGAGACTGGCTTTTGGATCTCGATCTCTTGAGTTGCTTCTGTTTGCTGGCTTAGAGGATCGAACTTATTTTCTTCTGCCTTTTTTGGGGGGGGTCGCTGAGCATTGGCATAAAAAGGGCCTTTACCATTGGGGCCTCCTGGTTTTTGACCTTTTTGGTAGGTCTTTGAATGCTTTACTTGGTTCCAACCCTCTTCATTTCCTTTCTCTAGCTCAGCATTGGATGGACAACTTCTAGCAAAGTGGCCGTGAACATGACGTTTCCTGCATTTAAATGGCAGCTGGTCATAGTCCAGTATCTGTACATGAGACCAACTGCCGACATTGATTTTGATTGCCTCTGGGAGACCCACCTCTAGATCTACTTCTACGCAGATTCTAGCACAGTCGTACTGGTCCTTGTTGTTTGCCTGATCTATGAATTTCCCAAGGGCGTTGCCGATGTGTTTCAAGGAGTCGCAGTTCCAGTAATGGACTGGGAGATTCGGGAGCCGAACCCACACCGGAACCGCCGTGGGAACATCTACTGCCGGATCGAAATCTGGTGTCCATTTGTTCAGATAGAGGCCCTAAGGGCCCATGAAATATGGCCCATTTTGGAAGATCAGGTCTTTATCTTCTTTGGATGAGAATTCAAATAGGAAGAACCCTCGCCCAAGAAAATAAGATGTGACACTTTGCTTGATCAGGGGAGCCCAGTTCCTATTAACCCATTGCTCAGTAGTTTTCAGAGATGGCCAAAGTCTCATGAATTGGCCAATAAGACCACGATCAGCCAGAGAAAAAGCTACTTGGATGGGGGTTTCTGGAGGCAAAGAGATCTCCGGAATGTCTTCTAACTTCTTTACGAATTTAGCTGCTTCATTTTTTTTCTTCTGGGGCAATCCAGCCAGAAACTGATTGAATGCATCAACAGCAGGGGAAGAGGACGGCGGTGAAGGCTCCTTGGGTGAGCCCTGCACGTCCATGGAAGCGGACCTTAGGCAGGCTGCCGCAGGGAGCAGCCACGATGCTCAGAATCGCAGTTGCCCTAGCGCAGCGCTGTTCGCAACAATTTTCTTCTAATGCATTTATGAAAAAATAAAAAATAAAATCCCACTTTAGCTGTACATAACAAACAACCCTTTTTACACTCGACACCTTATACCTTATATATATATATATATATATATATATATTTTAATAAATTTAACAATTTTATCTTTTAAATTTGATGATATGATTGTTATAAAATAACTATTTTCATATCAATATATAAATATATAAATAATATAATGTAATATAAATATTATAAAAATAATAAAAATCTAATAAATCTTTTCAACAAAATTATTCAAATCCCATGTGCTCCATTTTTAAAATCTAAAAGTAATAAAGATCTCATAAATCCTTTCAACAAAATTATTCAATTCCATGTGTTCTTTTCCATTTCATTTAAGGAATGACAAATGGCTATAAATTCTATTCCATCCAAAGTAGGTAGTTATGTATTGAGTCAGTTCCAAATTAGGTGGGAAAGCCTTTCAAAAAGGATAAAAGAAAATAGTATTGAAGTTGGGTACAATTCAAAATGGCATCTGATATCATCTGTATGGTCCGGCCCACAGTTTATATATAATGTGGGATTTATCGATAAAAAATTATTGGAGAACATGCTGGCGTCTAATAAACTAAAAGTCAATGGAAAAGCTATTATAAACCAAAAGAGCCATTATAAAAATAGAACAACCTTATTTTAAGTTTCTTACTAACCATGTCATCTAATAAATAACCTTTCGTCTCGTAGACCTTTAAAAAAAAACTAAGAATTGATTCTAATTTTTTTCGCCAAACTTATGGTTTATTTAAAAATAACAAAAAAATATTACCAAACTTGCCCAGCCTTGAAAAACACAACGAATAGGCTAAGAATTGACTCTAATTTTTCTTGCAGAACTTATGGTTTATTAAAAACAAAAAACAAAAAATATTACCAAACTTAGCCTAGCCTTAAAAAAAAAAAAAAGGCTAAGAATTGATTCTTACCAAACCTATAGTGTTATGAAAGAACATGGTTTCTAATTAAATAAACATTACCAAACCTACCTTCTGAAAACAAACGTCAACCTGCCATCTATTTTGGATGATGAAAGCAAATCACATGTCACTCAACAGGATCTAGAATTTCAACGACTATTGGCCCATATCTCTTTGTAATATTATGTACAAGGTGATAGTTAAGATTTTTTCCTCCATGATGAAAGATGTTCTCTTCTCTTCTTTCTCCAGGGAACAATTTGGTTTCTTTTTGGGTTGATCAATACATAATGCTATTGACTCGGTCTAAGAGTCTCTCCATTCGATCACATGGATGTGCTTTCATCCTTAATATGGACCTTATTAAGGTATGCGACAAAGTGAAAGGGATTTTCTTTCACCTTACTCTTTTCCACATAGGATTGGACCTATTGGTGACTAACAAGATAATGGGATGTATTTCGTCTGCCAAATTTGCAATGCTCATTAATGGGCCCTATCTTCTTTTTTCTCATCTTTAACGGGTTTAAAGCAGGGATGCCCTCTATTCTCACTTTTATTTCACTTAGTCATTGAAGGACTGAGCAGAATGATTATTGAAGTGAAAAAATGACACCTTCAAGGAGTCAAGGTGACAAAATTCATACATCTTACTCATCTTTTGTTCACTAATGACATCCTCATTATAGGTGATGGCTCTGAAGCTAAATGGAATACCCTCAACTACATTTTTTATATCTTCTGTTCAAACTCTGGGATGCAGATCAATCACCAAAAATCTGCCTTCTTCCACAATAATCTGCATGCATAAACTATTCACATATAGAATCTTTTCTTCCATATAAGATGGTTGTTGTAAATACGGGTTTTCTATACTTGAGCTATTTTCTCAAGCCTAACTGTTATCATATGGAAGATTGGAATTGGTTACTAAAGAAAATTGAAGGCAGTGTTAGCAATTGGTGTTATAGATGACTCTCAATAGGTGGTATAATGACCCTCATAAAGTCGGTTATGGAAAACATCTCTTTGTATTGGCTATCTCTTGCAAAGATTGCAAAATCTAAAACCCACAAGATATGCCAATGTATGAGAAATTTCCTATGGAATGGGAGAAGCAGAAGTACATTCAGTGATTTGGTTAAGTGGGATATCTTTGCCTAACCAAAAAATCAAGGTGGCTAGGGTTTCAATAAGCTACACCAATTTGGTTTAACACTCGCTATGAAATGCACCTAACAGGCTATAACAAGTGATGGTATTTGGAACAATATTATTTTTGAGAAATTCCTTCACAAAAATCATGTACCGGATTGGCTTTGGTCCTTTAAGACACCCAAATACAGTATTGGTTAGAACATATGGAGGGGTATGCCAAACACAATTCCTCGAATCACAAAATCGTTGATGTGGGAAGTAGGTAATGGGAAGCAAATCAAGTTGGGCATTGACCCATTTGTTAGGGGAAACACCTTCTAATAATTATATTCATATCTTATCTCCTTCCTCAATGACAAGGGAATTTCCAAATTTGGTCACCCTTTCATACCCTCCTCTTTGCAGTCTTATATTGGCAGGTGGATAACTAGTTCTAATTGGGGGTCTACAAGGTCCTCTTGCTACTAAATGGGATAATTTCATCAAGAAAATAATTCTCAGTGGTCTCATATTATCAAAGGAGGATGATGTAATAGTTTGGGCCTGGAATTCATCATCTAGGCATGTCATGACTCGCCTTTCCTATAATGTTATATATGATAGTCCTTCTTTTCATAGGAAAAACTGGTGGCACAGGAAAATATTGGACTAGCCTATTGCTCCAAAGTTGAAGTGTTTCATTTGGCTGGCCTTAGAGAACATAATAAAAACTTGGAACCGATTGTTGCACAAAGGATTATTTAGGCCAAACATTTGTATTCTCTACTCTTAGAATTCAAAATATGTTAACCACTTATTTTTTAAGTGTGACTTTTCCAAGTCTCTATGGACAACAATCCTTGGGTTATTAAACATTCTGGACTCTGGTTTGGTGTCTCCTCTTGACCAACGCCTTCTCTAGTGGGAGTGCAATGTGCGCAACTATAAAGCCTTTCCTATATTCATCGCTTGTGGCATCTAGAAAACCAGGAGAAAACATATCTTTGAAGGAAGACTTGTTGAAATTGATGGCATACTTCCTTAGATCATTGGCTTTTTCTCAGATTATGTCAAGCCTTGGTGTTGGAAAGTTAATCTCAACCACCACGTTAAATATACTGACAGTAGCCATACCTCAAGTAGATATTTTTCAAGTTGTGGATTTTGTTTACAGGCTGAAGGACATGTCTTAAATGAAGTTTTGAGTGGGAGTACAAACCTCCCATCCCGCAACACATTAAATAATTAAATTCAAATGGGAATTTAATGAAGCGTTGGTAAAAATGAATAGTCAGGGATTAATTAAACAACTAATATATGTACTCAGCACCGTGGAAAATCATTTTAGTACAATCGCCCATCTAGTGTCTTAATATTTTGACTCTGTCATGAATTAATGTATTATAAATGTATGTTTTTATATAAAAAGTATGTAGAAATACTTTTGTAATGTGGTGGATGTAAGTTTGAGAAGTCAAGAGGAGAAAAAAAATTTGTTACAGGGTTTTACAGTGAGTTACTCTGCAACTTCTAGTGAAGTGTAAATTTTACTTGGTGAAGGAGCAGCAACCCCCATATGAATGCATTTCTTGTGTTGTGAAGTTATAATATAAATTTTTGTACGTTGCAATATTCTTATGAAATTTTCACTTCTTATTTTTACTGCAACCACTTTATTTTACTCCATTATGCTGAGTAAATTTGTTGCACAATTCAACTATGGTTTAATAGTTGCCATTGCATTTAAAGGAAGAATCATCCGTTTTAAATTCTTCACATAGCATCAGAGCTGGTTTAAAACTTTATTATTGTAAGAGCAAGTGTTTTTACAAGGAGTTAAAAGTTTTTTTGAAGGAATTGTGTTTTTCGGGCATATTTACCAGTGAGGAGAATTTTTTTTTAATAGTGAAAATGGCAGCAACAAGCACAAGCTTGAATAATCCTCAGATACCTTATTTTAATGGAAAAAATTATGATTATTGGGCTATTACAATGAAGTCTTTGTTTTCTTCTCAAGATATTTGGGATTTGGTGGAGAATGGGTTCCAAGAACCAGTAGATGCAGCAACATACAATGCTTTGACACAGGCATAAAAGGATTTCTTGAGAGACAACAGGAATAAGGACTCACAATCCCTCTTATACATTTTTCGAGTAGTTCATGAAAGTATTTTCCTAAGGATTGCAGCAGCAACGAAGTCCAAGCAAGCATGGGATACCCTCCAAACAACTTACCAAGGCATGGCAAAGGTGAAGACAACAAAACTACAAATATTGAGAAGAGATTTTGAGACAATTTGTATGAAAGAGTCTGAGAATGTAGACTTGTTTTTTACACATGTAATTGGACTGGTTACCCAAATCAAGTCTCATGGTGAGCCTCTTGAGGAAAGGAGAATAGTTGAGAAATTTTTGAGAAGTCTTCCAGCAAGGTTTGATCCCATTGTGGTGGCCATAGAATAGATAAAGGATTTCTCACAGTTTTTAGTGGATGAGCTTCATGCATAACTGATTTCTCATGAACATAGACTAAATAAAGCAACAAGCTCCTCATTGTAGCATGCCTTCAAGACACAAGTTTCATTTGGTCAAGGTAGAGACAGAGTAAGATCAAATGCTATAGGGAGAGGAATAAGCCCACACATAGGTGGAAGAGGAAACCCTTCAAGCTCAAGAGGAAGGGGCCGCAATCAAAATTCAAGTCAAGGCCCAAGCCATAATCAAGCACAAGGTCAGAGGTATGATAAATATCAACTTCAATGTCATTACTGTAAGAAATATGGTCATTATTAAAATGCATGTAGAAATAAACAAGATGATATAAGTAGCAAACCAAGTGCAAATTTCATAAAGGAAAATATGAACCATGATAGAATGCTTTTAGCTTGTAACGTAGCACAAGAAAAACAAGGGGATGTATGGTTTTTGGATTTAGGGTGTAGCAACCACATAACTGGGAACATATAAGTGTTTTCAAATCTAGATGAAAGTGTGAAATCTGAAGTGACATTAGGGACTGATAACAAAGTCTCTTTCATGTGCAAAGGAAGAGTCAATACTCTAACAAAGAAGGGGGAGAATAAGTACATAAATCATATGTTTATGTTTTCCCTGGTTTGAAGCATAACCTCATAAGCATTGGATAACTCATGCAAAAGATCTACAATGTATTTTTTTTAAATGATGAGTGCGCAATTTTGGATAAGACTCCAAGCAGACATTTGATTGCAAAAGTTCAGATGATAAACAATAGAATGTTTTCTCTCAAGTTAAAACCAGATTCAAAGGAAGAAGGTGCTCAAGCACAACTATCAATGAATTCAAAAGAGAATGAAAGAAATGTAGCAACTGTCACACAAGTAAACTTTCAATTAGAAGTAAAATATGAAAATTGGTTATGGCATTTGATATTTGGTCATCTCAATTTTGGAGATTTGAATTTGTTGCATAGGAAAGGCATGTTGAGGGGGTTTTCACTCATATAAAAACCGAACAACCTATGTGGAGGATGCATATTGGGAAAGCAATGTAGAGATACATTTCCAATAGGAATGTCAATAAGGGAAAGAGAACCTTTGGAGCTTTTCCATTCAAATTAATGTGGACCAATGGAGACACCATCAATTGGTGGCAGCTATTATTTTCTTATTTTCATAGATGATTATACATTGAAGACATGGGTATACTTCCTAAAATAGAAAAGTGAAGAGTTTGAGTACTTCTGCCAATACAAATCCCTTGTTGATAAGAAAAGTGGACACTACATCAAAGCACTGAGGGCTGATAGAGGTGGCGAATATGTCTCAAATGACTTCCTAATTTTTTGCAGTGAGCATGGAATTGACACGCAATTTACAAAAAGGTATACACCTCAGCAAAATTGTGTTGCAGAAAGAAAGAATAGTACAATTATGGAAATGGAAAGGAGTATGTTGAAGGCAATGCATTTTCCAAATTATTATTGGGCTAAAGTTTACGCTTGCGCAACATATATCATTTATAGGTGTCCAACCAAAAGTGTCAAGAATATGGTTCCTAAAGAGGCATGGAGTGGAAGAAAGCATGGTATCACTCACAAGAGAGTGTTCGGATGTGTAGCTTATGCACATGTCCCAGATGAACTAAGGAATAAGTTGGACAAAAAAGGGTAGAAATGCATATTTTTTCGATGTAGTGATCAATCCAAGGCATAGAAGCTCTACAATCCATCAACCAAGAAGATAATAATCAACAAATATGTGTTTTTCATAGAAGATGAAGCATGTGGTGGAAGTTTAGAGAAGAAAATCAATGTGAATACATGTATACCACGTGAAGACAAAGAGGAATTGACTGCAGCAAGTGATTCCTCAATGGTGACTCCTCCTACTCCTATTCAAGCTCAACAAAGCAGTCAACTTGTGACACCATCAACAAATAATAGGACAATTTTGTGTAGGCAAGAAAGTGCTTCTCCAAGCTCAGCGCAAAGATTCATAATGCCATATATTTCAATCGCAACAGCAAGTGACATCTCAAGCTCATCTTCACCAAGCATAAGAATTTAAGTGAAATATATGAGAAAAATGAATTTGATAGTAGCACTGGTCTGAATTCTTTATTTGCATTGTTTTTTCATGTAGATGACCCAATCCATTTTGAGGATGAAGTCAAAGAAGAAAAATGGGTTGTGGCAATGGATGAAGAAATAGGAGCAATAGAGAAGAATGATACATGGGAGTTAGTGGACTTTCCACAAGGAAAATAAGTCATTGGAGCAAAGTGGATCTATAAGACCAAGAGCAACGTTGAAGGAAAGATTAAAAGGCACAAAGCAAGGCTAGTTGTCAATGGATATAAGCAACATCATGGAAGAGATTATGCGGATAAATTTGTGCCAGTCACAAGGATGAAGACGTTACGTACAATGCAGGGATAATTTTAAGGATGGAAACATATCTTGAAGTTTAAAAAATTGGCGAATCTCAATAGTCCCTAATATGCAAACTATAAAATGTTTATTTATGTATTTGTAAAAGTTATTCAAATTTATAATGATATTATATATATTTTCTATATAACGTGGGCGATTTTTAATTTAAAATAATTTTATACTATAAAATTTGGGCGAATCATCTTTATAAAAAAATGGAAATTGGCGAATCTTTTTTTTGGAAAAACCATGGAAAATTACCCCACCTGTGAATATTAGCCCCTAAAATTTTCCATGGTACAATGTTGTCAATTTCCGTGCAACATAAATGGAAAGTGTATCAAATGGACATAAAATCAGCGTTCTTGAATGGAGTGCTGAAAGAGGAAGCATATGTTGCACAATCACCTGATTATGAGATAAAATGCAAAGAAGACAAGGTGTATAGGTTGAGGAAAGATATTTATGGGCTAAAGCAAGAACCATGTGCATGGTATAGGAGGATAGATGCTTACTTGATGGACAATGGCTTCGAAAAATGTGATAGCGAGCATACTCTATACATCAAATAGAGTGATGGTAAGATTCTTATTATTGTTTTAAATGTAGATGATTTGATCTTTATAGGGAGTGGTTATTTCCTCATTGTTGATTTCAAAGAAGTCATGAAAATTGAGTTTGAAATTACTGACTTGGTGTTGTTAAGGTATTTTTTGGGCATAGAAGTGAAGCAAACAAAAAATGGTATTTTTATTTCCCAAGAAAAGTATGTAGCAACCATTTTAGAGAGGTTTAATATGCATAATAACAAGCCAACTCCAAATCCAACTGTCATGGGGTTGATGTTGAGCAAAGAATATTACACCAATAATGTCAATCCGACATTATACAAAATTATGGTGGGAAACTTAATGTATTTGACTACAATTAGGCTTGATATAATGTATGCAGTGAGTTTGGCGTCAAGGTTCATGGAGATACCGAAGGAGACACATTTGAAAGCAATAAAAAGGATTTTAAAGTATGTCAATTGGACAAATGATTATGGTGTTTTGTACATTGCTAAAAATTATTTTAGGCTGGTTGGTTACACTGGCAATGACTGGGCATGAAGTGTTGATGATAGAAATAGAACATCATGATATATTTTTCATTTAGGTTCGGAAGCCATTTCACGGGCCTCCAAGAAGCATCCGAAAATGTCATTGTCAACAACAGAAGCTGAATATGTTGCTGCAATAGAAACAAATTGTCAAGAAGTTTGAAGGAGAAGGATGTTGAGGGATTTATGCCATGAACAAGAGGGAACAACCACTATTTTCTGTGACAACAGTTCTGCAATTGTATTCTAAAAGAATTATGTTTTTCATTAGAGGACCAATCACATTGACATTAGATATCATTTTATAAGAGAATTAGTTAGCAATGGTGAGATTATGTTGCAACATTGCAGGTCAAAAGAACAATTTGCAGACGTCTTCACAAAGCTAATGACATGTCAAATTTTTGTTTATCTCAAATATTGTTTGGGAATTTTCAATGGAGACAGTTTCGATTAAGGGGGAGTATTGGAAAATTAATCTCAATTGTTAGTATGAATCGTTATTCGAAGTGTACGAAAAAATACCACTTTAGCCATGCATAACTTATAGCCCTAACAACAGAAATGACTGCTAATATCTTCAGATCTGCAATTAGATGATCAAGACAAATGCTGCAAAAATATATATCTATGCATTAGAAGACATTAAACAGTAGAAAAATAAGATTTACTCCATAGATCCAATAGACAAGACAAGAATATATCCAATGAATAATTTTATTAATGGCACCTGGGAGGAAAACACAAGAGGGTGTTTCCTATTCTCCTCAATGGGATGGGTTCTCGTGAGTCCTCAACACTTCAGATTTAGAACTTCTCTCTCTTGATGGTGTAGAAAACCCAGACAAAAATGGAAAAGTATGGCTATGATTATGGATCAATAGCTAGACAAAGTGTTGAGATCCAGAGTGATCTTTAGTCAACAAAAGGTGACAAATGAATGGGAAAACCCTTCTATTTATAACAAATTATTGAGTTAGTCTAGAGATTGGTGCATAATTAAAATATTATTAACCAAATCTAGATCCAAATTTTATGGAATATTTTATTATATTTGTTGGAGGGAAAAGGAATTTGACTTGAGTCAAATCCCCTTATTTGTAAATAATAAATAAATAAATGATTTATTTATCATTTTAAGGATGTGATTAAGTAATAATAAATAAATAAATGATTTATTTATCATTTTAAGGATATGGTTGAGTAATAATCAAACAAATAATGATTTATTTAATTATTTCAGGGTTAATTAGTCATATTTAATAAATAATATTATTTAAATAAGATTTAAACAATTATTCTTTAGAAAATAATAAGATAAATAATGATTTATCTAATTAATTTCTTTGTTTTGGGTTAAATATAACCAGAAATATTAATTAAACTACTATTTAACTAATTATTTCTTGAGGAAAATCAAACAAATATATATTTATTTAATATTTCCTTATGGGGTTTCCTGTTTAGACCATAAACAACTTAATAAAGGTGATTTACTAAGTTATTTTCATAGTGAAAGAAATTTTACTTGGAGTAAAATTGGTCTTACATGGTGTACTTGGGTCCATCTAATGATAATAGGTTAGATGACCAAAAAATGGTGTAACATATTTCCCCCCAGCGTGCGAGCGTTAGGAGCTAATCGTATGACCGAAGTACATTGTAAGAACTCAATCACTAGACATCGAAGGGGAAGTCAAAGAGAGAGAAGTATAAGGTAAACCAAAGTGCTGAAAGAACTAGAACCTGAGGAGGCGACTTGCAGGTGCAACAAGTCTTTTTGAGTGAGTACCCATTATAGGCAGTGGGGGAGGCATACCTATGCATGTCAAGGCAATAGTACAAACAATAAGGTGCCGGGAAAACCACGGAATGCAATAATAAAGTATATGCTGGCGTAAACATGAGACGGATAAATAACACGTTAATGAATCCAACATACATATTGTGCCTCGGATAACAACCAGGACTTTGTACAATAATATTTGAGTACATGAGACATAAATAAAACCTAGATGCCTCTGAAAATAGGAAATGGCTCTGAAAATCTGACTGATCCATGCAAGCAAAATGGCATTGCAAGCGGTTGAGTCCGACATCATCAAATGTATGGAGCTGCATCGAAGGCTGTGATGAAGAGGTCATCCGAGTGTGTGGGGGGCTACCTATAGGACCACCCCCTCATGAGGGTTGAGACATCTCACACGCACTCGGGAATCATAAATGTCAGTTGCTGCATCACTGAACCATTGAGTATACAAATCTCGATCATACTGAAAGGAGCTGGAGCTGAGAAACAATCAGATCAAAGGGCAATAAGGAGGCCCTTTGCCTGATTCGAGAAACCGAACCAAAGTGGAAGCTGGAACCAAGGTACACTGCTCTCTAGACCTCTCTTATGGAATGAATGAGCTGATGTTGACAGAAGGAGGTTCGCCATAGGTGAGGTAATAAGGGATCCTCAACTAAGACATGAGAGAAAATAGTAGAGTGACTGACGGACTGCCACCAATGATGATGATGAAATGGGGGGGACTGAGTAGTGAATGGACGAATTCCCTTGTTAGAGCATAAATGGCATGGATGACCTAGCAGTGACTGACACAATATCATGAGGGATAGGGGGCAGTAGGACTGAAGGTAATAATGTGCAACATGAGAGAGGGACCAAGAAATGAATGATGGAGGACTATGGTGAGATGTAAAGGGACTCGGGATAGACTCCATGAAAGCAATGATGACTCAACTTGGATGATCTAAACAAGGGTGACTCAATGGTGTTGCCACATATGAAAAGGGGCCGATGGGGACCATAAAAGCATGAGTACCAGATGGTGACTCATGACGAAAGTTGACACGAGCATGGACAAGTATGGAGGCAATTTCAAGTGAATAAATTCAATTTTTGTGGAAGGGTGAAGTGGCGCTTCTTGGGAAAATGTGTCCCAGTGAAGTATCAAATCACTAAAAGCTAACATATACCCATTTGAAGGCTCGGTGAGAGCTTTCCAACGGTGCAAACAGTTTGGTAAACGAAGCTACGGTTGGATCGCGGGGAGTGAAAGAAGAAACAGGGGTTTCTATTTTAATAAGGCATTTTCCCTCCAAATCAATTCATTTGCATGTGGAGATGTGGTGAACGTGGAGAGGAGAGAAGGCCCTAAATCTTGTGGCGATTGTAGCGGACAAACGGACTATTGGAATCGGGAGCTGTCAGTTGTAGGTAAGAGGCCTAACCTTACTCTTTATTTTTAGTGGATTAAAAGTTCAGATTAGGTCCCTAATGCTCAGTAAAAGCCCTCTACTCTTCCTCACGGCCGAGTCGCACTTTTTGGGGCAAAAACTGCGACTTGTGTAGCAAGTTTTGGTCAGATAAGTGCGACCTGTCCCAAGTTTGGGTTTGAAAAGTGCAACCTGTCTGGGAGGGGTGTTTCGGTGCTGTTTTTTGGCTGAGCACTAGGGTTTTTTGATGAGAAACAATCTTTTCTATCTGTATACTGATTGATATGATGGTTTTGTGCAAGTATGGCAGAATTACGGATCAACTGGAGAGAGAGAGAACTGGGCACATTACGGTCGGAGATCCATGAGGATCAGGGTGCTCGCACTGCTTTGGCTAGGTTTGGGGTTCTAAATTTTGTGGAGAACCCTTTGATGAGAGCTGGGGAGCCCTTATTGGCCCGAATTGTCAGCTATTAGGATCCGGATCATGAGGTCTTTATAGTGCAGGGGCACCGGATCGAGTTGACGATCCAGGACATATATTTCCTGACTGGACTTCCACCACTTGGGATGGTAGGGAATACTCAGCCAGTACTACCGCATGGGCGGAACATCATAGAGTTTGTAGAGCAGCATTGCTGGCCAGGTCTCCAAGTCAAGGGGATTCGGACACCCATCGGAGATTTGGAGAGGGTAGAGACCTATGTTGTGGCTGTAGCGGTGCTGCGGATCCTGGGAAATCAGGCACTCCATCACATCACGGGGGGTCAGATGATGCTTGTGGAGATTTTTTTGAGTGGGACCTACTATGGGTGGGCCCAGATGATGCTATCATCATTGAAACGACAATTGTCGCTATGTAAGCGGTAAGTGAAACATGACTGTGCATATGGTACAGTTTTGTGCTCTTTCTTCTTTGAGAAGATCCCGACGCTGCGACCTCGCATACAACTCCCAAATGGAGGTATGAGATAACCTAGGATGCACCGATGGGGGTGACTATTATGCAGAGGAGGAGGTGGAGTAGTTGGACGGGTGTTCCGTCTTGATTTCTTTGTTCATTGGGATCAGACTCCGTTGTATATAGACGACTATCCCTATAGTGGGATGAGCTATTGTGGGCACCCGGATCTGCCACTGCCGCTTGGTCGTATATGGGGACCCGATGGTGAGTGAAAAATTGCTAATATTTTATGTGCATGTAAAGTTTCTAGAATATTATATGTGGAACTGATTCTTTTGCTTTTGGTATGCAGATACAACACTGGTAAAACTGGCCGGGTACATGGGACGACCTGTAGAATCGGGGGCTGCAGGATCTAGTGGAGCAAGTGCCCAACATAATGAGGATGTAGCAGCCCTTCTGGAGGATATCCATCATAGACGTGAGAGGCTTCTGACTGGTGTTTCAGAACGCGGTTGGCAAGACTTAGATGACCAGTACATAGAGCCATGTATTGGTTTACCCTTGGAATGGCAAGGGGTCATGCGGCGCATGGTGATGGCCGGACAGGGCATGCATGATCTACGAGCCACAGGGGCAGAGCCATTGGCTCGGGACCCTCCAGATAGTGATTAGTGTGTAGGGGCAGGTGGTGCTCCCATTTTTGGGTTTTTGTAACATGCTATGGGCATGTCATATGCATCAGAGTTGATGAACTGTAAAACATTATTATACAACACATACTATGGATATGCATCATTTTGATATTTTTATGTTATTGTCTTGTGTTAAATGTGTGTGTTAAATGCCAATCCAGAATATGGTTTGCAATACTATCTACAGAGTGATTTTGTGCTCTAGGTACATGACTGAAAGTAATGATTTCAAATTCACGCATCAAAATCTTCACTCATAAATATCTTCTGAATAGGATAGGATTATGCACACGATATACACCATTCAATTGCATGACAAGAAGCAGGGAATATAAATGAACATGAAGGTGGAGGATGTGATGTGAAAGGGCATCGGCTAATAAACCTTGCACAACATCATATTCGGCCTGATTATTGGTAGCAGTACCAATGCATATATCGTTTGAAAGAACGAGTGCCTGCAAAGGACGAGGTTTCCATGATGTCATCATCACAATAGAAAATGGGGTGACTATAGGAAGAGAGACCACCTGATGCGTCAAAGCTACCTAACTCATCATCTTGAAAAAGAAGGTTCACATGCGCATCATCACGGGGGGTGATGGAAGGATAAGCAGATAATGGATCTACTGAGGATGAGCCCAGGGTGATTGTTGAAGGGGGTTTGGGTGAAACAACAGGGGAATATTCGATGGGATCTTCCAGCCAAGGTCTCATGGATGATGAAAGGTAGAGAATGGTGGCTGCATGCTCCATCATATCGACATCAGGGGGGGAATGTCAATAGGAGTGGGTAAATCCTCGGTCTGGCCTGCAGCTTACTGTACAAGTACAGGAGAAGCAGATTGGTTCTGTTCAATCTCATACTCCCAGAATACCTCTAAAGAGGCATAGTAATGCATAAGGCAGGGAAAATGATGAGAGTAATGGCCATGGAGACCACACAAAGCAGAAGGGTTTTTGGTGTGAATAGTATTGTTGTTCTTGGTAACGGTCAATGAAGAAGCAGAGGTTTCGGGGACCATCGACTCAGGGAATGTGACATTAACCATGGGCTTGAAGCAAGGAAAATTGGGACAAGTATGGGTGGCATGACCGATGACATCACACAAAGAACAGGGCTTTGGTGTCGGAGGAGTTGCAGGGTCAGTCAGGGCCGCTTTGTCCTTTGAGGCCCTTTTGCGAGCTTTGCCCTTCTTACCTGAAGTGGTCGCAACAGGAGGTGGTTTCTGTTGAGGTAGTTGAGGCACTATGACAACAAGAGAATTCAGGGGGACCGGTTGAACCGGGGTCAAAGAAAGATAAGGTTTAGGTTGGCCTGGCAGGGTAGCAGTTGGAGGATCGAGGTACCAAACCGGAATCCCAATGGTCAAGTTAGGAAGAGAGAGGGTGGCCATGACAGGTGTCGTATAGATGCCTGGTGGAGGGAATAGGAATGGTATCTGAATGGAGGGGTAATGGCCAGGTGGGATGGCTCTGAAATGGTTAAGGCCTGCAAGAACCGAACCAGGAGGATAAATAGGCTTATGAGTACCAGCTAAAGGGCTAGGAGGAGGAGGTCCAATAGGCTCCATCGAAGGGCTAGGAGACGGTTGCGGAGGGCGAGAGGGCTGCTGACTAGCTAAGGTGGATCTCTTGAGAGAAGCTCGAGACGATTGGATCATGAAAACATTCGATGAGTTGGTATAAAATATAGGAGGAGGAGGACCAAGGAATGTACCAAGAAAGGAGGAGTCCTTGTAGACGCTAGGTGAGACACTGGTTAAAGGGTCGATCGTTTGCTTGTTGGCCACCGAAGAGAAAGTGGACTCAGGGGAGGTTTGAGACTTCGGCTCGTAATATGTCAACTGGTCAATGGTGACTATCTTTCCGTTATGGGGGAAGGACATCTTGCAGTGAACCGTGGAAGGGACAATAGACATCGCATAAGTGTAGCTAAGATCCAATAGAATGTTGTAATCCAAGGGGGCGTCTATGACTTCTACATCAATGCAAACCGTCTTGCTCGCAAGAGTGATAGTAAAATTGCGGAATAAGCCAATGGGCTTGGAGGCATGGCCATCCCATGCTCGGAGGGTGATCATGGAAGGAGCCAACTCAAGAGATCTAAGTTGTTTCCAATCTGAAGCAGACATCACACAGGTGGATTCCCCCTCATCAATAATGAACTGAGAAACGTTGGCATTCCGGATCTTGACTGGGATTTGGAAAGCGACGGAAGCAGGAAGAGGTGGATGTTCTGACTGGTCAACATCAAAGACAATCAATCAATCATCGAAAGGGTCTACAGCACCGAGGCAGATAGAAGAGCTTTTCGTTGTGAAGGGCACGACTAGAGGAGTTCCAGTGTTAAAATGGCAGCAGGGGATTGTGCCAAATCATCAACTATGGTATACGAATGGGAGACATTTCCAGAAGCAACATTTCGATGTAATGGACCCTTAGGGATCTTGGTATGAACCTCCGCTCTAGGTGGAGGGATCTTCAAGGGGTCATTAGGTTGCGAAAGTGTAATATTCCTGATTAGCGACAACTAATTGGAATATTCGATTTTGTTTAGTTTTGCCATCTATAGTTTGTAAATAAATAAAAAATGAGTGGACAGGGTCTAACTCACTTAAGTGAAATAAAACACCCTCCTAGTAGCACAATGTTGTGACTTAAGGGGAGGCCAAGGGGGGCCAAGCACCACGTAGAGAGGGGGCCTACATTAGCTCTAGAAGCTTCTGCGCAGGAGAGGTTGGACACGTGGAAAGAGATGGAGGCTACGTTGAGGAGATGGCCTTGGGATTGGAGGAAGGACAACGTTATAAAAGAGGGAGGAGCCTTCTCATTTGATTCATTCTGTGGTTGATGATATTGAGCTAGAAGTTTTGTCTTCTTGAGCACGCTGGCTATTTAGTATGTCTACAACACTGTTTAGTGCATTGAGTGTCTCCGGTCGGAGATCTCTCCCTTAGCCCCGGGGGACTTCGAGTGCCTACTCGGGAAAGGTTATTTATTCAGTATTTTGTGAGAGGTTTTTTTGTTTGGGTTTGCTGCGGAGCTGGGATTTCATAGAGACTGTGCAGTCACTGGGAGAGAGGACGCAGTCCATTTTGGAGGTGCTCCAAATCGGGATTTCTGCAGGAGATTCAGCTGAGATTTCGAGCAGAGGATCAGCCTTTGCCTGTGGGAGGATTTTGGTGGATTTTGAGGCGATGTTTCATTCATTCCAATTTATCCTCTGCACAGAGCCTTGGAGGCCAGCGTAATTCCCCAAGGGGGTGTTTTCTGGTGATTTTCGGGGGTGGACCATTTTTTATATGGTTTCTGGGTTTAATCGGGATTGGTGAGTAGAGGAGGATTGCAGATTTTCAGCTCATTCCAGCAAGGGGATCAGCCCCTAGTCTTTAGTTCATTCCAACAGTAGCAGCGACACAACAGTTTTCCGGCAGCTGGGACGTAGTTCAGAGAGCAGCCATTTCCTGTATATTCTGAGAGTATTTCTTCACTTGCCTTGAGCAAGATTAGGTGCCATCACTCTGATCACCTATTGTACTCCATTATATTTCTCAGATTAATAAAATGGCTTAGCATTTCCTCTCTATGTTTATGGATGAGTTGTCGTATTTTCTTTTTATGCTATTATATGTCTGCTGCACTGTTATTTTTATATATTCTTGAGCATTCTAGTTCTATACCACTAGGTGTGTTTATCTTTCACTCTTAGACAGAGTCTGGAAAGGGCTAGGTAGCCTTCGGATCTCGTCCTCTTTCGGAGGCGGAATATCCTGTAAATGCCCTCCCAGTCCATCTCTAGTTGGAGTTTGCCGTGTTTTAGAGATATTCCCGAAACAGGATATTCAGTGGTATCAGAGCATAGTTCTGGCTCAGCTCGTGATCTATGACACCGGGGAAAAGACCATATATTTGTTACAGAGGCAGGAAGTACAAAGACCATGAGCGTAGTTTGGAGAACACCTATGGAGAGGGAGATTGTGTTCGGGTGGTGGACACATAATAGGAGGAGCCTGTGACAGACGCAGAGCAAGAGGAGCCTGTGACAGACGCAGAATAGGGGGAGCCTGTGTTAGCTTCAGAGTTGGGGATTCCGATGGCCGATGAGGACAGGAAGAGATTTCCGGACCAACTCCTCAAATCAGTGCAGGAATGAGCCAGACAGGTTGAGGTGATGGGTCAAAGATTCACCACTGTAGAGGCTAGACAACGTGAGACTCCGCGAGTTTTCCACGTAGGAGAGGGATCAGGTACATCCCACCATTTTCTGGAGCAGGGTGCTGCTCAGCGTGATACTCCTCAGCCGATGGCTTCACGTGCACCTACCCGCTCTACCATGCCCACTTTATTGGGGGCAGACACAGGGGCAGGAGCCCATCAGGAGGTAGAGCTTGGACACATAGGTGAGTATTTTGCAGAGTATCAGGCCTACGGGAAAGAGTTTAGGGATGCTCTCACGTTCAGAGATTTTGTGCAACTCCAGCGGGATAGTAGACCCCGCGACCATCATAGAGGCCACTAACATTATCATGATGGAGATTCCCACCGTGCCTCTAGCATATTTCGTTTTCCTACGTTTGATGGACCATAAAATAGTTCGGCAAAGTCTTGGGTGGAGAAGCTAGACATCTATTTCCAGCTTAACCAGATGTCAAAGACGAAGGCCATCAAGGTGGTGACGTTACATTTGGATGGTGGGGCCCAGGATTGGTGGTTCCATGGGATGGTTACACTCGGACATTCCATAGTGACTACACATGCCGAGTTTACCAGGAGGTTGATGGAGCGGTTTGACCGGAGGGATCCAGAATAGCACTTTGTTGAGCTGACGAGGATCAAGTAGACTGGGAGCCCTGAGACCTACATTGCGGATTTCTTGAGAGTTTCAATGATGGTGCCAGATATATCCGCAGCTCGGATGATCTATATGTTTTTCGAGGGGTTAGCAGAGCCACTTCGGGGTCTAGTCAGGTCTACCAGACCAGCAACACTTCACGATGCTATCAGTAGGACCTGAGACTTACATGATGCATTGCCTAGGACTGGGACACCTTACCCCTAGAGATAGGGTTTCCAACCCAAGGGGAAGGATGTGAGGATTCCTCCTCCAAAGGGGAATCCGGGATGGGCACAGATAGATGATGATGCTAGGAGGGAGTTGAGGAAGAAGTGGCTATGCTTCACTTGTCAGGAGCCATGGGCACCAGGGCATAGGTGTGCTGCTGGCAAAGCACACTTCATTGAGGTCTTCTCCGATGATAGCAGGGAAGAGGATGAGGAGGATGAGGAGGAGGCAAGAGATAGTTAGACGGCCTAGGATTAGTTGCCACCTCCACCTCCAGGGATAGGAGGTGCAGCTTTTGCACCCACAGGAGGGACCCTTGCAACCTTGCGAGGAGTTCCCAAGTATTTAACGTTGCGCATATGAGGGATAGTATGTGGCCAGCGAGTGTCAGTTTTAGTTGAAAGTGGGAAAACCCACAACTTCATTGATGCACAGATGGTCGAGCGAAGGGGTATACCGACCGAGAGCTTTGACGGATTTTCAGTCTTGGTCCCAGGAGCCCAGACGATGCAGTGTGCCGGGTATGTTCCAGAGTTGGCAGTGACGATGGGTACCTACACCGTGACTGATCACTTTTTCGTGGTCAACATACCAGATACCAATGTCGTATTGGGTGTTCAGTGGTTGATTACTCTAGGGAAGGTCACCACAGATTGGGAGGCCTTAGAGATGGAGTAGGATGACAAGAAGACCGGGAAGCATGAGAAGATCCGCGAGATGCACACTTACCCACCTTAGACAGTTTCGGCACACCGGATGGAGGTGGACTTTTGGAAGGGAGACATAGAGTGGGCAGTTGAGTTGCAGGCATCGGAGGCAGAGACCACCGGTCGAGCAGTTCATCTGGATATACAGGCATGATGTAGTGTTTGGGGATATACCACCAGGTCGGTCATTGGACCGAGGGTTTGAACACACAATTGAGCTTGAGCAGGGTATTCAGGCGGTGATCACTACCCCCTATAGGCATCCCAAAGCCTATCGGGATGAGATTGAGCGGGCCATCCAGGAGTTGCTGGCTCTTGGGCACATCAGACTGAGCACGAGTCCGTTTGCTTCTTCTGTAGTGTTGGTGAAGAAGAAGGACGACACCCTGAGGATGTGCATCAATTACGGGGCTCTGAATAAGAAGACCCTGAAGAACATGTATCCTATACCTAGGATCAATGAGTTGATGGATGAGCTGAGAGGAGCTAAGTTCTTCTCGAAGATTGATTTGAGATCAGGGTACCATCAGATTCGCGTGAGGGAGCAGGACATTCCTAAGACCACCTTCAGGTGTCATTATGGGCATTTTGAGTTTTTGGTTATGCCTTTTGGGCTGACCAATGCACCAGTAACCTTTCAGTCTTGCATGAACCATATCTTCCGCAGTCATCTGAGGAAGTTTGTATTGGTATTCTTCGATGACAGACTCATATATAGCAGGACTTGGGAGGAGCATCTCCAGCATATAGAGGCAGTACTTCACATCTTGGAAGAGCAACAGTTCTATGCTAAGTTCTCCAAGTGTGAGTTTTGGATGACGAAGATGCTGTATTTGGGTCACATTATTGGAGTGGACGGAGTGAGATTCCATGAGGAAAATATTAGAGCCATCAGAGATTGGCTGGAGCCGAGGAACGTGACGGAACTTCGAGGGTTCATTGGGATATGTACCTATTATAGGAAGTTCGTCAGAGGTTTCTCACAGCTTGCTGCACCCCTTACATATTTTACAAAGAAGGGGGCATTCAGTTGGTAAAATACAGCGCAATGAGCCTTTGATAGGCTGAAGGAGGTGATCAGTAGCTGCCCAGTGCTTGCATTGCCGGATTTTACACAGCCATTTGTCTTGGAGTGTGATGCGTTAGGAGAGGGGATCAACGCAGTATTGAAGCAGGGAGGACACCCTATAGCCTTTGAGAGACGGAAGCTCCTTCCACATGAGAGGTTGTATTCTATATACAACAAGGAGATGTTGGCCATCATGCATGCCTTGGCCAAATTCCGACAATATTTGGTAGGGAACAGGTTCAGGGTGAGGACTGATCATAACAGCCTTAGGTTATTTTTGGAGCAGAAGTAGCTACAGGAGAGGCAGCAGAAGTGGATCAGTAAGATCCAAGCATATGAATTTGACATTGAGTATGTCAATGGTAAGAATAACGTGGTAGCAGATGCCCTTTGATGTAGACCAACCACGTTATCTCTTATGAGCTTGGATACAGATTGGAGGGCTCAAATTTTAGTGGAGTACTCTAAGGACATATTTGCATGTGAGGTGCTGGATGGATAGGTACAGGGTGGTTGATGAGATCATCTACTACAGGGATAGGATCTTCTTGACTGAGGGATCTCAGCTTAAGAAGAAGATACTCCAGGCATCACATGATTCTCCATTGGCAGGCCATCAATGGTTTACCAAAACCTACAGGGCCATTAGAGAGAGGTTTTCATGGAAGGGCCTCAAGGAGGACTTACTCCAACACATCAGGGAGTGTGATGTTTATTAGAGGAACAAGGGGGAGATGAGCCATCCCGCAAGACTGTTGCAACCTCTTCCAATTCCGGAGGGGAAATGAGAGAGCATATCGATGGAATTCATCACAGGGTTGCCCATGGTGCAGGGCAAGGATTGTATCTTTGTTGTCGTTGATCGGTTAACAAAGTATGCGCACTTTTTCGCCATATCCGCACATTACATAGCATCATAGGTGGCCGAGATGTTCTTCAGAGAGGTTTTCAGGCTGCATGGTCTTCCTAAGACCATCATCAGTGATAGGGACAACCACTTCATGGGCAGATTTTGGTAGGAGCTTTTCTGGCTGGTGGGGACGGAGTTGACACCGAGTACCAGTTATCACCCACAGATGGATGGACAGACGAAGATAGTTAACAAGTGGCTGGAGGGCTACTTGCGTAACTATGTCAGTGGGCAGTAGCGAGCATGGTTGAGATGGTTACATTTAGGGGAGTACTGCTACAACACGACACATCACATGTCCATTGGTATGTCACCATTTTATGCGTTGTATGGGTATGATTCCTTATCTTTTGCTGATGTGATGTTCGGTGCTAGCAAGGCTCCTAGAGCCAAGATTTGGATCCGAGAGAGTCAGGACATTCTCCGAGCTCTCAAGGAAAATATGGCTACAACACAAAACCTGCAGAAGCTGTATTTCAACAAAGGTTGGGTGGAGAGACAGTTTGAGGTAAGGGACTTGGTCTACCTATGATTACAGCCATACCAACAATCATCGCTGAAACAAAAGGGAGATGAGAAGCTCAAGCCTCTCTTTTACGGACCATACAAGGTGATACACAGGATTGGGCAGGTTGCGTATGAGTTGGAGCTGCCCCAAGGCAGTAAGATCCACAACGTTTTTCACGTATCATGCCCGAAGAAGGCGCTGGGGCAGCAGGTGACAGTGACAGATGAGCTACCACCCACGGATTATGACGGGCACTTGGTGTTGCAACCAGAGGCTATTATTGATACCAGGGAGAGGCAACTACGGAGCAGGACAGTCCAGGAATTCTTGGTGAGGTGGAAGAATTTGCCGGATGAGGATGCCACTTGGGAGAGTGAGAAGATTTTGTAGCATCCATCACTTCAGTTGCTTGAGGACAAGAAAATTTTTTCCGGGGGAGACTGTAATATTCCTAATTAGCGATAGCTAATTGGAATATTTGATTTTGTTTAGTTTTGCTGTCTATAGTTTGTAAATAAATAAAAAGTGAGTGGAGAGGGTCTAACTCACTTAAGAGAAATAAAACGCCCTCCTAGTAGCACAACTTTGTGACTTAAGGGGAGGCAAAGGGTGACCAAGCACCACGTAGAGAGGGGGCCTACGTTAGCTCTGGAAGCTTCTGCGCAGGAGAGGTTGGACACGTGACAAGAGATGGAGGCTACATTGAGGAGATGGCCTTGGGATTGGAGGAAGGCCAACGTTATAAAAGAGGGAGGAGCCTTTTCATTTGATTCATTTTGTGGTTGATGATATTGAGCTAGACGTTTTGTCTTCTTGAGCACACTGGATGTTTAGCATGTCTACAACACTATTTAGTGCATTGAGTGTCTCCGGTCGGAGATCTTGCCCTTAGCCCCGGGGGACTTCGAGTGCCTGCTCGGGAAAGGTTATTTATTTAGTATTTTGTGAGAGGTTTTTTTGTTTGGGTTTGTTGCAGAGCTGGGATTTCATAGAGAGTGCGCAGTCACTGGGAGAGAGGACGCAGTCCATTTTGGAGGTGCTCCGGATCGAGATTTCTGCAGGAGATTCAGCCGAGATTTTGAGCAGAGGATCAGCCTTTGCCTATGGGAGGATTTTGGTGGAGTTTGAGGTGGTGTTTCAGTCATTCCCATTTAGCCTCTGCGGAGAGCCTTGGAGGCCAGCGTAATTCCCCAAGGGGGTGTTTTCTGGTGATTTTCGGGGGTCGACCATTTTTGATATGGTTTCTGGGTTTTGTCGGGATTTGTGATTAGAGGAGGATTGCAGATTTTTAGCTCATTCCCGTAAGGGGATCAACCCCTAGTCTTTAGTTCATTCCAGCAGTAGCAGCTACACAACAGTTTTCCGGCAGCTGGGACGCAGTTCAGAGAGAAGCCATTTCCTATATATTATGAGAGTATTTCTTCACTTGCCTTGAGAAAGATTAGGTGCCATCACTCTGATCACCTATTGTACTCCATTATATTTCTCAGATTAATAAAATGGCTTAGAATTTCCTCTCTATGTTTCTAGATGAGTTGTCGTATTTTCTTTTTATGCTATTATATGTCCGCTGCACTGTTATTTTTATATATTCTTGAGCATTCTAGTTATATAACACTTGGTGTGTTTATCTTTCACTCTTAGACGGAGTCTGTAAAGGGCCATGTAGCCTCCAGTTCTTGTCCTCTTTCAGAGGTGGAATATCCGGTAAATGCCCTCCCAGTCCATCTTTGGTTGGAGTTTGCCGTGTTTTAGAGATATTCCCGAAACGGGATATTACAGAAAGAAGCTCTGTAGAGACCAAAGGAGGTGGATCAGGGACAGACGTGGCAGGAGGCCTGTTGTACTAATGGGACCGAGTCTGAAGATTGATGTCTACTGTTGAAGGTTGATCGAATTTCATCATGATAATCTGGTTAGCGGGGGTACCAGACAAACAAGGTTGGATAACAATGTGGTAAATAGGAGGTTGGGCAAAGAGAGGAGGCATGCTATACCTTGCATACATGCTACCAAGATGGGAAGATATGCAGGAGGTGTTGGCCCCCCTTGAGGAAAAGTAGAGCCCATGGGAGGTTGAGCAATGATGACACACACACGACACCAAGGAAAAAGAGATCGACAAGGGCCTGGAGGTGCAAAATCAAGTGATTACAATGTCGAAACAAGGGTAAAGACATGCATGATCAAATTATTTCAATGTTTTAAAGTCTTTGCTTGGCGGTGTTAACCAAGCCCTTTTTCACTTAGGGTGTGTGTGTAAATTTTAATTTTTAAACCCAGATATTTGTAGAGAAAAAGAAAAAGTGTTGTTGTATAGCTAAAAATAAACCTGCAAATGACAGTATATAGGCTTGCAAAACATAAAATAACCAGCTAATAATGCAATAATATAAGCCCAAGAAGGTGGGCCTCTCAACAACTAGTCTATAGGTGAGTAAAAAAAAATTAATCTAAACACACTAAAATAGGCTAATAGATCTTAGGTCAAGAGGGACAGAGATCTAAAAGACAAAATATGCTGGAAAGTGGTGCAGAAAACAACAACAAATCAGAGGAAAAATTGTTGTAAAAAGAGGCGGAGACAGGCTATCTCTAGGAGGAAAGTGAAGTGCCCCCTAATAGAAAACCCAAACAAAGCTATATGGAAAGATTTGGATGGATAACAAGCCGATCTGAAGATGAGGTATCAGATTTGAAAAAATGGCTGAAGACTCTGAATTTTCAGACAACCTGCAACAACAAACACTCTTCCACAAAAAGTGGAGGGTACTGAAGCCCTAGGGGGCTAGGTTCCCAATTAGTTGAGTGAAACAAAACAAGTACAGGTCCAAAACAAGCAGAGACGGAGATCAGAAAACCCTGAATAGAGGCTTAGCAAAACCCAAAAAACTTTTAGAAAAATCCCTGCAGAAAGTCAAGGTCGTAATTTTTGGCCTATTTTTAGTAGAGGTCACACTTTTTGGGCTGTAAAGTGCACCCTGGAGGTCCATGTTGCAGGTTTTGGGCAGAAAAGTGCTACTTGCACTTCCGACACTCTCAGCAGCAGGTTTCAGAAAAATTTGTCGTCTCAGCTGCGGCTGATGTTGTTCACCTGCGAAATGGGTCCGAAAACACACGGAAGTTAGAATTTTTATTGTTTTAGAGTTTTATGGATTAAAAACAACATAAATAATAAGCAAAAAAAGGGGCTAAAAAGAAATCCTAGGGTTTGAAGTAGTTGGATATGCAAGGATCAAAAAAATGATAGCGGTCATAATGGTAAACCCGTGTGGAGTCGCTAGTTGTTAGTATGAATTTTTATTCGAAGTGTATGAAAAAAGACCACTTTAGCTACACATAACTTATAGCCCTAACAACAGAAATGACTGTTAATATCTTCAAATCTGAAATTAGATGATCAAGACAAATGCTGCAAAAATCTAGATCTATGCATTAGAAGACATTAAACAGTAGAAAAATAAGATTTACTCCATAGATCCAATAGACAAGACAAGAATATATCCAATGAATAATTTTATTAATGGCACCTGGGAGGAAAACACAAGAGGGTGTTCCCTGTTCTCCTCAATGGGATGGGTTCTTGTGAGTCCTCAACACTTCAGATTTAGAACTTCTCTCTCTTGATGGTGTAGAAAACTCAGACAAAAATGGAAAAGTGTGGCTATGATTATGGATCAATAGCCAGACAAAGTGTTGAGATACAGAGTGATCTTTAGGCAACAAAAGGTGAAAAATGAATGGGAGAACCCTTCTATTTATAACAAAATATTGAGTTAGTCTAGAGATTGGTGCATAATTAAAATATTATTAACCAAATCTAGATCCAACTTTTATGAAATATTTTATTATATTTTTTGGAGGGAAAATAAATTTGACTCGAGTCAAATCCCCTTATTTGTAAATAATAAATATATAAATGATTTATTTATCATTTTAAGGATGTGATTAAGTAATAATAAATAAATAAATGATTTATTTATCATTTTAAGGATATGGTTGAGTAATAATCAAATAAATAATAATTTATTTAATTGTTTAAGGGAAAATTAGTCATATTTAACAAATAATATTATTTAAATAAGATTTAAACAATTATTCTTAAGAAAATAATAAGATAAATAATGATTTATCTAATTGATTTCCTTGTTTTGGGTTAAATATAACCAGAAATATTAATTAAAATTCTGTTTAACTAATTATTTCTTGAGGAAAATAAAACAAATGTATAGTTCTTTAATATTTCCTAATGGGGTTTCCTGTTTAGACCATAAAAAACTTAATAAAGGTGATTTACTAAGTTATTTTCATAGTGAAAGCAATTTTACTTGGAGTAAAATTGGTCTTACATAGTGTACTTGGGTCCATCTAATGATAATAGGTTAGATGACCAAAAAATGGTGTAACATCAACCACCACGTTAAATATACTGACAACAACCATACCTCAAGTGGATATTTTGCAGGATGCGAATTTTTTTTGCAGGCTGAAGGACATGGCTTAAATTAAGTTATGAGAGGGAGTACAAACCTCCCATTCCGCAACACATTAAATAATTAAAGTCAAATGGACATTTAATGAAGGGTTGGTAAAAACGTATAGTGAGACATTAATTCCACAACTAATATATGTACTACTCAACATAGAAAATCATTGCCCCAAGAGGCCCTCTACAACCCAGTATAAGGTAGATGTTTGAGCATTAGATGTAATGTGAGATTGTATGTAAACAATTTTAATGTCGGCTTAGTGGTAATCAATATATTTGTAATAATTAATATCTTTGTAATAATTATCCATGCCTCTTAACCTAGAGTTATATTTATAAACACTCAAAAAAGAGGTATGGTAAATAAATAAAAATATATACAAACTAGAGGTATGGTAAATAAATAAAACATATTTTTATATTTACTCCATAAACCTTGTTATATTTAAAAAAAACTAAAAAAAGAGGTTTTATTTAGATGAAGCCTAGGGGCCGAATACCATGGGACAAATTAATATTAATACCATGGGCTAAATACCATATTTATAAAAGAAGTATGGTAAATAAATAAATATAAAAGAGGTATAAAGAGGTATGGTAAATGAATAAAAATATATCAAATATGATTAGAAATCAACATTTAATTATATACCAAGCCTATGGGCCAAATTCCATGGTACATAAAATAAGTAAGGTAAATAAATAAAAATAAAAATAAACAAGAGGTATGGTAAATAATCTGCTTTATATTTATGAATACTAAAAAAAAGGTCTTATTTAGGTGAAGCCTATGGGCCAAATACCATGGGCCAAATTATTATTAATACCATGCACAAAAAATATTATTAACCCTAATATTATATTAAAAGATTAATATTGATATTATTACTAAATCTAATATTCATAATAATATATTATAATATTAATATTATTAAATTTAATAACTTTGGACTAATAAATATTAAATTTTTTATATTATAATATATATTAGTATATCATGATATATATAAACTCTAGATATATATGGGAGGGAACAACAAAGACATAGAGTGATACAGGTGGAGAGATAGGGGATTAACAAGAGAGGGATGGAGATAAACTAAAGGAGATGTGAGAGGAAGAATGGAGAGAGAGAGAGGGAGACACAAATATAGAGGGGAGAGAGAGAAGGAGATAGGGAAGGAGATAGTGATAGGATTGGAGGGCGAAGAGAGAGAGAGAGGGAGAGATATGTCGGAAGAGAGAGGGAGGTAAGAGAGAAAGGTAGAGAGAGGAAGGACGAGAGAGAGGATTTGAGAGAGGAAGAGAGATGGAGGGATAGAGAGATGGATTTTTAGGGGGAGAGGGGGAGGGATAGAGAGATGGATTTGTAGGGGGAGAGAGGGAGGGAAGAAGAAAGGAAGAGAGAGTGAGAAGTGGAGAGAGAAAGGGAGTGACTTGGGAGATATGGAGAGAGAGTGTGTATGTTTAGGGGTGAGATAAAAAGAAAAAGAATGAGAGATGGAGAGAAGGGGGGAGAGAAGGAGAGAGAGGGAGGGATATAGTAACATAGAGAGAGAGAGAGAGAGAGAGAGAGAGAGAGAGAGAGAGGGAGGGCGAGAGAGGGGGGGAAGGGGAGGGGGGCGAGAGAGGGGGGGAAGGAGAGAGAGAGGATTGAAGGGCAGAGAGAGAGAGAGAGAGAGATGGGATAAGAGAGAGGGAGGTAGGAGAGAGAGGAGGAGAGTGACAGGGGAAGAGAGAGTATTGGAGGGCAAAGAGAGAGAGAGAGAGAGATTGGGGAAAAGAGAGGGAGGTAGGAGAGAAAGGGAGCGAGAGAACTTGAGAGAGAGGAGGAGATATGGAGGGAGAAAGGAGGAGAGATGGATGGATAAATAAATGGAGTTGGAGGGGGGGGGGGGGGGGGAGGTAGGGAATAAGAAATACAAAGGCTGAGAAGTAGAGAGAGATGAGTGACAAGGGAGAGATGGAGAGAGTGTGTGTATGTTTAGGGTGAGATAAAGAGACAAATAAGGATAGATGGAGATAATGGGGGAGAGAAGGAGAGAGAATGAGGGAGGGAGGGGTATAGTAATAGAGTTGGAGGGTGAAGAGAGATAGATAGAGAGACATGGGAGAGAAAGGGAGTGAAAGGAAGGAAGCGAGGATGTGAGAGAGTTGAGAGAAGGAGGGAAAGAGAGATGGACTTGGAGGGGGAGAGATAGGGAGGTGTGAAGAAAGAAGTAGAGAGAGAAAGGTAGAGAGAGAGAGAGACAGAGTGATAAGGAATATGGAGAGAGAGGGAGAGAGGACAGAAGGAGGAAAGAGGTAGAAGCGGGGGAGAGGGAGAGAAGGGGAAGATAGAGATATATATGGAAGGTGAAGAGAGGGAAGAAGAGAGAGATGGAGAGAGGGATGGGAGTGGCAAAGAGATTGATATATATGGAGTGTGAGACCGTGTGTGTTTAGGGGGGTGAGATAGAGAGACAAATAAGGAGAGATGGAGGGAGATATAGATATAGATGGAGGGGGAGAGAGGGAAGAAGATTTCTTGCACTAGATGCATTGATTTCAGTGTAGATGGTGATTTCTAATCCTATTTGATTATTTGCACTAGATGCATTGATTGTAGTGTAGATATTGATTTCTAATGATATTGGATTGCTTGCACTAGATGCATTGATTCTAATCCTATTTTATTGATTGCACTAAATGCATTGATTTCAGTGTAGATGGGGATTTCTAATCCTATTTGATTGTTTGCACTAGATGCATTGATTTCAATGTAGATGTTGATTTCTAATTATATTTGATTGCTTGCACTAGATGCATTGATTTCAATGTAGATGATTTCTAATTCTATTTGATTGTTTGCACTAAATGCATTGATTTCAGTGTACACGGTGATTTCTAATCCTATTTGATTGCTTTCACTAAATGCAATGATTTCATTGTACATGGTGATTTCTAATCCTATTTGATTGCTCGCACTAAATACTTTGATTTCAGTGTACACGATGGTTTCTAATATTTTTTTATTGCTTGCATTAGATGATTGTAGTGTAAAAATTGTTTTCTAATCTTATTTGATTTCTTGCATTAGATACATTGATTTCAGTGTAGATATTGATTTATGATTCAGTGTAATTGGATGTATTATGGTACATTAATTTTAAAGAGATTGGATTAACAATATCCATTGATTTCACTGTAAGCACAAAAATTTATTGACAATGTACATTGATTGTTGTGTTATAGTAATTTAACCTATTAATATTGGAGAGCAAGAGAGACAAGGTGTCATGTTTACAACAACTCAAGCTAAAGATTTAAATGGTTCACGATTTCAATTGTCCTTTTCATATAATCGGTATGAAAAAATTACAAAACTAACAATGGTGACAATAAGAATAGTAGAAGAAAATAGTTTGAGATTCATTGCTATTTGTAAGTGACTACATTCTTATTATTCACATTTTCTATCATTGAACACTATTATTGTCACTTTACATTAACTACAATGATTTCATCATTAAATTTATTAACAATATTTATCATCTCAACTAAGGAAATTTAAAATTAAAATGACGAGGTTAATCTCAAACATGTTTAGCATATTTAAAATGATTATATTAATATTTGATATATTTACATATTATTGATAAAACTAATATAGATCTTCCTTAGCCGCACACTACTTAAACAAGCCTAGATCCATCTTAACTCCAAATCTATCAACCATTGAAAGAGATCAAATCTCTAGAGGTGCAAACCTTTCCTCAAGTTTTTCATTCAAAAAAAAGTTTGCACCTCAAGAGATTTGATCCCTCTCAGTGCTTGATAGATATGAAGTTAAGATGGATCTAGGCTGGTTTTACTACAATCCCCCATCACCTGTCTTAATATTTTGACTGTGTCATGAATTAATGTATTAGAAATGTATGTTTTGATATAACAAGTATGTAGAAATCGTTTTTTAATGTTGTAGATGTAAGTATGATAAGTCGAGGAGAAAAATCTTGGAGCAATTTGTGGTGGGAGGGTAAAAAAGTTGTTACTCTACTATGTTGTGAGTAAATTTGTTTGAGTTTTATCTCCACTTTTGATTTTTACAGCAACCGCTCTGTTTTACTCTATTATGTTGAGTTTTACCGCAACCACTATGTTTTACTCTGTTTTAGCTCCATTTCAATTGAGCAAGTCAATTGTGTTTTAATCTCCCCACCATGTTTAGAGAAAAAATCCTCTATTTTGAATTCTTCACACTTGGAAGCCTCCTCATTGTGAGTCCTTTCATTTCACTTCACTCCAAGCCCTCTTTCAACAACACTCAACTCTTTTGATGGAGCATATCAGTTTGGTGTTTGATGGGGGCATCTTGTTCACTCTAGGGAATATATCATATTATATCTAGTTGAATACTGGCACAGGGTCAAAAACTAAAGCAAATGTGTTTGTTGTATGGGCTCTTCTATATTTAGTAGCATCACTGAACATTCCTTTCCCTTCAAATTTTCAGTGATTCCAAGTGTATGATGAATTGGCTTATTAGGTGATTCCAAGTGTGTGATGGATTGACTTATGGGGAAAAGGCACTCAAGATTCTCTTAATCAATAGATAGATCATATCCTTTGTCTCAAAAGACTCTTTTAAAACTTTTTCTTTTCTTATAACATATCTTGAGAGAATGGAACTATCCAGAAAAAAAAAAACAAAAAAAAAACAAACGTGCAAGTAGAAGAAGGATTCATTTTCTTCTTAAAAACGGATTGGCATTCCATTACTAATAAGGGGATATGTTCACACCTCCTTTGATAAGTCTTAGAAAATGGATTGTATATTACTTTATTGATCATTTAAAATATATCTTTGCAAGCTAATCATGTACAAACCTCTTTTTTTTACGAGTCTTTATTGCTCCCGTATCCATTTTCGCACTTTTTATAATTCACTACTTTATTCCCTACTGCACTTTCTCTTTCTTTATATTAGCAGTTCCTGACAGAATCTGAGTCTGTAGATGTTGATCTCCTTTTTGGAGGTTTGTCAGCTCTCATTATGAACTGTAACGTAAAAACATTAGTTTTATGTAATGCATAGGTTTTTCGGTTTTAGTTTTCTCGGAAAAACATCAACCGATCGTTTTATAAAAAATTATGCCATTTAATGAACCGAAAGAAGCCATTATAGAAAACAACATGATCTTAAGTTTTCTTACCAAATTTGTTTGAATTATTTTCTTACGAAATAGCATGGGATTTGGTATAGACATGTGTGCCAGTTGGATGGGCCGACTGACTGTCATCGAGAGCAAAGGTACGTTTTATGTTTGATTTATTTTTAGTTTATATATATATATAATTGAAAAAAAAGTTAAAATATTAAAACTATAAAGAATTCACAACTTAAATTTAATTTATAGTTTTAATAAAAAAATTTATTAGTATGTTTTATGTTTTAATTTATATATATATATAATTGGAAAAAAATTAAAATATTAAAACTATAAATAATTCACAACTTAAATTTAATTTATAGTTTTAATAAATTTTTTTATTAAAAAAAATAAAAATAAAAAGTAGTTTAAAGAGACTACAAATTTGTTCAGAAATTAATGGAAATTTTGATAAGTTTTTCACAAAAGACTGCATAAATTTTTGGAAATCCGGGTTAGAGTTGTCAAACTTCAGGATTTTAGGTGCCCAAAGGATTCTTGATGGTGTTAAATCCATTTCTATAAAAAAAAAAAAAATGATTCAAACACTCCAACAATCAAATTTATTGAAATTTTGTCTATGGTTTATTGGTTAAACGGTGATGAGGCGGGTTGTTATAGCACTCATCACAGGTTCACTTCCCTTCCCCGATCGGGGTCATGCAAGAGAAAAATGAAAGGTACTACCAAAATTAGAAATGTTATTCCTAGAGGGGTAGTAATATAAAAAGAAAGAGAAATCCTTCTTATGTCATTATGCTCATCTTTTGCAAAAAAGGAAAAGGAGAAATGAGTGTCATGTAGTGAATTATGTATCAAGGAACTATGGGAGATAAAGTCAGTCCTTTGAAAAAGAATACCAATGGGAGAAAAAGACTAGTTGAACCAAGAGAAAGTTAGCAAGGCGTTGCTAAGGGTTTAGGAGGCGAGTCTAGACAAAGACTTTTGATTTTTTTTTCTTAACAACTAAGATTGAGCTCAGGGGAAAATGCTATTGGTTTGTTTACTATTATCAAAAGTAGTTGGGATTTGGATAATTTTGTGGTTGTAGGTACATAAGATCTATAGGTTTTAGAACTATGACCTTCTTGACCCCATTAAAAAGAATAGAGGAGACTCAATGAAATCCAATAGGATTATCTTGAGTGATAACTTTCCAAGAGAAGGACTGAGTAGGTTAACTGCCAAGGAAATCTTTTCTAGATACTGAGTTATGAATAGAATCGGTTTCATATTGATTGTGGAAACATTTGAAAAGAAAAAAACAAATGATAATTGAGTACCAAGACCCTCTTAAATACCAGAGAGTTTTCAGGTGTATATATATATATATATATATATATATATATATATATATATATATATATATATATATAGATAATAAAAGAGATAGGGTTATGTTGGTGAACAAGTTAAAGATTCATACCTATAGGGGAAAATATTCAATTCTCAGTCCAAACCCTTAGTCCTAAACATGAGAAGCATAGAAGTCAAAAGATGATTGAGAAACAATCCCTAACTCAGAGGTCCATTGGTCTCTAGTTCAAAGAAAAGAAATTAAACTAAAATACTGGTATCATAAAAAATAATACTTATAGTTAAAAAAAAAAGAATAAATAATGTGTATTGGGGAAGTAAAGCCTAATTTATTTCAGAAATTTCGCATTGTGACAAAGTGTTTCCAAATATTAAAATTTTGAAAATATATATGTATAAATCACTGAGTAATTTCCTAAGAAGAGAAACATAACCTCATATCTGAATTATAGCCAAATACACATTTAGGAAGTATGCTTGAAGATAGTAAACACTTAAACATTTATCAAAAAGGGAATGCAATTAAGAAGAAATTTGTGTATATTATATATGTCCATACAACCATGTCAACACTCTAAGGGTGAATCTTTTTATACAAAATAATACAATGTGAATCAAAAGAACCCAACACAATTATATTTTAAAAAACACTCTGGAGGAAAACCTTCTTCCATATACACTTATTCAGGTTGAATACAACAAACATATTT
Source organism: Pinus albicaulis (assembly GCA_034641835.2). NCBI lineage: Eukaryota > Viridiplantae > Streptophyta > Pinopsida > Pinales > Pinaceae > Pinus > Pinus albicaulis. The sequence continues at coordinate 947,214,511 of CM076580.1, read as the reverse complement.
GGAGTTGTCAGGACAATGTCCCCAAATTACAGTACAATAATGTTCCTAATTCAAGTTAAGACCCTCAGGTCCAACCTAGGGCTAAATATTTAAAACGCTAATGCATTATTTTTTCAATAAAATATATACTAAGCCACAAGCCATAAATATAATTAACCTTGCAAGAAAATTGGAGGTTTTTGAGCACTTGAAACCTAGTGTGTAGTGGGAAAAATAGTAAGAGGCATAATCCAACCATCTAGAATGTTTGCATGCATGATTATTGGCCTTTGTATGAGCATACCTATACAAAAGGAGTGAAACCAAATTAAAAATATGTGCAAGGTTTTTGTGAAAACCAAATTGAGTAAAAAAAGACATGTCATAGGACGAGGAAGCGGGAATACCAGAAAATGAAGATTACATGAGGTCACATCTCCTCCGAACAAAAAGGAATTTCATTAGGTTTTACATTTAAGAAGAAAACCTTGGAGGAAGTTAAGAGTTAAAAGCATAAACATACAAGTGAACCTCACTATAGGGTTCATGTAAGTTAGCTTTTGCAGAAAAAGAATTTACCCTGAACTTGTATACGGTAGCCAACTCTAGAGAAATTAGAAAATCATTATTTTTCCTTCAAGCAACCTAAAGAATGAAGGTCACAAAATCGAAATGCCATTAAGTCTAACAATAACTCATGCACGAAAAATTCACATAGCTAAGTGATAGTTGTGGAAATGACCACAAGTGGGGAAAAAATTATAAGTATTGTACATGAAGAATTGTGCAAAAGAGAAAAAAACCAACTGTTATTACCAAGCCTTGTCCATCCATCGTTTGTTTTAACACTTTCTAAATCCACATAGGATAAAATATAGATTAAGTATAGCAATCATGAATGGATAGAATTTTTTTTTGGAAAAATGAGAAAAATCCCTCACAGTCTGTAGGGATTGAGAGGAGTTACAAAGCTTCTTTACACTGACCAACCACCATCACCATGAAAACTTTATTAGCAAGATTGGGTAGGGCAGTTACCCTAACTCCCTCCCAATCAATCCCCACCATTATCTAACATGACTAATCCACATTATTCAATTCTATAGGTGGTTAGGTTTACATTGTAGTAATGGGGACCACAACCACCTATTCGTGTTCATGTGAAATTTGTCGAGGTGGTGGCCATACGCATGGCGCCATGTACACACATTGTTTACAAATAAAAATAAAGGAGTGATATGTTGTTAACTCATATGTACGTGGATAAATACAATCGAACCCCAAGTTACCCAACTCCCTTTGTTCCATGCATAAAATGTGTGTGTGTGTGTGTGCTGTCACAGAAACAAATGTGAAGGTGGAATGTAGGATGGTATTGGAACTTTGTAAATTTGTAAGTCGAAGTTTGAGAGTTCACGATGGGAACACTTATGTTTATATGTATAGGTCGAAAGATATTTCTTTTCGAATTTTGATAAATGGAATTAGTATCTATATATAAATATATGTGTTGTAATGTATGTAAATAATAGTTGTATGCGTATGTGTGACCATACATATACATGGATATAAGTGCAATGATATAAAAAAGGGCATGCTTACAAATTTTAAGTGGAAAACTTATATGATATTTGCAATAATTTAAGGATCAAATTATGATATGTCAAAGGGTCATAGAGAGATAAGAGTGCTCAAGGGAACTTAGAGATTTAAACCCTAATGCCTGATTTCAATATAAAGAATAATTCTAAGAGGTTGCAATATTAGTAGGAGAATAGTACCTCAAAAATGTAGGAAAAATAGGGAAGGAGGCCCGAAACAAAACTCCAAGGAGAATTCAAAAAAATCAGACCCCTAACTTTCTATGCGGAGATAGAAGAAGTTGTTGAAGCATGGCTGCTCAACATTAACATGTATTTTTAGGTCTATGACTATTCTACAGAGCTAAAATCCAAGTTGGTGACTTATCAATTGCAGGGAAAAGTTTCCCTATGGTTGGAGGAAATGAGAAAAATCCATAACCTAGAAGGAAAAGAAGTTTATTGGGAACAATTCCAACGATTATTCAAAGGGAAGTATGTATTTGAACTTTAATTTGATGACATGGATAAATAATTTCATGACCTAAAACTAGGTCAAATGAAAATGGACGATATAGTAACAAAATTTACTCATTTATCATAGTATTGCTTGTATTTGAAGGATGAAAATGCAAAGGTACAACAATGCTTAAACTAATTTTCACTCTCATTTAAGGAGAGAATTGAGTATGAAAACCCAAAAAATATGAATGAGGTAATTAAGAAGGAACAAATATGCTATCAAAAGGGCAAGCAAAGAAATGAAAAATTAGAATCTTGCTCCAATAAGAAAAACTACAGGATGGCCTTGAGTGGGAAAGGTGGTAAATTTGGGCCATTCAAGCACCCCCAAAAAAAATAATCGAAACCAAAATTTTAGAAAAAAAACAGCAAAACATCAAGAGCATAGAACCAAGATGAAATTGGGTTCAAATGGGATGAAATAAATGGTAAATGTAGAAATTATACCAATGGGATTCAATCCAATCTTGTGATATACTAAAACAAGATACTGAATCCTTCGACAATATTTGCGGAATACAAAACACGATCACTCAATCACATGCAAGTGAGAGAAAGAAGTAAATCAATCGCACAACACAAGATATTCTTGTGGAAAGAAAATACTCAAAACCCCACTATCATATATTGTATAAAGTCAAGGAATCATGAAAAAATACAATTCTTTCTTGCTCACAAGAATCTCACGCATGCTACCAATTGTCTCCCACTTATCTAGGAAAAATTGGACAAACACATAACCAATTCTCAACCTTCATTCAACCTGCATTGCTCACACAATTACTAGTGAATTAGACCCCTATTAAATAGGAATAATTCCCTTCCTTGATTGCACAATCCATCATGGATTCCTCATGGCTTTATAATTGCACATGGGTCATTCTCTAATAATGCAATTGACATTTATGTTCTCTTTAACCACTGTCTCAACTAGGTTATCCTCCGAACTGACATGCATGTATCTATTAATAGTGAATCATCAGTTATCTGATTGATCACTACTCGTGAATTAAATCTAATTTAGTTCACTTGACCTTTCACTAATTCATCACTCAGTTAAAACTAGTTAAACTAATTTTAACTCAATTAATTGAGTTAAATTATTACACCTGCGCCCCACTAGTGCATTAACTGCAACTAGACCCCCAAAATATTAGAATCACTCTACATGCCTCATCTTAGACCCTAAAATCGAATTTCTTGAGCTAATTCAGTCATCATGACTTAGTTAACTGATATAAGTTTTTATGAGATGAAATTACAATTTATTATCTAATTTATTTGAGGGATAAATAAATAGACTCCTAAATTCCTCACTAGTGTGTAACTGAAATCCCTCACCGAATTTCCTCAATAATGTGTGGGTGCATTTTATTGTTTAATTTCAACACTCCCTCTCAACAAGAAAGGGATTATCAGCTATCCTGATCCCGCCTCTTTGGTATTCGAATTTTCTGTTTTCTAATGCCTTCGTCAAGATGTTTGCATCCTGATCCTTTGTGGGAATGTACTACAACAACATAATTCGCCTCTGAACACAATCTCTTAGATTGTGATACCAGATATCAATATGCTTGGACCTGTCATGGAATACCAGATTAAACGAGAGTTTAATGCAACTCTGGTTATCACAATGTATCACCGTCGGATCCATCTGATGACCAAAAAAACCAACACACATCTTCCTCATCCATATGGCCTCGCATGCAACTTGACTAGCTGCGATGTACTCTGCCTTTGCTGAACTGAGTGCAACTAATATTTGTTTCCTATTGTAACAAGAAATTGTTATTAATCCAATGCTAAAGATACCTCTTGATGTTCTCTTCCTACTTGATGGACCGCCTTCCCAATCTTCATCAGTGAAGCCTTGAAGCTTCACTCCCTATGTCCGTATGTACCATAATCCATACTACATAGTTCCCTTGATATATCTTAAGACATGTTTCCCTGCCTTCCAAAATAGTTTGGTTGGCTTAACCATAGCTTGAATAATCTTGTTAATTGCGTAGCATATGTCTGGTCACATGTTCTCCAAATACATAAGTGAACCCACAAGCTACCTGTAAACAGTAGTATCCACTACCTCACCCGAAGTATCATCCTCCTTCCTCTAGTTTCCCGCAAGAGGAGTCTCCATGGGTTTGCTTCCCTCTATGTGGGACTTCCTTATAATCTCCTTGGCATACTTGCCCTGAGATACAAATATCTTCCCATCTCTTTGTCATATTTCCAAACTAGCAAGAGCCCCATGTCCTTCATCTCAAATTCTCTTGCAAGGTCCTCTTTGCAAGAATTTATGAGTTGCTCATCACCTGTCAGTATCAAATCATCTGCCTCAAGTAAAATAATCAAAAGCTTACCATCAACCACAATATGATATAGGTTCGCATCTGATTCACTCTTTAGGAAGCCCAACCAGGTGAAATAGTTGTTGATCCTGGTGTACCAAGCATGAGGTGCTTGCTTCAACCCATATAGTGCTCTCTTGTGTCCGCACACATGCAACTCCTTGTCTTAGGTCTCAAAACATTTTGGCTGCTCAGTGTACACTTTTTCCTAGATAAATCCACTGAGAAAGGTTTTCTTTACATCCATATGATGTATCTGCCATCCCATCTGTTCTGAAAGTGCAAGGATGGATCTAATCGATGAGTACCTTGAAACTGGTGCAAAAGTCTCCTCATAGTAAATCCCCTCTACCTATGAGAAACCTCTGGCCACAAATCTAGCCTTGTGTTCCTCTACACTCCCATATGATACTTGCTTCACCTTATAGATCCACCTGGATCCAATCACTAACTTCATCACTGGTCCTGGGACCACTTCCCATGCATTGTTTCTGATAATGGAATCATACTCCTCAACCATGGCATCAACCCATATTGACTGCTGCACTGCTTCCTCGAAAGAGGATGGTTTTGTCACAATACATTCACTCATAAGAGCCATGTATCCAGTATACATGTATGAGGGATTTCTATGCCTGCGCTATGATGTAGGTGCACCTACATTCTCTGTCAGCCTCTCTGGTGCGCTTCCTACTAGTTTTGGTGGATGGTTTTGCATGAGTGGTTTCTACCACTCTGTTCCTCTGCTTGTGGTTTCTCCACATCTTGAGTTTCATAATTTTGAAATAAGAGTTCCTCTGCTGCATGCAAGTCAATCTCCCTCTCACAAGACAATCGTATAGCTTTCTCTTCATCAAATTTCACATCTATTTGGACAACTTTCATCCCGTGTGCTGGAAAATACACCCAATAGTTGTGGGGAGTATCTATGTACCCCAAAAATATCCCAACCTCTGATGTTGGTTCTAGCTTCTTCCTAGCATCTTTGGTCACATGGAAATAGACAGATGAGCCAAAAAATTTAAAATATGAAACATCTCGTTTCTTACCTGAAAAAGCCTCCTCTGGTGTACTCACGCCAAGTATATGATGAGGACTACGATTCTGCACAAATACTGCTATGTTGCATGCCTCTTCCCATAAATGAAACGATAGGCCCTGATCATGTAACATAGCTCGTGCTGCTCCCACAATGTTTCTATTATTTCTTTCTGCAACCTCATTCTATTGTGGGTTATGAGGTGAAATCAATTCTCTTCGAATTCCTTCTTTGGCACATAAGTTATTTAATTAATTAGAGATATACTCACCACCATTGTCGTTCCTTAGATCCTTCACCTTCTTCCCTGTATCTTTCTCTACCGGTGCTTTGAACTCACAAAACTTGGAGAACGTCTGATCTTTCTTCTGCATGAAGAAAATCCAACAATTTCTAGAAAATTCAACAACAAAAATCACATAATACGTGTGCTTTGTTGTGGAAGCTGTTGAGAACGGTCCACACATGTCTGAGTGAACTATCTCAAGGATTTCCAATGCTCGACTTTACCTATAATTTGTGAAAGGTGGCCTTTGTATACTTCCCCATAATACAACCCTTTCACGTGTCTCTGTGCGCAAGTGTACCCTTTGGAAGCCCTGTACAAATCTACTGCATGATCCTCAAAGTACTGTGGTGTAGATGACCCAACCTCTTATGCCATAATTCATTGATATCCTGACTCACCACCTTATCTACTTTAATGATCAATGTTGCGTGACCATCTACATCAAGTCTGTAAAGTTTCTTCACACGAACCCCAATCTTATTTACCTGTCTTGTGGCTTTATGATGAAGGAACTCCTTTCCTTCATTGAAAACCACATCATACTCATGATCCTCCAACATAACAAATGAAACCAAATTCTTCTTCAAACCTGGTACATGCATGAAATTTTTCAGTATGAGGGGTTTACTTGACTCTCTCTGGAAAGTAATTGTACCAATCCTGGTAGCGCTATACCTCCCATCATCACCCATATCGATGTGCATATGAATATCCATCTCCTCCAAGATACTGAAGAGTTATTTGTTGCCAGTCATGTGGAAATATGCTCCACTACCAAGTACCACATAGATCCCATCACAACTGATGCCATGCATGTGATGAGAGAGAAGTCCAAATCAAAATGTGAGGCTAAATCTTCACCCGCTGCAGCTCCTCGAGCCTTATTATTGTTCTTCTTATTTTACGGAAAATTTGTGGCATAGTGCCCATGATCATGATAGTTGAAAAATTTCACCTTTGACATGTCTCGTTTCTTGCCTTCTTTTCCGGTCTCAAATTTTGATTGGGACTTCTTCCCTTTTCCTTTCTTTTTTGTACTAGCTAAGGCACAATTTTCGTCTTCATCGGTCTTGGATGAGGATCCATCCCTGATAGTCCGTTGAAACTCTTCTTGTGCCAAATCCGACCATAGTCACTCCCACTTTGGTAACTAATCCCTCCCATTCACAGAGTCCTGGTAACTATGCTAGCTCTTGGGAAGGCCTAGAAGTGCTAGTCTCACCAAGTCATCATCAACGACATTAACCCCAACACTTCCAAGCTCATATCGACATTGAGTGAACTTGGTCAAGTATTTCTAGATTGTCTTCATTCTCCATTTTTATTTTCCCAAGATTGTCCTTGAGTGCCAATTTCCTGTGGTCATTGTTGTTTTGAAATAGATATATCAAAGCCTTCCACATAGCATATGGAGTTTCCTTTTCATGGAGACTTGCGACAATATGATCTATAACTCCCTCTTATAAGATCCTCCTTGTGTTTGCAACTTTATTCTCCCATTCTTCATGTTGTGCAACATCTGTTGGAGTGGGCTCAAGAATATTAGCATTAATTAATCCCTTTAGTTTGTTATCCTCCAATACTACCTCCATATTTTCCTTCCATGCAATATATTTCAAATTTCCCTCAAGTTCATATTCAATTTTCAAGCCATTGAAAGACATCTTGGTCAGCTGCTAGGTAGTAAAGAATGGATCTGCAAATTTAAATCTTGTTCAACACAAACTCAATTTATTCTCTTCTATTGTGATTCCTGGTGCTTTGATACCATGTAGAAATTATACCAATGGGATTAAATCTGATCTTGTGATGTACTAAAACAAGATACTGAACCCTTCTACAATATTTGTGGAATACAAAATACGATCTCTCAATCACATGAAAGTAAGAGAAATAAGTAAATCAATCACACAAGAGAAGATATTCTTGGGGAAAGAAACTACTCAAAACCCTGCTATCATAGATTGTATAGAGTGAAGGAATCATGAAACAATACAGTGCTTTCTTTCTCAAAAGAATCTCCTGCACTCTACCAATTGTCTCACACCGATCTAGGAAAAATTGGACAAACACATAGCCCATTCTCAGCCTTCCTTCAGCCTTCCTTGCTCATATAATTCCTAGTGAATTAGGCCCCTATTAAATAGGAATAATTCCCTTCCTTGGTTACACAATCCATCATGGCTTCCTCATGGATTTATAATTTCACATGGGAAATTATCTAATAATACAACTGATAGTTATGTTCCCTTTAACCTCTGTCTTCTGGATCATTCTCACAAGTGACATGCATGCAACTATTAATAGCGACTCAACAAATATTTTATTGATTACTACTTGTGAATTAAATCTAATTTAATTCACGCGACCTCTCACTAATTCATCACTCAGTTAGAACCAGTTAAATTGATTTTAACTCAATTAATTGAGTTAACTGATTACACTTGCACTCCACTAGTGCATTAACTGCAATTGGACCCCCAAAATATTAGAATCACTCTACATGCCTCATATTATACCCCCAACTTGGATTTCTTGAGCTAACTCAAATATCATGACTTAGTTAAATGATATAAGTTGTTATGAGATGAAATTACAATTTATTGGCCAATTTATTTAAGGGAAAATTAAATTAAACACCAACATTCCTCACTAGCTATTGTGTAATTGAAATCCATAATGAATTTCCTCACTAATGTGTGGGTGCATTTTCTTGTTGAATTTCAACAGTAAAGGAGGTAATGGAAAGGATAGGGAACCCCTAAAATGTTTGGGTTGTGGGGAACCCAATATGTTATGAATTTTTCCCTACAATATTCAGTGTGCAAAATCTGTAGAACCTACAAGAAGTCTGTATTGTTAATGATGTTTCCTGAAACATATCGTATGTCAACACATCATTGGAAGGATGTAAATTGGAACATAAATATACAATGGTAGAAATTGAAGGTGTTATTATTGACCAACTTGTTTTTGTATTAATGGACCCTTATTCTAGAGTAAGTTATGTTAGCCCTCATGTGATAGAAAAGTGCAATTTGAAGTCTGAAAAATACAAAATTCATGGTTGGTTCAGCTGGACACAGGAAAAAAAAGGAAGGCTTCAAATTGGGTAAAAGCATACCCAATTATCTTAAATGGTAATCATACCATTATAAACTTGAATATATTACCATTGGGCTCATATGATGTTTTGATAAGGATGGATTGGTTAGAAGGAAATCAAGCGGTTGTGATTTTTTCGGATAAAATTATCACCTATACAATAGAAAATGGGGAAATTTGGGTCCTGAGGGTATACCCAAACCTATATTTGTTCTACAAATATCGACGCTGCATTTAAAAAGGGTTGCAAGAAAGGGATTCCAAATTTTTTCCATTCAGGTAGAGGGTCGCTCATCGAACAAATCAACTAGATCTATAAGTGAGGTAGAAGAGGTTAACTATTATCAGGATGTGTTTCCAGATGAAATTTTAGGTTTGCCACCAAAAAATAAAATTTTAGGTCTGCCCCTTATTGAAGCATTCTAGAGCATGTAGAATTGAAGATGTAGTTGCACACATTATTGGATAAAGAGTAGATCAAACCCTTTGTATCACTATAGGGTGCACCAATCCTTTTTGTTAAGAAAAAAGATGACACTTTTAGATTGTGCATTGATTTCCGTCACCTAAATAAATTGAATATTAAAAATAAATATCCCCTTCCGAGGATAGATGATCTGTTTGACCAAGTCAAAGGGGCGAAAATATTTTCTAAGATAGATCTCATATCTAGTTATCACCAGATGAGAATTAAAGAGGAAGATATATTCAATATAACATTTAGAACAAGACAATGACATTATGAATTTACCATATTACCTTTTGGACTTACAAATGCACCTAGAAACTTCATGTTTCTGATGAACAACGTATTCAGTAAATTCCTACAAAATTTAGTATTAATTTTTATAGATGACACCTTGGTTTATTATAAGACCCGGGAGGAACATGAACAACACTTGGAAATAATGCTTCATACTTTAAGAGAGCATCAATTGTATGCTAAATTCAGTAAGTGTGAATTTTACCCGAACAATACATAATACTCGGGGCATGTAATTTTGAAGGAAGGAATATCGACGGATCCCGAAAAAGTGAAGTCCATTGTGGATTGATCAGTTCCAAAAGATGTAGCATATGTAAGATCATTTATGGGAATCACTAGGTATTACCCCATATTTATAAAAGGATTTTCAAAGATAACACACCCTATAACTTCCTTGCAGAAGAAGGGAGTGAAATTCATGTGGACCCAAATATGTCAGGAAATTTTTGAAAATCTTAAGAATTTACAAGCTATAGCACCTATATTAAAAATAAAAAACCCAAATAATGATTTTATTGTATGTACCGATTCCTTTTTGGAGGGTCTTAGGGGTGTGTTGATGCAAGAGGTACATGTAATGACCAATGAGTCTTGAAAACTAAGGGAACATGAGAAGAATTATGCAGTTTATGATATGGATTTAGTAGCATTTATTCATGCTCTCAAGATGTGGAGACATTATGTGATGGGTAAGAAATTTTATTTAATTACATTTCATATTAGTTTGAAATATTTTTTTAGCCAGCCTGACATGAATGTTAGGCGAGCAATATGGATGATGTTCCTAAGTGAATATGATTTTGACAACAAAAACATAAAAGGGAAAGACAAAAAGTTGCAAATGTTCTAAAAGTGTAAAACGAGTATGTGAAGTGACATTAAGCAGAGTTGAAATAGATTGGGTTGTTCAAATAAAAAAAGTAGCAACAAATTATTTGAATTACAATCAAATTGTGATAATGTGAGGAGTGAAACTGTTCAAAAAAGGCAGTTGGGGTATGAAGTTAATGCAAAGGGATTGTTTATATATAAAAATAAACTTTATATTCCCAATAACACTACATGGAAAAGACCCTCTAGTAGAGGTCTTTTTGAAAGCTCTTAAAAAATAGCTCAAAAATATGTTTGTAGTGGAGGTCACTAGCGGAGTTGGGCAGTTAGATGTTTTAGCGGATTGTTTTTAATAGTGCATCTATAATACAATAATGCACCGAAACATTACTATAAATAGACACACTGATGATTAATAACATATGGTGCTCCAATTCACTAAGTAAATAAGATGCTCCAATGCATATTCAAATCGATAACACTAGAAAAGGGTTAAATTAAAACAATGTTAGTCATAAAACTCATTTTTCCTAGTCCCGGGCTATACTCTCACAATGCCCCAATGCTCAAATGGTATACAAACACCCTGGTGCATAAACAATATGGTGAACCATTATGGGGTTTTTAATTTAAAAATAATGTTGCACTTATTATATTATACGCACTGGTGTCATTATTTGAACTAAAGGTCCCGATTCTTAATAGAAAATGGTGCACCATTGCAGGGTTATTCTTAATTTATAATTTATATAGGTGAAAAAAATCATAATTTATACCTTGTGGATGCTATATATATGCATTATTAAAATAATTCCTTATAATGTAGGTTTATCTCTTATTATCACGCTATGTTTGCATGATATATTCTTGTCAGTATTGCGCTAAATATTGATTGAAAACTATTTATTTAAAAAAACTCAAAACCTCAAAAAGTTTGATTTAACTATTTCTAAATTTTCAAATAACTTCATATTTTATGGTATGACATGAAAATGGTTAATTAATTTGGAATCCTAGAATATTATTGTGAGACTAGAAATGGTGTCCTCTAAATTTGAAAATTTTGTTGATTTTTTTCCATGATCGTATTCAACTTTCCGTGGAATCTTATTGTGAGGCCAGCGACGATGTCCTCCAAATTTGAAAAATATGTCGATTCGTGTATTCTAACTATTTGATGATTTTTTTTTTCAATGAATTTTGTTTGAAATTTGTGAGGAAATTGTCTAAATTGTAATTAGGTATAAATTGTGTGTTTTTGAAGGTGCTAAATATTTTATGTATACTAAAATTATATTAAAATATATAACTTTATTGTAAATTATATTTTATAAATTAAAACATAGAAATTAAATCACTTAATTGGGAAGATACACAAATCTACATAATATCAAGATTTAGAATGTCAACCAAATTTTTTACATAAAATCGAAGGAAAAATTTGTAAAAAGCAAAAAAATTACTCGTACGGGCAGAACTAATGGCTTCAACTAGATACTAGATGTCACTTGCAGTGACATAAAACTAAAAAATAATGGCGTGTTAAGTAACTCTATAGCACGAGAGCGCATAATACTTGATAGCACTTGACTAATGTTAAATTAAAAAAAGAAATGGTTGTAAAATTCATTTTCACCATTTTGGGACTATACTCCCATGATGCCCTGGTGCTTAATAGCATATGGTGCACCATGGAGGATTTATTTTTTATAAAAATAAAATGTAATATTCCCAAATTTTCATTTAGAAAATTGGAATATTAATTTTTGCTGTAGGAGAAGAATAAATGGGTTATAAGGAGGCCCATGCATAATAAAAATCTGAATAAAATCCCTCATAGTGTGAAAAGGGATCAACATAGGAGCTAGATTTCACACCCTCATGTGTGAATAGGGATTTTTGCATGTGGACAAAGTCAAGTTTGACCAAGTCAACAACATTCATGAAGAGGAGTGGATCATCAATGGAAATAGCTCAATATGAACAAGGATCAGTTTAGACAAACATATGAGAGCTGGATTGAAGGCACTTGGGTGTGAAAGGGGATGAAGCAGGTTGAAGAGGTCAAATTTGACCAAATCAAACAGCGTGGTTATGGAGGAGTGGCCTTAATGGAGATACAATGCAGTTTTGGAGGGAGATTGATCATGTGATGTTGGAAACCCCAATGAGTGGGACCCAAGGTGAGGAGGCTCACAAAGCTTGTAAGGAAGAGGATGGCAGCTATTTGAGGTTAGCTTGATGATTATTGATTTTATGGTCTGCATGACTATTGTTTCTTCTCCAACTGTTTAGTTGAGATTGCAGTGTTGTTTAGCACAAGGCATTCCTGCTTAGGGATTCATTCTCCTTCCTTAAGTGATCTCTTGGAGGAGCATTGTACTTCAGTTTTCCACATTCAGGCTTGAGGCCAAGCAGCCTCCTTCAGCTACAACATTATTTCTACAGTAGTATAATGTTTTTTTGCAGGGTGTTGCAGTGGAAGGTTCACAACACCACTTCCCTAGCTTGTTTTTCAGAAGGAGGAAGCATTCCTCTCTTTGGGAGATCAATGAGGGAGAATTATGAGCTCATTTTAGATCTTGGCATCAGGCCAATGTACTTTCCATCTTGTACAGCATAGTCCCTTGCAGGAACTGCGTCATTTTTATCAGTGTTGCATTAGCAGGGTCAAGACCCTTGATCTTGAGCTTGTTCCTTAGGGAAAGAGCCAACCCTTCTCTTAGAAGGACTGTATAAAGCATATTCTTCTATTCCTTGTACATTTTAGATAGATATATATATATATATATATATATATATATATATATATATATATATATATATATATATATATATATATATATAGTTCTGTAGTATAACTGCATTATTTCATATCTAGATCTGCATATCTAGCATTTTGTACTTGTGCTCTCATGAAACCCTTTTTGGGTTATCTTTTTGATGTGTAAAAGGAGCTACATCTCCATTTTTATCCATGTATTGATGTAATAAATTCTAGATCTGATGTTTATACTATATGGCATCTGAAACCCTCATAAAATCATGCTGTGCATGCTTCAGGAATTTCTATATAGCTTAAGTCATGGGATTTTAGTGTTTTTAAGTCATATTAGGACCGAGAGATTTGTTTAAACCTTCAAAAGGGATTTTTTTTCTGAATATTTTTAGGGTGTGAGTCCCATATTACATTATCTAAGGGATCCCAGTGTTATTTCTCCCTATTATAACACAATTCTCTAGGAATACTGTTTTTAGGGCTTATATTGCTGCTTTTCCCCACTTTTGGTTGGTATAATAGATCATATTTCTTGCTTCTGTACATGTAATTCATGGCTATGTGTTCTTAACACCTTTTAGGAATTATTTCACATTGCTATTCTAGTTTTGTGTTCATGTATTTCTGCATTCCCTATTTGGGATATTACAGTGGTATCATAACATAATCTTGGCTCAGCCTGTGGATCTCAGCCATTATGCAATCAAGAAGATAAGAAGAAGAATAAGAGATCATAATTTTGGAGAGAATGATATTACTCTCATCACTTTTTATATCTACAAAGAACCTCTCCAAGGAGGTTAAGCATATGAAAGAGGAAAGAGGCAAAGAAACTCTTCGAGGGTTTCAAGAAGAGGAAGAGACATGTACTTCCTATTCTCAAAGAGGAGAAGACAAGAAGCATGAAGGAAACTTGGAATTTGAAATTCTAAGTGAATACCTTGCTGAATACAAATCTAAACCTAGAGCCTTCAAAGAGACTCTAACTTTCCCATAGTTCATTTAGTTGGAAGAAGAGGGGAGACCTTGCAGCACAAGAAGAATCAAAGGCAACAGGTTTCTATTTTCCACTTTTTATGGGTCATATTCAACAAGGGTTTGGGCAAGAATACTTCATTCATTCTTCCTACTACATCCAGTGGTAGAGAGAGAGGCTGTAGAAATTGCAGCACTGCACCTTGAAGGTGAAACGAGCACTTGGTGGTTCAGCCATGTGGAACATGCAAGAGTATCTACTTTTGCAGATTTCTCTCAAAGGGTGATCAAAATATTTGATAAATAGAGATCAGAGAAGGAGGGTCCCTCACCACCACTTGAGGAGGTATGTACCCGCATTGTCATAACCATGAAGGAGCAGCCTTCATCTTCAGTAGTTGGGGAAGCCAACACATGGGAGGAAAGAAATCTTGTATCCATACAAGATGCTTCCACATTTCACAAAGGTATGCCTAAATTTCCATCTCTTATAATTTCAGCAAATCTTATGGATGGAGGTACATCATTGCATACTGCTAATCTAGAGCAACATAATTGCACTGCACTGTGAAACCTTGAATCATTCAAGGAAGAGATGAACCATCATCCTCATGTAACTTTGTTGGATTTCATACCACAATTGAGGCTGGGGTTTGAAAACTTGGAGGAAGAAGTGATAGATGGTAGAAATCTTGAAGTGAGAAATATTTTCTCCTTTATAGATGACCCTTTCTCAACGAGAATTCCCCAACTCAAAGAGAAAATTCTACCTATAGCAGATCCATAACCTTACTGGTTTTGGAGGGCCATTGATGAAAAGGAGGTCTCATGGAGAGATCCCATTGGAGGTGCACTTCAACATGTCATGGAGTGCAAGGTTATTCAACAAAATGAGGAGGATTTTCCCTCATCACACTTGGATCTTTATGGATTCAAGGTGATCTTTTAGAAGAGATATTTTCTAGAAGATCTCCCAGGAGTTGCATTTCAACATCCCATGAAATGCAAGAAGAGAAAACTGATTTGGGAGGATGGTAGCCCTCATTGGAGGAGTACCAAAATGGAGAATGGTAGGAGACATCCACAAGTGGTTGAGTGGATATTGGTGGAGAGCAAGATGTTGGTAAGCCACTTGAAAATCTATGACACAGGGCACCAAGAGGCAAAGCTGCTTTGGCTACTCTTGAGAGATTTTTGCCATCATGAGACATATCCTCTTTCTAAGGGTATGTGGGTGGAGGAAGTATGGAAGGATACTTGCATCATTGGGTAGTAAGGAGTATGGATACATTGTGTTGGTATGACATCTTTCATATCAATAATTATGTCTTCACCACATGATATGTATGATGGAGGTATGAGGAGGCAGCAAAAATTTTTGTTTCTTTGGATGTTCTTGGGAGAGAAAGGGAAGATGTGCTCTCACACTTTGCATGATGTTATAGGAGTAGGAGATGGCACTATTATGGTGCAAGGGGGCTACTCCTTAGCCTTGAATGATCTGGAAGTGATTCCACGTTGGAAGAAACTTCTTGTATGTAGCAACATTATGGGAGATGTCTTTGACAATAAGCATGTCAAAGAATGGAGCTATGTATTGACAGGAGCCTATCTGCATAGGCCAACAACGCTGTCACTTTGGAGTATGGAATTATTGATGGAGTGTCCCCAAGATCACTTCACTCTTGATGAAATTGATGGACAAGGAGGAGGTTATAAATATGGAGACATCTATTGTTGTGATTTTTTCTTCTTGGTTTGGATTTCCAAGCTTAAGAAGAAGGAGCTTCATGCAACACATGATTCATTTCTCTTCATGGGAGTATGCCAAACCCCTATGGAGGAATTATTCATGGATTCATGTACCATGTTACTTCCAGTACATGGTGAGAACCTTCTTTTTGCATTTATTGATTATCTAACACAATATTTGCATAGTCTTACCATTTCTATGCAGTGCATTTCTCCACAAGAGGGCAAGCTTTTCATTTTGCTCCATGGTCAACATTGGGACAAATTGTATGATGGAGCCAACCATCTATTATATGGCCTTGGGAAAGTGTTTTATCATTTCATGTATGTTCAATTGATGTACCGAGACATTTACTATTCATTAGTAAATATGATGACATACATAATTAACCATGCATCAAGAAACAACTTGCCATGTAATTTTCTGAAGCAGCAGTTTGGAAAACTATGTTGTAACTTCTTGGGAAATTGTTGGTACTTTCCAGCACCATATGAAACCTTTAGTATTTCCTTCATTGAGATTCTAATAATGATTTCATTTGCGGATATGGTTCTTTTTCTTATTGAGAGCATGATTGGAGAGACACATTTGCTGGATGTGTCCTTGGGGAAAGAGAATTCCCACACTTTTTTCATTACATGTTCTAATAGGAGCATGAGAAATGATATGACCACTGCAGTAATACACTTGCTTGTCCATTATGTGGGCCATAGGATTGATTGGGTGCCATATGGTGATGATTTTCTATCCATCACATATGGGATGGTTTGGGCCAGCTTGATTCACAACGTTGGAGAGGAGATCTTTGGAGATCTAGTCTTCTTCTTGCCACTTGAGGGAAAATCATTTGCAGCCCAAGATCAGAAAAGGCTCTACAATTATCATGAGTGGAGAGAAGGACAACGTGGGGTAGGCTACTTTGTCTACCATGATCAGATTTTCAGCCCACCTACATTGCATGAGCTCAAGGTGGAGGTACATTTTCAGGAGTTTCCATGTTGGGAGATGACTCATTTTGTATGGATTATTGCTTGGGGATGGAGGATCCACATGGGAATGATGTTTCCCACTACATTTCAGATTCCATTCCTCAAAGGGACCTCTGGACAACACATTATTGCCTTCTTTAGCACTCTACTTGTTCATGATGATAACTATTTAGCTAACTTGCATGCTTGGGAGGGGCAATATGGAGATTCATTGATGAGACAACATATCATTCCTTGGAGGAGTTCATCATATGTGGATGCTACAGTAGGAGGAGGGAAGACTTCTAAGTTCTATCCTTGTAGTTTCTTGAGGACAAGCAACATTTGGGAGGGGAGGACTGTAATATTCCAAAATTTGCATGCAACAAATTGGAATATTAATTTTTGCTGTAGGAGAAGAATAAATGGGTAAGGAGGCCTATGCATAATAAAAATATGAATAAAATCCCTCATAGTGTGAAAAGGGATCAACATAGGATCTGGATTTCACACCCTCATGTGTGAACAGGGACTTTTGCATGTGGACAAAGTCATGTTTGACTAAGTCAACAACATTCATGAAGAGGAGTGGATCATCAATGCAAATAGCTCAATATGAACAAGGATCAGTTTAGAAAAACATATGAAGGTTGGATTGAAGACACTTGGGTGTGAAAGGGGATGGAGCAGGTTGAAGAGGTCAACTTTGACCAAATCAAACAACATGGTTATGGAGGAGTGGCCTTAATGGAGATACAAAGCAGTTTTGGAGGGAGATTGATCATGTGATGTTGGAAACCCTAATGGGTGGGACCCAAGGTGAGGAGGATCACAAAGATTATAAGGAAGAGGATGGCGGCCATTTGAGGTTAGCTTGATGATTATTGATTTTATGGTCTGCATGACTATTGTGCCTTCTCCAACTATTTAGTTGAGATTGCAGTGTTGTTTAGCACAAGGTATTCTTGCTTAGGGATTCCTCCTCCTTCCTTAAGTGATCTCTTGGAGGAGCATTGTACTTTAGTTTTCTACATTCAGGCTTGAGGCCAAGCATCCTCCTTCAACTACAACGTTATTTCTGCAGCAATATAACGTTGTGTTGCAGGGTGTTGCAGTGGAAGGTTCACAACACCACTTCCCTAGCTTGTTTTTCAGAAGGAGGAAGCATTCATCTCTTTGGGAGATCAGCGAGGGAGATTTATGAGCTCATTTCAAATCTTGGCATTAGGCCAATGTAATTTTCATCTCCAACAATGTAGTCCCTTGTAGGAACTTCATCATTTCTCTCAGTGTTGCAGTAGCAGGGTCAAGACCCTTGATTTTGAGCTTGTTCCTTAGGGAAAGGGCCAACCCCTCTCCTGGAAGGATTGTATAAAGCATATTCTTATATTACTTGTAAATTTCAGCTATATATATACAGTGCTACAGTATAACTACGTTATTTCAGATATAGATCTGCAAATCTAGCATTTTGTACTTGTGCTCTCATGAAACCCTTGCCAGGTTATCTTTTTGATGTGTAAAAGGAGCTAGATCTCCATTTTTCTCCATGTATTGATGTAATAAACTCTAGATATGATGTTTATACCATATTTCATCTGAAACCCTCATAAAATGATGCTATGCATGCTTCAGGAATTTCTGTATAGCTTAAGTCGTGGGATTTCAATGTTTTTAAGTCATATCAGGACCAAGAGATCTGTTTAAACCATCAAAAGGGATTTGTTTCTGAATATTTTTTGTGTGTGAGTTCCATATTACATGATCTAATTGATCCCAACATTATTTCTCCCTATTGTAATGCAATTATCTGGGAATAATGTTTTTAGGGCTTATATTACTACATTTCCCCACTTTTGGCTGGTATAATAGACCACATTTCTTGCTGCTGTACATGTAATTGATGGCTATGTGTTCTTAACAAATTTTAGGAGTTATTTCACATTGTTATTCCAGTATTGTGTTCATGTATTGTTGCATTCCCTATTTTGGATATTACATAAAAATTACTAGTACACTAAGTACCTAATTCGCACTGGTGCATATACTACTCGATAACACCGAAAATGGTTAACTTTAAGAAACATTCTGTCATACAAATATTTTTTCCCAATATGGTGCTATAATTTCACGACGCCTTGATGTTAAGCCCATATAAGAACGTCCCAATGTATAAACAATGTGGTAAACCATTATGGGGTTTATAATTTAAAAAATATCGTGCGTTGATTATATTATACGCACTAGTGTTGTTAAATGATCTAAATGTCCCGATGCTTATTATAAAATGGTGCATTGTTGCAGGGTTATTTTTTATACAAATAAAAACAACGATGCACTACATATATAAGGCACATTAGTGCGTATACTATTCGGTAGCACCAGAAAAGGGAGAAATTTAAAAAAATTTCAGTTTTAAAATTCATTTTCACCATTTCGGTGCTATACTCAGATAAAACACATATTCTTTTCCATTTTACGAAATCCACGGTGTGTAAAAAAATGGTGCATTGAGGTAAGGTTTTTAATTTAAAAATAATACAATGCTACTTATATAATAAGCATAAGTGGGATTAGTAGAATTATACATGCAAGTGCTTAATAGACAATCGTGCAATATTCAAGGGTTATTTTAAAAAAATAAAAAAAATGGTGCTCTCAGTAACTCTGGAGCATTGGTTCATATACCACTCAATAACACCAGACTAGTGTAAATTTAAGAAAATGTCGGTTGTAAAATTCATTTTCAGCATTTTGGTGCTATACTCCCACAAAGCCCCAGTGCTTTGACATCTTGATAACACCCTGTTGCATATATAATATGGTGCATCTTTGCAAGATTTTAATTTAAAAATAGAAGTGTGCTAGGTGAAACCAGAGCACCGGTGTGTATACTTCCCGATAGCACTAGACAAAGGCTAAATTTAAAAAATGTTGGTCGTATAATTTATTTTCACCATTTCGATGTTATACTCCCACTAAGAACCAGATATATTCCTACCTTGACATGCCCCAATGCATAAATAACATGGTGCACCATGGTAGGGTTTTTAATTTAAAAAGTGGGTTGCGCTTCGTAAATAATCTGCACTGGTCCAGATATTCGAGCACACCGAAGCAAGGTTAAATAAAAAAAAACATATTGGTCATAAAATTCAATTTTACCATTTGTAATGTTGTAGAGATCTCAAGCATTGATGCAACTTTTTCCTCTATGAAGCACCTTTCCATTGGTGCTTCCCTTGCTTTCCATCCTTCCGTCTATTGCTTATTGTGTGCATTTCGATTTTTTTCAAACGGTGGTCAAATTTTTTTCTTTTTCATTTACATGGAAACCATGCCTCCCCGATGAGAAAATGTCCAATTAATATCTATTTTTCTCCCTAACTTAATTTTATAGCAGAGTAGAATTGAAAATCAAGTAAAAATATGCATTTTATTATTATTATTATTCTTCATGGTGCTTTTGAGACGTTTGTCTCGCACCATTCACGGTGAACCCTGTAAATTTGTAGGGTGCACCACAGGTCGATGCGTAATTTTAACACACTGTTAGTGGTACGATGTGTTTGAGAAACATAAATGCCCTAGACTATGAAGTTCCATGATGCACCAGTTTTAAAACCATAATTTTTATGGTGGTGCACTTGTTTTTTTTTTTGTAAATTAAGTGGGTCTATTCACATTCATAGTAGAAACATAGATTACATCATGGCATTGAGAGGTGAATATTTTGATAGTCTAGAAGAAGCTGATGAACAACCGACTGAAAAATTAGTCTCACCCTATGGGAAAGAGAATACAGGGAGATGCACATAGGGGAGAGTTTTGCTAACAAAACCATGAGAAAAGATACATTGCTGCTCTGGAAAAAAGGCCATTGGGCCTCGAACACATGGAGAATAACAGAGAAACAAAAAGAGGCCAAAACCAAAATAGAAGAACTAGAGGCCGGGGGAATGCTACACATCAGCTTCATCATTCAAATAGTCTTCAACATTGATAGGTTTGTCCAGTCTCCCTTCATCTGAGCAGAAGATCTGACGACATTGAGTGGAGGGACCATCTTCCTAGTAGTCGGGCTTGGAGGGGTGTTGAGCATATTATTTGACCTTGAGGCTCTGATGGAGGCGTGCCATAGAGCTTCTTTTCAAAATGGCATAGTGGGGGGAGCTTCTATCGATGAAGCGCATGTGGTGCACTCCCTTCACGTACGCGACAAATTTCTCTATCAGGGAATCAATTTTCCACTCAAGCTCTTTGTTACTGTCCGTCTACTCCTGAAGTGTGATGGAAAAAAGTGTCTTGGTATGCCAGTGTAGGTCAATGGTCCTGTTGTAAAAATTCTCCCGTGGCCTGGTTAGACCACGATCCAGGATCTAACTGAGAGAGGCATCGACCGCCTCTGAAGGTGTTTCTCTGCGATGGATGTGGGCGGCAGTTTCCATGTCGGCTATACGCCGCTGCACGACAGGGTCAGTATTGTCAACAAAAGTGCTGGCTGAATTTCTGGATGTGGTCTCAGCCTGAGTGACAAGAGGGCGAGAAGAGTTAGCCCAGAAATATTGGCGGCCATGGCGGGCAGGGGGAGGCAGGTGAGAGCAGCAAGGGGCCATGGAGGCAGGGTGAGGATGAAAAATGGAGGGAGAGGCATAGAGATGAGGGGGGAAGTTGGTTTGAGACAACTTCAGGGGAGGCAGTGTGGAAGCATGGTTCACAGGCCAAACAAATAAGAGTGAGGTATGAACAGGGAGGAGGGAGAAGAAATAGGCGGGCGAGGGGTGCGAAAGCCTGGGTAAGCCATCGGGAGGCATGCCAGATGGATTGTTCGAATCATGCGAGGAATTAATGTTTGGAGTGGGTGCGTACTTCTGAGAGCAGGTCATCGAAGAGCTGCTAGAGGGATCAATCATGGGAAGGAAGGCTAGTGAGGGGTTCATGATTACAATATTGATTGGGAGGGGGAATCGAGGAGGAGGCTGGATCGGCCTACTGAAAATCTAGAATACTTATGCAAAGACATTCCATTTGGACAGTTGGCACCATTATGGAATCCCAATCAGTTGAGGTGAGTCTGTGAGAATCTTCGATGCCGATGTTTTTGAGGGAGTCCGCCAACTTGTTTACCTTTATCCTAACCGCTGAGAAGGATATTCCTTTGGCATTGTCAATATTTTGATTGATCCTATGTATGATTTTTCTTATGCGCCAGTAGTGGGAGACTTTCTAAACGCTACGCCCCTGTTGGATTTTCCAGCAATCTTGGGTAGCGACGATAGAATCTCTTTCTACCAGGAGGGGCCAAAAAATTTGATGTCTGGAAATGTCGAGCCCATGAGCCAGAGCCTGGATTTCAACGACATTCTTGGTGGTGTAACCAATGTTCCCATAGTAAATCTAGAGAATCGTGCCTCTCTGTTTGCGGAAGACCCCTCCGAAACCCACATTTCCAACATTATCCTTGGAAGCTCCGTTATAGTTGAGTTTAATTATGTTGGGATCACGAGGGTGCCAAATAGTCTCAGGAAGGGAGGCCAGGGAAGCAAAGGGATGAGGGAGTTGGAAAAGGGGAGAGAGATTGAGAAGGGAAAGAATGAGGCATTCCTCCTTGGTTGGGGGGGAGGAGGGGTCCGGGAGCTTGGCTATGGAAATGAATTCACACAGGGTTTTCTTGATGAGGTGAAGGATCTATTCTTCATTGTTAGCCAGGTTTTTGAAGATGCAAGAATTAATTTATTTCTAGAGAGCCCAACATATGATGCCCGGGAGAAGGTTCCAAGCCAGATTAATGAGGGGTTGGGAAGAGAAGGAGGTGCGCCAAAGATCAAGGGAGATGAGGATGGAGGAGGGATCACGATCCGAGGCCTTGAAGACAAAGGAAAGCCAATTCCAAGTGTTGGAGGAAAATTAACACTCATTGAGTAAGTGATTGGTAGTTTCAGGGTTGGAATTGCAAAGAGTGCAGATAGATGGACCTATGAAGCTTAGAGACTAGGGATTCCCAGTTTCCTCTCGCAAGGGGTTTATCAGTTAGGGGGTCACCCAAATATTTCAAGGGGAAGTGGCTGAGATGGAAGCCAAGAATATAGGCGATGTTTATTTGAATGGCATTGGATGTGTTTAAGAAAAATAGTTTGGACTTGGCATTGTTAACAGAGGAACCTGAGGCCTGAGCAAAATCATCTAGAATGGCCCTAAAGGCAAGGGCTTCTTTGAAAAAGGGAGTGCCCATGAGGAGCGTATCATCCATTAATTTTTGGTGAGTGGTCGGGGGGTTAGGGGGGTAGAGATTGACACCACTGACATGGCCGTCGGAGGAGGCTGTAGATATGGTGTGGCCCAAACCTTCTGCCATGATAACAAAGAGGAAGGGTGAAAGAGGGTCACCCTATCTGAAGCCCCAAGAGGGGTTGATGATGGCAGAAGGGGAGCCATTGAGAAGGATGGAGAAGAAAGCCCCTGAGACTAAATCCAAGATCCAATTTATGCAGTCCTTGCTAAACCTAAAGGCTACCAGCTTATTCCTTATGTAGTTCCAATTGATTTTATCGAAAGCTTTGGACATATCTAGTTGGATGAGCATACCAAGTTTTCTTTGATCCTTTATGGAGTGGATGACTTCCTGAGAGAGGATGATGCTGTCCAAAATTTTCCTACCCTCAACGTAACTAGTTTGGTGGGGTGAGATGAGAAGCAGAGGAAGAGTTTTGATGCAGTTGGCTAGGAATTTAGAGATGATATTGTAGATAACGTTGCAGAGGGCGATGGGTCGAAACTGATCAGGGGAGTATGCTTTATAAAATTTTGGGATGAGGGTTAGAAAGGTATCATTGAAGGATTTAAGGATGGATCATTTAAGATGAGATTATTATGTCATAAACATTGTCTTTGATCAAAGGACAATAGGCTTTGTAGAAATCTATAGTGAAACCATCTGGACCCGGGGCTTTTCCATTAGGCATGGAATGGACAGTTTCTTCCACTTCAGCCATTGTTATATTTTTTAGCAGCATTTGGTTATTCTCTCTGGTTAAGATAGTGGGGATGTTCCTTGTGATTTTCCTGATGTCTACCTCATTGTCGTGGTTGTTATCCATCAGGATGGCCTCGAAATATTGGTTGAGCTCAGCTTCAATCTCAGTATGAGTGCTTAGGATAAGGCCCTATTGATTTTTTAGACTGAGGATTTTGTTGAATTTTCTGTGCTAGATCATAGATCTTTGAAAGAAGATCGTGTTATTTTCTCCATATTTTAGCCAACTTATTATGGAATTTTGCCTCCAAAGAGTTTCTTCCTAAGCTTCTCGGTCGTCCCATTTTTTTTTTGCAACTCGATTTCCTCCTGCTTTTTTTGCTCTGTCATTCCATGGTGGATGATGTTTTGTTGGAGAGCTTGCATTTTTAGCTCAATTAGATTTCTGTCAGCTATTATGTCTCCAAATTTTTACTTGTTCCAGGCTTTGGGTTCCAGTTTGATGAGCTTTAATATTTTTTGGAAGTTATACATTTTTTTGCCTTGTGAGGAGAGAGGAGTAGACCACCACTCTTTTATTTTGTCCTAAAATTCTGTATGGGTGATCCAGTAAGCTTCAAACCTAAAAGGAGAGTTTTAGGTCTTTCAAAGAGCTTGATGTTGAGAATGATAGGACAGTGATCTGAGCCTACTTGAGGGGTAATGCTTGTTTCTGTTTCTAGGGAGGATAGGAAGAGTTCCTTAGAGAGGAGAAAGTGATCCAACCTTGAGGCTATCTTTCTATCTCTGCCTCCTCTATTGTTCCAAGTGTAAGTTCCATTTTTTGTGAGAGTGTCTATAAGACCAAGATCGTCAATCATGGCTTGAAAGGCTGCAGAGTTAGTGTCCAATATTCAGAGGCCTCCACGATTTTCTCCAAGATTGAGAATCATGTTGAAATCCCCAGCTATGAGACTTAGAGAGTGGCTAAGGGAGATGAGGTGCTTCTTAAGGAAAATAAGCCAGACTACCTGCTCCAAGGCAGATTGAGGGGCATAGACATTAGTGATGCAGATCTTGTATTTAGTGCCAGATATTTGGAGGAAAATGGTGAGAACATGTTTGGAAGAAAGAGATTCATATAAGTGGAATCTGGAATCCTTCCAAAAGGTGGCTAGGTGTCCTGTAGTGCCTGAGGCTGAGATGGCCAGATGGCTGTAGTGATTTCTAAAGCATGAATGATGGATGGAGTACATGTCATTTAAGTTTCTTTTGGTTTCTTGAAGAAGTACAATGTCAGGCTTGTCTGAAGCTATTTTGGATTTCAGGATCCTTTCTTACTAGGACTATTTAGTCCTCTTATATTCCAGGATGTAAAACTCATGATAAAAATTTGGGGGAGAGAAATATCATTCTTACCTTTCCTTCATTGACGAGGCAGATTATGAGCTCCGAGTCTACCCTTTGGTGATGTGTTGGCTGGCTTTGAGATTGGCCATGATTCCTCCTGCTGGGTTTTTCCCTTTGCTTTGTTTCTCTCATTACTTCTGCAAATTTTTTTGTAGAATATAGGCCTCCTCGATTTTTTGTATGTGCTCTATGGGAACTCCTTCTATGCCTTTTGTATTCCAATATTTTGTTATTTTTTACAAGTCCATTCCCATCAAGACTTTCTTGATCGCTCTTTCCTCGGAAGTGGGTATGTCCTGAATGCTCTCCATGTATGTGTCATATTGAGGTATACTGCCCTCCTGTGTGAGAGAAATTGTTGTGTCCATTTCTGTCCATTGTCATTTCCTTCTTTGTAGTCATTTCGTTTTCCTTGCTTTGTTGTCCTGCGTCCTCTTGAAGCTTGGATAGGAGATCAAACTTGTTTTTTTGGGCGAAATTTGGGGGATATTTCTTGATGTTCATTCTTTTTCCTTGCTTGTATTTAATTCCTAGTTTGGTGAATCCTTTTTCATCTCTTTTTATTGCCTAATATTCCTTTGCAGGGGGTTTGTTTTGCGAGCAGTATCTGAAGAGATGCCCATGTTCATGACATTTTCTACAGAGAAAGGGGATGTGCTCATAATCTATCGTTTGGGTCCAGATGTTGTCCCTGAAATTAAATAGAATGCCCTCTGGTAGGGCACCAAAGACGTCTATGTAGGCGTATATGTGAGCATAGGAGATATAGTGCCCATTTTTTGTACCTTCAGACATCTTTATGTATTCTTCGAGTTCATCCCCAATGGCCTTTAGGACTGAGGGAGCCCAGTAATCAGTGGGAAGAGAGTACAACCTAATCCAAACCAAAGCCCTAGTGAAATATTCTTCGTCTGGTGTGAAAGTTTCCTTCCAATATGTCATGTATAGCCCTGCTGAGTTAAATAAGTAAGGGCCGCCTTCAAATATTCTGTCTCTATCTTCCAGGAGAGCAAAGACTACTGTGAAGAAGCCTTTGGATCATAGCTGAAGTTCATTTCCTCCTTTTTGACTCCATTTGGCATGGATCCATCCTTTTAGAGCTCTCCCTATGGGCGAAATGCCCATGAATTTGAAAATAATCATGTGTTCTTGCATGTATTCTCTGTAAATTGCGACATCTGGATCCTGAATGATTATTTTGGGGATTTTTGCTGCCTTGGGGTTGCAAGAATTCAACCTTTTGGCTCCATCATTGGTTGTCATTTTCGACTCAGACCCTATTTCTATAGAGAGGAGGGGATTTTGATTTGCTACATCGATGTCTGGGGAGGCCGCTGTGGTTGTTGCAGTTGCAGTCTTCTGTGGGGGATCAAGAGGACCTTGACCGAGCTGTTTTAGAGGAGGGCTGGGGCGCATCTCAAGGTCGGTGCGAGGGGAGGCAAAAATGTTGGTCAGGAGTGTGTAGAAGGAGATGCCTAGTGATTGAGAGGTCCCAGCGACATGATATCGAAAGGATGGAGCTTGCAGGCCTCCATCCGGCTCCATAGAAGG
Source organism: Pinus albicaulis (assembly GCA_034641835.2). Taxonomy (NCBI): domain Eukaryota; kingdom Viridiplantae; phylum Streptophyta; class Pinopsida; order Pinales; family Pinaceae; genus Pinus; species Pinus albicaulis. Next base: position 947,187,661 of record CM076580.1, on the reverse strand, counting down.
AGCCCCCGAAGAGATCATGCATACTTGTGATGGTAGGGCCTGCAACAGCCAGAGGTTGGGGACGCAGAGTAGCAGGTTGCATAGAGAATTTACTAGCTATGGTGGTGCACCTATTAAAAGTAACTTCCTAGTGCCTTTTTTTTTCCAAATGCACCACTTAATATTAAAAAAAATATAGCTCGATGCATTCGTTAACATGAACGTTGTGGTGTGCTTCGTCGAAATAAAATTAATGCACCGATGTAAAATGTTATGTCGATGCACTACATTTAAAAATAGAAATAAATAATCTTATGTACGTATGCAAAATGAAATAGGTGCATCATGTCGATGTACACACCATTTTCAGTGCAATCCTGTTTTTTGTGGTGCACTGTGTTCGACGCGTTCCTGTTATTTTGGAGCATCGAGGTTGAATTATTATTTTTTAATTGAAATTTATATGTCCATTTTTATAAACACATTTTTCCTTTAATTAAAAAAAGTTATGTTTTATGTATGAGGTTGATGTATTTTATATGTCAATCATGCAAAGATGTTAGGGGAGAGATGATTAAAAATAACAAGAGAAAATAGTTTACCAGTACAATATCATAAGAGAGTGGGAGGCATGAGAGAGGGAGAGGGATTTGTACCCTCTCCCTATTATCGCAACAAAAAAAGGCCTCTTGAGGAATGTAGGTCTCCTTAATTACTATGAGGAGGCTACATCCATGAAGGGGCACTCTGGGTTGTTGGAATGACTAATCCATTGGTGGGATTTCCATCGACAATATTTATGTGCTGGTATTGACATGTGGTTTCATCCCATTGAGGAGGAAATTTATTTTATCACTGACATATCTAGGAGAGGGGAGGATTTTCCCCAGTTCCCTGATAACCCCCATGGTGTTGCGATAGAGATTCAAATTGTGTACTATCAAAGATATGATAGGGATCATGTAGTTTCTCCAGCATATTTCTAGGTGTCTGGTGGATAGATACATATTGCCTCTTTTGATGTAGAGGAGGTTAGGTTCCTATAACTATTAGTGAGCACCATTGCACACCATACTAGTGATGGGAAATGCATTAGTTTCCCTAAATTTTTTTATGTTTATTATTTGGTGAAGAGGCCTCGATGTATCAGATGGTTTCGCATCTTTTTGCAACAATTTTGTATAACTTTAGATAGATGTCATGTTATGATACATGGGAGGGTGAATTTCCATTTTATTTCATAGTTTTTTGGTTTATTTTTTGAGATGTTTTCGAGGACGAGGCCTAGTTTTGACCATTGCCATCCTAGGCTGATGACTGAGGTGCACATGTGCATGTGAGGTGAGATGATGCCCAAGAGGGGCCATTCGGAGTATCCGACTGGGATTTCTGCCGAGGCACTCGGGTTACTGGGCAATGAGTTCAACCACGTGTTCGTCTTGGTGTTGTGTCCTTCCGTGAGGATGGAATGGTGACAATGTACCAACATCCTCTTCACATAGGATGATCCAATAGATGATAGATATAATATTAGTTTTTTATTTAAATTAATCTAGTTTCATTTTATTGTCTTAATTAATTAGAAAAAAATTTAATCTAGAATGTTCTTTTACTTTTTTTACTAATTTTTTTAACGAATTTGTCTAATTATTGTTGTGTAATATATATTTTTTATAAATATGCATATTATTTTGGGTCATTCCTCCTCCCCCACCATATGGAGATACATATATGGCTGAGGCTGTGGAGGATGAGGGATGTCCTGATTAGATACGTGTAGGCATGCGTCCACACCAGAGGAATGCTATTGGATTCAAGATGGAGTTGGGAGACTGTCCCTCTATACTTTTGGTTGAGGAAGTAGTCTGCATTGTGATGGTTTGAGACATTAGGGAAGATCCTATGCTCTTGGAGGTCTAGATAGATTTTTGTGCGATATGATGAGTCTTATGCATCATATCGTCAGAGCTAGAAGGTTTATACTATAATTGAGGAGGGATCACTGCCATGCAACATATATAGAGTATTCGCAAATTAATACCTCATTGAATCATAATGATCAAGATGGTGATCCTTTTGGTAGTACTCCAACTCCTTGGTCTGGCCATGCATCAGATGTTGAAATTTGCAACAAGAAATAGTGAAATTGGAAACCAAAAAGGACAAAAAATACCCACACATTGGTGAGGTTACACACTGGTGAGGAATGTGGTTGTCTAATTTATTTCTCCCTTAAATAAATTGGACAATAAATTGTAATTTCATCTCATAACAACTTGTATCAAATAACTAAGTCATGATGATTGAGTTAGCTCAAGAAATTTTATTGAGGGTATACGATGAGGCATGTAGAGTGATTATAATATTTTTGGGGTCCAGTTGCAGTTAATGCACTAGTGGTGTGCAGGTGTAATCATTTAACTCAATTAATTGAGTTAAATTTAGTTTAACTAGTTCTAACTGAGTGATGAATTAGTGAGAGGTCCATTGAATTAAACTATATTTAATCCAAAAGTAGTGATTAATCAGATAAATGATGATTTTATATTATTATTTTTATGCATGTAAGTTTTGAGGATGACCCAGTTGAGATAGAGGTTAAAGGTAACATAACTATCACTTGTATTTTTAGAGAATTTCCCATGTGCAACTATAAAGCCAGGAGGAAGCCATGATGGATTGTGCAATAAATGAAGGATGATCTTCCTATTTAATAGGTGCCTAATTCTTTAGGAATTGCGTGAGCAAGGAAGACTGAAGGACGGTTGAAAATTGACTATGTGTTTTTCCAGTTTGCCTAGATCTGTGGGAGGCAATTGGCAGATTGTTGGAGAATCTCATGAGATATTAAGCATTGTATTGTTTCATGATTCCTTAATTTATATAATATATGATAGCGTGGTTTTGAGCAGTTTCTTTCCCCAAGAACAACTTGTGTTGTGCGGTTGATTTACTTCTTTCTCTTACTTGCATGTGATTGAGCGATCATGTTTTTTATTACACAAATATAGTAGAGGGATTCAGTATATTGTTTTAGTACATCACAATATCAGATTAAATCCATAGGTATAGAATTTATATAAATTTCTACATGGTAACAGAGCGCCAGGAATCAAAATAGAAGAGAAGAAATTGATTTTGTCTTGAACAGGTTCAAATTTGCAGATTTATTCTTCAGGATCAAAAAACAGATCAAGATGTATTTTAATGGCTTGAGACTCGAAATTGCACTCAAGGGAAATTAAAATTATATTGCATAGAAGGACATGATGGAGGTAGTTCTGGAGGCTAACAGGTTGAAGAATTCATAGATACTGATATTCCAAATCCTGCAACAGTAGATGCCTAACTTCTTGATACATGGGAGAAGAAGGTAGCAAAGGTGAGAAGGATCTTGTTATAGGTATTTCGAGATCATATTGTCTCAAGTATCCATGGGAAGGAAACTGCATATGTTATGTGGAATGCCTTGACATATTTGTTTCAAAATAACAGTGGCCACAAGAACTTGGCACTGAAGGAAAAGCTTAGAAAGATTAAGATGGAGGAGGCTGAGATGGTACCGACATACTTGGAGAAGTTCACTCAATGTCGAGATGAGCTTGGAAGTATTGGTGTGATAGTATCCTGAGATGATTTGGTGAGCCTAACACTTCTAGGCCTTCCCAAGAACTCGAATAATTACCAAGAATATGTGAATGGGAGGGAGAAGTTACCAGACTGGGAGCATTTGTGGTTCGACTTGGTAATATAAGAGATGAGGCGGAGCACCAGAGATGGGGCCTCCAGTACCAACAAAAAATAATATTATGCATTAGATGGAAAAGGAAAGAAGTCTAAGGGAAATAAATCCCAAGGGGAAGAGGGAAAGAGAGACTTGTCCAAGATCAAGTGTTTTCATTTTCATGAGCATGGGCACTATGCTTTGAATTGTCCATAAAATAAGGCAAGCAAGAAGGGGCTTGCAATTGGAGTAGGTGAAGCGCTAGCTTCAAAATTTGAGCTTGATTTTAATCTCATTACATGCATGGACAATAGTACAATGGGATGCATGTGGTATCTAGACAACAGTTTCTCATTCCATATGATGGGTAATAGATATCACTTATGTGACTTGGAGGAGAAGGACCTCCATCAGAAAATAGATTTTGAATCATGGAAAATTTTAGGGGCTAATATTCGCAGGTGGGCTAATTTTCCATGGTTTTTCAAAAAAAAATATTCGCCAATTTATACAATATAGAATTGTTTTACGTTAAAAATCGCCAACATTATATAGAAAAAATATATAATATCATTATAAATTTGATTAACTCTACAAATACATCAATACACATTATATAGTTTACATATTAGGGACTACTGAGATTCGCAAATTTTTTAAACTTCAAGATAATTTTCCATCCTTAAAATTTTCCCTGTTTTGAATATGACGGGAGGTATATTGTTACACGTCATTTTGTCACCATGAAATTTGACTGTCAATATGGATCTATCACCATACATACTCATGCTTCCTTAGAATTAAAACATCTATATTCCTTAACCAAGTCTTGGAAACTGGAAAATATCTCTTAAATACTCTTAAATATGGCCTGTGCACTTTTTGTGGTCACTTCCTGCGCATGCACGGATATTCCTAAGCTTACATGTGGACATATGCGCTCTATTTTCCATTAAAATTACCTGCGCACCCCATTTAAAATAAATTAAAGGTGAAATGTAACTTCTAGAAGCATAGTTGGGCGCATATTATTCCAAATAAAAGCCTCTTGAGTCATGCCAATTTGAGCTATATCCCTCCAATCATGGAACTTATCCCCTTGTATCAAGGAACCTAAAACCCTTAAATTGAGGATCACACCCCTCTATTGGTGAATTTGAAACCTCCTCAATTTATCCTATAAATTGAGCTGAAACTTCAGGGTTAGGGGGTTCACTTATGATAATCTTATGCTAGTCATTATAGAGTCGAAATCCTTTTAAACCAAGGACGAATATTGGAAAGGCATACAAGATAAATCTATACGACATCAAGGCTCGATTGTAAGATTTCTCTTTATATTATTGATAATACATTTGGATACTTTGTCTCATTGTGTTGTTTTCAGATTCATTAAAGCAATGAAAATTATTAATCTCCTTGATCATTAACTTAAGCTGGTATTTGGATTATTACATTCTACAGGCGCTTTTTATTCTTTGCATGTTTGTGATTTTAGGTTCTTCTCAGCATTGAAATTACTTCTTCTTAGTTTTCTCTTGGTTCTTTTTGGTTTAGCAATTTGATTTTTCTAGTTTGATTATGTCTCAATGTTGTTGGGTTTATAAATTTTTAGATCATTTGAATTAGAACACCTTTTGTTTATATCATTGAAATTTTTTGTTAAACCATGCTATGTAAAACACACACACATGAAAGATAAGCATGATATTGGGAATGATATGCATGAGTTGCATTATAATTCATAAATATGCATATATATAATACAATAGGTGAGCCTTGGTTTCCCATTCCAAGTGGTCTCTTGGACTCCATTTTCCATTCACCTTCCACACCTACCCATTAAGGATTAGGTGTCCAACATTCCACCCCTTAATATGAAGGGGTATGTGTGAGTCAAAGAAGAGAGCTGTAATACAAATCTACAAAGTATGCAAGGCAGAACTTAGGCTGAATGAGCTCTCTAAAATATTGGCATAATGATGTGGTTTAAGGATGACCACCAACATTGGAATGCTTAGTGCAGTTCCCAAAACTCTTTCAAATCTGGCAAGAAGCCGAGGTATTCTGCTAGAGGAAGTGTCCCTCATATTTTGAAGAGGGAGATCTTCAACCTAGATGAAGGGAGGTCAACCTGTGATGGTTTAAGGATGGCCACCAACTCTGGAATGCTTGATGCATTTCCTAGAACTCTACCAAAACTGGTAAGAAGCTGAAGTCTTCTGCTAGATGAAGTGTCCCGAATTCTTTAAAGAGGAAGAATATGAACCTCACAAAGATGGTTTAAGGCTGACCACCAACCAAAGGCATGCTCATGGGCATATGTGTCTCTATCTACAACTATGAATCTGGAATGACATATTATGTCTTAGGCTCGCTTGAACTATTGTGTCTCTGGCTATAACTTTGAATTTGGAATGAGAGATTGTTGCTCAGGCTCGCTTGATGTGGCTTTGAAGCTTGTAGATTACCACCATTTCCCCCCATGTCAGGTACAAGGTGAGATAGTGGTGAAAAATCAATTGCAAGATTGTTCAATATTCTAGAACAAGTTCTAACATATGACTTAAACATCTTCTTGGCTATTGATGCCAATTTCCAAGAAGCGATCCATCCAAGATGAATATTTGTTCTTGCAGGAGGCTTGTTTCTGAAGCATATGTGTAAAGAATGGGTGTGCCGACCATAGTGACTGCATGTGTGAAGATAAAAAAAATGATCTTTCATATGGCCAACTCGATCACAGTGTTGGAATTTTTCAATTTTTTCTTGCTGATTTGCAAGAGGAGTAGAATCTCGAATAGTTGTAGGTGAGATATCATGGAGAAATCCGGTACTATGAAATTGAATGGTCCTGGAGTAGTCTGGAATATGAAAGGACAAATCCTTGTCATATCCAAGACCTGTTGTATGCTTGTTATGGACAAGCTCTTCACAAGGTCTGAGGATGGGCTTGGGAAGAGAAGTATGAACATATGCATCTGAATACAAATATTCTTTTGAACTAGGCACTGAATGTGAATCGACTTCCACATTATTGAATATTTGCTTATAGGAGTCTGTTTCAAATTTCTGAATAGAAACAACTTCAGAATGATGACTCCATGGCTGTAATTCTGCTTGCTGAAGTTGAGATTCAAGTTGCAAAAATTCAATCTTCTCATGTTCATTTTGCAGACATGACTTAATGTCAGAAAGATAAGCTTTGTTTATTCTTACTGTGTCATGATTAGAGGAATGTATCAAAGTTTTTACGAAATCTAATACTTCACCAATTCTGGCTATTTTATCCATTGTCAAAATTACACTTAAAAAACTGATCACAACTATGCACAGAGAGATAAAACCTGGGATAATTTTATGAATATATTTTGTAATGATGTATGCTACTACCAGTGAAATTGTAGAAATTTATTAATACTAATAGTATTACCAGACTACCCTAATCTAAAAAAATTAATCTTATGTTAAATACAGAGTCCTTCCACTTAATTCTCTGTGGAAATTAAATCCCCAATTGCAAAACATATGAATAAAATAAATCTCACATAAACACAGTTGTTTAAATGGGAAAGCTTAAAGCTAAAAACCCAAACTATCATATATTATGTATATCAATGAAATAATGTAACAATATCATACAAAGCTTAGTACATCAAGCTCTTAGTACAATCAACAATCATTACACACTGTCATGCAGAAATTTGCATCTCTATGCACCAATTTCTTGCCTCTTGACAGTCTGCCTCCACTGCGCAATCCCTATTGAAGAAGACCCCTGAATGAATTCGAATTGGCCTTGCCTTGACTGCGCAATCCTCATTGGCATCTCCAATGTGTGTCAGATGCATTGAATGCATCACTATAGTCACAACAAATAGTCCATCTCATCCTTTAACCTATCTCTCCACTGGGTCTTCACTGGAACTGACATGCAAGTAGTTAACTGTTGTATTTTTTCAGTTGCAAGTGAGTTATTATTTATGAATTAATTAACTAATTAATTGGATAAACTCTCACTAGTGTATCTTTTAGTTAGAACTAGATACAACTAGCACAACTGAGTTTAACTCACTTAACTGAGTTAAACTAAATAACAACTCCCATAACTACTCTTCCAAATCTGTCACAACTTTGCCACTTCAATTCTAATTGAGTCCTCCATGCATGAGTCACCAACCACCCTAGGAATTGCATAATTCCTTTAGCCCATTGATTTTCCAAATCTATTCACTGAAGTAAAGTGCTACAAGAGAATAAGTTGATATTTATTGTCGGATTATTATTAAGGGCTAATAATAATCGACATGCATCTTTTTTTAGATTGACGATCGATAAATAGACTTCGCCCATTATTATAATAATATAATTTCATCTATTTTTCACATTTGACCAACCATCTACAAATAGCATACTGCAACTTATAGAATATGCTCACCATGTCTAAAAATATACATACACCTAAAAATATCCTACGGGCCCCACTTAGTGAAGATGCTTACTTTTCACTAAGCTCATCATCTTGTTGAATCTCAAAACTCCCTCTCAACAAGATAGGTACTATCCTTCACCCCGATCCTGCCTCTGTGGTATTCGAATTTGCTCTTGCTAAGTGCCTTCGTCAGAATATCTGCATCCTGATCATCCATAGGAATGTACTGAAGCAACATGATCTTCTGCTGCACACAATCTCTAATATGATGATACCAGATATCATCCGTAAAGCCATACAACTTCACCTCATCCATCTGTCTGTACCATAAGCCATACTCAGATGTGCCCTTGAGATATCTCAGGACATGCTTGCTTATCTTCTAAAAGAGCTTGGTAGGCTTAACCATCGCCTGACTAAGTTGGTTCAATGCATAGCATATGTCTGGTCTTGTATTAACTAAATACATGAGCGAACCCACCAACTGTCAATAAACAGTGGCATCCACTACCTCTACCAATGTAGCATCCTATTTTCTCCAATTTCCTCGAAGAGGAGTATCCATGGGCTTGCAGTCCTCCATGTGAAACTTACCAAGTATCTCTCGAGCATACTTGCCTTGAGACAAAAAAAGTTCACCTTCTCCCTACCATATTTCCAATCCAAGGAAATAATGAAGGAGGCCAAAATCCTTCATCTCAAACTCCTTTGCAAGATTTTCCTTGCATGAGTGTATCAACTGCTCATCACCTGTTAGTATTAAATCATCAACATAAAGAACAATGATTACAAGCTTACCCTCCACCATAATTTGGTATAGGTTTGAATTTGCCTCATTCTTGGTGAAGCCAAGTCCTGTGAAAGAGCTATGAATCTGTGTGTACCAAGCACATGGTGCTTACTTCAGCCCATACAATTCTCTTTTGAGTCTGCACACATGTGAGTCGCTGCTAAAGATCTAAAATCCTTCAGGCTGCTCAATGCACACCTCTTCCTCAATGATCCCATTAAGGAACACATTCTTCACATCCATCTGATGAATGTGCCAACCCATCTGTGTTGAGAAAGCAAGGATGGTCCTTATGGAAGAATACTATGTGACAGGTGCAAAGGTTTCTTAATAATCAATACCCTCGACTTGTAAGAAGCCCCAGGCAACAAATCTTGCCTTATACTTATCGATGCTCCCATCAGCAGCTTGCTTTAACTTGTAGATCCATCTTGAACCTACCACTGATTTACCCATCGGCCATGGAAAAATCCTCCAAGCACTGTTTCTAACAATGGAGTCATACTCCTCCACCATGGCATCTACCCATGTGGGCTCCTGCACTGCTTCTTCAAAATAATATGGCTCTGTCACGATACACTTTCTCATGAGAGCCATGTATCCAGTAAATCAGTCAGGTGATTGTCTCTGTTTGCACTCTGATGTATGGACTCCTACATTCTGTGCCGCATCAAGCTCCAGCCTCTCAGCTTCTGTGGTACACTTTCTGCCTGTTCTGATATTTGGTTCTTCATGAGTGGACTCCTCCACTCCATGAATTTCCTCATGTGGCTGATCCACATCTAGAGGCTCATCTTTGGGAACAAGAATTTCCTCCTCTACATGAAAGTGTAGCTCCCTCTCAACCGATAACTTCATGGCCTTCACCTCATTGAATTTTATATCCAGTCGCACCACAGTCATTCGACTATTTGGCAAATACACAAGATAATTATGGGGTGTTTCTGTGTACGCCAAAAATATCCCAACTTCTATAGTCGGCTCCAGCTTCTTCCTGGTGTCCTTTGTCACATGAATGTAAATAGATGAGAAAAAAATGTTCAAATGAGAAATGTCAAGCTTCTTACCAGGTAAAAGCTTCTTGAGGTGTACTCATGCCAAGTACTCTACGAGGACAATGGTTTTTCACATAAACCACAGTGTTGCATGCTTTCGCCCACAAGAGCATTGATAGGCCCTGGTCATGTAACATAGCTCATGCAACACCCATAATAATTCTGTTATTCCTCTCCGTGACCCCATTCTACTGTGGGTTATAAGGTGCTATGAGTTCTCTTTGAATTCTTCTTTGCTACATAATTCTTTGAATTCATTCGAGATATATTCACCACCATTATCGCTCCACAGAGCCTTCACTTGCTTCCTCGACTCCTTCTCCAGCAATGCTTTAAACTCACAAAATTTTGAGAATTTTTCACTCTTCTTCTGCATGAATAATATCCAACATCTATGAGAATATTCATAAAAAAATATAACATAATATATCTGTTTTTCTATTGAAGCAACTGAGAAATGTCCACACACGTTTGTGTGAATTCTCTCCAGGATAACCGATGCATGGTTCTCCTTCTCATGAAAGGTGGTCTTCACAAACTTACCCCTAATACATGCCTTGCACTAATTTTACTGTGCAAGAGTACCCTTGGGAAGTCCAGTATAAATCTGCTGCAAAATATTCAAGGCACCATGGTGAAGATGGCCCATTCTCCTGTGCCATAATTCACCCTCATCCTGGCTCACCACTTCTTTTGCTTTTCCCATCATTGCAGCACATCCATCTACCTCCATCTTGTAGATATTCTTACTCGAATCCCTATCCTCTTAGTTTAACCCGTTGTTTTATGTCGCAAGAAAGATTTTCCGTCGCTGAAAACAATGTCATAACCTCTGTCCTCAAACATAGCAACCGAGACCAAGTTCTTCTTCAGACCTGGAACATGCATAACATCTTTCAACAGAAATGGTTTCCATGAATCCCTATAAAAGGTAATGGTTCCAATGCCAGTCGCACTATATCTACCATCATCTCCCATATTTATATGCATTTGGAGATCCTTCTCCTCCAAGTCACTAAACAACTCCTTGTCTCCCGTCATATCGAAGGAAGCACCACTATCAAGATACCACACTGATCCCATTGTGCTTGAAACCAAGCATGCGATCAAAGAGAAATAAAGTTCAAATTGTGAGGCTAAGGCCTCTCCAGCTGTAGCTCCAACAACCTTCTTGTTCTTCTTTTTCTGTGGGCAGTTCGTGGTGAGATGCCCATGTTTGTGACAGTGAAAACACTTCACCTTGGACAAATCTAGCTTCTTGCCTTTAGCGTAAGATTTTGGATGGAATTTCTTCCCCTTAAATTTCCTTGCTTTGGTATCCAAAGCACAATTCTCTTCATCATCATTCTTCTATGAAGAGCCATCCCTGGTATTCCACCTTATCTCCTCCTGCACAAGATCCAACCAAAGTTGCTCCCAATCCAGTAGTTTCTCACGTCCATTGACAGAGTCTTCATAGCTATGCAAGCTCTTTGGAAGCCCAAGGAGAGCCAAGCTCACTAATTCATCATCCATAGCTATAATTCCCACACTCCCAATCTCATCCCTACATTGGACAAACTTCATGATATATTTTGGAATATTGTCGCCTTCTCCATTTTGATTTTTCTGAGCTTATGTTTCAGTGCCAACTTCCTATGGTCGCTACTGCTTTGGAAAAGATCTATCAAAGCCTTCCACATTGTGAATGGAGTGGATTTCCTGTGAAGGATTGACACAATATGGTCTTTCACACCTTCCAACTGAATTCTTCTTGTCTTTGCTACCTTCTTTTGCCATGCGGAAAGTACATCGCTAGAATTAGGCTTAGGAATATCACTATTGATGAACTCCTTAAGTCCATTATCTTCAAGCACTTCCTCCATCCTATCCTTCCAGGCTATGTATTTCGAGCTACCCTCAAGGGCATACTCCAACCACAACCCATTGAAAGACATTTCAATGAATACTCAACTGTTGCACCAAGAAATTTCTGCAGCAAATTCGAATTGTCCACCAGCACAAATTTCAACACCTCTTCACTATTGCAATGTCCAGTGATTAACATTGCTCTGATACCATGTAGAAATTTATTAATATTGATAGTATTACTGGAATCCCTTGATCTAACAAATTAATCTTATGTTAAATACATAATCCTTCCACTTAATTCTTTGTGGAAATTAAATTGCCAATTGCAAAACATATGAAGAAAATCAATCGCACATAAACATAGTTGTTTAATGGGAAATATTAAAGCTAAAAACCCCAGCTATAATATATTATGTATATCAATGGAATCATGTAACAATCTCATACAAATCTTAGTACATCAAGCTCTCAGTACAATCAACAATTATTACACACTATCATGCATAAATTTTCATCTCTATGCACCAATTTCTTACCTCCTGACAACCTGCCTCCACTGCGCAATCCCTACTGAAGAAGACCCCTGAATGAATTCGAATTGGCCTTGCCTTGACTACGCAATCCTCATTTGCATCTCCAATGTGTGTCAGATGCATTGAATGCATCACTATAGTCACAACAGATAGTCCATTTCATCGTTTCACCTATCTCTCCACTAGATCTCCACTGGAACTGACATGCAAGTGGTTAACTATTGTATTTGTTCAGTTTCAAGTGAGTTATTAGTTATGAATTAATTAACTAATTAATTCACTAAAATCTCACTAGTGTATCTTTCAGTTAGAACTAGATACAACTAGCAAAACTAAGTTTAACTCACTTAACTGAGTTAAAATAAATAACAACTCCCATAACTACTCTTCCAACTCTGTCACAAATTTTCCACTTCAGTTCTAGCTGAGTCCTCCATGCATGAGTCACCAACCACTCTAGGAATTGCGTAATTACTTCAGCCCACTGATTTTCCAAATCTCTTCACAGAAATAAAGTGCTCCAAGATAATAAGTTGATATTTATTGTCGGATTATTATTAAGGGCTAATAATAATCGACATGCATCTTTTTTCGGATTGACGATCTATAAATAGAGTTCGCCCAATATTCTAAAAATAGAATTTCATATTTTTTCCACATTTGACAAACCATCTACAAATAGCATCCTGCAGCTTATAGAATATGCTCACCATGTCTAAAAATAGACATACACCTAAAAATAGCCAGCGGGCCCCACTTAGTCAAGGTGCTTACTTTTCACTAAGCTCATCATCTTGTTGAATCTCAACAGAAATAAGATAATATTTGACTTTGGAATTTATAATCATGCGGTCAAAAACAAACTTGTAGAGGATTTTATTATTTGTAAGTACACTGAGTGGTTGGGTTTGAAAATTCAAAGCCTAGATACACAACTTGAAGATGCAAAAGTGCGTCACCCACTTTGCAAGATCTATTGTGGCATTGGCCTGTGAAAGTGAGTTAGAGGAAAAAAAATTTAGTTTCCAGAAATGGCTGGATGAACATGGCCCCTTTGAAGCAGTCATGGATGGCGCACAAATTTTAAACCTCTTCGAAATTCCCTTTCATATTTGACTGTATCAACTCAACGTATCAACGTTTCAACGTATCAACTCAACGCATAAAGATCAACGACAATGCATCATATGAATTTTGGCAAGTCATACCAACGTTACATATGAACCAAGGAACTCCAACACATATATAAAGCACGTATTGGAGATTATTCAACGCACCAACAGAACTATATTGTAAATCAATCCTTGCTCCAAGTTGGCAGTTAAAATTAGAATTCCAAATTATTCAATGAATATCTACATACAACTTGAAATTTCTCCCCAGCGTCTTGTATAATGTGACCTTCAAATTTCAAGCTAGTTGAATTTCAATATAATTTTAAACTCTCTCATATGTTCTTTCTACTTCCCATGACATCGACTCTCATGTTAAAATAATCTGTCTGGAATGAACATGATGAATGACTAGTATGGAATCGATGGCCCATTTTTATGTTGTTGCAGTTGGCTACATAACAGAGAGAAATTTCCATTTTATAGCATATATCTAAACGTGGAGCATATATCACTATCACAACACAGGTTAAATGATACATATAAACCAAACTCTCAAAATAATTCAACGCAATACTTCACAGTCAACGATGTTGCCATTCCAATGCACATGTAGACTTCAAACCAGTGCAAAGAGAAATAAAAGAGTTTTATCTCATATACCAAGATTTTGAAGGTTTGAACAATTCATGCACCATAAGGACCCATCCAACACTCTCAGTGTTCAACTAGATTCAAGACAATTTAATGTTCCATGTAGAATATGCCACACATAGTATTTGAATGTAGATATTGTGTTTATAGTAGTGGCGATACCCACTGTAGCACACCAAGCAGGCTCACATTCTAGATCATAGAATTTTGCAGAGGAGAGGTAGTTGTGAATGCCGTATGAGGAGAGGTTGTGATGTTGAGGAGGGAGGGAGACTATGTAGAGGAGAGACAGCGAACATGAGGTAGAGGAGGTCGGTGTACTAGGTAATGAACCAAAGTGTGGAGTGGGAAGTGACTCTATGAGTCAAGACTATGTTGAGGAGCATGGGAGAGACCATGGAGGAGTCACTGGTTGACTGTGAGGAGGAGGAATGGATTCAGTTCAGTTGGAAGGTCGAGAGGCCGAGGTGGAAAACGTGGAGTGTTGTCTGTGGAGTGTTCAGAGTGTAGAGCAAGGGGTTCGACGACAGAGGTATGCCAACGGTCTCGGTTGGGATCTACATACTTAACTTGTGAGTAAGGGTTGGCAAGTCATGCGGCCAAGCTGCAAGTTTGATGAATATCATCCTGGGGAGAAAAAGGAGTGTCAGGACTGCATATGGAGGGGAGTAACACTGGTGCAACACTTAGATAGTAGTACAGAATAACACTCAACAAAGATGTATTGTATAAACAGTCACGAAACTAGAATACGACACTTCAACTCTATTAGCTCATTGACCCATGGAATTCACACCACAACTCAACTCCCACTATGATCGGTTCTCCTACAATAGTCTTGACAACAATGCATTCAACGTGCATCTGAAATGGAGGCAACATTATAATGGATTCAACTATACAATTTGTAACAATATGGACAAGGAACGGAAGGATGTTACGACCGGGGAGAGGTAACGAGTTTCCAAAATAGAAGATGCTCTAACACACATAGAAATGACCTTGCAATAAAGCTAGGAAAATGACAGAGATATAGGTAGAGCGCCCAGAGGACAGAGTCAGCAGTAAAGAATGCACATTTTCTATTTTGGAATGTAGACAGCTCAGAGAATGCATCTAGAATTTAGCCGATTCGAGCAGGGCCAATAATTGCCCACTCTGATACCATGTTAAGCCATGCTATGTCAAACAAACACACATGAAAGATAAGCATGAGATTGGGAAAGATATGCATGAGTTGCATTATAATTCATAAATATGCATATATATAATACAATAGGTGACCCTTGGTTTCCCATTCCAAGTGGTCTCTTGGACTCCATTTGTCCATTCGCCTTCCACACCTACCCATTGAGGATTAGGTGTCCAAAATTTTCTCTCCCCTGCATGGTTTTCTTTCATAAAAAGAGCACATGTTTGCACAAGTTCTCAGTTTAATACAGTGTGCACGCGTACTGGTTTTCACTGACTACCTGTGCACCCCCTAATAATTTTTGAAAATATGAATATTCTCTCTCTCTTAAAGTTTGATGACAAATTTCTAGAGGTTCAACCTAACTTATACTAGCTCTTAGAGTCTGTTTGTGAACTCATCTTAATTACCTTAGTGTCTTTTTGAGAAATCATCCCTTTTTTCATTTTCGGGTAGGTTTTCCCTAGTTTGATGAAATTTCTCTATTTGGGAAGACAGATTCACTGCCTAGATCACTATTTTTCTGTTATGTCCCTCTAGAGCTACTAGGTGTCTTGTTATTCCTTCTTATTTGAGTAATTTTTTTTTTCTCATTTGCAAAAACAAAACTTCTAGATAAGTGAAGTATGATTTGTCTCAAAAAGTAGTCTTTGATGAAATTACTTCTACTTGTTAAAGTGAAAAACGATTTATTTCTCTTTCATATAAAATAAATCATGAAAGTAAAATCATAGGTATCATTAATTAGATTATTAGTTAAGAGCTTTCAATTTTTGAAATTTTTTTATAGTTTTTAGGGTTTTCTAGTTGCTTTTTTATTTTGAAGAATTGAAAGATTGGTTTCTCATGAATTTGTATATTTTGGCTTTGAATCAACGAATATTTTCATTACAAAATGATATTGGTTATGATTCAAAATTAAATTGATTCCTTAATGAAAAAGAATTGTTATGGGATGTTTTAGGGAATTTTTACTTCTTGAGTTCAAAAATACCTACTACCTTCCCTTAACTAGGAATTCATGGAAACAAATGAGCGCACATTCATTGTTGATGCATTTAGAGTAATTTTTTGAGTCGGTCACAATGTCATTGATTTTCATTTCCATACCCGTCTGTGTCTGTTAGGGTCCTATAAATTATAGGATCTCAAGGTGATTGAGTATTTTATAGTTGCAATTTCATATTGTACATGAATCTCAATATTCAAATGATTTCCCAAAAAAAAAATATGAAAAAGAAAATAGCGTATGTTGAAAAAGAAAAAGTTGAAAAGAATGAAAGAAAATAAAATAAAACCCCACAAAAGAGTAATAGTGAAAGTGCTGCAAGTCAAAATGCCACTACTGATCAGTCATTTTTTTCAATTTATACAGTTTAAGCATGATTGAACAAGTTTGAATTTCTGTTAAATATGATAGTGAATAAAGATTTACCAAACAATTTAATCTTGGTAAGTCGGTAGCTAGGTAGAAATGAAATTGATTCAACTGTGTAATCTGAATCAATAGTTGAAATAAAAGGATAGAGTAGAATATATTTTCATAAAAAAAAAGATGATATAGGTTTGGTAGTTCAAATGCACCCTACAAAAGAAAAGATGAAAAATGTTAGATTAGAAGGAATCGTAGGTAGAAAAAGGAGGTGCCATTGGAAAATGCATGAAAATTTTATCCTAAATTGCATTGTATAGGTATTTTATATGTCAGAGAAGGAAAAGGGATGAATGTTTATATCCTAAGTTTGAAGATTTGATTCATTTAAAATTTTTCGGGCATCATGTTTTTATTTTCACTAAGTTTTACCCTTGCATATTACTCCACCCAAATTTCATTTATTTCTCAACCCCACTATCCATTCGGGTCACATTGTATTAAATCTCTGCCACTTTTCTTTTCATCTAAACCCATCCTTCTTAATCAGATGAACATACTCACTCTTTGGCCCCCCCTCACTATCCAGATGTTACCATAAGGAGGGGGGGGGGGGGTTCTGAAATTGATGGTTTTCAAGCACAGACCCAATGCGACATGGCAGGCCCTGGCGAGTTCAAACTCCCATCACCAAAGTCACTTACCATGCGCTACCCCCTCTGAAAGCGGTATTCTCCAACAAAAAAAAAACCACCCTCCCGACCGTTATCCATCCGCCTATCCCATTAGGCCACCTCATCCACCCATTGCCCATCTAATCAAATATGATCTCACCCAAATCAATCTGTTGCATAATTAAATGTGTTTAACTTTTAACTGACATACTCGCACCATGAACAACGAGAAATTAGGAAAAACCCTAAAATGTCTTACTCCTGCCTTCTTCAAACTTTACAATGCTCTATAAGTACCATCTCTGCAACTGGTTGTTCATTTATACATGTCAAGCGTAGCATGGAACACTAGCGAACTACAAATTCCAGTGTTTTCTCTTGTTTCATTATCTTTCTCATTCCAATCCTGCCTCTGAACTCTTAAAACCTGCACCATCAACAAAATTAATCATTTATGTAGCTTGAACCAGTCATGCCTCAAAATAATAAAGGTCAAGAACCTTTCAATCCTATGGTTCACCCTCCGATTGACCTGGATCATATTAGCTTTGCAGACAAGGACTTTAAATTCCATGAGACCCTTTGTCAGTTTGATTTATTTGATATTTGTTGTTGGTTAGAGGATAATTTAATATATGGTTTTGATGACATTGGTCTGTGGGACACAAATTTTCCCTAGTACGTCTTCCCTAAAACCCATATTTCCCCAAAATTTATCAGGAGATGCTGTGCCTACTATATCCCTAACCAACGAGCTATTATTGCCCCTACTGGTGAAGTCTTGTTCACAATTAATGCCTAATCCATCATTCAAATGATGCAGGGACCCTCAGAAGAAAACACAACACTGTTTTTTCGATAAGTCCTCATAGACCTATACAAAAATATAGATTTTCTAAGAGAGCCAAAACCCTTGAGTTGTTCTTGATTGAGAATACCCCTTTACCCAAGAAAATACCCCATATCCCTCTTCCTTCTTCCCTGAAAGAACAAAGCAAATAACTATAGTCCTATTATATTTTATTGGATATTAATTTGACCAATGGATAGATGAGGAAATTATAAGCTTTTTGATTATATTGTCCACAGATTCCAAGCCCTCTATCATTTTTAATTTTAGCCAATTCTTAGCTGATAACATCCATGACCAATTTGTGAAATTCCATAGAGAGGGAGTGTTTAAATATACTTATTTCATTGTTTACATGTTCTTATATTTTCAATTAGAAAGGTTTCAATATCCTATGAAGAATATGGATGAAGCTGGACACTCATAGTTTGTAAATTTTTTGGACCACCCTATTGATGAAAGAGTAAGAGGAATATAGCTACAAGAAGTTCATTGAGTTGTTTTTACATCTAGCCATGAGTATTATAAGTGACACAATTGAGCCTAGAATAAGTGAAGATATTAAAAGAATTATGCAGCTTTTAGATCAGGCCAAAACAAGGGACTGGTATTTATACCAGAATTATGCAGAACTGAGAGTATATGGATGTGAATTGCCTCCCTACAAGTTTCCAAAATTCTTCCCAATGAGGATTTTTTCCCTAGACTATATCATACAAATGCTAAATTTTTACGAGGTAGATTTTGTTTCAGCAAATAAGAAATCACAGTTCAGGATCAAGTCCGAAATTGGACAATTTATATGCAACAACGGGGCAACAGTAGAAGAATATGGTAAAAGAAAAAAATAAATGAAATTTTCTCCCATATTTACAAGGTCTTATGATCCATTTTGTGTCATTTCTTAAATGAGGGTGGAAAACAATTCTACACCCTACATTCACACTCAAAGGCCTGAAATAGAACAATTTATGAATCAGACAAAATGGGAAGAGAACACTTTACAGGGGGCAGAGGAGCAGGAAATATCTACTTCAAGATTACAAACCCCTATACCACAACACAAATATATCAAAGAGGATAAGGCAGAAACAAAAAGGAAGAGGAAGTGGAAAGATCAATCATATTTAGTGATTGATACTTCCAATAAATAATTCAAAATGAAGTATAGGAAAAGAGGCAAGATACACATGGACATTGATCAAGGAAAAGAGATAGAGCAGGAGGCCATCATCAACATCATAGATACTCCACGATCTTCTCTAGTGGGAGATCAGCACATCTCCTCCCTACTACCTCAAATACTATTCTAAATTAGCAGCAAGCCCTCTAGACATCCACATGTAGTGCTACCATAGGAGAAAGGGAGAAGACAATGTTTGATACCTTCAGGGAAATCAAACTGAGAAATTAAATTTTGAGGAATAACACTTACACTTAGTTATGGAAGCAAACCTCTAACTCACAAAGTATATTATTATCAACCTTTGATTCAGATAAGGGGAAAATGCACATGGCATTCTTAGAAGCTAAAATTTTAAAACCCAAGATGGAAGCAGACTACAAGCAGAGTTCATTTGAATTCAACATCAAGGACATTCATCCCATCGACAAGATGGAAATGCACAAATAGATAGGTGAAATGATCTCTTCCACATCAACCAAAAAAATAATGAATTTGTCTAAGTTGCAGGTCTCCTTGAGAATTAAAGAAATCATATGGACCGGCATGACTGAAGCCGTGAATATAATCTGGCCATATATCCATATTACTTTTGAGAAAAAGGACTTGATTGAGAAAGCCAATAAGGCCATTTCAGATATAAATAAATAACTTGGAGACATGCCCAATACAGCTAACAAAATCATCAAGTATTTGAATTCTAAAAATAGATATGAACTAGATGATTTGGGAGTACATGACATGACATAAAAAAATTTGGAGGTGAACAAATTCCTTACAAAAAGGAAATTAGTGCAACAACTTGAAGAAAAATGTAATGGATTGGAAATTGCAGTCACCGGGTTTTTCAACAGAATTGAGGCATTAACTAAGAGGGGATTTCCTTCTCTGTTGGTTGTCAATGAAAAAATAATAGCCAAAGATGATTATGTGAAGAAGCTCAAGGAAATTGTAAAGGACACAAATTTTTTTTCAAACATTAAAGGTGCTATGATAGGTAGAGATTTTCTAGAAGCTATGAGAAATGATGTTTCCATCCAGCATGAGATAAAGAATATCTGTGTGGTTAAACCCAAATTTTCTAGATACACAGAGGTGGCTGAGATCTATCGAAGGGTCAAAAATATAATTATTCTAGACGAGGATTAGTGGGAAAATATGTGCGAGTACTAGGAGGATTAAATAGTAGCTACAACCAACACAATAGCCAACGCATCAAACAGTTAGATCATGCATCAAACAACTAGATCATGCAACAAATGTTTCCCAAACAAAAGTTCCAGATGTCCATATATCTTCAAACGACTCCACCTTTTTGGGTCACGTTGGTCAAATATTGTCATGTTGTAATTAATAAAAAAATATATATTTTTTTGATATGACATTATTTGTAGAATCAATTTAAATACTTCATGCATTCGAAGTATCAGGGGTTGGACTCTGATCATTGTAATATCATTGTAATATTTTTCTATTGAGCATTGTACTTTTTAGAGTTGCTGATATGTCAATAAAGAAGACCATGCACGTGATACTTGTGATATATGTTATTGGTGCTATTTTTCCTTTGTGACAGTTATTTCCATTGTTTTTCCTTACCATGTATTAATTTAATATAATTTTAAAAGAGAATGTGAAGAATAAGATTTGTCATTTGAACACCTTATTTTTGGCACCATTGCTTCATTTCATAATTCATTTAGAGTTAAGTACCCAATAACTGTAAATAACTTTCCCTATGACTACTGTTTGAAAATTTGATGCAACGTATATCCTTTATCTAACTCCATAGGCCAATGGAAAAGAATTAATTCAAAAATATCACCTATCCAACTGATCAAAACAACAAACAACAATTCAACAATATCATAACTAACCTAATTAAAATTAAGGAAACAAAGCTAAATTATAAACAAAGAGCCCTTTTTGAAGCTGGCAGGGCTAGATCCTAGCTTTAAAATTTGTTTGATGTTGTCCTATATAATTATTCTTGAAAAATATTAAAATTATAGAACGGTAACATAGTGGCGACTCCACTAGGGAGAATGAATTGAAAAAATTGTTATTTCTTTTGAATTCTGAAACCCTGTTTTATAAAACTGTGTATGATAAAAATATTTCAAAAATATTGGGTTTCTTTCATTTCTGTAAATAACTAGAGTGTGTATGCCTTAGGTTTTAGTTCTGGCTCCCAAAAGAGCTTACACTAGATCTCATCCTCACCCAAATCCTGTAACTTTAGTGTATGATCCTAAAATAATTTTAAGAAAAACCAGAAAAAAGAGAATCCATGGAGAAATAACCGCATTTCTAGAAAAAATTCTCTTCCTGAAAATTTTGACACTATACAGGACATTGAATTTGACTTAGACTTCAAACAAGGTTTATTTAGGACTAAATCTGGGTAGATAAGAAAATACTTGATCCATCAGTTTTACATCAGAGTCCAGTTAGAGAAGTTTCTTCATAAACTGAATCTGACCTTCAACTTATATAGGATTTTGATGACATTCAAGATTTGGTAACAAGATTTACGTCAACAGTTAAAGACGCTTATCTTCAACAATCAATTGAATTATCTGATTTAAACGTAGCAGCCTCGTTTACAGTTTCTTAGTATGCACACCCTAAGTGAGCTAGTCCTACTACTTTGGTGAATTCCACCACTTATCCTTTCTTTCCTCATAAAAATAAAGAAACCCCATCACATCTACATCTTTCCATTATCCACCCTACTTCACCTACTGCTCATTTTCCCCACTTATCATTAATCCTCCTCTAGTTCCTCCTACACCAATCATGGCAGCAAGGAATTCTCCATTGGTGTTACCTGCACCTCTTGCCAACATGCCACAGGATTATTCGTCAAAAATTCCACAATTTTATGGAACTTGTCCTTTAACAACCCAACAACATATCGACAAGATGAATGACCATTTTGACCTGCAAGAAGTAGATGATGAGAGTGCTAAGTTAAGAATGTTTGCTCAAAGTTTAAGTGTATAAGTAAGGAAATGGTTTAAAGGTTTGAATGAAAACAATATTAATGATCTTCCTGTATTCCATCAGACATTCCTTAATAGGCGGGAATTCAAGAAAAACCCTGTTCAAATTTTATCTGAATATGAAAGCATTAGGAGGGTTCCATGAGAAAGTGTTCAGGATTATTGCACTAGATTCAATAGTTTATATAATGAATTTATTTCTCACATAAAACCCCCATTCCCAGATGGTTTTAAGCCAAATTTTTTTTACCAAATCAAAGAGAGAAATTCATTAACATTAGAAGAAATCCAAATGGATGCAGTGAGCGTAGAAGCCAATCTGTTAGCAAAGAGAGCTAGAATGAGAAATGAGAGAAGAGTTACCGTAAGAGAAGAACCTACAACATCCTCAGCTGATTCCAAAATAGATACCTTGACAAGAACTATAGAAAGAATGATTGAGAGGATTAGCCTATACGAGAGGACTTATCCTAGAGAAAACCAACCTTTACCTCAAAATCGTAATCAAAATCCCAGAAGAAATCCTCCTCAAATAAGATAAAGAGAACAGATAGGACCTGATCAGTAGATTAGGCCTCCATTTCAGGAGAATTATGCTGATGAAGAAGGGGAAATAGTTGAACTGGTAGAATAAAACCAAATAAATGTAATGGGTGTAAATGAATATGATACTGATTTTCTCACTTGGGAGGAACAAGAATAATTCTTGTTGACCCAAAATGAGATTGAAGCTGAAGAGTCTGATGAGTACAAACAAGGAATTGAAAATTCCATCATGGAAGTCCATAGGTAGTACAGTCTTAGGAGCAAGAAAAATTTAGACACCTCCAGTAAAAAGAACACTGAAAAATCTACCAAAAAATTCTCTGAATCTAATCCTAAGAAAAGTATAGAAAGTCCTAAGAAAGGTGTATATAATTCAGGAAACAAGACCACAAAAATCCCTGCTAAAAGGATAGTTGATAATTATTCCAAAACTACACAAGATGATGTGCCTACCACTAGTCAACAAACATAACTTGCCACAAAGGTAGTTGCTGAAAATTCTGATTCTTCAAATCTGCTTAAGAGCCAAACACCATTCAATATTGAAAATGAACTTGCCAAAATAAAAATTTCTATTCCCTTAACTGAATTAAGAAACACAAATGTGTATATGACTTAGGTCATGAAATCATTAAACATAGGGGAAAACAGAGATACAGTCAATTTGAATGATGATCGACCTAAACTTTTTTTTGGACCAGAAGTTGATCGTAAACCACAAGAAGGAGGTGTTCCTCCATTTTATGTCAGTCTCAATGTTCATGACAAGATTATCCACAATGCAATGTTGGATTCCAGTGAATCTCATAATTTAATGCCAAAAGATGTTATGGAGAAACTTGGCCTTGAAATTACTAGGCCTTACAAAGACTTATATTCATTTGATTCTAGAAAAGTTAGATGTTTAGGTCTTATTAAATATATTTGTGTCACTTTAGCTCAAATCCAAGCTAAGAGTATAGTAACGGAAATAGTAGTAGCAGACATTCCTCCTAAGTATGACATGTTGTCACGCTCATGGGGAGAAAAGTTACAAGGAACCCTTCAAATGGACATGTCTTATGCCACAATACCAATATTTTGTCAAAAGAGAAGATTGTATAGGTAAACCTTTATGAAGTATATGGTGAGTAGCCAAGAGAAACCACATAACTACCCCCTTTACTCTGTTCATTTTTACCTTGACTCTTTCATTCTTTATAATGATGGAGACATTGATACATAAGTTACCAAGGTAGAAAATAATTCTATTGAAAAAGAGTAAAATCTAATGCAAATGGTACCACAAAAGACTGAAATTGAGCCTTTTTGGAGCATGAGTTTTGATGGCTCATGTGGCGAAGCAGACTCAGGGGCTGGTATTTGGGTGAGAAATACAGAGAATAATCATGTAGAAGGTCACTCCTACAAACTTAACTTTCAGTGCACTAATAACATAGTAGAATATGAGGCACTTCTCTTAGGGTTACAATTGCTGAAAGGTTGGGAGCTAAAAGAATTTATGTTCATGGAGATTTTGAATTAATCATAAAACAAATCAAAGGAAAATATGCTGCAAAAAATCCTAGATTGAGAGCATACAGAAATGTAGTGCTTGAATTTCTAAGAACTTTTGATGAATTTGATCTTGTTGTCATTCAACAAAATTAGAATATCCTAGCTAATGGTTTGGCTTTTTCAACAAGCACTTGTAAGTTGCCTTATCCCAACATACAATACACAGTGGAAGTTAAACATCGTCGAGTTGGACCTGATAACATGAGATATTAACAAGTATTTGGGAATGAAAAAAAAATTGAAATTTTCTTGCAGTCAAAGGATGAGTTTGAAGATAGTAGTATAGATTTATATTGTGAATTATAAAGTCAAACTGATGTACATGTTCGTATAGATAAATGGTTTGATGTCTCTGATGTAAGAATTTCAAAAAATAAAAGTGTACATAAACCAGAATTACATGAAAAAGACCTAGAGAAAGAGGATTTGAAGTACTTTAGCTCAAGGATAATGTCCTATCTAGAGGTCTTGTCCCCTTAGAAGAAATTTTTTATTTCAATTATGATTTCAAGAACTTTTAGAAGAGTGTAACATAGGTAGTGAACAAAATCCCAAAATGATAAAACAGTTAAAATCACTGCCTATTGTTACGAAACAAATGAACATAGCCTTGTTTAAAGAATTCATAGATGTTTTTGCATGGAGTTATGAAGATCTGAAAGCCTATGACACTAATATCATACAACATAAAATACCAATCAAATAAGATAAAAAACCATTTAAACAAAAACTGCAAAGGATAAATCCCATCCTAATGCCTTTGATTGAAAAAGAATTAAAGAAAATGTATGATGCTAAAATCATATTTCCTATTAGATATTCTGTTGGACGGATAAGTCGTTCTTGCGGACAAGATAGACCTCCCAAGTGTCTTACGGACAACTAGCAACAAATAGACAATTAAATCTATCTTTCTCTAGATATATCGCGATTCATAATTAAATGTTATAAAGGTTTTACGATCTTACCTTTGATCCAACGCTTGTTTGTTGTAGTTGTCCTTTAGTCACCTGAAAGAGTTGCCTTCGAAGATCTGCAATCACAAACAAACAAACATCAAATAGCACCTACATAGGATATATTCATAAATCATATCTATTATGGTGATCAAGGAATCCATAAAACAAACCAATCAATTCACAGCTTATTGAGAAAAAAAGACTCAATTGTATTAACTTTGAATAGTAAGAAAAACCTTACAACCGTGTCCGCCTTTATGTTGTACAAGTCTTCCTGGGTTCCAAAGCAGGATTCTCCTTTTTTCTGACAAACCTTGTACTCTTCCAACTTAGATACATGCAGGTATGTAATCTTTGCCACATAAAATCTCAGCTAAAAGGGTCTAAGTTCCAATAACACTTCACCTCAAATAATACTAAAGCTTGAACTCATCAATTGTAACCCTTTGAAGCTGCCTTATGCCTCTTTTTATAGTGAAAGAGAGGAGGTTACAACTTCAAACAAGAAGGGATAGAATCCTCCTTCAAGGGGATTAGTTCCTTACATCAAGGGGTTAGCTCCTTAATGGATGGGATGCATGAACCTGAAAAGAGCGGACTTTCCACTGCAGGAATGTTTCTAGAAGCTTCCAAAAATGACTCAAACTGAGCTTCTAGATTTTACTTGTGCCTTTTTTATCTTTTACAGGGGTCTGCATCCTTAATGAATAAAATGTGCGTTTGGCTCCGCAAGATTTATAGCCAAAAGGTGCGGCACCGTAGGCAATGTTAAGAGAAAGTGTGGTACAAGTGTTTTTAAGAATTTTATGAGATTTTCTCTTAATTTCAAGGCTTGACTTTAGGAAATTTGATGTTGTAGAATTTTAAGGGAGTACTTAAAATGTCATGGTGACAAATTTTAGTGTAACAAATTGCCCCCTAAAGTGCGAAGTTTGAGAGCATTCGAAGAGTGATGTGATTTATCATTTCAAGGATTAGCTTGTGGAAACCCCAGTCGGAACCCTGTAAAAACATTCAATGCAAAACACACACACACACACACACACACACACACACACACACACATATATATATCATCGCCGAGGTAGGCATTCCCATACTCAGATCAAAACTAACTAAATTTGTTCTGATATAGAAATGATTTTAATATTACATCAATAGTGTAGACACAGCATGGACGCAGCCATCTATAATGAATATTCTACTACATAATGAATAATAAAACTCCTTGCAGCCTGGATGGTGGAAACTAGATCTAGGGTCTTGATTTCTGCTTCCCGAACTAGTACGGTTCTATCCATGAGATTAAATGTGTTGAAGTCGAACATGGTAGAACCCACTTGATTACCAGTCAATGATGTGAAATGTTAACAAGTGTGAGAGAAACCACCAATAATGACAATGGGTCTCAAAGTACTCAGTAAAATCCATGAAATGTGAATAAGTGATCTGAAGTCGAACACTTCACGGAATCGTTTGATCGAAGGTCAATGATGCAACCTGTCATCGAAGGCGAGAAACCTATTATTAAGGCATGCATATTCGAAGGTATTGACAGATTCTAGATCAACTTCCTAGATGATGAGCTATCGTCAATAGAAAGTGATCCGTCGTAAGCAAGCTCACGACACGAAACCATAGATCAAGTTTTGAAGAAATATTTTGCAACGACTGACTCAGTGATGGTCAACGTGAATGGAGACAAATGTTTGCAAATGAATGGTTTGTTTGACTATCCTCTTGAACACATAATGACACTGCCGATGGTTTGGTGACAGTTTCCCTAAGCTAATACCCAGAAACCGGCTGAAGACCTTCAATGTAGTTTGATTAACTGATAGGTAAAGGATTTTCCCAACCCAAATAGAAGTGTGACAAAAAGTGTCGTGTTCAAGAGTGTTTTACTGATTTTAAATCAAAGTGTAACAAATGGATTCATTTTCTCTCTTTTTCCCCCACCATTTCTGGCAAGTACCTATTTATTTTTGACAAGCTTGAGGAGGATAACATTTTCTTGTTTATAAGCTCATCCTTCAGATGAGTCCAACTTAGTTTAAATTGAACCCTAAGAAATTGACAGGTCCTTTACTATTAAATTTTAACGAGTCCAGTATAGGAGAAACTCGGTGTTTTTCATTTTTAGGGAGTCAGAAGAAAAAACTTAAGAAAACTCCATGGGTGTCCTTTTTCGTAAATTTAGTCGCTTAGGCCCGAAAAAGGATAAAATAATGTAAGAGAGAACTCTATTGACCATGATTAGTCAACGTATACCTTTTTTGTAAATAGTCCATTTCAGTTCGGAAAAGGGGTAAACTTATACTAAAGGGATGACTGTTCATTTCCTTTAACGAGTTCGAATAGTCAAGTACTCAGCAATATTTTTATTTTAAGAGAGTCTGAAAAGGGCTTAAAAGAGGACTCCAAGGTTTCTCTTTTTCGTAATTTTCAAGATTCTGAAAAAGTGATAAAAGTATACTCAGTAGTTTCGCTTTTTCTGTAAATTTTAATGAGTTCGAAAAAGTAATAAAAATGTACTCATATGGCCGAATTTCAATTTAATTAATGAGCAGGAAAAGACGGGAAGAAATTGACATTTTCATGTGTTTTACGAGAATGAAAGATAGCAAAATAATCTCGGGATTTTCATGAGTTTAACAAGTCTTGAAAATAATAACCGAAATGGACTCAAGATAGGTTTCATTCAAGACTCAAGATAGGTTTCATTTTTATACAAGCTTGAAACATAGGAAAAATTATGCTTGGAAAAGGGTTTGTTTCATTTTTACACAAGGTTGAAATGTAGGAAAACTATGCTTAAAAGTGTTGTGTTTCATTTTTACACAAGCTTGAAATAGAGAAAATTGTGCTTGAGATTGGTTTGTTTCATTTTTACTCAAGCTTGAAACAAAGGAAAAATCATGCTTGAGATAAGTTTTTAATGCCCCCCAAGCGTAACTGCTAGAGTGCATGCTCCCCAGCTTCATTTCATTCAACTAATTAGACTACTGGTAATTAATAGCTGGATGGAATGAAGGTTCATTTACGAGATCATATGAAAGACCCAACCTAAAACAATAAGAAATTTATGCAAAAACTGAAATAACTAACCTAAATATACGACTTAACATTTATGATATCTAGTCAAAGACTCGACTCAATTAGGGGAGGATTTGTTTCATTTTTTAACGAGCTTGACACAGGAAAATAACTATGCTCATGGAAAAGTGTTTCATTTTTTAACGAGGTTGACATAGTAACAGGAACTATCCTCACCTACATGTTTCATTTTTTAACAAGGTTGACACAGTAAAAGAACTGTCCTCAAATCTACTCTCTACATTATTCCTATATAACCTATTGATTCATTTTTTAATGAGGTTGACACATGAAAAGAACTGTCCTCATGGCCCACTGATTCATTTTTTAACGAGGTTGACACAGTAAAAGGAACTTTCCTCTTGATCCACTGATTCATTTTTAACAAGGTTGACACAATAAAAGGAACTTTCCTCATACCTGATTCGTTTTTTTACGAGGTTGAATCAGTAACAGGAACCATCCTCAGAAACTACTTATTTCTAATCTATCAATCTACTCTCTATAATCTACCTACTGATTCATTTTTTAAATGAGGTTGACACAGGAAAATAACTGTCCTCATACCTGATTCATTTTTTAACGAGGTTGACTCAGTAACAGGAACTATCCTCTGACCAACTGATTCATTTTTTAACGAGGTTGACATAATAAAGGAACTATCCTCGTAAGAATCTGTTTCATTTTTTAACGAGGTTGACATAGGAAAAGAAATTTCCTCTTGGAAGCTTGTTTCATTTTTTTTAACGAGCTTGAAACAAGAAAAGGAACTATGCTCTCGACTAACTGAATCATTTTTTAATGAGGTTGACACAGTAAAAGGAACTATCCTCATAGTGTCTTGATCATGTCTTCCAACTGGAAGAAACACATGTCAATGGACACACCTTGATCATGGCTTCCAAGAGGTCTTCATCAGAAGGAAGAATAGTTCTATGGAAGGAACACATGTCAAGGGACTCAAAAGGGATAAGAACATCACGTTCAAATAATCCCATAGAGTTTTCCATGTCAATTACCAAATCTAAGTCAAAGGAAGATGATCAAACAGTGAGAGGCTCGCTTGCATCGGTAACTGAAAAAATGGGACTGGTTGCCACATAATTAACCCGTTGTGGGGTAGATACCACTTTAGTATAAAGAACATTTAGGGGTGTCGGATTATTGGCAGTCGAATCAAGACTAGGGAATGGAAGCTGGTCAACAGTCACAATATTTCCATTGTGAGGGAAAGACATCACGCGAAAGAGTGTCGATACGACAGCTTTCATTGCATAGACATAGTCTCGCCCAAGGAGTAAATTGAAATCCAAGGGGCCTCGAACTACCATAAGATCAATATAGATAGTTTTACCTTCCAAAGTAATAGAAAACTTAGGAAGGATCCCTAAAGGTTCACTAATGGTTCTGTTAAAAGCTTTCAGAATCTGTGTAACAGGCACAAGCTGAGGGGAACCCAAAGCTTTCCAAGAAGTTGAGGATAAAATGCTAGTAGAAGCACCTTCATCTACATGTGTGCAACATATATTCTTACGACAAGCCTACACAATTATTTGGAAAGGGATGGAGGAAGGAAGACGAGGTTTTGTCAGTCTATTCCAATCAAAGGAAACGATCTCGGTACTTAGAGGGGGTTATGTAGGAACAGCTGAAATGCCCCCCGACTTAGATGAATCTGATGTAACAAGAAGAACCGAAGCAGTATGAAGTTCACTCTCTTTAGGGAGAGTGGGATCGCTTGAATGTGAAATCGAATCGACCACTTGATCAACTAATGGATCATCAACCTGAGTGATATGAGTTTCACTCTGCAATGGAAGAGTGGGATTGACTGTACTTGGAATTATATCAATCCCTCCATCAATTTATGGTAGGTTGGGAGAAATTTGATGGTAACCAGTTGGAAGTTCTTGTTGTGGAACAATAAGGTTTTCCAACAATTTTGAGGCTTCATCCATGTGAGGGAAAATGTGATTTTGATGAATCCCTTTGCATAACCTACAAGGAAACCTAACTTTACCCTTTTTCCCAGGAACCTAACTATCACTGGTTGATGGATCAATTGTAAGTTGACAAGATTTTTCTGACCATACTTCCAAGACCTTTGGAATACCAGGACAATTGATAAGGAAGTGGTCACCCTTACAAAGCCTACAAGGGTATTTGGGTTTACGATGCATGTTGGAGGTTTCCTTAACACTACTGGCATTTACAACCATGGTTGGTTGGTTGACTTCTTTCTTATCTTTCTTCTTCTTCTTATTAGTCACCTGGTTACTAGCGTCAAGGATTTTACCAAGCGAAGAGGAAGAAACGGAGTAAGACATATTGGGCGAATAAGGTAAAGGGTAGTTGGTGATGTTGAGATGGTGAACTCTGTTGGGGTGAAGCATTCAATTGAGGTGGAACAATTGGAGTATTTGGGGCCAACGAAGTTGAAAATAACCATATCGGTAACCTATTGTAAATCCAGGTAATGAAAATGTAGCCATATAAGGAGGACCAACATTTCCAAAGCAAGGAAAAGTATTAGGATTCTCGTTAAGAGGGGTTCCTTGGTTGGTAAATTCTAGAACAGTTTCCATTATATTCAACTTCAGTGAATTTTATTAACAATTTAAAACTAAAATTAACAATTCAAAATTCACAACTAACAATTAAAATTCACAATTCACACCTATGGTCTCTAAAAGTAAAAACAAACAAATTAACACACGCTATCAAATCTAGGAGTCAAACCACACACAAACAGTAGATTCTCACACTAAAAACACTAGTTGGTGATGAAATCCAACATCGTAGAATTTTAATGCAGAAATGGCGGTTGGAACAGTTACCCCGACAACCTGCTTAATGAAACAGACCGGTGCAAGTTTCTCCACTATGCCATCTCGAGTGAATATAACCCTCCAGAGAGTCCAAGTGAGCCTAGTCGACGTCTGTTCCAGGTACAGTGGGATCTTCCCTCCACCGTCACCTTGGGAAAGAATCCTAAAGTTTATGGCCACTAAGTTTACCAATAGAAAAAAATATACTTGGGGGAATAGTCTACGATCCGACACACACACAAGGGCAGAGTAACAAAGCTCAATCCCCTTGAAGGCCCCTTGACATAATCCAAGGTTTACCGAAAAGTGACCCTAGGCTCCTCGATAATGGTCAATCTGAGGTTTACCATTGTTAATACGTGTATATCTTCTATCGTTCCAAATGAGGAAGGATTGATTACCTCACTGGTTCAGATATGATCTCGTGCTTGACTTCTTTAGGAGGAGCTTCCCAGAGCATACATGCAACAATTGGAATTTTTCCTACCGCAAGATCGACTACTTGTTTGCTTTAGTTTCTTTGTAAAGTTAACTACAACCTATTCCAAAGCACTAATCCTGAGCTAGATTGATGGAAAGAGCCCTAAAAATGTAAAAATTACTAGATGAATTTTAATTAAGCGCTCTTTTATTTAGGATGTTATTACTCAAAGGGTAAATGAATACGAAACCACTGGTGTTATGAATCGATCCAAAACTGAATGCAATTGAATATGATAATGTAATATTTTCAATTCGATGAATCCTAATTAAAGTAGGGAGAGAGTTTCCATTCACTTCCAACAATGCAAAAAAATGACCAATAAGAGAAAATATAACAAATTCTCTAATGCACTAATTTCATCAAGAAAAACTAATGCTAATCAATTCCATATATTTTTATTTTTGTGTTTTTAAAACAAGCATAAAAACATGTAAATTCAAATTAAAGAAACTGATCTAGATCTACGATTGATTTTTTCAAAATATAAACTATGCAATTGTAATCTATGCACAATTCACTTGAAAAGTATGCAAATGTAATCTATGCACATTTTTCATTCACATTCTGAAAATGAGAATTCTAATTATGCAAATGTGATCTATGCAAGAGAATTCTCAAACAAAATATGATTCTAATGTAATATAAGAACCAATCAAGTGTAAGTAAAAAAAATTGGGTGAGAGTTCCAAAGATCAAAAAATAAAAACACTCAAAGGCGATTAACACTCATACACAATTTAGCTCCCCCTGGTGAATGAGGGGGAATTTTTTTTGCAAAAACAAAAGAAAAAAGATGCAAAATTGTGAAAATGCTGAGACAAACCTCCAAGTAAAGACCAAAGGAAATAAAATTAAGAAATTCTCAAAAAAGAGATTCAAAACACCTAATTAACTTAACGAAGATTGATGAGATGAAAAATTTGCTAAAAGAAACTCATAAACAAGGATTTTTGACAGAAAAATATAGATCTGGGTAGATACTAAGAATCCTAAATTAAATCTAGACTAAGCCTGAAAAGGAAATTTTAAGTTTTCATAAAATTTTCCCAGGGTCCACAGGCTCTAGAGTAAATAGGTGTGGTATCACACTGGTTACTCAAGAAAATTATGGAGATGACCGCACTATGCGTGAATGCAAAGTGTGGAGATTAGAAAACTTCAAGAAAACAAAAGTTTTCAAAACTTTTCAAAGTATATAAAAATTAAACTGAGCCACCCAAACCAATATACATCAATCAAGAACCAGAAAAATCATTTTCTCAAGTCAAAACAAAAGGAAATCCAAAAATCCAATCATTCCCCAGCGGAGTCACCAATTTGTTGGACAGAAAAGTCGTTCTTGCAGAGAAGACATACCTCCCAAGTGTCCTACGGACAACTAGCAACAAACGGGCAATTAAATCTATCTTTCTCTAGATATATCACAATTCATAATTAAATGTTATAAATGTTTTACAATCTTACCTTTGATCCAACGATTGTTTGTAGTAGTCGTCCTTCAGTCGCCCAAAAGAGCTGCCTTCAAAGATCTTCAATCACAAACAAAAAAACATCAAATAACACCTCGATAGGATATATTCATAAATCATATCTATTATGGTGATCAAGGAATCTGTAAAATAAACCAATCAATTGAAAGCTTATTGAGAAAAAAAAACTTATTTGTATTAACTTTGAATAGCAAGAAAAACCTTACAACTGTGTTCACCTTGATTTTGTATAGGTCTTCATGGGGTCTGAAGCAGGAATCTACTTTACTTTGACAAACCTTGCACTCTTCCAACCGAGATACATACAAGTATGTAATCTTTCCCAAATAAAATCTCAGCTAAAAGGGTCCAAGTTCCAACAACACTTCACCTCAAATAATACTAAAGCTTGAACTCATCAATTGTAACCCTTTGAGGTTGCCTTATGCCTATTTTTATAGTGAAAGAGAGGAGGTTATAGCTCCAAACAAGAAGGGATAGAATCCTCCTTCGAGGGGATTATTTCCTTACATCAAGGGGTTAGCTCCTTAATCGATGGGATGCATGAACCTGAAAAGAGCGGACTTTCCACCGCATGAATGTTTCTATAAGCTTCCAAAATTGACTCAAAATGAGCTTCTAGATTTTACTTGCACCTTTTTTATCTTTTACAGGGGTCTGCACCCTTAATGAATAAAAAGTGTGTTTGGCTCCACAAGATTTATAGCCAAAAGGTGCGGCATCACAGGCAATGTTAAGGAAAGTGCAGTACAAGTGTTTTTAAGACTTTTATGAGATTTTCTCTTAATTTCAAGGCTTAACTTTAGGAACTTTGATGTTTTAGACTTCTAAGGGAGTACTTTAAATTTCATGGTGACAAATTTCAGTGTAAAATATTCTAAATGGGTATCTACCATTGTGCCTACAAGAAAAAAAAAAAGAGAAACCATATTATGCATTGACTTTAGAAATATAAACAAGGTCTCCTTAAAATATAACTACCCATTACCGAAAATGGATCACATATTAAAAAGGGTAGTAGGATCTAGTAGGATTTCTTTATTAAATGGTTTCTCAAGTTATAACCAAGTTTGAGTGCATCCTGATGATCAAGATAAAACTATCTTCACTACTCCATGGGGAAATTTCATGTATGCGAAAATGCCCTTTGGGTTGATGAATGTTGGAGCCACTTTCCAGAGAGCAATGGATATTTCTTTTTTTTGATGAAATTGGGCATTTCATTGTGATTTATCTTGATGACGTTACTGGCTATTCGAAAACTGATAAGTAACACTTGGCACATCTAAGAAGAGTCTTTGAAAAATGTAGAAGGTTAGGCATCTTATTAAATCCTAAGAAGACACTTTTTGGTCTTGAATAAGGAAAGCTTCTTTGTCATATTATTTCTAAGGATGGTATTAGGATTTATCCTAGCAGGATTGAAGGTATACTTAAAATCATCCACCCAAGAAACCTCAAATAACTTCAGTCTTTTATTGGTAAAATCATTTTCCTAAGGAGATTCATTCCTAGCCTTGCAAAAATTCTTAGAAACATATCCAACATGCTTAAAAAAGATTCATAAATCAAGTAGAATATTGAAGCTAAACAATATTTTGATCTAGTCAAACATGCATTGATAACATCTCTAGTGCTAATTAGCCTAGATTTTACCAAAGATTTAATAATATTTTCCTTTTCCTCTAAACATATTATTGTATTTGTTCTATTTTTGAATAGTGAAGGATTTAAACAACCTATTGCATTATTTATCAAAGCTTTAAGGGATGCCTATTTGAAATACAACATTATGGAGAAACAAGCCTTTTCATTGGTTAAAGCAATAAAATATTTTAGAGTATATATTTTAGACTCACATGTTATTGCTTATATACCTAATTCAGTGGTTAAAGACATTTTAACGTGGAATGGACCTGATGGAAAGCCAGGAAAATGGATTGCCATCATTCTGGAATATGACTTAGAAATCAATCCCACCAAATTGATCAAAGGACAAGGACTGGCCAAATTGATGGTTAAGTCCAATTTTCAGGCATTGGATATCAACATGGTTTATTCATTGGATGACCAAGAGGAATAGGCGACTCCACAAATTGATGACACATTCCTAAACTCCCCCTGGTATGCAGACCTCTTATATGTTTTATTCAACTTAAATGCTCCTCCTGGTTTGACAAAAACAAAAGCAAGATTTCTGAAGTTGAAAGTAGTTAAATTTTTCATTCTAGAAAATTCCTTATACTGGAAAGATGCTGGGGGTATTTTACTCAAATGTTTGTTAAAATATGATGCAAAAAAAGTTATGCAGGAGATCCATGTAGGTGACTGTGGTGGACATCTTTATTGGAAAACCACTGTAAATAAAATCCTTAGGGCTAGTTTTTATTGGCCAACTCTATTCCCTAACATACATAGGATGGTAACTGCCTATTATAAATGCCAAATATTTGAAGGAAAGAGAAAATTGTTTCCCTTGCCATCAAAGCCTATTTATGTTGAAATCCCTTTCCAAAAATGGGGATTAGATTTCATTGGTGAAATTCATCCCCTTCCTTTGACCAACATAAATGGATTCTTACTGACACTAACTATACAAAATGGATAGAGGTCACTCCTTCCAGAACTGCAACTGATTCTATCATTATTAAATTCCTTGAAACTAATATCCTTTCTAGATTTGTCTGTCCTAGAAAACTCATCACTGATAATTTTTCAGCCTTTAAGTCCAAGAAAATGGTTGATGTTTGTCATAAATAACACATTACTTTGGGCCATTCAACATCTTATTACCCTCACGATAATGGGTTAGCTGAATCATCTAATAAAAGTTTTGTAAATATCATAAAAAAGGTATTAGAAGACAATAAGAAATATTAGCATAACAAGTTGGTCAATGCATTATGGGCTGACAGACTTACAACCAAAACATCAATTGGAATGTCACCATACCAATTGGTCTATGGAATGGATGTATTTTTTCCATCCTCTTTAGGAGTTCGAGTCATGAAGATTATTCAATAAATACAAGCTGAACCAAATGATGTATAGAGAAGGATCAATCAAACTATTTAATTACAATAATCTAGAGAAGAGGTATATAATAGGACCCAAGTTGTTCATGAAAATATAAAGAAGATCTTTGATAGAAGAACCAAGGCTGATGATTTCAATCTAGGAGACAAAGTGTTTAAATGGGATTCTAGAAGAGAAGATATAGGTAAACATGGAAAATTTGATAACCTTTGGCAAGGACCATACATTATTTATGCTTTCAGGGGAAATAATGCATATTTCCTTAAATATCTAGATGGAATAGAGACACTTGGAGGTCATGTCAATGGCAGGTTGCTGAAGCATTACTTCTCTTAAGCATACAATTTTTTCCTTCATCATTGTAAATATCATAGTTTTTATAGTTTGTGATTGGGTAACTTATTAAAAAAGATTGAAGCCCGTAGAGAAGGCCCTAAGCCTAGTTTAATGAGTTACCATAAAACATAAAATTAAATCAGATGAAGACATTGAAAAAATGGAGTACTCAAGGCTACTGATCTTATGTTCTTGACACTTCACTTGGAGAAGTGCCATCCCCGGATGGAGCCACTGTTAGGGTCCTATAAATTATAGGATCTTAAGGGGATTGAGTATTTTATAGTTGCAATTTAATATTGTACATGAATTTCAATATTCAAATGATTTCAAAATAAAAAAAATGAGAAAGAAAAGAGGGTACATTAAAAAACAAAAATTTTAAAAGAATGAAAGAAAAGAAAAGAAAACCCCACAAAAGAATAATACTAAAAGTGTTGCAAGTCAAAATTGCATACTGATAAGTTAGTTTGTTCAATTCATATAGTTTAATAATGATTGAACAAGTTTTAATTTATGTTAAATAGGACAGTGAATAAAGTTTTACCAAACAATTCAAACTTGGTAAGACAGTATCTAGGTAGAAATGAAATTGATTCAACAGTGTAATATGAATCAACAGGTAAAATAAGGGATAGAGTAGAATAGATTTTCAGAAAAAAAAAGATGATCTGGGTCTACTAGTTCAAATACACCCTGCAAAAGAAAAGATGAAAAATGTTAGATTAGAAGAAAGGTAGGTAGAAAGGGAAGGTGACTTTGGAAAAGGCATGAAAATTTTATCCTAAGTTGCATTGCATAGGTATTTTAAATTTCATAGAAGGCAAAGGGATTAATGTTTATATCCTAAGTTTGAAGATTTGATTCGTTTAAAAGTTTTTGGGCATCATGTTTTCATTTTCCCAAAGTTTTACCCTTGCATATTACTCTACCCACATTTCATTTATTTCCCAACCCCACTATCCATTCCCATCACATCGTATTAAATCCCCACCACTTTTCCCTTCATATAAACCTATCCTTCTTAATCTGACATTTGTAATCACTCTTTAGCCCCCCTCACTATCCAGACGTTAACATACGGGGTGGGGGTTGAAATGGGTGGTTTTCAAACACGGACCCACCGTGACGTGGCATGCCCTGGTGATTTCGCACCCCCCCTCACCAAAGCCGCTTACCACACGCTACCCCCTCTGAAAGCGTTATTCTCCACCAAGACAAAACCACCCTCCCAATCGTTATCCCTCTGCCTATCTTGTTAAGCCACCTCATTTAACTGTTTCCCATCTAATCAACTCCACTCCTGCCAAAATAAATATGTTGCATAATTAGACGTGTTTAACCGTTAACCAACGGACTCGTGCCATGAATACCGAGAAATTAGGAAAAACCATAAAATTCCTTCCTCCTGCATGTTTCAAACTTTATTGTGCTCTCTAATTACCATCTCTGCAACTTTATGTTCATTTCCATAGGTCAAGCGCAACAGGGAACACCAGCAAACTACAAATTCCTTTGTTTTCTCTTGTTTCATTATCTTCCTCGTTCCAATCCCACCTCTGCACTCTGCAAACCTACACCATCAAAAAAATTAATCATTTATGTAGCCTGAACTAGTCATGCCTGCCAAGAAGAAAGGTCAAGAACTTTTAAATCCTATGGTTCACCCTCTGATTGACCTGGATCATATTAACCTTACAGACAAGGACTTTAAAATCCATGAGACCCTCTGTGAGTTTGATTTATTTGATGTTTATTGTTGGTAGTGGATAAGTTAATAGATGGTGTTGATGAAATTGGTCTGTGGGACACAAATTTCCCCTACTATATCTTCCCCAAAACCCACAGTGCCCCAGAATCTATCAGAAGATGTTGTGCAACCAGCGAGCTGTTATTTCCCCTACTGGTGAAGTCTTGTTCACAATTAACACCCAATCCATCATTCAAATGATGCAGGGACCCTCAATAGAAAACACAACACCATTTCCCTGATAAGTCCTCATAGACATATACCAAAAGATATATTTTTCTAAGAGAG
This sequence comes from Pinus albicaulis, assembly GCA_034641835.2. Taxonomy (NCBI): domain Eukaryota; kingdom Viridiplantae; phylum Streptophyta; class Pinopsida; order Pinales; family Pinaceae; genus Pinus; species Pinus albicaulis. The sequence continues at coordinate 947,148,885 of CM076580.1, read as the reverse complement.
GCAAAATCCTTGAGTTGTTCTTCACTGAAAATACCCCTTTACCAAAGAAAAACCCACCATATCCCTCTTCCTTATTCCCTGATAGAACCAAGAAAATAGCTACAGTCCTATCAAATCTTCTTGGATATTAATCTAACCAATGGATAAATGAGAAAATTATAGGATTTTTGACTATATTGTCCATAGATTCCAAGCCCTTTATTATGTTTGGTTTTAGCCAATTAGTAGCTGATAGTATCCATGACCAGTTTTTGAAATCCCATACAGAGGGAGTGTTTAAATATACTTCTGTCATTGTTTACATGTTCTTATATTTTCATTTATAAAGGTTTCAATTTGCTATGAAGAAGATGTATGAATATGGACCCCCACATTCTATCATTTTTTGGACCACACTAATGATGAAAGAGCAAGAAGAATACAACTACAAGCAGTTCATTGAGCTGTTTTTACATCCATCCATGAGTATTCTAAGTGGCACACTTGAACCTAGAATAAGTGAAGATATTAAAATAATTATGCAGTTTTCAGATCTGGACAAAACAAGGGACTTGTATTTATACCAGAATTATACAGAGCCGAGAGTATATGGATGTGAATTGCCTCCCTCCAAGTTTCCAAAATTCATCCCAATAAGGATTTTTTCCCTGGATTACATCAGACAAATGCTAAATGTTGATGAGGTACATTTTGTTTCAGCAAAGAAGAAATCACAGTTTAGGATCAAGACTAAAATTGGACCATTTATATGCAACAACAGTGCAATAGGAGAAGAATTTGGTAAAAGACTAAAAGAAATGAAATTTTCTCCCATATTTACAGGGTCTTATGATCCATTTTGGGTCATTTATAAAATGAGGGGGTAAAACAAGTCTACACCCTACATTCACACTAAAGCCAGAAATAGAACAATTTATGAATCAGATAGAATGGGCATTTAACACTTTGCAAGAGGCAGAGGAGTAGGAAATATCTAATTTAGGATTACAAACCCCTGTACCACAACACAAACAGAGCAAATAGGAGAAGCAAGAAAAAACAAGGAAGAGGTAGAGGGAAGATCAGTCACCTTCAGTGAGTGATACTTCTAATAAATAATTCAAAATGAAGTATAGGAAAAGAGACAGGATACACATGGACATTGATCAAGGCAAAGAGATAGAGCAGGAGACCATCATAATCATCATAGATACTCCAAGATCTTCTCCAGTGGGAGGTCAACCCATATCCTCCCCTACTACCTCAACTACTATGATAAATCAGCAACAAGCCCTCCAGACATCCACATCTAATGTTGCCACAAGAGAAAGGGAGAAGACAATGTTTGATACCTTCAGGGAAATCAAATTGAGAAATGAAATTTTGAAGAATAGCACTTACACTCAGTTCTGGAAGAAAACCTCTAGCTCACAGAGCAAATTATTACTAGCCTTTAATTCACAGAAGATGAAAATACACATGGCATTCCTGGAAGCTCACATTTCGAAACCCAAGATGGTAGCAGACTACAGGAAAAGTTCATTCGAATTCAACATCAAGGACATTCATCCCATCGACTAGATGGAAATGCACAAACAAATAGGTGAAATGATCTCTTCCACATTAACCAAAGCAACAATGAATTTGTCTAAGTTGGAGGTCTCCTTAGCAAATATACAATCACAAATAAAAATGGAGAAAATTTCTTCTATGTCTAAGGATACAAGGATAAAATCCTTGGAATATTTGGTTGTAAAGATAGGATATGACCCCTCAGATTTACAAGTTGTGGAAGATATAATCAAGAAGAAAAATGTAGATATATCAACATTAAAGAAACAAATGAATATTTCAACCAAAAAAGACCCACTTACAAAAGAAATTGAGGGGACAGAGTCCCAAAAATATGAGATGATGAAACTCATCATGGAGCAGACTTCCCAACTGAAAAATATGGAGATTGAGATGGAGAAAATGGTCAAAGAGAAAGAGCAGGCTGCAAAAACATCTATTGTCCCTTTAGAGGTTGTGCCCCTTACAACCATTCCTGTATCAACAACTTCAACATCTATCACAGGAGATGCCGTAGATCATCTTGCAAAATCAGTGGAGAACATGTCATTACAAATACAAGAAATTTAAAGAATGCAGGCTCAAAACAAAAGTTTGCAAGATCAGATGGTAAGGACCGAGAAGGCTCATGCAACATAATCATAGAGAAGTTAGAAGCAAATAGAAAATTTACATAAATATCTAAAGGAATCCTCCACTGGAAACACCTTGGGTCAAATTAAAGAAACATATGGACCAGCATCATTGAAGCCATGAAAAAAATCTGGCTATATATCCAGATTATTTTTTATCAAAAGGATTTGATTGAGAAAGCCAATTAGGCTATTTAAGATATAAATAAAGAACTGGGAGACATGCCTGATACAACTAACAAAATCATCAAGTATTTGAATTCTAAAAATAGATATGAATTGGATGATCTGGGAGTACATGACAGGACAAAAACAATTTTGGTGGTGAAAAAAGTCCTTACAAAAAGAAACTTGGTGCAACAACTTGAAGAAAAATGTAATGGATTGGAAATTACAGCCAACAGGTTTTTCAACATAATTGAGCCATTAGCTAAGAGGGGCCTTCCTTCTCTCTTTTTTATCAATGAAAAACTAATAGCCAGAGATGATTATGTGAAGAAGCTCAAGGAAATTGCAAAGGACACATCAAAATTTTAAACATTAAAGGTGCTATGATAGGTAGAGATTTTCTAGAAGATATGAGCAATTATGTTTTCATCCAGCTTGAGATAAAGCATATCTTCATGGTTAAACCCACATTTTCTAGATATACGGAGGTGGATGAGATCTATCAGAGGTCCAGAAAGATAATTATTCCAGATGAGTATCAGTGGGAAAAGTTGTGTGAGTACTAGGAGGAATAAAGAGTAGCTACAACCAACACAACAACTAGCGCAACAAATTGTTAGATCGTGCAACAACTATTTCCAAGACAAAAGTGCGAGATGTCTAGATATTTTCAAACAAATCCACCTTTTTGGGTCACGTTGGTCAAATAATTTCATGTTGTAATTAATAAAAATATTGCATCATTTTATACGACATTCTTTATAGAATCATTTTAAATACTTCATGCATTCTAAGTATCAAGGATTGGACTCTGATCATTGTAATATTTTTCTATTGAGCATTGTACTTTTTAGAGTTGCTGATACATCAATAAAGAAGACCATTCACAAGATACTTGTGCTATATGTTACTGGTGATGTTTTTTGTTTGTGAAAATTGTTTCCATTGTTTTTGCTTACTATGTATTAATTTAATCTAATTGTAAAAAAATAAAATGAAGAAGAATAATTGTCATTTGAACACCTTATTTCTGGTTGTATTTACAATATATATGTTTTCTTCTAAAGTATGATTGAGAAATCATTGAATTATTTTTAATCACTACTGAATTCACCATTGATTTATTTCACAATTCATTTAGAATTAATGACCCAATAATTGTAACTAGCTTGCCATGTGACTACTCTTTGAAAATTTTATGCAACATCTATCCGTTATCTGACTCCATATCCCAATGGAAAATAATTAATTAAAAAATATCACCTATCCAACTGATCAAACCAACAAAAAACAATTCAATAATATCATAACTAGCCTAATATCAATTACGAAAAAAAGATAAATTATAAAGAGAGATCCCTCTCTAAAGCTGGCAGGGCTAGATCCCAACTTTAAAATCAGTTTGATGTTGTCCTATATAGTTATTCTTGCCAATATTAAAATTATAGAATGATAACAGCGTAAAAAACATCCAAATTAATACAACGCTTGATACAATTAATCTAGATATTTTTTACATTTTCTAGGGCTCTTTCCACCAATCTAGTTCAGGATTAGTGCTTTGGAATAGGGAGTAATTAACTTTCCAAAGCAGACAAACAAACAAATAACATCTTGTGGTAGGAAAAATTACAATTGTTGCAATTTTTCTCTAGGAAGATATTCTTAAAAGAGTCAAGCATGAGGTCATATTGGACCCAGTGGAGTAATCGTACCTACTTCATTGGTAAAGATAGAATATGTGCACGCATTACAAATGGTAAACCTCAGATTAACCGTGTCGAGGAGCTTGGGATCACTTGTCAACAAACCTCAAATCTACCATGTCAAGGATATTTCAAGGGGATTGAGCTTAGTTACTTCACCCTTGCGTGTATATGGGGCCACAAACTATTCCCCCAGGTTCAATTGTATCATTTGGTAACCTTAGTGGCTATAATATTAGGATTTTTCCTGAGGTGATGGTGAAGGGAAGGTCCCACTCTACTTGGAGTAGATGTTGACTAGACTCACTTGGGCTTTCTGGATGGTAGTATTCACTTCGAGATGGCATAGTGGAGTTACTTGCACCAGAATGTTTCATTAAGTAGGTTTTCAGGGTAACTGGTTCCATCCGCTAGTTTTTCACATTGTTTTCCACGAAGTTGGACTTCATCACCAACTAGTGATTTCACTGTGAAAACAAAATGTGTGTGTGGTTTCACTCCTAGATTTTATAGCGTGTGTTTATTTGTTTGTTTTCACATTTTAGAGACCTTAGGTGTGGATTGTGAATCCAGATTTTTAATATTTTTAAATTGTTAATCAAATTCACTGAAATTGAAAGCAATGGCAACAGTTCAAGAATTTACCAACCAAGGAACCCCTCTTAACGAAAATCCTAGTACTTTTCCTTGCTTTGGAAATGTTGGTCCTCGTTATATGGCTACATTTTCAACATAGATTTACCATAGGCTTACTGGTATGGTTATTTTCAACTTCCTTGGGCTCCAATACTCAAATTTTTCCACCTCAACTAAATGCTTCACCTCAACCGAGTTCACCATCTCAACATCACCAACCTCATGTTCACCCTTTACCTTCTTCGCCCAACATGTCTTCCTCCCTTTCTTCTTCTTTGATTGGCAAAAGCCATGATTATAATAAGAATAAGAAGAAGAAAGGGAAGAAGAAGAAGACGAAAGATAAGAAAGAAGTCAACCAACCAAGAATGGATGTAAGTGTTGGTAATGTTGAAGAAACCTCCAACATGCTTCGTAAGCCCAAAAATCCTTGCAATATCTGTAAGGGTGACCACTTCCTTATCAATTGTCTTGGTTTTCCTAAGGTCTTGGAAGTATGGTAAAAAAATTATTATCAAATTACTGTTGATCCATCAACAAGTGATTGTTAGGTTCTTGGGAAGAAGGGTAAAGTTAGGTTTCCTTGTAGATTATGCAAAGGGAGTCATCAAACTCAAATTTTCCCTCACATAGATGAAGCCTCAAAATTTTTGGAAAACCTTAATGTTCCACAAAAAATACTTCCAAATGGTTATCGTAAAATTTCTCCCAACCTATCATCATTTGACGATGTGATTGATCTAATACCAAGTACAATCAATCCCATTCTTTCATTGGAGAGTGAAACTCATATCAATCAAGTTGATGATCCATTAGTTGATCAAGTGGTTGAATTGATTTCACATTCGATTGATACCACTAATCCTGTAGAGAGTGAAATTCATACCACTCAAGTTCTTCTTGTTACACCAGATTATTTTACACAAGGGGTAATTTCACTTCTTTCTACAAAAACCCTTCTAGGTAATGAGATCTTTTCCTTTGATTTGAGTAGACTAACATAACATTGTCTCCATTCTTCAATCCCTTTCCAAATCATTGTAAAGGCTTGTGGTAATAATGTGCATCGCACAAATGTAGATGAAGGTGCTTTTGTAAGTATTTTACCCTCAACTACTTGGAAAGATTTGGGTTCCCCTCAGCTTGTTCCTGTTACACATAATCTTTCATCTTTTAATAGAACCATTAGTGAAAATTTAGGGATCCTTCCTAAGTTTCCTATTACTTTGGAAGGTAAAATTGTCTGTATTTATATTATAGTAGTTCAAGGCCCCTTGGATTTCAATTTACTCCTAGGGTGGGAATATGTCTATGACATGAATGCTATCGTATCAACACTCTTTCGCATGATTGCATTCCCTCAGAATGGAAACATTGTGAATGTTGATCAGATTTTGTTCATTAGTATTGATTCGACTACCAACCATCTGACACCCCTGAATTTTATTTATACAGAAGTGGTATCCACCCCACCACGGTTTAATTAAGTGCCAACCTATTCCATGCATTAAGTTACATATGTAAGCGATCCTCTCACTATTTTCTTGACTTATTTTTACTTAGATTCGGTAATTGACATGGTAAACCCTATGGGAATATTTGAATGTGATGTTCTTATCCCTATTGAGTCCCTTGACATGTGTTCCTTCCAGAAAAGATTTCTTCCATTTGATGAAGACCTCTTGGAAGCCATGATCGAGCTGTGTCCCTTGGCATGTGTTCCTTCCACTTGGAAGCCCTGATCAATGTCGTTATGAGGATGGTTATTTTCCTGTGTCAACCTTGTTAAAAAATGAAACAAGTTTCCAACATGATAGTTCTTTTATTATTTCAACCTCATTAAAAAATGAAATAGGTACCCATGAGGATAGTTCCTTTTACTGTGTCAACCTCATTAAAAAATGAATCATTTCCTCATGAGCATAGTTCTTTTCCTGTGTCAAGCTCATTAAAAAATGAAAAAAATCCTCTCCTAATTGAGTCGAGTCTTTGACTAGATCTCGTAAATGTTAAGTCGAGTCTTTCATCTCATATCATAAAATGAATCTTCATTCTATCTAGCTATTAGTAACCATTAGTATACTTAGGTGAATGAAATTAATCTTGGGGGGCATGTGCCCTTGCAGGTTATTCTTGGGGGGCATTAAAACTTATCTCAAGCACAATTTTCTCTGTTTCAACCTTGTGTAAAAATGAAACCAATCTCAAGTATAATTTTCCTTTGTTTCAAGCTTGTATAAAAATGAAACCTACCTCGAGTCCATTTCAGTTATTATTTTCAACACTCGTTAAACTCATGAAAATCCCGAGATTCATTTTCCATCTTTCATGCTCGTAAAACACATGAAAATGCCGAGTTCTTTCTGTCTTTTCCTGCTCGTTAATGAAATTTAAAGTCAGTGATATGAGTACAATTTTATCACTTTTCAAACTCTATAAAAAATGAAACAACGAAACCATAGAGTTCTCTTTTAAGCTCTTTTCATACTCTCTAAACATGAACATATTTCCGAGCACTTGACTGTTCAAACTTGTTAAAATAAATGAATAATCATCTACTCATTATAAGTTTACCCCTTTTCTGGGTTGAACTAGACTAATTACAAAAAAAGGTATACATTGACTAAACATGGTCAATAGAGTTCTCTCCTACATTATTTTATCCTTTTTCGAGTTTTAGAGACTAAATTTATGAAAAATAACACTATGGAATATACTTATGTTTTTCTTCTAACTCCCTAAAACTAAAAAACACTGAGTTAATACTATGTTGGACTCGTTAAATTAAACAGTATAGGACCTGTCAATCACATCAGGACTGAACCACTCCTTCATAGGGTTCATTAGAATTACTAATATGGACTCATTTGAAGGATGAGCTTACACAAAAATGAAATTTTATCCTCCTCAAGCTTGAAAAAAATAAAGAGGTACTTGCCAGTAATGGTGGGGGGAAATTTTAGAAAAATAATCCATCTTTTATACTTGTTTTAAAAGCAACATATCACTTTTGAACACGACACATCGTCACACTCATGTCTGGGTTGGGTAATAATTTTGTCTTACAGTTAATCAAAACTCATTGAAAGTGTTTAGCCTGTTTTGGGTATTATCTTTAAGTCAAATGTTTCCATCTCATTTAAATTGTCATTATGTATTTAAGACAAATTTCAACTTCAATTAAAATATTTGTCTCCATTCGTGTTGACCATCCTTGAGTTAATCCTTGCAATTTTTTTCTTAAAAACTTGACATAATGTTTTCGTGTCGTAGGCCCTCCTGCGATAGATAACTTCCTATCGACTTCAACTTATTATATAGGAAGTTTATTTATAAATCCTATTAGTACCTTGAGATCCGCATGCCTTAAAGGCAGGTTTCTCACCTTCGACGATAGGTTTTCATCATTGGCCTTCGATCAAATGACTCTATGAGTGTTCGACTGCAAATCATTCATTAACATTTCATAGATTGTATTGAAGTACCTTGAGAGCCATTATCATTGTTGGTGGTTTCTCTCACACTTGTCAACGGTTTTCATTAGTGATCGTTAACCAAGTGGTTTCTACCATGTTCGACTATGAAACAATCAATCGCATGGTTATATTGTACTAGTTTGAGAAGTAGAAATCAAGACCCTAGATCTAGTTTCAACCATCCAAGCTGTGAGGAGTTATGATTTCATGTTTCAGTAGAATAATCCATAACAAATGGCTACGTCCATACTGTGTCTACTATTGATGTAATTTTAGGTCACATCCGTACCATGACATATAGTTATTTTTACTCTGAGTATGGGAACGCCTACCTCAATGATGATTATATATTTTCATTGAATGTTTCTTACAGGTTTTTGAATGATGTCTCTGATCCAATTCTTGTTATGATAAATCACTTCACTCTCTTGAAATATTTTCTTAGACTTCACACTTTAGGGGGAAATATTCTACACATCATTTTGTCACCATGAAATTTGACTGTCAATATGGATCTATCACCATCCATACTCATGGTTAGTTAGAATTCAAACATCTATATTCCTTAACCAAATTTTAGAAACTGGAAAATAGTTCTTAAATACTCTTAAAGATGGGATACATAGTTTTTGCAGTCACTCTTGCACATGCATGGATATTCCTAATATTACCTGTGGACATCTGCGATCTATTTTCCGTTAAAACCTATGCATCCCATTTAAAATAAATTAAAGGCAAAAAGTAACTTCTAGAAGCATATTTGGGTGCATATTATTCCAACTAAAAGCCTCTTGAGTCGCGCCAGTTCGAGCTATATCCCTCCAATCACGGAACTTATCCCCTTGGATAATGGAACCCTAATATCTTCATTTGATTATTACACCCCTTTATTGGTGGTTCTGAAACCCCCTCAATTTATCCTATAAATTGAGGTAAAACTTTATGGTTAGGAGGTTCAATTATGATAATATTTTGTTGGTCATTCTAGAGTGGAAATATTGTTAAACCAAGGAGGAATATTGGAAAGGCATACACGAGAAATATATACGACATCAAGGCTCGGTTGTAAGATTTATCTTTATATTCTTGATAATACATTTGGATACTTTTTCTCATTGTGTTGGTTTCAGATTCATTAAAACAATGAAAATTCTTAATCTCCTTGATCATTAAGTTAAGCTGGTATTTGGATTATTATATACTGCAGGTGATTTTGATTCTTTGCATGTTTTTGATTGTAGGTTCTTCTCAGAATTGAAGGAATTATTTGAGACAAAAGGCAAGGTCTTCATTAAATATCTCTTTGAAAGGTAAGATAATTATTCTCTCTTTTCTAGTTTTGATAATATAAATGTTAATAGCTTAGGGAAAGATATATTCACATGTTTGTTTGTTTCTAGTTATCTATTGGGATAATAGGGAGATCTCTCTTATCTGCAAGAGGGATTTATCTGGGTAATATATAGTGTGACCGACATAGGTATAGTTACCTTTCAAAGGGAGTCTGGCTCTCTTCTCATATTGGCAGATGTTTTGTATGTTATGGGCCTAAGGAATAATCTTGTCTCCATAGTGGTATTGGAAGACCGTGTTTATGATGTGATGTTTAGGAAAGGAAAGGTTTTCCTTAAACACATATCCATAGGACGGGTGAAACAAATCGGTTTAAGAGTCAAGAACATGTATGCTCTTGAGGTCAAGGATGCATGCAAAGCTTTGAGGAGAAAAGCAGTGGTTAATGAATTGGTCGTTGAGAGGGAGAAATTATCTCTCAACATGTAGCCTCATAAGCAGTCTTAGAAAGTTGTGGAGAAGTCACAATTGGAGAAGCAAAGAGGAGAACAAGAGGAAGAGTTCACACAATCAGAGACCTCCAGGAGGGGGAAATTTCAAGCCAGATGGGCAGAGGAAGTACACACATCTATACCTCTAGGTGAGAGGTGGTAAGATGTGAAGATATAATCCCAAGAGGAAAATTGGGTAGGGTCCATTGAGATGGTGTGTCTCATGGACCAAACTTGGCTATGAGGAGCCCACAATACAACAGTAGTAGGAAGGATTGGCTGGATTGATGCAGTCATATGTCAAGAAGATAAAAATCATAGTGACAGATGTCAAATATTGGAGCGCATATCTGAGTTGGCAATAGTGCAGAGGGAATGGATGTAGATGTCAGCAGCAACACAAAGAGTCCAATAGATAGGTGCAGTAGCTAGCAATAGTCAGAAGAATCTGATGACAGATGCATCATACTAATTCAATTTTTTATAGGCTATTCAGTTTCAGGAGTTGCAGGTGCAAACAACATGAGAGAAGTGTTGCATGCAGAACATTCCAAAGGTACCAGATCATGATCAATTGGATTCCTTTCTTGTTGAGAGGGAGTGTTGAAATTTGCAACAAGAAACAATGAGATTGGCAACTAGAAATGACAAAAAGCACAAACACATTGGTGAGGTTACACACTGGTGAGGAATGTGGGTGTCTAATTTATTTTTCCCTTCAATAAATTGGACAATAAGTTGTAATTTCATCTCATAACAACTTGTATCAATTAATTAATTCATGATGATTGAGTTAGCTGGAGAAATTCAAATTTAGGGTCTTAGATGTGGCATGTAGAGTGATCCTAATATTTTTTGGGTCAAGTTGTAGTTAATGCACTAGTGGAGTGCAAGTGTAATCATTTAACTCGATTACTTGAGTTAAAATCATTTTAACTAGTTGTAACTGATTGATGAATTAGGGAGAGGTCTAGTGAATTAAATTATATTCAATTCAAAATCAATGATCAATCAGATAACTGATGATTTTTTATTATTAGCTACATGCATGTCAATTTTGAGGACGACCCAGTTGAGACAGACATTAAAGGGGACATAACTATCAGTTGTATTTTTAGAGAACTGTCCATGTGAAATTATAAATCCATGAGGAAGACATCATGGATTATGCAATCAAGGAAGGATCATTTTCCTATTTAATAGGGGCCTAATTCTTTAGGAATTGCATGAACAAGGCAAGCTGATAATTGTCTATGTGTTTGTCCAATTTTTCCTAGATCAATGAGAGACAATTAGTAGAGTGCCGAAGAATCTCATGAGAGATTAAGCATTGTATTGTTTCATGATTCCTTGAATTTATACAATATATTATAGTGGGGTTTTGATCAATTTCTTTCCCCAAGAACATCTTGTGTTGTGCGATTTATTTACTTCTTTCTCTTACTCGCATGTGATTGAGCAATCGTGTTTTGTATTACACAAATATAGTAGAAGGGTTCAGTATCTTATTTTAGTATATCACAAGACCAGATTGAATCCATTGGTATATAATTTGTATAAAGTTCCACATGGCATCATAGCTTCTATAGAATTTCTACATCAGATACACAATATTCACCTAGAAGCTCTACCCCATCGAATGATGATCAGGGTGTCAATGGTATGTATAATAGTATTTGGCCACCTCCTCCTCATTCACCTAATTATCATCCATTGCCTCATGTTTCTATTCAAAGAGTAGACAAACCACCTCTCCCTCCACCTCATAGTTCGAATCTTGATCAGGAAGTTGACAATCCATCATCTTCTGCTATAGACGAGGCCGTGACTACTACTGTTGTATCAAATATTTTATAGCAATTATTTGACTTTATGCAGTTTTTTTACTTATATGTGTGTGTGTGTGTGTGTGTGTGTGTGTGTGTGTGTGTGTGTGGTGTAGTAGTTATTTGACAACATGAGAATGTATATTTGAGGGTTTGTCGTGATGATGTTAGACATAATTGTGTTTTGTCAGATGTGATCACGATGATGATGACATGTGAGATTATTAGATTTTTGTGCTAGCTAATGGCGTATATATGTGTTAGAGGTGTATATAATTAGATGGTGTTAGCGAATTTGAATGTGTATTTAAATGATGTTTATATTTGTTAGATGGTTATTATCATGATGTTTATTTTTATGAAATAATATTTATTATAGATTATGTATTGGTGAATTTACATAAAAATTTATATATGAAATTACATGAAAAATGACTTACTTTAAATAAAAAATGAAAGGTATTTTAATAAATTACAAAGTTTAATATGGTTGAAACTATAATTGTAAAATTACCATAAATATTTTTCTATTGCACAGATAGTTCATACATATTCATTCTAACTAAATTCTTATTCAAACAAGGGTTGCGAGCAACATAGTCCCTCGTTGTAGAAAGCATAAAAAATAATAATGAGATGTATATTTGAGGGTGTGTGGTGATGATGTTAGACAGTACTTGCCTTTTGTTAGATGTGATCATGATGATGATGACGTGTTAGATTATTCGATTTTTGTGCTAGCTAATGGCATATATATGTGTTAGAGGTGTATATAATTAGATGGTGTTAGCAAATTTGGATGTGTATTTTAGATGATGTTTATCTTTGTTAGATGGTTATTATCATGATGTTAATTTTTATGAAATGATATTTATTATATATTATGTATTGGTGAATTTATATAAAAATTTATATATGAAATTACATGCAAAACAACTTACTTTAAATAAAAAATGAAAGGTATTTTTATAAATAGCAACATTTAATATGGTTGAAACTATAATTGTAAAATTACCATAAATATTTTTCTATTGCATAGATAGTTCATACATATTCAGTCTAACTAAATTCGTATTCAAACAAGGGTTTAGAGCAACATAGTCCCTGGTTGTAGAAAGCATTAAATAAAAAACTTTATAAAACATGTCTAAAAATTAGTCACTACAAAACAAAATCAATTTTACACATAATTAAATTGTACAAACCTCTAAACAAAATTACCTTTGTAGTCATAATCAAGTGTATAAATCAGAAAGATGTGACCTATACTTATAATACAAGAGTTAGACAATATCTAATTAATCTTTGCAATTAATTTTCAAAACGTATATTGCAACATGAAATCATTAAATAAAAAATTCAAAATATTTATAATAAAATTAAAATGATTAACTCATTGGTCTATACAATCAACTATAATAAAAAAAATTGTTCAAAAAATATTGGATTGTAAAATAACATTACAATTAATTAGATTTTATAAATAAATAAGTTAAAGTTTACTTATTAAAAATAACTATGAATGAAGCATCATTAAAAAAATATACTTATTAATTATAAGTATTATTCAAAACTTAAATTAAAAATTCATATATATATATATATAATATATATATATATATATATATATATATATATATATATATATATATATATATAATATATATATATATATATATATGTAATTTCTAGTGTTTAAATTAATAAATAAGAAAATGGAATCAATAAACTATTGTTAATAATATGTATTTAAAAAATATAAAATTATTCTTTTAAGTTTATTTATAAAATTCAATCTATTCTTAAATTAAAAAAATTCAAGTCATAATTTTTTATAATTAATTTAGATTTAATGTAACTTAAATAATTATATTTTAATAAAATTTAATTTATCACTAAAGTTATGAGAGTTTCATGGAATTTAAATTTAATATTTATAGCAACTCTTACAAATTTAAATTTACATTTAAGATCTCTCCTAACAACCAATGTGTCATTTTATTTCAATGATATGTGCCTCCATAAAGAAGATGAGACATTTTTAAATATATGAATGAGATCTAGTAAGTGAGAAATATTAAGATTATTCCAATATAGAAGCTCATAAAAGAAAATTTTCTTTTTCATCCCAATGGGAAATTTCTCAACTTAGGTGTCAAATAATTCTGGATCATCAAACATAGCCTCCCCAAATGAATATTTTTTTTTGTAATCTCATACTCCTTCTCTCTCTCATATGACCTATTCCATTCAACTAGTGTCATTATTTCAAGCCTTTGGGTTCTACCTGGTTTACCATTGAAAGCGGATGTTGCTCGTCTGTAAGGGTTTCCTCCTGGGAGGAATACCCTGGAGCAGTCATACACTTGATTTTGTAGGTGGTTGGACCACCTAGCCTTCAAAGAAATTTCACAACATTTACATCCATGATACCCTTTTGTTACAAGGCCTGTGAAATTATTGTACACAAGCCACGTTAGTAGTCATGAATATTAGAACAATTGCATCGAATAAAATTAATATGTGAAACAATATTGTTAAGTATATAAAAAAATTAATAAACATGTAATTTACCAAAGCAAACTCCTAAGCTTGGATAATCATGTGTGGTGTACGTACATATGCCATATAATGTAAAACTCCTCTCTATTGTGATGGGTCTTGATACATCGTATACATGTATCCCTTCCCATAATTCCTTCAATTCATCTACTAATGGTTGTAAGTAGACATCCATATTCTTCATTTGTCTTCTACTAGGGACTATGAGAGCCAAAATGAGATGTTTATTCTTCGCAGACAACCATGGGAGGGTATTTTTATTGATCACGACTACAAGACAAATATAATATTTGCTGTTTTGGAGGGAATATGGGTTATCGTCATCCATGGATATGCCGAGTTGTAGAATTATCACTTCATTGTTGAAATTTTTGGGCCATGTATACTCTATATGATTCATCTCTATTGGATCAGTTGGGATTCACATAACTCTTGACTCACTTCTATGTGAGGCACGCCATCCCTACAAAATAGATAATTCTTTGTGACGAAAAGAGCCTTTGAATCCTTGTAATTTTAGGCATGTGCATTGATATATTATGAGGAGGAACATGTGATTTAACCTTTTTTTTATGGTACCTATCATGCCCACATTTAAAACATAACTCTTTATCTACATATTCTCCTCTATATATAATACAATAAATTGGACTCAACACCCAACATTTTCAACAACAAATTTTTCTCTTCGCAGCTATTGGGTAAGACATTATCAGTCAGAAGACCCTTATCTTTGAATAACTTATAGTTGGTGTGAAATATAAATTTAGATGTGAATATTTAACATTCATAAAATCAACCATTTTTAATGTTGATTATGTGATAATATTTATCAAAATATGAGGGACTTGATCATGGTCAATTACCTCAATATTGCCGAGAAACATGCATTCGACGTGCCAAAATTTGATTTCAAGCTATACAATAACATTGTTGTCCCTAGTTGGGTAGAATTTTACTGGCCACCAGGTCCAAAGAAATAGGCAATGAAAGTAGATTTTAGGATTTTGAGTAAGGTATCAGTGATATGAGAATCATCCCCTATCTCATTGTTCTGGAATACATCTACCAATTTTTTTTCCATGGCAGTCATATCCCATAAATAATCTTCCATAAAAACCTCTATTTGATTGCCTCCATTTCCAACTTGTGATGAAGAAATACTATTCTTGTAGTCATTCTTAATTGGTGAATCTAGACATAGTGGGAATTGAATAGGTGGTTGATTCACCCATTCTTGGTATGCTTCATCTTTGAGTTTTTCTCTTAATGCAGCTTTCTGTCAATTTTGCATTGTAGTGGGGGTGCACCAAAATATGTTAGGTGGGTCACTCATCATCACTATAATCCTAATTTCAAAAAATATTGAAATTAGTACATCAATGATATAAGTACTCACAATGAAATTAAATTATACCAAACAATTATTACCATCATTGACCCAAGATTGAGGCTGGAAATTAAATGGCATGTAACAATTGAAAGGGTAAATTGGTTGTCCATTTTCATCTACTAACTAGTTGTGGTATGCTGCTACTAATAAGAGCTTCCGACGCTTTTGAACTAGTGGAATATGTTTTGCATCTGAACTTGATTCTGAATAAAGATATTGTAACTTTGGATACATTTTTATTCAAATTGACATGGATAAAAAAGTTCAATTAGATAATGAAATATAAATAAAATATGAACTTACTTGAGATGGAAAGGGAGAACTCCACGAAGGAATTTGAGTAATATGGAAAGAGTTGGAATTTGAAGAATTGACCATTTGATATTATGAGATTTTCTCTCGGCATTCAAGAAAAATCAACAATAAATTTTTGTGTACATACCTAAAATTAATTTCGAGAACCATATAACCACAATCTGAATTTAAAAATAGCTTTCAAACCATTTTCAAGAATAAAGCGACTTTAAGCAGAAAATGTATAATATGAACTAATGTGACTCATGTGGATGCATCCTAAAGGATAATTTGAGATGAATATGCCATTTTGTGTGAAAATAAAAACTTAGATAACTTTTAAAGCATATCGGTGTTGTTGTAAAACTAACCGCATCGGTTTCCAGGATATACAAACTAAAAAAAAAAATCTATCATTTTGGTGTGTTAAAAAAATTTAACGCACCAATAAGTTATCTTGACCAGTGCACATTACTTTTAAACGCATTGATGATTTTTACTATGAAATGCACTGATGTTGTGAAAATTTGAAAAAAAAGGTGGGTTTATTTTATTTTTTTTAAATTAAAAAATGAGTGGTAATTTATTTTTCAAAATTTAATTTTATAAATTCTTATGAATAGTAAAAATCTATTCACTATTTCACTATTTTTCCAAAAATTTCAAGGGAGAGACTTGCAAGAGAGACATACTGGGAGCACTGTGGAGCAACAAAACACTTTGGAATAGAAAAACTATTCAAAAGATCATAATTTAAAAGGTTTGGTGATTCACTCAAAACCCTGTATAGTAAATTTTTTAAATTTTAGTGTTGATTTTACTAATAATTTTTTTACTAACTTATGCATATTTAATTTAAAAAAAAAAAAATTCATAGTAAAAAATTTAATGTCAATTTTATTAATAAAAAATTTACAATCTCTGTTTTTATTTAGATTTAATTAAAATTTAGGAAAAAAAATAACAAAAATTTTCAATACTTACCTTAAACCCTTGCTTATTCTTGCTTATGTGACTGCAAAATTTCGCCTTAGGGTTTAACTCCCTCTACCACTCCACAATTAGGGATTTTCATATTAGGAGTTTTAGATTTATTGGGTTTTCATTTCTATATATAAGGCACTTGACATGTAAATTAGGGGGACCACTTATTGAATCATATCCAAACCCTTTCAACCTTGACCTTTTTTTTAAAATGAATTATGTTTATCAGTGCACCCTGTGTAATATAACACACTAGTGTGCCTATGCCAAATAAAACTGTTAAGTCAAAACAAATTGTATTTAATTTTTAATTTTTAATTTTTTTACTATGATGGAAGTGATTTTATCATTACATATCACATCATCATAATTTAAATGTATTCAAAAAAATCGATTTTCGTAGTTGGTGCTCAATAAGTAAACGCCCCATTGTGTTTACTAAATTAAACACACCAGTTACCAGACCTCTTTTTGTCTGAAAATTATGTGATTTATTTATAAAATATATTTATTGGTTTATGTATTTATTGGTAAAGATTGTATATTGATAAAAAAATGTCTGAGAGGTTTTCAAGTAACAAAAATACCGATCGACACAATGATAACATATCCAAAAAAACAAAAAAGGAAAGGTCTTTGTAAATTATTTCCAAAATTAATATGTTCAAACTATATGTAAGTTTAAATAATATGCATTGGTTAGTGTGTGTCATGTAGAGCCACAAAATGAGGAAGCTCGGTAATATTGTTTCTGATCTAAATGCAAAAGAGCATAATAGCCTGATAGAAAATTCACAGAAGGATGAATGAGGTGAATGAAAAAATACTATTTAATACGAGTTTTTTTTTTTAAATTTTCACTAGTAATATACTTAAGAAAGTATGGGGTGGTCAGTGGCTCACCACAACTGGGAAACTAATATTGGTGAAATATGTCCTGTCCTCCCTCCCTTTATACCATGCTACCTTCTTATTGGCACTTACATCATTTACTAAACAACTCTCCAAGATGTTAAGAAACTTTTTTTGGCAAGGAGGTAAGGGGAATCAGAAAAAATTCCACTTGGTGAATTTGGACATTGTGAAAAGATCTCTATTAGATGGAGGTCTGCAAGTTAGAGACCCCAGTTTGGCCAATCTGGTTGGGAGGAAAGATGTTATTGAAAATATTCTCGAAGCACCGACACTCTGTCAGTAAAGTCTTCATAAAAAAATACATGCATGGGATCTCCTTGCACAATATGGAGGAAGGAGCAGCTAGTAAGGGAACCAACCTCTGGAAACTCTGCAGCCATAGCTGGGAGTTTTTCAAGGAGAAACTCTGTAGAATTCCTAGAAATGGGAAAAACATCAGTCTATGGGAAGATAAAATTATGGGGCTTCAACCACTCAACACCGCTAGAGAAATCACAGATTTGTGTGATTGGTTAAAAACTATAAGCATCAGCAAGATGGAAGACATATCATCTTGGGATGATGCTGGTAATTGGATGGAATGGAATATACCTTGTCCTCCAGATCAGCTACAGCCACAATTTCCCCTCCTTCATGTGATTCTCGCTGGGCTAGCACCGATTCACCATCACTCAAACAACAAGTGGGTTTGGGGAAAGAAAGGTGCTTTCTCAGATGCCCAAGGCTATGAAACTCTCCAACACAGAAATCCCCTTCACTGCCCTATGTTGTGGAAGCAGAGTTGGGACCCTACCGACCTTCGTAACGTTAATTTCTTCTCATGGCTCCTCACCCACAAGCACATCCTAACCGATGAAAATTTGGAAAAAAGAGGCATTTTTGGCCCACACAGATTCCCGCTCTGTTGTGCAGTAGTGGAAACAATATATCACTTGTTTCTAGATTGTATGTACTCCCAAGAAGTATGGGAAAAAGCACTGCATGGGCTAGAAGCTCAAATCCCTTCGCAAATTTTGATCACCAATCTCTTCACCACTTGGCCAGGGCGTTCTCCCCACGAATTAAATAGGAAGTCACTATGGTTTAACATCCGGTATGCCATCCCAAAATTTGTTTGCTGGGAAGTATGGTTGGCAAGGAACAAAGCCATCTTCAACAAAATATTTTACTCCCCTACAATAGTTGCAACTAAAGTGAAAGCTTTTCTTATTGAGTCCTTGGCGAGTCTATTCCACAAGTCAGATATAAACCTCTCCTCAGATGTGATCATTTTTATTGGCATACCTCTGAAGACTGCCTCCAGCAATAAGAACATCTCTCGACCTTGTTACAATCCTGAGTGGAGGCTTTGGATCCCCAAGACTGAATTTAAAAAATAGTGGAAGAACTAGGACAAAGCCACTATCTTTTTTTATGGAGACTCTAAGGGAAACTTGGGAACATCAGGAGCAGGGGGAGTTATGAATTCCCAGTTAGGGTAGACAAATAAGCTTCAGTTGGGGCCTTAGGATGAACACCAAAAACCATGCAGAAATATTAGGACTGCTCAAGGCTTGTCAAATCGTGCAGGAGCACGGAGAAAAATACATTCAGGTCTTCGGAGACTCAGAAATCCTGATTAAGATCATAAACATTGGAGATCATTTCAACAATTTGGCCCTCAACAAGACGTTGTAGAGACTCAAGAAACTACTGCAAAGTTTCACCTCTAGATCCTTCTATCATATTCTGCAAAATCTAAACAAGGAAGCAGATGCAAAAAAAAATGCAGGTTGTCCTTTAGCTCAAGGAGAAATCTAAAAAAATGTCAAAGATCCTAACTGGTTACCCATCCCTTGAAGCTCAACTATGTAAAATCAGATCTCGACTCTACGGGAATTTTGGAAAAAATTCTATGTAACTGAGGTTGTTTAGGCCGCGGCCCAACCTACTTCCATAAATAAAATTTAACTGTTCAAGTTAGAAAAAAAAGAATATTATATAACATGTTTCAAACAATTTATTAATTCGCATATGTATATTTTTCTATAGTGACCAACAACGGAGGAAATAATGTCGTTCTAAAAGAAAAAAAAATTAGAACATGTAAATGACGATGAATCGATCCTTAACTCATTTGGAGTGGTGCCGGAGGTTAATGAAAGGGGAAAACAACTTTTACAAAAATATGAGGGATATGGTGGAACGAACATATAGACACACTTTCCACTTACAATATAAAAATCAATCTAATGATTCCAAGGAAAAAATTATATTTAAGGTACATGAAGCATTTCCAGAGTAATGGTTGATGAAACGTGTCAGACTTGTAATAACAAAAACATACAACAACAAAAAACAATTATTCAAAAAGTAATATTCCTAATTATTTTTTTTTTCTAGAATTATATGTATATATTACTACAAAATGTTCGTTTATTAATATCAATTTTTTTATATTTAGTTTTCATATATCGATATAAAATGTAATATCCCAAAAGGGAGAATACAGTAATACAAAAACACAATAATTGAAAACTGCAACAATGTACACATAATCTAAATACACCATAAAAATAGACAGAATAGATGAGACATTTTATTATTAGGAGGTGGATAAAAAAGTACAATAGTTCTCAAAATATGAGACACTCGAGCCAAACAAGTGGCCTAAAATGACCCTGAAGTCCTCCCATAAGAGGGACTGCGTAACTGTTGGACTGCTATAAGGAATGCTGCATTGTCCCTGCTGAAAATGTTGGGACTGCAATTGCCCGTGAAATATAAAAATGTAGATCTAGCAGTTTCAGAGCTCAGATGATGTCGGGATTTCATATCCGAGCTTTATCATGAATACCCAAGATAACCCAGAAAGGATTTCCAGATCTGACAATATTGGAAAATCACCCTCTTAGGCCCCGCAATAAATGATCGTTGGGTATGCATATCTAAAGAATGAACTAAAGATATGATGGCTGCAATAATGTACAATCAGCTGAATTCTTAGGGGGCTGATCCCTCCTCTAGATCCTTAAGCTATAATCTCAATATCTAGCTCCTCCTTCCTCCTCCACTGAATGCAGCTATTGAATACACAACAACTGAAGTAAACTGCATTGTCAAGGATGGAGGCTCTATAGCCTAATGCTAGATAATTCCAATCATCTCAAGAATGATGGAAACAATATCCCCAAAGTGAAGGAATGGTCCCTCACAGGATTTCCAGCTGAAATACTAGAAAATTCCTTCCCCCAATAGATCTACAGGACTGGACTGTGCAATCCCTTCATGAATTTCTGCTACATGGAGGTATGAAATGTTGGCCTGAATTCCAGATATGAATATGTTGCTCTTGGAAGACTGATCATGAAGCCCAAGCTGAAAGGATGAATCCTCCACCGTTTTCTTAGCTGAAATGTTGAGAACTACCTCCTCCTCTCAAACCCTCAAGCAGGAATGCGTAATTCTGGAGACTGAATGTGCTGTAGAGAGGGTATAAATGTGATACCAATCCCTAATGATGTATGACAGCTCAAAGAAACCTTCCCAAAGTAGGCACTCGAATTCCCCCACGTGTGAGGGTGGGATTTCTGCTTGGAAACACTCGTGTTCTAAATAACACTGTAGACTTAGCTAAAAAACTAAATTGTGCATAGAAATGTCAAATGAAAAATCTAGATCTAAATAGATCAGAAATAATAATCTAAAGCCTTCCTTCTATTCCTACCTTCATCTCCCTTTTATACTTTGTGAGCATTCCATAGCCTATGCCCACCTCATAACTACGCTGCACATGTGGCCACTAGCCTCCATGAAGACTCTGTTGTCTCTCCATGTTCTCCATCATATGTGAATTAGATGCACCACTTCCTCCACTATTTCATCATTAGTTCTCTATGTTATTACTTTTAATGCACCATGATCTCATTTGACTTCCTCCATGATCTCTATGATCTTATCATTAATGATCCATGATCTCCACTCTTCCTTCATTAAGAAGCTGCTCTACTACTCCATAATACAGATCTACTTCTACATTATCCACATACACATATCAAAAGTGGATTTTATTCATCTATGGGATTTATGGGTCCCTCCACCCTCTTATTTACTTAATTAATTAGAAAAAGTAAGAACTCTGATTTTCCAATTAACTGATGGAAAATTGGGAATATTACATAAAAATAGTTTAATACTTTTTCAAGAAGATTATGAAAACCCCAAAGAATAAACAAGCCAATATATGAAACATGCCAGTAGGAATGTCTAAAAAAGTGTACAAGGAAATGATCAAAGAAATGGACATAATTTTATCACAGGAGGAGCCATCTCAACAACAAAATTCTTCAAATATATGTAATCATTGATTTTTTATATTAGGTACATATAAAAAAATAATCTAGCATTAAAAATTAGTTTTCAAGTATTTTCGTTTAGAAAGGAAAACAAAATGAAACTCATTTAACACATAAAACAAGATGGCAAGGAAGAAAAAAGTTGTTACCAAATTTTGTGAGTAATTGTTAATATTTCCTTATAACAACTTAAGATTTCATTTTTTTATATTTTAAGTTGTTTTGCAGCAACCATCCTTGAATGTCTTCAAATAGATGCTAACATACAAAGAAGAATGATTAGAGGAATTCACTCACAAATTTGGGTTAAATATGAGTCGTGAGTATATGTTGGAATATCAAAAGTAGTTATGGAATTTGTAAGTATCTATCTTGTTTTACTTCTTTGAGTTTGTAATTAATAGAATACAAAAATCCTTTATATTAAATCTATGATTTATTATGGGGTATAAAACTTGTAGGAAACAAAGTATGAAACTACACCAATAAAAGAGTTGTTGAAATAAGGCATGTGATTTGGTTTGAAAGAATGTGTATAATTCATGACTCATTTCTTGCTATGGTAAATTGCTTTTCGATTTACATTGATGTATATTATTTATTTCAATTTTAATTATTATCACCAATGTAGATAAACTCATTACAAACTATTTTTATGCTTGTAGATGAAACTTGAAGAAGTTGAAAATTGTTGGGGCCTTCGTTTGGGGTAAATTATTTTTGAGTTGAGGATGGTTAGTAATGGGAAGAGCGAGTGGAGGAGAATCATTATGAAAGAAAGGGAGCTTTTGCAGGTTGCATAGAAAAGCCAAACAGGTGGTAGAATGCAAACAAGCAGCATCACAGGTGGCAAGAAAAATTTACAAAGAGTAGGTAGAAAGACTCCCAGAGGTAGAGCTAACTGTGAAAGAAAACATGAAATGGTAGACTGCAACAGACCAGCTGAGCGAAGAAGGGGCAAATAATGACAGTGCCATAAGGAGGATATAGATAAGAAAGGGAAAAAGAATGGGAGAGAGTTGTTGGTTCAGTTATTTTGTGGGTCCTGCATCATATTGAACTCTGTGGAGTCTGAGATGTAACGTGTTGCTCATATTGAACTCTGCGAAGTATGAGATGTAATGTGTTGCTCATATTTAACTCTACAAATTCTGAGATGTAATGTGTTGCTCCTATAATTTAATCGACTGAAGATGTTTGGTGGACCTTGGGGGATCTGTATAATATATAGCCTTTTATATGTAATATATGATCAATGATTTTAAATTTTTTTTCTGATAGCTTTCTTTGATACCTATTAAATGATAATTCATCTCTTGATTAATATGAAATGAGAATGTTTCTGCATGAATATAATGTCTGGATAAATGCTAAGTAGTTCCCTTATGTAATATGGTTCTAGCTCTTTTATCTTAGTAATTTCATGACACACCTCGGGTGAGACTCCTTGCTCTCTTTGAGCAAGAC
Source organism: Pinus albicaulis (assembly GCA_034641835.2). Classification (NCBI taxonomy): domain Eukaryota; kingdom Viridiplantae; phylum Streptophyta; class Pinopsida; order Pinales; family Pinaceae; genus Pinus; species Pinus albicaulis. The sequence goes on along the minus strand of CM076580.1, from coordinate 947,125,157 downwards.
GAAAATGCCGACATTGTCCTAGACTACAGCAGGATCTTGTTGGCTCCAAGTTTGAACCTGGGTCTTTCCTAGAAATTACCCTTTTTCACCAACAAATGGTTCCATTGTCGGGACCTGAAAACTTGTTGGAGAGCTATATCATGATATCAAAGATATACAAAAAGGAACTACGTAGCTGGTGGGATAATCATGTAGATTAGTTCACATCGCAATAGGCTGAGCTCCGAAATCAAAAGGAAAGGATTATTAAAGATCAAGTTCTATTCTCTGACTCGACGAGTGATTTGTATGAGATTTTTTTGGGAAAATTTCCTGAGGAGCTCTATAACTGGTTGCAAAGAGTCCAGGTCAAAGCAACCCATGGAGGATTTCATTGATCTCATTGTAGTTGGACCATGCAAATCTGATGGCATTGCAAAAAATAGATACTGAGCTAACCTGCGCGGTATATTTATGGATTCAGACTACCTTGGAGTGATTATTATGGAGTTCACAACTGAATGTTATCAATTCTTTGCTAAAGTAGAAGATATATTTAAATCTCGGTTGCAAGGGAAGTTATTAAAAGAAACTCCTTTGTTGATCAAGGCTCTAATGGTGGATAAGGGATTAATCGCTATCCAAATTCTAGGATGGAAGCCTAAACCTCCAATACTGGGGGAAGGACCTGAAGGATAGATTCTACAAAAAATGGAAAAAGGGGAATAGGGAAATGGATGTTGGGACCTCCAATAAGTTGAGAGAGCTAAGAGCACATCGGAGGGCGCAAATTGCTGAGAAGTGGTGGGAAAGGGCAACACAAGAGTTTGAAAAGAAGAGGAGGAACATACAACAAAGAAAATAGGTTCCACAGATGATAGGGAGGAGAGAAGATGAAGTAGGACCCAGAGGAATGGGCGGGTCTACCAAAGAAATTAGACAGGTTCATAGGAGCCCATCCCGAGAAGAGAAGGGAAAAAGGTCCAATGAAGAGGAGGACATGCACCCCGAGGATGAGTTCGACACTAATTTGCATGTTGTGATGGAACAATTGTTACGAGAGAGACCGATGACCGTAATACAAGGTAAACCTATTCCCCATGTTTCAAGTAGCACTTGTCCTAACCTTCCCCTAGTACTTTACTACCCGCTTCATAATTTTTTGATAAAGTTCCAGAGGTCAAGTAAGTTGCCTAGTATTCAGTCTACAGTATAAGTAAATAGTAGGATTAGTGATAGAAAAATAATTTATCAGCCAGGAAGTAGAGGATTTATATTAGTTACACCCATACAAATAGAAATGATAGGATCATTTACTGTAACAAATATAATTTGTATAAAATAGAATAACTAGAATAAATATAATTACTAACTAATCAAATAGTGATTATGTTAAATAGTTGTTAGTTAGCTTAAAAGGCATGTCTAAAAGAAATGCCTATTCGTGAAAGGCCACCTGCATAGGTATATAAGTAGGGCCTTATTGTAATCATTCAATCATCTTATTATATCTTATCATATACATTTATTAATAAAATATTATTATTAAAATACCTCTTGTGTATTTTTTCTATTAAGTCAACAAGCCTACAAGTTTTGTTGCTACATTTACCCGATGTCCGGAGTTTTCTGGAAAGGATAATGATGATGTAGAACAACATTGGTATCTATGTGAAGTAATCTAGAGAGCTTGTCAAACCGTAAATATCGTTAAATCTATTTAATTCCAAACCACACTTAGGGAAAGAGAATTATATTGCTTTATCAAATGGTCTGAGGTGCATCAAAATCCTGCTATATATGATGTTAAAAGAGAATTTTTATAGGATTTCAAGCTCCCACAGACTAATCAACAAGGGCTATCTGAATTATGAGAGATCAAATAAAGAGAAGGAGATATTTCTTGGGAATTAATGATAAGGTTCAAGGATGCAATCAGGAAACTGAGTTACTTGATTGAACCAAATCACCAACATGACTATTTGATCAAATCACGTTTACCCCTTACAAGAACGCCATTGACCCAACAGAATATTGATACACTCCAATATGCTCTAGAAAAAGCGATGAAGATTGAAGAAATGATTGGCTATCCTTAGGAATTTAGGGGAGGATTATCCACCCATGACCCTTCAATATTGGCATTGCAACATCAGACAGAAAGTTTGACAGAAAATATCAAGGATATATAACCAGCACGACTAGCATGGCCCAACGTGTGGTGTACACATTGCCTGTTGAAAGGAAATTTGGTTACCGAGTGTCTGAGGTTGCAGGGAACCACCGTCGAGACATCAACAGTAGGAGCGCAAGCAACAATGCAAGTGGGAGGAGTGGCACAAGTAAATAATCAAGGGATGTACCAGCCATAACCACATTTCTTGTGTTTTCCTAACCAGCAAACTGCAACTCCAACAAAATATTGTGAAATATGCAAGGGAGTTGGTCATCCTCCACATTTATGTCCACTATTACAAAAGTATTCAAATGTCCCAAATAATTTTTATTATGAATTTTTCGCTTCAACGACTTATCCCACAGATCAATGCAGAGCCTTGGACACAGTAGCAGACCAAATGGATAGGTCATCCTATAGGGTAAATGAGGCTTCGAGGGGACAGGGAGGATCAGGAATGCGAGGAGGTAGGATGGGAGGAAGAGGACCCTTGATATGCTACAATTGTGATCAAGAAGGCGATGTAGCGATAGAATTTCCACTACCAATACAACCATGGTGTTCCCAATGTAGAGTGAATGCACATGCAATGGAAGATTGTCTTGAATTAATTAAAAGGTGGGAAGAAAGGAATAGGCAACGAAGAGCCAATTTAGTTAATGCAGAACCAAGATTAGCTGAGACACAAGCTCTACTTAGTGTAGCCATAATAACCCGAGGAGGAAAGAAAATAGGAGAGGATGCAAGAGAGATGGAGCTAGTAAGACTAATTAAAACAAAATCACCAAATAATTTTTGTGATTCTGAGCAAAACAAACAGTACTTTAAGGAAGCACTAGAAATATTTTCGAAGTTAGGAAGCCACAAGTACATGCAACAGATGCAACCAGTCAAAGAAGGTGGAAATACTGCTACAACAGGAATGCCGATAGAAGAATGGTTCAGGCTATTCTTGAGTATTGTAAATGATGAAAATATGTTGGAGCAGTTAAAACACAATTTAAAGGCAGTAGTTGAAGGAGGAATAGAGCATGAGAGTCCAATTAACACTAACCTTCTAGAAAGGTATGTGAGGAGAGTAAAAAGGAACAAAAGAAGAACTGGGAAGGAATTTCGAATAAATGCACAAGTCGCGAGATTTCAAATAAGGGACAAAATGATGGATTTAGGCTCAGATGTAACCATACTACTCGGAAAAACATGGGAAGCATTGGGTAAATCGAAGTTGGTGTATTACCCTATACAACTATGGATGGAAAAACAATATTGCATTGTGTCGGTGGGAGGGTTAGAAGAGGTTGAAGTAGAAGTCTTAGGAGTGAAGACTTATACTGATTTCATGGTAATTGACATCATGGGATATATTGATCCATATCTAGCTATGTTAGGGATAGACCAGGCATTTGAAAATTATGTAGTTATTTAATTGAAGAAAGAGCTAATGATACTTGAAGATGGTGAAGTCCGAGTGGTCCAACAATTAGATCCATAACAAGGAAACCGATATACCAAGACCGTCAGGACCAGGGAGGATGCAAAACTCCTACACCAACTTTATTAGATGACAATAGGTAAAAGAGAAGACGACATCAACCCCACATCAGAAGGGACAATCAGTTGGCAGAGTGTTCAATGTTAGAAAATTATATATTACAGAGCAATGCAACACATGAAATATGCAGAAAAAACAAGCACATAAAACACATAAAACCAGAGAGACACAGATATACGTGGTTCACCCAGTTTGGGCTACGTCCACCCTGAATAGCCAGTCCTTCCTTTCTATTATACAGAAAAATGAAGAGACACAACCTACAACAGATCTGTTGCAATATCCTCTGTTCTCTCTCACAGTCTCCCTATCTGTTTCTCAATCTAAGAATGCACATACAATACACAGCCGCAATACAATTCCCTCATACAAGCGAGGGGTTGCCTTATAGGGAAAAAAACCCTAAACTAAACATAAATACTACTGTCAGATCATCCGCCTAATGAACAACCAAGATTGACTAGAAATTACTATACTTTTACAAGGCAATTTTACATATGTTTTTAGCTTGGGGGGCACTGCCCCCGAAACTTCCCATCAGGGGACGGCTCCATAAAATCGCGGCCACCCCTCTAGACCCCCCAAGTAGTGTACAATTACAGGGGGTCCAACACTGTGATACAAAATAAAAAAGATAATCAGGCTCCATACCCAACAATCTCCCACTTGGAGACTGATTGTAGCAACTCCACCGCTGCTTCATTTGCTGGATAATGACTCCACTTTGGACTTGGTTGTTTCTCATCTTCATCGTCATACTTGAAGACCAATTTTCTTTTGAGCACGTTTATTTCCTACATGTTAGACCCTGCAACAAGCATGTTATCTACATACAATAACAATATAATATAGCTTCCATCATTTTTCTTTTTCAGATAAACACAATGATCAGAGTGACATCTAGTATAATCTTGTTCAGACATAAAATTGTCAAATTTTAGATATCACTGCCTTGGAGCCTATTTTAAGCCATACAAGCTCTTCTTTAACCTACACTAATTTTTCTTTCTCTTTGACCTCATATCCTTCTGGTTGTTGCATATATATCTCTTCCACCAAATTTCCATGGAGAAATGATGTCTTTACATCTAAGTGTTCAATATGTAAATAATCCGCTACTACAAGACTTAAAATAGTTCTGATTGAAGTCATCTTAACAACAGGAGAAAATATTTCATCAAAATCAATACATTTCTTCTGTAAAAACCCCTTCACCACAAGTCTAGCTTTGTACCTTTGTTTTCCTCCATCTTCTTCCTTCAACTTGTAAGCCCATTTATTCTACAATGTAGTTTTACCTACAGGAAACTTGACTAATTCCCAAGTCGGTTATGTATTAAGGAGTCCATATCTTCTTCCATGGCTAGCTCCCACTTCTTTCTGGTTTCAATTTGCATTGCTTCTTCATAACATTCGGGTTCACCAGAATCAGTCAACAATAAATAATATAATGGAGAGTATTGTTTAGGGGGTATACTTATCCTGGTAGATCTTCTAACACCACTTTCAGGTGTTTGAGGTGCCTGTTGCTATTGTGGTGGTTGTTGTTGTTGTGGTTGTTGATTATTATTATTTTCAGGCACCTTTACTTTTCCAGTGATCTCATCAAGAATTGTGTATTCCTTGTTTTCTTTTTCCTGTTTCTTTTCTTGCAACTGATTCTTATACAAGACCTTTTCATTGAATATTACATATTTGCTCCTAATAATTTTTTGATTTTCATAATCATATAAGTGATAACCAAAATCATTAACACCATATCCAATAAAGGTACATTTATTTGATTTTTCCTCAAGATTTGTTCTATTTTCTTTATTAATATGGACAAAGGACTCACAACCAAAAGGCTTTAAAAATGAGTACTTTACCTTTTTGCCTGTCCATGCTTCGTCTGGAATACCACCATCCAAGGAACTTGAAGGCCCTCTGTTTATTAGATAAACAATAGTATCTACAACATATACCTAAAATTTTAAAGGCAATCCTGCATGCAATCTCATGCACCTTGCACGCTTCATGATTGTTTTGTTAATCCTTTCTGACAAACCATTTTATTTTGGTTTTCTTAGAACTATCTTCTCTCTGTGAATTCCATGCTTTGAACAATACCTATCAAACACTTTGTTGTAATATTCACCTCCATTGTCTGATCTGAGACACTTCAACTTCTTTCCTGTCTCAATATCAACCAAAGCTTTCCATTTCTTGAAAGTATCAAATACATCAGATTTATTCTGAATACAATAATCCAAGTTTTTCTAGTTTCATCATTAATAAAAGTAACATAATAACGCCACTTAGAGATGATACCTGAGCAGGTCCCCATACATTTTTATGCACATGCTCTAATTTTTTGCTCTTCTTTTCTTTCCCAACTCTGAGAAATTTGACTCTCTTCTGTTTTCCATAAATGCAATTCTCATAGATGTTAGGATATTTCGACACATAGGAAATAGTTAAGGATAACTTAGTCTAGTGTAGAGTTAGGTAAAGTGTGTTTCTTTACCATGTACATTTGTAACTTATACTCTGACGGTCATGATTTGTAGTGATCCGACAGTTATCTCTCTCCTCGGTATTAACGACACTTGATCCGTGGCTTAAAACCTGATTGGTTCATGATCTCTATTTAAAGAGCATGGAGGGTCATTTGTCCTGCAACCGTTTATGAGAGAAACATATGTAACTTTTCTTTTTATATTAATAAATTTCTTGAAGTGGTTGCGTTGGTTCAGGTTGTGGACCGTTTCCCTCTTCAAGTTTTTTAACCACGTGATTATACTGGTGTACTGATTTGCGATCTATTTGTGAGCGGTGACCTTTGGTTCTTGATCTAAGGAACTTACCCTGTAAATTCCTACATTGTATCGAAGCTATTTTGAGGGCCGCATCCGTTGTTGATCAAAATCTGAAGCCATTTTGACTGCAGGCGAATGTTTTTTTGTAGATCTACTATTTCTAAACGTTTTTGGGGTTGGAGAACTGCTATGTTGTGTCTGGAGCATTTTTTGCAGTGAGGAACACCTTTCATTTCATGGTTAATTGTGTGCTTCAATCTAAAGGACTTGGTCTCAATTTTTGGGCCGAAGCCATTAATTGTGAAAATTACATAGTAAATCGCACTCCTACTAAGATTTTAAAGAATATAACTCGAGAAGACGCTTGGAGCTTAATCAAACCAGATGTAAGTCACTTTTTTGTTTTTGGAAGTCATGCTTGGGTCCATAATCCAGATGCAAAATATAAAGCCTTAGAACCTAAGAGTGAAAAATGCATTTTTGTTGGATATTCCGAAGATGTCAAAGGATATAGACTTCTTCAACCAAAATCCAAAAATATAATCATTAGAAGAGATGTAAAATTTGATGAAAATATATTGGCCTGCGGCCTAGCTCGGCAGGTGTGCCACTTTTGACCTGCGAGCCTAATTCGACATATGTGCCACCTCTCTCTCTCTCTCTCTTATATTTTTAATAGCATTACTTATAGTTCATATGATGACAGCGAGGATGAAAATCCTCCTCCACCTCTTGAAATTGTTCCTTTTACTCCATCGCTTCCAACATGGGTCCGCTCTACTCCGGATGTAGCAGGTTATCTCCCAAGTGACCCTGCCGATTGACGATGTACACGTTCTCAGTTCAAAAGAGCCTCTTCCTTATTGGCTCAAGTGCCAGCAAATCTTGATTCAGAAACCTTTGAAGAAGCCTCCGGTCATCCAGATTGGAATGAATCTGTGAATGAAGAATATCGTTCCTTATTGGCGAATGATACTTTGGATCTTGTTCCTCTTCCAAAAGGAAGAAAAATTGTCAGATGCAGATGGGTTTACAAAACAAAGTTTGGACTAGATGGAAAAGTGGATAGACATAAAGCTCGTCTTGTCACTAAAGGATTTTCACAAGTTGAAGGCATTGAATATACTGAAACCTTCTCCCCTATTGCCAAAATTTATTCTATCTGCCTTGTTCTTTCCCTTTCTGCCTCCTTTAAATGGGAAGTCCATCAGATGGATGTTAAATCCGCCTTCTTACATGGAGATTTACATGGAGAAATATACATGGAACAACCCCCTGGCTTTATCCAAAAATACTCTAGCCTTGTTTGTCGCCTTAGGAAATCTCTCTATGGTCTCAAACAAGCTCCTCGGGCTTGGTATATCAAAATGGGTAGATTTCTATTAGATAATGGCTTTTCTAGGTGTCATTCTAACAACACTATCTACACCAAGAAAGTGGGTAAGTCCTTCACCATGCTTGTTATTTATGTTTATGATCTTATCCTTACTGGTAGTGATCCAAACCATATAAACCATGTGAATTCTAGCCTCAAAAAGAAGTTTTAAATTATAGACTTAGGACACTTGCGTTATTTCCTTAGTCTTCAAGTCTTGCAATCCAAGGAAGGCATTACCCTCTCTCAGTCCAAGTATGCTTGTGATCTTCTACACCACTTTCACATGGAAGGCTGTAAGCTCACCCCTTCTCCGTTTCAGACTGCATTCAAGCTTTCAGTCACTTGTACTACCCCTAAAGTTGATGCTACCTTATACTGTCAACTTGTTGGCAAACTTCTGTATCTAACCCATACCCGTCCTGACCTTTCCTTTGCCATTGGTCTTGTTTCTCGTTTTATGCACCAACCTCATGAAAGTAATTGGAAATCAGCTAAAAGAATAATTTGATATATCCGCGGTACAGTTCAGTTCAGGATTCATTACAATGCAGGAGCATCTCCATTGTTGACTGGTTTCACTGATTTTGATTGGGATGGTGACCCTGATGATCGAAAGTCTACTGCAGGATATGTGTTCACTCTTGGTTTAGGACCTATTACATGGTCTTGTAAGAAACAAAGTGCCATCTCTCTTTCTTTAGCAGAAGCATAGTATCGTGGTGCAGTTGAAGCCAACAAGGAAGCCATGTGGCTTCGTCAGATCCTGTCTGAATTTGGTCTCCATCGGTAGCATCCAACTACACTTTGGTGTGATAACCAAAGTTCCATTCAACTATGTAGAGATCTAGTTCAACATCAGCGTATGAAACACATTGAACTCCACATACACTTCATCATAAATCTCATTCATGATCGTGTTCTTGAAGTGCATTATTGTCCAACCAATGATCAAGTAGCCGATATCTTTATAAAGGCTCTCACAGAAGCGAAGTTTACCAAACTTCGATCCATGCTTGGAGTTCAGGAAAGTTGTCATTAAGGGGGGATAGGCTCTAATGCCTCCTTCCTTCTCCTATTGTGTCACTTTTGTAAATCCTTCAATTCTATCCCAATTTTTTCTTAAGGGGGGATGTTAGGATATTTCGACACATAAGAAATAGGCTCCTTTTGTGTCACCTTTGTAAATCCTTCAATCCTATCCCAAGTTGTTCTTAAGAGAGGATGTTAGGATATTCTAACACATAGGAAATAGTTAAGAATAACTTAGTCTAGTCTAGAGTTAGGTAAATTGTTTTTCTTGATCATGTACATTTGTAACTTATAATCCGATTGCCACGATTTGTAGTGATCCGACGGTTATCTCTATCCTCTGTATTAACGACACTTGATCTGTGGCTTAACACTCGATTGGTCCATGATCTCTATTTAAAGAGCATGGGGTTCATTTTTCATGTAACCGTTTTTTAGAGAAACATATGTAACTTTTCATTTTATATTAATAAATTTCCTGAAGTGGCCACATTGGCTCAGGCCGTGGACTGTTTCACTCTTCGAGGGTTTTAACCACGTGATTATACTGGTGTAATGATTTGTGATCTTTTTGTGAGATGTGACCTTTGGTTCTTGATCTAAGGAACTTACCCTGTAAATTCCTACAATAGAAATCCAAATCAATATTCTTCAAACCTGACAAAAAATTCCTTGAGTGAAGAATCTTCATCCCCTTCTCACTCATGTGTCTGAGCTATGATGCCATAGTGCTGCATCTACTCCTTTGGAAGTTAAAGCATTAACAAAATTAGAAATACCATTGCATAAATACAATGTACCAACCTTTTCATATTTTTCTATTACCATGGCTCCTTTGGTGACCTTCCAAGTTTTATCTGTGAAAGTTGTCACATAGCCTGCACTACCTAACTGCCCTATTGAAATCAGATTTTTCTTCATATATGTAACATGCCTTACCTCTTTTAATAGCCATTGGTTTCCATTTAGCTGTTTTAAAAGAACCTTACCCATTCCAAAAATTTTACAGGGTTTATCATCACCCAAATGGACTTGTCCAAAATCTCCTTGAACATAGTCATGAAAATATTTCTTATTAGGTGTGGCATGGAATGAATCCCCTTAATATACTACCCAAGAATTAGTAGCATTTTCAAAAGAAAGAATCAAAGCATCTTGTAACACATCACTTGTCACATTTGCTTCATGATTGTTATCTTGTTGAGCATCTCCTTCTTTTCCCTTCTGAGATCTATAGTCTTTCTTTAGGTGTCCTTTATTTCCGCATTTCCAGCACACTATCCTCGATCTGGACTTGGATCTATCTTTCCTTTATTTCCTGCGATATCCTGAGCTCTTTCCTCTTTCCATTATTCTTCCCCTATAATCTGCACTCAAATCATTACCCGGTGTCTCACCGGAGCTTTTCCATCGCATTTTCTCACTAAGGATAGCACCAAAAACATCATCAAACTTTTAAGTACTAGATCCAGAGACAGAGTTATTAATGGCCATAACTAAACCCTTCAAACTTTCTGGCAATGAGCACAAAAATAACAGAGCTCTAACTTCATCATCAAAGTTTACCCCTACAGAACTTAACTAACTGGTAACTGTATTAAAATCATTTAAATGGTCTGCAATAGATCCACCTTCCGACATCTTCATATTAAATAAATGTTTCATAAGAAATACCTTGTTTGAGGCCGAGGATTTTTCATATAGTTTTTCCAAGGCCTTAATCAAACCCTCTTTTGTTGTTTCCTTCGAAATATTGAAGGCTACCGACACCGTCAGGCACAACCGTACTATTCCAAGTTCCTTTCTATTGAGAATCTCCCATTCCATGTCTGTCATAGCTGTCGGATTCTTTGTTTTTCCACTCAATGGTAGGTAAATATATTTCTGATACAAATAATATTCCATCTGCATCTTCCACAGCGGGAATTTTTGGACATTAAATTTCTCAACCCTAAATTCACCATCTTCTGCCACTGCTCCCACTCGAACCAGGAACCCTTCTTTCCTGCAATATTATCAACCAAATATACCTTTGGCTCCGATACCAGTTGTTAGAAAATTATATATTACAGAGCAATGAAACACATAAAATATGCAGAAAAAACAAGCACAGAAAACACATAAAACCAGAGAGACACATATATACGTGGTTCATCTAGTTTGGGCTACGTCCACCCCGAACAACCAGTCCTTCCTTTCTATTATCCAGAAAAATGAAGAGAAACAACCTACACCAGATCTGATGTTATATCCTTTTTTATATCTCACAGTCTCCTTATCTGTTTCTCACTCTGAGAATGCACATACCATACACAACCACAATACGATTCCCTCATACAAGCAAGGGGTTGCCTTCTAGGGAAAAAAAACATAAACTAAACATAACTTCTACCATCAGATCATCCGCTTAATGAACGACCCAGATTGACTAGAAATTACTATACTTTTACAATGCAATTTTACATCTGTTTTTATGTTAGGGGGCGCTGCCCCCGAAACCCCCCCCCCCCCCCCAAGGGGGGGCTACATAAAATCACAGCCACCCCCTCCTAGACCCCCTAGGAAGCATACAATTACGGACAACGTTGCCTCCCCATTAAGGTACAAGGCTCCAACGTTGTGATACAAAATAAAAAGTATAATCAGGCTCCACACCCAACATTCAAAGCTCTGATGTGGGATATGAAGTTGCATGGGATGATTGGCAATAAGGAGGGTACGAGGTCAACACCAAGAGCTATGTTGCTGTTCGCGGAGTCAGTTGTTTAGGCACAGAGGTAAGGGATTACCCCACCCTTACTAATGTGAAAATTGTTAACACTTTCATTAATAAAGTTGAATATAATGTGCCAGAGGAGCATAAGGTTCCTCTAATGGATGTAGCATTGCAATCTACTTTTGCAAGGTGGTGGGTAAACCACTGCAACTCTCTTCATAGTTGGAAATAGGTACCGAAGGCACTGAAAACGAGATTTCGAGCATCTTTAGGACCGCAACTAGAATAAAGGTAGAGAGGAACCTCAGATCCCCAAGCTCATATAAAACAATGTGAGAATAAGTGGGAAATAGAGAATTAACAGAAATTATTGTGGGTACAAATTTTTTTACATTAATTAGATATCATCCCGCAAGCCTAGTATCTTACAAAGGAAAATAAGAGACAAAGAAGTATCTGGGAGTCAATAGCTGATATATTTGCACGAAGTTTCTCTTTCAAGGGGTATAACGAATATATTACAGACACCTTGCAGGAAATGAAAGGGATTATGCTATGTTGGGAACTTGCAGAAGCTGAAGAAACACCTGTGCCATGATAGATACCTGAGTCTAGTTATCCAGAAGCGGTAGCATGTGGGACAGTAGATTAAGAAATGGATGATGATGACTTGGAGAACCTCAGGCACTTTTCATTTGAAGAAAAGTAAGGAGAACGCAACAGGAGGAACCTACTACATAAGGGTTGCACCTATTACCCCTAAGAACAAAGAAAAAAAATATCGGTAGTCTAGAAAAAACCAAATTAGCATCTATAGGGGACTTTTTGGATGAAGAGGCTACAAAGGAGTTTTTTCATTTACTAAAAGAATATGAGGATATATTCCTATATTCTGTAGCAAAAATAAAAGGTACCAAAGGAGACTTGGGGGAGATGAAAATAGTATTGAAACTGGATGCCAGACCAGTAAAGAATAGACCCTATTGCTTCAACCCAAGGGTGAAGGAGAAAGTAGAGACAAATATAGAAAAAATGCTAAACACAGGATTGATATTCGGAGTAGAAGAGGCAGAATGGGTCAGTCCAATAGTGATCCAGAACAAAAATGAAAAGTTAGAAATCAGAGTGTGTGTAGACTACCGAAGATTAAACAATGCATGTTTAAATGATCCTTTCCCAACACTATTTAGTGATGAAGTTCTAAATAAAGTGGCTGGAAATGAAGAATATTCGTTCATAGATGGATTCTATGGGTATCATGAAGTCAGAATAGCATAGGAGGACAAAAGAATGACCACGTTCACTACTAAATGGGGATCTTATGCTTATCGTGTAATGCATTTTGGATTAAATAATGCACTAGCAGTATTCTCAAGAATAGTCATAGCAGCCTTCAAAGAGTATATTCATAATTTTCTTGAAGTGTACATGGAATAATGGAATGTATATAGTTTATTGAAGAACCATGCAAGTCTCCTTTGAATAATGTTTAACCATTGCATGCAACTTCAAATTTTACTAAACCTGAAAAAGTGCATATTTGCCGTCCCATTTGGAACATTGCTTGGTCATGTGGTTTGTAAACAAGGAGCATGTATAGGCCCCGCCAAGGTTGCGGTAATTGTTAAAATAGATGCCCCAGAGAATGTTAAACAATTTATATCATTACTTGGACAGAGAGGGTATTACACAAGGTTTATCCGGAACAATGCCCGCATCAAAACTCTACTGGAAAAGCTATTGCGGAAGACAAAACTATTTGTATGGAATGAAGAATGCAGTAAGGCATTAGACACCCTAAAATAAAAATTAGCAAGTGTACAAATTATAACTCATCCTAATTGGGATAAAAATTTCCATGTACATATTGATGCCTCAGGCATTGCTTTGGGGGTCATGCTAGTGCAACCGGGAGAAAAAAATATAGACCACCCAGTGTATTTTGCAAGCAAGAAGTTGTCGACCATAGAAAAGAACTATACAACCATTGAAAGAGAATTTGTGGTTATGGTTTACTCTCTCCAGAAATTCCGTCACTATTTACTTGGAGGTACCTTTAAATTTTTTACAGATCACTCTGTGTTGAAGTATTTAGTAAACAAGCCTGTTTTAGAAGGCAGAATTTGAAGATTGCTTCTACTGTTCCAAGAGTTCACATTTGAAGTTGTAATAAAACTAGGGAGACTAAACGTGGGACCTAATCATTTATCTAGATTGGAATATGGAGAAAATGGGGGGCCACTTGATGACCAATTTCCAGATGCAAACCTCTTTCATATAGAGGCTATCCTAGATTACTTAGAACAAATAGCAACATACCTGGATTCAGGACAGTGCCTAGAAGAATATACAACAACTCAGAAAAAAAATTGGTCGTTAAAGCATCTGATTACCAACTTATAACATGTCAGCTATACAAAATGGGTCTGGATCAAGTATTGTGAAGATGTGTATTAGACCATTAAAGAGCATATAACCTATGGGAATTCCAAAATGGAGTTGCAGGAGGACACGTGGGAGAAAATCCTACTGCAAGGAAAATATTACAGGCAGGCCTATGGTGGCCTACAATGCACAAGGATACCAAAGAGTATGTAAAGAAATGTGATGTCTCTCAAAGAACAGGGAAACCTTCAACCGCGACGAACTACCTTTACAACTTGTTAGAGTGATGGAGGTATTTGAAAAATGGGCCATCGACTTTGTAGGATGCATTACACCAATTTCATGCCATTCACAAGCCAGGTACATAATTACTGCAACTGAATATCTAAATATGGGCATAAGAAACACCAGTGAAGGATTGTACAACAGACACATAAGCTAGGTTCATTTTTTAGAACATTAGTACCAGATTTGGTTGTCGAACGAGTCTGACAATTGACCACGACACCCACTTTATCAACGCCATAGACAAATCATTGCTACAAAAGTTCATGATACAACATCATAAAAGAAAATTGTATCACATGCAGGAACATGGAACTATTGAAGCTTTCAAAAAAATCCTATAAAAATGATTAACTAATATCTCCAACGTAAATCAAGATGATTGGGATGAAAGAATACCATCCACATTATGGGTGTACAGAACCACCATAAGATGATTACACATTCAGATGCCATTCCAACTCGTGCATGGGAAAGAATCAATGGTACCGACTAAATTTATCATCCCCATTCTATTCATCGCTAAAACAACAAAAAATTTTGAAGCATAATCCATCACAACATGCCTCCATGAACTATAGGAATTGGAGGTGTTATCACCCTAGTAATTTCTTAGGTCGTGGGATTTTGATTTATAGTTAAAGAAAACTAGGGGTAACCACAAACCTACTTTGGAAATTTAGGATCTATCCTTCGTAAATTTCAGAGAGGGCCCTCTCTTTTAGATTTAACTTTGTTTTGAATTGATATTTTAGGATAGGTATAATTGGGCACTTGGTTTTTTGTTTGGAAATTTTGATGGGAAATAAGATTACTTGAAGACAAATTAAAGAGGGATATACTAGTCCATTGGGCTATGGAGTCAAGATGTAGCAAGCAAGACTGGAAGGCAAGGCCAAAAGGATGCTAATGTACTCAGGGCAAGGTAGATAACCCTTAGAGATTTGAATAATTTGATTTGATGAGATGGCTTGCTTTTGGGATAAAGGGTAGTTAAGGATCCTTTTATCCGGAAAAAGAGGAAGGAGGTAGGGGTCAAACGGGACTAGGAGAAATTAAGAATTCCTATGTTCGGAAATTAGCAGAAAACATTGAATTGATTAAGTAGTTAAGACAGGGAGTCTTTTATACTTATCCTGAAATAATATTCCTAATTAATCATTTGGATTGAACAACATATATGAAATTGAATGAAACTTCAGAAAATGAAACAATGATAGTAAGAAAGCACTTTAATCATTAGCTTATCGCATGAATCCTGAGTTATGAAGTCCATTTGGCTATTATCTAGAATGATGCTATGAAATCAACACATGAGCCTCCAAAGTACCAGCAAAATCATCTATAATAATCTTAGTAAATTTATTCCACACTAAACACTTCATAAACTGAAGTATTTATACAAATGTTTATTACAAAATATCCTAGAGAAATCTAGGAATAACTCTAGGAAAATAAAATATCTTAACACACTAAGAGGGACAACTGCTTAAAAACTTAAGAAAGCTGTCCTCTTATCTAGAAAAAATAGAACTATGTTATCTAATTAAAACAGTTTTTTGACTAGGTGTACATGCTTGCTGGTGTATTTGGAAGATATTTTTTTGTAGATTTCTTGACTGATACTCTTTCAATTTATATCCTTTAACACTGCTTTTCCTCCTGATAGTCTTTTACTCTGTCGTCTATCACTTTACTGCTAGTAAAATGTAGAAATTACAATAGTAAAAACTAGCTGATTGTTTCTGCTCAGATACACTTTGACCCTGTTACTTTTGATACACTTTCAACTGCTATTTTTACCTCTTGAAAGTTGTAAGATGAAGTTTTCACTATGGTAAAAAACTGTCCCATCATTTCTCTTCCTTGCTTGAATTTTCCATTCACTCTTTTACTGTTGTAAAGATTCATATCAACAGTAAAAATCCAAAATCAAATAAACTGTTTTTTTATTCTTTTCTTCTTAGCTTCACTGTTTTACCTGTGCTTTTTTTGTTGTTCTGCTCCAATGTTTCTATAAAAAATCTATGAATTCCTACCATCGCTAATCACTTGGTATTTTCATACTTTTCAACTTCTGGTAACTTTCATCAACATCAGTGTACTTAGAGAAATTTGGTTTGATAATGAAAATATGTTTAATTTCATTCTATAGAAAAATAAGTTTTCAAATTACTCCAAGACAACTTTACCAATTGGGGAACCTTGTGGCCTGCTTGTCTCAATATTGTGTATTTTGCCAAAAACTTTGTTATTGAAAAATTCATGGCCTCACACTTTTCCTTCAAATTGTTCATCATATTCTTTTTATTTAGAACCTTTTTTATTTGAATAATTGTTTCAGTCCTGTCTTGTATTTTCAATTCTTCAAGCTCCTCTCTATTTTTGCTATTTAAAAATGTAATAAGATTTAAAGCTTGAGATGGTTTATTAGCCAGTTCTTCCTTTGTTTTCTAAATTTCAACTTGTGCTGCCTTAAGTAAATCTCTCTGCTAATATATGATTTGAATTGAAGACCATTTTAGATGTATGCCTTGAATTATGTTTGTCCAAAGATAGTTCTTGATGAAGGACACCTGTTCACTGAGATTTACTTGCTCCTGCAAGATCTTTACCTGTTCATCAAGTCTTTTTGCTCTTTGTTCATGTCCTTTTGATGTAATCAATGTATTCTTGTTTGATGATTCAAGAGTTTGAAAGGTATTTTTCAAATTGATTATCTCATTATTTTTTAGGGACATCTTCTCCATGGATTTTACTATATCTGCTGCTTCACTTGTTTGATGTACCTGTGTGGTAGATGATACTGTGGCAGAAGTGTCTATAGATTGCACTGACACTGTAGTTGCCAGGGGAACTTTTGGGGCTAAATGTTCTGCCAATGTGGAAGGGACAACTGTGCTAACTATAGGAATAATAGTGGGAGTAGATTGTACATCAGCTTCTTTTACTGCTTCTTTTTCTTTTATAAGGATGTCCATCCGATCTTCCATCTCTTTGACTTGGGTAGTCATTTTTAGTATTAACTTGGCCATTTTATCTTTTTTAGTTTGTTCTTGGAGGATTTATTTTTCTTGAGGGTGTTCGTTTTGAGAAAGTTTTAACTGTTTCCTCAAAGTAGTGATATCATCATTCTTTTTCTTTATCAAGTCCTGAGCAACCTGTATGTTTGATGGATCTACTCCTATATGAAGGAATAGATCTTCTAAGGACTTAATCCTTAGTTATTTTGTCTGTAAAGAATATTTGTCTAGCCTCATATGATCCTACATATTAAAAATGGTGTTTTTCAATTGAGTAACATTCCTGGTCTTATCCACTATTTTTGAATATAGCATTTCAGATGTATGTCTATGAAATTCAATTTGATCCAGCTCATGGATATTTTCTAAATCAACTTCAAAGTCTGTCTTGCTGTAGTCTGAGACTGTCTTTGGATTTGCAACCTTTGGCTGGAGGTAGGACATGATCATTTTATTAGTAGAATAATCAAATGTTGTTAATAGTCTGTCCTTGTTACCTGGATTTTCTTCTAGAAATTAAGAGTAAATTTCTCTTTTGATCTCCCCATTTTTCTCCTTAATTTGTTTGTACCTTTGTTTGATATCTGAAGATTTTTCATCTGCTTTTTTGGAGGAAGAGGGAATTTCAATATTGACCTATTTTTCAATCATATGACTGTCCTGCTCTTGTGCTGCATCCTGTCCTTTCTGAATTTATGTTAAAATTTTAGTAATAATTACTGTGGCATCTTCTTTATCTATCTGCTGATCATTATTCAATTCTTGATCATTATCATCTATTTTTATTGTTTTTTCTTTCTCAGCAGTAGTCATTTTTTCCCTTTTGTTGTAAATAATCCTGAATTTGTTTTCTGCAATGGTCTCTACTGAATAACCTTCTTCATTCTTGGTCCTTTTGTTTGAACATTATAACTTTGGTGACTATTATAGTCTGTGAATTATCTTTCCTTTTCATTGTTTCTGTCTCAGAAGTAGGGTCTACCAATGTATTTTCCACCCCCTCTATTTGATTTCCAAATTTCTCAATATGTGGTTTTGAGTCATGTATAAAAGGTTGAAGCTTTCATTTTACCCTTATAGCACTGAGGTAACCCTGGGGATCATAATTCCATTGAAAACACTCTTGAAACTGATACTCTGATAATTTTCTACATATTTATTTCTTAGCCTCCCTATTGTTTACTATGAAAGGGCCAATCTGGCTCTTAAACTTAAACTGAGTCTTTTTCTTTGATGCCAAGAAGTTTATAGCATCTGCATTTAAAACTTGTCTCAAATATTCCAATGCAAAAACCCTGATGGTTAAAAATTTAGGTAACTTATATGGGGCAAATTTGTTCCAAATATTCTTAATTCTGTGTGTCTCTGATATGAGTACCAGTCTCCTACTTTTCATTGTTCAGATAGTTGTATTATTCTCTTCATTTCTTCACTCACTCTGGGTTGTTCAGACTTGTAAATCAAATACATGCATGTCCTGATGAATAATTCTGAAAACTATTTATAAATGAATTCATTTTCTTCCTTTCTGAGCAAGGATGTCCAAAATATCATTGATAGAGGCTGGCCCTCTACATCCATCTTTTGCAAAGCAATGGGAAAATGCTCATCTTGGAAAAATAAAAAAGAATGGAATAGATAAGATGAATATCTAAACACTCCCTCAGTAGGCAATTGGCTAGTTGGTAATATATTCTATCAGCAATGAATCTAGCAAAATCAAAGATCATGGTAGGAGGCTGCCCAGGGGATAATGTAGAAAGGAAACCAAGTATAGATACATACGTAAATTCATCATTAAAATATCCTAGAATGAAGGATAGCATTGAGATCACCTATCTAGAAGCTTCAGGAGAATCAAAAGTAGAATATGGTGGATTCACCTTAGGAAGGTCTACATGGGCAGGCATAAAATTTTGAAACATAAAAAACTTTTTAGGGAAATCCAGCTCTAAGTATAACTGGGTTAACTCTTCAATTAACAAGGGCACTATTTCGGGATCAAGCTTCAACTAAAGCATCTCATTTATGGATTCTGTTGTGATGAAAGACATAATTTCTCTATCTTTGTTTACCATGGCTCTCTGATCAGGAACATAATGCATTTGACATAGTCTAGCCAAGTCCTGGGCTGGATGAGTAACATTTGGGCAAATTGGATTCCCAAGTAGGTATGTCATCTTGATTTTTATTCAGAAATTTATCATAACATCAGTTATCAATCTCAAGCAAATTGAATTCTACCACTGTATCAGTAATCTTCTAATCTAAATCAGTTAAAGGAATGTTTTCTTCAAACGAAACAGGTGCTTCGAGAGGTCTAACAACTTTATTTGAATCAGTTGTTAAATCAAGAGTTGGCTTGTTGATCTTTGAGAATTTAGGCTTGGGAAGCTTAGCTGTTACAGTTTTTGAGGCTTTGGGACCTCCAGCTTTGGGTGTAACCTTTTTTAAAGTCATTTTTGGGAATAACTAAGCAAGATTAAATGGTTTTCTTTAGTTAATTTTGAAACAGAGGGTAATTGAGCAGATATGGGACAATTTTGGGAATATGGGAATCTGAGTAAGGGTTTTAGGATAGAAAACACAGGCTTTCTGGGTGTAGAGGACTGAAAAAGGGGATTTCTGGTTTTCTGTGCACTTTTTAAATCTTTTGAATTGTGGAAATTGTATTTTAATGACCGGAAATTGAGAAATTGGCTTAAAAACATAGTTTTAGGAAAATGGAAAATTTTGAGACCAAATTGCAAGGGTTTGCCTTGTTTTTTCAAGGTTTGGGCACTTAGGACTGGAAATTCTATTCTCTGAAGCCTAATTGGTCTGATTTACAGTCAAATTGTGAATTTTGGTAGTTAAATTCAGTAAAATACCTAGTTCCTAGGTATCTTGATAGTCGAGGAGGGTTTTTGGTTGCTTCAACTTTAAATTGGATCTTTTGCTAGAGCAGAAAACTTCAGAGATTTCGCAGATGAAACAACAGTGGTAAGGTTTAGCCTTAGGGCTATAGCATGGTCAAAAAGGTCTTGAATTTCCTTATACAGTTAGGATGGAGGCTAAATCAGTTGGGAGTGTGAAATAATGATATAAAACAATGATATATTAAGGTTTAAACCTTCAATGTTTACCATCGTAAATATCATTTATTATAGGTCTATTCAATGGCGAGAGGGGATTTTTTGAAAACCAATAATAGTTTTCGTGTTCGATTTGAATGGTAAATGGTTTAAGCCTTTTTGAATGCGATCCAATTAAAATAAGACACGTAGCATCGAGTGGTTTTGGAAAACAGCTTTTATCGCATGAATTTTATAAAACTTTGGTTGATCACTTTCGGAGTGCGATAATGAACACACATCGTTAGATCTACTTGGATGATGCAAATGGTCAGGATTATTCTTAAGAGTTGTGGCGAAGGATGGGTGGGGTCCAGGTGGTTTTATGTAATGGTGCGGTGATAGATATAAAACCGTTGTATTAAATAATAACCAAAGTTTAATAATGGAAAGGTTTGATATATGTGCGGAGGTTTGTGGAAATGAGTTATATATAAAGTAACTTTATATATATGGTGAAGTGCATGAGGTGGGTAAATTTTCATATAAAAATTGAGGTTTTATACAACGGGAAAAGGGGAAAGCTCACATTTTAACTAGGGTTAAGTCTTATGCAGAATAAGTAAATTATAAAGGCGAGCTGGACTAAAAAACCTTTATAAATACTTACGGTAAAATGGAACTAGCGGGATAACTTTTTTTTGTGTTTAGACATATATAGAATATGTATAAAGCGTTTTTGTATATTTATTTTATTATATAGTCTTAGAGTATTTAAAGGCCTAAAACCATAAGGAGTGGGATATTTGAATATAGATAGTTTTATGCCAAAGGGGGTTTAATGAGGGTTGTTATTAAAACATGTGGATATTTAACTTTGGCAAAAAAGCTTATAATAATGGGTTTAGGGGATAATTAAAATAAAAAATAAGTTATATTAATAGGAAAGGGTCATTTATATAGGGAATTAATAAATAAGTTAGAGATTAATATGAAAAGGGAAAAATGAATACTCAAAATATAAAATTATAACTAAGGAAAGTGAAATTTTAAAGCAAAGCTTGATTATCATAATTTTATCACTTTAACTTAGGATATAATGTCGTTTTGAGGGTTTTTATGCTTTATGAGATGTAGGCAGTTAATAAAAGGGGGGTTTTATGTATCATTAAGTAAAAATGGAGTCTTTACTTATGAAATTTCATGGTGATGAATGCATGAATGGCAGATAATGTAAATTTTGGGATTAACATAGAAATTTAACATTTTCAACTAGCCAGTCATTGAGCCTTGGGTCCGATCCCAAGAGAAGTCAGAGAAATGCTCTGAGCCTTTTTAATTAAAATTTTAGAATTTTAAATAGCTATAGGGAAGGGGAAATTAGTTATTGTAGCCCGGTGAAAGATATTTACAATGATTTTCCCACCTTCTTCTACCTACCCTATCTTTAATCTAACATTTTTTTCTTCCATTTGTGCAGGTGCATTTGAGCTAGAAACCTTGAACATTTTATTCTTTTGAAAGCTATAAAAAATATCTAATTCTACCTTATTTCATCCAAGGATCCAGATTAAACCGTTGGGTTCCTTTTTACTCTATTCCTATCTACTGAATTGTCAGGATTAAACTGTCTGACAAGTCTTTATTCTCTATCTAAAACAAGTAAATTGAAACATGAAAATTCAAGATTAAGCAGTTCAACTCATCATGTATTATGGCATTTATTGACACTCTACCATAATCAATTGCAAAAAGTAAAAATTAGTGGCATTTAGACTTGCACACTTTCATGTTTTAATCATCTTTTTTTTGGGGGGGTATCTCATTTTTTTCTAAGTCCTTTGATTTTTCTTTTAGGAATTTTTACCCTTTTTTTGTTTGATTTTCTATTTTTTTCTTTTTTTATTTTATTTTTACAAAATATGGGAAAACAACTTGCAGAAGGAAAAGTATGTACATATTTACAAGACTATCAAAAGTCAATTCCAAATTATGAACCCTATATTTATAGGACCCTAACAACGGCTTCACATGGGGATGACATTTCATGGTGAAATGTCAAGAAATCTAAGATCAGTAGCCTTGAATTTTTAACCTTGATGATCCTGTAATCGTCTTTTGATTTCTGCAACAAACCATACTTATGATATTTTACTCTTCAGAGCTTAGGGCCTTCACTCCGGACTTCAAATTTTGAAAAGAAAACATCCAATCCAATCTACTCACTTGCAATGAATATTTACAATGATGTAAAAAAGGAATCAATCTAGAACTAGCTGTTAGTTAACTCAGAAGAATAGTAGTGTTTAAGCATCCTACCATTCACTGGTCCTTCTGGAAGGTCTGTTCCATCCAAATTTCGGATAAAAAATGCATTGCTACCCCTGTACCCATAAATTTCATAAGGTCC
This sequence comes from Pinus albicaulis, assembly GCA_034641835.2. Taxonomy (NCBI): domain Eukaryota; kingdom Viridiplantae; phylum Streptophyta; class Pinopsida; order Pinales; family Pinaceae; genus Pinus; species Pinus albicaulis. Next base: position 947,102,373 of record CM076580.1, on the reverse strand, counting down.
CTTCCATAAAAAGTCAAATTTTCCATGTTTGCCCTTTTCCTCTCTCCTGGAATCCCACTTTAACACTTTATATCCTATGTAAAAATCATCCTCCTTACTTTTTTTATCAAAAATCTTTTTGATCTTATCATGAATTACTTGAGATTTTTCATATACTTCCTCCCTTGTCTGCTGTAAATGAATGGTTTGATTTATTCTTCGTTGAATATCATTAATCTCAACTTGTGATTCCTGAATAATCTTCATTACTGGAACTCCCAATGATGAAGGAAAAACTACATCCATTCCATAAACTAGCTGGCAAGGTGAGGTACCAATTGACTTCTTAGTGGTAAGTATATCTGCTCATAGGGCATAGATCAACTTTTCGTTCCAAGTCTTTTTGTTTTCTTGAAGTAATTTTTTTATGATGTTTACCAGGCTTTTATTAGAGGATTCTGCTAAGCCATTACCTTGAGGGTAATAAGCAGTAGAGTGGCCTAGGGTAATGTGATACTTGTGGCAAAAGGCAATCATTTTCTTGGATTGAAATGTAGCTACATTATCAGTAATAATTTTATGTGGGCATCCAAATCTAGATAAAATATTGTTTTTAATGAAAGAGATTATGACTGAGTCTGTGGCTTGCCTAGTAGGAATGGCTTTTATCCACTTGGTAAAATAATCTGTGGCAGTCAAAATCCATTTATGCTGTCCATAAGGTGGGGGATGAATTTCTCCAATGAAGGTTAAACCCCGTTGTTGAAAAGGCATCTCAGTAGAAATAGGTTTTAGGGGTAAGGGTAACAATTTCTCTTTCCCTTCAAAAATCTAACATTGGTGACAAGAGGTAACATGTTTTTTGACATCAACAAACAATTTTGGCCAGTAGAAACCAGCTCTAAGAATTTTATCTGCTGTACTCTTCCAATATAATTGGCCTCCATAGTCACCTGCATGAAATTCCTCAAGAATCTTGTCAGATTTTGATTTCAGTGAATAGTTAAGTAAAATCCCACTTTGTTCTTTCCAATAAAGAATTTTATCTAGAATACAATATCTCATTGATTTAAGTTTGAAAAATCTAGCTTTAGTTCTAGTTAAACCAGGAGGAGCTTGTAAATGTGTGAGTACAAAGATAACATCAGAGTACCATGGTGAGTCTAGAAATGCCTCACTGATCAATGGAGTCGCCATCTCTTCTTGGTCATCAATTTGTGCAATGAAATTTATATATAAGGAATTACAGTTGTATTCAACCATTAATCTAGCTAACCCTTGTCCTTTTATGAGCTTAGTTGGTTTGATTTCGATATCATACTCAAGGATAGTGGAAATCCACTTTCCTCTTCTACCATTTGGTCCATCCTGTGTAATAATATCTTTGACTACAGAATTGGGAACATAGGCAATAATGTGGGAGTAAAGAATGTACACTCTGAAATATTTTATGGCTTTAACCAAGGCTAAAGCTTGTTTCTCCATGATGTTATATCTCAAAGGTGCATCTCTAAGTGTTTTACTGAAAAATGCTATAGGCTGTTCAAAACCTTGGTAATTTTTCGGCAAAAGAACTGCAACTATGGTATGTTCAGAGGAAAATGAAAAGATAATAAAATATTTTTTGAAGTCTGGGCTAATTAAGACTGGTGTTTTGGTTAAATAATGTTTTATAGATTCAAAATATTGTTTTTCTTCAACTTTCCATTTTAATACCGAGTCTTTCTTCAGCATGTTATTAAGTTCTTTTATGATTTCAGCTAGATTAGAAATAAATCTTCTTAAAAAATTTATTTTTCCTAAAAATTCTTGTAACTCTTTGATGTTCCTAGGTGGGTGAATATTTAGTATGGCTTCAATTCTTGCTGGATCTATCCTAATACCTTCTTTGGAAATTATGTGTCCTAATAATTTACCTTCTTCGAGTCCAAAAAGACTCTTTTTTGGATTTAAGGATATGCCATATCTCCTACATTTAATGAATACCTGTCTCAAGTGATTCAAATGTTCATTATCATATTTAGAAAACACAGTAATATCATCTAAGTAAATAACCAAAAATTCATGGATTTCTTTAGCAAAGGCTATATCCATAGCCCCTTCAAAGGTAGCTCCAGCATTCATTAATCCAAAAGGCATTTTCACATACATGAAAGTGGCCCGAGGAGTAATAAAGGCTATCTTGGGTTGGTCTTCTTTCTAAACAAGTATCTGGTTATAACCTAAGAAACCATCCAATAAAGAAATTCTTGAAGATCCAACTACTCTTTGTAAGATGTGATCCATCTTTGGCAAAGAGTAATTATCTTTCAAAGACACTTTATTGAGATTTATGAAATGTACACATAATCTTATTTCTCCAGTTTTCTTCCTAGTAGGTACTATGTTAGAAACCCAATCAAAATATCTGATTGGTGCAATTATTTGGGCCTCATAAATTCATTTGACTTCTTTCTCTATCAAAGGTAACAAGAGAGGATTAATCCTTCTTAATTTTTGTCTAAAAGGCTTATGTTCATCCTTTACAGGAATCTTATGTTGAATTATATTTGGGTCATAAGCCTTTAAATCTTCATAACTCCATGCAAATACATCTTGATATTATTTCAACAGATCAATGTATTTTACTTTTTCTTCTCGTGGTAAAGATTTAGACAAATTTATCATTTTAGGATGTAATTCTGTTCCTATATTGCACTCCTCAATCTCAGATTTGACTGGTTCCATTTTAGGATTTTTGGGCACATCATTGGAATCATACAAGTATTCTAAAGGAGTTAAACCTTTAGGTAAAATATTATCTTTCAATTCTAGCATGTCTATTTCTTCTTCAATTATTTCCTCTATGTCTACTTTTTCTAAGTTATCTATATCTGAATGAGTAAATACAATTGGCTTTTTATATTTATGTACATCTACACCATTTATTTCACAGTTTAAATTATCATATACATTACATTATAAATCTAAATTATCATTAGTGTCTATCTTACAGTTTTGGAATTCTTCCATGATTTTCAAAAAATTGAAAATCTGTTCATCTTCAGAGAAAATCTGCCAGTATTTAACATTTTCAGGAACAATGGGTCTGTATTTTACTTCAGCAGTATATCTATGCATTGGTTGAAAAGGTAAATTACAAGTGCTAGCAAAAGTTGCTAGGAAATGTGCTTGCAAATTTTTATTTCTGGGAATAATAGCAAACTTAAACTTAGCCCCAAGGGATAGCTCAACTGGTATGAGCTAGACATGGGTCCTCTCCATAATCAGGGAGGTCACAGGTTCGATTTCGAATTTGAGTCCCTCGGGGTCAGGCGCCGTAAAATAGTGCCGACGATTTATCGTGCTTACCATCCAGATATTTTGGGGAAGTGCGCCCGGGTTCTCCATGAGTTTATTCCTCAGAAAAAAAAATAAAAAATAGAAAAATTAAACTCTAGTAAATCATCAACCAAGTCAATTGCTGCCTCTCTATATCTGGCTAATCTAGGATTATGAACAAAATATTCAACGTTTATTTGCTTAATGACTAATTCTAAATCACCCTTGATTAAAATTCTTTTACCTCCTAAGTTTCTGATAATTTGGAGGCCTAAGATCAATGCTTCTTACTCTTCCATGTTGTTGGTGCATTTAAAGTTGAGTCTAAAGACATGTCCTTCCGAATGACTGGTTTCCATGTTGGTGATCCATACTCTAGCTCCTGCCCCTGTCTTTTTCATTGAGCCATCAAAATCTAAATGCCAAAGGGCTTCATGAAAGATATTATCATTGTTTAGCTCAAGTTTTCTGTCAATTAATTTAGTTTGGATCTCATTATTATCATAGTTTCATAAAATTAAGGAATCTAGATCAGTTGGTGTTGAGTAAATTGGATAATTGATTCATCTCTCAGCACAGCTAACCATGTATTTCATTAGATTTTCTCTGTAAAGTTTCTTGGGTTGTCCAAACACTATAATAGTAGAAAAACTCATGTCTAGTTGTAGAGATCCCCGCAACTTAGCTCCCCATGAGCGAGAAAGAAGCATACCATACTTTGGTGGGATGTCAGCTACTACAATATCCATGATCATACTTTTACCCAGGTATTGAACTAAATTGACACACAAATCTTTTATCAATCCAATGCACTTAAATTTAGAGGAATCAAATGAGAACAAGTCTTTATATGGCCTATTTATTTCTAGATTAAAAGTTTCCATAATATCTTTTGGCATTAAGTTGTGGGAAGCTCCTGAGTCTAACATTGCATTATGTAATATCTGATCGCGAATAGTAAGACTAATGTAAAAAGGAGGGATTGCTCCATCATCATGTGTACCATTCACATCAGGACCAAAAATTAATTCGGGATGATCATCATTTAGATTAATTGAATCCTCACCATCATTCATGTTTAAAGTTTCATTGGTCGTTGATTTATACAAGTCATTCTTTACCAATTCTGTTAAAGGAATTGGTATTTTTAAATTGGATATTTCTGTTTGAATGTTGAATGTTGGTTGAGATTTATTAATCTGCAGAAGTTCATCTTTTGTGATTGTTAACTAAATGGGTTTTACTTGAGGTTCAATAGTTTTACCTCTAGCTTGAGTTGTTCTTTTATCTGCTGTTTGAGTTTCTTAATTTCTGTTGTCTTTAGTTATTTTTTCATGAGCAGTTTGAGTGGCAACAGAGGCTTTTTCAGATCTGGAATTTTCAGCAGAAGATTTAGGATTTGACGATTCAAAGTCAGTTGGATTTTTCTTTGGATCATGAACTGTTGTTTTTGCTGAATTAGTGGCCTTTTTAGTATTAGCCATTTGGGCATATTTGGAGGATAGAGCCACTTCATTAGTGATATCAACAATTTTTGGACTAGACTATTTTTTAGGACTAGGTGGGTTTGAATTTTGCTTGTTTTCTCTTGGAAGAATTTGCAAAAAAAAAAAAATTGGGAGCCTCTACATTATTTTTGTTTTGATTTTGTTGAGTTGGAGCATTTTTTTTGTAGACGACTCATTTTTTTCTTGCTCCTAAGGTTATACTGGCTATGAATTTCATTGATTGCAAAGTCATAACCTTGCTTATAGTCAAAGGATTCACCAGATTCTAGTTTGAGCTGTTGAAGCTCAAAGAGTTCTTGATCCTCCTGAGTGAGGAAAATTGTATTTCTTTCATCTATCCCCATCAGTATGTTGATTTCTTCCTCATCCTCAACATTTTTTTGAAAACTTTCAGCATAGTTCTCTTGAAATGGGGGGCTAATGTTTTGATCTGGGGAAGGTTATTTACCTTTTCCAGGATTGTTGTTTTTTTTGTAGTTGGGATTTCTGATTTGGGATTGGTTATCACATTGCGGTTTTTTCTCAATGTTATCTAATCTCTCAACTACTCTTTCTAAATTTCTAGCAAAAAGATCAAATTTACAATCTAAGTTTGAATTCTCTTCTTTGATTGTGACTCTCATTTCATTCCTAAGTCTGGATTTTTTGGCTAGGATATTAATTTCTACACCAACAACATCTAATTGCATCTGTTCTAATGTTTCAACATTTCTTTCTCTTAATTGGTATGCCATATCTGGATAAAATCCATTAGGAAATTTAAGAAGTACTGAATAGGGGGTAAGTTTAAGATCAATAGGGATGGAATTATAAACACTGTTATATATGGTGGAGTAATCCTGAAAAGACTCATTAGGAGCTCTTTTTAAAGAATCAAACTCAGATAAAATTTACAGGGGATTCTTTTTCTTTTCCCATTTATTTATGAATGCTCTATGAAATGCAGCTAAATCTGCTATACTACCAACACCTATATTTCTAAACCATGTTTTTACTTCTCCAGTTAAACTTTGAGCAAACAACCTCATTCGGACATCAGATTCATCTATCTTATAAATTTCACAAAAATCATTCATTCTAGTGGAATGTTGTTGTGTAGTATATTGTGAGAAATTATCAAATAATGGGATATACTTTTGGTAATTTTGGGGCATATCATGGAGGTTTTGGGGTAAAACTAGAGGGGCATATCTTGCAGCCATGATTTGAAGTTTTCCTGAACTAGGAGGTATAACAGTGACTACAGGAGCAGTGCTGGATATGACAGCTGATGTGCTGAAAGCTGTATTTGAAGAACTTGGAAAAGATGTTGATATATATATATATATATTGTGTGTGTGTGGAACTAGATGGAAAAAATGTAGTGCCTATAAAACTAGTGGATGTAATGGGCTAAGTGAATGATGGAAATATTATCCTAGGCTACAAAGGAAACTCAGGAATAAATGGTTCTGTGGATGTACTTGCAGTGGCTTAAGGATACGATGAAAATATAATCCTAGGCTACAAAGAAAATTCAGGACTAAAAGGTTCTGTGAGTGGACTGATAGTGGAGTCTAAAAATGAAGTGGTAGCATACGCAGTTGAATCTGCTACTGGAACGACTGTTGTATGTAATTGATAAACTGGAGGCTTAAAGTGAGATAAAAATTGAGCTAATTTAACGGCTTCATCAACATCTTTAATCCGTGTAACATTAACCCTTTCTACTGGACTTTGAATTTCAGATTTGTCTGATTTTGTTGATGCTGAAATAATTTTCTGTTCTCATTCACAAAAGAAGTAAAAACAAGATCTATGACAATTTCCTTTAAATTAGTTTCAGATTTATTTCTAAATAATGAATTTTCAAACTTGAAATCAAAATCAATATCGGTTAAACTCACTAATTCTTTGGGTAATGAATTAGCTTTCTCAAGGGCACTTCAGCTTCTAAATTAACAATTTGTTTTTTCTTTTTATTTTTTCCAATCTGATCTGGGTTATCTACTATTAAAACAAGCTTAGGATTCGGATTAGACCTGGTATAGTAGGTTTTCCTAGAAGCCAGAATGACTATTTATTAATACCCACAACCTTTAAAGTTAATCTTAAAGTAGAAAAGATAGATTTAAAAATCTTCCTTCAAGACTAAATTTAAAACTGGAGAGTGGTTAGTTCCGCAGTATGGTTGCCAATATGTTATCACCCTAGTAATTTCTTAAGTCATGGGATTTTGATTTATAGTTAAAGAAAACTAGGGGTAACCACAAGCCTACTTTGGAAATTTAGGATCTAGCCTTCCTAAATTTCATAGAGGGCTCTCTCTTTCATATTTAAATTTGTTTTGAATTGATATTTTAGGCTAGGTATAATTGGGCACTTGGTTTTTTGTTTGGAAATTTTGGTGGAAAATAAGATTACTTGAAGACAAATTAAAGAGGGATCTACTAGTTCATTGGGCTATGGAGTCAAGATTTAGCAAGCAAGACTGGAAGGTAAGGCCAAAAGGATGCTAATGTACTCAAGGCAAGGTAGATAACCCTCAGAGATTTGAATAATTTGATTTGATGAGATGGATTGCTTTCGGGATAAAGGGCAGTGAAGGATCCTTTGATCCGAAAAAAGAGGAAGGAGGCAGGGGTCAAATGGGACTAGGAGAAATTAATAATTTCTAAGTCCGAAAATCAACAAAAAACATTGAAATGATCAAGTAGTTAAGACAAGGAGTTTTTTACACTTATCCTGAAATAATATTCCTAATTAATCATTTGGATTTAACAACATATATGAAATTGAATGAAACTTCAGAAAATGAAACAATGATAGTAAGAAATCACTTTACTTATTAGCTTATCGCATGAATCCTGAGTTATGAAGTCCAGTTGGTTGTTGTCCAAAATGCTGCTATGAAATCAACACATGAGCCTCCAAAGTACCAGCAAAAACGTCTATAATAATCTCAACAACTTAATTCCACACTAAACACTTTATAAACTTAAGTATTTATACAAATGTTTATTACAAAATATCTGAGAGAAATCTAGGAATAACCCTAGGAAAATAAAATATCTTAACACACTAAGAGGGCCAACTACTTAACAACTTAAGAAAGTTGTCCTCTTATCTAGAAAAAATTGAACTATGTTATCTAATTACAACAGTTTGTTGACTAGGTGTATGTGCTAGCTAGCATATTTGGAAGATATTTGTTTGTAGATTTCTTGATTGATACTCTTTCAATTTATATCTTTTAACGCTGCTTTTCCTCCTGATACTCTTTTACTCTGTTCATCTGTCACTCTACTGCTAGTAAAATGTAGAATTTACCATAGTAAAAACTAGTTGATTTTTTCTGCTCGGATACACTTTGACCATGTTACTTCTGATACACTTTCAACTGCTATTTTTACCTCTCGATAGATGTAAGATGATGTTTTCACTATGGTAAAAAATTGTCCCATCATTTCTCTTTCTTTCTTGAATTTTCCTTTCACTCTTTTACTTTTGTAAAGATTCATATCAGCAATAAAAATCCAAAATCAAATAAACTGTTTTTTTATTGTTTTCTTCTTAACTTCACTATTTTACCTGTACTTTTTCTGCTGTTCTACTCCAATGTTGCTATAACAAATCTGTGAATTCCTACCATTGCTGATCACTTGGTATTTTCATACTTTTCAACTTCCGGTAACTTTTATCAGCATCAGTGTACTTTGAGAAATTTGGTTTGATAATGAAAATATGTTTAATTTCATTCTATAGAAAAAATAAGTTTTCAAGGTACTCCAAGACAACTTTACCAATTGGGGAACCTTGTGGCAGAGGCTTATTTATTTGTTCTTTGGCATGGGCCCTGATCTTCTTGTCATAATCTATTTGAACCATTAGCTTTTCATTAAAGCCATGAATGTCTGGGAGGCCTGCTTGTCTCAATACTGTGTATTTTGAAAAAAAACTTTGTTATTGACAAATTCATGGCCTCACACTTTTCCTTCAAATTGTTCATCATATTCTTTTTATTTAGGACCTTTTTTATTTGAAGAACTGTTTCAGTCCTGTATTGTATTTTCAATTCTTCAAGCTCCTCTCTGTTTTTGCTATTTAAAAATGTAATAAGATTTAAAGCTTGAGATGGTTTATTAGCCAGTTCTTCCTTTGCTTTCTGAATTTCCACCTATGCTACCTTAATTAAATCTCTCTGCTCATATATGATTTGAATTGAAGGCCATTGTAGATGTATGCATTGAATTATGTTTGTCCAAAGATATTTCTTGATGAAGGACACTTGTTCACTGAGATTTACTTGCTGCTGCAAGACCTTTACCTATTCATCAATTATTTTTGATCTTTTTTCATGTCCTTTTGAGGTAATCAATGTATTCCTGTTTGATGATTCAAGAGTTTGAATGGTCTTTCTCAAATTGATTATCTCATTATTTTTTAGGGACATCTCCTCCATGGCTTTTAATATATCTCCTGCTTCACCTGTTTGATGTACCTGTGTGGTATATGATACTGTGGCAGAAGTGTCTATAGATTTCACTAAATGTTCTGCCAATGTGGAAGGGACAACTGTGCTGACTATAGGAATAACAGTAGGAGTAGATTGTACATCAGCTTCTTTTACTGCTTCTTTTTATTTTATAAGGATGTCCATTTGATCTTCCATCTCTTTGACTTGGGTAGTTAGTTTTAGTATTAACTTGGCCATTTTATCCTTTTTAGTTTGTTCTTGGAAGATTTATTTTTCTTGAGGGTGTTCGTTTTTAGGAAGTTTTAATCGTTTCCTCAAAGCAGTGATATCATCATTCTTTTGCTTTATCAAGGCCTAAGAAACCTGTATGTTTGATGGATCTACTCCTATCTGAAGGACTAGATCTTCTAAGGACTTAATCCTTAGTTATTTTGCCTGTAAAGAAGCTTTTTCTAGCCTCATCTGATCCTGCATATTAAAAATGGTATTTTTCAATTGAGTAACACTCCTAGTCTTATCCACTATTTTTGAATATAGCATTTCAGATGTATGTATATGAAATTCAATTTGATCCAGGTCATGGATATTTTTTGAATCAACTTCAAAGTTTGTCTTGCTGTAGTTTGAGACTGTCTTTGGATCTGCAACCTTTGGCTAGAGGTAGGACATGATCATTTTATTAGTATAATAATCAAATGCTATTAATAGTCTATCCTTGTTACCTAGATTTTATTCGAGAAATTGAGAGTAAATTTCTCTTTTGATCTCCTCATTTTCTCCTTAATTTGTTTGTACCTTTGTTTGATATCTGAATCTTTTTCATCTGCTATTTTGGAGGAAGAGGCAACTTCAATATTGACCTATTTTTCAATCATCTGACTATCGTGCTCTTGTGCTGCATCCCGTCCTTTCTGAATTTATGTTAAAATTTCAGTAACAATTATTGTGGCATCTTCTTTATCTATCTGCTGATCATTATTCAATTCTTGATAATTATCATCTATTTCTATTGTTTTTTCTTTCTCAACAACAGTCATTTTTACCCTTTTCTTGTAAGTAATCCTGAATTTGTTTTCTGCAATGGTCTCTGCTGAATAGCCTTCTTCATTCATGGTCCTTTTTTTTGAACATTCTGACTGTTTGGTGACTATTATAGTCTGTGAATTATGTTTCCTTTTCACTGTTTCTATATCAGAAGTAGGGTCTACCAATGTGTTTTCCACCCACTATTTGATTTGCAAATTTCTTAGTATGTGGTTTTGAGTCATGTATAAAAGGTTGAAGCTTTCATTTTACCATTATAGCACTGAGGTAACCCTGGGGATCATAATTCCATTGAAAACTCTCTTGAAACTGATACTCTAATAATTTTCTAGATATTTATTTCTCAGCCTCCCTATTGTTTACTATGAAATGGCCAATCTGGCTCTTCAACTTAAATGGAGTCTTTCTCTTTGATGCCATGAAGTTTATAGCATCTCCATTTAAAAATTGTCTCAAATATTCCAATGCAACAACCCTGATGGTTAAAAATTTAGGTAACTTATATGGGGAAAAATTTGTTCCAAATATTATTAATTCTGTGTGTCTCTGATATGAGTACCAGTCTCCTACTTTGCATTGTTCAGACAGTCGTAATATTCTCCTCATTTCTTCACTCACTCTGGGTTGTTCAGACTTGTAAATCAAATTCATGCATGTCCTGATGAATAAGTCTGAAAACTGTTTATAACTTAATTCATTTCCTTCCTTTCTGAGCAAGGATGTCCAAAATATCACTGATAGAGGTTGGCCCTATACATCCATCTTTTGCAAAGCAATGGGAAAATGCACATCTTGGAAAAATAAAAACAAATGGAATAGATAAGACGAATATATAAACACTCCCTCAATAGGAAATTTGGCCAGTTGGTAATGTATGCTATCAGCAATGAATCTATCAAAATAAAAGATCATGGAAGGAGGTTTCCCAGGGCATAATGTAGAAAGGAAACTAAGTATAGATGCATCAGTAAATTCATCATTAAAATATCCTAGAATGAAGGATAACATTGAGATCACCTGTCTAGAAGCTTCAGGAAAATCAGAAGTAGAATATGGTGGATTCACCTTAGGAAGGTCTACATGGGCAGGCATAAAATTTTGAAATATCATAAAATTTTTAGGGAATCCAACTCTAAGTATAAATGGGTTAACTCTTCAATTGACAAGGGCATTATTCCAGGATCAAGCTTCAACTGAAGCATCTCATTTATGGATTTTGTTATGATGAAAAAAATAATTTCTCTATCTTTGTTTACCATGGCTCTTTGATCAGGAACATAATGAATTTGACATAGTCTGACCAAGTCCTAGGCTAGATGAGTAACATGAACTACATATTTGGGCAAATTGGATTCCCAAATAGGTATGTCATCTTGATTTTTATTCAGAAATTTATCATAACATCAGTTATCAATCTCAAGCAAATTGAATTCTACCACTGTATCAGTAATATTCTAATCTAAATCAGTTAAAGGGATGTTTTCTTGAGAGGAAATAGGTGGCTGGAGAGGTCTAACAACTTTAGTGGAATCAACTATTAAAGCAAGAGTTGGCTTGTTGATATTTGAGGATTTAGGCTTGGGAAGCTTGGCTATTATATTTTTTGAGGCTTTGGGACCTCCAGCTTTGGGTGTAGCCTTTTTTTTAGTCATTTTTGGGAATAACTAAGCAAGATTAAATTGTTTGCTTTAGTTAATTTTGAAACAAAGGGTAATTGAGCAGATATGGGACAATGTTGGGAATATGGGAATCTAATTAAGGGTTTTAGGATAGAAAACACAGGTTTTCTGGGTGTAGAGGACTGAAAAGGGGATTTATTGCTTTATGTGCACTTTTTAAATCTTTTGAATTGTGGAAATTGTATTTTAATGACCGGAAATTGAGAAATTGGCTTAAAAACATAGTTTTAGGAAAATGGAAATTTTTAAGACGAAATTGCAAGCGTTTGCCTTGTTTTTTCAAGGTTTGGGCACTTAGGACTGGGAATTCTATTCTCTGAAGCTTAATTGGTCTAATTTACAGTCAAATTGTGAATTTTGCTAGTTAAATTCAGTAAAATACCTAGTTCCTAGGTATCTTGATATTCGAGGAGGGTTTTTGGTTGCTTCAGCTTTAAATTGGATCTTTTGCTAGAGCGAAAAACTTCAGAGATTTCGCAGATGAAACAACATTGGTAAGGTTCAGCTTCAGGACTATAGACTGGTCAACAGGGACTTGAATTTCTTTATACAGTCGGGACGGAGGCTAAATCTGTTGGGAGTGCGAAATAATGATATAAAACAATGATATATTAAGGTTTAAACCTTCAATGTTTACCATCGTAAATATCATTTATTACAGGTCTATTCAATGGCGGGAGGGGATTTGCTGAAAACCAACAGTGGTTTTCGCGTTCGATTTGAATGGTAAATGTTTTAAACCTTTTCGAACACGATCCACTTAAAATAAGACACATAGCATTGGGTGGTTTTGGAAAACAACTTTTATCACGTGAATTTTATAAAACTTTGGTCGATCAATTTTGGAGCGCGATAATGAATGTGCACCGTTAGATCTTCTTGGATGATGCGAATGGTCAGGATTATTCTTAAGAGTTGTGGTGAAGGAAGGGTGGGGTCTAGGTGGATTTATGCAATGGCGCGGTGATAGATATAAAACCTTTGTATTAAATAATAACCAAAGTTTAATAACAGAAAGGTTTGATATATGTGCGGAGGTTTGTGGAAATGAGTTATATATAAAGTAAGTTTATATATATGGTAAAGCGCATGAGGTGGGTAAATTTTCATATAAAACTTGAGGTCTTATACAACGGGGAAAGGGGAAAGGTCATGTTTCAACTAGGGTTAAGTCTTATGCAGAATAAGTAAATTATAAAGGCGCAATGGACTAAAAAACCTTTATAAATACTTAGGGTAAAATGGAACTAGCAGGATAAAAAATTTTGTGTTTAGACATATATAGAATATGTATAAAGCGTTTTTGTATATTTATTTTATTTATTTATTATATAGTTTTAGAGTATTTAAAGGCCTAAAACCATAAGGAGTGGGATATTTGAATATAGATAGTTTTATGCCAAAGGGGGTTTAATGGGGTTGTTATTAAAACATGTGGATATTTAACTTTGGCAAAAAATCTTATAATAATGGGTTTAGGGGATAATTAAAATAAAAAAGAAGTTCTATTAATAGGAAAGGGTAATTTATATAGGGAATTAATAAATAAGTTAGAGATTAATATTACAAGGGGAAAATGAATACTCAAAATATACAATTATAACTAAGGAAAGTGAAATTTTAAAGCAAAGCTTGATTATCATAATTTTATCACTTTAACTTAGGATATAATGTCGTTTTGAGGGTTTTTATGCTTTATGAGATGTAGGCAGTTAATCAAATGGGGGATTTATGTATCATTAAGTAAAAATGGAGTCTTTACTTATGAAATTGCATGGTGATGAATGCATGAATGGCAGATGATGTAGATTTTGGGATTAACATAGAAATTTAACATTTTCAACTAGCCAATCATTGAGCCTTGGGTCCGGTCCCAAGAGAAGTCAGAGAAATGCTCCGAGCCTATTTGACTGAAAGTTTAGAATGTCAAATAGCTATAGGGAAGGGGAAATTAGTTATTGTAGCATGGTGAAAGGTATTTACAATGATTTTCCAACCTTATTATACCTGCCCAATCTTTAATCTAACATTTTTTTCTTCCATTTCTGCAGGTGCATTTGAGCTAGCAACCTTGAACATTTTATTCTTTTGAAAGATGTAAAAACTATCTAATTCTACCTTATTTCATCCAAGGACCCAGATTAAATTGTTGGGTTCCTTTTTACTCTATTCCTATCTACTGAATTTTCAAGATTAAACTGTCTGACAACTCTTTATTCTCTATCTAAAACAATTAAATTGAGACATGGCAAATCAAGATTAAGTAGTTCAACACATCATGGATTATGGAATTTATTGACACTCTGCCATAATCAATTGCAAAAAGTAAAACATAGTGGCATTTATACTTGCACACTTTCATGTTTTATTCATCTTTTTTCTTTGGGGTATCTCATTTTTTCTAAGTCCTTTGATTTTTCCTTTACGACTTTTACCCTCTTTTTGATTTTCTATTTTTTTCCCTTTTATTTTTACAAAATATGGGAAAACAACTTGAAGAAGGAAAAGTATGTACATATTTACAAGACTATCAAAAGTCAATTCCAAATTATGAATCATATATTTATAGGACCCTAATAGGAGAAGCGAGATTTTTTTTCATACCTTCACCAATCAATGGAGAAACAGAGACAGAAAGTCTGGCATGACCGCCACATCAAAATAAATAAATTCAATATTGGTGGCTAGTACTATTTTACGACAACAAGTTTCAAAAATTTCCAGGGAAAATTCAAATGCATTGGATGGGACAATTCTACGTCATAGAAATATGTGACTCAGGAGTGGTAAAGCTAGCACAATTGGATGGAGTAATATTACTAGGTTGGGTGAATGACGCACACTTAAAACCCTACCATGAATGAATAAAAAAAAAATATTTTTAAATAACTCTCGCACTAGAGAGGAGTTTGTAGGTTAGAAATCCTATAACTCTCTCGAACCCGAGATGAGTCAGTAGGTTAGAAAGTCAATAAATATTTTTCAACAGAGAAACAAAAATAAGTCAGTTTTTGAAGATAAGATAGGAAGGCACATAAAAATAATGTATAGGTCGCGAATACTCAACCACCACACTGTTGGGGCATGGGGACCATACCACAAACAATTGTGGTTGTTGGGGGAGGGGGGAACTGTACGACCAAGCATGTAAACCATCACTCGGTCATAATTAGCCATCATTTAGGTGTTAGTTCGTAGTGTCAGCCAAAAATTCAAAAATGTTTTCTGTAATTGGAAACACCACTCTGTAATAAAGTTTCCACATCAGGCAACAATAATTAGCCATCACGTCCTTTCGATTTTCAAAGCCACCGTCAACAAATTCAGATTCCACTTCATCTAAGTAAATAACCACATGATTGTAGCCGTGAAGGGAATCAGGGAAAATTAATTAGTTATTAAGTCACATGAATTCCCTTCATGCCAACATTCCTGATTAATCTGCATGGAGAAAGGAAAAATCAAAGAGCCGGAAAATAACGGATTGCAAGAATAGGAAACTACTATAATGGTCAACCATAGTATACTAGCAGAATTTCAAAGGTGAAAACCATAAACAATATTGGTGTATTACAAGAGAAGTGGTATGACGAAGATAGTGGTGTCAGTAGTTGAACCAGAACTTGATGAAAGAATTCAGAAACTAGAGCCACTGATAGGAAGGTATGACAATGAAGCTCTGATAGATATAGATTTCACGGATTCATTCCAGTTTCCAGCTTTGAAGAGGCAAGTATACATTAAAAATTATGTGAAGGAGGGTGGTAGTGAAGCAGCCAGAGTTCACCCAAATTTCAAAGGCATTCAAAGGTCTAAAATCCTGCACTTGAGGAGCTAACTGGTGTTCGAATCTACTTATTCAAACTCATTTACCCATACCTGAAAATACACCTAGCGAGATTTATTTTTCTGAATTTGAACAATTGATGTTGGCATTGCAACCATTCATACCCACTCATCCACCTCCCACTAGTTTTCATTCAACCCAACCTCTAACCATACTGCCGAGTCAACCCATCTCTACACAGGATCAATCTTACCATTCCATCACTAGTGGCTAGCCACTCACAGAGAGAAATACTAGCCCTGAAATGATGAGCAATGAAGACCTTAAGAGTTGGGCACCTAACTAGCTTCTTAGTTTCATACAGGAAACAAATCAACAGGAATAATCCCTCCACAACAACCTTCTTCTGAGGTACGAGTAGCAACACCATGGGATTACAATGTTCACTGAAGAGAATAATCAGTTACAACAAAAAAGAGATACCCTTCAATAACAAATCGACTAGATCACTAAGAATTTCCAAGAGCTTTGGCCAGCCATTACCAGAATAGTTGAATCTACTCTAGCAGATATGTGAGCCTTCCCAATAATCGAGCGCTCCATTCACATTAAGACAACGTGCACGAATCTGGGTAGTGCAAACCAGGAACTCGGCCAGGCCCTGTCAGCTAGACCAGAACTAGAAGATCCCTCTATAGTGTATGTAGAAAAGATAGCAAAAAGAAAAGAGAAGATGAGCTAGCTTATGGAGACACCAGGGAGAACTGTTACTAAATCATACACTTTTCTTGAGCAAATATATGAGTGCTCGAATTCAATGATGATGAAGGCTCAACCAATTTTAGAACAACTGCAAAAAATCTTCACTGAGATTAAAGGAACACCTGATCCAGCCAGCTGAAAATAACTATATGACTAGGCTGATGCTCTGCGACTGCAAATACAAATAGTTGAAGAGAACTCATAAAAAAAAGCAACTCCTTCTTAATCTCCGAAAACCTGTTAAACAAAAGGTCGAGAAAATTCAACAATTGGTCTCCAAAGAAGATCCCTAGTATAGTGCAACCTTTACTGACCTACCACAACCAATCGATGTCGCTCAGGCTGACAAGGTGGTAAATGCAACCGACTCTTTGATGAAAAAATGGAAGGAAGAAATTAGTGACTTCATGGAACTGAGAAAAAAAACCATGAAAAAGGTTCCGAAGTAGGAGCCTTTGTTAGAAGATGGGGTACAAAAGCAAATGGAGAAGGAAAAGGAAGCAACCGAACAAGACCAGTTCAAGACCACAACAGACGGCCAAATAGGGACCGCAACACCGGGATAAAATTGACATGGGATGTGTCAATAGCTTGTGGTCGGGGCCTCTTCGGGCCTTTTTTTTGGTTAAAACATTTTTGAGTTATGGACGGTCAGTCAAGGGAAGAGCGAGTGGTAGAGAACAACTATGAAAGAAAGGGATCTGTTGTGGGTTGTGGATAATATTCAAGCATGTGGCAAAATGTAAATAAGTGGCAGCACAGGTGGCAAGAACAATTGACAACGAGCAGGAAGAAAAACTCCTAGAGGTAGAGCCAACCATGGAAGTAAACAGGAAATGGAAGAGTGTAGCAGACTAGTCAAATGAAGAAGGGGAGAAGAATGACAGTGCCAGAAGGAGGAGATAGATAAGAAAGGGAAAAGGAATGGGAGAGAGTTGTTGGTTTGGTGATTTTGTGGGTTCTGTGTCATAGTGAACTCTGCAGAGTCTGAGATGTAATGTGTTGCTCATATTTAACTTTACGGAGTCTGAAATGTAATGTGTTGCTCATATTTAACTTTTCAGTGTATGAGATGTAATTTGTTTCTCATATAATATAATAGACTGAAGATGTTTTGTGGACCTTGGGGGATGTGTATAATATATCGCTTCTTATATGTAATGTATGATCAGTGGTTTTAAATTTTTTTCTGATAGCATTATTTGATACCTGTTAAATGATAGTTCATCTCTTGATTAATATGCAATGAGAATGTTTCTACATGACTGTAATATCTGGATAAATGCTATGTAGTTCCCTTAGGTAATATGGTTCTAGCTCTTTTATCTTAGTAAGGTCACAACACACTTCAGGTGAGACTTCTTGTTCTCTTTGTGCAGGGTGAAAATGTCAGTGTTGTCCCAGACTTCAACGAGATCTTGCTGGCTCCAAGTCTGAACCTGGGTATTACTCAGAAGTCACCCTTTTTCACCAAAAAAAACAATCGATGAAATCAACAAAATATTCATTCAAATAACCCAATTCATGGAAGTAGCTCGAGCACTGACGAAAATTCCAATGAAGAATTATGATCTATTTGGATATCAATGCAAGATATTGTTTTTTTTTAAATAGTTGTCTATGAAAATCAAGTATTTTGTTTAATGTAATGGACATAGTGTCCCAATTGAAAGACAAGGGGTTACCAATAACTATCCCATTGTGTATGGCCAAGAGCCTTTTATTCATATATAGCAAAATACATTTTAATGTATTCTAATGCTTTGTCCAATGTCACTATGAAATGTTACACCATTGATGAAATATTATAATGAAAATATGTGAAATTTGATGATATAAAAAATTAATCCAAACATCATATAGAAATGCACTAATCAAAATTTAATTTATAAAATGTTTTTATAAGATATGTGTCGATTTTTCGATGAATAACGAATTTAAAAAATCACAAAAAATTCATTGTCACAGGTCAATGTTTCTAAAAAAGAGAAAATGGGTACTAGGACATTGTATATTAATGAGCACCGCTCTCAATACGAGTTTTTCAACAACAATATTTACAATAATAAAAAATGGTATCACAATGCGTTTTTAAAATAAATACGCAACATGGGAAGATATCCCTTTTATGCACTGATGTGATTCACCTTTAATGCATCTGTGCCTAGTTACCTTTAACACACTAGTATGTTAAATTACGTAAAAAAACCATTACTGCAATATTTTTTTTCCTACCAGAGTGCCTTTTGTGAAAAGTACAACACTGGGGATTTTGAAAACACATAAGCACCGAGCATTATACTTTTGAAGCATCAATGTTGTTTATAAAACTCATCAACAATTGTGCATTGTTACAAATAACTACCCAGTGTGTTAGAGAAGATAAAAACACCAGGGCTGCAAGATTTTTTTGTTTGCCCTGGTACCCTTCTTAAAAAGTACCACTCGAGGAATTTTTCGAAGACATAACCACCACAGTGGTATATTATTTAGACACCAGTGTTGTTTGGATTCAACACCCCGGTGCATGGTATCATATATTGTATGAGACTGCAGTTTTTTATTGTTAAATCACTAATTCATTTATAAATTTAATGCAACGATGCTCCAAACGTTTGTTTCCAGTCTCAATGATTTTTTTTAAATTTACGGAAAAATTCTTTTATGCTAATAGCACAACAGTATGATTTTTCTAGTAAGCGCACTGCTAAGAAAACATCCAGTAAAGCCTTTGTCTGACCAAATTCTTTTAGTTGTGATGAATTTTTGTTATCAGCTCCATTAAAACATCCGCTACCAAAAATGGATGTTGTAATGGAGGTTTTTTTTGACAATTTTTGCCAATTTATAACACTAAAAAACCTCCGTTATAACCTCTTTCTAGAAGGTATTTTCCTAATGTAAATACAAAATTTAAATATTGATATTGGCTAAATATAACAAAAACCATATGTGGCACATCCTAGATATCATAAAATGATCTCTACCCTTAAGAAAGAATTATTATGGCTAGGAATGAAGAAATATGTTGTTGAATAATTGGTGAAGTTCTAGGAAAATCAACTTGTAAAAGCATAATTCCAACACCCAACATGATTACTAAACCCCCTACATTTTCTAGAGTGAAAGTGGGAGGTAATGTCACTATATTTTATGAAAGTATTACCGAGGATAAGAATACAACATAACTCTATCACAATAGTGGTCGATAAGCTAACTTGGGTTTCCCACTTTATTCTAGTAAAGTCCGCCTATAAGGCTACTCAAGTAGCAAAGGTATTCGTGGAGGATTTGTTTCCGACTTCATGGTATACCCAAGGTAGTGATATCGATAAAGATGCAAATTTCACCTGAAATTTATTGAAAACCTTATTTGTTGAAATGGGCGCACAACCAAATTTCAACACTATGTACCATCCACAAACTAATGGAAAACATTATAGGGTTAATTAGGTTCTTTAGGACATGCTACACATGTTTGTTATGAAATAGTCCACAATGTGGAGGGACTATTGTCACTTGGTAGAATTCGCCTATAACAATGGTTATTAGGCATCACTCAAAATGAATCCCTTTGAAGCTTTGTATGGAAGAAGGTGTCACGTTCCCCTAAATTTATACCACCCTAAAGATAGAATAATTTTAGGGCCAAACAAGTTCAAGAAATTGAAGATATGGTAAAAATAATCAAACATAAATTAAAAGTAGCTTAGGATAAACAAAAAAGAAATTATGATTTAAAAATATCACGTAAGGAGTTTCAAGTGGGTGAATATGTCTATGCTAAAGTGAGACTGAGAATGAGTTCGAATAACTTGGGAAGATGCTCTAATTTGGCCCCATGGTTTTGTGGTCCATTTGATATTTTGGCCATAGTAGGGTTGGTAGCTTACCAACTAGCACTACCAGCTAATATTAAAATTCGTAATGTGTTTCACATGTCTCTCTTAAAGAAATATATACATGACCCTACTCATATAATTTATTGGAATGTTGTAAAATTCGAACTGGAAGGAGAGTTCCATGTTGAAGCACTACAATTTTTGGGTTGGAGGGAGATTATACTCTGGAATCGAGCCATCACTCAAGTTAAACTGCAGTGGATACACTATGGATGTGAGGAGGCCACCTTGGAAATGGAAGATGAGTGAGAAATATGTTCTCAATGTTGTTTCAATCAAAGTGGATACTTGGAAAATATTGAGGATGGTGTCCCTTTTAAGGAGAGGAGAGATGTAATACCCCCATAAAATTATCTACCATGTGACTTTTATTTACTAATTGGGAGAAATTGAAAGAATTGTAATGAAAAATTAGTTTTTATTTTCAATAATGAAATTATAAATTATGTTGATATGTTAATCCTCTCAAGAATATGTTAAAGGCTTCATGATAATTTAATCTTTAAATTTTAGGAAAATAGATAGAGATGGTTAAGCCTAGTGGGAAAAAAACATAAAAAGAAAGTCAACTCCTACTTCTATCATTATACTCATATTTTGCATAAAAGGAAAAATATAAATGCTAAAGAGAATTGACAGTAAAAGAAAACCACTAAGAAATGGACATGACTCGAGGGAAATTTCATGTAGTTGATTCAATATCAAGGAATTGTGGGAGTTCAATATAATCACTTGAAAAATAATACCAGTGGGATGGAAACACTGGTTGAACCGAGGAAAATTTAACAGGACACTGCTAAGGGTTCAGGAGGTGAGTTTGGAAAAAGGCTTTTAAAAATGTTTTACTAACAGCTAAGGGTGAGATTTGGGGAACTGACAAAAAATCAGTTCAAGGTTGGGAGGATCGTGGATGCCTTCAACCTATTATTGAAAGGAAATTAGATTTGTATATCTCTAATTGTGCTTAGAATGATAAAAGGTACATATAGATAGATGTAATGTAAATTTATGTGTTGTTAAGTAGAAAGATTATGGATTCACTAGTATAAAATGAGAAAATTAGTGACTAGGTGACTAAAAACATTAGTCACCACAATTTTTCCAAGTGAAATAATACAAAAATTGAGCAATATTAAGTGACCCAACTAAAAACGTCTAACATAAATGACTACTTTAGTCCTAGGTTAAAATATATGAATAACTAATAAGTAATACAACTAAAAATTATTAACATGAATGCCTAATTTAGTCTAGAAACAAAAATACGACTACCTAACAAGTGATACAATAATACGAATGAGTCATTTATGTTAGTGATTCTAATTCTGTCACTTCAAGAATGTAAACTTATAAGTGATAGGGGATTCAAAGGTTGTTATAGATTGGCTGAAAAGTTACACTTCCTTAAACCCTTATTTATTGGATTGGTGGATGATTAGAGTTATGGAGCTGATTATAATTTTCAGGGTTATATCCTTTTATCACATTCATAGGGAATTATATTCAAAGGCTGACAAATTATCCAAAATGGGAGTGGGCTTACAAATGATTCAAATACATTATGAATGATATTTTAAAAACTTTGAACTTGAAAAATGAATTTAAACATAGATTTATCCTTCGATGGATAAGGAGAAAACTCAAATCTGCTAGACTAATTCTCATATTTGAATGTCGAATGACATTGTTTGAGTCCCTGATAATGATTAAATTATGGATTGAAAGAATTTTAGCTAACTTTATCACTTGTCACAGTGCATACCATTCTACTTGATTATTTGAAGTAATTCTCAAGCTTAATGAATAATATTTCTCAATTTATCCACCTAAACAAAGGATCACCTCCTCACACCCACTACACGTAATTCATAATCCAAATTTTTATTAATAAAATAAAATTATAATTAAAAAATTCACACATTAATTTATTTTATTTAAATACGATTAATAATAAAAGACACATACATACGAGCATATAGTTATAATTATTAACTTAATATTATAGTTTGTCACTCAATAAAATTAATATAAATATCACTAAATTTAATCTAAGTTTTAAACCAAGGTTTTAGGGAGTGAGAATATTAATTTTGTCCCTTTAGATTCAAATATTTAGACACTACGCATTATTTGTGTGCATTTTTTTTTTAATGATGATGTTCTCTTGTTCAAAATTAATATCACTCTCCCACTAATAATGAGCTTCCTATGAGCTTGAATAATCCATTTAGCTTGTTGTATCAAGAGATGCTGACATAAGTGAAATAACATAATTAATGTTTCTAGGAGGGAAGTTGTTGAAGATTAAACCTTGTTGTAGCAATATATATATATATATATATATATATATATATATATATATATATATATATATATATATATATATATATATATATAAAGAGAAATTAAATTGAAACCAGCCAAAAAATCACATAATATCCATTTTCACTTTTCAAACATATGAAAAAGAGGAAGGATGTCATAGAAGAAGTCTTTCAGCAAATCCATAATGACACTCAAGGACTTCAGTGGTAGTTCCATTCCAACGGATCTTCCCTTACCCTCGCCCCTAGCACCGAGTGAGTTCATTCTTCATTTGTTTAATATATATGTTGCATTTCATGAAGGGTATGTGAAAATATTTACAATGAAATTTTTCGGGTTAGAAATGGTTCAAAACTCATGGATGACATGTGTAAATATTAGGGAAAAGTGACCCATTTATACTTGAATCTTCCACATGTCTATTTGCATCATTTCACTATGGCTGTCAGATGTCACAAATTTTAATAAGCTCATGTGCCTTTTCTACTATGCGATGATTCCTGCCTATTGTATCTACTTTATGAATAGATGCCCTAATGTCTCCATAATGTATGTCCTCTACATGGACCTTATCATCATCATGCCTAGAAACATTTTTTACATCTTTGTATGGCACTGACTTCCTATTGGTTTTACTATCCAACTAGAACTTGATCCTCTAGAAGTGTAAGTTTATGTGTGTAAGCATCAACGGAATTATTTTTCATTGTTTAATTCAAACAACCAGCTGATCTAAATTTGATTGTTAGTTTTGCTGTGCTAATATCATCTTCGGATTTAAATTAAAAAGTGTTGATGTTTTCTTCTTGTACAAGGGTTTATTGAAGACCTTAAGATTCATTAATAAGTAAATTTGTGGAGATTAAGTTGAAAACTTGAACATAAAATCATGGAAACTAAATTCGAACAAAAACATATAAACACACAACAAACCATGAAAATTGAATCAATAACACTTTGTTTTGATGAAGGAGTTCACCCCTCCTGGGCTACATCTCCTTGGTCCAACTTCCATGGCATGGGCCTTTACATTAGCTCAATTGTGCAAATAATGATGTTTACAGTCTCCTATTTCATCTGCAACTGGCTCCAATGTATTTAAAACATCAAAATCTACCAAGAATGACTCTTCCTGAGCAAAAATTGGTTGGAAATTGGCTCAGTTATGGCAAAAAAAAATTTCCTACAATTTCTCCTCCAAATCTCGAAAGACTCTAGACAACTCCATTGTTTTGGTGAAATTTTCCAAATTAGGAGCCATCGCCAATTTAGCCGCCAACTTAACAACGAATTGACTAGCAGTTAATGATGACTTGACTATGGATAAGCGCTTTGATGGCAGCCCAAACTGCCAT
Organism: Pinus albicaulis; assembly: GCA_034641835.2. Taxonomy (NCBI): domain Eukaryota; kingdom Viridiplantae; phylum Streptophyta; class Pinopsida; order Pinales; family Pinaceae; genus Pinus; species Pinus albicaulis. The sequence goes on along the minus strand of CM076580.1, from coordinate 947,078,255 downwards.
TACCCAAAATCTGCAAATATAATGTTGTTCAACTTTAAAGGCCCAAACAAGTCTCAATATGGAATAATCATAACTCTAGAATTATCCCCATTTCATGGCCTAAGGTCTAAAAATCCACCTTAATATCTCAATTTCCCTTTAATTCAAGACCCAATCGATAAATTGTATGGACAGAAGCATTATCATTTCCACAAATCTATGGTTAAAATAACAGAAACCATTTATGAATATTCGAACCCACTATTTGAATTCTGCATGAACTTTGGTTCTTGGCTTAATAATTATTAAAAAAATGCCAACCATATAACTATAAGACTCTCAGACATTTATCAATTGTCATATATGCAAACAATTCATTTATTTTAAATGAATTGGCTTAACATAATCCCACAGCATATATTTAGATCTGGTCCCACAGTTTAGTAACTTCGCCTTTCACTTAGGTTTACATTTCAAGAATGCCAAAGTTCAACCTTGGAATTTAAAACCCAAAACACTTATCAATCTTACCTTCCACCATTCGCTCCATCCGACGATCGATGCATCACATCAACCGATCTTGCGAATCCAACGAATATCGCGTTCCCATGGATTTCTAAATTTAACAACTCAATAGCATGTGAAATGGGTTGTATTTAAATACTACCATTTCCACATGTCGAAGACTGGAAACTATCGTGTTCCTTTCAGGAAAACCACTTACTAGTTTTAATTTGTGCGATAATAGTGACCGGGTTCTTGAAAACTTCTTATCTACAAGTCCATTTCAGATTGCATTCAAACACAGAATTTTCACTGGATTCTCGATCAAGAACCAATTTCTTCGATCTCTTTGAATCCACAAGCTCCAACATAGATTTAAATTTGCCATTTGTGCAACAAATTACAATGTCGTTTCAGTTCTTTACTTAGAATCTATGGCCTTAACCATCGAATCCATTCCTCCATCTCATAGTTTTATTTCTCGCAAATGAAATTTATTTGTTTTACAGTCATTTGCCTTGTAATTTAACTTTCACCATGTATTCATGGTTCCAATTTTCCATTGCCTCAATTGTTGTCTCAACTTGCCAATTTTGCTTCAAATTCATCATCCTTTGACCGTGCTTCATCTTTTCGTTTCGTGCTTCAAATCCATGCTTCCAGATTCGTGCTTCAGATCCCTTCTTTTCGTGCTTCCGATCCTGGTATAACACTCTTCTTTGATTTCCTAGAGAGCGTTACCAACTTCAATTTTTTTTGTAAACTAAAGTTTGCAGATTACTCTTATATTCTCCATTGCTGATCTCAGATGAACATCAAACACTATTGCAGAAAAATTAATAGCCTAATTAGATCAACAAGACCCATAACGCCTTCATGAAATCAAGATTCCAACAGACTCAATATCGTGGTTGGCACATGCAGATGCATCAATACCTGTAGAGGGAGCACCATTTGGGTCTACCTTCCTTACGGCGATTTCAACCACAGAAAATTGGGCGGATTATTATAAACATTTCTCAGATTCATAGCAAATAAACTACAAAGTCATTCAGATACCCAAATTGTATAATTCCGCACTGTTTTTGTATTTTCCATAAAATATTTACAATGAAAATACATCCAAATTAACTACTATCCAAACTTCCTCTATGAGGCCTAGCCACTGGTTTTGAACCATTAACTATGCCTTCATCCAGTCTTTCATTTCTCTGTCTCTCTGTAATTGCCCAAAAGCTTACAATTTATATAAGAAAGGATTTATGAACTAAATTATTTCAAATCCCAAAAATATCTCACAATTTCATATATTATCTATTCAACTCCACCCTTCACTCAACAGAATCTTAGATTATATTTATGTTCAATCTCTCAATCCAAACAATCTAAATTTATGGCTTGATCTCCACGAAGGGAGGATCACTTGCCACATTCTCTTTTCCACCTCAGAATTTGACAACAAATAATTACACATATACATTTAATTAATTAAAATTAAACTTAAACATTTGTCTTCTAATCCTTAGTCAGCCACAACATGTGATCAACCCATCACATTTCTGGTTGTTCTAGATGCCCCTACGTTAGACTCCCTAAGTTGAAAAATTTCATGGACTCCTATTCATGAGTCACTCAACTACTGTTGTTGTAGAATTCATCAAATTTCACCTTCAAATTGATTTTCTATTCTCTTTCAAATGCTAATGCATTTGCTACCTTCTCTCTTTCTCATGGATGCCAAATTCTGTGTTGTAAATGTCCTTTTGCTCTGCTATCATAATCATCTTTTCTGCATAATATTTGGATGCTGATATCCTGCATCAACAATTTCTCAAACAAAATAACTTTCTGCTCCTTGATCTGCTGCTGTCCAGACATCATCTCATTAAAATTGAGCTTCAACCATATGTATTTCCTCCTGCCCTGTATATGATTTATCATCTGTGGAATTTCCAACATCCACCTGTTCAATAATTTAAATAACATTCTCTTAATCTTAAAAGAAGATTGTTTCTTGTTTGTTGCAAGAACATAGAATTTTTCATGCTCATACTGTCCATCAGCTGCAAATAATTCAGTTATTGAACTGGGTTCAAATACCTCCATATATACATAAAATATGACTAAATTGTTCATCCAAATTCTAACTTGCAAACTCAAGATAAAATCTTTAACTTCAAGTTCCTTTGAATTAAAAACAAAACCTATCTGTGGACTGTACTTTCAAATCTTCTATAACCTTCTTCTCTTCTGCAATGTTTTTCTTAAGAGTTATGCCAACTCTCCTTCCTTCATCCTGAACTTTTAAATCAATCAGTTGCTTACTATTACCTGTTCGTTTCCACAAGGACAACTGGCTTTCTGCATCTTTAGAATTTACATATTCCTTCATGTTTGCATAAACAAACATATTCCCAAAGGCAGTTTGTCTTTCATCCTAGAAAACACATCCAACATTAATAATTCAAAATCAAGAATTGCATTACATTTTCTAGCAATTCCACTCCATAATTTCTCTGAATTGACATATTCTTGATGTGCATATGACATATCAAAATTGTCATATATTCCTCCATATTTTCTTGTTCTGAACAAGTCTGTTTTGTCTTCACTTTGCTCTGAATGCTACCTAATTTCACAACTCTGTTCTCTGCTCTTTTCTTTAGCTTTCCTTCCTTTCACACTTCTCTTCATTCTTCCTTCTTCTCCCTTACAAAACTGTAAATCACTAAATTGTATTTTCCATGCCTCTTCCTTCTCAATCAAAATCTGCAAATCTCTCATCCTCTTTGTTTCTAGACATGAAACAAAATCATACAAAATAGATTTTTCCTCTCCTGATAAAGTTTCTTTAAAAATAAAAATCATTGTTAACATCATCAATATCAGTTTCCAATGAAACCCTTTACTATTCACTGTAGATGCATCATTCTGGAAAGTATCCTTACCTTCATCTTCTGAAATTGCATGTTTCTCACCAGTTTGTAGATTACATTTACTTCATTCTTTTTTCAATTTGTACAAGAATGTCTTCAAATTTCTATTGTGCTTAAACCTTTGCCAACTGATCCTTATGTTCTTGACTATCTTCTTTTCCTCTCCTCTTCATAGCCTGTTCTAGACTAGCTATATCTCCTTGGACTGAATTATTCTTATAAATATTTGTTATACCATCTTCCACAGTACAATATTTAGCAAAATCCTTTTCCATTAATATTCTATTATGTTCTTTCAAGAAAATTTCTTGCCCATTAGCTATCAACACAAGTCCATAATGTTTGAGTAAAAATGAAAGAGATAATTCCATTACCTCAAATGGCTTCATTGTACACATACTTTTGGTTGTTTTTGTTACAAGGCTATCTTCATATCTTTTTTCCGCTTCTTCTTTTCCAATCTGCAATCTCCTTTTGTCTTTAGACTATTTGTCATTTCTTTGCCAGATCTCACTAGATTCATCACCTCCAGCTTCCATGATAGCTATCAATATTTGCCTTTCTTCAGTATCTTTGAACACATGTTCAATCATGAATTGTTCCATGATAGTCACTTCTTCCAACATCTTCATTTCTTCAGTAACCTGCATAAACATATCTTGTAAACATTGTTCATCACCTGCATACATACACAAATCATCAGTTTCAAAAATACTAGGCTCCTCTTTCTTTGATGTCTCAATCATCACATCTCTTTGCCAATCCGAACTTGTCCAATAGTTTAGAAAGTAATCAATGATTCCTTCCTCGACAAGGAAATGTTCTTGCTCAGCTCTATAATATTCACCTTCCATTTCTAATTCAACTGTTTTGAGTTCCTCTCTTAATTTGAGATACATTCTTCTGTTTGTCTGGTTTTGCAACAGCTTCCACTTTATCTTTTTTTTCCTCATAGTCCAACCATAACTTTGGTCCTTCATAATATTCTCAAGCAGCACTATTATTGCACTAACACTTGCTTTCAATTCTGAAATTTCCCTGTCAAACACTTCTTGACTCATTCCCTTACCTCTGCAATTTTCCTTGGCACCTTTCTTTCTTCTGTTGTGGCTTCTCTCTGAACTCCTACTATGACTGTAAATAGTCACTTTCTTCTCCATCTCTATGAGATCCTCTACACTAAGCCTTTGCAACAGCAAGTCCTCCTTACTGCAACTTACCTCACCAATCCCCTTTCTGGATTTGGTCTTTTGGTAAGCTCTGGTTCTCTAACTCAGGAACCTCTTGAGCATTCTTGTTCTGCTCTTTCTAGGCTTACATTCTCCGCTCACCTTCTCTTTGAGAACACTTCAATTTTTCTCCCTGTTCAACTTTTAGCTGGAATACTTAGGTTCACTGCCACTAACACAACTCTTCTTTCTATCTACATAGCCTTCTAATGTGTGTTGCTGCTATCACTTACAGAAACAATTCAAATGAAACCAAAAATCAAAATATGCTCATACCTGAGAGATCTCCAGATGATTGATGTCTTTGAGCTTCCCCTGGTTTGGTCCATACACATGTAGCTTTTCTTTCCACTGTCTGAACTTCAATTCTTCTTTCAACTAAATTTCCCTTTTGCTGAGTACACTCAATATCTCTGCTGCAACTTCTTCATTCATTTCTTTGTCACAGCTACTTTAGCTGAAACTTCTGTTGCTGCATTCATCACATATCATTAAAATTCTACCAAGTTTTTTTAACCTGATCTTGTCTTCCTCAAATATTTCCACAATCTGCCTTTGCTGAAGTTCTCCTTTTCTGCAATACTTCAGAATTCCTCTTTTCATATAATCTATTATATCCTGTGATTTTTGTGTATTGGATTCATCACAATGTCAATCAATTTCCACATGATAAAAATAAAATACAATCTTGTCAATCAATTTCTACAGAACATTAGTCTAGCTCTGATACCACCTGATGGCAACCCAAGCTACCATTACCCAAAATATGCAAATATAATGCTCTTCAACTTTAACGGCCCAAACAAGTCTCAAAATGGAATAATCCTAACTCTGGAATTATCCCCATTTCATGGCCTAAGGTCTAAAAATCCACCTTAATATCTCAATTTCCCTTTAATTCAAGACCCAATCGATAAACTGCATGGACGGAAGCATTATCATTTCCACAAATCTATGGTTAAAACAATAGAAACCATTTATGAATATTCGAACCTACTATTCGAATTCTGCATGAACTTTGGTTCTTGGCTTAATAATTATAAAAAAAATGCCAACCATATAACTATAAGACTCTCAGACCTTTATCAATTGTCATATATGCAAACAATTCATTTATTTTAAATGAATTGGCTTAACATAATCCCACAACATATATTTAAATCTGGTCCCACAGTTTAGTAACTTCACCTTTCACTTAGGTTTACATTTCATGAACACCAAAGTTCAACCTTGGCATTTAAAACCCAAAAAAATTATCAGTCTTACCTTCCATCATTCACTCCATCCAACGGTCGACGCATCACATCAACCGATCTTGTGAATCCAACATATATCGTGTTCCCATGGATTTCTAACTTTAACAACTCAATAGCACGCGAAATGGGTTTTATTTAAATACTACCATTTCCACTTGTCGAAGACTGGATACTATTGAGTTCCTTTTAGGAAAAACACTTAACAATTTTAATTTGTGCGAAAATAGTAACCGGGTTCTTGAAAACCACTTATCTACAATTCCATTTTAGATTGCGTTCAAACACAGACTTTTCACTGGATTCTCGATCAGGAACCAATTTCTTAGATCTCTTTGAATCCACAAGCTCCAACATAGATTTAAATCTGCCATTTGTGCAACAAATTACAATGTTGTTTTAGTTCTTTACTTAGAATCTTTGGCCTTAACCATCGAATCCATTCCTCCATCTCACAATTTTATTTCTCGCAAATGAAATTTATTTGTTTTACAGTCATTTGCCTTGTAATTTAACTTTCATCGTGTATTCATGGTTCCAATTTTTCATTGCCTCAATTGCTGTCTCAACTTGCCGATTTTGCTTCAACTTCATCATCCTTTGACCGTGCTTCATCTTTTCGTTTCGTGCTTCAAATCCATGCTTCCATATTCGTGCTTCAGATCCCTTCTTTTCGTGCTTTCGATCCTGGTATAATGCTCTGCTTTGATTTCCTGGAGAGCGTTACCAGCTTCAATTTTTTTTGTAAACTAAAGTTTGCAGATTACTCTTATGTTCTCCATTTCCGATCTCAGATGAACATCAAACACTATTGCAGAAAAATTAATAACCCAATCAGATCAACAAGACCCATAACACCTTCATGAAATCAAGATTCCAACGGACTCAATATCGTGGTCTGGCACATGCAGATGCATCAATTCCTGTAGAGGGAACACCATTTGGGTATACCTTCCTTACGGTGATTTCAACCAAAAAAAATTGCATGGATTATTATAAACATTTCTCAGATTCATAGAAAATAAACTACAAAGTCATACAGATACCCAGATTGTATAATTCCACACTTTTTTTTTATTTTCCATAAAATGTTTACAATGAAAATACATCCAAATTAACTACTATCCAAACTTCTTCTATGAGGCCCAGCTACTGGTTTTGAACCATTAGCTCTGCCTTCATCCAGTCTTCATTTCCCTGTATCTTTGTAATTTCCCGAAAGCTTACAATTTATATAAGAAAGGATTTATGAACTAAATTAGTTCAAATCCCAAAATCTCTCACTATTTCCTAGATTATCTATTCAACTCCACTCTTCACTCAAACAAATCTTAGATTAGATTTCTGTTCAATCTCTCAATCTAAAAAATCTAAATTTATGGCTTGATCTCCACACAAGGAGGATCACTTGCCACATTCTCTTTTCCACCTCGGAATTTGGCAACAAATAGTTACACATATACATTTAATTAATTAAAATTCAACTTAAACACTTGTCTTCTAATCCTTAGTCAGCCACAACATGTGATCAACCCATCACATTGTTGGTTGTTCTAGATGCCCCTGCATCATGCTTCATTAACTGCGCATTTATCCATACATTTAAAACATGTTTAGATGAGCACAAATCAAATATTCTTAACCATAACCCTACAACTTAATGCAATAAAACTGGATTAATTTTTAATATTCCCGCCATTTGAATTTGGCTCCTCCCGCAGTTTCTTTGTTGTAGTCATATGGGAGGGAGATGGCCTGCAAGGCTGGCCCTCTTCGAACCCCCACTGTCGGAATCGTTAAAGAACAAGTAGTAGTGGTGACAATAGATGGTTAAGAACCATCAAATAGTAGAGGTAGTAAAATGGTAGACTGATGTGGGGTAGGTCAAGGGTCCGACCCTGACCCCAACACGATAATTTTATTCCATGACACAACTATCAACCATAAGTTCGAAACTTTGGATTATATTAAACTCTCCGCCCGCATACATATACATCTCTAACCATAGTTAAAAAACCATAGGTTATAATCATGTCTATTCGTCTGCCTATAATAAGGTTTGAACCTTGGTTTAATAAAATGTATTCACTTGTATAATATGACTCCACCACAATAGTGTAGGCCTTAGGGTATATGTAATATATTCGACCCAATACACATATATCTAGAATTTGACATAATTAATTAATTTAGAATTTCAACACAGTCCTAAGGTTGGATGGTCCACCAGAGGGGGCACGTGGTAGCCCCTAGTTATGCCACATCTCCAGCTCTAGTTGGACTATTCCAACTAAAAAAAAATATTCTTCAACCTTAGGATAGATGTAAAAAAAATTCACTTCCAAATTTCATTGGCGAATATAATTGTGACACTTGTCACAATTTCATTAGGCTAAAACTAGAGAATATTCCCTGAATACCCCTGGAGTGCTGACTGTGTTTCCATGTCATCAGTCTGTCACTATTTTGCAAATTTTTTACCTGTTTGAGAAAATGGACAATAGGTCATAAATTCCTCATCCAAAGTCAAATTTTTATGAAACGAATAGCTCCGGGTTCCCAGTGGCGAGCTCTACATGATCGTTCTAGTTTGGAGCATTTTTTAGCACTTTAATTTTTGAGCTTAATACTGATTCTATGATTATTCATCCCCACTAGAATCCTTTTGAACCCAAAATTATACTATCAATTGTTCAATAGGTGAGGGTACATCTCCCTCACCCTTTCAATCTCCATCCATTTGGCCTTGAAGGGATTTTGTCCCTTGAGTTCCACTCTAAGGTATTCAACATTCCCTCTTCTTGAAGTCCTGGTTCTTCTATCAAGTGTGAGATATTACTGAATTTCATCAAGATATTCTAGCGATAAATCACCTATTGATGGCAGCTGAACATGCTCTCCTTGTTCATCAATCAAAGGAGGCTCAAACAATCTCAAATTATCAAAAATAACGACAGAATATGTTTGCATATAAGGAGGAAAATCTAGCTTAAATTCATTGTTACAATCTTTTCTGGAATTTTAAAAGGACCATAATGGATTGGCTTAAGATTTTTACCTTCCCCTTGAAGTATTTATTTGCTGATATATAACCAAACTTCATCTCCAACCTGGAATTTGTGATCACACAGTGTTTACCATGCCTTTCCTTGTAGCTGCTTTGACTCCTTTCAAGTTGTTCTTGCACTGTGTGATGTACCAATTGAATTTTATCAATGAAATTCCTTGCCTTATCTATGTCACTATGACCATCTATAACGACATATTTCTCAAATATGAAGTCGAAAGTCGATCTTGGAAATTACCCAAGACATGCCTCAAATGGCGATGTGTTTGTGGAAGAATGATTTGCCTTGTTGTATGCATGTTGAATGTAAGGTAGTTTTTCATCCCACAGCTCGGGATGTTTGCTGCAATAACCTCTAAGAAGATGAATGACTATCATGTTAACCACCTCGGTCGGACCATCTGTTTGCAAATGAAAGTCTGTACTCTTCTTCAACTTAGTGTCCATCATGTCCCACAATTTTGACCAAAAATTCCCAACAAACTGGGAATCTCCATCACTTAGAATATAAGTAGGAAGACCGAAATGAACCCATACATTTTGAAAGAAAAGACGAGCTGTTTTTTCAGTTGTAACTTGTTTTTTACATGGCATAAAAAGACACATTTTTCTGAACCTATCTACAACTACATACAATTAATCATGAACTTTCCTTAACATTGGAAGACCTCCTAGAAAATCCATTGAGATACTTTACCAAGGATGTGAAGGTACCATAAGTGGAGTTTAAAATCCTAGTTTCCTATTGCTAGGATTACTTGTTTCACACAAAAAACATCCTCTAATAAAACGAGATGCACTATCAATCGTGCATGGACAATAACAATACCTTTGGATATTTGCTACCATCTTGCCCACACCAAAATGTCCAACAATCAAGGAAGTATGCACCTCCCTTATGATACTATTTCTTTCTCCCTGTGGAATACATAACTTTCCCAAGTGATACAAAAAAATGTTATGCACATGGTAATCTAACTCTTCAATTTGGTTTCCTTGACTGAAGATTTCATACACATCTTGAAAATCACTATCATATACATATTTTTCAATGTAACTTTCATGCATAACTGAATTATGCTTGAGTATAATAGATGAATTTACAATAGGCCTAGAAAGAATATCAACTACCTTATTCTAGATTCCATTTTTATACCTGATAACCAGATGAAATTTTTGTATAAATCCCATCCATCTGAAATTTCCTGATTGTTGAAATTTTGATTGTGATTGTAAGTACTGTAATGACTGATGGTTAGTATGGATAATGATCTCTTTCCCCATCAAATAGTGCTTCCATTTCTTTACACTTTGTACCAATGCATATAACTCTTTGTCATAGGTGGGATAGTTAGTCACGGCTCCATTAAAAATTCTAGAATGAAATGAAATAGGCTTACCATGTTGCATGAGAAATGCTCCCATGGCATAATCACTAGCATCTGTTTGGATCTAAAATGGTTGTCTAAGATCCAAAAGAGACAATACCGGTGTTGAAATGATATTTTTTTTTAAACATTAAATGTTTTTTGCTGCATATCTCTACATTGGAAGACTTTCTTGACACTTCTCAATGCATTTAATGGAGCTGCAATGGAAGAAAAATTAGCAATGAATTTCCTTCAATACTATGCTGCCCCAAGAAATATTCTTACCTCCATAACTGTATTGGGCTTATGCCAATTCAGAATTAACTCAACTTTGGAAGGGTCTATCTTCAACACATCTCCTCCAACAATGTGTCCCAAATACACTAAAGAAGTCTTTTGAAACTCACACTTAAAAATCTTTAAAAGTAACTGATATTTTTTTCAGGACATCAAGTACCTAGTTCACATGCATGACATGTTCATATCTTGATTTGCTGAATATCAAAATATCATCTAAGTAAACAATGGCGAAGTCATCTAGAAATGGTCTTAAAACATCATTCATAATGTTGAAATTTGAAACAAGAAACAGTGAAATTGGCATCAAGAAACAACATCCAGAAATGGCTACCATGGAGGCTTTTGATTTAATTATTTCTAAATTAAATTAGAAGAAATGTGTGTCAAGTTTATTTATCCCTTAAATAAATTGGAAAATAAATTGTAATCTTATCTCATAATCACTTGTAATAGTTAACTGAGTGTGATAGAATCAGTTAGCTCATGAAATTCGAGTTGAGGGTGGTTGGTGAGGCATGTAGAGTGATTCTATTTGTTTTAGAGTCCAATTTGTAGTTGATGTATTAGTTTAATGCATGAGAAATCAGTTAACTCCATTAAGTGAGTTAAATTTAGTCTAACTAGTTGTAATTGATTGTTGCACTAGTGAGAGGTCAAGTGAATTAAATCAGATTTAATTCACATGCAATGATGTATCAAGTGACTGATGATTTACTATTAATAGATGCATGCATGTTAGTTCTGATGAAGACCCAGTTGAGCCAGAGGCTAAAGGGATGTTATCTATCAGTTTTATTTTTATCAAACTACCCAGATACAGTTATACAACCATAGGATTTCCCATGATGTATTCCGCATTTTTGGAAGGTTTAATTTCCTAAATAATAGTGGTTTAATTCTCTTAGAATTTCACAAGAAATTCAGGCTGAGCAGAGGCAAGAAATTGGCTAAGTGTTGGTCGATTTTATCTGGATTAGTGTGAGACAATTGGTAGAGTGCAATAGACTCTTGTGAGAAGTGCATTGTATTGTTTCTTGATTCCCTGGTTCATTATACAATAGAGATAGAGGGGTTTTCAACAATTTCTTTCCCCCAAAAAATATCTTGTGTTTTGGATTGATTTTCTTTCTCTTACTTGGTGATATTGTGCGATCGTGTTTAATTTTCGCAAATTAATTGTAGAAGGATTCAATATCTTGCTCTAGTATATTGCATGATCATATTGGATCCATTGGTATAAAAATTGTTTGTATAATTTCTACATGGCATCAGAGTGCTAGAAATCACTATAGTGGAGAATAAATTGAGTTTGTGTTGAACAATATTCAAACTTGCAGATACTTTATTTGGAGCGACAAGAAGATCAAGATGGCTTTCAATGGATTAAGATTGGAATATGCACTTGAGGCCACTTCTAATTATATCACATGTAAAGACTGAATGGAGGAAGTTCTGAGGAAAACGGGTTGAAATAATTCATGATAATGATATTCCCAAGCCCATAGCAGTATACGCCGCTCTTCTTGATGCTTAGCAAAAGAAGGTAGCAAGGGCGAGGAGGATCTTATTAGAGGGAGTTAGAGATCACATTGTCTCGAGTCTCCATGGAAAGAAGAATCCATATGCTATGTTGAAGGCCTTGAAAGATATGTTTTAGAATAGCAATGACCAAAGGAAATTGGCGCTGAAGGACAAGCTCAAGAAAATCAAAGAGGAGGGCGAGACGGTACCAACATACTTGGTGAAGTTCATTAAATTTCAAGATGATCTTGGAGGTGTTTGTGTGACCATAGCAAATGATGACTTGGTGAGCCTAGAACATCAAGGCCTTCCCAAGATCTGGCATAGTTACCATGACTTGGTGAATGGGAGGGAGAAGTTACCATATTGGGAGTGAATTTGGTTGGATTTGGTACAAGAAGAATTCAGGAAAAATACCAGGGATGGATCCTCATACAAGACTAATGAAAAGGGAGATTGTGCCTTGTCCAGTAAGGAAAAGAAGACAAAGGGAAAGAAATCCCAAGGTGAAGCAGGAAAGAAATGCTTTTCCAAGATCAGATGTTTTCATTGTCACGAGCATGGGCACTATGCTACAAATTGTCCATAGAAGAAGGAAAGCAAGAAGGAGCCTGATGTTGCAGCAGATGAAGCATTGGCTTCACAGTTTGAGCTTGATTTTACTCTCATTGCATGCATGGACAACATTGTAACAGGATATATGTGGTATTTAGATAGCGGTGCCCAATTCCATATGACTGGGAATAGCGATCTCTTTAGTGACTTGGAGGAGAAAGACCTCTAGGAGAGCATAGAGTTTGGAGATGATGAGCGGTATAGCACTAATAACATAGGTACAGTTACCTTTTACAGGGAGAATGGCTCGCATATCAGACTATCACATGTTTTGTATGTTCCAGGCCTAAAGAAGAATCTTGTCTCCATAGTGGTATTGGAAGGTCGTGGTTATAAAGTGATGTTTAGAAAAGGAAAAGTTTTCATTAAACACATAGCCATGGGACATGTGAAGTAGATCGATTCTAGAGTTAAGAACCTATATGCTCTCGAGGTTCGGGATGCATGCAATGCTTTAAGTAGAAAATCAGTGGTTAATGACTTGGTGGTTGAGAGGGAGAAATTATCTCTCAACATGCAACGTCAAAAGCAGCCTTAGAAAGGTGTGGAGAAGCCAAAATTGGAGAAGCAGAGAGGAGACTGAGTGGAAGATTCCACTCAAGCAGATACCTACAAGAGGGGGAAACTTCGATCTAGATGGTCATAGGGAGTACATGCATCTCTATCTCCAGGTGTGAGGTGGAGCGATGTGAATAATTAATCCCAAGAAGAAATTTGGGCAGGATTCATTGAGATGGTGTGTCTCATGGATCAAAACTCGCTATGGGGTCCCACAGTAAAACAGTAGCAGGAAGGATCAATTAGATTGATGCAGTCAGATGTCAGGAAGACAAAAATCATAGTGACAGGTGTCAGATACTGTAGCATATATCATAGTTGGAAGTAGTGCAGAGTGCATGGATGCAGATGTGAGCAGCACAGAGACTCCAGTAAACATGTGCAGTAGGATCCAACAGTCAAAAGACTCTGATGACATATTCATTATAATGATTCAATTGTTTGGAGGCTATTTAGTTTCAGAAGTGTTGAATGGAGAGCATTCCAAAGGTACCAGATTGGGACAGATTGATTCCTTTCTTGTTGAGAGGGAGTGTTGAAATTTTCAACAAAAAACAGTGAAATTGGCATCCAGAAAAAACATCCAAAAATGGCATCCAGAAATTTCTTAATTAAATTAGAAGAAATGTGTGTCAAATTTATTTATCCCTTAAATAAATTGGAAAATAAGTTTTAATCTTATCTCATAATCACTTGTAATAGTTGACTGAGTGTGATAGACTCAGTTAGCTCATGAAATTCGATTTGAGGGTGGTTAGTGAGGCATGTAGAGTGATTCTATTTGTTTTAGAGTCCAAGTTGCAGTTAATGTATTAGTTTAATGCATGAGAAATCAATTAACTCAATTAAGGGGGTTAAAGTCATTCTAACTAGTTGTAACCGATTGTTGCACTAGTGAAAGGTCAAGTGAATTAAATCAAATTTAATTCACATGCAATGATCTTTCAAGTGACTGATGATTTATTATTAATAGTTGCATGCATGTCGGTTCTTATGAAGACCCAGTTGAGACAGAGGTTAAAGGGATGTTATCTATTGATTGTATTTTTAGCAAAATTCCTAGATGGAGATATACAACCATAGGATCTCCCATGATGTATTGCGTTGTTTTGGAAGGTTGAATTTCCTAATTAATAGGGGTTTAATTCTCTTAGAATTTCGCAAGGTAGACATATTGAGAAGAGGTAGGAAATTTGCTAAGTCTTGGTCGATTTTGTTTGGATTAGTGTGAGATAGTTGGTAGAGTGCATAAGACTCTTGTGAGAAGAGCACATTGTATTGTTTCATGACTCCTTGGTTCATTAGACAATAGATATAGAGGGGTTTTGAGCAGTTTATTTCCCCAGAAAAATATCTTGTGTTGTGGATTGATTTTCTTTCTCTTACTTGGTGTGATTATGTGATCATATTCGATTTCCACAAATTAGTTGTAGAAGGATTTGATATCTTTCTCTAGTATATTGAATTATCAGATTGAATCCATTGGTATACATATTGTTTATATAATTTATACACATAACTCTCATGAAAGTAGCTAGAGCATTTGTTAGAACTAATGGAATAAATAGCCACTCAAACAATCCTTGTCTATTTTAAAATGAAATTTTCCAAATATCCTCCTCAACTATTCTAACTTTCATAACCACTTTGTAAGTGTAACTTAGTGAAATAATTTTCATACCTTAATTTATCAAGCAAATCATCAACTCATGAAAGTGGATAGTGATTCTTTACCGTGATTTTATTTAGTTTGCGGAAATCCATGCACATGCACCAAGTCCCATCCTTCTTCGGTACCAAAACAATCGATGAACCACATGGCGAAGTAGATGGGCGTATGATACCTTTTCTCAACAATTCTTGGATTTTCTCCTTGATTTCCAAACTCTTTATAATTGACATGCGATACATACCAATGTTTGGAATTGGAACATCCTACTGCAGTTGAATCTCATGTTGAATTACCCTCTTGGGAGGTAACCCACTTAGTTCTTGAAACATCTCGCCATGCTGACTTACTACATCAAACAAATCAGATTTTATTTTTTCATCACATCCTTCAAAATATTCATATTCAATATCATCCATTTTCTTGATCATGAGAAGCACACAATTTTTACTTGCATTAACTAGTCTCTTCATCTAGCCTGCATTATCTAAAGAAAGATTCAGCTTTTTGCGATGAGATCTCACAATATACTACACCCCATCCTTGAGAAAATGATATATTTTATCATGGTGATAAAATACTGCTTTCCTGTCATATAAATATGGATTTCCCAAGATAATTCTAGAAATGTTAAGTTGAACCACTTCTAACTCAACTTCATCAACAAAGTTTGCAATAATGGAAAATTGAAATATTCATTTCCTTGTAAAATGTAAATTGGTATTGTTAACTATGCAACCCAAAGGGTATGGCTTATGATGTGCTACAGTTTCAAGGTTAATATTTTTTACCAAGTCTTGTTTTCTTGTGACCCACTATCAAATAATGCATCAATCTTTGTATGATTTGAAATCACCCTTACATGGAACAATTTTATCCTTTTCTCTTCATTTGGAGTGTTGTTGTGAAAATTTGAGGAACTAGTACTTGCTATGGCTTCTTTCCCCTTTTTGACCATGGATACAATCTTGGTCTCATGAATGGAATATGATCCAAGATCATGATGTGTCATGGCAGTCATCTTTTGTTTCCCATTATTGTTTGGTTTGTTAGGATGTAGTTCGAGATGTAATTTCCAATAGTGGGGTTCATCATTCCCTTCTTTGGAACAAATTTTTCATGCAATTTTCTCCCCTTCTTTCTTAACACTTGCATTCTTCTTTCCCTTCCATTTTCCTCCCTTCTCTTTTCCCTTACCCTTGAATGGATTTTTCTTACTACCCTCTTCCTGAATGTTCTTCCCCCCTGCTTCAAGATGTGTGGCTTGCACACATACTTCATCTAAATTTCTTGGGTTAAACATAAGGATAGTATGTTTCAAATAGGAATGTAAACCCTCAATGTATTTCAAGAGTGTATCTTGGGAATTGAAGTTTACTCCTAACAATCAAGCTCTTTTTTCTAAACAATTGGGTATATTCTTGAACTATTTGACCCTTCAGTTTCCTAAAGTTTTTCCAACTCATCATATATTTTTGCATATAGGCTAATGGATAAAATTAAATAAACCCAACCCAAGAAATGGATATCTTACCATGGATTCATATTTCCTCTTGTGTCTTTGCTTCCCACCAGACTAGTTCTTCTCATTCTAGCCTCAATGAAGCTAACTCAATCTTTATGTTGTCCTCTTGTAGATTCTAATTTCTGTAGTATACCTCAAATTGATGGATCCAATTTTCCAACTTCTCTGCATTTACCTCGCCAGTGTACATGGGAATTTCAAACTTAATGTCGAATTTGAGTAATGGGGTTTTTCCTTTTGGGGCTTTTGAATGAGTATGGGTGGTTTTTGTGGTGTAAGTGGAAGATGATATTGATGAAGATGACGAGGATGAGGATTGTGGAGATAGAGGTGGATTTCCTCGACTGACCTTCGAACTCTTCTCTTCATCCTTCTTATCATTTGAAGTTCCTTCTCCATGTGGAGGCTTAGAACCTTCTCCTGCCTTTTCAGCACTGAATGCATAAAACATGATTTTAACCATCCTATTTATGTCATTGAAGTCTCTCTTGACATCTTCCTCTTTGAATTTCCTTGAGTCTCTCCAACACCTGACATGATGGCTAAGGATTCAAGCACAAGTTCTGATGCTTGTACCTCTTCAATCAACTCAGCTTCTTGTGAAATTTATACCTCTTCAATCTCAACTTATAGAGAAAACTTGAGGTGCTTCAAGTGAAGCTATCAATGGAACTTTGGGTGAAGATGATTCTCTTGTAGCTCTCCTTCTTCTGTTCATAAGCTCGAGACTAGCACTAATAGTTTCCCTTCTCCTCTCTGCAACTATTAAAACCCTTCTTGCACAAAAATCAAGAAAAACAGGAAAATAACCTTTTCTCTGATACCATCTTGATTTGAATTTGATTGTTAGTTTTGTTGTGATAATAACATATTCAGATATGAATTAAAAAACGTTGATGTTTGATTCTTGTAAAAGGGTTTATTGAAGAGCTTATGATTGATTAACAATTAAATTGGTGGATATTAAGTTGAAAACTTGAACATAAAAGCATGGAAACTAAATGTTGAACAACAACATATAAATACACAAAAAACGATGACAATTGAATCAATAACACTTTTTTTTTATGAAGGAGTTCACCCCTCCTGGGCTACATCTCCTTGGTCCAACTTCCATTGCATGGGCTTTTGTTTTATATCCATTGTGCAAATAATGATGTTTATAGTCTCCTATTTCCTCTGCAACCATCTCTAATGTGTTCAAAACATCAAAATATACCAAGTATGACTCTTCCTGAGCCAAAATTGGTCGAAAATTGGCTCATTTATGGAAAAAACAAAATTTTCTATATTTTCTCCTCCAAATTTGGAAAGACTCTAAACAACTCCGTTGTTTTGGTGAAATCTGCCGAATTAGGAGTTGCTGCTAACTCCATTCCCAACTTAACAACGGATTAACTAGCAGTTAATGATGGCTTAATTATGGATAAGTGCATCATTAACTGAGCGTTTATCCATATGTGTAAAACCTATTTAGATTAGCACAAATCCAATTTAGTTAACCTTAACCCTGCACCTTAATGAAATAAACCTGGATTAATGTTTAATATTCTTGTCATTTGAATTTGGCTCTACCTGTGGTTTCTTTGTTGCAGTAATATGGGAGGAGGTTGGCCCCCTTCGAACCCCCATTGTCAGAATCATTAAAGTACAAGTAGTAGTGGTGACCATTGTTGGTTAAGAACCATTGGATAGTAGAGGCGATAAAACAGTAGACTGGCGAGGTAGGTCACGGGTTCAACCCCGACCCTGACACCATAATTTTATTCCACGACACAAGTGTCAACCATAAGTTTGAAAATTTGGATTATATGAAAATATCCACCCGCACCATAGGTTATAATCATGTATGTCTGTCCACCTGTAATAAGGTTTAGACCTTGGATTAATAAAATTTATTCACTCGTATAATATGGCTCCACCACTATAGTGTAGACCTTAGGGTATATGTAATATATTCAGCCCAATACACATATGTACAAACTTTCACATAATGAATTAATTCAAAATTTCAACACAGTCCTAAGGTTGGATGGGTCCACTAGAGAGGGTGCACGGTAGCCCCTGGCTGCACCCCATGTCCAACTCTAGCTGGACTATTCCAACTAAAAAAAATTCTCCTTCAACCTTAGAATAGATGTAAAAACAATTTCACTTCCAAAGTTCACTTGCGAATATAATTGTGAAACTTCTCATAGTGTCATTGGGCTAAAACGGGATAATATTCCATGAATATACCTGGATCGCTGACTAGGCTTCCATGTCATCATCCTGTCACTGTTCTAAATTGTTTTTACAAGTTTGAGAAAATATACAATAGGTCATAACTTCCTCATCCAGAGTCAGATTTCAATGAAACAAATTGCGCCACATTCCTTGCGACGATATCTACGTGGTCATTCTGGTTTGGAGAATTTCTAAGCATTTTCATTTTTGAGCTTGATACTGAGCCTCTGATCACCAGTAGCCAAGGAGCTACAAGAATCAACACCATCTTTGATATGAACCTAAATAGTGCTTTTATCTCTGAATATTTCCCTAATCACAATGACTAGTAGATGCTCCTCATGGATTATTTCCCTCATTCTATCTATTAGTAGAATCTGTTATATCAATTAACTAGTTACAGATAAATATTGGTGAAGTGGCTGGTCTTTTTCCTAGGTGTTTTAAGATGAGATTTGAAACTATTAATCATGGTCCTGTGGATGTGGAGAAAAATCTATATAATCAACTGTCACTTATTTTGGAAAATTTCTTGCAGTTTTTTCACGATGTGGTTTTGGATCATACAAGTTTTGAGAACATACACACATTTATTCTTGTTGCTTATTTGGAGATCTTGCATGGAATAATGTGGAGGTATGAGAGACAAAATACTATTTAAAATATTCCTTTTATTTACAATCCTGAGGTTATTAATAATTATTAACTTTTGTGATTTTCTTAGGACAATGAATCACAAAACTATAAAAACTTCATTGGAAACAAAAAAGTCAGGGTGGTCATGAAGGATATGGGGTTGTAGTCTTAACTTCTATCGATTTTCTATGTAACCTTCTCTCAAATTTTTTTTCCTTAATTGGTGAGTGAAATAAAGAGAATCAACTAAGTGTTATATTTCCACAGATAGGTCATTGGCTAGAGGATCTAATAGCTATTGAAATTTTTTTGCATGCACAAGGAATACAAATAACGCCCAGGGGGGATAAGTCGTGACTAACTCCAATAAAGAATGGGATGCGAGTAAATGATGCAGAGTATGCAAGTGTCATGAATATGATGCAATCTTTAGAGATATATTTTCAGAGGCTGGAAAGAAAGTAGCTACATCTGATGGAAATGAACAACCCTTCCCTACAAATGACAACGTTTCAAACTCCAATATACCTTTACAAGGAGCCGTTTAAGTGCTTATATTTATTAAAGAGTGCATTTTTTTATCCATATTTACATTATTCTATCAAAAAATAATCCCATCACCAACTTAATGAAGAGCATGTCAGTTATCTCCTATAAATATTACAGCCATAACTTGTAATTGTTGATAAAATAATGGAGGGGGATGGTGCTTAAAATTTGCCTTATGAAAAACACTTCCTTGACTATTTTGACAAAGCATGCCTTAAGAGGTTACATGAAATTGTTATGATGCATGTCTTATGTAAAACATTTGAAGAACTACTAGTAAATGAAGTTCCGAAGGTAGAGGATGGGAGGTTTATTTATACTGATGATTATCTTGTTCTTATGGCTCGTATTTTATTATAAGGAAATCCACATGGTACAATTTGGGTGATGAATGTTTGAGATTTAAACTTTGTAGAGGCTACCAAGTTCTATTTTTGATAAAGTAAAAGTTACATATTCAATGTGCTTAAATATGCAATAAGTTTGTGAAAGTATTTCATCCCTATTTCATTTGGAAGTTCTTCTCATGGATTTTTATTTTTCAAATGTGGTTGAAAAAATCAAAATGGCAGAGAATATTTTTTTTAACCTCAACAATGTAAGTTTCCCTCCATTGAAACTCAATAGCCTGCAACTAGTTTTCTGGTCTTTTCTCATTTCAATATTGATGTTGATTCTTCGACATATGATTCTCCACTATGCCACCTTCCCATCCTAGATGATGTTCAATATAAGAAATAAGTTAATATAGATCACGCAAGGAGGCACCTTTCATCTGCACACAAGAAAAAGATGATTAAATATGCTTTTACAATTGTTGAACATGGTATACCTTCCATAGGAGGTATTAATTATATATTCATCGATGCAAGATTAATGGAAAGTGAGTTTCCAATTCAACAGAGGTTGGAGAAATTATTTGTACAAATAAAAATTGTAGATCCAAACATCAAGAGGAATATTGGATATTCTTTTTTTCTTAATAACTATGCACAAGTTTTTTATATGTTCATATACTTTCATATAACATAGGAACAAGAATAACAATTTTCATCAAACGATTTGCTTGTCCTTGACCTAACTCAATAAAGAGCTCAATGGCATATTTTTGCATAGACTTGGTCTTGTTTCTCACTTTGGTTGGAAAAATTCACAAGATATGGAATTTGATACTACAATGGTAGAGTTTACCTTATGTGCATATATGAACCAAAATATTTGATAAACATGGAATGAGTGACCACATTTTTCTTAGTTAATCCACAAAGATATAGAGTGTCATTTTTGAAGGAGAAATATTTTTTTTATTCACCAAGTACCAACACATGGATATTTTCATTTTTTTCTTTGTTGTACTCATATTTTTGTTCCTTAGTTTAGTGGGAAGTGATGTTTGATTTAACCTTTACTAATGTCTTTTTTAGCACAATATATTTCTTGCTTTGTTATTACATGTTTATCTTTTCTAATTTTCTTTGAATAAACATTGCAATTTATGCAAATGCGAGGACAACATTAGAAGCCATGAAGGGTGTTGAGAAAGATTTCACCGCTACCTTTTGATTTGATTTTGTTATGGGACTTTTTCTTGTTCCAAATGGATTTTTGGTGTTTTATGTTGACATTAACCTTCTCAAGTTGTATTATGGAGATTCCTAGGAGAGTCTTTTAAAAACCAATATCAATTATGATCTTGAAGGTTCTTCCATGGATATGTTTGGAAGAGTAGGCAGTGGTATTTCCACCAAAACAAGAGATATTGATTCTAACCTTATTGGAAAGGTTTAAAGGAACATTCTTGAAGATCTCCACTCATTATTGATGACTATTGGCATTGTTGTTGATTGGAACAACAACTAATGTTATTTTTGGGTTCACTTGGGATACAAATATGTTATTATTATCATATTTTCAATTCGAGTAAAAAATTTTGTCAGATTTAATTTGGCTTCCATATATGGTATTGAAGTGGTTGATCTTGGTTTTCTTGTAATACTTACACCTCTAATTATTCATACTCTATTTGGTGTGGAACTCTATAAGGTGTTATTGCTAGTTCTTTTGTATTTGGTGTGCATGTTGTAATTTTTATTTCTAAGACTTGCAGTGATTGAGACAATGCTAAGAAGTATATTGATTTTGGTGCATCATAGCTTGCTAGGAATGTCGGTCCAAAATGTTTTGTTCCCCACAAGGCTACTGTAATTGGTGACACCATTGGAGACCCAAGGAAGGACACCTCTGGATAATCTTTGAACATTTTGATAAAGATTATGAATGTTGGGTCATTTGTGTTTGCATGCAACTCACATTGGGTTACTGTTTAAATTTTGAATAAATATGGCCAATAAGGAAGTAAAAAGAATCCAAAATATTTCTCTATAGGTTATGTCATCTCTAAGGAAAGATGAAATTGTAATTGTGAACCTTTTATTAGCACTATATTTTATAAAAAAATTTCATGTAGACTTTTCCTCAGGCAAAGTAAAGGTTATACTAGGCTCTTTAGAGTTAAATTCAATGAAAGACATTAGGCACAAATCGTTGAATTTTCTCAAGTCTAGCTTGTTTTTCGCTTTGGACATAAATTGAAAGATAATGTGTGTGATGGGAAAAATAATCTTTCCTTTTATAGAAAGGAAACATTTTTATTAGAAGAGCCCACAACTTCACGTATTACTATATAATTTTAATTCAAACCTATTCAGATAGAAATTTTCCACTACATGAGGTTGGAAATGTGTTGGACGAGGAAGTTGGAAGCTTGCAACACTACCCTCTGTAAAATTTGACAAGAAAGAAATAACAAAACTTGTGATGAAATTATATACTGAAACTACTGATAGTTTTACCATGTCAAAAGTGGCAGAGAATTTGGAGGAAAGTGTTTTAAAGCATAGTATCTATTAGTTTTTTCATATTTCTAGGAAATATTTGAATAATACGAGTTTTTAATGGTTGATTCCAGTTCGGAGGGGATGTTAGTGTTGCTAAATTAATAGTGTTGTTAATTGAACTAGTCCAGAGATACTAATCATTTTCACGGATCTGGATTTTCACGCATCAAAGTAGTGTGAGCCTCATGATCGCTAGTCAAAATGCTTGTAGTCACAAATAATTTGATTATAAGAAGCCTTGAAAACTGATCCAATTTGGGATAATATGGTGATAAATGGATTGTTTGTATCTTAGGAGATTAACAACTGGTGATATAGGTGATAGAATTGACCTTAATTAAAGGGCATCTAACATATTTTTTGCAGATAGTTTGAGCAACTTCAGATTTTAAGGAGGGGATCAATATCAAATTGTTGGAAATGCTGTCATTGATGGCAAAGAAGATGGCAAAGGAGCACCTGAAATAGAAACAAAGTAGCAGTGAGGTAGCAGAGACATGCAGTGTATTGAAGCAGAGACAAGCGGTGAATGCATTTGGAACCTGAGAATATTGAACGCAGAATTTTGACTCAGAAGTCACAACAAGTCCAACCTGAATATTGTGAATAATCGATATGAATCAGAGCAGCACTAGGAAGAAGAGCAATATTGTTCGAATGATGAATTGAACACTTACAGTGAAATTTGTAATCGTTGAGACAGGGTAACTTTGACTAAGAGTCAACGTTGCTTGCATAAGGGTAAAGATAAATGAAATGCGTAGAGGTGCGTTGGAGCATCGTCTAATCGCAAGGAAGCCAGAAACCAGGATTACATAGGGGTTCCATTACGATTACAGTGATGGGGTTGATTTCCATTCCACTAGATTGGAATAGAATCGATGATTGCAACTCTTGAATGGTCATGCCGATGCAAGTAGGAAGAAGGGAAGTCGAGGCGTAAAAGAGGAGATATGTTGGAAAATTGTCTGTTCGGAATATTAAGGTTAGCGTATGAACTAGAAAAATGAGCCATGGTATGGAAACTGTACATTGGTGCTTGTGGAACCAGAATGGTGTATGAAGAGGTGGAACCACGAATCAAGAATGAACAGTCAAGAGTGAGCGGAACCTTGAAGGCGAAACCTGAGCATAAAGGAGAAGAGTGGAACCTTGAAGGCGGAACCTTGCGGGAGTGAACAATGAAGGCATTTTTCAGGTTTCATCGCACCGCTTTTGATGGGTAAGTGGTAATTTGAGAATCGAAGCAATTCCATATGATGGGTGGCACATGTCCCTGAGCAAGTTGGGAAAATCACTGTCATTGCGCGCCATCGTGCATTAAATTTCGGCTGAGGATCCCGTGCGATATTGATACAAGCTATCGATCTGGAGGGGAACCATCGAACGGTGGCCGTATGAGGAAGGTGCCAGAAGGATAACCACGGTACAATGCGAGTATGTGATTGGGTCGTTGATTATATATGTGGACCCCAAGCTAAATTATATTGATTGGGACTGTTTGACTAAGGTTAGATGGATATATATTACTGCTGGGTTTTAATATAAGTCAGCGACGCATTAATGGTTGTAACAATTGAAGTGGGGAATATATTTTACGAGGAAATCACGAGCATGTAAGAGTATATCTAAGTTCATATATACATAAAGTTGATGCATCGGGGTTTAAGCCAAAGTCAAGGATACTATGCAGCATTTCGAAACACTGGTAGAAAAATGTATAATATATGGGTATATTACGTTTATAATATGGTTGCATAACCATAGATGAATGAGAAACTATCAAAGCTTCCGCACAGTTCTAGAGTATCCAGATATGTTTATTGAAATTTCTAGTTCAACAGTAGAATGATAAATTGCACAGCTGTTATATTAAGAGACAGTTATATGTACAACAGGTATACAATTGCAATGAAGGAGAAAGCCTGTAAGAACGAAAGAGAAAGAGACAGCGACTGAAAAATGGTACAGGGAAAAATATGAATAGACACAAAGGTGAACCGAAGTATACAGAACAGTCACTCAACAACATCAGAAAAGACAAATCCAGTAAAGCCAAAATCCAGAAAAGGAGCTGAGTGAAATTGAAGTGTGTAACTGACAATGTGAATGTAAATATTGTAATTATTTTTTATTGTTTGTGATGCATTGGAAAGTCTCCAGTAGGAAAACAAAACTCCCACTATAATATTGAAATTTTTACAGATTGTTATAATTTTAAATGAGTTGGACAAAGGAATGAGAAGACAGAAGTCAAAGAGTCATGGCTGTTCAATCCAAATTCCTTGTGTAATACAAACAGTCATGTGAGGAACTATATATATATAATTTGATATGCATAAGTACAAGAGAGAGAGTAAATATAGAGAATGCAGAATATAGAAGAGTGAGGCAGATAATATTAAGAAAAGAAGAGCAGAAAGAGATGCTACAGAATAGAGCTGATATCTGAGGTAAATCAACAAACATTTAGTTTGATAAATTGAGGAAGTTGGAGCTTCCCTATCAAGTTGCAGCTTGATAGCTATCAGTTGTAGCTGACTGAGGTTGGATCCTCCTGTAGGTTGGTGCCTGCAGAAAATTGAAGGGAGTTGGTGCTTCCTTGAAAGTTGTAGCTTGCAAAATTGAGGTTGGAGCCTCCTTTAGGTTGGTGCCTGCAGAAAAACAGTGGTGAGAGGGAGTTGGACCTTGCCTTTGCATCACAACAATAATAAGATGTGATTTTCTCCCATTATGGGTTTCCACTTATATCTGGTGTCTCTATGCATGATTTTTATGTGTTGATCTGATTTATATCATTTGCTTAATACCTGATGCTCTCATATTAAGTCTACTGTTAAATTATATTAATACTTGCTGCTCACATTCTAAGATTACTCACATATTAAGTTGGACATGAAATGAAGGCGTAAATAAGTTTCAAAGAACAGTTTTAAAAGTCTATGAATGTGTTAAACTGATTCACCCCCCCCCCCCCCCCCCCCTCTTAGTTTAACTAAGGGTTCAACACAAATAAACAATTTTAGATTTAAAGTATTTTTTTGAGGAAACATTTGAGCTAATAGTTCGAAGAATGAAGGTAGTCAGTCATCCATCAATGAAGCATATCTAAATTTATTGTAATTGTGTTGAGATTTATTTTATTTTGGGTTTATAGTTAGACATTTATTCCTAGAAGATTGTAACAAATAGAGATATGTTTCTTCATATAATAATTTGTTTAGAATGTACAGGGGTTGGATTTTGAGCCAAAACCCTCATATTTTTTGTAACACATTTATTTTGCAGAGTTTTAAACCAAGAGCTTCTGGCTTTAGCCTCTGGCATTTTTTTTGTTGTGTGGGTGGTCATGTGCCTTTTCTACTATGCGACGATTCCTTCCTATGGTATCTACTTTCTGATTAGATGCCCCAATGTCTCCATAGTGTGTATCCTCTCCATGGAATTTATCATCATCATGCCTAGAAACATTTTTTTCATCTTTTTATGGGCATTGGATTCCTATTGGTTTTACTTTCCAACTATAACTTGATCCTCCAGAAGTAGTAAGATTATGTGTGTAAGCATCAAAAAAAAAATCCATTGTTTAATTCAAACTACCAACCTTCGAGGAGCTACAAGAATCAACACCATATTTGATATGAACCTAAATAATATTATTATCTTCAAATATTTCCTAGTGACAATGGCAAGTAGATGATCCTCATAGATTATTTCCCTCATTCTATCTATTAGTAGAATTTATTGTATCAAGTAATTAGTTGCGGATAAATATTAGTGAAGTGGCTGGAATTTTTCCTAGCTTGTTTAAGATGAGCTTTGAAACTATCAATCATAGTCCTACGGATGTGGAGAACATTATAGATCATCAACTGTCACTTATTTTGGAAAATTTCTTGTAGTTTGTTCATGATGTGGTTTTGGATCATACCATTTTTAGAACATACACACATTTATTCTTGTTTCTTTATTGGACATCTTGGATGGAATAATGTGGAGGTATTAGATAAATAATATTGTTCATAAAATTCCTTTGGTTTAAAAGCCCGAGGTTATTAATAATTATTAAGATTTTGTGATTTTCTTGGGAAAATGGATGATATAACTATAAAAACTTCATTGGAAAAAAACAAGTCAAGATGGTCATGAAGGAGATGGGGTTGTAGTCTTAACTTGTATTTCTTTTCCTTACAACCTTTGCTCACATCATTTTTCCTTGATTGGTGAGAGAAATAACGAGAATCAAACGAGTGTTATATTTCCACAAACAGGTCATTGGATAGAGGATCTAATAGCTATTGAAATTTTTTTCCATGCAAAAGGAATACAAACAAGGCCGAGGGGGATAATTCATGGCTAACTTCTAGTAAGGATGGGCTTGGAGTAAATGATATAAAGTCTGTAAGTGTCATGAAGACGCTGCACTCTTTAGAGATCTATTTTCATAGGATGGTAAGCAAGTATCGATGTTTGATGGACATGAACAACCATTCCCTACAAATGATAGTGTTTTAGACTCCAGTATAACTTTACAAGGAGTTTTTTAAGTGCTAAGATTTCTTAAACAGTGCATTTTTTCTCCATATTAGCATTCTTCAATCTACAAAGAAGCCCATCACAAACTTAATGAAGATATTTTCAATGCTATTTTACGAATGTTACATCCACAACTTTCAATTGTTGATGAAAGAATGGAGGGGGTTGGTGCTTCAAATGTGCCTTATGAAAAAACACTTCCTTGAACATTTTGACAAAGCATGCCTTAACTTGTTACATCAACTTGTTATGAGGTGCTCCTTGTGCAACGAACTTGAAGAAATAATAGTAAATTAAGTTATGAAGGTTGAGGATGCGGGATTTTTTTACACTGATGATGATCTTGTTCTTATATTTCACATTCTTATTATAAGGAAATCCACATGGTCCAGTTTGGGTGATGAATATTTGAGATTTAAAATCTGTAGAGGCTACACAAGTTCTATTTTTGAGAAAGTGAAAGCTACATATTCAATGTGCTTAAATATGAAAGAAGTCTGTGCAAGTCTTCCATCCCCATTTCATTTTGAAGTTCTTCTCATGGCTTTTCATTTTTCGAATGTGGTTGAAAAAATAAAAAACGACAGAGAATATTTTTTCTAACCTTGGAATTGTAAGTTTTCCTCCAGTGGAACTCAAAAACTGACAATTATTTTGCTAGTATTTTCTCATTTAAATATTGATGTTGATCCTCTGGCATATGATTCTCCACTTCACCACCTTCCCATCCTGGATGATGTTCACTATAAGCAATAACTTAATATAGACTACACAAGGAGGCACCTTTCAACTTCACACAAGAAAAAGTTGCTTGGAATTATGGGTATGTCATGTGGTATTATATATGTGAATGAGGGAGTCACAAAAGAGCGTGGATTGTTTGAAATATTTCAACAACTGATCGACGCTATTGGGGTTCATAATTGGGGTATTGTAGACCAAAAATTTCTTCAAGATCTGGGTTTAAAATGGTCTGATCTCTATTCGATTATTTTTCATATCTTGGATGTATGGAAGAGTAGGGAATATTCCCAAGTGCATGATCATATACTTTAAAGGTATTTTTTTTGTACTTGGATGGGTCACTCTCTTCGATATTGATGTTAAGGAAGTTGTTGTTATGCCATGGAGTGCTAAACTGGGTAGAGAAAAGTTGCTTGGAATTGAATACTTCATAAGTTTTAACTTAATTTTGCATCATAATGTTCATTTTGGCCATACAGGGACCTATAACAGTTAGAGAATATTGTTGGATATATATTGTCTCAGCTCTAAACATAATACAAAGAACATGGTGTAAAGGAAAGGAGTTGTTTTGTGGAAAGTGTCTCTGAGAAAGAACCCAGTTTCAAGAGGATGCGTTTTGGGTAGAGCAGACGTATAAAGATACTTCATAACTTACACTTTGTGAGGAGTTAATTTTTTGTGTATTGGAGGATGGAAAAGCAAGCCTTTCGTTGATAATTTTGACATCCATTTTGAGCATGCATGTGGGGGAAATGAGAAAAGATGCACCGTTGAACATGGATGGCAACACAATCCAAGATACAAATAAAACAATAAAAATAACATGAGTCATAATAATGAAATTATTGTTTCTTCCTCCCCAACATGTGTTTTTCAAAAAGCGTTTGTTTCTGTCCGATAACACTAGCACTAGAAGTAGTCCTAGATTAGTAACACCACCCAAAACCACCTAGTATGCCATAATCCTTGCCTAAAATTAATGGAAACCACATGACATCTCAGTTAAAATATCTTATGGATTTGATTGTGATTTTGTCAAGGATTATGGATGGTGAACTTGTGTATAGTTTGTTTTTTTTGTCATCTTCTGAGTGGTTTGGTGATTTAAATTACCATTTTTGTGATTATGGTCTATTTAATGTAAGGTTTTGGAAATGTAATACTTTTGTGCTTGTTGGCATAGATATTACTCACCTAGAACTAAGTTAATATTGATAAAAGTATCAAGGAGGACAAAAAATATGAATTCATATTGAAATTTCCATTAAATGCACCTTTTAAGGAGGTCATTAGTTCTCCAAATCAGAAAATTTCTTCTGCCACGAAACTTGTATTCTTGGAGGCATGAAAAAGGTTTCATGAAGTCGGAGACCTTGATGAACATTTACAACCTATTACTAAATAATTGTTAAAAGAGGAATAAATAACAAATTCATAGGGGAAACAAAGTACCAATACGGGTATATTTTTATTCAAGCATCAAATGAAGTAGTTTTCATGTTTACTTGCAATGCATCAAACACATGAAAATTCCATTGCCATATAATTGTATATTAAAATTACTGTAAAGTGAAATTATTCTTTACAACTAGTATGGTAAAGTAACGCCATTTCAATCAAACTACCATTCCTCTTGCAAAGCTTCACATGAATTGAATGGCACTATAAATATTGAGAAAATTCCAAAACAAGGGAGTAACCAATGTTTCCATCATCCACATTTTATTTCTCCGAGTCACTTAGAACTATTAGTTTAGAATCCTTTTGAAGTTCAAAATAAACATGTTTGGAGGAGAGTCGAAACCTAACATATTTAATTGTTGAAAAATTGAGGTTTATACTTGGATCTTCCACATATCTATTTGCATGAGTTACACTATTGTTGTCGGATGTCACACATTTCAATAAGCTCATGTTCCTTTTATACTATGCGATGATTCCTTTCTATGGTATCTAATTTCTCATTAGACATCACAATGTCTCCATAGCGTATATCCTCTCCATGGACCTTATCATCATCATTCCTAGAAATATTTTTTCATCTTTTTATGGGCACTGACTTCCTATTGGTTTTCTGGTCCAATTAGAACCTGATCCTCCAAAAGTGTTGATCCTATCTTGAATTGGTGTTGTGGCTATCATAAATTCACCTACAAACTTAAAATATGGTTTTATATGAAATTACTTGGGCCCTTTATATTCTAGAATATTGGCCCTTAGGATATTTTTTTGTTGAATGGACCAACTCCTGGGTAATATTGGATACTCAACCCTACTTCATGAGCCCAAATGATATTATATTTGTCAACCCAATTTGAAATTTGTCCCTTTTCAATGTTACAAGCCCCTCTGCTATTGAAATTGAGCAAAACTAACACTAATTTAGGACAATATCTTACTGACATGAAAACAATCATTTTGAAATGCAGTGAAGGGAGTATGACTACACATTTTGCTGATCGATCTTAAAGAAAGTTATTGATTCTATCCCATGTGACTCCAAGTGTTGTCTTCATGTT
Organism: Pinus albicaulis; assembly: GCA_034641835.2. Classification (NCBI taxonomy): domain Eukaryota; kingdom Viridiplantae; phylum Streptophyta; class Pinopsida; order Pinales; family Pinaceae; genus Pinus; species Pinus albicaulis. The sequence goes on along the minus strand of CM076580.1, from coordinate 947,047,619 downwards.
AAATTTTAGTTTAAATTCTCATAATATTAGGATATGTAAAGAGTTATTTTTTTTTGAGTTATTTTTACCATTATTCAATATTTTGTAAGTTACTAACCTTGTACATATATGATTATCCTACACTTTATGCTTTTCTTCCCATTATAGAAGAAAAATACATTGAGTGGGTTATTAACTTATTTGTTATGTTTAGACAATAGTGTACAATAATAACTTAACAAGGATTTGAAAAATAAATTCAGGAAGAGAATGGGAAAAAATGGCATGATTAATCCGGATTTATGCAAGAACACAATAAAATACAGAAATATCAAATAACAGAAATATGCTTACAAACATAATGGAAATAAAATAGCCAGGGCACTGGTAGCTTATCTCTGAGAAGAGATGTGGTCACTACAGGCCTTTGAAATATGTTACAATAAGGCTCAAAGGCCTGTTTATTGTTGAGAAACAATGGAAAAACCTAAACATCCAAAAACCTAATCCTATGAGATTAAGCGCCAAAACTATGGGCCCAGTTAGGGTAAACTGGTACATCAACTTCCCGGGGACGTAAATTTGGCATATGATCTCTGTTTGATGCGCTCAATACCTCATTAGAAATATTATATCTAAGGACTACAAATTTTTATGTGAGAAACATGGAGGAACTTATATGTTTCTCCTGGTTTTCCTAAAAAAAATCGTTTAGGGCCTCAAAACAGCTTTGGAAGTTCAAGACTCGAAAAAATGCTAAAAATAGTAAGTTGTGCTGAAAATAAAAAACTAAAAGAATCGATGGTGTGGTTCCAAATGGAATAGGTGGGTGGCCACCAATATGCACTTGGATCATTCCTCCGCCCTTACGAAGTAATAGTCCCCATTGCATTGAGTTCCTCAATGAGATGAGACAAATTCCGCTGAACTTGGTATTGGATTTATCAAAGATGTCATGGACCTGCTAGCGGATGTGCTGGATGCGTTCAATAAATTTTGTTGCTTTATCAGCCTGAGAAAGTACATGTCTGGATTCTATCTATTTGGTCACATGAGGTATGGCAACATCAAGTACCAGTGCGCCTGGGGTCAGATCAATGGAGTGCTTGACTTGACAGTGTAGAGGACTCTCTACGGGTGAGGAGAAAATGTCCTTACATTCCTCCATGAATTTGTCCATATTCTTCCGTCAAGAAGGGGAGCCCCGTTGCGAGGCTGTGGCCACAATATTATTCTTTCCCTGTGGGTGAATTGTAATGAAAGTAAATTTCCTTGTTTGGGAAACAATCTTACTGCATCGCTTTGCAGTAGTCAAAGAGATGGCAGGAGGCGGTACTACCTCCGATATCCTATAGAATTTATTTCCCAAAGTAATAAAAATAGAACGACACCTAGAATCATACACAACATGTCACTTCCATAAGTATGGATAGCCCAATAATACATCAGATATCAAGAGGAGAACCTTCACACAATACCTCATCCATGAATGGCTTGATGTTGTACAAAAGGCAGCACCGCTGGTGGAAGAAAAGATCTATTCCTTGGTGAAGCCATCTAATGGTATACGAATCTGGGTATGCTATGGTCAGTAGGTCGAGCTACTTCACGACCTATTATGAAATGAGGTTCTTTTAGCTTTCTCTATCGACAAGGAATTGCAGTGGAGAACCCTTCACCCACATCTGTGAATGGAAGAGGCACTCCCCATCCTCTAGATCCTCAGGATCCTCCCTCTGAAGCTTGGTGGTGGTAACAATGACAATAGGATCCAAATCAATGATCTTCTTCCCTTTGTCATCACCCTTGTCTAGTTATGACTCAGGATCAAAACATGCATCTGATTCGGGTGCCTTCAGTTCGGCCACCAGCGACTCTTTGGCCCAACACTCGTTTGTAGTATCAGTGGGGTTGTTATGAAATTCACACCACTTCCCATGTCCTTCTTTTGATTTTTGGTGTTGTTCTAAGTCACACCACTTTGGCTTTGCCCCTTTCTCTACGGTTCGTGGGTGCCTTTCTCTGGCTTCAGATTTGTGGATCCAGAGTCTCGCTTCTTCTGCTTAAATTTCTGCTAGATCTTGGCGGCATAGTTATATGCCGTTCCAAGCGAGGTAATGTCGAGGAAATAAATTTCCTAATAAATGTATATATGGAAACAACTGCAGTACTTGAGCACCAAATGTCTCTCTAAATATTTAATACCCAAATTTGTGCGTAGGGTATGGAACAAATTGATCAGTTCATGCACATATTGATCCCTTTGTTGCCACATCATGGTCCATTGGATGTGCTTGTTTTCATATCTCCTCTCACGGTAATATTGTTCCTTGATGTTGTATCAGAACGAATTCCAAGTGGGTGTAGCCAAGAACAGAGAGGGTTCCCTCTCGTTCTTCTGCTCACAGTAGGTTTCCAACCAGTCCTTGACATTGGGGGCATCTTTGAGGAGTGTAAATGTAATATTTTCTTGGTCGAAGAAATCATGGACCAAGAAATACCCTTCCAAAAAATTCAACCATATATCTATGACATCTACATCTATATGGCCTTCGAATACAGGAATGTCAAATATGACATGTACCTTGAAAGGTAAGGCACTTCTACAGTGGCATTTGTATGTAGATGCACTGTCGGTGGGCAGTCGTTGAAGGATCGGGAAAAGTTATCCATCATTGCATTCCTTTATTTCTTGAGGGCCTCCTCGAGCAATAATTTGACAGGATGACCTGCTCCCTCATCTTTGTTTTCTTCCGCCATGGGAGGTTGTCGGGGTTTGTGAGGATGATCTTGCAAGGGTTCAACTAGATCGAGCCCTAAATCATTATACCCCGACCTCGTTGGGGATACGCAAAGAAAAACATAGAAAGAGTGGACCGCTCTGATACCATTGATCCATATTTATGTAGGAACATAATAAAATACATAAATATAAATAAACACAAATATGCGGTGAAAATAATACTTCATTTCATTAATATTAAATAACAGAAATATGCTTATAGACATCATGGAAATAAACAATATAGGGTGTTGAAAGCTTAACTTTTAGAAGAGATGTGGCAACTACAAGCCTCTGAACTATGTTACAATGAGGCTCAAAGGCCTATTTATTGTTTAGAAACAATGGAAAACCCTAACATTCAAAAACCTAACCATAGGAGATGAAGTGCCAAAACTATGGGCCCAATTTGGGTAAATTGGTACATCAACTTCGTGGGGACATAACTTTGGCATATGATCTCCATTTTACGTGCTCAATAACTCATTAGAAATATATATCTGAGGACTAAAACTTTTTATATGAGCAACATTGAAGGAAATTCCATGTTAATCTTGGTTTTCCCAAAAAAACGTTGTTTAGGGCCTCAAAACGACTCCAGAAGTTCAAGACTCGAAAAAATGATAAAAATAATAAGTTGTGCTAAAATTGAAAAACTGAAAGAATCAATGGCGGGGTTCCAAAAGGAATAGGTAGGTGGCCACCAATATCCACTTGGATGAATGATTATGAAATAAATAAGAAAATTTGTCTGTTTCAATACCAATTATGATAACACTAGATATTATCAGGGCTTAGTTTTTGTTGTTTAGGGTAAAAATCCTTTGACATGTTAGAATTTCATGTCTATGCTAAAAAATTCTCTTTGTTAGAGAAAAATATATTTTCCCTTCTTAATAAGAATGGAGGATGAGGTCTTCAACATCACACCATGTATTCTTCTGCTTGATGTGTCTGATGAAACAATGTTTGGAGCAAGCAAGTTGTTTGGAAAACTAAATTGACTTGAGGCTATTTGGAGTTCCAGTTGTCATAGCCTTGAATAATCATAGATATTTTGAAATCCATGACCTTACTCTAGTATATTTTCTTATTATAGAGTTTAGAAGTCAATTTTAGGGAGAAGTGTGAATAGATATAGTTTTATCCATTCACTTTTTTTTCATTAAACAAAAATTTTATGATGTGTTTGGTGTCCTCGTATCTAAGTGTTACACAACATTTTGTCACTGTCCTCGCAATCCCTCATTCTGCATATTGGAGGATCATTCCCGTAACTTGTGAACAGTGTCACACTCTGCAAACACCTTCTTTGTGTCCTTCTGCATAAGGACATCATTTCTCTTGTTGGACATTTCCTTTAAAAAGCACACAAAACCTATGTTTTGGACTTGGTGCAGATAGCCAGTTCATCCTTCATGCTGATGTGAAAGATTTGCACTATAGCTCACGCCACCTGGTGCTCTGTCTTAGTGTAGTCCCCACGCCAGCTATTTTAGGAATTTAAAAAAAAAATAGAGGTGGAATTTTCCTTCTAACTACCTCAGGGATGAGTCACTGAAAGTGGTTAAGTTGATGAGCCACAGATCTCTCTTTAGGTAGTGGCTTTTACCTCCCATGGAACACTCCTTGAAGATAGGACTCCCTTCCATTGTTATAGGGATCCTAACCTCTCCCTCTCCCTCTATATAAACATGCCTTCTCCCTTTATGAAATCTAGCTGAACAAATAGCAAAGGAGCTGAATTTGGAGAAGAATACTATAGATAAGTAATTGCTATTGAGAAGGTAGAACCAAGGAGAATTCTATAGAGAGTCTCGTCCGAATTCCTGACGAGCCTTTGTGAGATGTGCTTTGCTTGAACCCTGCTGAAGGAGATCGCAACGTTGAAGCTTGGTTGTACTCTTCCTTCCATTTATTAATATACTCGACTATGGTGTTGGTTTCATTGTTGTGTTATGTTGTTTATGTAACGAAATTGATTTAGTCCTCTTACGAATGTGAAATAGTATGTTGTATATTGTCATTGTTTCTTGTGTGTGTGCAAGTGTCCGAGCGTGAAAGCGAGCGGATTGTGATCTGTCAAACCAAGAGTGAGGAGCGAGCCACTCTTTTCAACGAAAACAACAAAATAGGATCTTCGGTAAGTCATCTATCGAATCCTCGTAGATTCGTTAACTAGGAATCAATATTATAGCGTCTCTTGTTTGTGGCTAGACCCACTCTAGGGTTAGTGGGATCGCCTTTGTCTGCAGAGGGGATTTACCTCACCAACAAATTGGCGACTCCACTCGGGATCAGTGCAAGTTTGTATTTCACAGATTAGGTCTTATTTTGTTCTTCGCTTTCTTTTTTTCCTTTTCTGATTATTAGGCTAAGTCTAAGAGCCTTGTTCATCCCCAGAGGATCAGATCTGACCTCTGTTTTTCAAAATTTCCCTTTTACCTGAGATAACTTGCTTAGCACATTTTCTGGTTAGACAGTCACGCCAACTGGCACTTGTTGCTAGTTTTTCAAACCCGCATCCCCTGTTTGGCACTAATTACAACCAAACAGTTGCACTAATCCATGTAGGTGTTAGGGTTTGGTCTGTTTTGGAGATTTTTAGTCAGTGCTTGTGCTTCTGGATTATTTTAGGTATGAATTAAGTGCTTTGGGATGGTTTTTGATTGTGATTGGCTTCATTTCTTCAGTTGTTTGTCTGTTTCCTTTCAGCACCATAGCCTTAGGGTTTTTAAGTGCTTTGGTATGCTGAGCCTCCTGTAGGAGTTGGAGCCCTTTTGTTTCGCAGTAAACTTCATTCCTTTTTTTATTGCATTCAGCTCCCTTGATCCATTTGAGTGATTTCTTTGGTTGAATGATTCTTGCCTCTTTCATTCAGTTTGGCCTCTTGTCACTCCAATCATAGATCACACTGCTTGTATGGGTCTGTTTCGAAATATTTCTTCGATTTGAGAGATTGCAACATTGGTTTGAGTTTGGCTTTGTTTGTTTTGAGTTGATTAAAGTTATTTCGCTTCAAACCTCAAATTAACATTCTTGAACTAGTGTGTTGGTTTGTTTTTCATGTCATTTAGTGCACTGTTTTCTCTATTACATTGAAAAATAAAAAAATAAAAAAATTTCATTCCTATTTGCATTGTGGAATTGAAGGTCTTTCGCATATCTATCATTTGACATTCTAGGAAAGACTTCTCATTTTCATTATCTTGCATCGGATACTGTAGTGGATGTTTTCACATTTTCTCATTATTCGCTATTGCTTGAAAACTCCTAAATTTCTCATAGATAGCTTTTCATCGATCGAAATGGTATCTTTTGGCATGTAGCTTGCATTTATGGATCTTTGAGATCCAAAATTTGGCAGGACCTTGGAATTGAAACATAAATACAAGATCAACTTAAAATTTACTCAATTAACCTAAGGCAACATTGAAACCTAACGAAACATCTAGTGGTCTAAGTTAGAGATGTGTTCCGGAGTCTTTAAACCTAGCACAATCGCTCACCATCTGGCTTCAGACAACACTAGTATGGACTTGTGCTCCCCGTACCATCGAGTAATAAAAGGGAGACCCCTCTAGGTTGCAATCCTTTTATTCGTAGGAAGCCGAGTCTGCCGCCTTGTAACCATGATACACCAAACACATCATTCGGGGAGACTACCTACACATACGTCAAGTCCTTGGTCATTCTTCTTTCATTTGATCACCAAGGTGTATATGACAGTTCATGGAAACCTGGTACACCCTTCTACCTAGACTACCTGAGCAGAAATTTTGAATCTTTACTAACTCTACAAATTTGAAAAGATCATCGAGCACTTGTCCTTTCATGCTAAAAGTGACTAGAGTCATATTTTTCCTGTTTCTTGACTCTTAAAACATGAAACAACAAAATTTTGGTTTCAATGTGGTAAAATAAACTACCTATGATTACACGCCCATTAAATTTTGATTTCTTGGCCTGTCTTTTTTTGCCTTGGTTTTTATCTAAGAGTCTTAATTTTTTATCTCTTTTCTAGTGTGATATAGTCACAGTGGAAGAACCATCAACTTCGTCTAGTGGTAGTACCTTCTCGGATGATTCATCTGAAACTTCTCAAACCTCTAGGTCTGCCAAGCTTCAGCAGCCTATTCTCCCATCAGAGTACCCCTTTGGAGAACCAATTGAGTTCAATTGGCCTCTTTCAAACGCCTGGTTTGGGTTTACGGTCAAGGAACACTTTCCCCCTCTTACATTAGGATCGCCATTTTTGGTTGCTATCATACCTCCTAGTCCCCGTAGTCTTTTGCAAGATCTCATGGCGGATTCAAATATGGACTCATCTGGTCCTATTGGCAGTGAAGGGATTCCTATTTTTGATGAAGAATACCAACCTTTTCTGGAAAACATCCCTCAAGAGTCTGCTCAATCCTCACCATCGGTGTCACTTCCAGCTGGATATAGGTATTTGGGTCAGATTATGGCCAGTATTTCCTCCATGGTAGCATCAACTCACTAGAGAATCTGGCGAAAATTCCGATGGCCAAATCGTCGCTATTCCGACACATTGTCGTCGCAGGAGCGACAGTTAGAGGGCGGGAAAACTGTGGTTTACCATACCGTCGCAGTTCTGACACAACTAAAAAGTGTCGCAGTATCGACACTTTTCCGTCGCTTCCAAACAAGCGTCACTCTTCTGACGTCTCCTAATCCGTCGCACTTCCGACCTCTATAAAATTTCGCACTTCCAACGAAATGTGGTTCGACGTTTTGAACGTCGCTCTTCCAACGTCTGTAAACTGTCACAATTACGACGAAACGTGGTCTGACGTTTTGAACGTCGCTCTTCCGACGTCTGTAAACTATCACAATTACGACAAAATTTGGTCCGACGTTTTGAACGTTGCTCTTCCGATGTCTGTAAACTGTCACAATTACGACAAAATGTGGTCCGGCGTTTTGAACATCGCGCTTCCGAAGTCTGTAAACTGTCACAAATACGGCGCTTACAAGACGTCAGAATTGCGACGGAAGGTTCAATTTTAAAAAAAAAAATGAAACTTTAAAAGAGGAAAAACGATGTTTTGAATATATTATATGAAGTAAAATAGTACATGAAGTAATTACATTTTCACATCTAAAGATTTGAACCCAAATATCCATCTAGAAAAGTGGAAGTCCCACCCCAGACAATGATAGAAAAATACCCCATGTCACATACAAGGACATGATATAAAACCCAGTAACGGTCCACATGGAGATTATCGACAATCTGAGAAAGCATCCAAATATGCCCGAGGCATCTATAAGAAAGTGAAATAGCAGTATGTAGAATAGTAAAACAACAGATAGAGTACCGACGTCCATTGTTCCAAATACAAATTAAAGTACCCAAAATCCTTGAACAGAGAAAAATGCTAATCATGTGAGGAGTGTGATATGTCCAAAATATAAAAAGACCATCAGACCATATCAATAAACCAGCAACATAGACCTGCATCGCTAGTTTTGAAGGCAGAGTGATAAACATTAATCATTTTTTTTTCACAAGAGAAAAAACGTTGTTTTGAATATATTATATGAAGTAAAACAGTCCATGAAGTCATTATATTTTCACATCTGAAGATTGGAACCCAAATATCCATCCAGAAATGTGGAAGTCCCACCCCAGACAGTGATAGAAAAATACCCCATGTCACATACAGGGACTTGATATTAAACCCAGTAACGGTCCACATGGAGATTATCGACAATCCGAGAAAGCATCCAAATATGCCCGAGGCATCTATAAGAAAGTGAAATAACAGTATGTAGAATAGTAAAGCAACAGATAGAATACCGACATCCATTGTTCCAAATACAAATTAAAGTACCCAAAATCCATGAACAGAGAAAAACGCTAATCATGTGAGGAAGACCATCAGACCATATCAATAAACCAACAACATAGACCAACATCGCTAGTTTTGAAGGCAGAGTGACAAACATTAATCATTTTTTTTTCACAAGAGAAAAAACGTTGTTTTTAATATATTATATCAAGTAAAATAGTCCATGAAGTCATTACAACAGTATAGAGATAGATGGTCTCGTAGATAAGAAAAATGATAACTGATGTTGTGTTGTTTCCTTCTTTTAAGAATGTGCTGGAGGCAGGCCCTATATCTTGGCTTGATGCTGTCCTCTTTAGTAATTCTATGTTGATTATTTCATTTCACTGATACTCTTTAACTGCTCTAATACTCTTTGACCTTTGTTCATCCTTTTATCCTTTTTATCATGATATACTGTGGTAAATAGGCAAAAATTTATGTAAGGATAATTTTTTACAAAAGTTCCATCATTTCTTCCCACCATTGAACTTCTGGCACTCTGGTCCTTTGCAGCTTTCTTAGTGTTTCATCAGCCTCAGTATATCTGAAGAAATTAGGCTGATTTGGGAACAAATGATTTACTTCATGCTCAAGATAAAATAAATTCTCCAATCTGTCATGAAGGTTTTTCCCTGTAGGCAATGCTGCTGTTGATGAACTGGTTGAAGAACTAGCTTGATTATCAGCATATTTGTCCAATTTTTCAACATAACTATCAAGGTCCATTAGCTTATCTTCTGCAACTATAGGACTGGGCAATCCTCTATTTAACAAAATATTCAATCTTTCTCTAAAGGCAATGATTTCTTCTTGCATATCTGAGCACCTTTGTTCTAAATTCTGTACCAGAGTTCTTTTAGTAAAAACTTTCTTTATTTCCATAATTGTTCCGGTCCTGTCCTGAATACCAATTTCTGCAAGTTGATTCTTAGTCTGAGTATTCAAAAAATGTATAAGTCTATTGGCCTCTTCTGGCATATTTCCCAACTCTTGTCTTGATCTCTCAATCTCATCCAGAGCCAATTTAACTAAGTTATTCTGTTCATCCATTATCTGAATTGAGGACCAAACATCCTTTATTGATTGAATGATATTATCCCAAAGAATTTGATTTATTTATTTTAAAGGTTTCTCCAATGTGAGATCCTTTTCCAATGCTTTGACTGTTTTTTCTAATTTGTTCACTTCTCTTGTTTTATCAGCAACACTCATTTTTGAAAGATCATATTTATGTTCTAGAGTGGCCAATTGTTCCTTTGTTTTGTGAAGCTCTATGGCCAGAATGTTCATATCTTCCATTGACTTTGTTAATTCATCAGTGTTCAAATTTGCAGTGTTTCTCTGTGACAATTCTGTTGGCTGACCTGTTGTTGATGTACCTGTGACTACTCCTGCTATAGATACTAGAATATTTGTCTGCTTATCTTTTAATGCATTCTCAAGCTCTTTTTTAGTTGCAGTAAGTTGCTCATTCAATTTTAAGAGCAAATCCATTAGTTCTTCCTCAGAATTTTGTTTGATGATTTCTGCAATCTGTGGATGTCTTGAGGCCGGTAACTTTAATTGTTTTCTCAGAGCTGCAATATCATCTTTTCTCTTGATCAAAGCTTCAATACCTTTCACATATTTAGGATTATGACCCAAACCAATGATTATTTCCTCTAAAGTTTTGATTCTATTATCCTTAGCCTGGGAGGAGGCTTTTTCAAGCTGCAACTGTGTATTACTATTATCCAAAGAATCCTGCAACTTATGGGTCATCATTGATTTATCCGTCACAGTAGAATAAATCATCTCACCTGTTTGCTTGTGTAGCTCAATTTGATCTAAAGGATGGATATCCTTTACTAAGACTTCAAAATTAGTCCTAACGTAATCTGCAACTGTCTGAGGCTGCCGCACCTTGGGTTTCAAATGGCTCATTAACATCTTAACCTGTTGGATGTCATAAGCTGACATCAATCTTTCTTGATTTTTTGGAGCCATCTTCAAATATTGGTTGTACACTTGAAGTCTAAGTGGATCGTTCCTGGCCTTTATATTGGTGAATTTTCTTTTGATGTCCCAAGCAGTTTTTACTAGAGGTTTGAAAGAAGATATTTCTGCACTTTTGTTGGGGCCCTTGTTTTTGTTTAGTTTTGAAATCTTGGCTAAGACATTTTGAATTTTTGACCCTTTTCGAGTTGTGGAATGAAGACACATGGCAACCGTGACCGCGCCGCAACTACTAGGAGTCGTGGAGCTACCAAGGTGGCGCGGAAGCATGCGATAGCTGGAGATAGAACAGGGACAAGTGTAGATGAGAGAAACACACAGCAGACGACAAGAAGTAGATCACGAAGATAACAGGAGAGAAGCCGGGAGAAGCCGAAGTAGAGCCACAGAGGAACTGATAGTTGCAAGAGCGGGTGAATACATAACAGTCACCCGGCTGAGACGAAGAGGCTAGAGAGAGGTTGCAAAGGCTCGAGACAGGAAAAGACGCATAGAGCAGCTACAGAGGAGCCATGCATGTCCTCCCTATGGCTCTCTATCTTCTCTATTCTACCTTTCTGTTCTGAAATCCGTCTGTATCAGATTTGTAAGCTATCAGCAAGAATGCCATGTAATCCTGTGTTCTGCCAAGAGATTAATATAATGGAAGGCTGCTGTCTCAATAAGATGTCTATGTGATTGTAACGTTCTTATACTAGTTTAAAATTTTATTTGCGAATGTCTGAATGCTTATTAAATGATCTTGCGTATATATAACTTTGTATGTGAAATGGATGCGCTATTCTTCCTTAGTTGCGGGTGTGTTCCTTGCCATTGATCTCATCCCCTTTTGCATGTGGTTGCAGCACGCCTCGGGTGAGACGCACTGCTCCCCAGAGCAGGGTGAAAATGACGGCGTGTTCCTAGACTACACCGGACCCCTTTGTTGGCCACCACTCTTGAACCTGGGTCTTGTCCGCGAGACCTGACTTCTCGCCAACAAATGGTTCTGTTGCTAGGACCTGCATGTTCTGAGGGGATCTAGATCATGGTATCAAGGATTTTTGAAGGAGCGATACGGCGATGGTGGGATGATCATCTTGACCAGTTCATTGTTCAGCAAGCAGAGTTGACCAAGAAAAAGGAGGCGGCGATCAAGGAGCTTGTTCTTTTCTCTGACTCAGCCAGTGATACGTACGAAATTTTCTGGGGAAGGTTCCCTACGGACCTTTACAATTGGTTGCGGAGGTTGCGAGCGACGGTGCCCCAAGAAGGCTTGCGGAAGATAAACCGCAGGTGGGCGCACGTAGATCTGGTGGCACTGCATCGGGTAGACACTGAACTAACCCGCGCAGTGGATTTCTGGGTAAGGACCACGTTGGAAGGATACACTGTGGAATTTGCTGCTGAGTGCTATCAATCCTTCTCGAAAGCCGAGGCTGTTTTCCACTCAGGGCTAAGAGGGAAGCTGTTGAAAGAGATTCCGCTATGGGTCAAGGCTCTGATGGTGGATGAAGGGTTGATTGAATTCCACAAAACGAGTATGGAAGCGTAAAACCTCCCGTGCTGGGGGAAGGGTTGAGGGGACCGATGCTGTGTAGAATGTGAAAGTGGGGGTGGGGAATGGATGTTGAGGCTGCATGCAAGTTGCAGGAGCGACGTGCGCATCGGCGGGCACAGATCGCCGATAGGTGGCGAAGAAGGGTAATGAGAGATTTGAAGAGAAGAGAGATCGAGAGGAAAAATCAGAAGGAGGCGCCTCAGAGGACAGGAATTATGGGTTTGGATACCCGGGAAGAAAACAGGACAGCAGTGGAAGTGCAGTGGGTGCATGGGAGCCCAGCGACGCGAGAAAGAGAGATTGTGACTAGCGAAGATAACGGAAAGATGCAGCCCGAAGAGAGTTTCGATGATGAATGGCACGGCGTGATGCAGCGGATGTTTCAAGATCAGATGGCACCCACCCCTCCAGGCAGCCCTACTTCTCACCTTCTGCATGGCCAGGATCCCGACCTTCCCCTGGTACTGTATCAACCTTTAAGTAATATTTTTATTCAGTTACAAGCATTGAGTCGGTCATATAATAGTTCATCAGCGTCAGTACCGCCAGGTAATAGCAGCGTTATTAGTAGTAGTATTTTTCCTAGTGGGACCGTTACGCAACCAGGACCTGGAGGCTTTATCCTGGTCAATTCTCCGCAAGTACACATGGCTGGATCTTTCACCCGGTATCCAGAGTTCTTTGGCCGGGGCAATGATGATGTAGAGCAACACTGGTACCTGTGTGAAGCCATCTGGAGGGCTCGCCAGACGCCAGATGCAGGGAAGTTAATAGAATTCCAAACCATGCTCAGAGAGAGGGCTCTGCGATGGTTTATCAAGTGGTCCGAGGCTCATCCTAACCCCGTAATTGCGGACGTGAAGCGGGATTTTGTTCGCGAATTCAAGCTTCCCCAGACAGACCAGCAGGGCCTGTCAGAGCTGTGGGAAATTAAGCAGAAGGAAGGTGAGACCGCGTGGGAGCTGATGCGGCGATTCAAGGATGCGATCGGGAAACTTAGCTACCCGATCGATCCAAACCAACAGAGGGACTGGTTCATCAAGGCTCTGCTCCCCTTGATACGAACCCCCCTCACTCAGCAGAAGATTGATAACTTGCAGGACGCTTTGGAGAAGGCCATGAAGATTGAAGCCATGGCGGGCTACCCCCAGGAATATCAGGGGGGGGGGCGGCCCCGCAAGATCCTTCTTTGATAGGGTTGCAACACCAGATTTCCAGCTTGACTGAAAAGCTCAAGGAGCTTCAGCCGGTGAGACCAGCATGACCGAATGTTTGGTGTACTCATTTTCTGGTCGAGGGCCACGTAGCAACCGAGTGTCCTCAGTTGCGCGGCGCAGGAGCAGGACCCTCGGTCGCAGCAATCCAGGGGGGTCCACCACCATGGGGTGGCGTGGCGATGAACCCGCAGGGAGTCTACTAGCCGCAACAGACTTACGCAGGGTTCCCACCGCAACCGGGTTCCTCCACACCGGAGTACTGCGAGATTTGCCGGATGCTGGGGCATCTTCCTCGAATGTGCCCAATATTACAGAAGTACTCCACGGTCCCGAATAATGTATACTACGAATTTTGTGTGTCCACGACTCACAACACTGAACAGTGCAGGGCGCTTGACGCACTTGCGGATCGACTGGGTCGTCCCTCGTACAGGGTAAACAAGGCCCCAAGGGGAAGAGGTGGCGGAGGCATGCGGGGAGGCCGCACAGGCGGATGCGGTCCGATAAAATGTTACAACTGTGACCAGGAGGGTCATGTGGCTCGAGAGTGTCCCCTTCCGCGACGACCCTGGTGTTCCCAGTGCTGTGTCAACGCTCATACTACAGAGGACTATCAGGAACTCATCAAGAAGTGGGAAGAACAGGTTTAGGCAGAGGGGAGCGAATCTGATAAACTCAGAGCCGCGGGGGAATGCCACCCCAGACTTGCAGAACGTCACAATCGTGACAAGGGGGGGAAAGAAGACTGGAGAGGATGCCCATGAGAAGGAGCCAGCACGAGTGGTTCGACCGGCATCACCAAAGAAGTTGATCAGGCCCGAAGCCCAGAAGAAGTATTTCCAGGAGGCAGTTGAGGCATTCGCCCAGTTGCAGAACGAGGGAGGTTTGGAGGAGCCCATGCTGCCGGAATCTGGTGCGCACAACGTCGCAGGTACTATGGTCGAGGATTGGCTCCGGCTATTCCTCAAGATTGTTGATAACGCTGCGCTGCAGCAGCAGATCAAGCATGTTTTGGAAGGAGCACTGCAGGGGCACACCAAACTTATAGGTCCAGCAGACGCTGGCCCCCAATACGTGCAACATGTCAAGAGGAACAAGCAACGAACAGGCAAAGAATTCCAGCTTAACATGCAGGTCGCAGGGTTCCAAATCAGCGACACCATGTTGGACTTGGGGTCCGACGTCAACATACTGCCACGAAAGACATGGGAGGCTCTTGGAAGGCCACGGCTAGCCTGCTCACCAATCCAACTCAGGATGGCGAACCAATATTGCATTTTGCCAATCGGCCGGCTCGAGGGCGTCGAGGTCGACGTTGCGGGGGTGAAGACATACACCGATTTTGAGGTTATTGATATCATGGGTGACAAGGATCCCTATCCTGCCTTACTCGGCATTGATTGGGCTTTTGAGAATTACGCCATCATAGACCTTAAGAAGGAGCTGATGATCTTTGAGGATGGGGAGGTACGGGTCACCCAGCCTCTCGACCCATATCAGGGCCCGCGATATACAGATACGGTGGACAATCGGGAGGACGCTCAGATAATGGACCATCTCTATCAGATGACTACAGGGAAGCGGGACGATTATATTAACCCGACCGTGACTGGATCTGTCAGTTAGCGGAGTGTGCAGAGCTCGGAGCTCGGATCCGAACTCGCTTGGGAAGACAGGCAGCAAGGGGGGTATGAGACCACCACAAGGAGATGTGCCTCCATTGCCCAAGTCCGATGGGTAGGGACTGAAATCCACAGATATCCCACACTGTCGAACATGCAAGCAGTCAATACTTTTATTTCCAAGGTGGAAGACCTGGTCCCAGCTGAAAGCCGGATACCACTTTTGGATGTGGCCTTGCAATCCACATCGGCACGATGGTGGAAAAATCACCACAACACTCTGTTGCGATGGGAGTGCATGGCGGATGCTCTGCGGGCACGTTTTAAAGAGAACGAAGGACCCTGCAGTACGCTTAAGTACAATGGAACTTCCGACCCGCGACACCATTTGCGGGCCTGCGAAGAACAGTGGCGTAGCATCCGGTACCCTGAGGAGCTGTGGGTCCACAGGTTTATCCACTCCCTGGATACAATTCCCCAGGCTTGGTACTTGGAGGAAGAGAAAAACGGGGCACTTGCTCTTGGCAAGTAGTCGCGGACAAGTTTGTGCGGTGCTTCTTGTTCGAAGGAGAGACGGTTCAGGAGTCTCAGGCCCTACAGGTAGTCAAGGAGGTTTTGTTTTTCCGCCATCCCGACCCTGATGGGGGCCCAGTGGTGTCACGAACTGAGGTCAGGCGCGAGTTGGTTTGCCACCGGATTGACGGCGATCCAGAGGACGATAGTCTGGAGGACCTCAGGCATCTCTATTTTGATGAAAGGGAAGGCGAGCGGAGTATCAGTGAAGAACCGACGACTGAAGGAGTCCATCTACAGCCCCTAAAGACAAAGAAGCTGAAAATTGGAACAGACAAGAGACCCAAGCTCGCAACGGTGGGAGATTACTGGGACGAGGAGACAACCAAAGAAATTTTCAGCCTCCTCTGGGAATACGAAGATTTGTTCCCGTCATCGGTTGTGGATCTGAAAGGGATCAAGGGGGATCTGGGCGAGATGCGCATCGCGTTGAAACCAAGGGCCAGGCCGGTGAAGCACCGACCCTACCGGTTGAACCCACGTATTAAAGAGAAGGTCAAGATGGAGATTGGCAAGATGTTGGCTGTAGGTCTCATCTTTCCAGTAGAAGAAGCAGAGTGGGTGAGTCCCATTGTCATCCAGAACAAGAAGGACAAAGCGGAGATCCGTGTCTGTGTAGATTACCGTAGCCTGAACAATGCCTACATCCACGACCCGTTTCCCACTCCCTTCAGCGATGAAGTTCTAGATCACGTTGCGGGAAACGAATCTTATTCATTCACTGATGGGTTTTTGAGTTACCATGAGGTGCGCATTGTTGAGGAAGACAAAGAAAAGATGACATTCACCACTGAGTGGGGATCATTCGCATACCACGTTATGCCATTTGGTCTGAAGAACGCACCGGCTGTGTTTTTCCGGATTGTCATTGCTGCTTTCCAGGAGTACATTCACAAGTTCCTGGAGGTCTACATGGATGACTGGACTGTCTACAGTCTGTTGAAGAAACACGCCTCTCTGTTGCGTGTTATGTTTGACCGGTGTCGCCAGCTGCAGATTTCCTTGAACTTGAAGAAATGTATTTTTGCAGTTCAATTCGACACACTTTTGGGCCATGTGGTGTGCAAGAAAGGGGTCTGCGTTGATCCTGCCAAGGTCGCGGTCATCGTCCACATGGAGGCCCCCGAGACCGTGAAGCAGTTGCGGGCATTGCTCGGACACACAGGGTATTACAGGGAGTTTATTCGCAACTACGCCAAAATTACGGCCCCTTTGGAGAAACTTTTGCGGAAGTCAGAGGTGTTTCAGTGGACGGAGGAGTGCAGGAAGGCACTTGACACTTTGAAGGAGAAGTTGGCAACGGCGCCCATACTTGTTCACCCCGACTGGGATAAGCAGTTCCATGTGCATATTGATGCATCCGGTATTGCACTTGGAGCTGTATTGGCGCAACCTGGGGAGAAGACAGTTGACCACCCGGTGTACTTCGCCAGCCGGCAGTTATCAAATGCAGAGAAGAACTACACCACGACCGAGCGGGAGGTGTTGGCGATGGTGTACTCCCTCCAGAAGTTTCGCCACTATCTTCTGGGAGGCAAATTCACATTCTTCATGGACCATTCTGCATTGAAGTATCTGGTGAATAAGCCTGTGTTGGAAGGAAGAATCTGTCGTTGGCTATTACTTTTCCAGGAATTCACGTTTGAAGTGATTGTGAAGCCTGGTAGGTTGAATGTTGGTCCCGATCATTTATCCAGGTTGGAGATGGGAGAGAATGAAGGCTCGTTGGACAATCAGCTACCAGATGCTGACCTCTTCCGCGTTGAAGCAGTACCAGATTACCTGGCTGACATTGCCACTTACCTGACCACGAGACAGTGCCCTCAAGGTTACACCCCACTTCAGAAACGCCACCTGGTTGTCCGGGCGGCCGACTACCAATTGATCGCGGGGCAGCTGTACAAACTGGGCCTTGATGAGGTGTTGCGTAGGTGTGTTCTCGACCATGAACGGGAAGCAATGATGTGGGAATGTCACAGTGGTGTTGCGGGAGGGCATGTGGGTGCGAAACCCACCGCAAGGAAGGTGCTCCAAGCTGGCCTGTGGTGGCCGACGGTACATACTGACTGTAAGGCCTGTGTGAAGCGTTGCGATGTTTGCCAGCGGATGGGAAGGCCTTCACACCAGGACGAGCTTCCGCTACACCCAGTACATGTGTTGCGGCCGTTTGAAAAGTGGGATGTTGATTTCGTAGGTCCCATCGCCCCGGTCGCCAGACACTCCAAGGCCCGGTACATCATTACCGCCACGGATTACCTCACCCGGTGGGTTGAGGCGGCAGCGGTACGTGACTGCTCGGCAGAGACCGCTGCCCGGTTCATCTTTGAACACATCATCAGCCGTTTTGGCTGCCCACGGAGCTTGAACAGCGATCAGGGTATGCATTTCATTAATGCCACGGTCAAGTCACTACTGGACACATTTATGATTCAGCATCATAAAAGCAGCCCATACCACCCGCAGGCCAATGGTACTGTGGAAGCATTCAAAAAGATTCTCGAAAGGGGCTTGACTAAAATTTGCAATGCTCAGCGCGACGATTGGGACGAGTGCCTCCCAGCGGCATTATGGGCCTACCGGACCACAGTGAAACGTTTGACCAACCAGACGCCATTCCAGTTGGTGTATGGCCGGGAAGCTGTGATTCCCGCCGAGTTCACTGTACCCAGTCTTTTGATCGCAACGTCCCTTCAATTCTCGGACGAGGAGTCACTTCGGGAACGCCTCCAGGAACTACAGGAGCTGGATGAGGCCCGATTCCTGGCGGAATTCCACCAGAAGGTTCAGAAGGCCAGACAGAAAGCGTGGCACGACCGCCACATCAAAACCAAAGCCTTCCAAGTTGGCGGCAAAGTTCTCTTATATGACAACCGGTTCCAGAAGTTTCCAGGCAAGCTCCAGATGCACTGGTTGGGACCCTACTTTGTCATCGAGATCCACGACTCCGGAGCCGTTCGGTTCGCACAGCTGGACGGTACAGTTCTTCCTGGGTGGGTGAATGGTGCACGCCTGAAACCCTACCAGGAGTAGGTACCTTTCATTTTTCATCAATAACTCTCGCAACCGAGAGAACCCGTAGAGTAGCTTAGTCGAATAACTCTCCTGCAACCGGGATGAGCGTAGGAAGTCTTTTCTGTCCATAGGCAGTTTTTCAAATAACTGGTCAGTTACGGGTACATCACCGCAATTGACTGTGGTCGGGGCGGACCAGTCCAGCGTGTCACATCGTCAGTCCAGCGTGTCGTTCGCGTAGGATCCATCCCCGTGCCAGTGTCAGTCTAGGTCATTTCCGTCAGTCCTTTTGTCAGTCCGTAGGATCGCTCAGATCTGTGTCATAAATTACCATAAGTAGACAGTAATCGTACCGTAATCATTTGCCATCACCCGCAGTTCCCTCAGCCGTCGCGCCCGCCCATCTCCCCATGACGCCGTCAGCAACTATCAGATTACACACAGGCATGCGATTGATCGCACGATTATCGCAGGCAAGAAAGATAGCAAGAATTAATTGTCGTTATGGAGTCTCATCAACTCCGCGCGTGCCAGTAGATGACATAACTTGCATGAAGGCTACCAGCCCAAGAATGACGGACCAACTCAATTTGGAAGTTGTAGTGACTCCAGAGCAATTGCAGCCTCAAAGCGCACCGCATCCAACAGGAAACTCCAGCAGAATCCTCCAAGTCTACCAGCGCCGTGCCAAGATGCCGAGGGCTCTTCTATCCGTCCCCGAACCAGTGTTGGACAGCCGAATTCACCGCGTAGAGTCGCTAGTGGGCAAGTATGACAATGCAGCATGCATGGACGCCAACCTGTCCGACCCAGCTGAATTCCCTCACCTCCATTGGCAGACCTACATGGAGCATCATTATATGCCAGGCAGCAGCTCCAACAGTTGGATGCGACCAGAATTTCAGGGGCATACAACAGTCGTCCTTGATGCATTTGAGGACTCTTCTAGTTTTTGAAACTACGGGACCGGCCCTGCAATGCACCCGGTTCCTCCTCAGTCGGATACAGAACGGGTCCCTGTGGCTCAATGAGGAAATTCCAATTCATGTCGAAGATATTCATCGGCTTACAGGGCTGTCTCAAAATGGTGCAGATGTCTCCGCTGCTGGACAGACATCCTCCAAGCGCACCCAGAAGTCGGGTGACTCAGACCTGTACACCAAGTATGGCACTCGCCGGGGTGGCAAAGGTGCAAAAATTGATTTAATCAATAAGCCAGAAATTCGGTTCGCCTGCTACCTAATCGCTAGCAAGACTATGCGGCACTACACGAAGGGAGAGTGCTCTCTAGACACAATCTCCATTGCGGAGCACTGCATCCAGGGCGTTAGGTTGAATTGGTGTTCGTTTGTGCTGAAAGAACTCTTCACAGCCTACGAAGAGAACTACAAGCGAACCACCAGCTTTATTTACGGTTATTTGATCTTAGCTTTCGCCATGTGGAAATGGCACCTTCCTCGCGTCCGGACGCCGGCGGAGACTACCGCGAGCCAGCTGCTCGCGATGAAATACACCCCCTGGTAGGTGTCTTCGGACCCCAACACCAAGCAAGTGAACGCAGCGGCATTTCGGGCGTGGTACGGGATGATGACCGATGTGGTGACCAACTAGCAACGGGTGCCCCGGCACCTGTTGGATGAGTACAGTGAGCAGGTGTGGTTTGGGGTCAGCCACAGGCACACCTTCCTCTGGCCAACTTGCATGTTAGACACCACCTTCCACATGGCACCCCTCAGATTCCAGCTGAATGATGACACCTTCCACTGGGAGGTCTCTGCGTGGTCGGGAGTCGTTAAGCACGTCCGCGACGGGATCACCCGCTATAACTTTGAGCGGATGCTGCCGGCACAGCGGCCTACCACGACCGGCGCGGCGGGGTCATCACAGGTTGCGGCGGAACCTTCTCAGGACGTAGCTGAGACCACACCAGACCTGCCTGAAGTGCTGGTCCCCATCGTACAGCACCTTAACACCCAGGTACGATGACTTAACATAGCAACCCAAGTTTCTTCAAGTGGTGCTCCTTTATTTCCCTCTTTTGATGAATTTCAGATCAGTTGGTCTCGTGCTCCCTCTAATACCACCCCCTTCATTTCTCCCATTCCCACCAACCTGTTCACCTCTGCCACCCCTATCATCACACCGATGGGCGAAACGAGCCCAGAACCAGATTCATCAGACCCCCCTCCATCCAAGAGGGCCCGCATTACTGTCACCGATCTCGTGGTGGATCTTACCGACGATGATCCACCAGCCACTTCACTCCTAGGAGCACTGATTCTGGAGGAACCTCTGATCGATCCATCAAAGTTCCTCAACATTCACCTCCCTCATACCCCTTTCACCCCATCCACTTCCCCCTCCACCAGCCATCCACCTGCCACGCCCTCCAATCCATCCAACTCATCGGCCACTGTCTCAGATCCTATCATCCGAGAAATTTTTGGAAGTGACCACGGGGTGGAAGTCACCTCCAGTACTGCAGCCGTGGTACAGCTGGTTGACCCCGTGGCCACTCCCCAGGATCCTCCCCCTACTATATCTACCAGATTAACGAATGGTGGGGCTGATTCGGCTGACCCTCCCCCAGACCAGACCACACAGCAGGACCGGCCGGAGTCTGATATGGCCACCTCGATGCAGCAGCAGATGCCGGTCCATCCTCCAGAGACCTCAAACAGATCAGTGGCCAGTGGCCAACCTTTGCAAGAGCAGGTGCTAGAGCAGGGCACACCCAGCACGACCAATGCAGAACCATGGAGTACAGCACAGCTGTACCTACTCGGCCCTAAAGGCTGAACAGATTCACACAGAGCTGGAGCAGCGGTATATCGAGGAGCATAATCAGATCGCGACGCTTACTGAACAGCGCAATCAGTTGACTAGGGAGAAGACCTACCTATAGGAGCAGGTCAACATTGCTACTCAGGCGTTCTCCAACGTATGGCCCGCTGCAAGGGATCATTATGCCCCACTTCCTGCCACTATAGCGGAGGACAGTATAGCAATCCAGGCTCACCACATCAGGACTATTTTCACTGAGGTTTGCAGGGAGAACCAGGAACTCCAAGCGACGTTAGCCGCACGGCCTACCCTTCCAGATCCACCAAGTTTCCATTCAAAACAAGTGACTGCCAAGCAGACTCAGGCAATTAGTATGCAAGAAACTCTCCATTCCACTGCGGCCATGGCTTCCGCCCTTCTGTGAAGTCTGCAGGAGTGCTCACTCGCTCTAACTGTCAAGACGCAGCCTATCACTGCCCAGCTGCAACAAATTTCCCGTGACATTCAGGTGACCGCGGACCCAGCACGGTTAGATCATCTCTACACCCAGGCGAACGAGCTCGAACTCCAATTGCAACAGACTGAGGCTGACTCAGCAGTGGCCAAACACGTCATCCGGGAAATTCGTCCGCCCATCCGAGCCCGTGCCAACTCCATACAACAGCTGGATGCCAAGGCTGAAGCCCAGCTTGCCACGATGTTTGGGGCTGCCCCGATGACTATAGACGAGGCCGCTGCCACTCGGATCTCTCAAGAAGCCGACTTGCTTATGCAGGAATGGCAACAAGCGGTGGCAGACTTCACCGAGCTTAGAGATACAGCGCTCCGCCGGGTCCCAGAGTTGGGGCCCTTGTTTGAACAACCAGATGGCGGAGCACAGCAGGACAGGGCGCAGGGTGAAGGCACAGCAGAACAGAGCACAGGTGCCAGCGGGGCAATGGAAGTGGAGACTGTTATTTGTGATTGACTCGGGGATGAGTCAAAGAATTGTGGTCGGGGCCTGTTGGGGCCCTTGTTTTTGTTTAGTTTTGAAATCTTGGCTAAGACATTTTGAATTTTTGACCCTTTTTGAGTTGCGGAATGAAGACACATGGCAACCGCGACCACGCCGCAACTACCAGGAGTCGCGGAGCTACCAAGGTGGCGTGGAAGCATGCGATAGCTGGAGATAGAACAGGGACAAGTGCAGATGAGAGAAACACACAGCAGACGATAGGAAGTAGAGCACGAAGATAACAGGAGAGAAGCCAGAGAAGCCGAAGTAGAGCCACAGAGGAACTGATAGTCGCAAGAGCGAGTGAATACATAACAGTCACCCGGCTGAGACGAAGAGGCTAGAGAGAGGTTGCAAAGGCTCGAGATAGGAAAAGACACACATAGCAGCTGCAGAGGAGCCATGCATGTCCTCCCTATGGCTCTCTATCTTCTCTATTCTACCTTTCTGTTCTGAAATCCGTCTGTATCAGATTTGTAAGCTATCAGCAAGAATGCCATGTAATCCTGTGTTCTGCCAAGAGATTAATATAATGGAAGGTTGCTGTCTCAATAAGATGTCTATGTGATTGTAACGTGCTTATACTGGTTTAAAATTTTATTTGCGAATGTCTGAATGCTTATTAAATGATCTTGCGTATATATAACTCTGTATGTGCAATGGATGCGCTATTCTTCCTTAGTTGCGGGTGTGTTCCTTTCCATTGATCTCATCCCCTTCTGCATGTGGTTGCGGCACGCCTCGAGTGAGACGCACTACTCCCCAGAGCAGGGTGAAAATGCCGGCGTGTTCCTAGACTACACCGGACCCCTTTGTTGGCCACCACTCTTGAACCTGGGTCTTGTCCGTGAGACCTGACTTCTCGCCAACAACTTTGTTGCCTCTGTATTCCCTGTTTTTGAAAATTAGTGGATGTCCCACTACCTGTATCTGTTTTCTGACTGTCTTCTCTTCTCTGGCTGTCAGGGATTTCCTGAAATGATTCATATTCTGGAAGGGGAGTTAATTTATGCCTTTTAACATCTTGCTGTTCAGAAGAGCCACCAATAGGAGTAGTTGTTTCAGCCTCTCTCTTTTTGCTCTTTTCTATATTTAGAGGAGTTTGTAAAATAGAAATTTCTGGCTCACTGATCTGAGTAGGAGGAATTTGTCCTTGACCTTGTTCTTTAGAAGTCTCTGGTTGCACTTTCATTATGAATTTTTCAATTATTTGTATATTAGGCTCCTTTTCTTTTCCTTTAGATTCTACTGCTACTGTACTAATCTCTTGCAAATTTTGTTGTAAAGTCCTGGCTGAAGAAGATCCCTGCACCTATCCAAAAGATTCTAGGTCAAGTATCTTTTCAAGATCTTTCATTACATTTTCAACATTGACCTGCTCACTATCATTTTCAACCAATGTCCCTTCTGTCCATTCATCCATATTAGCATATTGTTCTATTTCTGGGATTCTTTGATGGATGTATGGTGACTATTTATTTTTCATTCTTCTATCACAGATAAAGTTGTTTGGATCATAAGGCACCCAGTAGAAACTCTTTTGTAGTCTGAGATGGTCTTCTAAAATCCTTTCGGCTTCTTGTCCAGCTTCCCTAGAGTTACAAATGAAGGGACCTAATTGGCTCTTGATCCTGAGTTGAGCCTTTTTCTTTGCATTGCAAAAATGAATTATATATGAATTATTCATCTTCCTGAAATATTCTAATGCAAAGAGTCTCATTGGGACATACTTGGGCAGTTTGAATGGGCATAATTCACATCCATATATCCTGATCTCTGTGTAGTTTTTATATAGGTACCAGTCACCTATCTTGTAATGCTTTTAGAGCTAAAGGATTTTCTTGATTTCATTGTTAATTCTAGGAGGAGAGACTCCTGTCAACAAGGTAGTTGCAGGATGAACAAAAAGGTCGACAAACTCATTATAGGAATAAGGAGAATCAAAGGATTTGTGAGTAATGGCATACCAAAAGATGACTGACCTAAGATGCCCTTTTGCATCAAGTTTCTTAACATAAAAAGGGAAATTTTCTGGCTGAAAGTAAATCATGAGATGATATATGAAAAAAGAATACTTAAATACTCTCTCATTCTCAAATCTCATGAACTGATCATGGATTTTGTCAGCAATATAAGATGCAAAATCGTACTTGACAGCAGGAGGTTGTCCAGGGGTAAAAATGGATAACAATACTAGGGTTAAGTGATCAACATACTCACTAGTATTGAATCCCATTATGGAAGATATCATGTCTAAAATAACTCTACCCTCATCAGTAAAGAAAGCATAACCATAAGGGGGAGGGTTTTTAGGCTGATGCTCTGGTAACATGAAGGTTTGGCATAGGCGGTTTAACTCTTCTTGGGATAACTTAGTAGATTTCTCAAGTAATTCAACCATGGACAGGGGAGTGAGAGCTTGACCAGGTTGGAATTGTAGCATTTCATTTATGGACTAAGCAGTTATTGGGAAAAGGACATTTTGACTTGGGGATAAAACTGCTCGTTGGTTGGGATCATAATTTACGCAGCAATAATGGATTAACTCAGGAAAAATATGGACTGAGGGGAGAAGGTACATAGGAATATTTGATTCCAAAAGTCCAAAGATGTCAGAACCATTCAAATAATTGTCTCTGCAGTGGGAAAATATTCGAAGAGGATTCTCACTGAGACGCAAGTCCTTAATTTGAAAATCCATATCGGCTAAAGGCAAATAATACAAGTCCTTATGAGGGGCATTGATGGGCATGACATTCAGAGCTACAGGAACTTCCATTCCTGGTTCTTGTGGATTCAGAAATGGAATTTCGGGGTTTTTGTGGAAAAGGGGCACAATTACCAGTTTTGTGAATATAATTGCAGTTATGGGAACGAAAAAGACCAAACTGAACTTCTTTTCAGACCTTAGTGCAGAATTAAAACTAAAACCAGGATTTTTTATAGATTTTAGCAGGGAATTGGAATAAATACCTATTTACGGGAAATGAAACATGTTTAAACAGGTGTTGGTTATGACAGAAGAACCCTAAAATACTCGGCTTGAATTCTCTTCAGCAAGGTAACGGTCAGCAAGCGTTAACAGTTGGTTTTTGAATTTTGTTGCATGGAAGAATGGCTAGCGCACGGAACAATGAAAATGACGCAGACGCAAATTTTTTTATTTACAAATTCAAAAGGGTGGCGGGGAACAATGAAAATGACCCGAAAAATATTAGGGCGAATTTGATAAGAAATTCGCGTCACAACTCTCCCTTCATACGCCAGCCAACTTCGGACCCGAAAAATATTAGGGCGGAATTCATTTGGTTTTCGTGTCACAAAATTGGCCGACGTCAGCAGGCTATTTTGGAACGCGAATTTGGTTTGAATTATGGTTTATCACCGTTTGAAGTCCAGCGGGCTCGACTTAAGAGAACCGAGGTCGTGAACACTGTTCAAATATAAAAATCCCGCTTATTAAAGAGACAAGATTGTTGTGCTTTCGGAACCTGACCTGAGGATTGGACATGAGTTAACAAACAAAAGGATAGCGGAACCAGACTTGCACCCGTGGTCAAGCCCTGTACCAAAACCACGAGCGGAATCACAAAAGCGGGTTGCCCATATCGCACCGCTTTTGCGGAGTAGGCGGTATTTCCTATTCGCGAGCGATTCCATAGGGAAAGAAACACGTGGCGAAGTGACCCATGGAAAACAACCGTTTAACTCACGCCATCGCACATTAAAGCCCGACGTTGGAAGCTGAGCGAAATTTCCAAGAGTCGTTGATTTGGAGAAGGGCCATCAGACGATGGTCGCATGTTGATCTTGCCCGGAGGTTAACTAAGGTGTGCGGAGGATAGCCAGGTACGATACGAGTGTTTGATTGGTTATTGATATATATAGGTGGGGCCGGAGTATAATGAAATTGTTTAATTAAACGATT
The DNA here is from genome assembly GCA_034641835.2 of Pinus albicaulis. NCBI lineage: Eukaryota > Viridiplantae > Streptophyta > Pinopsida > Pinales > Pinaceae > Pinus > Pinus albicaulis. Next base: position 947,021,335 of record CM076580.1, on the reverse strand, counting down.
GGCAGATAATTAGCATAAGCCCGGAGCGTGATTGTTGTAAGGCTGGGTGGTGAAATATAGAGCCGAAAGTTCATTACAAGTTATTTATTTAAAAAGAAACGTGGAGTATAAATACAAAGTGTTGAAAGTTAAACATTTGTTAGAAGTCTTGGAGATAATATAAAGTCGGGAATATAAATTAAAGTCCAACCATTGTGGATGGTATTTATTTATCAAATTCTACGAATTTGATAAATAAACCCGAAGAAAGAAGAAGTCAATGAAGACCCAAGATGGAGGAAAAGAACAGGGTAAACCAGGGGAAAATGCTGACAGAGTGATAGTACACACACCAGCTCTCCTTAGGGGTCCAATTTCAGTTTTGTTGCGTCACACGATGATCTCTCTTCTCTGGCATTTACTTGTATTGAAGATCACTATTCTAGGAATAAGGAGTTATTTTCTCCAAAAATAACCCTAGCCAAACATTGACAATGCATCAAGGATACATTTCTATGCTTCATAAGTACATATGTTCTACGTCTAAATCATGTCTTGGAAGTGGTTGTTTTGCTGGAAATTATTCACTAGTTGGTTTCATACCAAAGTCTTTTTCACATTTTCAGCATCCAATACATGAAAAAGATAATGGTTTAAAACAACATAAATATTTGAAATTTTGCAAGAATTGTCTGGCACACTTTGAATATGAATTTTGAATTCAAGTGCATGATGCTGTATAGGATCAAGTGTCATTTTGAATACCAAATGTTTCACAAGAAACTTCTCGACATGCTACCCTGCAGTAAGGATTAAATGACAATATTGCATCAACTATTTCCATAATAAAAGTGCACCTCGGCCATAAGACTAAACAACTACAAATGTTGTAGATCTAACAAGACCACACAATCAAATGTATTCCAAAAGGCCAATACTGTATGAAAAATGAAAAGGAGTTTGCAACCAAAAATACCTTAGGCAACTAATTCAATTAGATACACCAAACCATCAGCAAAAAGGAAAACCAGCCTACTTGGCCTCAATATTTTCAACTGGATCCTCTAATTCAACCAATAAAAAGGCCAAAACCCTAGCATTGAGATACATTTCATTACACTGTCAATAAAAATAAAATTTGACTCAGCCACAACCCTTTCCTTTTAGACCACTGGGTAACAAATATGTTTCCTTTCACCTTTGAGTTTTCAAATTATGCCTACCAAATCTAAGACATTTAAGAGGGGGAACTAATACAATGTTAAAAATAAAACTAGAGCACACATCTAAAATAACAACCCTCCATGAAAAATTAAAATAACACATTAAAATCGAATATAAGTGGACAAGGAAAGATCTACCACAGTGAAGTTTCACATGCAGGGGACCTTCCTTTAAACATAATTTTTTCTCTGACCTGCAATTTTTTTGTCACTAAGCCATCCTTGTTGAAGTACAACTCCTTTTCCATAGCTCTTGTATTAACTACCTTCTCTCTGTTGCGTAATCTCAAAGTCCCTCTTCTGCTTGAGCGATTAAAGGAAATGGGTGAAAAAACTGAAAGAGAAGACAATTGTCTACCATAATTATCAAACATTGCACCCAACTTCTTCCCCTTTCCATTGTTACCCAATGAGGTAGATTTTGCAATTGTTTTCATACTGCCCAAAGCAGAGGCCATCTTCTCTTATGCTGAATATAGAATTACAAGATCTTCATATTAGTATGAACCTTAAAAAACATGACTCCCATTGCTAAAAACCACTTTTAAGTTGTAACAGGCAAACTAAACAACTATCGCAACTTTTGGCAACTTCTGGAGCATTAAGAGAGAAAAAACCAAAGAGAAATACAACCAAAATCCTCATTTTAATGAGACCGGACTATATATTTGCATTAAGATAATAGAAATAAATCGCGACTATATTAAGGCCAGCACAAAACAATCTTTAACCAGTGTCTCTCGCGGCCTTCAAGTTGCCATGCTAGAGGTTGCATATTTTTAATTTAAATTCTTGACCTCTCGTGCCCATATATGAATGCATCCAATGGGATATCTACATCAAATGCTCCTTTATATCCCCAAAAACAAATTCCCTACTACAAGAGCACCGGTATTGATGGATCACCCCACACCATCCCACCCACTAGAAACGGTGAAAAAGGAAACCCGAGAAAACTTCTGAAATATCTCAAGATGACTATATGGGTGGTTCTTATGAATCAACCAACCATTGAGAACATGCTCATCAATCCAAACCATGAGTATTATGTGACAATATTCAAGCAGGCACTGAATCGGATTTCTGAAGCTATGTTAGAGAAACCCTAAACTCTCACGGAAAATAGGTGAAATGTGGCACCACTCAGAGATTGACATGTGCCAATTGGTACAAGTGGTAGACAATTGGCATGCTCAAACAACGAGGTGATGCAGGAATGACATGAGGGAAAAAATATCAGAAAAGCCCCAAATCTGGAGAACTAAAGCTCATCACCAACCTGAGATTGACAACTTTACATGATGTAACCTATGAAATCGTAAATGGAAAAATCATAGTAACAATAAAGTAACCTATGTAACAATAAAGTCGGATTCATCCTGGGAGTGGTAATGGGAGAAATCATAGTGAACAACAGGAAACATGCAGAGTTGCTTACAATCAAATAGATGAAAAAACACATACAAAAATCCTAGATAATAATCATGAACAAGCTTAATATTGAATTATGAACTGTAAAGGAACTTACAAAATGTGACATTGCGAACCTGGTCAAGCACACAAGCAAAAATATCCTGGACATGACCCTGGTTGACAAGTTGTATTGCTCATGATGCAAGAGGATTTGTACCTGCACTGCCAAGTCAATTAAAATCCATCATTATCTATACAATAAATACAAGTAATTGATGTAGTATTTTTTACTCTAAGATGCATTCTTATGATAATGTTAGAACATATGTTGAAAATGTCAAAACATACCTGAAAAAGCTCCTCTTCGTTTCAAGAACAATTTATTGGAGTCGCATGAACTTGGAACAAGCCTCCCACGATCTGAAAGAGTAGCAACTAAGTCAACAGTGACTTTTTTGTTGCTACACTGGATCGAGGGTGGTTTGCTCCAAGATTAAATCGCTCCAATAAATTATTCTCTACTAAACAAGGCCAACCACGTGAAGGTGGAAGCTCTTATGGCCCCTCCCCCCTCACATCACTCTCAATTCCCCAATACCCAATCTATATTTCATTTTTTACTTTCATGAGCATAAAAAAAAATATTCAATAACTAATAAAAAAAAATTTCAACAAAAAGTACGCAAGGAAACATTGCAATTAATGCTTGACATAAAAATAGTATGATAAATGATTTTTTTATATAATGCAAAAAACGTTCTAAGTATGGTCATTGGTAACATTTGTCTTATAATAATACAATATTTTACATTATCGAATTTTCTTTTTCTTCTTCCTATTTTTAAAGCTCCTAATTACATCATCAATATCATCATGCTCTGCTCCTGTTTCGTGCCTTTCGATCTGCACTGCTGACCTAGTTGCATAGTCACGATGTCTGGTCTCATCCAGTGATGGGGCATCGCCTACAAAAACAGATAATATTAAATTTTAATTGTCAGTTTTTAAATATCATTGAACTAGTTCGGTAATATTAATAAAAAAAAAATTGCAATGAGATTATTTACCTGGTGCACCAGTTGTCGCCGCTGACCTAGTTGCGTAGTCACGATGTCTGGTCTCATCCAGTGACGGGGCATCGCCTACAAAACAGATAATATTAAATTTTAATTGTCAGTTTTTAAATATCATTGAACTAGTTCGGTAATATTAATAAAAAAAATTGCAATGAGATTATTTACCTGGTGCACCAGTTGTCGGCGATGACCTAGTTGGGTAGTCACGATGTCTGGTCTCATCCAGTGACGGGGCATCGCCTACAAAAACAGATAATATTAAATTTTAATTGTCAGTTTTTAAATATCATTGAACTAGTTCGGTAATATTAATAAAAAAAATTGCAATGAGATTATTTACCTGGTGCACCAGTTGTCGCCGCTGACCTAGTTGCGTAGTCACGATGTATGGTCTCATCCAGTGATGGGGCATCGCCTACAAAAACAGATAATATTAAATTTTAATTGTCAGTTTTTAAATATCATTGAACTAGTTCGGTAATATTAATAAAAAAAATTGCAATGAGATTATTTACCTGGTGCACCAGTTGTCGCCGCTGACCTAGTTGCGTTGTCACGATATCTGGTCTCATCCGGTGACGGGGCATCGCCTACAAAAACAGATAATATTAAATTTTAATTATCAGTTTTTAAATATCATTGAACTAGTTCGGTAATATTAATAAAAAAAATTGCAATGAGATTATTTACCTGGTGCACCAGTTGTCGCCGTTGGGATTGTTGCCCTGTCTTCCTCTCTGGTGGTAAGATCCTCAAGGGAAAAATTCTCTGTCATTTAAACAAAAAACGTTATAAGGACAACCATCAAGGTATAATTATAAAAAATTATAAGTGGAAATTAATTACCGTCACGGCCCTCACTGATAGTAGCATTGTCGGCCTAGTCCCTACTACAATGATCAGGTTGCACGTGAGGATCATCTACATTTGGCTCTAAAACTGGGTTATTTACGTCGTCGGTAGTGTTGCTCCCCTGATTTAAACAAAGTTGTTAGACATTAAATTTATGGATGAAAACAAACATATTGAAAGGTTAATGTTTTACCTTATCAGGCATTCTGGATCTTGGGACCTGCCCCAAGCTTCTGCAACGTTCAACTACAGCTTGATAGCCGAAATGGAAAGCGATATTTTTATCTTCCTCTGTATTTTCTGTTTCGAATTCATCACCCTACATTACATATGATTGTGTATTTTTAATCATATTTGATAGGATTACAAAAATGTTGGAAGGCGATATAATTAATTATAAGATGTTTAGCTACTTAATTACAATTCTTGCGGCCAATTTCAAGTAGCTGCCCTGGCCTAGCTTGTGATGGCCCTTTTTTTCAATCATATCTTTGGTTGCCTTTGAGGTGTCAGGAAACCTAGCATCAAAAGATTAAAGTCAGATATGACGTAGCACACTTTTATTTTAGACATAGAGAAAATTAAAGCTATTAAATTAAAGTTGTAATTTACCTTGCGGGTCCAGTTGGCATTTTTCCTTCTTTCTTTGCCCTTTTCTCTTTTCCGTCATGGATGAGTGCTCTCCACTCACTCTCTGGAACTGTGAGAGGACGCTCATATCTAGGGTTAAATTACAATTGCGTCCTATAGGTGTCCCTGGTATATTTCAAATATTTACCGGCAACCCGAGCCACCGTTGTTCTGTCAAATATGCTGACCCCAAAAACGGTTTCTAGATAATCTAGAAGTTCTTTTTCAGGTTGGAACTATGGGAATTCCACCCTGTGTGTATGGTTGGGCCAAAAATTACCAACGCATGGCTCTCCAGATACCTGTAGAACTCATTGTTTCCTACATAGAAAAAAAAGAAAGATATTATCATTAATTTAAAAATAAAAATCGTGATAAATATGTTTTAGATGAAGTACATGAAATAGTTAAAATATTAAAATTTACCTGGGAGTTGTACATGCTTTATAGGGACACCTTCATCTTTCACCAACAGTGTGCCATTAATGGTCCCTGTGGAGCTGACACGTGTAGCTCCAGGAAACGCAATAATGTATTTGGCCATATCAGCCTCATCATTGCCAACACATTCCGCGGTTGGCTGGGTGTCTGCTTGGGCAGGGTGTGTTTCTTGCCTGGCACCTAAAGGAGTAGAAGGTGTACAAGAGGGTTGTTGGGCAATCTCTTGCCCTTGTGTCCCACTACCACCAACACCGGATTCAGCAAGTGCCAGAAAACGCTACATACAAAATTTTTTTTTGTTAGTTTAGTCAATGTAAAAATTAAAAATCAAACTATCACAATTCATCTCATGCAGAACAAAAAAAATATCCTTTTGACTTTTTATTATTACCTGATATATTTCTAGCTGGATCATAAGTTGTTTCATCTTCTCTTCCGTTTCAGGTGTTTGAGGCGCGTCTATCAAAGTATTAAATTCCGACCTTGCATTTCGTGCCTTTTTTCACAACAAGAACACTAGAGATAGGGATGAAGAAAGCTCTTCCTCAAAGAGGGAATCATCAGGCGTACCATGGCTAGGTTTCTGCATATTTGAAAAAAATTAATATTATTTCAATTATGTAAATAACTAAAATACTTGAAGATAGAGCAATGCTGGCACTTTACATGTTCTTCCGCTGGCCTCTTTCTGCGATCATCCCGTCTCGGGGTTGTTCCTGCACTGCTCTGATCAGTCTGCCACATTGCAATAAAATTATAAATGTAAAAACTTGAAAACAATATCTAACTTGAAAACACAAAATGAAAACTGAAATAATTTCTAATAAGACACCGGATGACAAAGTTAGAGTTTCAAATATGCCTTGCATTGAATTCAGTCCTGGAAACATGTCATTGCACATTAAGGCACCCAAACAAGAGACGAGTTGACAATGAAGACCTTATTGAATATAATGTTGGAGCAACTTCTAGTAAACTTGTTGTGAAGACCTTGAGGACATTTTTGGAGCAACATTGTTGAAGCTGATGGTATAGAATTGTTGGAGACGATCTTGAAGGGCCTTGAAGTGAATATTTTGGAGCAACTATTGAAAAATCCTTAGAGAATTTAAGTAAGGCACTTTCTCTCTTCCATCACCTTTTTCCTTTCAATATCCTTTAAACGATTTTGTTGATATTTAATGTTTGAAATCACGTTATAATTCCTTGATTATATGTGTTTGGGGACTATAATAATTTCAAACTAAACCATGCAAACTTAAAAGTAACTTAACAGATCCATAAAGTAATAATAATCATAATTCCTAATTTCCTATTGTACGATATGATGCAAATTATTCAAACATAAAGCAATGAAGACATGCAATTTCTAAATTTCAAGATTGATGAACCAATACAAGAAGTTGGAAACTACAACTTTGATTCAATACTCTGTGTCCTAACTCCAGGAAGGAATCTATTTTGTAGTACAGAACATGCATCGTGTATTATCAATTCTTAATTGACAACAATTAAAGGTCATCTACATCATCAATTCCTTCCCATTTTGTGTTTTTATGTTATATTCCTTATAAAAGTGTCAAATTTCTCTCAAAGTAAGCAACCACTGAATAAAATAAAAAAAAGTTGAGATATGATTGAGAAATGGTCATTTATTTCTTAAAATGATCTTCACGATTTCTTTGGTTGGTTTTCATTTCAAGAAACAAGAAATGACCTAAGAAACTATCGTGCTGTAATATAAGAAACAACACGGTGCAATGGCCATTTTCAAAGCCAAATGATGTCCATTGAGGACATGGCCTTTATTTGGTTCCTGTTTCATAGGAGTTTCAGGTATAAATGGAACTTTTTTGTACCATTTCCAGTAGTAAAAAGGGAAAACCTTCTTTTTCCATGGGAAATAATTTACCTTTCCTTTTTCAAGATAATCTAAATCACAAAAAATATAAACTATACTGCACACATTCTTGGATAATGTGAAAGTGGAAAAGGAATACCCTACACAAGTGATGCACACATGTACACTTGGACACTAATATATTTTTGTAGTTGAAATGCAATGCTTGTTTTCATTTAAATGTAGGGCTTTTAAATCAGGGAGAAATAATGGCTACCAATTTAATAAGTGTTTCTTTGGGAAAAATTTAAATCTTGTATTGGGTGATGAAGATAATAGAGGGTATTGAATCTTGATTCTTGACATTGTGTTTAACTTGAATAACTCAAATGATTATAAATATCAGTCGATGAGTTATTTTTTCAAGTATGTCACTCAAAACTCTTATGTCAAAGCATTGTATGATGGTTAGCATTTTCTTGTTTCCCTTTCTTCAGTTCAATGTAAAAAGTATATTAATATATTGGAGCACAAATTATAACTAAAATTGTTTTCTCTGCAGTATATCCAGCCCCAACATTATGAAAAGTTTTCTCAAGTGGAGCTATTTGGTTAGGCTGTAGGGTCAACCCTCTATAGGAGGAAGGGCCTGCAGTAAGAATTTACCATTTTGCAAGAGCTGAGGGCCAATGCTGTTCTGCAAGAGATGAGGGTGAATGCTGTTCTGCAAGAGATGAGGACGAATGTTGTTATGTAAGAGCTTATGGCGAATGCTGAGGGCGAATTTTGTTCTGCAAGAGCGGAGGGCGAATGCGCGCGTGATATCAGACGTTAATGTAGAACACATGTACATTTGAACACTAATAGATTTTTGTAGTTGAAATGAAATGCTTGTTTTCTTTTAAATGTATGGTTTTTAAAGCAAGGAGAAATAATGGCTACCAAATTAACAAGCGTTTTTTTGGGAAAAATTTAAATCTTGTATTGGGTGATGAAGATAATAGAGGGTATTGAATCTTGATTCTTGACATCTAGAGAGAACCATACAGCCTAACACAATCCAATGGAATTGACCAAAAAAACCCAAATAGAGTCAACCCTACTATAGGAGGAAGGGCTTGCAGTAAGAACTTACCATTTTGCAAGAGCCGAGGGAAGGAATGTTGCCTCGCAAGAGCCGAGGCGAATGCCGAGGGCAAATGCCTTCAGGAAAATTGCTCAAGAAGAGCCGAGGGCTAACGCCGAGGCGACGTCGAGGGAAAATTGCTCTCCGCAAGAGCTGAGGCGAATGGCTGCTCGTTAAGAGCTGGAGGGCTGATGCGACGCGTGATATCGTACGTTATAGCTATCATGATCGATAATGCCTACAAAATCATTTTTTCTGTAGCGTGCATATAAGTTTCGTTTTTGTATTTAGCGTGCATATAAGTGTCGTTATACCGAAAGCGGAAAAGGCGTCACTATTGCAACGAAGGCCTCCAAACGTCGCAATTACGACACTTAGACATTGTGTCGCACTTGTAGTCGTCGCAATAGTGACGCGTTGGGCCATAGTGTCGCCAGTGCGACGTCTTCCTCCAAAAGTCGCAATGGAGACACTTTTCTAACTGTCGGTATTGAAACACCTTTCTATAAACGTCGGTATAGCGACGGTTTTGGGCAGGATGGAAAAAAATTGGGGAAATTTCTGACATTTGGTCAAAAGCGTCGGAACCAAGTGTCGGAATTTCCGCCAAATGTAGTAGTGACTCCATCAAGGGGTCTAGTTCTTCCATCATTATGGATGTCGCCAATGACACCTATCTCGTCAACACCTTTTGTTACATTTGTCCCAACTAGACCTACTGTCTACATGGCTGCATCGGCACCGGTTGTCACCACTCAGTCGTCAGGGGCTTCGCCTTCAATAGAGACTTCAATTTCCATGGAAACCCTCGACGACCTATCTTTTGAGGAGCATCAGCTGGCTACTCAGCACCAAAGCTCCCAGACTTACCAGTCCCCTCAGGATTCTGGTGAGCCTTATCTTTCTCATCATGATGTGGTTGGTAACCCCATTTATACACTTCCTTTTCATTATGATGAGTATGGAAAGCTTATCTATTTTCCTACTTAATAAGCTTATCAGTTCCTTTCTGATTTTATACCTACCTTGCCTGTGAAACCTTCTAACCAACAAGGACAACCCTTTTAGTGACAACCTTCGGTTCAACAAGGGTATGCTTACGACCCACAAGGAAAACCCTTTCAGGGACAACCTTCGGTTCAACAAGAGTACGTTTATGACCCACAAGGACAACCCTTTCAAGGACAACCTTTGGTCCAGCAAGGATTATTTTACGGTCTGTAAGGACAGTCGTACAATCCACAAGGCCAACCTTTACAAGTTCAGCCTGTGATCCAACCTGGGCAACCTCAAGGACATGCTGGGCAACCGATATATCAACTAGGGCCTTCATACGGTCCTGGGGGGTAGATTTATCCATCTCAAGGGAAACCTTTTGTACAACCGCAATAGCCATATCTTCCAATTGTTCCAAATGTTGCGCAGCCTGGGCCATCTTATGGTCCTGCTCCAGATCAACCTAGTCATCAAGTATAGCTTGGCCCATCACAGCTAGGGCCATATTATGGTACTTCTCTAGGTCAACCTAGTCATTAGGTACAACCTGGCCCATCGCAGCCATTAGGCCAACCTGCTCTGCAGGGGCAACCTGGTGGCCCCCATCAGTCAGGTCAACCTGCTCAGTAGGGACAACCTACACAGACATTTCACCCTGCTCAACCATCGCTTTAGTCTACACCAAAGTTGGGTCAACCTACGCGCTCAATTTATTCAGCTTAGCAGGGCATTACTTATCAGCAACCCGTTCGACCCTAAGGTGCCTATTACCTGCATGGTCAATATCGACTGATTTACAATGCACCTCAAGGTTCTACTTATTACCCTCAGCCGCCAGGCTATACTTACATTCCACAACAAAATCTTTATGCTGCTCAATCAGGACCTTCATATACTCAAAATCAGTATCCTGGTCCTCAACCTCTGTATCCTAGTCCTTAGCCACTGTATCAGCCAAACTATCCATCTTATTCCCCTTATGGTCCTAATCCTTTGGGATAGAACCAAAGGGGGCAGAGTTACACTCAACTAGGATGGAATGTGAGTATTGGTACTTATCAAGGACCTGATATGCCTTTCAATCCTCAATTACCCTTTCTCGCCACGTTGGAATTACCGGATGTGTCCAAATTAATGAATGATCCAATCCTTCACAATCCATATTGGCCTCCAATTCCAACCAAGGTTCCTGGTGATTGCCCCAAGTTTGAGGGAAAGGCTGGAGAAGACCCCCAAGCACATGTCATGACATACCATTTATGGTGTTCTTCGAATTCTTGGGTGGATAACTCTATTCAACTCCATCTTTTCTAGCGAACCCTCACTAGAGCTGCTGCTAAGTGGTACATCGAGCTGTCTCGCGGTATCTTTCAATATTTAAACTCTCTTGTTATGGAATTCCTTACTAATTTCCAGTTACCAATTCGTTATGAAGCTAGGATGCATCTCCTAACTTCCTTAAAACAGGATCGGGCTACCCATATCTCAGACCCCATTCCTAAATGGAAACGTCGTTGTCATCTGATCAAATTCGAAATTATTGATAAAATTCTTACCCATTGGTTCACCACCTCTTTCGTCAATCAGATTGCAAAAGATATAGCCATGGGGGCATGTGTTACCGAGGAATAGGCCATTTCTCGTGCCAATACCTTAATTTAGTGTACTCTCAATTGACCATTTTGTATGATATCTTGACTGATGCCCCGCGACCTAGGACTTCTAAAGCACTGGCCACCCCATCTATTGACAGCATTATTGGTTTCGTGTCTCAGACTTCACGTAAGTCTTCCAACACTCGGAAGAAAAAATCAAATTCTTCCAATGATTCTGCTTCTCAGCCTACCTCGGATTCTGGAAAAACTTCGGAGGTCAACACCGTTCAGGCCAATCTTGTGGACAATACATCCAAGGTGAAAAATAAGGGCAAAGGAAAGGCCAAATTCGATGCCCCAAAACCAGAGTCGTCTAAACCTTGTGCTGATGATGGTTCACAGCACAAGCCAAAGTATCCCTGTCTGATTTGTGATGAGGAACACTACACTAAGGATTGTCCTAGATGTACCGAAGTTAGTAAATTGCTCAAAGGAACTAAGGGAACTATGGCTGTCCTCAAAGAACCTTTTCCATCTCAGCAGACATAGATGGTCGAGCAACCTGTGCCATCTGCACCGTTTGGCTCTTAAGTGTTCATGGTGAATGGTTTTTCACCCGTTTCTATTTCTACTTGGTCGAAATGTTATACTAAATCACGTCAGGCAGCTGGGAAAGATATCACTGATGGTCCTTCTCCCCCACCTGGCTCTCGTCCGCTGGAGATTGAAAGGCTCAATACTAAACCCGTTGTACGACCACCTTATAAAGGTGTTCTCTGGAAATCTTCTTATAACCATAATGCCCGTGATGCTCAACATTACTGTATTGTTGAGGATTTAGCACATGCACCATCTATGATTTCCACATTGAAAGTGATTCAGAGTTGTCAATCTCAACGAAAAGCGTTATTATCTGCGATCAATGGAATTGATCCTGCTAATTCTAGCCTTCTCTCTTTCGATTTAGAGAATTTCGTCCCCCAACTTCTGCATCAGATTGCGCTTGTCATACAAGTCGGCATTAATGGTCTCAACATCCATAGAGCCATTGTGGACGAAGGTGCATCCACTTTTGTCATGTCATCTTCTTGCTGGAAGGCTATAGGCTCTCCAGCCCTAACTTCATCTCCCAATACCCTTGAGGCATTTGATGGAAGGGAATCAAAACTCTTGGGTGTTCTCTCCAGCTTACCGATCACGTTACAAGGAAAGACGGTCAATGTCAAAATAGAAGTAGTTGACGCTAAACTCAATTACAATATTCTACTTGGTCGTAGTTGGACTCACACTATGTTGTGCGTTCTGTTCACCCTCTTTCTTCTTCTAAAGTTTCCACATGAGGGAAAAGTCATTACTGTTGACCAGTTTCCATTCTTTACCTCGTCTTCTGAGAACAACATTCCATATGTGGATTAGATTCCTTCTCCCCTCGACAGCATAGGGCCAGGTCTTTTCAAAGACCCTGCCCTCATGGGTAGCTTTCCCCTTCCGCCACCAAATACCATTCAAGTTAATACGATCTCTTGGTCGGATGACCCATGGATCGTCCCTTTACCTGAAAAAGTTGATTCATTTGGGGATTCGATGCCGCTTAATCCAATTGAAATCAATTATTGTGAGCTTGTAGCTCCATCAGATTCTCCCCCTTCTGAAGATGCTCCTTCGAGCATGTCTCTCGATGTTTATTCTCAATCCCCCTGGCTCGGCAATGTAGATTCACCTGATCCTTTGAAAGAAGTGTTTCCATCCGATGAATCCATCATGGAAACCATGTATCTCGAGGACCTACCATGGAGCGAAGGGCATCATCGTTCCTCATTTATGCCTGGCCTCGGGGCAATGTCTAAATTTCTTGAGCGTTTTGTGTCTCAAGTTCCTTCTCCACCACTTCAAATGCCTATATTGACTCATTAAGTCTTCTCTGAAGGTAACTTGAGTAACATCACTCAAATGATGCCTATCGACATTTCCGTGAAACCGAGAATTGTCGGGAACATCCATGTTGGAGTCACTTGTTCTTCTGATGAAGTCCAAGTGTACACTAGCCTCTTTCGCAAATTCCGTGATGTTTTCGCCTGGTCTTATGAAGAGATGCTTAGAATAGATCCCAGTATTGTGGTGCATGAGATTCCCAGCTACCCCGGTGTGAAGCCTATTTTCCAGCGTCTTCGTCTAGTGCATCCTCGGAAAGATGCCGCCATAAAAGCTGAAGTTGAAAAACCTCTTAAAGTAGGTTTCATTTATCTGATTCCTCTGACAGAGTGGGTTTCTAACACTGTTCCTGTGGATAATAAATAGGGAAGAATTGGTGTCTGTGTTGAATATCGCGATATTAATCGAGCCTACCCTAAGGATAACTATCCCACCCCTTTCATCGATAAGATCATTGACGATTGTGCAGGGAGTGAGATTTGTTCCCTTATGGAGGGATTCTCTGGCTATAATCAGATCAATATTCTCCCGTCCGATCAACACAAGATCCTTTTTATCTATCCTTGGGGAAAATTCGCGTATAAGAAACTCCATTTCGGCTTGAAAAATGGTAGGGATACATTCCAGCATGCGATGTCTTATGCCTTTCACGTTATTCATCATATTGTTCAACCATACCTAGATGACCTTCTGGCTCATTCAGCTGTGTGAAAATATCATCCAGAGCATCTCCACCAAATCTTTCTTCACTCTAGATGCTACAACATTCGGCTCAATCCGCAGAAATGTGTCTTCTGCTTCGATTCTGATAGAATTTTAGGGTTTATCATCTCCAAATATGGAATTCGCCTTGATCCACTTAAGGTTGAGGCTATTGTTAATCTCCCCTCTCCATCCTCGTTACACCATCTCCAGAGTATCCAAGGGAAAGAAAATTTCTTACGACATTTTATCCTGAACTATGCAGAAGTAGCTAAGGGGTTCACACGACTTTTAAAATAGGACATCCGTTTTCATTGGGATGAGATTGCTCAACAATATTTTGATACACTTAAGACATTTCTTGTTAACGCTCCTCTATTACGTCCTCCAGATTATTATCGTGATTTCACCCTATATCTAGTTGCCGCCTTCAGTACGATCACCATGGTTTTGGTTCAAGATGATGATGACGGTAACGAGCATGTTATTTAATACTTGTCTCAAAACCTTCTCGACCCTGAAATGCGTTATGCACATGTTGAGAAGTTAGAGTTGGCTACGGTCCAGGCCGTCTAGCGTTACCGTCATTATATCCTTTTATGGACAGTAACCATGATTTCTGATTGTAACCCCATGACCTATATCCTATCTCGACAGTTTCTGGGGGTTAAGTACTCAAAGTGGATCATTATCCTCCAAGAGTTTGATTTGGAATTCACTACCACCAAATCAAAGAAATCACTCATTTTCGTTGATCTAATTTGTTCTCTCCCCGCCAACTCTGCCCCTTCTTATTCTGAGGATCATATTCCAGACAAAAATCTTTTCTTGATTAGCACACTCGATTCATGGTACAGTGATATCATCGTGTACCTCCAGACTTCTAATTTTAGGTCTGAGTTGATGAAATATTCCCAACGCCGTATTTGGCATCAGTCACAACCGTATCGTATTATCAGAGATAGCCTTTATCATGTTGGAATTTATTCCGTGCTCCGCCGATGTCTGGCCCTCAAGGAAGCTGAGAGTTTTAAATGACTGCCACAGTGGTGCCTGTGGTGGTCACATGTCCGGTTATGCCATCACACAGAAGATCCTTCGTGTTTGCTATTTCTGGCCGTCCATTTTTAAATACTGCATTGTAACAGTATGCAAATGCCATGCGTGCTAGATATATCAATGCAATATGCATGCGCCACATGTTCCCTTACACCCTGTCATTACCGTTGGTCCTTTTTCCAAATGGGGCATCGATTTTATGATGTGTAACCCTCGCTCGGTTGGGGGGCATGCCTATATCATCATAGCAATCGATTATTTTACCAAATGGACCAAAGTGATGCCTACACTGGCTGCGGACGGTAAGACATCAGCGCAATTCATATTCAATCATGTTATTGCTCGGTTTGGTGTCCCACAAGCCATCATTACTGATCATTGTTCACATTTTCAAGACTATATGATGGCAGAGCCAACGTCTGAGTTGGGTCTGCGTCACGACATCTCAACAATGTATTACCCTCAAGCTAACGACCAGGTTGAAGCCGTAAATAAATTTCTCATTACGATGCTTCAACGAACAATTCGGATCCATAAATCAAATTGGCATCTCATGTTTTTTTCATCTCTATGGGCTTATCGAACATCGATTAAGAGTGCAACCGGATTCACCCCATTTCAGTTAGTGTACGGTCTAGAAGCTACTCTTCTGATTGAGTGTGAAATTCCTTCACTCAAATTAGCTATAGAATTATTGCCTAATACTTCACCTGAGCAAGAGCGTCTCCTCTATTTAGAGATATTGGACGAAACTTGTCACTTAGTGGCTTTGGTCATCGAAGCACAAAAGAAGTTAGTCAAAGCTCACTTTGACCAAACAGTTTCCCCTCGTTCTTTTATCGAGGGCGACCTCGTTCTCCTGCATGACCAAGCTCATGATAAGCTGGGGGCAGGTAAATTCCAACCCATGTGGCATGGGCCCTACATCATCAAATGTGTGTTACAAAATGGGGCTTATGGGTTTATCGATTATGAAGGTTATCCCTTAGCATAGCCTAGAAATGGGTTGTATCTAAAAAAATATTATGCTTTAGTCATTCATGCATGATATGTGTACATAGGTGAATTTTTTTTTCATTTTTGTGCATATTTAGGTTTGATGTGCTTTGTAAGATTTTTTCTGATTATTGGGTCTTGCTGGTTCTGCAGATGTCTATTAGTCAGTCTCACGAATGGTGCTTCCTGCAGTACCAAGAGCTTGTCTTCAGCAGCCTGGGTAATTTATAATCCTACTAGTGAGTTGATTAACCTACAAGGTATTTGTCTAGGACAAACAAAAAAATATGTCGATGGATATAATGTTGTTGTGGAACTATTAAACGAGGCAGTTAACCTCGACATATGCACATTGCTTGTAAATCTAGATTCACAGCTTGTTTTTCTTCAACTTAATGGTTGTTATTCGGTTTGAAACCCATGAATTTTGAGATTTTATTTACGTATTCACTTTCTTGAAAGACATTTTTATTTCATCACATATCAACATAGACCAAGACGGATGAATAAATTAACTGATGCATTGGCTAACGTTGTATTAGATATACATTTGTGCAACTTATAAAACATCATCATATGTAAATAGAATCATGTAGAAAATAGATGTATATATATATATATATATATATATATATATATATATATATATATATATATATATATATATATATATATCTATTTTTT
Source organism: Pinus albicaulis (assembly GCA_034641835.2). NCBI lineage: Eukaryota > Viridiplantae > Streptophyta > Pinopsida > Pinales > Pinaceae > Pinus > Pinus albicaulis. The sequence goes on along the minus strand of CM076580.1, from coordinate 947,004,791 downwards.
GCAGCGTGTGCATCATAAAAGCCCAAAAAATATATATGTATGTTTCAGTTACATCTCGAGACAACATGTCTCTCAAAAATATGTGGAAATGAAAGACTAGGTGCTTAATCAGTGTGATGCTCATGATAGCTAATCACCGCCAGTACCAACTGCCTCAGAAAGCGATGGATACAATTCCAAACCCCTATAGTATGTCTCTGATAAGCCCAAGGAACATCATCGAGGCTAGCATAGTTCGAGATCCCATGGGCGATCCCCTCCAGATTTTGTACTATCTCCTCCTCATCGCCCTCACCATGAGGATCGAAATCGCGAGGAGTTTGCCTCGCTATCGGCGACATACCTGCAACCCTCTCTAGGCCAAAATATTCATACATATAATATTAACTGTCAGAAATGCATATGTACCAAAAATCATAAACTCATGAAAATAAAAAATGAGTCTCACCTAGCTCTTCATCCCAATCCTCTCCCTCTGGGAGCGGGAGGTCTAGATCATCGATGAAGTTTGTGCCAGATTAAGGCTAGTCCTCCACGACAATCAGTTTTCATCGGAGCCAATCAAAAAATTCTAGCCTCCAGGACATCTGTTGGCCACCCCTTGCTCTAGAAATCAGCGTAGCACATCAGGCCATCTTTGGTTCTCTGGGTGGTGGCATCGGGACAATGACCTCTTGACACTGGAATATCAGTAGTCATTCCAAGAAGAACGATACCAAAATGGATCCATACCCAAACTAATTTAGTTTGGTCTTCTTGCACTTGGTTAGTTGCCACTTGATTTTAATGGTCACGGCCTCTACCGAGTTGTAGAGATTCGGGGTCAGGCAGTCTACATCAAGAAGCAATTGTGTCTTTGTGGCCTCATGCGGTGCTTGCGATCTTGCAGCCTGCGTGATAGTGTGCAGCACTACTTTTAGTGCCAAATCTAGGATGGTTTGGATGTCAACCTTCCCGCTCCCTGTTCCTTTGCGTGCCCCTCAGCACACTCTGTCGATCACCATCCCCATACTCTACCTAGAGGGACGGGTACCAGTCAGCATAGAGATTGCACCCCTCTACGACAATCTTGCGATAAAATACACATCAGAGACTTCGAGTTCAAGTTCCTGATCTTGAAGAACAAATTTTTCTTGATCTTCGTCCAAAATTCTTATCAAATATTGAAGCAATTCCAGCTGAGCCCAGAGGAACGATGTGAGGAAGAATTTCTTTAGCCCACAATCTCTGAGAGCATTTATGCATCATCATTCTCCATGGCGAGTTCATCTTCCTCACTGTGTTCTCTCTCTTTCCACTCAATCACCATTCTTTCTACTTGGTACTTGCACATTGTTCATATGAGTATTGTTAGTCTACTTAGGCATCAAAATTTGCAAGAAATTGACTTCATTTTTCTTAAATTTATGCTAATTTTTGGGTTGTACGGTTGGCGCGCCCTTGTTGGCAATATGATGCTGAGTGTTGTCCTTGATGGCAACCCACTTGATGAAGATGATGGAAACCTACTTGATGAAGTTGTCCCTGATGGAATATGTCTTGATGAACTTGTTAAATAATGTAAATCTGATGTATATACAATGAGTAATAAGGCGGTAATGATGGAAGGAATGTCGTGTGATGTGCCAGAACAGATGAAAAGAGATAACTAAGGCATACGCATTTGTCTAGACAAGTATGTATGCACGCGAGGCATTAATGCTGTGTTGCGTATGGGAAAAAGCGCTCTAAATATGTAAAACCAGGGGTAACCACCATGGTATTGGCCCATTGTATTGAGTAATGATTCGTATATGTGACCCCGTCCAGGAATACCATCGAAAGTAATGTGGTTTTGGCTCATGGTATTGATAAAGGGTAAACCAATATAAGGAGAAGAAATTCATTGTGCAAATGGGTGCAAGAAGTCTGAGCTTGAATGAATACTTCTCTCTGAAGCATATCTGAATGGAAAGGGTTACAGTTGAATGAAAGATCTGAATGTATGATGCACCAATGAAGAAATGATGAAGAAGGGAATCTAGATCTGGAATGTATTTGTATCCGCTAGATCTATTTATGGAATGATTAGATCTGAGATGAGGCGAACATTTGTCTGAAGTAAAGGGTAAAATTTGAGTGATGTATCTGTTCTGAAGAATTGCAATGACCTAAATGTCTAAAGAAATATACGCTAGTTCTCCACAGAGTAAGCACGTATATACGTGGGTTTGCTGAAGATAAAGTGCGTATGGGCAGTAAAATTAGTTCTGTAATATGTACAGAAGTATACGTGGGTTTGTATGGTCGAAGGCGCGTATATACACAGGATCAGTGAAAGGAAAGTGCGTATGAAGATTAGGGTTTGCTGAATTATGAAGTATCAAATGTCTGATCTGTTCTGCTGTGTTACTGCTATCTGTTGATGATGTATGATTGAGCTCAAATGTATGGAGTGGGTCCAGTCTGAAAATATGATGAAACGTGGCCTGCAAGTTGTGTTCTAAAGGAAGCTTTGGATCCAGTGTGAAAATTGATGAAACATGGTCCATGGTGGTGCTGAGGGTTGTAGCCTTCAGTCAGGGGGTTGTAGCTCCCTTCCAGGTGAGGCTGGTAAACGAGAGCAGGGGGTCGTAGCTCCCTTCCAGGAGAGGCTGGTAAACGAGAGCAGGGGGTCGTAGCTCCCTTCCAGGAGAGGCTGGTAAACGAGCGCAGGTGGGTGCCTGAGTACTGGTATGTGTCTGCGCCAGTACATAGTTGTAAGATGTTTTCTTTATAATAAAATATTGAAGGCTGAGACAACGGCAGCGGTGGTTTTCTCCCGACTTGGGTTTCCACCTAAAATCCTGGTGTTCATGTGTGATGCTTATGTGTGATGATTTACTCTGTTATTACTACACATGTCTGTTGCTATATAAACATCTGATGAATGAATAAATGCAAGGATCTAAGTAATGAATTAATTGCATATTAATATCTCTGCATATACGCGAGTTTTGTGAAGGGTATCCGCGTATATACGTGAGTTTGATCAAGTAAAGTAGCGTATGGGTTTTAGAGCATGAAAAAGTAAAAATATTTGAGTATGCCCTAAATACTGATTCACCCCCCCCCCCTCTCAGTATTTTTCCCAACAATTGGTATCATAGTAGGTCCTTTTGTAGAAGCTTGATCGCTTGAAGGAGATCCGTCGCAATGGGAAGTCATGAAGGAATAATGTCTATAAGGCCACCTCTATTCAATGGATCTAATCTGTTATTCTGGAAGATACGAACAAAAGCATATCTGCAAAGTCTTGGTGCAGAAGTATGGGCAATCGTGGAAGAAGGTTATCAGTATCCGGCAAGTATTCCTACTGATGCAGCAGAAAAGAAGAAATATGAAGTCAATGCCAAAGCAGTCAATGTTTTGTTAGGAAGCATGTCTGAACCAGAATTTTCCAAAGTGATGCAGCTAAATTCAACAAAAGAAATATGGGACAAAATCATTCTGAGCTATGAAGGAGATACAAAGGTAAAAAGTGCAAAACTCCAAACTCTCAGAATTGAATATGAAAATTTAAGGATGCATAGTGATGAGAGTATTGCCAGTTTCATTTTACGTCTAGATGATATTGTAAATCGTATGAGAAGTTTGGGTGAAACCATAATTGATACTACTCTGGTGGAAAAAGTCTTAAGATCTTTGACTTCAATATTTGAATCTAAAGTATCGGCTATTGAAGAAAGTCAAGATCTGCAAACTCTTAATATTGTTAAATTACATGGTATCCTGACTGCTTATGAAATGAGACAAGGAGGTCCCTCTCAAATCAAAGAAGCTGCCTTTAAGGCGTGTGCAAAAGGAAAAGAAAAGGAAGTTGTCAAGGAATCAAGTTATATTTCAGAAGAAGAAGAAGCAAACTTTGTGAGAAGACTCCAACCAGGTACTGGAAGATTCAGAGGTAAGCTTCCCTTCAAATGTTTTGATTGTGGAAGAGTGGGTCATTATGCTGCTAAATGTCCTTATAAACAATTTGAAAAGGGGAAGAGTTATTATGCAAATGAAGATAATAATGAAATGTCAAGTGAAGATGAAGAAGATTCTGACCAAGATCTACTAGTGCTCATGGCAAGGAAGCAAAAGAAGAAGGCTACTAAAAAGGAGATTACTCAGAAAACATGTGCAGCAGAAAATGAAGAAGATAAAATAGGTATTGAATGTTGTTCTTGTGATTCACTTTCTTGTGCAAGCAATGGTAAAGATAGTGAAATTAATGTTATGGATCTAGAAGAATCTCTCAAGATTAAAGATGAAGATCAACAAAGATCATTTAAAGAAAGAGACGGTATCTACAATGAGATGATCTCTCAACTGAAAGGACAGATAGAAATTCTAAATGAACAGGTAGACAAGTATCAAAAGTTGTACAATTATGGAAGCAACCGAAATAAAAGACTTGAAGTAGAAATCAATGATCTAAATGAAGATCTGGAAAAATCAAATAAGAAGAATGAAGGACTTGAAGCAGAAATCATCTCTTTGAGAATAGATCTTGAAGCATCAAATAAGAAGAATAAAGAACCTCTATAATCATTTGAAAAGGAAGGACTTGAAGCAGAAATCATCTCGCTCAAAGAAGATCTAGAAAAATCAAATAAGAAGAATGAAGAACTTTTACAAATATTTGAAGAGCAAGAAAATGGGTTGAAAGAAGAGATCTTAAATTTGAATGATCAAGTAGAAGAAGGAAAAAGGGTTGAAGAAAGCATGATGAAGAAATGCCAAAAAATGGAGGTTGAGGTAAACATTCTCAAAGGTAAATTAGAAGAAAAGGATAAACTCTTGAGGTTTCAAGATATTACTAAGATTCTAGACAATATTCTTAGTAGTCAAAGGTCTCCTTCTGTTAAACTTGGTCTTGGTTTTCATGAAACTGTTAAAGGAGAATCTAGTTCACAAGGAAGTGCTAAAGATTCAAAGGATATCAATGCAAAGCCTGAAGTGTTGAAAGAAGCAAAAGGTCAACCAACAATCATAAATACTCAAAGGAAATCATTCACTAATGTTGAATGCTTTAAATGTCATAATTATGGGCATGTTGCAGCAAATTGCAGAAGCAGATCATTTCAGTCACAATCAAATAGATTCTATTCAGAAAGGTACTCTAGTTGCTTCAAGGGATATTGTTTTTTGTGCAACAAGTATGGTCATAAAGCAGCTGATTGCAATAGAAGGAAGAATAGAAAAACACACTATGATCCTTATGCTTACTTCTCTGGTCATATAAGATGTTATTCTTGTAACAAGTATGGACATGTGGAAAAATAATTCAGGATGAACAGATCTGAGAAATTGGTTAATTTTCAGCACACAATTTGAAATTTCAAGCAAAGCTGGAATAGGAAGGAGGACCGGTCAGAAACGTAGGGAATATTGACCCTACTGCAGTCATCAGCTTCTGAAGCTTACTTCTCTTAATGAATAAAAAAGTGATGTGAGATACATTATGGAGCTTAGTAATGTATCGTCATAGGGGAAGCGATGTATGATGATTCTCATGGTTGATTTGGCAAATCTGGTTATGATTATTGCTGACAGAGCATCTGATATGTAGAAGACAGGTACAGGTGGTACAAACTCAGGGGGAGATAAAGGAATGTGAAATTTTCTATGTTTCACTTTCCATACGCGGGTTATGTGAACAAAATCCGCGTATACATGCGAGTTCCAACAAACACAGTCACGTATCCATTGATGATAAGAGAATTGGGATGACAGCTGAAGATCAGGAGCAGAGGTTCAGGGGAAGCATCAATCTGACTGCTAATGATTGTACTTTTAGCATTATTTTGGTTATACTCATGCTAATGAAATGATACATGGTTTCTTATGTTGAAGATTATGGATGAGCCCAGATTTCTTATTTGATGAAGAATATCTTTTGGATATGATGGAAGTCTTATGATTCGGAGATCCTGATAGATCATGCAGAGATTGTTGCTGATGACTTGCTGTTAAAAGTATTCAGATTGCACAAGCTAAGGAGGAGCCTTGGACATATGGAAATGATGTTTGGATGCACATTTTCAGGGGGAGCACTAGTCTTGCTGAGTATAATGCATTGTTGGCATTATGATGATTCTGAAATATGATCTCTCTCTTGAGGTCTTTCTGGTATTGGTCATAAAAAGTCATACTTGTAATTTGATAAAAAAGTCTTGTTGAGACCCATGATGTAAAATTGTAATATTCAGTCATGTAAGGACTTGTCAAAATTTGTAAACCCACTTGGTTGGGTAGCTGAGTCAAATTTGTAAACCCACTTGGTTGGGTAGTTGAGTTGAGATGTGTAAACCAACTTGGTTGGGTAGCTGAGTCAAATTTGTAAACCCACTTGGTTGGGTAGTTGAGTTGAGATGTGTAAACCCACTTGGTTGGGTATTTGAGTCTCATATGTAAATCCACTTGGATGGATCTTTGATGTAAGTATAAGTCATTGGTGATAGGAAGGTCATAGAGTCATGTACTTCATTGAAAAATATGTTTGTAGGTTCAGCATGAACTCAGAGGGAGCATGGTCACTTCAGTGTACATCAAATCTGCAGAACGCTTCCTTCTACAAAAGGAGAAAAAACCTTGTGTTGGTTTTGGTCTACCCTTTGCCCTTGATGTCAAAGGGGGAGAGTGACATGGTGTTTCAATAAAGAGAAAGAATGGTGTCAAGAGTGACATGGTGTCATTGTATTCTTAATGTATCTATCTGTTGTGGTGATCAAACACCATGTTGCCATCAAGTCCAAAGGGGGAGATTGTTGGCAATATGATGCTGAGTGTTGTCCTTGATGGCAACCCACTTGATGAAGATGATGGAAACCTACTTGATGAAGTTGTCCCTGATGGAATATGTCTTGATGAACTTGTTAAGTGTTGTAAATCTGATGTATATACAATGAGTACAGAAGGTAATGATGGAAGGAATGTCAGTATGTGCTAGAACATGATGAAAAGAGTATGTCTCAAGGAATACGCGGATTTGTCTAGACAAAGTAGCATATGCACGCGGGAAATAACATGCCAAGTCGCGTATGGGAAAAAGCGCTCTAAATATGTAAAACCAGGGGTAACCACCATGGTATTGACCCATTGTATTGAGTAATGATTCGTCTATGTGACCCTGTCTAGGAATACCATCGAAAGTAATGTGGTTTTGGCTCATGGTATTGATAAAGGGTAAACCTATATAAGGAGAAGAAATTCATTGTGCAAATGTGTGTAGGAAGTCTGATCTTGAATGAATACTTCTCTCTGAAGCATATCTGAATGGAAAGGGTTACAGTTGAATGAAAGATCTGAATGTATGATGCACCAATGAAGAAATGATGAAGAAGGGAATCTAGATCTGGAATGTATTTGTATCCGCTAGATCTATTTATGGAATGATTAGATCTGAGATGAGGCGAACATTTGTCTGAAGTAAAGGGTAAAATTTGAGTGATGTATCTGTTCTGAAGAATTGCAATGACCTAAATGTCTAAAGAAATATACGCTAGTTCTCCACAGAGTAAGCACGTATATACGTGGGTTTGCTGAAGATAAAGTGCGTATGGGCAGTAAAATTAGTTCTGTAATATGTACAGAAGTATACGTGGGTTTGTATGGTCGAAGGCGCGTATATACACAGGATCAGTGAAAGGAAAGTGCGTATGAAGATTAGGGTTTGCTGAATTATGAAGTATCAAATGTCTGATCTGTTCTGCTGTGTTACTGCTATCTGTTGATGATGTATGATTGAGCTCAAATGTATGGAGTGGGTCCAGTCTGAAAATATGATGAAACGTGGCCTGCAAGTTGTGTTCTAAAGGAAGCTTTGGATCCAGTGTGAAAATTGATGAAACATGGTCCATGGTGGTGCTGAGGGTTGTAGCCTTCAGTCAGGGGGTTGTAGCTCCCTTCCTGGTGAGGCTGGTAAACGAGAGCAGGGGGTCGTAGCTCCCTTCCAAGTGAGGCTGGTAAACGAGAGCAGGGGGTCGTAGCTCCCTTCCAGGAGAGGCTGGTAAACGAGAGTAGGGGGTCGTAGCTCCCTTCCAGGAGAGGCTGGTAAACGAGAGCAGGTGGGTGCCTGCGTGCTAGTATGAGTCTGCACCAGTACATGGCTGTAAGATGTTTTCTCTATAATAAAATATTGAAGGATGAGACAACGACAGCGGTGGTTTTCTCTCGACTTGGGTTTCCACCTAAAATCCTGGTGTTCATGTGTGATGCTTATGTGTGATGATTTACTCTTTTATTACTACACATGTCTGTTGCTATATAAACATCTGATGAATGAATAAATGCAAGGATCTAAGTAATGAATTAATTGCATATTAATATCTCTTCATATACATGATTTTTGTGAAGGGTATCTACGTATATACGCGAGTTTGATCAAGTAAAGTAGCGTATGGGTTTTAGAGCATGAAAAAGTAAAAAGATTTGAGTATGCCCTAAATACTGATTCACCCCCCCCCCCTCTCAGTATTTTTCCCAACAGTCCTCTGTGTAAAAAAGGGGGGATTGACATGGGTCCGTGCCCGAAACCCACGCCAACGTCGATGCCTTAGTTTTGACAAATCCTCCCCTAAAGGGATCAAAATGAAAAATATAGGTAATGAAATTTAGCTTAAAATATGGAAAATGGTTTCGGCTCTTACCTGAGACTGACGGAATCAAAATTGGTTCACTGGATCACTTGCAATCGTCGCCACAAGATCGCAAGGCAAATGGGTAATGTTGCTCCACAAAGAGGTAAGAGTCAAAAGTAAATAATTTTTACCACTTATGGAATTTTATAATTTTTAAAATATTAAATTAGGTTTTAAAACAAATTTTTCGATTATTTCATCATATTATTTTCGAGGAATAGGTTTTACAAACGTATTTTTGTGTAGGGATAGGATTTCACATGGTTATGGCGAAGAAACGAGTTGTATTTTAAACATGAAAAGATGTCGAGTTCACCCTTTGTCAGACTTGTTAAAAACTAATGACATCGGACTCCGTCGTCATGACGTTACTCGAGTTCCTGCTTCCTAGGGCTCGTAAAATGTATTAGGTTGGATTTTTTCGAAGGACAAACTTACATCGCAAGCATATGCTATCCCCTTCAAGATTGTTTTTAAAAATAATTAGGGTACTTCCTAAAAATGGTGTGGGAAAATGGAACCAGACTTTAGTCGAAAGTATATCACTCTTGAACATGGCACTTGTCTGCATTCATATTAGGTTGGGGACATCTCACTTCGTCGTTTCTTTGCTTCCATGGGTTTGGATAATTACCTTTGACCACTCTTCTACTCTTTTCCACGTCACCATGACCTTAGATCCCTTGATGTCAAATACTTCCAAATCCAGTGTCGTGCCGCTGATATGTTCAAGAGAAGTTTTGCCTCTGAAATTTTCAACCTCCCTTTGATTCTCCGTTGGTCTTAATTTGCGAATCATGATGTTCCTCTGTCTCGTGTCGATGATGTGGGAAACATCATGGCCCTCCTTCGACCAGGTCACTTCCTGTCAACTTCAGCTCATTTTCTAGGAAGCTGATCCAGAGACTCCCTTCAGGTACCCTGGAGCCTGCATGCCTTAGTGGTAGGTTCTTTGCATCCGTCGCAAGGTTTACATCATTGGCCTTCGATCGGATGATTCTCCAGGTGTTCGACTCTAGATCACTGTTCACATTTCGTGCATTGTACCTATTGTACCTTAAGAACCATTGTCATTACTGGTGGTTTCTCTCACGTCTGTTAACAACTCTCATTATTGGCTTATAATCAGAAAATGTTCCTGCATGTTTGAATTAAACTCATCTATTCGCATGCTAGAACTTGTACTTTTTTCGGGTCGGGGTGGAGCGCAAGACCCTGGGTTTTGTCTCATGAAATCCAAGTTGCGGGTTCTTGGTGAATTACTATGACTTACTACATGAATCTTCTGATTGGATGGTTGCGACCATACCTGAGTCTATTTTTTTATCCTTATTGATGGATGGTTGTGTCCATACCTCGGATCTCACTTTCATGTACTCTATTATGGATGGTTGTGCCCATGCCACATAAAATGTATCAGAGATATCAGTTGTATTTTTACTTGCAGGTTTTTCGACAGCAGTTTTTGGGTTGAATGTGTTCTCATAAAGCATTTCATCCCTCCCTCTCTCTCAGACCTCATGCTTTAGGGGGTATCTGTTACACAAAATTTTGTCACCATCCCTGCAATCCCTCATCCCGCATATTGGAGGATCATTCCCTTGACTTGTGAACAGTGTAACACTCTGCAAACACCTTCTTTGCATCCTTCTACATAAGTACATCATTTCTCCTTTTGGGCATTTCCTTTAAAAAGCACACAAAACCTATGTTTTGGCCTTGGCGTGGATAACCAATTCATCCCTCGTGCCGATGTGGAATATTTTCACTAGAGCCCGTGCCACCTAGCACTCTGTCTCATTGTAGTGCTCACGCTAGCTGTTTTAGGAATGTTTTTTTAACAAATAGAGGTGGAAGTTTCCTTCTAACTACCTCAGGGATGAGTCACGGAAAGTGGTTAAGTTGATGAGCCACAAATCTCTCTCTTTATGTAGTGGTTTTTACCTCCCATGGAACACTCCTTGAAGATAGGACTGCCTTCCATGATTGTAGGGATCCTAACCTCTCCCTCTCCCTCTAAATAAACAAGCTTTCTCCCTTTATAAAAGCTAGTTGAACAGATAGCCAAGGAGTTGCACTTGGAGAAGAATACTATAGCTGTGTAATTGTTATTGAGAAGGTAGAACCAAGGAGAATTCCATAGAGAGAGTCCCATCCAAATTCCCGACGAGCCTTTGTGAGACATGCTCTTCTTGAACCCTAGTGGAGGAGATCGCAATGTCGAAGCTTGGTTTTACTCTTCCTTCCATTTATTAATATACTCGACTATGGTGTTGGTTCCATCATTGTGTTATGTTGTTATGTAATGCAATTTATTTAGTCCTCTTCGATTAATGGTAGTTACGAATGTGAATTAGTATGTTGTATATTGTCATTGTTTCTTGTGTGTGTGTAAGTGTCCAAGCATGAAAGCGAGCGGATCGTGATCTGTCAAACCAGGAGAAAGGAGCGAGCCACTTTTTTCGATGAAAACAATAGCATAGGATCTCTGGTAAGTCATCTATTAAATCCCCGTCCATTCGTTAACTAGGAATCAATATAATAGTGTGTCTTGTTTGTGGCTAGACCCACTCTAGGGCTAGTGGGATTGCCTCTCTCTGCAGAGGGGATTTACCTCACCAACACTAAGTCATGAATGATCCCAAGTTTTGGCATGAAACAAAAAAATTATAATAAGTTCCGTGGTGAGCATTTTGTGGAATTTGTAAATTCATATCTAAACCACAATATCCATGTTTTTGTGTTAACATTTCGAGTCCACAACAAGAATCATCGTTAGGAAAAATACCTAGAGAAGAGAATCGTTTGAAGGATAAATAAGAAATAGAGAGGGGAGAAAAGAAAGGCAGAGGAGTTGAGAAATTCAAAAATAAATCCCTTGATTCTTTCCCACTAAAACCAAAATTTTGGGTTAGAATTGTAGACGACACCAGTGTTAATTGGCCCCATGGGGATAAGGAGTTAAGAAAATTTCTGGACCACCTTAATAGTCTATCTAAAGCCATACATGATTCATGATGGAAGAAGATAATAACAAAAAAATCCCATTATTAGAAATTCTCCTTCTTAAAAATAAAGATGGGTCTCTTGGACAAATTTTTTTTAGAAAGAAAGCACACACCGACAACTATCTCCATGCTGACTCACATCATCACCCAACACAAAATATGGGTGTTCTCAAGACCCTCTTCACAACAAATCTAAGAATATATGGTGATAATCACGTTGAGGAAGAAATGTAATACCTAAGAAAGGTATTTTATAACATTTGATATAAGAATAAATAAATCATTAAATCCATCAACACAACTCAAACTTGGAAGGAAGTTAGACCCCCAGCAAAATCCTTCCCAATCCCCTAGAAATTAAACCTATCTTCCATACATTCAAGGTGTCACAGATAAAATTTCCAAGGTACTCAAAAGGAAAGGAATAGAAACCTCCTTTAAACCCTTGACCACCACAAAACAGAATATGAGATATGTTAAAGAATCTCCTGACCGCCTCCAGCAAAAGGGTGTTTACAAGATCACATGCTCAGGTGGTAAATTATGCATAGGGGAGATAGGAAGATCCTTCAATATTGGGCTAAAAGAACATAGTACCGATATTAGAATTGGTAGAACATGATCCTCAGCTTTGGTAGAACACACTACAAAGACATGCCACCATATGTGCCTTGAAGACACCAAGATTATCGCTAATGAAAAACACTTAGTCAAGCGAAAAGTTCGAGAGGCCCTAGAAATTATTAAGCATCCGAAAAATATTAACAGGGATGGGGGTTTGGAGATTAGAAAAAATTGGATTCCTTTACTCCCTCAGGTCTGACTTGACTCTTTCCCTATCGACTAAAGTAGGTACTATTCTCTCCTCTCCCCTTTCTCTTTCCCTATTTCCCTTGTATCCTCCTCTCACGCTTGCTATTTCATGATTTCCTTTTCCTCTCCTCTCACCCATTCTTCTTCCACAATCTTGTTAATAATTAAAAATAAAAATAGAAATAAATTAAAATTAATAATCTATTATAATATTAAGGTTAATAGTTCATGATAAATAACTATCAATATTAATCTTATATGTTATTAATACCAACATATTCCTAATTTTCCCTATCCTCCCATTAATAACTATTTCAATAATTAATTAAATTATTAATCACCTAATCATAAGGTCATTATTTCAATAATTAGTTACATTATTAACAATAATATTAATCTTGATTATTACTAATAATAGAAAAACTAATTATTATAATATCTTATAAACTCGCTCACCCTTCCTTTGTCCCTTTTAATCCTAAATATTTTTCATATAATAGCCTCATTTTAGTAATTTTATATTTTATTACTAACAATATAAATAACACTTATAATAACTTCAAAAATCCATTAAGTTCCCTTATTAAATTAAAATTAAAATTATAATAAAAATAAAATTGAAATAAACTTTATGATTTTTTTTTTTTTAAATCATTATTATCCTTCCTTAAATTTTGTATTTTCATTGTCAGCTCCTCCACCTTTGTTTTCTCCCCTCTCTATTTCATATTTATTTATCCTTCAAACCCTGCTCTTCTCCATGGATTTGTCGTGATGATGAGTCTTGTTGTAGAGTCGAAACATTGACACAAAAACATGGATATTGTGGTTTATGATCTGAATTTACAAATTGCACAAAATTTCAGACAATATTTGGTCGATAATATTTTATGCATTCACAAAATTATATATTAAAAATTCACTTTATTAAATGTTGATTCCAACTAGCATTACAAATAGGGAGGTAACATGCTGACAATTTCAAATAAGCAAGAATCTTTTGTATATTATTTTCAATTTAGATGATCATTTTTCCCTATGATAGACACATTGTTAAATAGATAGTAAACATTTTGGGTTGGTATATGCAGGTGCATCAATATTCTGACCTACGCTTGTATTGGGGACTAACATTCGTGTTCAAGATGTTAATCAAGAAGTTCAATGTTCTCCTAGGAATTATAGATATGATCCTTCATATCTTGAGAGAAAATACATGTGGATTTTAAAGCACGTCATAATTTTTTATGCTTTTATTTTTTATTTTTCTCAACTTATTAACAGGTTCTACCTACTATATATTCTTTGGATGGATGTCTTATATTTTGTGTTGACTAGATTTAGTTGACAACCCTTACAGAAAATAAAAGTAGAGGGAGATTATCTGAAAATTGATCTAATGTACTTCTTGGATTGATGAAGACCTTTATTGGAAAATGGTTATATAACCCCTTGAATTTCTTGATATTTTTTATATAACTTTGATGGATGTTGTTGTTCATCTTAAACCTTTGTGGGAGAAGCACATATGCGTAGGCGAACTGCAATCCTCTCAAGTTTCATGTGTCAAGTCTCTATCTCATTTTCAGCTTATGGTTTCATTTGCATGGTGCTTTCAAATTGCTTGCCCCATAAAATGGTATAAATTTTTTTATTTTTATCTAGATAATTGCTTTTGTGTTTAGGAAAGAATATTCAATCTCAAATATACAATTAACATGCGAGATTTGAATCCCTCATATAGGCTTTCATGACCAGTGATTTTTTTTCTATGCTATCTAATCTGTTTAGCCATTTTGTTCAATTCCCCTTTCTGGTAGAAGCTAATCCTGGGTTGTGTTGGAATTGAAATACAGATATTGAGAAAATTATTTCAGTGAAAGGGATGATTATATGTTGCATCTAAATAATTCCAAAAATCAAAGAGGAATTTTTTATATGCCTTGTTTGTGGCTATTATCCACCACCAGTTCCTGTTGATAGACGTATTCATCTGCTCGTGTGAAACTATAATTTTGTTCTGTAGTTATATATTTTGAGTGTAACTTGTGTTTCTTCATTATTTTATAGTTTCTTGCATAGAATAGAGTTTATATTGAAGGGAAAATAATACAATTTTAGAGTCTGCATCAATGTTCATGATTTATTCATGCCATTGGAAGTAGTTATCAACCTCTCTTAGTGAATATTTATCATTGTCTATGAACATGGTTGTGTCTCAAAAGAGGTTCAAAATTGTATTTGGAAACTCATGTTTTTACTCATAACCTGACTACCAGGTCGAATTGATGAACCTACCCGATGTGGAAGGCCAAAATTTGCTGCTATGAACTTCATGAATTTGGCTCATAATATATGTAGGTAATTGTCAATATAGTTGAGTTAAATAGTACTCTAATTGTTGAATTTGCATTATTACAAAGTTCTTCTTCTCATTTATTATGGGGTCAGTTTTTCTGACAAACAAATCATAAGGCTGCAATAAATCCCTAATCCCATTCTAAAGAGAGAAACCCCACATACAGTCAGCTTTTTAATTCATAACAAGCTAGTGGATTTTTCCAAACCTGGCGATAGAGTTGAGGTAGAGAGTGATTTCTGGAAATTGTTTTTTGTAGAAAAAATATTGTTGTGAAAGGAGCTATTATCATGACTTATGAATATTTTGCAAGTGACCGGAATCTTCACGGCCATGATTGTTCGAGTAGGACCAGCTCATACCACAATAAAATCCCCTTTTAAGGTATAATCATGTCCCAAAGTTGCTTTGCATGTGCTTGGATATTTTTTCTTCTTCCTATAAATTATAAATGACAGTTATAAATGTTGTGTGTTTGCAGAATTACATCAAATACCTTCACTTAAAGAAGGGAGACAATACATGGTTGTGAGTTGAAGATCTAATGGAGTGTGATGCCACTAGTGATATCTTTTCTTCTTTTCAAGAAGGCGATATTTGAGCTTCTTAGTATGAATCCAAGGTATAACTTTAGTCTCATATTTACCTTTTCACCGAACTAATACATTTACTAAATTCCTTAACATGTATTTCAAATTTTTAGGTTGAGAAGTTGAAAGAGCTATCATGGAAGCATGATATCTATGAGAAATTAACCAGATTGTTGGCTCTTTTTCGTTTCTAGTCATTTCTTATCCCTGTACTGTGGTACAACCCTTGAAGTTACTATTGTTGTTGGAAACAACTTTTTGGGGGAACACTAGTAAAGTTAGCCACAAGTGTCACTTTTCATGGTTACATCAACATCTTGATTGTTGAGGATCTAGGTACAAGTAAGTCTCAACTACTTCAATATGTATGCAATTTGGCTCCTTGAGGTATTATTCAAGTGTTTAAGGAAGCTATATAGTTGGCTTTACTGCTTATGTGTCAAAGGATCCTGAAACTGATGAAACTATATGTTTAATGACTCTCATGTTGCATCATTGAATCTTTTAATAAGAAACAATGGAACTATAACATCCATTGAATTATAGATAATTGATTATTTTTTGAATTTAATAGGTCTTTGAATGTGGAGAACTAGTATTGAGTGACAGAGGCATTTTTTTACATAAATGAGTTTGAGAATATGTCATATATTTCTCAAATCATGCTACATGAGGTTGGATTTCCCTCTTCAAATTAGTTGACTAAATATTGTGCATTTAGTGATTTTCTCTTGATAAAGCTTACCCACATTCTATTTAACTTCATACACTTTTTTATCATTTCTCAATTTGTTATACTATTTAAGGTAGGTGATGGAACAACATACCATATCAGTTACCAAGGCTGGGATCATAGAAACCCTTAATGCAGAAACATCTATGTTAGCATGTGATAACCCTAGTGGTTTACACTACAATCAGATATGTTCATTCATTGAAAATATCTAAATTCCTCCAACATTTCTCTCCAGTTAAATTTTAGTCATTTTTTTGGGCATGACATGAGTCCTTACGAGTTTTTCTTACTTTTTAGATCCAAAAAATTAATGGTTTACACCTGCAGGTTTGATTTTATTTACTTGGTTCTTGATAAAGACGATGAGAAAATTGATCGACGCTTTGCAAGGCATCTTGTTGCATTGCACTATGAAGAGCCTGAGGTATGGAATTATGTCTGCTTCTTTGGATGGATTGATATGGTACTTGGAGGGCATTATTCCAATTTACATGACTGAAATTACATCATTTCATGTTACATGACCTAAGAGTGGAAAGATAGTATGTATCAACCCTAACTTCAATATATATATCAATTAGGCAATACAACAGTTGAACCCCAAGTTTTATGATGAGGCTACATAGGATCTTACCCATGGTTATGTTGAAACGCGTCGGAGGGGAAACATTCCTAACAATAGTAAAAAGGTTAGGTACACATGTGTCCAAAATATTTACTATAAATAAATTCAAACATAATGGTTGATCTCTCTCTCTCTCTTCAACGTGATATTTAGATACAAATACATAATGGTTGATCTCCCTCTCTCTCTCTCTCTCTCTCTCTTCAACACAATATTTAGTTAAAAATACATAATGGTTGATCTCTCTCTCTCTCTCTTTCTCTCTCTCTCTCTTCAACATTATATTTAGATACAAACACATAATGGTTGATCTCTCTCTCTATCTATCTCTTCAACTTGACACTGCTAATATGAGTGAGGCATATGGTTCAAGGAATGTATATGATTGGAGGCATAAAAAAACGCATGGTGCTCTAATTTATTCCTATGGAAATTACAGGGGCCAGATATCTTCATGTGGACTACTTTCAATAGTACAACCACCTCAGGAAATTGATATAATACGCAGTACAATGGTGTTTAGAAACTAGCTAAATTATGAGGAAGAAGAATACTTGTGGGAGGATATGAGCTGAATATTGGAAAATAATGGAAGAGGAAGTGATAACTCAAGGAAATATTATTATTTTCCTGGTGACCTAAAGAAGTGGTTAGGATTAGAGAGAGAGAGAGAGAGAGAGAGAGAGAGAGAGAGAGAGAGAGAGAGAATAATGGGTCTGGAACATGCTCTTCCTGAGAATGATTGGAATATGCATGGACCCTTATCTCATGTGGATAGACCTATGATGACTAAGAAGAAGAGAAGACCTCCTAAAAGGGTAGGCTTCCTTTCTTCTTGCTCTCTTTTTTGATCTAATTAGTTCGATGAAAAAATATTCCCCCTTTCCTTTTTTTCATTCTTTCTTTTTTATTGATTTCCTTAGCATGTAAATATAAAGGATGCATGAAAATGATATTTTTGTTAATGTATTATAGCCTGAAGAATACCATCCATCTTCTCTTTTGGATTTAGGTATTGTGTCTCTAAATATCAAAGATATTTCCACAGAGACATAATATTTGCTGCAAATTATTCAAGGTGCATTAGAACATCAACCCGTAATGGGTTGGCCTCCTCACCAGTCACATCAAAATAATAACCTAGCTTCACAATCAAGGTTGAGAACACTTCAAGTTTTTGTTCCTGGAAACAAAAATTCAAATTATATATTTCCATATTCATTCAATTTAACATATTCTGTTGGTCACTATGTGGCTTGAGAGAATGACTCTAGGCTAACAGGTATAAAAATTCCATTAGGAATGGTACTAAAATCTTGGGAAAATTTTGGATATTCCCTTGGCTATGATACCCAAAGATTTGAATTCTTGTCACTTGTGACACCATCATTGAGCAACATTCCATTCTCATAAAGAAAACAATCACAAAGAATTGCTTCTCTGTCTCCTATCACACAATCTGTATGGCCTTCTATTCAAACTATGCCATCTCTACCTCCATTTGCACCACCCCTTCAACATCAATAGTTTCAGACAATAAACCATAAAAATTATAGTAATTTCATGAAGCTTGGTCAATCACAAGTTCAACTTCCTTCTCTTTATTCCTAAGGTCATTATTCACATTCCTTTCAACAATGTCCATTTCAATCACAACCTATTCAACAAACTCATCAATAGCTACCACATTTACAACAAGTGTCACAATCCCAAGAAGCTCCAGATTTTTTGAATCAATTATCACACAATATTTCAAAAATTAACAAAATTCCACAACAGTTAACAACACCTCAAAAAGTACATCCAATTCTTCTTTCTCCATTTCAATAGATTACTTTGTCTTAGGAATTGACACAATCCCAATGTCCACAATAATCACAGTTAATTTATGGAGTATCCCAAACAATGGGGCCTATTGTGAGTAGTAGCATGACGAGTCCTAATTTAGGCTTAGCATCAAGGTCCACTTTACTTCTTGTAATGTCCAATGACTTTTATTTATAGGTGTTAGGATGAGTGGAACCTCCTCTTCCTCTTGGCCCACCACTAGCGTCATTATTGGTAGCATCAACACCATAGACATCACAATTTAAAACTTCAAACATCACATTACCATATGCGATAGGTAATGTATCATCTCTTTTAAGGTCACTGATGGAAAAAGGTGTAGTATGTGAAGAAACTTTAGCTACCTCTTCTTCTTATCCAGCTATAATTTTTTATTTGGCTACAACACCAAATAAATTCCTAGATAGAAATGCAACTATAAATGCAGTTTGTACTACAAAATTCTTGTTTCCAGCCCCATCTTTGAATGAAGCACCTCCAAAGAATGTTCCAGTTGAAGCACTGGATGCTACTTGGGATATCATTGGAATTGAATTCAGTTCAGATATACTCAAATCTCACCATGAATTTGTTCTTAGTGCATTGTATGAGGATTTTCTATGAAAATGCACAACATCAAGTTTGCGCTTCAAATTTTGGGAAGAGCACAAAAATCACATGGATTTCCATGTGTCTCGAAATCAACCTGTATCTCGGATTTGTAGGAAAAAAACACCACAATCAGTGACCTGGAATGGTTTGTGAGTGCCAAGTAATAGATCAGTGAAATAGAGGTGTCAACACTCGAGGTTGTTCCTACCTTTTCCATTGTGGAAACAATTTTGGATAAAAAGATAGTGAGGAAGTGGTAGTGCCTGTTGATAACAAACAAAGTGTCTGTGTTCTATGTGGAAAAATATTTGATTATTTCTATAGTAATTAAATAGATGAATGGATGTATAAAGGAGAAGTTTATATGCAATCTCCTAGTGGGAGAACTAAAGGCATATAATCATCTATGTTGGGTCCTATCGTCCATGCTAAATGCAGGTCAAAATCTATGGGAGCTTCTTTTACAGATTCTGAAGAGGATGAACAGGTAAGCAATTTTGAAATAAATCTAGTTTTTCTTTTCATTTCCTCTTTTCAATTTGTTGTTTGTGATGTTTATTATAACATATATTATGAGTATATAATTACTAGCATGCAATGATATTCTAAATATATTTTGGGGAATGAGATCACATAAATTTTGTCCTTGAAAGTATAATTTTATGCTTTAACTTCCTACTCTTCTTAGTCTCTTCTATCTAGAATTATTTGGGCTATTGTTCTATGACTTCCTATGCATTATCTTGGATTTACAAGGCTTGGTTTTGGTCTTGTTCTATGAGATGATATTTCACCTATTCTAGCCTTCTACATTGTAGTCATTGTTTCATTTGAAAATAGCGTATTAATATTCCTTTTTATCATTTTTTTTAATTTTTTTGATCATGAAGTTTTGACGCTAACATGTATTCTATGACATTTTTCTTGTAAATTTTGACAAATTCTAAAAATACCATATATATGCTTATATTTTTCTCATTTTATTCTAAAGTGTGCTTAGATCATGAAGAAATTAGTTGTCCATGGGAATGAATATGTTTATGGGGATGAATATTTTGAGTCTGTAATATTTTCTTTCGTGAAAGATTTTGACTTTTACAAATATGTTTCTTATTTCTTTCAGTATATTATGCCTTCAAATGTACTTGGAATTACATAAGATGTCTAATAGCATATAATTTTATTGGTAAGAGTCATCATTAACATGGAGTATTCGAGTTAAGATTTATATTTCTTGGGAATTGACATCAAGGTTTCAAGAAACATGACATCCTCCATAGATCCTTCATTTCCATAAAAATGTGGCTAACACCATTTATGATTACATGTGGACATACATGTTCAAACATTTTGGTTGCTTAAACAACATAAACATTCCATGAACCAACTTCTGCATACTAGATTGCTAGATTACCACTTCTTGAACCTACATCCAAAATAGTATTTCCTTCAAAGTGGTGCATGTTCTCAAATATAGTTTTTGATAAGCATACATCCTCGTTTGTCACATTTGGGAAAAGAGTTGTAGGGAATCTCCACAATTCCCTCACTTCCCATGTTTTTCATTGTACCAAATCACTAACATTCGTGCATAGCATTTACTAAATAGTAGAGCTTTTATCTCTTCAACATCTCATATTTATAATGAAAAAATGCCTCGAGATGTTGTTTATTGGAAACGAAATTTACCTCATGAGAAGGTTTCTCATCTCGAGGTTAAATTTGGTCATCAACATACCATTTTGAGGGAATTTATAAAGAGGATGACAAAATAAATTTCAGAGAGATAGTTAAATATGACTTTATATTTCCCCAATTTTGTAGGTGAGGTGGGTAATGAGGCACTGATATATCCAATGTTAAAGGAATAATTACAAACAATTTTTCACTATTTCCAAAAAGATAAGAACCCTCGGCCACCTAGTAGGACAATGGAATTATTCTAGGGTTTCTATGACTTCCTTCAAACATACCAACTAAGAATTGCTGGCAAATTAAAATACACATGTAGGATTTTGGAGATTTCAATTCAACATTTCAAGCTTTAATCCCCAAAAATAGACAAGAATGAAAATTTTGATGATTTAAGATCCATATCGCTATCTAATTTCATCTACAAAATCATTGTAAAAATTATTGCATGTAGGGTTAAAAGCCACTAAGCTAATTCCATATCATTAGAACAATTTGGCATCCTTCTTGGGAAACAAATCCATTACGGAATAGGAGTATCCCAAGAAGGAATTTATAACATCAAACTAAGAAATTACAAGCAATGCTAATGATTTTTTCTTTCCAAAGCATATGATAGATCAAACTTACTTTATTTAGGGCTACTCATCCATATAGGGTTCAATGTGCAATTGGTTAACTCGATAATGATTTGTCTTTCCCTAATATCTTTGCAATTATAATTAATGTCTCAACCTATTCTTCTATCATGCCTACAAGAGACCATGGGTAGGTATGCCTCATGGTTCCTCTATTATTTTTTATTGTAGCTTAGGTGGTCTCAATATATTTATAACAGATTCACAAATAACTATAAGCTTGACAAATATACAAATAGGAAGAGCCTTAAACCTAACATATTTACTCTGTTGATTATGTTCTTATAATTGGTTATAGGACCAAGGTAGATGAAATTAATCTGAAGGACCCTACCCTTGAAGAACCAAAATTTCTACCTTAAAAATTACTTGCAACTGAACAACTACAAGCCTATTAATGCCATCTTTGATTTGAACCTAAATAGTCTTATTATCTCTGAGTATTTCTCTAATCACAATTAGCACTAGATGCTGCTCACAAATTATTTCTCTCATTATATCTATTAGTAAAATACACAAAATGTATCCCTACATTTAAATCTTTGGAAAAAAACATATGATTGCTATCATTTAAATTATCCATATCTCTTGCAACCCAAAAATCCATTTGCTTTGGATAAGATTTATCTATAACCTAAAAAGGAACCCTATTTTAAGATGAAGGACCATTATGTCCTTTTGAGTCTTGACAAAGTATGTTGGAATGAAATTGTGTGAGGACTAGATCCAGGTTTACCATGTCAGAACCTAGGTTCATTACGATGTCCACCTTGATTTGAAGATATTCACCATACAAACTAAGACCACCCATACTTATCGATGCCATCTCTCTTTCATCATCAATACTAACATACTGAGGATCTATAACCCATGGAGGCCCATGGTAGTCATTGCAATGAAATTTATTAGAATACATGCCATGTCCACAAGTTTTTATATTTAATCTCTACATCCAATGTGGCCATTTCTTATTATGAGATTTACCACACCCGAAAATGGCATCGTTCAAATCATTTTGAGGAAGTATACACAGGTCAACGATAATTTTTTTCACACTTACAAATTCCCTCGCATTTGTTAGTTCTTGAAGCTCAAGCACTTTCATAACAAAAATACGCAAAGTCAAACACCAAAAGTGGTCCACTGTCTTTTCATCCGCTAATATTAGAATGGAGTTTTATTAGAGGAACTACTTTTTTGTTTGTTTTGGTAGAACAAGAAAAATATTGATATTGTAGAAATTGTTTGAGGACCTCATTGAGGTCGATTTTTCTGATGTCCTACTTGATTGATACCTTCTTATATGTTAGGAAGGATTTAATTATGAATTAGTATGTTCCTGAAACAAATTAGATTCAAATTTTATAGATATAAAAGATAAAAACAAATGTCAATGTCTTCGTCTAATTGTTACTTGACTCTATTGTGGGAAGGTTACAAGAAATGTGATTGGAAAAAGGATGGGGAGACAATGCAAAGCATGTATTGGATATTATTCATTTTTTGTTATAGATCCTTCAAGAACTTGAGCCATCTACTTTAGGATTCCTATGATTTTTAATGTTGTGATTCTTTCATCTCATGGTTTTTTTGGGCTAGAAAATGTTTTAGTAATCCCAGAAAGAAATCGGTGGATAGGTAAAAAAATAAAATTATAATTATAATTTCTATTCCATGATATCCCCTCTTTATTGTTTGATTGTATTTTGGATGTTTCTTTTGATTTTGTTTTATATTTTAACTATGAAATTTAAAATACTTGGTATCATGTACATTTAAACAAAAACAAAAGCTTGAAGATGAAATTAGAATTACACAATATTGATTGGAATCCTTATATCTATTTTGTGTTAAAATATTTTCATGACTATAAGAAAAGTTTAATTTCATGTTGTTATTTGAGCACATGTTTTTTATATACTTGACCAACTTCATGCATTAAAAAATGAAATGTTGTTGCAAATAAAACAACAAGGATTAAACATCACACCTCAGATTATTTGTTTTCACAAGTTATCCACAACTTGATATTTTTAGCATATAACTTAGTTGACATGATTGTGCCTAAGCTTTCCCTAAAGGTTGAATACTAAGTTACTAAGGTGTTATTTTATATGGTGAAATTTTATTTTCTTTGTTTATATAGGTCATTTGACCACATTATAGTGGCCACTATCACCCAACTGAAGAAAAATTGTTCGATTTTCCTACTTTTATAGGGAAAAATGGCTTTGACATTGATGATTTTGAAGTATTTGTCATATAAACTCTTTATAGTCTACTTTAGTTTATATTATAGTTTTCATTTTCTTTAATGACTTACACTATGCATTGTATTTCTTCTTTTTTTTCAGAAAATGGACTCATCATTGATGGTAAGAAGCATGAATTGAAGAAAGAGGAGAGCAATAAAACTGGAATGAAAAATGAAAAAAGAGAGAGAGAAGAGAACTAGTATGTTGATACCCTTAGAACCAATATCCCGCATAAGAAACACATATAGGGATTGATGGTAAACTATTTAGAGTTGGATAATTCACCTACAATTTCTTGTGTTACAGGTCAATTTGGGCATCATCCCAAAACAAAGATTAATATTCATTAGGGTTTATCATACTCTAAATTGGTTGCTACATGCCCTAAAAAATTCATCACATTGATTTTCTTCCTTCATGAAAGTTTCACTTATTATATGCATGTTGAAGTGCCCCATTGAGCCATCAATGCACCCCTAGACCACTGTAACTGCTTTGCAGAGCATCTACTCCCATGAAAGGCTACGTTTCAAAGGATATAGGCTCACTTTGGAGTGATTTGGTCGAATGGGAGTGAATTTTTCATTGGCTTCCAGGAATATTCCCTACTTCTAGTGACTTCTATAAGTTGTTCTAGCTTTCACCTCATCTGATTGCCTCGAATTTGAAACCCATGAAGTCATTAAACCTCTTATGCTCCTATTCCTATGAACAAGGAAACCTCTTCATCCTTTTTAGGAAAGCCATTCAATGATTCATTTATGTCAAATTACCTTCATCTACTTATAAATAGAGCACTGAACATAGTGCACAAGAGAGAATTTTTTTTTTTTAAGCTATGTTGGTGAGATATCAACTATTGAAGCTATTGTGCATGTATTGTGATGTTCTCAGATTTTTGATGTTGGATGTGATGAGGATGGGACTCAAGTGGATGACTGAAAACGAATCGACCAACTAGTTGTACTCTTACTTCTACTTCATAATAAATACATTTGTTCCTTTCCTAATGCATGAGTAAATGATGTTATATGTGTATTAATTATTTTAATCGACTCAATTTTTTAAACTTGAATAGATCATATTTCCTTAATTTTTTTTTTGTCTTATATTTTCCACGAAAAGTATCAATCAAGTGAGTTAAGTTGGATCGAGAGCGACGGAAGAAACGAAGGGAGGCAAGGGAAAGAAAATAGATTACAAGTAGGTTTCTATCCCTTTATTTATTCACTTTAGGGAAAAGGTTAGATATCTTTCTTTCTATTTTTCTAAGTGAAACACCCACTTAGGGAAAGCATGCTTATCCGTAGGTTTGTATTTCCGTAAGAAAAATGGTGACCATAGTGGGGATCGATGAATCATCCCTAGTGGTTTTTTCTTTGTCCATCAACTTCTACTAGGCTTTACCTACTTTTTTTCAGTCATTTGAATGTGTCTTAGCATAAGTAGTGTGATTTCTTTTTTCAGAGAGTCCTCTGGCACCGACGCACTGTTGGTCTTGACACAGTGCTCTGCATAGCACCGTTGGCTTAGGGACAGTTCTTTGCAACGCACTGTCTCCCACTCATGGGTGCATTGCCCATGTGACCAACCAAAATCTATCTATTTTTTCTTTTGCCAACTCATGTCAGTGTTTTCTTGCTCAAGTTTTGAGTGAATGGATACCTCTAGAGACGAGTTTTCCTTTACTCCTCTTTCCCCACTTTGGATTTTTTTGATCAATGTTTCTTTGTGTTTTATTTATCATTGGTGAACAGTTCCAAAGTTAAATTTTACATTTAATCAATTCATTATTCTCGAAAAGAGGAGTTATTGTTTCAATCTTCATTTCTCTTGAAATATTTGAGTGATTTTTTGTGCATTAGTTTCTTTTTAGTTCATATAAACTTAAAGGAAACTAAAAAGAAAAACATGCATTTGCATTTAGGGATTGTGAGTGATACTTGAGGATTAGTTTAGGGAAAAATTTAATTTAGATGTGCTCATTGATGATTGCATATTATTTGATTTCTCTTTCCCTACTAGCTAGTTTTTCATTGTCAAAAATAAATTCGAAATGAAAGTGTATCATTATAATTGCATTCTAGGAATTTTCAATATATGTCATAGCGAACCTGAAAGACAAACTGATAATCAATATGAACATAAAATTTATCTGAATATGTCTAAGGAAGCATTTTAACATTAATGATAACATTTAGAGGTCTAGGTTAGAAGATGTGTTTCAGTGTCGTTAAACATAGCAACTGTCATTATTTTTCTGCGATACATTTCGAGTGTGATAACTCATTCCATGTATGTAAATATATCACGGCTCATCTAAGTAATTTCGGGTATATCAGACGGTGTTCTAGTATGAAAAGTATAAGGGGATCCTCTCACTGTGTGGTTTCGCATTAGACATTGCTAATATGGATTGGGCCTCCATGTACCTTCACATATATTTTGGAGGAAAAATTTAGGTTTCTTACCATCCATAGGTAACTGAGTCAGCCGCCTTGTACCTGTGATACATCGAACACAAAATTCGGGGATATTACTTGCACGTATAATAAGTCCGTGGTTTACTGAGGCAGTATATTGCAGTTCATAGTTCCTTGGTAAAGAGTTTTCCTAGTATCACACTCTTCTTGTTTATTTTTTTTTTGTATAAAATCAATCACCAATAGTGGAAGAAGATAAACCCCTTCCCTTTCATTTGCATAGGACAACGAATAAACCTTCGTTACCTGCCAGAAGCTACTCCTAGTAGATGAAGGCGCACTCGCCCTACTGAGTCTGGTAACTCTTGAACTCTTGGTGCTACATCATCTGATATGCCAGAGACATATGATCCTTTGAGTACGGAGTCTCGAGTCGTTTTGAATGATCCGGATTTATTTGTTACTGTCGAGACAAAAATCTCACAATTACCTGAGGACACTGAAATTCAATCTAGTGAAATGGTGAATCCTGAATCCAAGCTTGTTCAAATGGAAGTTGATCTAGTAGTTGATCCTGAAGTCGAAAAAAAATAATTTTTTTTGGTGCAACCGTTTGATCCTCAACCATCCGTAATCTTCAAGTCTTCCTCTTACCGTAGATTTTATCGCCAAAAATTTATCTCGGGCCTTACGGTGAAGTGCTTCCACCTGGTTTGATTTCGATAGAGCAAGAAATTCAGGAAGAGACAACCCCTTAGACCCCCACTTATTTAGGGTTGGGGATTCATTTATATTATTATCTTCCTTTTTTAACCTACTCTACTTCCGTTGATCCTTTTGACTCTCAATTTCCCATAGATTTGTTGGAGTATTTGTTGGGTTATTTTACCAAGGAAGAGACAGCATCGCAGACTATACCGTTTGTTATGATTGCAACATCATCTAATGTCACTTCGTCTTAGATGTTTTCGATGACACTCGAGGAACATATTTATGGTGGTTTGTCCATACCACTAGGTTACCATGCTTTAAATGGAACTTACTCTGGTGTCTTCTCTATTCCATGGAATTCGCCCATGTCATCATTTGGAATTATATCTAGTTCATCAATTATGAGTACTAAATGACCTGAACCTCAATATCAGGCTGGTCCATCTAATTATCATCCATATTATCCAGTATCTACTGGATACCCTTCATATGAAAGTCAATATGTGCAATATCCCTATAATCCATATGTTAGGGGGCCACAGATGTTCGATCCATATGGCAGTACTTCACTGTATTTATGTCCATCATATGTTGGAATGCTTATTTGCTAATGGCAACCTACTTTCCCTGTTTAGCCGCAAACGGTTGTGTATCAATATCAACCAGTTCAACCTGTCGTATCTTTGCCTACTATGCTTGTCGTTTCTTCTATGGCTATTGGTCAGTCTGCACAAGTGGGTCCTTCCACCCCTAACCCTCATGTTTTTGGTCTAGAGACTCAATCTTCCCATGCTGCTATTTAATAACTATCTGTATCAGGAATTTGGTAACCACGGGCTAGTTTACCTTTGTCACAGGATTTTTTTGGTCCTATCTATTCACAACCGAGTTTGAATTATCCTGGAGGGAAACCAATTTACCATATACCATGGCAACCAGAGTAATCATTCCCACAATATTAGGCTTATCCAGGACCTGGTTAGCAAACCTTCCCCTATCTAGGTTACCAACAACATAATACATTTGTTGGTATGCAAAGGCCTACTGCTCGAGCAATTCAATGTTATCTTGGTTATGCTCAACCTGACCTTAATCGAAAGTTTCAATTTATTACAACATTAGAATGACTAGATTTAAATCAGCTCACCAATTATCCCATTCGTTATTTACCTTGGTGGTTGGTGATTCCACATAGATTACCCTCGAACATTCCCAAATTCAATGGAAATTCTAGACAAGACCCATCTACACATGTCATGACTTATCATTTATGGTGTTCATCAAAATCTATAAATGATGATTTTGTTAGATTGCTTCTTTTCTAGCGAATGTTTGCTAGTCTAGCTACGAAGTGGTACATTGAATTACCATGAGCTTTGTTTTATAAATTTACAACAATAGAAACTACTTTTTTAACCCATTTCTAGTTACCCATCAGATATGAAACTGGAACAGAACTTTTTACCACCTTTAAAGGGCCACTTCTACTCTTATATCATATCATATACATGAGTGGCATCGTCATCCTCAAATGATTAAAAAATTTGTTCCTAATTAGCTTTTAGCTGAGTGGTTTATTAATTCCTTGTTGCCATCTATCACCGAGGATGTGGCCAAAGGCGATGTTGCCACTAAAGAGCAAGTCATTTCTCATGCACAGTATATGGATATGATTTACACTCAGTCTGGCATGCTCTACAAAAATATTCCAAATGCGTCGCGACCAAATTTTACTATTCGTCCTGCTCCATCTGGTTAGGACATTCATGTCGGTGATGGTGTGATTGGTTTTTCTAGCACTTTGATATCAAATAGACTATCTGGTCCTACAATTTATATTTCAAATCAAAACCCGACTACATTTGATCCCGTGTCTTCTTCTAAAATCCATGATGTGTCATATCACAAAGGAAAAAATGATAAGCAACCAGGAAATAGGAAGAAAGGGAAAGACAAGAAGAAATCAAATTCACCCCCACAAGAAAAATCATTTGATTCATGCAGTTATTTTTGGAAACCTAGTTACCTTTGCTTGATATGTAATGAGGAGAATTTTATGTGAGATTTTCCTAATCACTCAGAAGTCCAAAATCTTCATAATACTTCTTCCGTATCTACAGTGTTGACAAATCCTTTTCCAATCCTAGAAAGACATTTGGTTGCTACGGATCCTACTTCTAGTTCACATGCACTTCTACTATCCGCCATGAAGCCCAAAACTACTGTTTTGGTGTCGAAATGAATTAAAGATTACACTAATCCATTCTTGTCATCCAATTGTCCGACTAAAAATCAACCTACCACTTCGACTTCAACTTCATTTGATTTGGCTCTACTGCCTATCCTTCTAGATTTAACAATAAAGCCACAGAAGGGAGTAGTTCACAAAGAGAAATTTAATCCTTGAGCTCCTGAAAATCAAAATTATAATGTAGTAGAAGACCTGGCTCAGTCACCTTCTACTATGTCAATGGTTGAGGTAATTCAAAATTGTCCCTCTCAAAAGCAGGATTTGTTGTCTGCGATCGGTGGAATTAATCTGATGGATTCAAATCTTGTAGTTTTTAATCACGTAGACTACGTGCCAAAATTACCAACAGAGTTAGAATTCTTGATTCAAGTACATTTCCTGAATTGACTCATTCAATGCACTATAATTGATGAATTCACTTGGTGCATATACTTGTATCATGTCAATGAGTTGCTGGAAGTCACTTGGCTCGTTGACTTTGTCATAATCACCTATGATGTTGAAAGCTTTTAATAGTCGTACATATAAGCCTTGTGGAATTCTTAGTAACCTGCAAGTAGAACTAGGGGGGAAATCAATTACTGCTCAAGATGATGTCATTGACGGACACCTCGATTACTACATATTACTTGGAAGACCATGGGTTTACGCTATGGTTGCTGTAGTATCTACCCACTTTCATATGATCATCTTTCCTTATAGAGGAAGTATCACAACCATTAATCAACTCTCGTTCTTTGAATTTGGTTCCAAGGCAACTAGAAGCGTTCTGTTAGTTCACGGACCCCCACCTTCTCTTCAGAACATTTGTGTAGGAATATTTAAGGATCCTTCCATAATGGGCACCTTTTCATTACCGTCGCCTGCAACATCGGTGGAAATCACACATATAGAGACCTGCAACATGATATCTTCCACTTATCTGACTTAAGGAAGATACTCGATGATTCTAAAGTAGTTAGGTTGGGCAATATCATGTCACTAAGTCCAATGGAGCTAGCATAGAAATTAATTTTCTTGGCTTATGCGAAGAATCTAAACCCATTGTCACCGACCGTTTGGGTTGATCGTTCTTCGAATTTTGGTACTTCTTCTGATCCATTTTCACACATATTGTCGATTGATGAGATCATTATGGAATCTATGATGCCGGAAGAAGAACCATGGGAATCATCACATCAACGATCCCATCCATTAGGGTAATTTTGAGGTCTAAAATGGGCCTCCTAAGGAAATTATAAAACAATAGTAGATATAATAAAAATAAGATTTGATGACATCATCAAATTTTAGAGCGAAAAAAGAAAAAACTACTTTTTCAACTTGTATTTAACACTTATCTCCCAAATTGTTTACTCAAATTTTGAGCGGGAGTAATCGTTAGATGCAAAATTTAATTCCTCATCCAAGGAGTACCCATGTTGCATACTTTCGAGGGACCTTGCTACATGAAAAATGAGAAATACATTAAAAACGTGATTGCAATCACGTTTTTCATGTATTTCTCATTCTTCACGTAGTAGGGTCCATCGAAAGTATGCAACATGGTACTCCTTGGATGAGGAATTAGATTTTGCATCCAACGAGAACTCCCGCTTGAAATTTGAGTAAACAATTTGGGAGATAAGTTGAAAATGTGATTTGAAAAAGTAGTTTTATTATTTTATTATTTTTTAATATTTTTACACTTTTACTTAAAAATGGTGAATCATCCCCCATGGTTGACATCATCATCTTGAATCCTATTGGTTCTTATAAAGTTTATTTTGGTTGTACATTTTTCTTAGGAGGCCCATTTTAAACCTCAAAATTCCGCCAATGTTCTAGATTACAATGAAGATAATCCATCTGAACTATATCACCCTACTATCGTTGATTCCTTGACGAATTCTATTCCTATCCACACCATCGATTCTAAACAAGGCCCATAGAATATCGAAGAAACGATTTCTATCGATATTTCAACCAAAACTGGTATTGTAGAAAACATTCATGTCGGTGCGTCTTTTTCTCCATATGAACTTGAAACTTACCACGGTATTTTTCATGAATTTGAAGATGTATTCGCTTGGTCATATGAGGAGATGACAGGTATCGACTCAAGCATTTTTGAACATGAGATTAAAATGTATCTTGATGTTAATATGGTGCGACAGTGGCTTCGTCATGTTCACCCAAATAAAGTTGTTTCCATTAAAGAAGAGTTTGAATTTTTTTTCTTGCTAGATACATTTACCCTGTTATGATTAATGATTGGGTATCTAACATTTTTCTTGTCATGAAGAAATAGGGGACAATTAGAGTGTGTGTCTATTATAGAGATGTTAATCATGCTTGTCCAAAAGACAACTATCCTCTAGTATTCCTAAATTATCTTGCAGCTAATTGGAATATTAAAGTTTTGTTATTTCACTTAGATAGGTGAATAAGTGGGTAGGGAGATCCATAAATCTCTTTATAAAAAATAAACCACTTATCCTTTGAAATTGGATCATCATTTTAGCTTAATAAAGTAGCCTAAGGTGTTAATAGGGGCTAGATCATGTGGACTAGGTCAAGGTTGATCAAATCAACAATGTTGTTATGGAGATCATGGAGGATTAATGGAGGACAACACAGTCATTTAGGAGGAGTGTATGCATGATAGTAGCTCCTTTAATGAGTAGGGCCCAGGGTGAGGAAGCTCACCAAGAATAAAAGGAAGAGGATGGTAGCATTAGAAGACATGGGTTTTTATAATTGATTTTGATATTTTTAGATCTGGATTCTTCATGTGACATTTCTATGCATCCTTTTTCTATTTAGCAGGGTCTGCAGTGTTGTTTAGCACAAGGGTGTTTTCGAGCAGAAATACCACCCTCATCCTTGGAGGACTTAGCGTGCCTACTCAGGAGAGGTTATATTGAGTTACATTACGACTATCTGGCATTTTTCCAAGCTTCATTATTCTTCCGCAGTGCAGTCTATTCCAAATATTAGTTGTGTTGCATGGTTGTAGCAGTGGAGGGCTGTAAAACCCCATTTTTGAACTTTTTTTCCATTGGAGGGTTCATCATTTCATCCGGGAGGCTAGTGAGGAAGTTCTTGGTGCATCATTTCCATATTTGGCAGGAGGCCAAGTAGCTATCATCAACTACAACGTAGTTTCCCTCAAGGACTGTGTTATTTTAGAGAGCAACTACAACAATGGATTTATTGCCTTATTTGAAGGAGTTTTGTTTCCTTTGAGGGTGTTATCACTCATTAATTTCTCCAAGTTCAAAATAAATAGTCCGAGGTAACCACAAACCAATTTTTAGGTACAGAATCTAGCCAATCTGTACCCAGAGAGGGCTCTCTCTGTAAAATTTAGCTTTGTTTTGAAAGATATTAGGCTAGTTATAAAGTCTAGGGGTTTTGTTTGAATTTGGGTGATGGAATTCCATAGCTAAGGGTAAGATTGATTAGTTCAGTCCATTGGGCTTATGGAGTCAAAAAGGATAACTTAACTAGATTAATTCTCTTAGCAAAAGATGTTTTTACAGGGAAGGATAATCAAACAAAGAACAATTATAAATCTTAAAGTGAATGGAACGGAATCTAAATGGATGAAAGGAAATTAAGAATATTTCAACAAATTTATAAGAGGGAAAATTGAGTGATTATTAACAAAGATAAATTAAGTATTCTTTATTAAATAATCAAAATTCTTAAACTAGTAAAACATGAGCAATTAAGAATTCACTGTTTAAAACCAGTTTATAAGAAAACATTTAGAACAATAATGATTAAAATCATATTACACTTAAGCACTTTCTGATTTATTCCTTTTCATTAATCATTCAGAAATGAAACACATATGATATAGTAAACAAATATAAATACTTCAACACATAACAGATAGATGACTTATTGATCCGTAGTCTGACACATGAATCCTGTAAAAAGTCTGTCGCATCAATTCCTCATCCAGCTAGCCACAAAAAATTTCTCCAATAGAACTTTATTCCAAATATTCAATGTTACAGCAAAGTCTAAAAAATCCCCCCAAAATACTTCCAAGAGTGAAGTATTTATACAAATTCTAAACTAAAATATCTTGAAAAAAATATCAAGATTAGTTCACAAATCTCTCCAACTATTTTACATAAATAGAACTTAAGTAAAGGACACTAAAAATAATGCATCTATTTGGCACTATTTTTTATGGATAGGTGATGAAAAAGAGGAGAATTCGAATTTGATCCAACTCTTAGTTGATGATGAGGCATCCAAGTCACTAACTGCTTCCTTTCTTTGTGCATTTGCTCCAACAATTATGCAAACCTGGGGTCCAATGATACCTTTGTATTTCTCAATCCGTAATATATATGTAAAAAGTGAAAGATTTTATTGTGGATTAATGTGTTGGTGAGATAAACCTCTTTCAGTTTCCTAAAATTCCTCCCCAGCTGTGCCCAATAGGCTCTGTAAACATGTGTAAAACAGAGTTTTATAGAGTCTGAAAAATAGCCTGTAAAGATGTGCATGTATCTTTGATTATGAAATCACTGTGAAACAAGTGAGATTGGTTTTTGTATATGGGTCTCCTAAGAACAAAATCCTCCTTTAGTTTTGTATTATGTAGTTCGGATTGGCCACAATCTTCTCTGCAAAATGATGACTTAACTGGATTTTTCTGCAAAAAAGTGCTTTCCAACTTTGTTTAATATTTTCAAAACCATAATATCTGTTAGAAAAGTGAGAGAGGTTTTTGTAGATGGTCCTCTTAAGAACATAAAACTCCTTCAGTTTTTCATAATTCATCTTGGATTGATCACAATGGTTTCTGCAAAACAATGACTAAAACATGAAATTTCTGCAAAAATGTTCCTTCTTGTTGTGTTTTTTCATCTTTTCACCTTTTTGTTCTTTTAACTGTTTTACTTTCACTTTGGATAAAATTAATTGTTGGTGAAAGTATTTTCATCTCTTTTTACCATTTTAATTCCTCTGTATTTACTTTTAATGTTTACCTTTGACTGCTCTGTAACTTCATTTTAACTTTCACTCTGACTTTTACCTGATACACTTTAACCACTGATACTCTTTAACTGTTATTCTCTCTAACCTATGTTTATCCTTTTATCCTCCTTTATCATGATTTACTATAGTACATAATCAAAAATTCATGTAAGGATAATTTTACAAAAGTTCAAACATTTCTTTCCACCATTTAGCTTCTGGTATTCTGGTTCTTTGCAACGGCAAAGAGGATTTTCACTGAGAACAAGGTTTTTAATTTGGAAATCCCTATCTACTAGAGCCAGATAGTCTAAATCTCTGTAAGGGGCATTTAGGGGTGCGACATTCAAAGCCACAGGAATTTCCATTTCTGGCTCTTGTGGATTTAGAAATGAATTGCGGGTTTTGACGAAAAACGAGCACAGTCACAGGTTGGGGAAGGCAATTGCAATTGAGGAATGAACTAAAGACCAGTCTTAAACTCTGCTTCAGTTTTTCGTGTAGAAATCAAAATAAAAGCCAACTTTTTATAGAGTTTAACAGGAACTGGGGTAAATACCTGTTTTCGGGGAAATAAACAGTGACTAAACAGGTGCTGGCTATGGTGGATGAACTCTGGATTACTCTACTGCAATTATCTTCAGCAAGGTAACGGTTGGCAAACCTTGACAGTTGATTTCGAAATTCATTCCTGTGACACTGGTCACTGCATTAAATAATGAAAATGACACGAGTTCTTTTTTTTATTCACAAAGTCAAAGGTTGGCGGGTTTTCTATTATTTTAATGGATGACATCAGCAAGTATGGTGGTTTCATCACGGGAGGTAGGTGGTAAGTGGTTTCCATCGCACCGCTTTTGGGGAAAGGTGGTTTTCAGCGGAGGGCGAGCGATTCCATACGATGAACGACGCGTGGTGCGACACTGTTCAGAAAACCGCTTGGCCATCGCGTGTTATCGTTTGGACGTGGATGCGCAGCAATTTTGATAATAACCGTAGATCTGAGATGAGTCGACCGGACGGTCCTCGGAAAAGGAAGATGACGGGGAGATAACAAGGCGGGCCCAATGAAATTTAATATAATTAATCATATCGGGGGCAATTCTATTGGTGGGATAGGTTATTAATTAATCATGGGGATTAATTAACCCTTATTTATATGGCGGGAATGTCGGGTTTTTTAATTGATTGGAATTTCAACCAATTAATGAATTTTATATGGTTATTTTTCAACCAACAGAGCAAGATATTATTATTTGGGAATTTTATTATTAAAATAATACGGGAAAAAGGGGAAATTTTCATAAGGATTTAAATAATAAGTCAGAAGTTAATATGGAAAATGAACAGAAGCACTAAGTATAAAACATCAAAGTAATGTATTTAACTTATGCTTTTATGAATAGGGTTTTTATGAAATATTGCATGATTTTCCTAAGTAAAATGAGATTTTAATTAGGAAAATATTTTTTAGAGGTGAATGAATGTTTTGATGAATGATTTTAATTACTTAGGATTTTCCAATTATTGGGCCAAGGGTCCGGTCCCTCCAAAATTCAAGGAAATGCCTTGAGCCCCTCCAATTTTGAAATACCTTAGTACTTAGGGGAAATTAGTTAAATTTTTAGGGAAAAATGAGAAGGGAAGTTAATAATCTGACTTTGCTTTGCTTGAAATTCTTCCAATGTAGTGTCTACCTTTGCACTTGTGATGAAAGTAAAGATTTAACATTTATAGAATCATTACCCATCACATTGTAATTCTGCAACAACATCTACCTACCCTACCTACTTTACCCTACCATTTTTTCTTCTTTATTAGGGTGCACTTAAACTGGCAAACCCTTATCACACTTTTTCTTTTACATAGGGAAATCTATCTAATTCTAACCTTATTACATCCAAGGGCTCAGATTAAACTGTTGAGTTATTTTTATTTACTCTACCTATCTACTTATCTGTCAAGATTAAATAGTTTGGTCATATTTTATTCTCTATCTCTAAAACATTAAATTGAAAGAAGAACTAGCCAAGCTTAAACTGTTTGACTATTCATAAATTGTGGCATAAAATACAAGTTGCACACAATTTTATTTATTACAAAGAGCAAAAAAGTAGTGGCATTTAGACTTGCACACTTTCCTTGGCATTTCTTTTGGTGGGGTTCATTTATTTTACTTTTTTGGGCCATTTTTATTCTTTTCACCCTTTGATTTTTCTTTTAGGGTATACTCTCTTTACATTTTTTAAATTTTTTGATTTTTTGAGAATATGTAAATCCTTTGCAACAAGAAAAGGTATGAACATATTGCATAGCTCATCAAGTCAATCATGAAATATGACACCTATAGGTATAGGAGTCTAACACTGGCTCCACTTGGGGATGGCTTTTCTTGGTGAAAAGTCAAGAACAGCAGGTCAGTTAGCCTCAAAAAATGATCTTGACCGAACCATGAAATCTTCTTCTGCTTGTTGCTTTATTGTATGTATGACAGTAATACTTCTAAAGCTTAGGGCCTTCTCTTCGGGCTTCAACTCCAGCAGGTTACTATCCAATCCAAACTGATGCATTACAAAGGATATAGTATGTACATGTTAAAAATCATAATATCCTAATAAATAGGATCAAAGTAGTGTTTCAACATTTGACCATTAACTGGTCCTTCTTCAGTTTCTGTACCATCCAAGTTTTTCAGAAAATATGTATTATTTCCTTGAAAAGCATGAAAAATATAAGGTCCTTTCCACAGGAAATCAAACTTCCCATGTTTTCCCTTATCCTCTCTTCTGGAATCCCAGCTCAAAAATTTGTCTCCCAATTGAAAATCATCTGCCTTGGTCCTTTTCTCAAATATTTTCTTTAGTTTCTCCTGTAATACTTGGGATCTTTGATAAAATTCTTCTCTGGTTTGCTGCAAATTGATAGTCTGATTTATTCTTCTTTGAATATTATTTGTTTCAACCTGATCTTCTTGAAGTAATTTCATAACAGGAACTCCTAAAGATGAAGGAAATACGGCCTCAATACCATAGACTAATTCATAAGGACTGGTCCCAATAGATTTTTTGGTAGTGAGTCTGTCTGCCCATAGTGCATTTATAAGTTTCTTGTGCCAATTTTTCTTATTTTCCTCCAATAATTTCTTAATAATATTGATGAGACTCTTGTTGGAGGATTCAGCTAGTCCATTACCCTGAGGGTAATAGGTTGTGGAATGGCCTAAGGTGATATGATATTTATTACAGAAACTTATCATTTTCTTAGATTTGAAGGCTGCAGCATTATCAGTTATAATTTTCTCAGGACAACCAAATCTTGATAGTATATTGGTTTCTAGGAATCCTATGATCGCAGATTCATTGGCTTATTTGGAAGGAATTTCTTCAATCCATTTAGTAAAATAGTCTGTGGCAGTGAGGATCCATCTGTGTTGGCCAGAAGAAGGGGGATGGATTTCTCCAATGAAATCCAGGCCCCATTGTTGGAAATTTTTTTCAGTGGAAATTGGTTTCAAGGGTAAAGGTAATAGTTTCCTCTTGCCTTCAAAAATTTGACATTTATGGCAAGTAGTGACAAATTTATTTACATCAGAGAACAATGTTGGCCAATAAAATCCAGCTTTTACAATCTTATCTGCAGTTGATTTCCAATAAAGGTGTCCACCACAGTTCCCTACATGGAATTCATTGAGAGCCTTGTCAGCTTCATCTTTTAACAAACAATTTAATAGAATACCATCATGATTTTTCCAAAAGAGAACATTATCTAAAATACAATACTTCAAAGATGTCATCTTTAAAAACCTATTTTTTGTTCTGGATAACCCTGGAGGAGCCTGTAGGTTTAACAATACATAAATTATATCAGCATACCAAGGTGAATCTAAGAAGGCCTGGCTGATTTGTGGATTCGCCATCTCCTGTCGTCATCCAATTCATTAATATCCAGGGCTTGACAATTTGTTTCTATCATGAGTTGAGCCAATCCATGTCCTTTTATTAGTTTTGTAGGTTTTATTTCAATATCATATTCTAATATGGTAGGAATCCATTTACCTCTTTTTCCCTCAATTCCATCTTGAGTTAAGATGTCTTTGACAACAACATTTGGTACATAGGCTATCACATGAGAATATAATATATAGATTCTAAAATCTTTGATGGCTTTTATGAGTGCAAAAACTTTTTTTCCATGATATTGTATTTTAATGATGCATCTCTCAGTGCTTTACTAAAAAAGGCTATATGTTTTTCACATCCTTGATCATCCTTTTGTAATAAAACAACTGCTACAGTATGTTCTGATGCAAATGAAAATATTATGAAGTCTCTATCAAATTGTGGACTGGTAAGAACTGGTGTTCTAGTCAAAGCCATTTTAATTTCTTCAAATGCTTGTTTGGCTTCTACTGTCCATTTAATACTCGAATCCTTTCTTAACATATTAGTAAGAAATCTAATTAATTCAGCTAAGCTAGAAATGCATCTTCTCAAAAAATTGATTTTTCCTATGAAAGCTTGCAATTCTTTGATATTTCTGGGATGAGGTATCTGCAAAATGGCTTCGATTCTAGCAGGATCAATCCTGATACTATCTTTGGAAATAATATGACCCAAGAGTTTACCTTCTTCAAGACCAAATAAATACTTTTTTGCATTCAAAGATATACCATACTTTTTGCATTTTATGAACACTTGTCTGAGATGGTCCAAATGTTGTTGATCTGATTTAGAAAAAACAGTTAAATCATCCAGATATATAATGAGAAATTCATGAATTTATTTTTCAAACGCAATGTCCATTGATATTTGGAAGGTTTCCCCGGCATTTTTGAGCCCAAATGGCATTTTAACGTACTTGAAAGTACCCCATGGTGTTGTAAAAGCTGTTTTTTCCTGGTCATCAGGATGAACCAGAATTTGGTTGTATCCTGAGAACCCATCTAAAAGAGAAATCCTTGAAGCACCTACTACCCTTTGCAAAATGTGATCCATTTTGGGCAAAGGATAATTATCCTTCAGAGAAACCTTATTAACATTTCTTAAATCAACACATAATTTGATCTCTCTAGTTTTCTTCCTAGTAGGGACTAAGTTAGACACCCACTCTGAAAATCTAATAGGAGAAATTATCCCTGCTTCATACATTCTTTTGATTTCTTTTTCAATTGAAGGCAACCGTACAGGGTTGATTCTTCTGAGTTTCTGCTTAAATGGTTTCTGATCTGGTTTTAGAAGTATTGTATTTTGAATTATAGATGTGTCATATGATTTCAAATCTTTATAACTCCAGGCAAAGACATCCTGGAATTCTCTTATTAGTCCAACATATTTTGATTTTTGATCTGGAGGCAAAGATTTAGATAACTTTATTATTTTAGGATTTTCTTTAGTTCCTAGATTGTATTCCTTAATATCATCTTTCAATGGTTCCATTTTAGGTTTCAGTGAAATGTCATTAGAGTCAAAAATATCTTCCAAAGGAGTTAATCCTTTAGGCAAATGATTATCTTTTAGATTAATGATTTCAGATTCATCTTCTATAATATCATCAACCTCCATTTGTTTGACGTCCTGCATGTCTTTTTTGGTGAACTTTGTTGGATGAAGCATTTCAGTTGCACTTTCTTTTGAAATGTTCATTTCTTGTTCATTTATTTGCTCAGATTCATTGACTGTATCTTCATCTATGCTACTGTTAGAAAATTCATTTTCTAGAGTAAGAAAATTGTTAATCTGATTTTCATTTACAAACACTTGCCAAATCTTAAAATTTTCTGGTATAGTAGGTCTGTGTCTAATCTCAGCTGTGAACTGATGATTAGGTTCGAAAGGTAATTTACAAGTGCTAGCAAACATTGCAAGACTATGAGCATGCAAATTTTGTTTTCTAGGGATTTTGGCAAGTTGAGCTTGTAGAAAAGTATTGAGAATTTCTACAACTGTTCCTCTGTATTCTCTTAATCTGGGATATTTTGTTGAATATTCACCATTGATCTGTTGAATGATTAAATCGGAATCTCCTATGACGGATACTCTAATTGCTCCTAAATTTTTGACAATTTTAAGCCCTAACAAGAGAGCTTCGTACTCTGCCATATTATTCGTGCATTTAAAGCTCAATCTGTAAGCATGGCCTTCAGCATGATCATTTTCAAGGTTAAGTATCCAAATTCCAGCTCCTGCTCCTAAATTATTAACTGAACCATCAAATTCTAAATGCCAAATAATTTCATGTTCATAATTTGTATCAGGCGTTTTACGAACTTTCTTAACAGTGAGATCTGATTTTTTACTTTCTTCTGGTTTTTCTTGGTTTTCTGATGTTTTTTTTTCTTCAGAGATTTCTTGGATTTGAACATTGGATTTTTGATTTGCAGTTTCTTTTGGTTTAGTTTCTGGTGCTTCTAGTTCAGTGGGAAGATCAGCTTCAACATTATAGAGAATAAATGAGTCCATGTCAGTGTACTGAGTAGATAGGGAAATTTTTAGGTTTCTCCTGACTACTGACTACATATTTCATCAAGGTTTCTCTGTATAGTCTCTTAGGTTGGCCGAATACTGAAATAGTATCATATGACATGTCCAATTGAAGAGATCCTCCAAGTTTTTCACCCCAGGATCTAGACAACAACATACCATATTTTGGAGGAATGTCTGCTACTACTATATCCATCAAAAATGTTTTCACAGGGTATTGAACCAAAGTAACACACAAATATTTGATTATTCCTAAACATTTCACCTGACTTGAATCAAAAGAAAAGAGATCTTTGTAAGGTCTGGTGATGTCTAAGTTTAATCTCTCCATTACAGCCTTCGGCATTAGATTGTGAGACACCCCAGAATCAAGCATGGCATTATGAATTATTTTATCATGTATATTCAAACTCACATAAAATGGAGGACTTCCTCCACTTTCTGGTTTTACATTTACTTCAGGGCCAAATAATAATCTAGGTTGATCATCAAAAACATTTACTGAATCATCACTTCTAGTAATATTGAGTGATTTATGAATTTGGCTTCTGTAGACATCATGTTTAGCTAATTCATACAATGGAACATCTATCTTTATTTTGCCTACTTCAGCTTCCAGATTAAAATATTTCTCGGTTTGAGTCCTTGTATTTCGAACAGTTGGATTGTCTTTTTCTATGTTTTCAGTATTTTTTTCCTTTTCAGGAGTGGGGTTGTGTGCTGAAGTTGTTTCCAAATCAACTTCTATAGGTTCCTCTACATTTCCTTTGGGAGGAAGAGTATTGGAAAGTTGTATGTTATTCAGTTGAGTTTCGGATACATCTTCAATTATTGGGTTAGCAGGATTAGGATCTGATCTAGAAATAATATTTACAGGGGCAGTATTAATTTTACCTTTGAAGGGTTGTTTTGTAGTTTTTTGTTTACTTGCTTCCGGAACATCAACTCTTCTACTCCTCAAATTGTATTGCTTATGAACTTCGTAGATCGATGTATCATATACTTCCTTAAAGTCAAATTATTCTCCTGACTGGGTTTGAAATTGCTTAAGAATATGAGCCTCTTGATCCTCTTGGGTCAAGAAAATTTCTGGTTCATTCTCACCTTCAATGACATTGTTTATTTGAACATATTCAGTTGGTTCTTCAGAAGTTGAGCCTTCGACATAATTTTCCCGAAAAGGGGGCCTAATATTTTGGTCAGGACCAGTTTTTCCAGTATTTTGATTTTGGTTTCTCCTGAAGTTTGGATTTCTAACAATATTGCTCGATTGACCATCCCAAGGAGATTTATTCTTTTCAATGGTTTCTACTCTATCTCCTATTATTTCCATCCCTTTGATAATAGCATCGAGTTTCTTTTCAAAAGCTGTGGGTTCTTCATTTACATGCATTCTCCTTTCAGCTCTGGCTCTAGCTCGTTTCTCTATCAGGTTAGATTCTACACTAACAACTATACTTTGCATTTCTTCTAAAGTTTGAGGAGCTCTTTCCCTAAGTTGATATGTTATATCAGAATCAAATCCATCAGGGAATTTGATTAATACTGAATATGGAGGAGGTATAAGATTTTTGGGAACAAAATTTTAAGCTTCATTGAATCTGGTGACATAATCTTGCACAGTCTCATTTGGTCCTCTCTTTAGTTTTCCAAAGTCTGATAAGATTTGAAGAGGGTCTTTCTTCTTTTCCCATCTGTCTAAAAATGTTCTATAAAGAGCTAGTAAGTCAGCGACACTGTTTGTAGGAAGAGCCCTGAACCAGGTTCTGACTTCTCCAGTAAGACTTTGGACAAAAATTCTCATTCTTACATCATCAACATCTATTTCATAAATTTAAAAATAATCGGTCATCTTTTTAGTATGTTTTTGTGCAGTGTAAGTACCAGAACCATCAAAAGGAGTGATCTTACTTTGGTAATCTTGAGGCATAGCCCCTAGATTGGCTGGAAATCTTAAGGGAGAATATTTGTTTTCCATTGGAAGAGGTAGTGGTGATATAACAGGTGAGGTTGGTCTATGAGTGGTGGATGGAGTAGTAGGAGTAGTTTGAGGTTGAGATGTTTGGGGAAATGATGATGAACTGGGAGAACCAGAAGTGATCACATAAATATTTGAAGTTTCTTCAGAGGTAAACTGAGATTGTATGAAATTTCGCAAATTTTTATCAAGATGTGAAGTAACAAATTCAAATTGCAAATATTCAAGAAAAACATGGTCTGGAACCAAATTGGACAACTCAGATTCAGAAAAATTTACAAATAAAGATGTTTCAAACTGCTCGTCAAAAGGTTTTTCCTCAAGATAAATCCACTTCACAAGACAGGGTATGGATCTATAGAGAGGTCGAGAACTTCCAGAGCTTTCTTGACTATCTTGTCTTCTAAGAATTCTAGGAATCAGATTCAGATTTTCAAACACAGGCGGTGGATTTGGATCAGGATTAGCCCTAGTGTAATGAGTCCTTTCTAAAGCCAGTTTTCTTAAGTGATATTTTTGGTTTTTTGGTTTAAATGAAATGAATAATACAACTTCA
This sequence comes from Pinus albicaulis, assembly GCA_034641835.2. Classification (NCBI taxonomy): domain Eukaryota; kingdom Viridiplantae; phylum Streptophyta; class Pinopsida; order Pinales; family Pinaceae; genus Pinus; species Pinus albicaulis. Next base: position 946,961,610 of record CM076580.1, on the reverse strand, counting down.
ATAATCTCTTTAAGAAGTTTCAGATATTGGATTTATAATTTTCTTAAATATTTTATTTAATTAGAGGAACTGATCAAATGTCTGAAACCAAATTTCCGTTCATAAACTAGACCGGAGATAGACTGAAGTAGCATTTATTTACTATGCAATTGCAGAGCAAAAGCAGTTCAAAAGCTACCTGGCTAACTTCAGGCTTCGTTTGTAGCTTATAAAGTAAACAACAATAACAATAAAATTATTCAGGTCCCCAGTGGAGTCGCCACTATTTTATCACTCAGTAATTTCTCCAGGTTCAAAAGAAATAGTCCGAGGTAACCACAAACCAACTTTTAGGTACAGAATCTAGCCAATCTGTATCCAGAGAGGGCTCTCTCTGTAAAATTTAGCTTTGTTTTGAAAGATATCAGGCTAGTTATAAAGTCCAGGGGTTTTGTTTGAATTTGGGTGATGGAATTCAATAGCCGAGGGTAATATTGAGTAGTTTAATCCATTGGGCTTATGGAGTCAAAAAGGATAACTTAACTGGATTAAGTCTCTTAGCAAAAGATGGTTTTACAGGGCAGGATAATCAAACAGAGGATAATTATAAATCTTAAAGTGAATGGAACGGAATCTAAATGGATGAAAGGAAATTAAGAATCTTTCAACACATTTATAAGAGGGAAAATTGAGTTATTATTAACAAAGAGAAATTAAGTATTCTTTATTAAATAATCAAAATTCTTAAACTAGTAAAACATGAGCAGTTAAGAATTCACTGTTTAAAACCAGTTTAGAAGAAAACATTTAGAAAAATAATGATTAAAATCAGATTACACTTAAGCACTTTCTGATTTATTCCTTTTCATTAATCATTCAGAAATGAAACACATATGATATAGTAAACAAATATAAAGACTTCAACACATAAGAGATAGATGACTTATTGATCCGTAGTTTGACACATGAATCCTGTAAAAAGTCTTTCGCATTAATTCCTCATCCAGCTAGCCACAAAAAATTTCTCCAATAGAAATTTATTCCAAATAGTCAATGTTACAGCAAAGTCTAAAAAATCCCCCCAAAATACTTCCAAGAGTGAAGTATTTATACAAATTCTAAACTAAAATATCTTGAAAAAAATATCAAGATTAGTTCACAAATCTCTCCAACTATTTTACATAAATAGAACTTAATTAAAGGACACTCAAACTAATGCATCTGTTTGGCACTATTCTTTATGGATAGGTGATGACAAAGAGAAGAATTCGAATTTGATCCAACTCTTAGTTGATGATGAGGAATCCAAGTCACTAACTGCTTCCTTTCTTTATGCATTCTGCTCCAACAATTCTGCAAACTTGGGGTCTAATGATACCTTTGTATTTCTCAATCCGTAATAGATATGTAAAAAGTGAAAGAATTTATTGTGGATTAATGTGTTGGTGAGATAAACCTCTTTCATTTTCCTAAAATTACTCCCCAGCTGTGCCCATTGGCTCTGTAAAAATATGTGTAAAACAGAGTTTTATAGAGTCTGAAAAATAGCCTGTAAATATGTGCATGTATCCCTGATTCTGAAATCACTGTGAAAAACGTGAGATAGGTTTTTTTAGATGGGTCTCTTAGGAACAAAAACCTCCTTCAGTTTTGTATGATGTATTTCGGATTGGCCACAATATCTCTGCATAATGATGACGTAACTAGAATTTTCTGCAAAAAGTGCTTTCCAACTTTCTTTAATATTTTCAAAACCATAATAGCTGTTAGAAAAGTGAGAGAGGTTTTTGTAGATGGTCCTCTTAAGAACATAATCCTTCAGTTTTTCAAAATTCATCTTGGATTGATCACAATAGTTTCTGCAAAACAATGACTAAAACATGAAATTTCTGCAAAAATGTTCCTTCTTGTTGTGTTTTTTCATCTTTTCACCTTTTTGTTCTTTTAACTGTTTTACTTTCACTTTGGATAAAATTCATTGTTGGTGAAAGTATTTTCATCTCTTTTTACCATTTTACCGCCTCTTTATTTACTTTTACTATTTACCTTTGACTGCACTGTAACTTCATTTTAACTTTCACTCTGACTTTTACCTGATACACTTTAACCACTGATACTCTTTAATGGTTATGCTCTCTAACCTCTGTTTATCCTTTTATCCTCCTTTATCATGAATTACTATAGTACATAATCAAACATTCATGTAAGGATAATTTCAAAAAAAATCAAACATTTCTTTCCACCATTTAGCTTCTAGTATTCTAGTTCTTTGCAGCGGCAAAAAGTTCGAAGAGGATTTTCACTGAGAACAAGGTTTTTAATTTGGAAATTCCTATCTACTAGAGGCAGATAGTCTAAATCTCTGTGAGGGGAATTCATGGGTGCGACATTCAAAGCCACGGGAATTTCCATTTCTGGTTCTTATGGATTCAGAAATGAATTGCGGGTTTTGACGAAAAACAAGCATAATCACAGTTTGGGGAAGGCAATTGCAATTGAGGAATGAAATAAAGACCAGTCTTAAACTCTCCTTCAGTTTTTCGTGTAGAATTTAAAATAAAAGCCAAGTTTTTACAGAGTTTAAAGGGAACTAGGGTAAATACCTATATTTCGGGAAATAAACAGTGACTAAACAGGTGCTGGCTATGGTAGATGAACTCTGGATTACTCGACTACAATTCTCTTCAGCAAGGTAACGGTTGGCAAACCTTGACAGTTGATTTCGAAATTCGTTGCATGGGACACTGGTTACAATGTGAAATAATGAAAATTACGCGGGTTCTTTGTTTTATTCACAAAGTCAAAGGTTGGCAGGTTTTTTATTATTTTAATGGATGACGCCAGGAAGTATGGTGGTTTCATCACGGGAGGTAGGTGGTAAGTGGTTTACATCGCACCACTTTTGGGGAAAGGTGGTTTTCAGCGGAGGGCGAGCGATTCCATATGATGAATAACATGTGGCGTGACACTGTTCAGAAAACCGCTTGGCCATTGCGCGTTATCGTTCGGACGCAGATGCGCGGCGATATTGATAATAACCGTGTATCTGAGATGAGTCGATCGAACGGTCCTTTGGAAAGGAAGATGACGGAGAGATAAAAAGGCGGGCCCAATGAAATTTAATATAATTAATCATATCGGGGGTGATTCTATTGGTGGGACAGGTTATTAATTAATCATGAGGATTAATTAACCCTTATTTATATGGTGGGGATGTCGGGTTTTTTAATTGATTGGAATTTCAACCAATTAATGAATTTTATATGGTTATTTTTCAACCAACGAGGCGGGATATTATTATTTGGGAATTTATTATTAAAATAGTATGGGAAAAAGGGGAAATTTTCATAAGGATTTAAATAATAAGTCAGAAATTAATATGGAAAATGAACAAAAGCGCTAAGTATAAAACATCAAAGTAATGTATTAAACTTATGCTTTTGTGAATAGGGTTTTTATGAAATATTGCATGATTTTCCTAAGTAAAATGAAATTTTACTTAGGAAAATATTTTTTAGAGGTGAATGAATGTTTTGATGAATGATTTTAAGTACTTAGGATTTTCCAATTATTGGGCTGAGGGTCCGGTCCCTCCAAAACTCAAGGAAATTCCTTGAGCCCCTCCAATTTTCAAATACCTTAGTACTTAGGGGAAATTAGTGAAATTTTTAGGGAAAAATGAGAAGGGAAGTTAATAATCTGACTTTGATTTGCTTGAAATTCTTCCAATGTAGTGTCTACCTTTGCACTTGTGATGAAAGTAAAGATTTAACATTTATAGAATCATTATCCATCACATTGTAATTCTGCAACAACATCTACCTACCCTACCTACTTTACCCTACCATTTTTTCTTCTTTATTAGGGTGCACTTAAACTGGAAAACCCTTATCACACTTTTTCCCTACCATTTTTTCTTCTTTATTAGGGTGCACTTAAACTGGCAAACCCTTATCACACTTTTTCTTTTACATAGGGAAATCTATCTAATTCTAACCTTATTACATCCAAGGGCTCAGATTAAACTGTTGAGCTCTTTTTATTTACTCTACCTATCTACTTATCTTCCAAGATTAAACAGTTTGGTCAGATTTTATTCTCTATCTCTAAAACATAAAATTGAAAGATGAACTAGCCAAGCTTAAACTGTTTGACTATTCATAAATTGTGGCATAAAATACAAGTTGCATACAATTTTATTTATTACAAAGAGCAAAAAAGCAGTGGCATTTAGACTTGCACACTTTCCTTCGCCTTTATTTTGGTGGGGTTCATTTTCTTTTACTTTTTTGGGCCATTTTTATTCTTTTCACCCTTTGATTTTTCTTTTAGGGTATACCCTCTTTACATTTTTTAAATTTTTTTATTTTTTGAGAATATGTAAATCCTTTGCAACAAAAAAAGGTATGAACATATTGTATAGTTCATCAAGTCAATCATGAAATATGACACCTATAGGTATAGGAGTCTAACAGAGGGTATTAACCCTTAAATTAGGATATCTATTGGAGGAGGATCAACCATTTCATATTTCATATCAGCCACATCCTATCAGTGATTCAGTTGCAATGGTTATTCATCCCTAGGGGCTAGATCTATTTTTTTGTATAGTGTGTACTTTCGGAAACCTTTTATGGGTTATCATGGAAATCTATTTTGGAGCATAGATATTTACTTCCTATACTTTTGGAGCATTGTATCAGAGACACAATATATTTCTATATTTTATCTGCTATTCTCTCATCGACAACCCAATTATAGCACTCTGACATTTCATGTATTAACAACATTTCATATTTAGGTGTATTCTTTCATGGGAGACTTGTTTGCCCAACTTGAGTGATCTTTTCCTCAAGTATTTGTACCTATTTTTGCTGTGATAATCATAATGAAAGAAGCATATGGTTTCCTCATGCATTGATCTATTGATATTTCTGCATATTTCTTTTTTTATGTCTTGTATCGCTGCTCTCCCAATTTTGAAATATTACAGTGGTATCAAAGCATAATCTTGGCTCATCCTATGTACTTCAGCCATTATTTCATATAAAGAGGATTCTCATAGAAAGGAGAAGATTTGTAGAAGAGATGGAGGAAAAACTTCATTATCAGGAGAAATGAAAGGGTAGGAGTTCTCAAGACTTTTTCTTCAAACTATGCAAGGAATTAATAGAGACATCAAAGATATGAGGATGGAGAGATATAGAGATTCTCCAAGAGGGGTTGTACATGAAGAAAGCTCCAGGTTTTCACATTATGGGTAAGCTACACCAACAGATCTACAATGTGGTACCATGCCTTGGCAAGAAAAGAAGAGGAAGGAGAAACACCAAAAGAGGAGACTCTTGGTGAATATCTCCAAGAATATGAATCTTATTCTAGAAGATTCAAGGAGCATATAAAATTACAAGGGTTTTATTAGATCAAAGAAAATAGAATACCAGTAACCACAATAAAAGAAGAGGGTGCATGCAACACACTTTGGGTAGATTCTTTCTAACTACTTTTGATGGGTCACCCAAGTGCACAGCTAAGCCTTAGGTAAAGGAGCTAGACACATATCTTCAACTACATCAAGTTTCAGAAGAAAAGGCCATTAGAGTAGCAATGTTGCATATAGAAGGTAAGGCTTATTCCTAGTGGTTTTATGAACATTCTTCATTGAAAAATGCAAATGTATCTACTTATGAAAAGTTCACTAGGAGGTCAGTGAAATGTTCATGAGTTGGAAGGATCCATGATACCAACTCCATTTTAGAATATTTTTGAGGGGTTTAAAGGTTTGCAGGATGTTTTGCCAAGGGAAAAAGCCCCACTTTAGCAAGAAATTTATTCTCAAGAAGAAGATATGAGGATTCCTCCTTCAAGAGGGGATCAAGACAAAGGATATCTTAATGCTGAGGTATTCTCCAATAATAAGGAGAACGAAGAAGAAGATCTAGAAAGAGCCTTCAGCGCTGTAAAAGTAGGAGAAGATATACCACCATTTGGAGATGGAGATGAAGAAATTTATTCAACTAATGGAGCTCTTGTATCTTTGCAAGAAATTCCAAAGGATATTACATATGTATATCAGGAGAAACGTGTGTCTATGTTAATAGGTAATGAGACAAAACAATGGAAGAAGCATGTTCCAACATTGACCACAGTTTTGGGGACATACACTATGATAGTTCACTTCTTTGTGATTAATACTCTTGACACCAATATGGCATTGGGTGTGCATGGGTGAATTACATTGGAGAAGAACAACTTAGACTGTGAGATATTGCAGAATATAGGAGAAGATGATAAGGAGGGCTAGCATCAAGTGATTGGGAACATACACACCCATCCTTTTCAAGAAGTTTATGCACAGAAGCAGGAGGATGATTTGTGCAGTGAGGGCAGGGAGAAATCAATCCAATCACATATATAACCTGCATTAGGCCTTGCTGTCTCATTACATGGAGGCATTCCACCAGGGAGACCCCCTAATTGGAAGATGATCAAATATTTCTCTCAACATGGTGCATCATTGATATATTTGTATAAGGAAGGATCATTGGGAGGAGCTAACACAATGCAGAGAACCTTTGATGGGTTCAGAGGGATGAAAAATTCTTTGATATGAACATTTCGATCTCCCACTCAGGTATTTTCATTGAAATATGATGATTCAGGAATCTGTGATGGCATAAGCATGGTGTCAAAGGGCTACTCCATAGCCTTGGAGCAGCAAATGATACTTCCACACATGAGGAATATTTCTGAATATGACAATACGTTATTGACACTCTTGCATACATTGGCAAAACTATGCAAGTTTTGGATGGGCAATACTTTCCAAGAGGAGGTTGACCTCCATGTACTTCAATCTTGTCATGAGAAATATCATCTGCAAGGGAGGCATCAAAAGTGGGGTATAAATACTCCAACATGTGGCTTTGGCATTGAGCATGTCAAAGAGAGGAGCTATGATTTGGCAGGTGCTTCATTGTAGATTTAAACATCGTTGTCATTGTTGGGGAGTATAGATCCATATTGGGAGTCCCAACTATTGGTGGAATATTCCAAGAACCTCTTCACATGTAAGGTTCTTGATGGGTAAGTGATATATGGGAGGTATAGAGTGGTTGATGGAGTCATTTATTTCCATGATCATATCTACTTGGCTAGAGACTCCAAGCTCAAGAAGGAGATTCTACATGAAGCATATGAGGCACTCTTTTCAAGACATGTATATTTCATTGAGTCTTATCACACCATCATGGAGGGATTATTTTGGGAGGATCTCAAAGAATATGTGCACCAACATATCAAGAGATATGTAGCTTTTTTTATGTATGAGGACGAAAGCAACCACCTTGCAAGGTTTTTGTAGCCACTTTCCCTTTTGATGGAGAGATGGGAAGACTCATCTATGGACCTCTTCACCAACTTGCCTACAATATATGGTAAATATTATGTTTGGATGCTTATTGATAAACTAACAATGTATGTACATTCCTTTACCATACATTTGCAACACATTTCTCCACAAGAGAGAAAAACTCTCTTTGGATCTCATGGTCCTTTTGGGACTACATTCAGTGATGGGATTGACCACTTTCTAGAGGAATTTGGGCAAGAATTTTTTTTCTTGGATCATATTCAGTTAACACCTAGTGTCCTTTACTATTTTCAAGCTTTTGAGAAGCTTATGGTAGAAAAAAAATGGTTGGGTGGCCACTTATCACATCATGTTTGGAGATAGCAAGAAGCAGAACAATGTTGGTCTCACTTGAGGGACTATTGTCACCATCCAGTATGTCATGTGACACTTAGTCCATGTTTCTTTTGGATCCCATATGGTGATGACACTCTATTCACTATATGTAGGAAGGATTGGGCTAGAAAGATTCCTAAAACCAAGGAGTGGGATCACGAGATTCCGAGTACCTTTTGGCTTCCTGAGGACTACATTATTGCAACCCAAGATAAAAAAACTCCATATATATCATAAATGGAGAGAGAGAGAACGTGAGTTGAGAAATTTTATCTCTCATTCTCAGGCATGCAACCCCTACACATTGTAGAAGCAGGGGATTGTTGATCGTTTCTATGAGCTACCAAGGATGTCTCACTTTGCTTGGATGATAGCATGGAGATTGGAGTTTATCATTGGGATTGAGGCACCCAACATTTACCATCTCTCATGCCTTGAGGAGGCCAATGGACATCATATAACATTTTCCATATATTTCCTAGTTCTTCATGATGCAAGCTATTTAGTTTATCTACCAAAGGTTGACTTGTATACTTGGGAGGAGACATATCCATTGGAGGTTTTGCAGTATCCTTGTAGTTGCTTGAGGACAAGCAACATTTTTGGGGGCAAGATTATAATATTCCTAAATTAGATTGCAGCTAATTGGAATATTAAAGTTTTGTTATGTCACTTAGATAGGTGAATAAGTGAGTAGGGAGACACATAAATCTCTTTATGAAGAATAAAACCACTTCTCATGTGAAAGTGGATCATCATTTCAGCTTAATAAATCACCCTAAGGTGTGATCAGGGGCTAGAGCATGTGGACTAGGTCAAGGTTGACCAGATCAACAACGCTGCTATGGAGATCATGGAGGATTAATGGAGGAAAACACAGTCATTTAGGAGGAGTGTATGCATGAGAGTAGCTCCTTTAATGAGTGGGGCCCAGGTTGAGGAATCTCACCAAGCATAAAATGAAGAGGATGACAGCATTAGAAGACATGGATTTGTATTATTTATTTTTATCTTTTTAGATCTGGATTTGTCATGTGACATTTCTATGCATGCTTTTGTTGTTTAGCGGGGTCTGTAGTGCTATTTAGCACAACGGTGTTTCTGAGCGAAAATCCCACCCTCATCCTCTGGGGACTTAGAGTGCCTACTCAGGAGAGGTTATCTTGAGCTACATTACCACTATCTGGCATCTAGACAAGCTTCAGTCTTCTTCCACAACACAGTCTATTCCAAATCTGAGTTGTGTTGTAGGGTTATAACAATGGAGGGTTGTAAAACTCCATTTCTGAACTTGTTTTCCATTGGAAGGTTAATCCTTTCATCCGAGAGGCTTGTGAGGAAGTTCTTTGTTCAAGATTTCCATATTTGGTAGGAGGCCAAGTAGATACCATAAGCTACATCGCATTTTCCCTCAAGGACTATGTTATTTTAGAGAGCATTTATAGCATTGGGTTTATTTCCCTAGTTGGAGGAGTTGTGTTTCCCTTGAGGGGATCAGCCCTTCACTTAGGATATCTATTGGATGAGGATCAACCATTGCATATATCAAATCAGCCACCTCCTATCATTGATTCAGTTGCAGTGGTTATTCATCCCTAGGGGCCAGATCTGCTAGTTTGTATAGTTGTATTTCTGGAAACCTTTTTTGTGTTGTCATGGAAATCTATTTTGGAGCATAGATATCTACTCCCTGTACTTTTGAAGCATTGTATTAGCAGCAATATATATATATATATATATATTATCTTTCAACTACTATTCTCTACTATTCGGACATTTGATGTATTAACAACATTTCATATTTAGGTGTATTCTTTCATGGGAGGCTTGTTTTCCCAACTTCAGTGATCTTTTCCTCAAGTATTTGTACCTATTTTTTATATTATAATCATAATGTAATGGACATATGGTTGTCTCATTCTTTGATTTATTGATATTTCTGCATATTTCCAACTTGATGTCTTGTATTGCTGCTCTCCCAATTTTGGGATATTGCATATCCAACTCCCTTTATCGACCAAATTATTGATGAATGTGCCGGATGTGAAATATTTTCTTTCATGAATGGATTCTCCAGTTACAATCAGATTAATACTCTCCCAGAGGACCAATATAAAATGGCTTTTATCTGTCCCTAGGGCACATTCGCTTATCACAAGCTCCCTTTTGGTTTAAACAACATTGGGGCCACATTCCAAAGGGAAATGAATTATGTTTTTCATGACATCAAGCACATAGTTCAACCATATCTGGATGAATTACCTTCACATTCACGGAAATGGGCTGGCCACCCACTACATTTGAGAGTGATATTTTTACGATGCCATCACTACAAAATATGCCGCAATCTACACAAATGTGTGTTTAGTGTTAGTTCTGTTCGTTTTCTTGGATTCACCGTGTAGAAAGATGGAATTTAACTTAATGCATTGAAGGTATGGGCTATTCTTTATTTTCCATCTCCTTTCAATCTTCTTTAGTTACAAAGACTCCAAGGGAAGGATAACTTTCTAAGGAGGTTCATTCGTAACTACACCAAAATGGATAAAGGATTTACTCGACTCTTGAAAAAGGGGGCACCCTTCCATTGGAATGAGGTTGCACAAACTTCCTTTAGTGTTCTTAAAAATTCCCTGATCCAAGCATCATTAATCTATCCCCTAAATTATCAGAGTGACTATTTCCTGTATCTCATTGTTGCAGATACAACCATCGTTATGGTTTTAATCCAAGAAGAAGATGGGATTGAACATCTGATATATTATTTGAGTCATAATATCAATGATACAGAAGTTAAGTACAGATACACTGAGAAGATCACTTTGGAAGCCTTTCAAGTTGTACAAAGATTTCACCATTATATCATGCTGTGAAAGACCATTTTCATTTCAGATTGCAACCCTATGACATACATTTTGTCATGTCAATTGTTGAGGGGAAAATATTCAAAATGGATCATCATTTTGCAGGAGTTTGATTTGGAATTTTTCAAATTCAAGTCAAAGAAGTATTTGGTGTTTTCTAAGCTTATTGGTGACCTTCCTTTGAGTAGTAACGATCCTACTATGGAACCATCAATTCTGGATGAGTCTTTGTTTCTGATCGAGTCATCTGACCCGTGGTATGGATATTTCATCATCTATGTCCATACCCAAAATTTTCAGCCTAATACCTCTCTCTCGCAACATCGAAGTATTCGATACCAAGCCAAATATTATGTGATCGTTGGTGATACACTTTATCTTTGTGGTGTCGATACGATTTTACATAGGTTCCTCACACATGAGGAAGCCAGAAATTTTCTAAATGATTTCCATTCTGGTGCATGGAGTGGAAATTTGTCTGGCTATGCTATTGCACAGAAGATTCTCCGCGCTGGTTACTTCTGGCCTACCATATTTTGTGACTCCATTATCGTGGTTGAAATTTGTCATACTTTCCATATCTTTGATCATAAAACCTGCCTACCTCTAGCACCAATGCATCTTGTTGTCGTTGTTGGACCATTTGCAAAACGGGGCATTGACTTCATCACATGTAACCCCCGCTCAGCCGAGGGGCATGGGTATTTTATTGTCGCCGTTGACTATTTTACCAAGTGGGCCGAGGCGATGCCTACATTCAACAACACGAGACAGAAAACTGCATTGTTCTTTTTTAACCACGTGGTTTCATAGTTTGGTGTACTGACAGATCCTTAAAAAAAAAATTGCAATCACATGATGGATGAGTTGACTGTGAAGTTAGGATTGTCACATGATACTTCTACCCCCTATTATCCTCAAGGTAATGGACAAGTTGAAGCTACCATAGGATTCTTAAGCATCTGATTCAACACATGATTAGGGTTCATAAAACAAAATGGAATTTGATCCTATACTCAGATTTGTGGGCATATCGAACGTCAGTGAGAAATTCAACCGAATTCAATTCCTTTCAGCTGGTTTATGGTCTGGAAGCTATCTTACCAATACAATGCAAAATACCATCTCTGAAAATTTCGATCAACCTACTACCCGACACTTCTGAAGAAGAGGCACGTCCTTTAGATCTCATCCATCTAGATGAAAAGCATCGTGAAGCTGCATTGGCCAACAAAGCGCATAAGAGATGAATTAAGGTGAAATATGACCACAATGTCAAGCCTCGCACCTTCTTGGAAGGAGACTTGGTCTTGCTTTATGATTAGAAAGCTGATAAGATAGGAACAAGGAAATTTGAACCATTATGGCACGACCCCTACATTGTCAAGCACATTTTTGGCTAAGGGTGCCTACGAGTTGGTAGATTATGATGGGATTCCATTTTCACAGCCTCGAAATGGGTTGTATCTTAAATGTTACTATGCCTGATTTTTCATAGTAAACATTGTATTATATGCTTTGATTGCGTGTGTGTAGCAATGTGCCTTTTAGATTTTTTCATGTGGTTAGTAATCCATTTTTCATTTTTTTCACATTTCAGAATATTTAGAACCATTTATTGGATATGTTGATGGTGCTAGTCGTGGTACTCAAAATTTATCCTCTGCAGCATGGGCCATCTTTGCTCCAAGTGACGAGTTAGTGAGCTTCCAAGGGATTTGTATCAGTCGATCGACCAACAATATCGTTGAGTAAAGCGGTTTGATTGAACTACCCTCTGATTCCATTTCACTTGGAATCCATCGCATCATCATCAAGTTGGACTCACAACTTGTCGTACTACAGCTTACTGGCATCTATACTATCTGAAATCCAACAATTCATCGCATGTTCCTTAGAGTTTGTCTTTTGGAAAGACATTTTGGTTACATTCAATATAAACATATTTCCCAAAACTTCAACACTCTGGTTGATTCACTAGAAAATTATGTGTTAAATAGACATTTTCAAGATATGTAAAGATAAATTTTCAATTCACATAATACAATTGAATAAGATTGCACATAATCATAGGAAAACGCTGAAAGTAAAATAGATTTATATCGATTTTTTTACAAAATTGTGTCGAAGACATGTTGGTCATTTGACCTCAAAATGTATACAGACATAGCATAATCTAAGTAAAACTAGTGATGCTCATGATAGCAGGTCACTTCTTGGGCTATCATGCGCAATAGCCTCATCCAACGGCTAGGCACACTAATGGTATGGCGATGCAGCCTTGTAGGTAACTCCTCGATCCATACATCTGGTATCCGAAGAGTCAATCCCTCCACATGTTGTTGCAACTCAGAAACATGCACAACTAAATCCAAATCCTGTAGGATTTCTCTTCCAAAATTCCTCTCTACTAGTTCTCCCGCCTTCTATACACAAAACACTATTCAAAATGTACCTACATCTTAATACATAAAACATCTTTAGTTTAGTCTTGGAAATTAAAAAAAATGCAAAAATATGTAAACAAACCCCAAAAAATAAAAAACATGGTCAAAATTTACTTATAACACCCCATTGAGCATCAACTGGTAAAATCAAATCTAGATCTCCATGGACATTCATCCTTGCATATGGATGCTCCTTGATGAAGATATTTTGTCTTTGGAGCAAACTGAAGAATGTTGTGGAAAATTAGATCGATGACTAACCAGCATGTCTAGACATCATCTTGACCCATTGTTGCATTTGTGGCTCTCTAGGACCACCTAATCCCAACGTCACATGTTGTGGTTGCATTAATGGAACTCGCTTGAAAAAAAAAGCAATCAAAATAGACCCATAACTAAAATTTTTGGTCTTACTAATTTTTACCTTGGAAAATTGTCCTTTCATCTGAAGGAGTACTCCTTCAGCCCAGTTAAACATGGTTGGCTCAAGACACTCAAGCGCATACTGCATGTATGATATATTCGCGACATGTACTGTCACGCTGCTAGCTATGTTTTCGATAGTGAATAGGAGAGTTCTCAAAGGTATATCATGAACATCTTTGATATTTATCTTTCCATCTTTACTAGGCTCAGTTCCTAGTCGAAAAAACTGTTGGATGTAGTACTCCACTATTTCACCTCCGTGTGTGGAGGCTGCAGGGAAAATCAAGGCATCATGTCTCCAAAAACCTGTTAGAATGTAAATTTCGTCAACCAATATTGGGAGCACTTTTTCCCCAATGCGAAATTCTTGTATTTTCGAATCCCATGAATGGATCAAGAACTGCAATAGTTCCATCTATTGCCTCATTCCTAACAATCGGAAGTACTTGAGAAACCCACAGTCTCTAAGGGCTCTCACAGTGCCAGGATCATTTAGGGAAACCATATCATGTTCTTCATGTTCTCTTTCTCACCATGTAATCGACATTCTAATCTGATAAAATTCTGAAATCACACCATAGGTTTAGTTAGGATCCATTCCATGCAAAAATTTAAGGAAACTGTGAGCAGAAATAAAGATGAAACTTTCTGATTTGCACCCAACGCACCCCTGAATGAGAGACAGAGCATTGGAGAGGAACTCAGCCTCTTTCCAGCCACTCTACAATGCACTTTTCAACATTCAAGGGTGCACTGGCCCTAGGGCATTGTATATTTACCCTAGGGGCCCCAAAAACCTAAAAATGTGCATGAAAATGAAAAAGATTCCATTCAATAGAAAGAGAAGGGTAAGATATTCTACCCAATCTGGACGTCATGAGAAATGATCCACAAAATTTTTCGCAATCAACTACTGAATTTTGATGGCAAAATAGGATCAGAGCACTAAAATTCAAATGGTAAAAATGACTTGGTAATTTCTTAATTTAATAGTCTTTTTGATTAATTTATACATATTTAATGAAACAACTATGGTTTTTACTCATTTGTACTCTTTTAAACAGGTATTTTTAATCCATTTGATGTTTCTTTGAGAAGGTTTGTAGCTGGTTAGATTGATTTAGTCGTGCATGATCGTGAAATGCAATATTGACCACAAAGCACAACTTTCTTTTTTTTCCGAGCTTTGTTAAACATGAAAAACGAATTCAAAGCATACTTTTATCCTCTTTTTTTGAGCTTTGTTAAACATGAAAAATGAATTCAAAGTGCACTTTAATCTCTTTTTCGAGATTTGTTAAATGTGAAAAAGGAACCCACTTGGAGTTCTCTTTCAACTCTTTTCAAACTCACAAAATATGAAAATATTGTCGAGCACTTGTCCTTTCAAGCTCCTTAAAGAAATTGAAATGACATCTACTCAGTATAAGTTTAACCCTTTTCCGGAATGAGATAGATTATGATTATGAAAAGTGAAAAACCTAGTCAAACATGGATAAGAGGTTCTATAAGGTATTCTTTTACTCTTTTTCGGATCTGAGGGACTATTAAACGAAAATTAACTTGTGGATTTTTCTTTTATTCCCTTTTTAAAACTCTCTAAACATGAAAAATGATCGAGTTCTCACTATTTTTAGACTCGTTAAAACATCAAATTTTGGTGAACTTATCCATCATGACAAGATCAAGTTTCACCTTCGCTAGACTCGTTAAAGCATTAAATAGTGATGGATTCACCCGAAGGGTAGAATTATACATCAAGCATATGTTATCCTCCTCAAGATTGTTAAAAAATAAATATATATTGGTAAAAAATGACTTCGGAAAATTGGAAAGGGATAAAACACTTTATGGTAGCAAGTTTCTCTTGAACATAACAATTATTCACTTCATCTCCCTCATTTTTGGGTTGGGTAATATTCTTGATGGTATATCATACCTATGGTCTATCATAGCATCCATCACTTCGGTTTTGGTTCAAATGTGGCCAATTCATTTTGTGTCGCTGATATGTTCAAGAGAAGTCACTCAGTTATTCCTCATCCTCTGCAATACTCATAAATCTTCATTTCAAGACTGCCATCCCTGACATTGCTTCATCAGTCACATTCAGTCTCCAAAATCATTACTACCATTTTTTTTTTTTGATGGGGGAAGCACCAATGCCCTCCTACGATGAGTTTCTTCCTGTCGACATCAACTCATCACCTAGGAATTTGACTTAGAAACAACCTTTCAGTACCTTGGAGCCTGCTTACATCAGTCGTAGGTTTCTTGCTTTCGGCGACAGGTTGACATCACAGGCCTTTGACTGAAAGACTTTTTATGGTGTTCGATGTCAAATCATCTATTCACACCATGAAAAATGTAATACATTACCTTGAGATCCATTATAATCAATGGTGGTTTCTCTCGCGTCTGTTAACAACTCACATCGTTAGCTGGTAATCAAACAATGTCTTCCCATGTTCGACTTCAGATCATATATTCGCATGGTTAGACTTGTAATTTAAGCGATCGAGTGAACAAGATACAAGACCCCGAATCCAATTTCATCCATCTGGGATGCGATTTCAGGATAAGTACCAAATCATCCATACGATGGTCATTATTCAGATGATCATCCTATCATGGGTTTATCTTTCTAGATAGTCTATACCTGTAGACGACTTTATGATGTTATGATATTTTATGTGTTAAGTATGGGATATTCCACCCTCAACAATTCATGTACAAGATGAAAATATATCATGATCTAATGTATTGTAATTGATGCAGGTCATTTTTCGCTTCAGTTCCTCCTCATCACATTGTAAGAAAATCACTCAACATTATCATTTTTTACTTCATTCTCTAGGGGCAGTTGTTACAGGTGGATTTGGGAATCATCCCACAACATATGTCAATATTCATTAGGGTCTATCATACTCTAAATTGGTTGCTACATGCCCTAAACAAGTCATTACATTGATGTTCTTCCTTCATGAAAGTTTCACCACTTAGATGCCTGTTGAAGTGCCCCATTGAGCCATCAACACACCCCTAGATAGTTGTATCTTCTTTGCAGAGAATCTACTCCCATGCAATGCTGCGTTGCATAGGATCTAGGCTCACTTAGGAGTTCTTTGGTCGACCGGGAGCCAATTGTTCATTGGATTCCAGGAATATTCCCTACTTCTAGTTACTTCTAGAAGTTGTTCCAGCTTTCACCTCATCTGATAGCCTCGAATTTGGAACCCATGAAGTCATTAAACATATTCCTCCTATTCCCATGAACAAGGAAACCTCTTCATCCATTTTTAGGAAATCAATTCAATGATTCATATCTGTCAAAATACCTTCATCTACTTATAAATAGAGCACTGAACATAGTGCACAAGAGAGAAAGAATTTGTGTTAAGTAGAGTTATGCTGGTGAGGTATCAACTCTTGAAGGTATTGTGCATGTACTATGATGTTTTTGGATTTTTTATGGTAGATGTGATGAGGATGGTACTCAAGCTGGATGAGTGACAACAAATCGATCATCTGGTTGTACTTTTCATTCTACTTCATAATAAAGACATTTGTTCCTTTCCTAATGCACGTGTCAATGATGTTATATGTGTATTAATGAGTTTAATCTATTCAATTTGTTTAACTTGAATATCGTATTGCCTTTATGTTGTTTTATGTCTTCTGTTTGCCATGGTAGGTATCAATCAAATGAGTTAAGTTGGATTGAAAGAGACGAAAGCGACAAAGGGAGGTGAGGGAAAGCGAACATATTACAAGTACGTTTCTCTCCCTTTATCTATTCAATTTAAGGAAAAGGTCAGATATCTTTCTTTCTGTTGTTCTAAGTGAGCCACCCACTTAGGGAAAGCATACTTATCCATAGGTTTTTATTTCCGTAAAACAACTTGGAAACACAATGATAATGTTTTGAAGTGACGAAACATCATTTTATATGTAAATTGTAGTCCAACCGATATTAAGTTGGAAACTCATATTGTAATACTTTAACATTTCATATAATATAATATATGTGGTTGAAATTATTTATAGTTGCACTTGATATTGTTTAGTATTGTAATTAACAGATGCAATTTTACTTTTTCATATTAGATAAACATGCACATTGTATGCAATGCATTGGAAACACTACGATAATGTTTTGAAGTGATGAAACATCACTTCATGTGTAAATTGTAGTCCAACCAATATTAATTTGGAAACTCGTGTTGCAATACTTTAACATTTCATATAATATAATTTATGTGTTTGAAATGATTTATAGGTCCACTTGATATTATTTAGCATTGTAATTAACATATGCAATTTTTTGTTTTCATATTGGATGAACATGCACATTGTGTGACATTTTTCAAATCATACAAATTAATTTATGTTGATTAATAATTAACACATAAAATCAATCTAAAACTACTAAATTAGTAGTTTATATTGATTAATTATGAACAAAAATAAAATGAATATACGACTAAGTTAGTCATTTGTAATGATTATTAATGAAAGTAAATCAATTCAATATAAACTACTAAACTAGTCATTTATATAATGAATATTAAACTACTAAATTAGTCGTTTATATAATGAATATGAAACTACCAAAAAAATATAAATGACTACTGGAAATGATAATTTTGTGATTAGAAATATCGATTCAAATTTTTCAATATATGACTATTAGTAGCTAATTTACAGTATCTTATAACACGACCAAAATCTAGTCATATTTCTTCAGTCATTAATTGGTTTCAAACGATGACTAAAATTTGCATATTTACGACTATTAGTAGCTAATTTACAATATCTTATAACACAACCAACATTTTGGTCATATTTCTTTGGTCATTAATTGGTTTTTTTGTGTGATCATATAGTAATATATTTTGTGGTGTATTTTATCATTAATTGTGGCAATTAATGACTAAATTAATGACCAAATATATGACTAAATATACTACTAGATGATAAAATCGAGACAACCAATTAATGACTAAGCTAAAAATGACTAAAAAATGGTCGCATTATAAGATATTGTAGATTAGCTACTACTAGTCACCGACTGAGAAATGGTTGTTTATATGAAAATTTTACTCGTTTTTTTAGTAATTAATTAGCCATTTTGTACTAGTGATTGAAATAATGTATGAAATATTGCTGGTTTTCTAAATGTTATCAAAATTGGTTGGGGTTTGGCTAATTTTGTGGCTACAAGTACAAAATATATACATGTTTTATAAATATGACCATCTTAAACCTATTAAAAAAATGGAGGAGACTTAGTAAAATCCACCAGGATTATCTTGATTGATAACTATCAAAGAGAACGATTGAGAAAGCTAACTACCAAGCAAATATTTTTTAAATACTAAGTTATGAATTATAGAACCGGTTTCATTCTGACTAAGGAAACATTTGAAAATAATAATAATTGATAACTAAGTACCAATACCCTGTTAAATACAAAAGATTTTTAAGGAATATATATATATATATATTCCTCCCAGGAGAGTGTTAATAATGTATGAAACCACAATTGTGATGGAAGTGTTGTGAAAGCCCATCCAAGTGGTTGTCGATGTCCTTTGAGGCAGGTGGAGGTACATATTGTTTAATACTAGCCCCATGCAAGCTGCATACCTCTTTACAAATTAGTACTATGGGCATCGTATATGGAAGGCATCCCCTAATGAATGTATGATCTCACATGTGTGTGTGATTCACCTTTTTCCTTAGCCCATGAGAATCTTTGTTGCTAATTGTTCGCTGATATTTAGAGAGAGCATAGTGATTTGCTATAGTAACAAGGAGATGAGGAGATAAAGTCAGCATGTGTGTCATCATTACAGTCCATATGCATCCCACCTCTGACCCAACTTTGGTCATCCTCTACTGCTCTTAGGTGTGACAATTTGCTGTGTCTATACATTTTTCATGGGATTCCTCTCCCCCACCCCAATTCTTATGAAAACCATGGGGATTAAGTATGTTGACCCACCTCTCCTTTTAGCTTCACTTAGCTCGCAGGGTAAATGAGATCATCTCATCTCATCAATTAGTTTAGTCCACTCGCTTGTTAGGTATAATTTGTAACGGTACTCTACATTTTGGTCATGCAAGAGGTATCTTATCGGTGACGTGAGCAATGTATTTCTCTTGTTTCAAAATTTCATGTCTCGCATGGTTTGGTATGTTGTTATGTTTGAACGTACACCCTACAACAAAGAGGGATCCAGTTGGAAGAAAATTGAACCTCCTTTCAGGAACAAGGTTGTTGAGCATCATAGCAATCAGTGGTCTTATGCTAATCTTGGGCTCATGCTGCAACTTCTCATCAAAGACTGGGATCTTAGTTAGTATTTGGTTTCACCTTTTCTCTTTAGCTCTAAATCTGTTTATTTTGGCATCCATGAAAACATTTTTTTATAGTTTAAATGGATCATTGAAGAATAGCTAAAGCCTTTGTGTCAAAAATTCCAGTAGTTGCAATCTTAATTCTAGGTTCTTTTTGTTAGACAAGCAGGTGAAGAAAAACATGTATAACCTCAAGAACCTAAACTTTTTCTATTGGATTGGGTTCCTGAAAGTGCAACCATCAGAAACAAGGAAAACCCTATGTATCTATTTGAAAATTTAATATAAGTTGAGCCTTTACAGAAAAAAAAGTAGATATAAGTATTCATGCATAATAAAATAGATACGGTTATGTTAGTGAACAAGTTAGACGTTCAGACCTATAGGGGACAATATTTTATCCCCTGTCCAAACCCTGAATCTTGAACATGATAAGGATATAACTCAGAAGACTAAGGCGCAATCCCCAAATCAGGGGTCCACTGATCTTTTGTTTAAAGAAAATAAATTAAACTAAAATACCAATATATCGGAACACAGAATAATTATCGTTTCAGAAAGTAAATAAATAATGTGTATTGGGGCAATAAAGCCTAATATATTTCAGAAATTTCCCATTATATCATAATGTTTCCAAATATTAAAATATCAAAAATATATATGTATAAATCACTGATAAAATTCCTAATAAAAGCAATGTTGCTTTTGATATGAATTATAGCTAAATATACATTTAGGAAGTATGTATGCAGATAGTAAACACATAAAAAATTATTGAAAAGATAATTCAATGAAGAAGACATTTGTGTATATTATAAATGTCCATATAATCATGTCAACACCCTAAGGGTGACTTTATATATACAAAATAATATCAAGTGAATCAAAAGAACCTAACTCAATATATTTAAGAAAAAACTCTAGAGGAAAACCTCCTTCCACACACTTATTCGGGTTGAATACAACAAATATCTTTGGAGTTTTTGGGAAAATGTACCCAAATTGTAGTACAATAATATTCCTAATTCAAGTCAAAGCACCCAAGTCCAACCTAGGGTTATATATTTATAACCCTAATCCAATATATTTTCAAGAAAATATAATTTAAGTCGTAGGTCGTAAATACAGATAACCTAACAAGAAAATTGGAGGTTAATGTGAGAACTTTCAACTTAGAGTGTAGTGGGAAAATTAGTAAGAGGAATAATCCAACCATCCAGAATGTTTGCATGCATAATTATTGGCCTTCATATGAGCATATTGTACAAAAATATCGAAAATAAATTAAAAAGCTCTGCAAGGTTTTTGTGAAAACCAAATCAAGATAGAAAATATATGCCATAGGACAAGTAATTAGGAATATTTAAAAAGGAATTTTACACGAGTTCATCTCTCCTCCAACGAAAAAGGAATGTCATTATATTTTACATTTAAGCAAACCCCGAAGGAAGTCGAGATTTGAAAGCATAGATATACAATTGAAACTCATTGTAGGGTTCATCTAAGTTAGGGTTTGTAGAAAAAGGATTTACCCTAAACTTGTATATGGTATCCATCTATGGAGCAATTAGAAAATCATTATTTTTCCTTTGAGCAACTCGAAGAATAATGTACAACATGGCATCAAAATTCCATTAAGTATAACTATAACTCTTGCAAGAAAAATTCACATAGATAAGTGACATGGATGGAAATGACCTCAAGTGGGGATGCAATTCTAAGTATTGTACATGAAGAATTGTGCATAAGAGAAAAAAAAAAAAACCCAATTATTCTTACCAAGACGTGCCCATCCATAATTTGTTTTAACACTCATAGACTCCACAGAGGATAAAATTTAGATTAAGTAGAACAATCATGAATGGAAAGTGGAAACCTTTGGAAAAATGAAGGAAAACCATTGTAGTATGTAGGGTTTGAGAGGAGTTTTAGAGCTCCTCCACACTGTCCAACCACCATCCCAATGAAAACTATGTTGATAATATTTGGTAGGGTTGTTATCCTAACTCCCTCCCAATCAATCCCATTGTTCATATAGTGCAACTAATTCACATTGTTCAATTCTACAATTGGCTAGGTTTACATTGTAGCAATGCGGATCCAAACCACCTCTTCATGTTCATGCGATATTGGTCGAGGTCATGGCCATATGCATGACGTCATGTACACACATTAGTTACAAATAAAAATAAAGCAGTTCCTTGTTATCGACTCATATATATGTGGATAAATAAAATTGAACCCCAAGTTTCCCGACTCCTTGTGTTGCCATGCATAAAAAGTGTGTGTGTATGTGTGTGTGTGTGTCTGTGTGTATCTTCGTGTGTGTGTGTGGGAACAAAAACAAATGTGAAGGTAAAATGTAGGATGGTCTTGGAACTTTGTAAATTTGTAAGTTGGAGGTCGAGAGTTCAAGATGTAAACACTTATGTTTATATGTATAGGTTGAAAGGTATTTTTTATTTTTTATTTTGTTAAATAGATTTACTATATGTCTATACCTATGTGTGTTAAAACATATGTAGATAATATTTATATGTATATGTGTAGCAATTTAAATAAATGAATATAAGTGCAATGATATAAACATGGGTATATTTACAAATTTTAAATACAAACCTTATATGATATTTGCAGGAATTGAAGGATCAAATTATGAGAGTCAAGAGTTAAGGGTCATAGAAATTTAAGTGTGCTTAAGAGAACTAAAAGATTTAAAACTCTAATGCCTCAGACCCATTACAATTTCAATATAAAGAGTAATGATCAGAGCTTGGTATGCTCAAGCATATACTAAAATATTGAACAATTACCCGTAGTAGAATAGTAGATACAACATATAACATTTTTCCATGCCAGGAATGTACATGAACGTCAGAAGGAATTTTTAAATTAAGAGTTAATTTTTAAATTGTTGACCAAAAAAATTCCTTCCTTCTATATGTAAATATACAGCTTTATTCTAGATAAAAGAGGGAGATGTTATGGAAAGTATCAAATAAACTAAAACAAAAACCACCCCGTTCATCCATATTAAAAAAAAACTCCAAATACATAAAACGAGTTGACTACGACCAACCCATGCTGCAGCAACTAAAAAACATTGGTAAATAGAGTATGAAATAAACTAAAGTCACCCCCTCCATCCAAATGCATAATTCGAGAGATGCGTAAACACCCGTGTCTGTCGAAATGATCATTAAATTCAATATATTTGAAATTGAAATAAAGATCTGGATTGCAAAATGAAATTTAAAGAAGAATGTGAAAGATACCACAACGTTCATGTGTGCTCTGATGAAACAAGTCAGGATATCAGCAACTGTAACTGTAAGAAAACTCTTAATCGTTAAGATAAAGGCCTGGGACAACATTTGGAAAAGCTTGAATGTTTCCTGAACATGTTTTCCATTAAAAAGAGAATGGGAAAACTATTATGAATAATCCTTGTATATAAATTGTTTTTGTATAGATATTATTTTTTTCTAATCAAGTTTAAATGTTTTTTTGTATTTTTTTGGGGTTACAAATAACTAATTACTCTTGCATGCAAAGGAGTTCAGATTTAGATTGTGAGTAAATTTGAGTCAAGTGAGTATCAGTTTGAGTTTAATATTATATTTAGAAAAGTTAAATTTAGTGTGTGTTGTGTGTTTAAGTTAGTTTGAGTGAGCATCAATTGAGTCACTAATTAAAAAGAATAAATATCTTACATTGTGTTTATTGTAATTAATTAAGTTTGTATAATCAGTAGAGGGAAGAAACTAAAATGATTTGAATGTATAAATTTTTTGTGTGAAATTTGTTCCTTACCTCCTCTGTATTTTCAAAAAATTAGTACGAGAACGAGATTACATAAAGCAAATGAATCAACAGTAGTTTGTGTGGAAAGATTTTTTTATTTTTGGTTGAAGGTGCAATTGTAACTCACCCTGTCAATTGTAGAAATAGCATTATAACACAGGAGGGCTCACAGGTGAGCCACCTTTAAGTCATAAACTTGAGCGGACTTACAAACATGTGGGTTTTCGTGTCGTTGGGTGCGTTAGAGAACTAACACAACCATATCTTGTCATTAGGAGCATTAGCACGTGGCCTCATTACCTTTCACACCACATTAGAGAAGTTAAAGGATTTAAAAATTTCAAAGGGTCTTTCAAAGAAAAATTAATGACCATTGGTTGGTGATATTAGACGTTTGTGATGTTAAATTTAGTTTAATAAGCCTATACATATTGTGGAGGCTCGTATTGTGGAGTTCTTAAAAGCTTAAAAAATGGTTTTCTCTTGTAATTTTGAGTTGCATTAAAGGTTTTTATTTTTGGGTTTATTAATAAAAGGAAAGGTATAAAAGGATTTTGTTAAAAAGGTTAGAAAGGGTTTATAAATGATTTTAGAAAAAGGGTTTTTATTATTTGAAAATGAGTTTTTAAATATTAGTTATCATTGTTTAGAGGGAAGAACTATGATATGTGAGTCATTATGGGGATAATGTTAAAGGCTCATGATGTTTGGGACTACATCAAGTTTGGATATCCAGAACTTGAGAATGAAGAAGTAGAACAAGGCATCACACATGCACAAACAAAGCAATTGAGGATACACAAAAATAACAATGCACAAGCATTGCGACTTATCCAATAAGTAGTGTACCAAGCAATATTCTAGAATATTATGACCGCGTCTTCAACAAAGATAGCATGGGAGATTTTGGTGATGAGTTATCAAGGTATGGCCAAAATGGTATGCAACCAGCTCACAAAATAGAAGAAAAGATAGATCAACGACTTAGAAATGAACCTCTTCGAAGGGGCAACCTCCTTTACATTACATAAATGAACAATTCTTGGATGACTCAAATGAAAAAAACCAACTTTCCATATATAGGAGTCTAAGGGGTCTCAATATAATCAGAGCTGGTAAGTTCTTCCACTTGATGAGATACTCTAAAATTGATTGATTTTGTAGCTATCGAGTTCTTGTTTCCATGGCTGCTTCAAGTAACAATATGATTTTTCCTTCCTCGTCAATTTCTAGAAATATTTTTTGAACTATTTTGTCACCTATAACCTTCTTTAAGCATGAAACATGGAAAACTAAGCGCACTTGGGAAGATACTAGAAGCTCCAATTTGTATGCCATAGTACCAATATTTTGAAACACCTTGTAAGGACCATAGTACTTTGGCGATAATTTATTACCCTTCTTAGCTTGCTTGAGGTACATTTGGTTGTATGGTTGTAGACGTAAAAATACCCAGAGGCCTACAACAAAACTTCTTTCATTGCGATATTGATCCGCTTGTTGTTTCATTCGATTTTGCGCCAAAGTTAGGTTATACTTTAAGAATTGGAAAACTTGTTTTTTATGCTTGATGTGATATTCCACTACTTGAATCTTAAAATTTTCTCTTAAATATGATGTGATGGTCGGTGGATGATATCCATAAATTTCCATAAATGGGGTAATTTTTGTTGCAATGTGGAAGGAATTGTTATACCACCATTCAGCCAGAGGTAACCACTTGACCCATTGTGTTTTCTTATCAGATACAAAGAAATGACGATATCCTTCCAAACATTTGTTCACTATCTCAGTTTTCCCATCATATTGAGGATGATAAGATGAGCTATGAGCTAGTTGAGTACCCAGACAAGAAAATAATTCCATCCAAAAATTTCCAGTGAAAATGGGATGTTTGCCGCTCACAATAATATTTAGGTTTCCATGTAGCTTTTGAATTGTTTCCATAAATGGAGTAGAAACTATACTTCCTTTAAATGGATGATATAATGCACAAAAGTGTGCATACTTGGTAAGTCTATCTAGTACCACCATGATGACACTCTTTCCTTCAGACTTGGGTAAACCTATGATAAAATCCATTGAAACCTCCTCCCAATGTTGACTTGGAATGGATAAAGGCTATAACAGACCCGGGGTCTTACTTTTCTCAACTTTATTTTGTTGGCAAAACAAACATTCCGCCAAAAAAATTTGAATATCAGATTTAAGGCCATCCCAGTAAAATTCTTTCTTGAACCTATGGTAACTTTTTAAAAATCCCAAGTGTCCTCCTAAGGGAGAGGTGTGCAATTCAAAAATAATATTATGTTTTAGGTGGAGATTATTACAAAGATATATGCAATATTTGTACCATAATGAATAATTTTTCTAGCTAAATGTATCAGATGTACTAGGATCTTACTATAATTTTTGAATACATTTCCACACTTCTTCGTCATTATTCAACTCCTTACTTACTTTGGTTATCTGATCTTGTTAGATAATAGAAATGGCACAAATAAATGCTTCCACATCCTAATCCTTTATTGAGAGTTGTTACACAGTAAATTGCTACTCTTCTCACTTCCTGTCCCTGATCCTGAAGTTCCTTATGATGAATCTTGTGCAGTATTTCCACCTGCACAAAATACATAAATACATCCTCTAAAGACTCAAATAAAACTTCCTTGAAAGATCATTGAAGAAAATTAGCTAAAACAATAAATTTATGGGTCAACACTTTTCTCCAGTTACCTGTCTCTACCGATCGCAGGTTGATAGTTCTACCCTAGCATTTTAAGCGCTCTTTAACTAAAAAAACTACGTTGAACCCTTTCTGGTAGTGTTTCCTCAAATGGAGGATAAGCTTCGACCTCTAGAAGTTTCCAAGATGGTGAGCTCAATATCATTCGGTGGAGATAGATTCAATCTCTCTCATTTACAGATTTTTATCTTATCAATGGGTGATTATCCCTTGAAAAGTGGACCTTCCTACTTCTTTCATGGGCTCCTAACTCCTTCTCCCTTCCTACAAATTGATCCCCATCCTTCCACTACTGGCTGGTCATTGTTGGGCTGGTCTGATCGTTCATATTCCTTGCATCCCTGTATTGTGATAACACCTAAGCTATCTAGGAGAAGGAGTGATTTAAGAGCTTCGGTGAAGGACTCAAGCACCACCAAAGGGAGGCCTCCAACATCAAGGCCAAAATTTTAAACTCTCTCTTTCATATTTATTACTAAAACATCTATTGTTTTCTTTCTATATTTTTCTAATCATTTGCACAAATAGTCTAATGATCCTTGATCCGTTAGATTCATTGTATCTTTTGTATTGGATTACGTTTGTTGTTGTCTCTTGATCTCCTGCAGGTAATCGTACGCCACTAGTAGCGAGGAGTGAGGCTAAGGGACTATGGATCAAAGCCATCATCAAAGGATTTGAGCATAGCATCAGGAAGAGGTAGGCCTATCCCTTTCTCATATTGTTTTGAATATTAGCTAAGAAAGTTTGCATTAGATAGTCTCTTAATTTGCTAGACCCACTATAGGACTAGATAGATCGCTTCTATCTGTAGAGGGGATTTATCTTCACAACATAATTGGTGACTCTGCTGGGGAGATTTAGCCTTTTTTCCTTCCCTTTCCCGGGTTGATTTCTGATCAGTTTGAGAGATCATTGAGATATAAGTCTGCTTGGGTCTCTATAGGCCTGCACAGGATTTGACAGTTATTTCAGTTTATTAGGTTTAGTTTTAGTGTGAAATTATTTTTTATTTTTCCTTGTTCTTAGTGCTTAGCGTGTTATCTTCCCTTACAGTAGCATTTCCAACGTTGTTTTATACAAAGAAGCCATGTTGATTTTCCTTTTAGCACTATTATGTTCATCACAGATTTGTTGATCCTAGGGATAGGAAAAATTTAGGGTTTCCCCTTATCTTCCCATTGTGTCTTGACCCCTGAGAAAGTTTGTTGAGTTTGAATGACCTCTTTCCATTGTATTTGGTTTGTTTTCCTTTTTTGACTGGTTGGTTTTGTCTCTTTGACTTGTTTGTGGGCAGAGTGAAGTCAAAACATTTTCTAGGTTTTCTAGTCAATTTCTCTTCGCTTGTCACTTATGTTTATCGTCAGAGAGTTGATAGGCTCTACTGTAGAGTTCTATTCCAGTGAGCTTCAACACTATCACACATTTCTTCTAGCTTGTTTTGAAGTTGTTTTCATTTACACTGGTCATCGCCGCACTTAGAGATCACCTTCAATTAAGTGTCAAACATAAGATAGTGATTGTTTGATTCACAAGTTTGGAAGGGTGTGTCTTATCTAGTTCCCAAATTCAAAAGAGTAAATTATAAGTGATTTTCATTTGAAATTTGGATTTTTTTTTTTTATCATTTTGAAAAAGAGTGGAAGTGATTTTCATTCATGCATTTTTTAAATTGATCTTGTTTTCCATTGGATAGAAATAAAAGTGAAAATGATTCTTTTGTGTTTCTTTGTTTCTTTGGTTGATTTAAATTTAGCTCATTTTCATTTTGAGCTTTTAAAGTAAAATAAAAACCAAAATTGTTATGCATCTTAGTGAAAAGAGAAGCAATTTCATTTTTCTGTAAGTTTGCATTTTTGGGGACTAGTGAAAGTGAATTTGACCCTTAAAAGAAACATTTCAGTAGTTTTGAACTAGTTGGGGGGAATCAATGTTTGTTGCTTTACTTGCACTCTTGTTTTCACTTCTTCCTTCATTAGTTTAGAATTCATCAAAATGGAAAGAATCTATTTTAGAATTTAACTGCATTATAGGGTTCAGGTGACATCGATATTGAGCCTTAAACTAAGACTTAACTAAAGATCAACTTTAAAATTTATCCAATTAACCTTAATGAGCATTTCAAATTAACGAAAATATTTAAAGGTCTAGGATAGAGACATGTTTCAATGTCACTAAATTTAGGAGTTGTAGCTAACAACCAGTGTTAAATTCTGGAGGTGAAACCTTGTCCCATGTATGGAAGTATATAGGACTATGCTCCAAGTATGAAAATTATAATGGGATGCTCAAATCATACAGTTACAAATTAGAAAACACTACTACGGACTAGACTCCCACATAACGTCAAGCATATATGGGGAGACACCACTAGGTTTGAATCCCACCATAGGTAACCGAGTCAGTCGCCTTGTATACATGATACATTGAACACAACATTCAGGGATATCGGTTGTAGTATGTTAAGTCCTTGGTAATTTTTTCTATCATTTATCACCAAGGTGTATATTGAAGTTCACAAATACCTAGTAATCCTTTATGCCTAGTTCACCCTTTTTGATCTATTTTTTGTTTAATTTCTAAAATAAACTGCCTTCGATAACATATTACATATGTAGTTCTTTGACCTCAGCATTACCTAATTAATTGTAAATTTTAAATTACTCAAAATTGATTCACCATTTCTCTCTTTTTTATTTCTTTAAAGGTCATCATGGTTGAATCATCAGATTCACTTCCTTCCTCTTTTGAAGGATCTCAAGAACCTCCTCCTAAGGTCCCCCAATTTCTAGTTAGACCCCTTGAACCTCAATGCACTGAACTTGTAATTGTCATAAGTGTACAACCTATTTCGGCATGACCACCACTTGACAATTTTATTTCATCATCATCTGAGGATCCTAAGATAGAAAGTCCCAAACAATATGCATAGTTTATGGTCTTTCCTCCAAATTAGCTCTTCAATCCATTAGTGGTCTCTTCTTAATAGGCTTATAGTCCTTTTTACGAATCTGAAGTTCCCCTTGCTGCTTCTCTAGTAGCATATCGTACTACTGCTCGCCAGTTGTCTCCTCCTGAAATGGAATCTAATGTTGATCATATTCCATTCGTGACTGCCCCTTAGAGCACTTTATAAGAAACCATTGCAACTCACATTCCAGAAGAAATATCATCCATGTTTCCTCCTGAAGGTTACCCTTACGTCACCACTCCTCAAGATACAAGAAGTGGGACGAGAATACACTCTAGTCAAGTTGTATATTCACGTCTGCATGGGTATACTTCTCTTGAAAGCCTTGTTTTGGGAGCTTCTAGAGCTACAAATTTATTTCCATATCTCGTTTGGTCAACAGGCATTCCCCCATCTTCTGGCCCATTTGTTTCGAATCTGGATGACGCATATCAACCTGTTGTTCAACCTACAATGGCTATAGGTCAAATGGTTGTTTCAATAGGATCTACTAACCCCTTATCGCTATCTAAAAATACTACAGTTCCACCATTGAGTGGAAAATATATAGTTTTGTCTGTGCATGGGGTGAAATCTAATCCTCTTTATGTATCTCCCCTTTTTGAGTGGGGGACATCTGAAATTTGGACCTATTTCAGGGCTGGGACAACCTAATTCTAGTCTAGGTGGAACATTTCTTTCACAACTGACAAATATTGTCATAGGAACTACTCCATTGAGTGGTCAACCTACTTCAACTAAATTTTTCTATCACCAGCCCCACGTTTAGTATTATCAGGTTCAACAACCCCATCTCCATCAACCGAACGTACAATATTTGTATGTTTAGCAACCCAACATACCTCAACGATATGTTTAAGAACCGAATATGCAGTATAAGTATGTTCCTCGACCAAACGTCTGACAAAAATATGTCCAAAAACCCCAACATCCAATGGGTATTGTTGTGACTAACCCTCAGTTTGGTATGTACACCCAAACTGGTCTGAATATCCCTTTGGGTCAACCTAGTGCTCACTCCAATTAGCCATGTGTCCAATACTAGAAAATTCTTCAGGTTTAGTACCAGCAACCCCAATTGGGGCCTAAAACTAGTACTCAATATCAACATATCCCTCAGTACTATCCGACCCAACCGTGACCACAAGTTGGACCTCATGTTCAATAAGGACCTCAGAATGGACCATAAGTCTAGAAAGTACCACAATTTCACACCTAGTTGTTGAGCCTTGCAATAGGTATGTATTTACTCTTGATTACTTTCCTTTTTCCTTTTCCTTATCCATTTTGTGTCATGATATAGCAATATAATGAAAGGATTTTGATGAATAATGAATGAAAAACAATTCTGATATGATTTAACCATCTAAACTAATTCCCTTTGCTTTTATGCTGACAATAAGCGATGAAATAACGATTGTTTACAATAAAGAATAGTAGGACCTAATCACGGGAAAGAAGACGCACTAAATGAGGTCAAATCGAAGACAAATCAGTGAGGATTAGCGTAGGAAGAAATAGACTATTCGAGGATAGAATTTTTCCATGGATCCCTCAGGATCTCCTGATCCTAAGGGATCACAGTTATCCTTCCTTTTCAGCTATAAAGGGACAGGGAGAGCTATTTATCGAATAAGGGGATATCATGTATCTTTTTCTTCTGCATAATTCATAATTGTAATTCACAAAACATAGTTCTGAACAGAGATTGGATTGTAATGTCTATTTACTGCGATGATTGATATATAATTCGTGTTGTTGTTCATTCAAGTATTCTGGAGTAGTTAAGCAGTAGTCGCCGGTGGCTAAGGGCCCGGTCCCTGGTGAATCTCACTGTCGTTTCCTATGTTATAATTTTCTAGTTATTACAAGTATATTCTACTTTTCTGCTTCACAATTGTAGTACTTTTGATAATTCGGATTTCTGGTGTTTATTTCCATTGAATACGCATTTCCAATTTATTTCCTTAAATAATTAGTTGCTAGTTAAAATAATTGGTTTTGATTATTTAAAGCATAGACAGTTATTTCCAATACTCTCCTTCTGTTCAATAGTTTAGATCTAGTTGAAAGAGCTCAGTTAATGCTTCAGTGCTCTCGGTTGATTTTCATTTGAATTAGTTGAATTAAGAATGAATCACAGATTTGGGTTATGATGTTTAGTTGAATCACTTTCTTTAAAGCTTCAATATTTATGATTGCATCTATATTAAACGATTGGCTTTAGCATTACTCTTTGTATGAATAGCTTGCACATATTGTGTACACACTTGAGATAAAATGACTTACCCTGGTTGATAATTAATGTGAGGCAATTAAGAGTTTTTAAAGACACCTGTTAGCACCCAAAATTTTGGCACCGTTATCGGGGAGTGTGTTGCCACTCTGTAAAAAGAGTAATGTATGATTGATGTTTTTTCTACTGAGGGTGAATTGGGTATTAAAAACGAAAGGTAAGAACCTGCGTAACGAACGAGTAACATGCTCGCTCATCCGCCCGTTTTCTAGCAGAATTGCGTAAGAGTTTAAGATAGGAATGAATGTTTGTATTTCTGCATGAATGAATAAGAAGGAAAGACCTGAAAAAAAACAAAATTACTCCTTCTAAACCTGAAAAACCTAAGGGACTGGTGACCCTTGGATGATCAACTTTTATCAATGAAATCTTAAGAAATGTTGAGTCGCAGTCATCAATAGGACCTCGAATTGTTGTTGCCAGACGTCCTATTGACTTCTTTCAAACCACAGGATCACCATCTGTAGCTAACGCTGAGATTCACAATAAGACTGAAGAGATAGAGCATAGTTTTCAAGATACTGAAAATTCACAAATTTTCCCTTCACAAGAAGGAAATTCTTGCAACCTCCATGAAGGAGAAGGAGAGACAGGCAATCTTGAAATTAAATTATCAGAACCTAGATCTCCTGAAGTAGTGACTGAGCAGAGGACACCCAGTGTTCCAGATCAAGGTAGTGCTATTAGAACCATTCCAGCCTCTTGCAAACATCGTAGGAATAACTCTCCAGCTCCGGAAATCCCTGAAGAATATTGGCATATTTTTTACCAAATGGATAATAACCAACAACCTTAAACTTCCACATTGCAATATCCTATTTTTGACACAACTATCAATGCCCCCATGAAGGCTATCCCATTACAAAATATTCCTACCTTTCATGGGCTAACTTCAGAAGATCCCAATGCATTCCTTTTCGAATTTGATGTCTTATGCAGGGATTATGACTACACCACCAACCCCCAGAAGATAAATTTATTCCCCTCTACTCTGAAGGGAGCAAGATTGCGTTGGTTTATGGGACTTGGTGGAGGCACCATCAATGATTGGGACGAAATGAAAACATATTTCCTTAAAAAATACCAAGATTATTGCTGAACTAGGGAACTAAAAGATGAAAATTTTCAAATGGTAGCTAAGCCTAGCGATACTCTGGAAGAATATGTAGAACATTTCCAATATAATCTGCAAAGATCTCCTTATACAATTTTTCCTGATAATGTTCTAAAAACCACAATTATTAGAGGTATGAAAGACCAATGGGTAGAGACACTAAATATAATGGGTAAAGGTGATATTTATCAAGAAAAATATAACAATATTATAGATTTGTGCATCAAGTGTCCAGGGTCAGTACAAGTCTGAAACCATTTGGACGTGATGCAAGCCCCAGAGACAGCGAAACCTCAGGAGGAAGCATTACACGAAGCGAAATTGGCAATCTATTGAAGGATTTCAAGACTAATATCCTGGGGACCCTGGCGAAACAATTGGATGTCATGCAAGCTAAGCAAAAGCAGGCTATAGCAAGACAGAACTTGGCTATTTTCTACCCCTTTTGCAAACAAAAGCACAGTCATAAATAATTCCCCCTAGATACGATACGAACATGTGCCATATGCACTAAAGAGCACGCCACAGAAAGTTGCCCATCACTTCCAGGATTAAAATAAGTCTTCAAGGAAGCAGAAGAAGAAGTGGAACCAGTATATCTGTTGAACCAACATCGTCAATGTCAAGCGCATTAGACAGGTATTCCTACCGATCCATCTTCATTCTTTCCTCCCTCACAATATAATTCTCATCAATATTCAGGGGCATCAGGGCAGAATCAACCACCTTTTTTGCCACCTCAAGCATTTTTTATGTCACCATGGCCCAACTAGTCAAATCCAAATAATAATAATTGGCCAAATTCCCCTTACCTGCCACCATTCTGGAAAAATAAACCTTATTCCTCCCAATGGTCCCCTTCCACCTCACAAAACCAGAACTGGCAATCAAATTGGAAAATATCTACAAACCAGCCTATGGGGATAGCTCCTTTGCCTCAACCAACTTTACCAACACCTTACACGTTGCAGCAAAATCCTCAATCTAATATACGACCACAACTTCCAGCTCAAACCAACCCAAATCCTAATAACAGACAAGTTTCGTCAATACAAATCATTGAGGGTTTGGACCCTGAAGATGAGTTGAAAGAATGTAACGAACTTAAGTTGAGATCTGGATGCATAATCACTCTAGATAAGGATAAATATTTGCAACCTGAAGAACCACACACAAATAAGCCTCTGATTGTAGATGATCAACAAATAAAACAAGGGGAAGATACAGTCAGACAAAAAAATCCTAAACAAACCATAACCACTTCCCCCCCATTTCTAAAAAGATTTTTGATACCACGCTCGATTGAATATCCTGACTTTGAACTTCTGGGTGAACTTTAGATCATTTTTATAAAAATTCCCCTCCTCCAGGCTATCCAAAAAAAAAAACAACCCCTACTGTCCATGTTGTCGGGACTTTGTCTTATTTATTACTAGGCAAAGAGACTCCTGCAAAATATGAGGATCCTAGAAACCCCATTGTCACAGTCCAAATAAATGGTCGTTCTTTTCCCAATGCTTTATTTGACTTAGGGGCAGCCATTAATATTCTCACAACTACAACTTGTAACATTCTTGGCATCACAGCCTTAGAACTAGCAACTACCTTATTGGAACTAGCTAACCGCTCAGTCATTAGACCAGAAGGAACATTACAGGATGTGATGGTCTCTGTAGACACTTAGTAATACCTGACGGATTTCTTGATTATTAATCCTAGGAACTAGCTAGATGGACATCCCTTAATATTAGGAAGTCCTTGGCTAGCGACTGCTGATGCTTATATCAGCTTCCAAATAGGAAGTATGAATATAACCAGGGGGAATCATGTGAAAAATTTAGCTTTATACCCTCCTTCTCAGCCAAGCTTGACTATTATGAAAACCAGGAAGCAACCTGCAACATACTTAACATAGAATATTCGGTCACCATTTACTGTGGTAGATGCCCTTGAATTCAAAAATAAAACTGAAGATGATGTTATTAATACCTTTGTCAATCATCCTACCATAATATCAAGTTCGAAATGCCATATGATTACAACAATCCTTGAAAACGAAATCGAAGAAGATCCCCTGAGAGACATCAATTACCAAACAATATGAACAACCACTGTTTATAATAGAAAACCTATCAAAATTGAGCTAGGGAAGATCCTAAACATTAACAGTAATCTGATTGTGGACCAGCAACAAAAACTTATTCAAGTCCTTAGGAAAAATAAAGGGGCTTTCGCTTGGGATTACTCAGATATGAAAGGGATTGACCCTCAGCTATGGATGCATCATATATACATTGAAAATGATGCAAAAACCATTTGACAACCTCAATGTAGATTAAATCCTCACCTGAAAGATATTGTTAAAGAAGAACTTCAAAAACTGTTAGATGTGAATTTTATCTATCCTATATCTGACAGTAAATGGGTTTCTCCATTGGTTTTGGTTCCCAAAAAGAATGGGAAATGGCGAATATGCGTTGACTATAGAGATCTCAACAAGGAAACACAAAAATACCATTTTCCCCTTCCATTTATTTATCAGGTCCTAGATACATTGGCAGAGAGGAATTTTTTTTCTTTCCTAGATGGCTTCAGTGGCTACAACTGAATTCAGATTGCCCCTGAAGGCCAGGATAAGACTACCTTTACCTGTCTGTGGGGAACATTCGCTTACATGGTATTACCTTTTGGACTGTGTAACACACCTGCCACATTCCAAAGAGCCATACCCAATATTTTTGCAGACTTGATAAATGAAGGATTGGAAGTATACATGGATGATTTCACACCCTATGGAGATGACTTCGAGCAAGCATTACAGACATTGGAAAAGGTTCTGGAACGGTGTATTGCTACCAGCCTATGTTTAAGTCACGAAAAGTGCCATATGGTGATGACATAAGGCCTGATCTTGGGTCATTACATTTCAGCAGCTGGAATTTAGGTAGATCCGGCAAAAATACAGGTAATTCTCTTACTAGATACTCCCTGCACTCAGACGGAGGTACATAGTTTTTTGGGATTTGCTGGATATTATCGTAGATTTATAAAAAAAAATTCACAGATTGTTGCACCATTATATGCCTTAACAGGAAATAGTGATTTCATATGGACTGACAAATGTGACACTGCCTTTATAGATTTAAAACAGCTAGTATCAACAACACCAATATTACGAGGTATGAACTGGGATATACCATTCCAGATTTCATCAGATGCATCAGACACATCCATTGGAGTAGTTATTGGCCAAGAAGAAGATAATAAACCCTACACTATATATTACATTAGCAAAAACTTAACCCGTGCTGAATTGAATTACAAAGTAACAGAGAAGAAGTTTTTAGCTGTTATTTATGCTATTAACAATTTTAGACACTATATAACTGGATACCCTGTAATTCTGTATATGGATCACTCTGCTATAAAATACTAAGCTAATAAACCCATTACGAATGGTGTTGGCAATATGATGCAAAGTGTTGTCCTTGATGGCAACCCACTTGATAAAGATGATGGCAACCTACTTGATGAAAGTTGTACTTAATGTAAATTGACTTGATATACTAATTAATGATGTAAATTTGATGTGTCTACAAAGCAGCTCAGATGTAATGATGAAAGGAATTCCAGTATATGCTAGACCAATGATGAAAAATATGTGTCTGAAAGCATACGCGGGTTGGTATAGGAGAAGTAGCGTATGCACGCGGGAAAGTACGTGCCAAGTCGCGTATGCTCATTTGTGCTCTAAAAGTATAAAACCAGGGGTTACTACCATGGTATTGACCCATTGTATTGAGCGTTGGGTTGTCTATTTGACCCCGTCCAGGAATACCATCGGAAGAGGTGTGGTTTTGGCTCATGGTATTGATAAAGGGTAAACCTATATAAGGAGAAGAAATTCATTGTGCAAAGTGTGTGCATGTGTCTGGGCTTTAAATGGATACTTCACTCTGAAGTTTATTTGTATGGTTGAACTTTGTTCTTAATCGATAGATCTGAATCTATGATGCACCCATGAATATGATGAAGGTTCAAAATCTCTAAATCTGGAAATCATGAATCTCTAGGATGATCTGAAAAGAAGTATTGAAGACCTGGCGCAAATCTATTGAAGATATTGAAGAAGTCTGGGTAAGTTCATAGATCTGATCTATTCTGCAAAGTTTATCTTTTATAGATCTATACGCATGTTCGTTTCATGAAAAGTGCGTATATATGCGGAACTGTTTAAACAAAGAAGCGTATGGACTGTTAGGGTTTTTCTAAAAAGTGCACAGATGTATACGCGGGTTGCCTTTATTAAAAGCGCGTATATACGCGAGTCTGTTTGAAGAAAAGTGCGTATGCAATTTGAACTGAGGGTTTCTCAAAGCTGATTGAGATTCTGCATATCTATTCTGAAGTATGGGTTATCTCTGATATTCTGGTTACAGTGGTTTCACTGTTCTGTTTGATGCTTTGGGAAAAGGACATTTGTTGATAAGTGAAGGATTGTGTTGAAGCTGTTTTGATCCAGTTTGAAAATTGATGAAACGTGGTCTACAGTGGATCTGAGGGTTGAAGCCTTCAGTCTGAAAGTAGAAGCTTTCTGCCAGGAGAGGCTGGTGTTAATAGCAGGGGGTTGTTGCTCCCTTCCAGGAGAGGCTGGTAAACGAGAGCAGGGGGTTGTTGCTCCCTTCCACGAAAGGATGGTAAATGAGAGAAGGTTGTAGCCTTCTGCAGGTGGGTGCCTGCGTGATGGTATGAGTCTGTGCCAGTACATGTTGTAAGAAGTTTTCTTAATAATAAAGATTGAAGACTGAGACGACGACAGTGGTGGTTTTCTCCCAAATTGGGTTTCCACCTAAAAATCCTGGTGTTCATGTGTGATTGATTGTGTGGGATGATTACTCTATTCTTTCTGCACCTGTTTACTATTTTCTGAGCATCTGATAAATGACTAATGCAATGATCTAAGTCATGAATTAAATGCATAATTAATTCACTGGATATACGCGAGTTCTGTAAAGGATATCCGCGTATATACGCGAGTTGATTTTAGGAAAGTAGCGTATGGGTTTTTAAGAAGGAAATATAAAAATTTTATTGTTTGCATTAAATACTGATTCACCCCCCCCCCCCCTCTCAGTATTTTTCCAACAATTGGTATCAGAGCAGGTCCTTCTGAAAAATCTTAGCCGCTAGAAGGAAGATCAAGAAAGATGAGCAATCAAGATGGAACAACATCTATCAAGCCTCCACTCTTTATTGGAAGCAATTTAATCTTTTGGAAAATAAGGATGAGATCCTATCTTCAGTCTATGGGAGCAGATGTATGGGCCATTGTTGAACAAGGATATCAATATCCAGCTGCAGTACCAACGGATCCGACGGAAAAGAAGAATTATGAAACAAATGCAAAGGAGGTCAATGCACTATTGGGAATTCTAATTGAATCAAAATTTGTCAAGGTTATGCAGCTAAATACAACAAATGCAATATGGGACACAATCATTCTAAGTTATGAAGGAGATGCAAAGGTAAAAAGTGCAAAACTCCAAACTCTCAGAATTGAATATGAAAATTTGAAGATGCATAATGATGAGAGTGTTGCTAGTTTCTTCTTATGTCTTGATGATATTGTAAATCGTATGAGAAACATGGGAGAAACAATAGCAAAATCTACTTTGGTTGAGAAAATCTTAAGATCACTAACAGCAAAATTTGAGTCAAAAGTTTCTACTCTTGAAGAAAAACAGGATCTTCAAAATCTTACTGTCGTACAACTCCATGGCATACTAAATGCTTATGAAATGAGAAGAGGAGGACCATCTGAAGTCAAAGAAGCCGTCTTTAGAGCTTCTACAAAAGGGAAGAAAGTAAAAGAAGCAGAAGGATCAGGATATATCTCAGAAGAAGATGAGGTAAATTTTGTAAACAAAATTCAACTTGGCACAGGACGGTTCAGAGGTAAGATTCCTTTCAAATGTTTTGATTGTGGAAGAGTTGGTCATTATGCTGCTAAGTGTCCTTATAAAGAAACATCTACAAAAGGGAAGGAAGTAGCAAGAAGGAATAAGCACCGGTCTAGCACTAGGAAAAGTTACTACACTCATGAAGACAATGATGGGTTCTCTAATAGTGAGGAAGAATGTGAACAAGATCTTAGACTTCTCATGGCTTTTGAATCTAAAGATGAAAAGGATAATTTTGTGGATGCTGTAGAGGACAATGATTTTCTTGAAGAAAACAATCAACTCAAAATTCTCTTAGAATAATGTAAAATTCTCTTAGAAGAAAGAAAAATTACCATAGAGACTCTGAAGAGGCAGAATGAAGAAGCGAAGAAACACAATGAGAATTTAGAATGTGAAGTAGTAAGTCTAAGAAAAGAACTTGAGAAAGAAAAGACTTTGAATCTTATATTTTCTAAGGGATATGAAACCTTAGATGAGATTATCAAGGTGCAACGTTCTCCTCTTATAAAGACAGGTCTTGGATATACCGGAGAATCCTCTTAGGCTTCAGCACCAAATTATCTAAAAGCAGCTACAGCTGGTTTACTACATTCAACCACTCAGCAAGGGAATAAAGAATCTTTACAGGTAAAGCATGATCATCACAATTCAAGGAACACTAACAGGGATGTCTTTCAAAGAAGCTACAACCAACAGGTAAATTCAAATAGAATATTTCATGATCGAAAAAATTTCTAATTCAATGGACAATGTTTCTCATGTCACAATTTTGGTCATAAAGTTGTTCAATGTGTTGCCTATAAAACCATCATGACAAGAGAAGCAAGAAAGAAAAGGATGGATATTGAACCAAAGAAGAACACCTATAAAAAAATTTCTCCTCTTAAAAATGAAGTTGAATGTACTTATTGCAATAACTTTGGCCATTTAGAATATGAATGCAGGAGCAAAGTCCAGCCAAAACAAGATTTTCCTTCAAGTTCCAAAGTATGGAAAAAGAAGGAATTACAGGTTGAAAATTGTGGGATAGTGTTATTTGCAGAAGGTGAAGAAAATCAATGGTACATCGATAGTGGATGCTCAAGACACATGACAGGTGAAAAAATCAAACTTCTTGCATATAATGCTCTAGAAAAGGAAAAGAAAGTTACATTTGGAAATGATACCCCTGCTATAATTAAAGGAAAAGGGTCCGTGTTTTTAAAATAAAAAGTGAAGGCTAATGATGTCATGTATGTGGATGGATTAAGGCATAACCTGTTAAGTGTAAGTCAAATGTGTGATCAAGGAACTGAAGTTATCTTTAGTTCAAAAGAATGTGTGGTTCATGATCTTGATACAGGTAAAACTATTATAAAAGGCAAAAGAACTCCAAGCAACCTGTATGTATTGAAGAACTGCAAAGATCAATGTTACTTGAGCAAATCGTCAGAAAATTGGCTATGGCATAGAAGGCTAGGGCATCTAAGCTTCTCTCAAATCAACAAATCAAGTAGACTTAAAGCTGTTCGTGGTCTTCCCAATATTACTCTACCAGAGAGTATCATATGCAAATCTTGCCAATTCGGTAAGCATACCATAGTACAATTTAATGCCAAAGAAGGATCATCAAGTAAGCCTCTTGAACTTATTCATACTAACATATGTGGACCTATGAGGAAAAAGTAACCACGTGGGGAAGAATACTATATCTTATTTATTGATGATTTCTCTAGGATGTGTTGGATTGGGTTGATTAAACACAAAGATGAAGCATTTGAAAAATTTCAGATCTTCAAAGCACTGGTAGAAAATGAATTAGATCTAAAAATCAAGTGTCTTAGATCTGATCGAGGAGGATAATATACATCAAATGAATTCCTTGAATTTTG
This sequence comes from Pinus albicaulis, assembly GCA_034641835.2. Lineage (NCBI taxonomy): Eukaryota > Viridiplantae > Streptophyta > Pinopsida > Pinales > Pinaceae > Pinus > Pinus albicaulis. Next base: position 946,921,019 of record CM076580.1, on the reverse strand, counting down.
TGAACAACATGGCATAAAAAGACAGTTCTCTGTAGCAGGCACCCCACAAAAAATGGCGTAGCAGAAAGAATGAATAAAACAATTCAACAAATGGCTAGAGCTATGCTTGATGATTCTGGAAAACCTGACATTTTCTGGGGAGAAGCAGCACATACAGCAGCAAACATTCTTAACAAGGCAAATAGCGACAAAACTCCATATGAACTATGGTATGGTAATTCTCCCTCTGTGAAGCATTTTAGAGTTTTTGGAAGTAAATGCTTTATCAAAAATAATGATGAAAAGCTTGGCAAGTTTGAACCTAGATCAGATGAAGGGATACTTCTTGGTTACTCATCTACAAGCAGAGCATACAAATGTTACAATAAAAGGCTTCGAAAGATTGTTGAATGTATTGATGTTGTCATTGATGAGTCTCCTGCAGCCCCTAAAGTGAAAAAACAAATGACAGAAGAAGATGATGGTGACTATTGTCCTTCTACATCAAATAGGAATGCTATAGATAGTGGATCCAATGAAGAACCTGAAGATGATTTATCTAAAAAGACTCCTTCCAGATATGTTCAAAAGAATCATCCAGAATCTCAGATTTTGGGAGATAAGGCATCAGGTGTACAAACAAGAAGGACTCTTGTAGGATCCTCTAGCTATCTAGCATTTCTATCCACTATTGAACCACACAATGTCAATCAAGCTAGCAAAGATCAATGTTGGGTTCAAGCCATGAATGAAGAGCTTGATCAAATTGAAAAAAATGACACTTGGGAATTAGTACCAAGACCTCATAACAAAAATGTCATTGGAACTAAATTGATATTCAAAAACAAGTTAAATGAAAATGGGGATGTCGTAAGAAATAATTCTAGACTTGTTTACAAGGGGTATACTCAACAAGAAGGTATAGACTTTGAAGAAACTTTTTCTCCTGTAGCTAGACTTGAAGCCATAAGAATGTTTCTTTCTTTTTCAAGTTTTCAACAAATCAAAGTTTATCAAATGGATGTTAAATCTGCATTTCTCAATGGTAATCTAGAAGAAGACGTTTATATAGAACAACTAGAAGGATTCATTTTGGGAAATGATGAAAATCTTGTTTGTAGACTTAAAAAGGCTCTATATGGTCTCAAACAAGCTCCAAGGGCATGGTATTATCGTCTTGACAAATATCTTCATCAACAAGGTTTTTCAAAGGGGTCTACTGATAGCAACTTATACACAAAAATTGAAAATGATAAACTTTTGATTGTGGTTGTATATGTTGATGATATCATTTTTGGAAGTAATGAAGAATCTATGAGTCAGAAATTTTCTTCTGTCATGCAGCAAGAATTTGAAATGTCTTTACTTGGGGAAATAACATTCTTTCTTGGCTTGCAAGTGCATCAAACTGCAGATGGTATATTATTATCACAAGAAAAATACCTTAAGCAAATTCTGAAGAAGTATGGCATGGAAGAGTGCAAACCTGTAAGTACGCCAATGATAACCAGATGTAATCTCAGTTCTCATGATGATTCTCCCATGGTGAACCAACCAGATTATAGATCTATGATAGGAAGTCTACTTTATCTCACTGGGACTAGACTGGACATTATGCATGCAGTTGGGATTGTTGGACGATTCCAAGCTAATCCAAAAGAATCTCACCTTCAGGCTGTGAAAGGAATATTCAAATATCTGCAAGGAACTCAAGACTTTGGACTATGGTATCCAAAGAGTGCTGATCTTACTCTTCATACTTACACTGATGCAGATTGGGCTGGAATTGTTGATGATCGGAAAAGCACTAGTGGTGGTGCATTCTATATGGGGCCCCGGTTAGTATCTTGGTTCAGCAAGAAGCAAATCTCTATTGCCTTATCTACAGCAGAAGCAGAGTATGTGGCTGCCGCATCATGTTGCACTCAAATTCTTTGGATGATGCAAACCTTATAAGATTTCCAAATCAAATGTTCACCTCCTATTTCCATTATGTGTGATAATAAAAGTTCCATCAGTATATCAAAGAATCCTGTTATGCATTCCAAGACCAAGCACATTCCCATCAAGTATCATTTCTTACGTGAACAAGTGCTTGAACAAAAGGTGAAGTTGGAGTATGTTCCCTCCAAAGAACAAGTTGCTGATATATTTACCAAAACTCTGCCTAGGGAAACGTTCGAATATCTCAGACAGAAGCTAGGAGTAGTCTCTACCATGCAGATGATCAGATCTGATTAAAATTATGAAGATTAATTTGGATACGCGGGTTTCCTGAAAGACAGTCGCATATATACACGATTTCATACACAGAAAACCGCGTATGTGTGGATTGCTGACAATTTGTCTGGGTCAGCATTTCTTCAGCACAAGCTATGGTGTTGTTTGGTATCTCTGATGCTATTTGGAGTCTCTGGTGGTATTTCAGCTCTTATATTTCTGTTTCATTCTCTGATTTTGGGTGAAGATGCCTTGATGATTTGTTGTTGAAAGTGTTCAGGATGCACATATTCAGGGGGAGCATTAGCCTTGCTGAGAATAATGCATTGTTGGCATTATGATGATTCTGAATTATGATCTCTCTCTTAAGATCCTTTTGTCTTAGGTATGAAGGGTCATATTTGTAATTTGATGAAAAGGTCATGTTGAGACCTATGATGTAAATTGTAATATTCAGTCATGTAAGGAATTGTTCAATGTGTACATCCACTTGGTTGGATCTTTGAGTATGAGTCCTTAGTGATAGGAAGGTCATAAAGTCCTATACTTCATTGAAAAAAATGTTTAAAGATCCGGCATGAACTCAAGGGGAGCATGGTAACTTCAGTGCACATAAGATCTACAACGCTCTTCTTTCGACATGAGGAGAAAAACCTTGTGTTGGTGTTGATCCTCCCTTTGCCCTTGATGTCAAAGGGGGAGAGTGACATGGTGTTTGAATAGGGGGAGACTATCATTATGTTTAATGTATCTACCTGTTGTGATCAAACACCATCGTGGTTGCCATCAAGTCCAAAGGGGGAGATTGTTGGCAATATGATGCAGAGTGTTGTCCTTGATGGAAACCCACTTGACAAAGATGATGGCAACCTACTTGATGAAAGTTGTACTTAATGGAAACTGACTTGATATACTAATTAATGATGTAAATTTGATGTGTCTACAGAGCAGCTCAGATGTAATGATGAAAGGAATTCCAGTATGTGCTAGACCAATGATGAAAAGTATGTGTCTCAAGGCATACGCAGGTTTGTTTAGGAGAAGTAGCGTATGCACGCGGGAAAGTACGTGCCAAGTCGCGTATGCTCATTTGCGCTTTAAAAGTATAAAACCAGGGGTTACTACCATGGTATTGACCCATTGTATTGAGCGTTGGGTTGTCTATTTGACCCCGTCCAGGAATACCATTGGAAGAGGTGTGGTTTTGGCTCATGGTATTGATAAAGGGTAAACCTATATAAGGAGAAGAAATTCATTGTGAAAAGTGTGTGCATGTGTCTGGGCTTTAAATGGATACTTCACTCTGAAGTTTATTTGTATGGTTGAACTCTATTCTTAATTGATAGATCTGAATCTATGATGCACCCATGAATATGATGAAGGTTCAAAATCTCTAAATCTGGAAATGATGAATCTCTAGGATGATCTGAAAAGAAGTATTGAAGACCTGGCACAAATCTATTGAAGATATTGAAGAAGTATAGGTAAGTTCATAGATCTGATCTGTTCTGCAAAGTTTATCTTTTATAGATCTATACGCATGTTCGTTTCATGAAAAGCACGTATATACATGGATCTGTTTAAACAAAGAAGCGTATGGACTGTTAGGGTTTTTCTAAAAAGTGCACAGATGTATACGCGGTTTTCCTTTATTAAAAGCACATATATACGCGAGTCTGTTTGAAGAAAAGCACGTATGCAATTTGAACTGATGGTTGCTCAAGGTTGATTGAGATTCTGCATATCTATTCTGAAGCCTGGGTTATCTTTGATATTCTGGTTATAGTGGTTTCACTGTTCTGTTTGATGCTCTGGGAAAAGGACATTTGCTGATAAGTGAAGGATTGTGTTGAAGTTGTTTTGATCCAGTTTGAAAATTGATGAAACGTGGTCTGCAGTGGATCTGAGGGTTGAAGCCTTCAGTCTAAAAGTAGAGGCTTTCTGCCAGGAGAGGCTGGTGCTAATACCAAGGGGTTGTTGCTCCCTTCCAGGAGAGGCTGGTAAACGAGAGCAGGGTGTTGTTTCTCCCTTCCACGAAAGGCTGGTAAACGAGAGAAGGTTGTAGCCTTCTGCAGGTGGGTGCTTGCGTGCTGGTATGAGTCTGCGCCAGTACATGTTGTAAGAAGTTTTCTTAATAATAAAGATTGAAGACTGAGACGATGACAGCAGTGGTTTTCTCCCAAATTGGGTTTCCACCTAAAAATCCTGGTGTTCATGTGTGATTGATTGTGTGTGATGATTACTCTGTTCTTTCTGCACCTGTTTACTGTTTTCTAAACATCTGATAAATGGCTAATGCAATGATCTAAGTCATGAATTAAATGGATAATTAATTCACTGGATATACGCGAGTTCTGTAAAGGATATCCGCGTATATACGCGAGTTGATTTCAGGAAGTAGCGTATGGGTTTTTAAGAAGGAAATATCAAAGTTTTATTGTTTGCACTAATACTGATTCACCCCCCCTCTCAGTATTTTTCCAACAAATGGAAGAGTGACATGTTGGTTGCTACTTTTTCAGGAATTTGATATAACTATAAGGGATCGACCAGGGAAGCAAAACCTTGTGGCAGATTTCCTCTCCCAAGTGCCAAGAACATATGATGCAATAACAATAGAGGATGAATTTCTAGATGAAAACTTGTTTTTTGTAACCGTGAAAACGCCATGGTATGCATATGTGGTGAAATATTTGGCAGTGGGAAAACTACCTAAACATTTAACACCCAGAGAAAGGAAATCGATAGTACAGCGTAGCACTCGGTTCTCCTGGATTGGAGGATACCTTTTTCACACAGGGGCCGATATGCACATCCACAGGTGTATCAGGGAAGACAAAATTTATGATATTTTAAAAGCCTGCCATGATGGACCTTGTGGTGGACATTTTGCAGACCACAGAACTGGACATAAAATTTTACAAATGGGCTATTATTGGCCCACAATTTTTAAGGATTCTAAGAAAGTTGTTCAGGCCTACGATAGTTGTCAAAGGATGGGACGCCCTGGCCAATCAGATGAGATGCACCTACATCCACATCTAGTCATAGAACCTTTTGAGCGTTGGGCATTAGATTTTGTTGGGCCAATAAACCCATCATCCAACCAGAAATCATATATATTGGTTTCAAAAGAATACGTAACTAAGTGGGTAGAAGCAGTAGCATTATCAAGAGCCACAAAAGAAACTGTGATAAACTTTCTTTTTGAAATTTTTATATGATATGGGTTACCCAGAGAAGTAATCACTGATGGAGGGCCACAATTTGTAGGCCACAAGATCACTGCCACAATGAAAAGTCATCATGTTATTCACAGAATTACCTCTCCATACCACACCCACAAGCAAATGGGTAGGTAGAAAGCACCAACAAAGTAATTGAAGCTATTCTAACGAAGACAGTCTCATCGCACAGATGAGACTAGGCTACTCGACTGCGAGAAGCCTTGTGGGCATATCGCACAACTTGGAGGAATACCACTGGATACTCCCCATATCAGCTGGTATTTGGTAAGGAACCTATTCTTCCCATAGAGATTGAGATACAAACACTAAGGACAACCCAAGAAGTGGGACTAGATCTAACTGAAGCCCAAATTAATAGATTACAACAAATAAATGAATTAGATGAAATCCGTCTTTTGGCTCTGTATCATAATTCACTCATTCAACAACAAAGAGCCAAATGGCACGATTATTTGATCAAGAAAAATAAATTTCATGAGGGCGACTGGCCACTTCTCTATGATTCCAGGTTTCAAGACTTCCCTGGTAAATTGCAGACTAGATGGTTAGGTCCCTGTGAAATAAAGGAAGTACATGACAATGGGACTCTTACATTGGACACCATTGATGGGTCTAATTGTTCCTTTAAATCAAATGGGAATCGGGTGCCTCTACCAAAGACCACTCACAAGAGAATCGTTTTTTCAACAGATACGCAAGGAGTCCATCATGCAAGTTTTAGCTGTGAAAGATAATCCTTCGGCAGCTTCATCTTTGTAAAAATTCATTTCTTTTGTAAACTGTGAATAGGATTGCTGATTCAATTTGTTTTTTTGTCTATTTTGTTGTTCCATATTCAGAACAACACTTTTTGGTTTTGCTGTTCCATCTTCGGAACAACACTTTTTGGTTTTGCTATTCCATCTTCAGAACAACACTTTTTGGTTTTGTTGTTCCATCTTCGGAACACCACTTTTTGGTTTTGATGTTCCATCTTCAGAACAACACTTTTTAGTTTTTTTGTTCCATCTTCGGAACAACACTTTTTGGTTTTGCTGTTCCATCTTCAGAAAAACACGTTTTGGTTTTCCTATTCCATCTTCGGAACAACACTTTTTGGTTTTGCTGTTCCATCTTCGGAACAACACTTTTTGGTTTTGCTGTTCCATCTTTGGAACAACAAATTTTGATTTTGTTGTTCCATCTTTGGAACAACATTCTCTTTTTTTTTGTTCCAATTTTGGAACAACACTCTTGTTTCTTGTACAATTTCTGTGTGTTCTGAACAACACTTTTTCTTATATATATATTTCACAAACACCTATTTCCTCTTATGGACTTATTCCTAGCTCATTTCAGCCTCAATTCTTTGATTCCTTTTATGGCCTGAAGTACAATACCTTCATGTGGATAATAATTATGGATTTTATTAAATCAGGTGAATATTTTTAACATTATGATCTTTGAAAAATACAACTTCCTGATGATAGACTTAAAACAATTGAAAGGGACACAATTATTTATATTTCACTTTACTGTACTGATTTCTACTGTATATGATACTGATTGATCATCTTTACCATACTAGTTCTACTCTCCCTGGTTATAATTCTCTCTGTCTATTATCAATGGGATTATGGGTACAGTTTTTATTATTATTGACATGCTTCAACTTCTTACACCATCCTTACTCTTAAGGAGTATTTAGCGTCCCTCTATTTATCATAAAAGTATGTAATGAAAACTAAATTTTATCTAGAGATAGAGGATAGGGGGTCTCATTAAGAGCCAACCTACCATGTTCATAACGATGTAGCAATATGACATTCCCACTATGGCCACCACACCAGGGTTATGATCCATTGGATGGCTAAAACATCCTTGCAACAGGAGGTCTCATCATGAGCCGGCCTGCTCACTTTTTCTACTTCTCAGTGAATGGTAGTATGGTTATCTGGTTACCATCCCAACACACTGGTCTCTTCTGTAGAAACAACAATGAAAATTTTCAATTATAAATTGAGGATTCTGGCTCACATGGGTTAAAAAGTAACTCTGTCGAGGCTATGGATTCCTGCTGGCAACAGAAGCTCTACTTATGGTATTGAAGTTATATTTCCACAATCAATAATCCTTATAATACCCTCTTCCCATTTATCATTTTATGCGAGAGATTATTTCCTCTAAAAACTTCCCTACTTTGAACCCTTATGCATGCGTTCATGTTTTTACTCAATAATATTGTGTATAGCTGGATTATCATTGGTAAAGCCTTCTTTTGTACATATTTTTGTCCTCTTTCCTTATCACATAACTTATCATCAACCAAAGCATCTAGTCTCTTGTCATTTAATATGATTATATACCATACTTTTACTCTATCCATCTCTCTTATTGTTCCGTCATTTATTTACGTACTCTTTTCTATTTATTACTGTACCCTTCATCCTTATAATCCACCGTTGGAACGACCATTCCCCATCCATTCGGTTGTAGGTGACCTCTCATTTCGAAGGAGGAGAGAATTTCCATTACAGTCACGCATGCGTTGTCCTTATTTCACTGACTAATAAGATAATCGATGATAACACAGCATGCGACAATTTAATAACATAATTAATATCAACTACACTTAGCTGTTACAACAACTTGTTTTTCTATTGCTCTAAGTGTTGCAGTGTTTTTTAATATTGCTGTGTTTTTAGTATTGCTGCGTTTTTTTTAGTATTGCTGCATTTTTCCATTACACTCATCCTTTTCAATAGTAGGAAGAATTCAAGCATTATGGGTGGTAAGGCAGTGCACCGCGAACCTTTAGTGTTACAGGTCTCTAACAGAGCCCGGGAAATTCTGATCCAAGCAGGGTGGATATCCTATCTTACAAGATTTCATCCCTCGAATGAGGAAATTTCCATGGAATTTCTACAACATCTGCAAAATGAGGAATACATGGTGAAAGGTAGAAGAATTACAGTCACAGACGCTGTAATAGCTAAAGTATCTGGGATGTTGGCGAAAGGAACTATATGGTCACAAAAACATGTATTGCTGCGAGACGCGGTGGAAACTTTCAAAGACGATGGTGCATAAGTAGTTAGGAAAGGAAAAGGCATCCAAACATCTTTGCTGGCAGAACCATGGAGAGAGTTAGCAAGCATTATCCAAAGGTACATTACTTGTGATGGACACCAAGATGTGGTAATACCACAACAACTTAAACTATTAGCCGTCTTGAAACAAAAACTCACTGTTAATCTGCCATCGCTTTTGAATTTTTTACTGCATGATACTGCTATTAGAATAAGACTGGCCAGACACCCTGAAAATGTAGTAAGTCACCATGGATTGATTAGATTAATCATCATTCATAGCTTGGTTCAATACAACTTAACTTGGGATGGTTTCATGATGGCCCTAGAGAGCATGCAAAATCCTGTAATCCAACATCCTGAAATTGCGGCGACAAGCCAACAGAACCCTGTTTCGAAAAGAAGAAAGACTGTACGTTAAAAGGTTGAACCCCATAAATGCAGGAGTCTGTAAGAATTGAAATAGCCCAGAGGATGTCTACAAATCTTCAGGATGAAAGCAATCAACCTGCGGAGACAACCAGTCTAGTTAGGATAAGAGACCCTGAATCTGAAGAAGAGCCCGAAGAAGAATCCGAAGAAGAGGAACCTAATTCTGCATCAGAGCCCGAAGAAGAGGCACCCAGTTTAGAAGAAGAACCCAAAGAAGAGCCCGAAGAAGAGGCCAATTCAAAACAAGAACAAGAACACAATTATAATAATGAACTAGGAATTGAAGCAGGACCGGATGATCCTTTGGAAGATTTTGAGACAGGGATAGCCAAGGTCCTGGAAAATCTTAATGTATATATGCAACCTAGAGAAACACGAGTCCCAAAGAATTCCAAGCATATAGAAACACCACCATCTCTAGAGGTTGCAGACATAGAAATTGTTCAGGAATCCGACTACCAGTCTGGTGACACGATTCTGTTGGAACATAACCATGAGGTCCAATAGCAGTCTGCAGACATAGAAGTTAGTCACAAATCGGACAATCAGTCAGGTGATAAGGTTCTTTTGGAACACAACTCTAATGACCAACAAGCAGCTCTAGAAACCATTGATAAACCTGTTAGTGGAGCGGATGCTCCTCAAAAGAGCCAAGGAGCCAAAGCAAAACTTAAGAAATTGCGACAAAAATACCGAAAGCTCTAGAAGAAAGTCAGAAGGCTACGACGAGAAGTTAAAAACTGTAAAACTCAGAACACTGCTCTTGAGGTAACATCTGTAGCTACACAAACAGGAATATGCGAGAATAAATCAATAGGAATTCAAACCGAACTCGCTCCCACTCGAACAATAGCCACCCAGTTCAATTTGCATGAAAACTTGGTAAATGCGGCTGTTAAAATGGAAGGCTGGTCCTCCCACAATAAGAAAATAAAGACTGAAGAGGTATTCTCTCACAGCATCAACACTCAGACAGAAGAGAAATCCAAGGACTTCTTGTCAAGGAATGACCCTATTATTTTAAAAATTCAAGAAGAACTAACGCAAGCCCATCTTGCTTTAGAACAACATCAATAGCAAACAGTCTCCCTGCAACAATACGAGAAGTTACAAAAAAATTTGATGGAATTAGCCCTAGCAGAGAACGAGGCTTTTGATAAGGTTAGACAGGAAGAAGAAAAACTGAAGAGGATGAAAACTAAAATGAACAGCGTTAGGAATCAATTGGACACCATTTTCTCATTGTATTCAAATATCTTGACCTGTCAATCCCCTACTACGAACTATGCCTTGTTTTAATTAGAATGATATTTATGGTTAAAAATCAAAGTTGTTAGAGCCGGCAAGCCAGTTGAGCTGAAGACAATGGACAATTTTATAAATTGTTGTAAGACATATGGAGTAAAGGTCCAAAGTCTTCTTTGTGAATTTTATTTACATAATTTCATATTGGATAAAGAAGTGGATGTGAATCCTAGCCCTTTTTGGAGATATTCAATTTCAGGATTTTATCTCTTTTGCAGTCAACCAACTTAAGTGGTTGAAGGCTTATAATTTGTTCCAAAGACAGGAACACATCTTCGATATTTTGGTAAGAAGTGAGCCTACTTACCCTCTGCAATTTTTTACTAAGCATAAAAGACTGATGACACAGGAGGGCATGCTTAAAATTTTAGGGCCCAGACATAAGGAAATTGTGATGGAAGGAACAACATATTTCCTCTCTATTAAGAAAATATCCTTGGTTGCATCCAAAATGAGATGGATGGTTTCAAGCAACAATGTTAAGGACAGAGAACCATTTAATTATGGAAATTTCAAAGCTACTGCAAGACAGTTAGTCCCATACAGCAATCTTCTCTTAAGAGAAGGACCCTATTGGGTGGGATGCCGCTTTAGAAGCCCCATTATTTGGTAACCCCCTGAAGGGTATCATCCTGACTATGAGTTACCTGAAGGACAAGAAGCGGAAGCCTTTGCAAACCTGGCACGACATCATGGTCTTAGGCCTACTATGGACTGATATTCTCCAGCCTACTCTTTAACTACTTTGCATAAGAATTATTTATTTTCCATGAGGACATGAAAAAAGGTAAGCAGGGGAGTATGTTGAGCCTTGAAATAGGTATGTATTTACTCTTGATTACTGTCCTTTTTCCTCTTCCTTATCCATTTTGTCTCATGATATAATAATATAATGAAAGGATTTTGATGAAGAATGAATGAAAAATTATTATGATATGATTTAACCGTCTAAACTAATTCCTGTTGTTTTTATGCTGAAAATAATAGAAGAAACAACAATTTTTTACAAGAAAGAACAGTAGGACCTAATCACGGGAAAGAAGACAAACTAAATGAGGTCGAATCAAAGATAAATCAGTGAGGATTAGCGCATGAACAAACGGACTGTCCGAGGATAGCATTTTTCCATGGATCCCTCAAGATCTCTTGGTCCTGAGGGATCACATTTATCCTTCCTTTTCGGCTATAAAGGGACAGGGAGAGCTAGTTCTTGAATAAGGGGATATGATGTATCTTTTTCTTCTGCATAATTCATAATTATAATGCACAGAACATAGTTCTGAATAGAGATCAGATAGTAATGTCTATTAACTACGATGATTGATATATAATTCACGTTGTTGTTCACTCAAATATTCTAGAGTAGTTAAGCAGTAGTCGACGGTGGCTAAGGGCCCAATCTCTGGTGAATCTCACTGTTGTTTCATGTGTTATACTTTTCTAGTTATTACAAGTATATTCTATTTTTCCGCTTTACAATTGTAGCACTTTTGATAATTTGGATTTCTGGTGTTTATTTCCATTGAATACGCATTTCCAATTTATTTCCTTAAATAATTAGTTTCTAGTTAAAAGAATTGGTTTTGATTATTTAAAGCATAGAACATTATTTCCAATACTCTCCTTCTATTCAATAGTTTAGATCCAGCTGAAAGAGCTCAATTAATGCTTTAGTGCTCTCGGTTTATTGTCATTTGAATTAGTTGAATTAAGAATGAATCACAGTTTTGGGTTATGATGTTTAGTTGAATCACTTTCTTTAAAGCTTCAAGATTTATGATTTCATCTATATTAAACGATTGGATTTAGCATTACTCTTTGTATGAATAGATTGCACATATTGTGTACGCACTTGAGATAAAAGGACTTACCCTGGTTGATAATTAATGTGAGGCAATTAGGATTTTTTAAAGACACCTATTAGCACCCAGCACTAGCAGGGGCCTCATCAATAGCCCTAGCAATGTCCCTATGTTCAACAGCAACTAAAACAAGGTCCTTACCACCAATGGCGGAAATACACGTACCTAGGTCAAAATCTTCCCTATTGGGGGCATAATCTATATCAACCAGGTTGGAACCCATATATGGGTAAATTCCAAAGACCATTTTCTTCTCACCATCTTCCCTTGCCATTTTTGGCTACGTTGGAACTGCCAGATGTGTCAAAGCTCACAAATGACCCCATCCAACATATGTTGCATTGGTTGCCAGTTCCAACCAAGATTCCAGGAGATTGTACAAAATTTGAAGGTAAGTATTGGGAAGACCCCCAAGCCCATGTAATGGTGTACCACTTATGGTTCTCTTCAAATTATTAGGTTGACGATTCAATTCGTCTCTGTAGTTAACACACTCTCGTAGGTGCCACGACCAAAATGGTATATTGAACTCCCTCGGGTTGTTTTCTTTGATTGTAACACCTTGGCCATGGCCTTCCTCACTCACTTCCAACTACCTGTCCAGTATGAGACTGAAACCCACCTCCTCACATTCTTGAAACAATCAACAACTACCCATATATTAGACCATATTCACGAATGGAGGTGCAGATGTCGCCCCATCAAGTTCAAGATCCCCGATTAGTTGTTAACTGAATTTTTCACTAAATATTTTGTTCTGAAAATTACAAAATATATGGATATGGGTGGTTGTGTAAATGAAGAGGAAGCCATTTCTCAAGCTCAGTATCTTGATTTGGTATATTCCCAATATAGAACTTTGTATGAGCTCCTACCTCACCCACTACGACCTTCAACTGATCCAATATCTTATCAACCCCTGGCTATGCCTCTCGTTGATGGCATTATTAAGTCAGTAGCCCATGCTGATAGTAGTGCTCCCAAGGCTTCTTCAAAGTATAATTTTTTTGTTTCCACTGCACCGTCTAATCCTTCTAGTAAATAAAATATTCTTGGTAAAACCTCTGAGGTAAATGTTTTTCAATCGACCATAGCAGAAAAATCCTCAAAAGGTAAGAAAAAGGGCAAAGGAAAATCCAAATCTAATAACCCTAAACAATATTCCAATAAGTCATGTGCTGATGACACTTCAAAAAACAAGCCTAAATATCGTTATTTGATATGTGATAATGACCATTACATCGTGGAACTATCGTTATTTGACATGTGATAAGTTTATTGTCTCTTGAAGGGCGTACCTGGAACTATGGTTGTATTGAAGGAGCCATTTCCCTCTCAATAGATGCAAATGGTCGATCAACCCTCTGCGTCCGCAAACTCCCAAATTTTTATGGCTGGCACATAACCTATTTTTGTTGCCACGCGATCAAAATATTACTCGAATCGATCGAAAGCTCCTATGGAACATGATTCCACAGATAAACCTTCCTCTTCTATCCCTCCAAGTTATGGTCCGCTCCAGATTGAGAGACCTAGTAATGATTCCATCATCCAACCACCTCCAAAGGGTGTTCTTCAAAACTCGTCTTACAATACGAACACACAAGCTTCTTAACACTATAACATTATAGAATATTTAGCTCAGGCACCTTCGACGATGTCGCCATTGGAAATCATTTAGCAGTATCCATCACAATGGAAGGCACTATTATCTTCCATTGGATGTATTGATCCAGTGGATTTCAACCTCATTACTTTCTATTCGAGAGATTGTCTCCTCATCTCTCATCTCAGGTGCCTTTTCTGATTCAAGTCACCATTATGTGGAAAACCATTCATAAGTATGTCTTTGATGAAGGCTCTTCGACCTACATCATGTCTATCACTTGTTGGAAAGCCATTGGCTCTCCTCCATTGAGTCAGTCCCCAAACACTTTGGAAGTTTTCGACAAAAGAGGTTCTCATCCATATGGTATTCTCAAAGCTTTGCATATCCTCTAGTTGGGAAAGACACTACACATGGAAGTGGAGGTAGTATATGCCAACTTGAATTATAACCTCCTTCTTGGATGCATTTGGACCCCATGTGATGGTTTTTGTGGTCTCCGCCCTATTCTGTGTTCTCCACTTTCCTCATCAAGGGAATATTGTGACTGTCAATCAACTCACTTTCTTCTCCTCCGATTCTTGAATAGGAAATGTTCCATATGTTGGGAATACATCTACCCCCTACTAGAAAGTTGGGCTAGGCCTTTTCAAGGACTCGTCCCTTATGGGAATTTGTCCACTCCCACCTCCTAATGTCACCACTATCAACATGATATCATCTAGTCATGATCCATGGATTGTTCCTAGTCCCGACCACCTTGAAATATTTGGTGACGTTATGCCTCTCATTCATGCTGAACAAATCTATCAAAGCATTCTTTTGGCTTCTAAGGTTGTTTCTGAAGCCAACGAAAAATTGTTTTTATCCTTGGATACTTATGCATAGTCTCCCTGGTTTGGTTCTTGGGATCCCAATGATCTATTGAAACACATTGCCCACTGATGAGAGTAGCACAGAGGTTATCTCTCTTGAAGAAACTCCGTGGGATAATGGCCATCATATTTCTTCGTTTCTCCTAAGCCTTAGTGAAATATCCACCTATCGTCAATCCCGTGTTTCGTCTGAATTGACTGGCCTGGTTCAAAATCCCATTTTGATTCATGAAGTGTTTCCTTAAGGAAACATGGGGAATATTTCTTCTACCATTCCCATCAACATATCTGTCAAACTAGGGATTGTCAATAATGTTCATATTGGTGCCTCTTGTTCTCTTCATGAGGTCAATATTTATACCTATCTTTTTAAGGAATTTTGGATGTCTTTTCATGGTCTTACAAAGAAATGCAAGGCATAAACCCTATTATTGTAGTGCATGAAATCCCTACATATCCGGACTCAAAGCCTAGTTGTCAATGACATCATCCCCTGCACCCAAGAAAGGTCGTTGACATAAAGGGAGAATTCGAAAAAAATTGTAAGGCTAGTTTCATCTATCCCATACCATTGACGGATTAGGTCTCCAGTATTGTTCCTGGTACTACAAAAAAGGGACCGTTCGAAATTGTGTTGACTATCGTGATGTCAATTGAGCATGTCCTAAAGATAATTACCCCACTCCCTTTATCAATCAAATCATTGATGATTGTGATGGGACCGAGATATTTTATTTTATGGACGATTTTTCTGGTTATAATCATATCAACATCACTCCAATTGATCAGCGCAAAACCACTTTTATCTATCCATGGGGAAACTTTTCCTATAAGAAACTCCCTTTTGGTTTGAAAAATGCCGACGCTACTTTCCAAAGAACTATGTAATATGCCTTTCACAATATTAAACACATAGTTCAACCATATCTTGACGACCTTTTGGCCCATTCTGTGAAACATCTAGATCACCCTGAACATCTCAAAGAAATTTTTCTTCATTATCGACACTATAATATCCAGTTAAATCCTCATAAATGTGTCTTTTGCATAGAATCATGTCACCTCTTAGGTTTTGTGGTGTCTAAAGAAGGAATTCGGATAGATCCTCTTAAATTTGAGTCAATCAATTATTTTCCTCCTCCCTCTTTTGTGCATCAACTGCAAAGCTTGCCGGGGAAGGGAAATTTTCTCGTTGGTTCATCCCAAACTACGCCATGCTTGCCAAAGGATTCACTTTCTTATTGAAAAATGGAATCCCCTTCATTTGGGATGAAATTTCCAAAAATTCTTTCGATGCTCTAAAGAAATCCCTTATCAATTCTCCTTTATTCCATCCTCCAAACTATCATCGTGATTATTTCCTGTATTTGGCTGCCGCAGAGAGCACTATTAGTAACGTGCTAGTTCAGGATGGTGAAAAAACTTGCATGGGTAAAACGTTCATGAATATTACTTCATTAATCAAATATTCCATATAATACAGTGGGAAGGAATTTACCTCATGCATTTTAGAAAAATTAATGATACAAAGAGATAGAAAGGTGGGTGAAAATGGGAGAGAAAAGTATACAGATTTGGTACCCAACATCTCCCCCCAACTGGTCTATCTGAATGTCCTCATGCAATTCATCATCTTCTCAAATATGGGTTGGACTGACTGTGGCTAGCATGAAGTTGTGCAAGGTTATATTCTCCAGCCATCTCTGTCCCAGGGGGTTTATAACCTTCTGCCAGAACACCATCCTCCCACCAATCTAGGCTGACATTGTATGCAGGAGTATATTGCTCTGCTAGAAACCAAATGAGGGGAAACTAAAACCTCAGCCCCATCAACCGGACCCCACAAGTCTGAATGAATTCTAAAAAACATGGCACTCTTTCTAGTGCCCGTGTAAAGTTGGTGCTCCAAAAGGTTCTCGACCTCTGACAGCTGATGATGACAACATCCACCTCCTTTGACTACTGTCCAACACTTCATTTTGGAAAGTTACTATCTATTTCACACATAGGTCAGCACACCATTTCTGGGTTGTCAACATATGTCCCCTATGCCCCTCAACATGTCAAAAGGTAAAATTCTTATTATAAGTATTTGTTACCTGACCATGCTCCCTCCTCATCATTAGCAGCCTTGTAACTTGTTTTTATTCAAACATATCATAGGCCTTTCTCCATTTAATCTGATTGATAGTGTAAGAGGTGAAGGCTCTCAAATGAATATCCCCCATGAATGGAACAGGGTTGAAGGACTGATCGTGCCAGAGTTCACACATTAAGTGCTGACCTATGATATCATGAATTTTCAAAATACGGAGGAACTGGATTGGATCCTCAATTTTGTGAAAAAATTCCTTATATATACTCTCAAGTCAAAAGAAAAGATACTTCTCATGAAATAATAAGGCATAACTATGAGCAAGAGGTCTACAGGCCATTACCTGTTGCACCAAGGTAAACATCTTCTCCTTATCTGATTGCAGCATTTGCACTTGTTCTTCTAACTCCTTTATCCTGCCTTGTTTTTTTCTTGTCTCTGTTTCACTCTATCCAATTGATCTATATACCCTGTAACAATCCCGATAGCCTACTCTCAAACCCACATTGTCTCCTTCTTATGTCCATTCAAAATAGATTTCATCTCTGAATTTCAGTAGCCAGGAATAATTCCCGGCCTTCAAACAGATGTTCAATCGGACCAGTCTGTGTAGCTGCATAGGAGACCTCAATTTTAGGTTTTACTACCTTCCACTTATATACTTTGACCTTCTTCTTCAACCGGGATACTTGCCTCTTCATCTCCAAAACTTCCTTCTTCAATGGCATGGTTTCATTGAACTGAAGCTGATACCTTTTCTTGAGAGGTAATCTCCTACTTTCACAATGTTCAATCCATTCTTGTTCACAATAAATTCATCTCACAGGCCTGTAGCAGGCTCAAGAGGTGGCAGAATGTTGTTGATTTCATCAACTGGTTTTTCTGTTAGGTATTTCTGACTTGGATCCCTTTCTTCAGAAGAATTCTTCTTCTCATTTACCCTAGGGAATTCTATCGCTCGGTCAGCGCTTTCATCGACCATCCTATGCTCCTGTGTTTCCACATAATTTCCTTCTCTCTTTCTAGCCTTTGGGTGCCTTTGATGAGAATTAGCAATTGATGGACCGATATTGGTCATATCTTTCCCTCAGTTGACGAATCTCAGTGTTGGTGGAACACTGATCTCCTCCATTAATCGTTGGGACAAGCGAAATCCCCTCACCCCTCTGGGCATCATAGACTAAAAAGGAGAACGGGGAATACCTTCGTCCCCTTCATTTCTTACTTGGTCCGCACCTTCATGCATTTCTTCTTTATCTGGATTCAACACTAGCTGTTGTGGAACAGTGTCGACTTTGAGGATAGTTTACTTTCTGTCCTCCTGTCCTTTGTGCATTTCTTCCTCACCTATGGTAAATACTAGTTCTTGTGGAGAAATGTCAACTTCGCAGGCCATTTATTCTCTGTCTCCTTGTTCTTCGTGCATTTCTTCCTCTCCTGCAGTTGATACTAGTTCTTGTGGAGCAGTATCGACTTTGTGGATTATTTCTTCTCTATCTCCTAGTTCTGACTAAATCAGGGGTGGTTCTTGTGTGACACCCCTGCTTGTTGCAATATTCATATATGCTTGCGTAGGTGATGTTGTTTCTTGCGTAACAACATCACTTTCCATCGCTCTATCTGATGTTCCACCTTCCTATTCTTCATTAATGAAAGTCGATGACTGTAGGACAATCTCAACTTCATGCACTATACCCATAATTCCTTCATCTGTAGGTTCCTCAGGCGAGGATGGTTCTTGTGTGGCACCCTCGATTGTATCACAAATTGTCTCCTCCATCCCCATTTCTTTCGGTTCTTCCTGATCTATCTCCATCTCCATTTTTTCCAGTTCTTCCTAGTCTATTTCCATTTCCTCTGATTGTTCTTATTCTGCTAAAACAGTCGGAGGTACTGGTTCTTCCTCTCTAGTAGCAATAACACCTGCTATCTCTTCTTTCGATGACTCGCAGAGTTCTGCCCATGAAACTTGAAATCAAACTATTGCATGCATGACCAATAAATGAACCAGTCCATGATTGGAGAGGACTGCCAACATCTGGCATGAACGGCGAGCAGAATGTGCCATGTGATGAAGTTATTTTAATAAAAATAAAGGCATGTTTAAGGAATGAACCTGTGCCCTACGGAAATCGAAGATGAGCCAGGATTTTGAAATGGTATTTGAACAAAGTTGTGGCCCGTCCTTCGCAGGTTATGTATTTCATCACAAAACTTGCTACCTCGTTCCATGGATATGGTACATATTTTCTCTCATACCCTCTCCCATATTGGACAATGCTTTCTCCTACCTACAAAAACAATTCGGGAAACTCCAGGAGGGGAATTATCTGAGAAAACCACTATTGCCCTTGCTTTCTTAGCCCGCAAAATTCCGTGATTACTTCTTCTGTGATGTGGATTTCTAATCCTCTGACCCTAGAGAAATTCTCATTAAAATTTAGCGAAAACTCCATCGTGATTCCCTTGTTGAATCCCTACAATATATCAAAGTAGATATACCATCTTGCATTGACAAAAACTTGCCACACATCTGCATTGTTGCGAACTAAGACTGTATTTTTAGGTTCATGCCACACAGCCAGTCTGCCCATCCTATAGAGACTGTAACAACACTATCGAACAACAGACCGTTGGAAAGAGTGGTGGGTACCAAATTTGGTAAAAATATCATGGTGAAAAATGAAGGGTAATAACAGTAAATATGGACCGTGATTCTCGGGAAACAAAGAAAATCATGGAAAAGTATGGTAAGTGTGATGTGTTGGAACACCTAATCCTACATGGGTAGGTGTGGAATGCGAAAAGTCACAATGGAGTCCAAGTGACCTTGGAATGTGAAACCAAGAATCACACCATTGTACTATAAATGTACATCTTTGTATAATGGAAAATAAGAAAGCCTCACGCTTATTCTTCATTGTGTTGAGTCTCTTGTGTGTGTGCATTATTTTCCTCATGCACCATGTGTGTGCTTCAACATGGTGTTTAACATGGTATCAGAGTGGGCGATTGCTGGCCCTGCTCCACTTTGAGTGAGCCATTTGTGTTTATGGCCTATGCATATCTACAAAAATTGTTGGTTTTTTTGCAGCACTCAAGTGTTTGTAGCAGTGTTTTTGGCGCATTCAGAATCCCAGCATTCAGAAGAAGGAGCATCATTCAGAATTTGTTTTGAAGAAGAGCAGTAGTGGTTTTGAAGAAAGGCAGCACTGCCCATCTGAAGGTTTTCATTCTCATTTTTCCTGCAATTTCTATTAATTTCTGCATTGAAGAGTTGCTGGAAAACACTATTTAAAGAGGGTTTTTGAAGTAGAAGTTTTTGGCTTTTTAATGGAAAAGAATGTTGAGCTTTTCTGCTACTGAGCTATTGGAAAAAATTCTGGGTTTTACTACTAAAATTTTCTGGAGAAATCTCCATTTTTAAAGTCCATTTTCCTGGAAAAATTTTGAAGTTTTATTGGCAATTTCTGCAAATTTTTCTGTGGTGTATTACTACTTGAAATCCTGCATTTCTGAAGAAATTTCCTACTATTGCTTTAAAGTATGGAGTCTCATTTTTGCTCCTCTGCTGCTGAAAAAAAAAAAATACTTTGCTCTCTATTCTCTGCTGTAATTTAAAAAAAATAAAAAAATAAAAAAATAAAAAAAAAATCCTGCAACTCTCCATAGCCTTTCAGCCCCCTTGCTCAGCGCTCATTCCTTACCACTCCACTCGATTTCACTATGCATTAACGCTCCACCCGCTAACAAACTCGATCCTTTCAAACCCTCGGCCCCCCCCCTTCGCTCCTCACAGCGGCGCCCTCTCTCCATTCAAACTTACCCTCGCCCTGCTCTACATCAATGCCTTATGGCTCCCCCGTGCCTCCTACCTCACGCACTCTGCCACACCAACCCTTTCCCCCCATCCAGCCTTAGTTTTTAATTCATTTTTTTTACTCGCCCCTCCACACCTGGGCTCTTCCCCACCCAACGCATCTGCGTTACCCCATCTATCTCAGCGCTCACTGTGCTACCCTTTCTTCCAACACACAATCGACTTCTCACACCGGGTCCCCGTTCCACCATACGTGCCCTCTCTCCTTAACTCTACGCTATTACACTATGCATCTACGTCTGCAACGACATAATCCTGTGCGCTCTTCCACATTCCATTCCATCTCCGTTCAATGCTCCCCTCCAACTCTTCTCCCTGGGCTTCAACGCACTCACAGCTCTCTTCAACACTGTGTTGACTCCTCCCTACGCGCCTACCCCTCTCATGCCAGCGCTCCACCTATCGCACACCGAACTCTCATCTCACATTACCCACGGCCTTTCGGCCTGCAAAACCACTCCTCCTCCCATTCAAATGTAGCCCCTTCCCCTGCAATAATCCCACGTCCCTCCATATTCTCCTTACGCCCTTTTAAATTCGTTTTTAAAATTTTAAATCATTTTTTAATACTCCCTCCCCCATTTTATAAAATTCTCACCTTCTCCAATTTAATAATATAACCCCCTACATATAATATCCACCCCTCTCATATATTACATCGCCTTTCCTTTTAAATTCCCTTTTTAATACTCCTTTTAAACTCCCCACTCTTTTTAAAAATTCGATCTTATATACCCCCATATAAATTCTCCCCTCCCATTTCAATAAATTTTCCCCTCATTTTTTTATTTCCATTAATTTACTTTTTAATTAATTTTTAATTAATTAAAAAAAAAAAAAAAAACAGCAGAGAGAGAGAGGAAGGACATTGAAGAAAAAGAGAGTTATGAACAACAAAAAATGGAAAATGGCATATGAGGAGCACATGGACTGAAATTTGCAGATTTACATTGTGATTTGTGGCATTGATTTGAAGGGTGTTTTTTTGAAGAATTTCACATTTGAAAACAAGTTCGCCATCATTGAAAACAACTCTTTGAAGAAAAATTTCAGCTGCCTTAAAGGCCTCTTGCACAAGTGTTTTCAGCTGCACATATTTTGCAGAAATATTGTATTGCATATTGACAGTGTATTGTGAGTGGAATTTGCCTCTTCATTCATAGTTGGAATCAGTAAATTTGAGTTGTTGGATTGTTGATTGCCCTCCATCATTTGAGGAGCAGATTTTGTACTTTGAGATTTCCATATTTGGAAATTCTTTGAGTCATTTGTATTTCTTGTTGCATCACATTGTAAACGAGTGCATTTTCGGTTGAAGCCAACACCCTTTAATTTTTGAGCCTAAGTTGTTGAAATGGATAAAATCAATGAGGCATTAATGTTGTTGAATAACCTCATTCATTCAAATGTTGATGACATGATAAAAATGAGCAAGGATGCTCTTTGTAACATTCAGAGTTGTTTGCTAGATGCACAAGAAAAGATTGAGTTTTTGCAGTTGGAATCTCAGGTCCAACAAGACGAACTTCAGCAAAAGAGTAACCATTCTGAACCTGTTTCTGTTCAGAAGATTGAGAAGGACTCCCATCAGCAGCAAGTCAGTAAACTTGAAGTCGATCTTCATTCAGTTCCTTGCACAAGAGCAGATGTACATGCAGATGCAACAGTTCAGCCTGCACTTCTCAAGCCCATCATCAGACCTTGTGAAGAGCTTTTCCACAACAAGCACAGAATTGGTCTTGGATATGACAAGGATGTGACCTTTCATATTCCAGACTACACAAAGCCCATCATATTTCAGTGTGCCGGATTCATGTATGACAGTTCACCTGCAGCTGTTCCAGATCCTGTTCCACAACAGATTTTAAAATGCCAACACTGTGATCGAGTTGGCCATATGAAAGATCACTGTTTTGATCTTCATCCATGCAAGAACTATGGTCGGCACACCCATTCTTCAAACATATGCTTCAGACACAAGCCTCCTGCAAGAACAAATATTCATCTTGGATGGATCGCTTCTTGGCAATGGGCATCAGTAGCCAAGAAGATGTTTAAGACACATGCCAGAACTTGTTCACGGATATTGAGAAAACTTACAGTTGAGTTTTTGCCATCATCTCACCTTGTCCCTGACAGGGGGGAAAATGGTGGTCATGTACAAGGTTCGACGTCAGATCAAGCGAGCCTGAGCCACAATCTCTCATTCCATGTTCAGAGTTGTAGCCAACAGTTCAAGCGAGCCTGAGCCACAATTCGTCATTCCGGATTCAGAGATGTAGCTAGAGATACAGATGCCCATGAGCATGCCTTTGGTTGGTGGATAACCTAAAACCATCATCTTTGGTTGGTGGATAACCTAAAACCATCAATATCATTTCTTTGCCAGGATAACCCAAAAATCATCATCTTCGCTGGTGGATAACCTAAAACCATCATTTTCGGTTGGTGGATAACCTAAAACCATCATCTTTGGTTGGTGGACAACCTAAAACCACCAAAGGTAGTAGAACTCCCTTCTTTTAGGTTGAAGGTTTCCCTTTTTTATGAGGGACAATTCCTCTAGCAGAAGCTTTCAGCTTCTTGCCAGTTTTGGAAGAGTTCCGGGAACTGCAACAAGTTTTGCGTTCCAGTGTTTGTGGTCATCCTAAAACCACCTCCTTTTTCCAACATTTCAGAGAGTTGATTCAGCCAAGTGCTGCCATGCATACTTTGCAGATTTGTATTACAACTCTTTTCTTGGACTCACACATACCCCTTCTGATTAAGGGGGGATGTTGGAACACCTAATCCTACATGGGTAGGTGTGGAATGCGAAAAGTCACAATGGAGTCCAAGTGACCTTGGAATGTGAAACCAAGAGTCACACCATTGTACTATAAATGTACATCTTTGTATAATGGAAAATAAGAAAGCCTCACGCTTATTCTTCATTGTGTTGAGTCTCTTGTGTGTGTGCATTATTTTCCTCATACACCATGTGTGTGCTTCAACATGGTGTTTAACATGATGGATAAAATAGTAATTATTTCGTATGAGGTGGAAAATACTAATAGATTCGTATCATATGTGTGTTGTTGATCCCACTACATATTTAATGGTTATATAAAATATGGTAAGGATCGTAGGGCATACCATCACACGAAGTTATAATAATGACATTTGGAATAATCATTACGCTGTCGTTTAGTTATGACGACACCCCCCCCCCCAACTTAAAAGTAGTCGTCTGCAGCATCAATGTTTTATGTATGGAATAATTAATTAAAGCCATAAGAGTCAAGTGGAGACATACCTAGTGGCCTACCTGGAGGAAGTGACGGTTAGTAGAATAACAACGCAGTAATGATGCAGATGGAGTAACAACGTCGAGGAGTAGCAACATCTGGAGTAACAACATTGCGAATAGAAGCACCTAGAGTAACAACATCGAGTAGCAACATCGCGAGTAGCAGCATCCAGAGTAGCATCATCAGCATCGAGTAGCAGCAACATGAGTAGCAGCATCTGGAGTAACAACATCACGAGTAGCAACATCTGGAGTAACATCATCTAGAGTAACAACATCGAGTAGCAGCAACACAAGTAGAAACATCTGGAGTAACAACATCGTGAGTAGCAACATCCAGAGTAACAACATCACGAGCAGAAGCATCCGGAGTAACAACAACATGAGTAGCAGCATCTGGAGTAACAAAATCATGAGTAGTAGCATCCAGAGTAACAACATCATGAGTAGCAACAACCAAGGAGTAACAGCGTCATGAGTAGCAGCAACCCAAGAGTAATAAAATCGAGTAGTAGCAACCAAGGAATAACAACATCAAGAGTAGCAGGAGTAACATCATCATGAGTAAGAACATCAATACTTAGGAAATTTTCAAGCTCAGAAACATTACTGCTTAGTAGTAACTCCTGCAAAAAGACAACAAATAAATAGTAACAATATTTATTATATATATATATATATATATATATATATATATATATATTAGAGAAAGGATGCAGATGAAGATTTCTGTGCGCTAATAACCTTCAAACCAGATTTCTCAGAGAGATGTTTGATGAAAGCATCCTTAGAGGCTGGCCGGTGATATAATCTTAGGCGATGTCCATTTTCTATGAAAGAAGCACATGTATCATCAATTGTAACTAGCCTAACTGTTCCATTATCAAATACAACATCCACCTCGTAAGGTACCATTCAACGAGTGCAAAGCTTTCCCTTAAAAAAAACGGGAGTCATAAATTAATGCGCAGTCTCGCCTATGAAACACCTTATTTTTTATAAACTTATCATGCCATTTCATCCTCTGTTGTTGAATAGCATTAGTCCTTTGGACAACAACCATTGAATGAATTTCATCTAGTTCATTAAGCTAAGCCAGTCGTTATCTCTGAGCATCTGACAGATCCAAACGAACTTCAAGAGCTATTCTGAGCGTAATAATTTCAAATTCTATTGGAAACAACGGGGATTTCCCATAAACCAAATCAAATGGTGAAAACCAAATTATGTTCCGCCATGTTGTTCTGTATGCCCAGAGAGCTTCAGGAAAATTCTGAGCCCAATCCTGACAATGGTATGCCACAATTTTTGTCAAGATATCTTCCATGTCTTGTTTGTGCTTTCCACTTGTCCATTCGCTTGGGGGTGTTATGGAGATGTCACCCTGTGCTTGACCCTATATTTTTGCATAAGGTTTTCTATCATGTGTGATGTAAATTGTGCTCCTCCATCTAAAACAATCTCCCTTAGAGTATTGTAATGAGAAAAAATTTCTTCAAATATAAAATCTGAAACCACTTGTTCTGTTGCTATCACAACAGCTTTGGCTTCTACCCACTTAGTCACGTAATCATTGTAGACCAAAATGTGAACCTTTTGCTGGGAGGGTGGGTTGAAGGGTCCAATGTAATTGATAGCCCATTTCTCAAAAGGTTCGAGGACTACCTATGGATGCAAAGGCATTTCATCAGCTCGATCGGGCTGCCCCATGCGCTAGCAACTATCATACCTCCAGACATAATTTTGCACATCCCAAAAGATAGAAGGCTAGTAATATCCCATTTGTAGCACCTTATGGCCTATTATTTTATCTACAAAATCCCCCCCACAAGGGCCATCATGCACAGCCTTCAGCACTTCATAAATATTATCCTCGGATACACATCATCAAATTTGCTTATTGGCTCCTATATGAAAGAGGTACCCTACCATCCAGGAATATTGGGCACTGTGATGAATAATTTTTCATTGTTACCTGTATGACAAATGATGAGGCACCTTCCCTGTAGCAAGATAGTTAGAAATATCTGCATGCCAAGGAGGGTTAGGAGAAATTGAAAAAATATGTTCATCGGGAAAACTATCTTCTATAGGTGTGCATTCATTATTGTTATCCATTCTAGACAGAAAGTCAACAACTACATTATTTTTCCTAGTTTTTCTACTATTGTGATATAAAATTCTTGAAGAAATAACAACCATCTTGTAATGAAACCAGGAGTGATAGGTTTATTCATCAAATACCTTATTGTTGCATGATCAGTAATTAAAAAAGTAGGATACCCAGTGATGTAGTGCTAGAACTTGTTGATAGCATAGAAGACAGCCAGGAATTCCTTTTCAGTCACCGTGTAATTCAATTCAGTAGGAATTAAATTCTTGCTGACATAGTAAACTGCATACGATGTTTTGTCTACCTGTTGTCATAAGAATTCTCCTACTCCTGTCTGAGAGGCATCAACATGTATGTGAAATGGAAATTCCCAATCAGATCCTCGAAGGATCGGAGCTTTGCAAACTAGTCCCTTGATTTTCATGAAAGTTGCTTCACAATATTTTGTCCACAAAAATTTTGCATCTTTTGTTAGAAATTGAAAAAGTGGATGTGCTATTTTAGCAAAATTTTCTATAAAACATCTGTAATAACCAGCACAATAAATAAAGATATGTACCTCTATGAGTGTCTTTCGTACTGGGAACTGCAGTATTACCTCTACTTTGGCCGGATCAACTCGAATTCCAACAGCTGAGAGCAAATGTCCCAATAATATTCCTTCTTCCCTCATCATATGGCATTTGAATGTACTCAGAGATACATGGGTCTACTTACATATTTTGAGTAATTTTTCTAGATTTTCCAATCCTTCTTCAAATGAGTTTCCATATGGAGTAAAATCATCCATATAGATTTCAACATTTTCATCTACTAAATCAGAAAAAATTCCTAGAATTTCCCTTTGGAAGGTTGCAGGTGTATTACACAGGCAAAATGGGAGGACCCTGTATGCAAAGGTCCCCCATGGGCATGTGAAGGTTGTTTTATCTTGGTATTTCGGGGCTATTTGGATTTGGTTATACTCACTGAACCCATCTAGGAAGGAAAATAACCTCTTCCCAGCCAGGGTGTCGAGGACATGGTCAATGGATGGAAAAGGGAAATGGTCCTTTTGAGTTGCCTTATTTAGCTCCCTATAATCTATGCAGATCCGCCATTTACGATTCATTTTGGGAACAATAACCAGCGGAGACACCCATTGGCTATCCAAGATGGGGTAAATGAAACCTACATCCAGTAATTTCTGTAATTCTTCCTTGACAATGTTCTTTAGAGTAGGATTCATTCTCCATTGGGGTTGTCTCATAGGGCGGAAATCTTCCTTAATATATTTATGATGAGTACATAAACTAGCAGGGATCCCCTTCATGTTGGTATAACCCCAGGAAAAATCTTCCTGATGGTCTTGAAGGACTTTTAAAAGATTATTTTCCTAGGATTCTGACAGATTCGGGTTGATATTGAGTGTATTTCTTGGTTCAATTTCAATTGGAATACTAGCATGGGATGAAGTTACAGGAATGTCTTCAATTTCATCTTCTGGTTCAATGTTTTCCTGTGTCTCACAACTCATAGCAGACTCTAAAATTTGAAGAGTTGAATTCGAAACAGAATAGGGATCATTAATAAAAGTGTTAATGGTATCATCCTCAGTTTTTGTTTTGAATTGAAGGGCCTGCCCAATGGTGAGGATTGGTATAACTTCTTCATTTTTAGGTTCAAACTCTTCTTTTGGTAGAGGTTTCTATCTCTCTAATAGTTTTTCATATGGGTTGGGTTCTGTGGGAGGGTAGAGAGTAAGGTTATTTGTAACTGTCCCATTTGATATAATCATATGTCCAATCGACACCCAATATAGGAATCTGTGGTTGCGAGCCAAGTTCTTCCCAATATAAATGGATGACCACCGACTGAGGATCGTGTCTATAATACAAGGAGGTCCATGGGATAGTGCCATGAATCCACCGAAATAGTTACATTTTCCAACTTCCCTACTGGTTTAATTGTAGAACTATCTGCCAATTCCAAGAAAGTAGGGGTTGGCTTAATTTTTTCTAGACCTAATGCATTCATTGTTTCGGAGGTAATGATATTAATGGCATCACCCAAATCTACCAGTAAATTTTGGATTTCAACCCCATTGATTTGTACTGTTAGAATTGGGTTCCATGTGTCCCCATATTTTACTGGCATGGTCTTTCCTAGCATGATGTCAAACAATCTACACATCACATGAATCGTTAATGGATCCCTTGGTTTCTTCCTAGGTTTCTTAGAGCAGTAATATTTAAGAGTTTTTACATTTATAGGTACAACCCTCATAGCTTGGAGCAGGGGTATTTTAACAAAAATATTTTGCAATTCCCCCAAGAAGTCAAACTCTTCTTGAGGGCTTTGTTTATTCAGGGTCAATCTTTCAGGATATAGTGGAGTAATTGGGGGACCCTAGTTAAGGATAGGATGGGGAGGTGTTTTATTTATCATTTTTTGGTCTGTTTTATTCCCAGCTATCCTCTGTTTTGGTTCTATAACTTCGTGACTTTCAATCTGTTCTATGATAATGGGTGAAGTTGGAGCATTTACTACCTTCCCAGATCATAAGTTTATCTCATTGAGTCCTATGATATAAATGCTATATGATGGAAGGTTAAGAGTGTCTGTTTGTTGGACCCATTTATTATTAGGATTCAGATTGGGCTTGATACGAAGCTGGGGTTGAAGGGATGGGTTTCCTAAAGGTATATTGGAGGGAAACCGAAGTTGTTGTTGAGGCATAGATTGGGGAAATTGTCTAGTTGGAGGGGGCCCACGCCAATTCGGATTCCATGAAGGATTCAAACTAGATTGAGGATCCCATTGTTGCTAGGGCGGATATTTATACTGAGACCACATCGGTGAAAAAGGTACAGAATGGAGGCCCATATTAAAATTATTAAAATAATGAGATGGGTCCTCATGCATACCTAGATTCATAGCTGGTGGTCGAGGTTGCCATGGATTTTTTGGTCCCATGAAGTATAATTGCTCTACTTCATTTTCTTCACTTGCCCCTTGAAAAACTACCTTCAGTCATAGCAAGGAAGGGCACGAGTTGGTCGCACGGGTCTGTTCTCAAATTGAGCAGGCTTCTACTGTGTTTAATAGGCATTATTTCAACGGATGCTTCTTTTTGCATTGTGGGAAGAATATATCCATAGTATTCTCCATCTCTATTTGTTTATGTTTTTCTTGCAGAGTGTCCATCTAGGCGAATAATGTGCTTAGGATATCAGTCCTTAGGTTATCCAGTAGGTTTCCGATTTTTGCCTTTGTAACCCCTCCACTAGAAGTCTTTAATGACCGAATTCCTTGTCCACTCATTGCATCCCCTTGTGAACATTGAATGCACAACTCATAGACAATGTCGAATTCTTATTTCAAAACATCCCCCTTTCCTACTATGTTCAAAAGTTGCAGGGAATCTTCCCTAAGTGCCCAGAGAAGGATGATCTTCAGAATATCTTTGTCCAACTCACTATGGCCCGATCTTTGCAGTATATATTTGAATCATTCCACACAATCTTCCATATTCTCATCCTCTTTTTTTACAAACTTAAAAATCTCCTCCTTGATGTCACAGGATTTATAGTAATCCTGGTATTTCTCCAAAAAAACTTCCTTCATCTCATCCCATGAGGAAATAGGCTTTCCTTATAAACCCGTGAACAATTGCAAGGCTATCCCTTTTAAGGTAGTGTTGTGGCCAGCAACAACCCCCTTTTTTATTTAGTACTAGTAATAATACTAAATAAATGGGGACCCTTAGTTTAAAAATCCAAAAAATTTATTGGTGTTTTTTTTCATTTTCAATAAAACTCACTATCATTAACTTAAAGAAATTTCTTTGGAAAATCTTTAAATAAACTTAAGTTTATGATATATTAGAATAAAACCTTTCTTTTAATATCACATCCATCGCACGCGATCCAAAAAACTATGCAGAAAAATATTTATCGCAAATCGCATATCGCAGAAAATATATTAACGGATATTTTTCATATATTATATTTTGAGATATTGCGATTTCGCAATATTGTGATGTTGCGATGCTACTGATTGCGATTTGTGAAATTTTCAATTTGCGAAAGTTGCGATTTGCGATATTGCGATGATATGAAAGTTTCGATTTGTTATGATTTCGATTTGCGAAAGCTGCGATTTGCGATATTTTGATTTTGCGATATTGCAAAGCAAATCGCAGATCGAATTATCGTAGATTCCTGAAAGCTCGTTATACCAAGTAAATCTTTCTGTAAATCGAGACCCGTTATGCGCCTTAATCTCAAGTTAATGAATGGATTGTCAATTATTAATGAAAAAGGATTTTGTTTTGATCGAAGGGTTATTTCACTATTAAATAATAGATTTCATACGCCTTAAACATTTAAAACTATCTCGTCACCCTTCTCATGTCATTATTCTCACTTAATTTGTAAAACTGCAAGTGCGAAAAAGAGGAGACTATACAAAGAAATTTTCAGAGCATTATGGGAAAGAAAGAGAAAGCTCCGAGTTCTGGAAAGAAAGATAAAGTTCCAAGTTCTGAAAATAAAGAGATGGCTTCCTTATACGCAGACACTGCTTGCAACAAGGACGCCGGTATTACCACCTGGGAGGGTATGTTTAATTTTCTTGAAGAAGAAAACCCAAGAGTAATGGATGTTGCGGCTACTGCGGGTTCAAGTAATTCCTCTGAAGCATCTCTTATAGAGATGGCTTGTTCATTTTTGCACCAGATAGCAACAAGACCTAGAATTCTTCCGTATATAGATATGGTCAAATGGGTGCTAGATAGCACCGATATTACAGACAGTTCAAAACTCCAGGTTAAGAGCTCATTGGGTCATTCACTCCAGAATATTTGAGGCTTATGTATCATTTTCCGGAGCCTCAGGAAACTTACAACAAACAATTTATGGAGAAAATTTCCAAAGAAAATGCAAATTTGGCAGAATTCACTAAAGAATGGTCCAGAAGAGATGAACCACTGAAGAAAGATAAACACGGTATGTACAGTACCGGTTCACTCACCTCTCCATATTTTTTTACTGCTGCTATGTTATGTAGGCTTTTTGGAAAGCCTGACATTAATAAGTTTTTGCCTGAACGGCTTCCCCTATTGAATGCTGCTGTTAACGCTACCATTGTGGACTAGGCTAAAATATTGTCTGATAATTTAGCCACTACTATTTTCAATTACCTGTCTAAACGAACTGTGTCTCAAAGGATTTATCCTCTTTTTTATCTATCTGCTTATGTTATGGATTCCATCTGCTTTGTTTCTAAGTTCCCTTTAATGGGTTGGCAATGGACAATTTAGGATCCCCTGCCCATCCATGTTTATCACAAAGAATTGTGGGAGTCAAAATTCATTCCTCATTTTTTAAAATTTTCCATGGCATAATGTTGCCTCTATATAGAGTGTTGTATAATAAGGATGCTCCAAGGTTGTCTCCTGAAGCAGAAGTAGATATTCTCCCTATCGCAAGATGGTTTGGAGAAGAACTGTTTACTTATGTGAGGGTTTTTGGGAGCTTTGCTAATCCTCACGTTTTTCCCAAGTATGTTCCGGATAAACTCATAGCTTGGTAAATTGCATATCAAACCTATGGAGATGGAGGTTTGACAAAAGAATTAAAGGATAAAAAGAAAGTCATCTGGCCACAATTTCTTGTCTCCTACGGAGCATTTTCATTATTTGATGTTGGTCACGTATTTAAGGAAGTAAGCGATGTTACATGTTTAAAATTGTTTAAGTTTCTGAGAAGGCTATTTGATCCATATGGTATTGTCAAGGATTTCACCACTGTTGTCAAAGTAAGAGTGTTTTCTAGAGAAGAATATCTTTTTGATGATATGTTTCAAGAAAAATGTTCATTTAAAGACATTTTGAATTTAGCTCAAACACGGCTCTCCCCAGAATAATTTCAAGAGTTTAAAGTATACAGAGAAAGAAGATTGACCACTATTCCTTTGGATAATTTGTGCTTGGAACCCACAATGGAACCAACTCCTAGTGTCAGTCTCAGTGGCAGCTCAGATTCAGAAAGGTCTAAGTCAAACTCTGACAAAGAAATTTCTGAACATTCTAAAAAATCTGATCAGGATAAAAGTGAAGGTTCAGTCAAGGAAACAGCTCAATCAAAAGAGCTATCACAACAACAGACTTCAACTACTCCACAGTTGAATCTTCCACCTCTTATTGTACAGCAACCATCCATCAGCACTCAGTTAGATAAAGAATTCAAATCATCTAATGATTTGATTAACGTTGAAGGACAGAACATACAAACTCCTGTACAAACAACAAAGGTTTGGTTACAGAAATAAGTGGCAATTTCACAGAAAAATAACATATACCTATTACTCCCTCTGCCAAGCTTGTACTTAAAATAGAGGAAATTCCTCCTCTGGATATATTCTACAGCCCGCAACATAAAGCAGTAGTAAGGAAACAAAGAAAGAAGAGAAAATTAGAAAGTGCACTCTCTACTGATGCAGAAACATTTGGATGTTTTATGGAAAGATCCTACTACAGATCCCACTGAAAATCTTACTAAATTATCTTAGATAATAGGAGCTTATGCCTCCGTGACTATTGACAAAGCATCTGAGGTAAGGTTGTTATTAAATGAAAAAGAGAATCAGATACAAGTTCTGCAACAACAATTTCAACAAGCACATGCCAATAGTGAAGCACAGGTGAAATTTGAAAAGTTACAGCAAGAGTTTCAGCAAATGAAGATCAGGTATCAGAAAAGCTTGGCCGAAAAAGGAAAACAAATACATATTATGCAAGAAACACATAAAGACGACCCCAAGCTTACAAAATTTATCTCAGAGTCTATTCCTTTAAATAATCAACTGCTGCAACAACAAGATATATTATGCCAAAATATTTCACAGTGAAACTCTTTTTGTCAAGAAAGTGATAAAATCACTAATCATGTCGTAGAATTACGACATGATTATGATTTAACTAATGAAAGAGTTACTAATTATTTGGCATGGAAAAAGATAGAGGAAGGAAAAAGAGTAGGAGCACCAATTATCAATGACAATCATAAAGAAATTCTCTTCAATAACTGGGATGCACAGATCAGAGAGGCAGAAAAGGCATCAGAGGAAGCAGCTATAGCGGCGAAAAACATTACTGATTGTGTAAATGATAATTTTCACAAGTTTAATTTAATTTTAGAAACCATTCCGGGATGCCTACCAGAAGCACAACAATTGCAAACAGAGTGGAAACAGAAAGCGGAAGAGAAGGCAAAATCAATTCAAGGATTGACAAAATTAAACTGGGATTCTTACTGGACTTGTCTAGTAAAACCACAAAGTCAATGCAGTACTCTTAATTACATCATTAATTCTGCTGAGAAGATCGCGCCAATACTTTCTGACTCCGTCTTTTCAGGACAATTAAAATCTGAAGTCGGCCAGCCCCCTCTTCTCAAATCAATGCTGGATGCTTGCAAATTCAAAGACCAAATTCATAAGTAGTTACTTGTTAATTTTAGTTTTAGATTTAAAGTTAGTTTTACTTTATTTTTTCCTAAGAAAAGGACGGTCATTTAAACCGAATCCTAATTTTTTGTAATAAACTATAATTAGATTAGTTAGTAGTATTTAAACCCTTCTCGTGCATTTAGAGAAGGGTCCTGAAATTTGTCAAAAAATTATCCTCGGAACATGCACTTCTGCACCCTCAGAGGAGGTTTTGATGAATGAATGGAACGAGATTTATTAATATCTGTGTCTAATATCTGCTACTGATGTTGCATTTCTGTACTCTTAGTAGATGTTGGATTTAGAAGATATAAATCATTATTGCTTCTAGCTCCTGAGTAGAATCAGTTATAAATGGTACTTTTATCTCTTAAATTTGTCTGCTTCTGTGTTAAAAGTGATATTTATGTTCAGTTATTTATATATTTATGCTTGAATGCTTCAGTTATCATTTGGCACTTTTGTACAGTGATGACTATTTGTTTATGCTTAATGTATGAATAGCTTATTATGCGATATGTTTTCCACAACTGTTTCATCTAACTTTTTATATGAAGTGGTTGATCTTTATTGAATTATTTTCTTATAGCAGTTGAATAATATTTATTATCAGTTTTTATTTGAAATTATTTTAGATCACATAAACAAGATTTTATCCCGGGTTTAGTTTAGAATTAGATATTTCTGTTTTAATTAGAATACAATTTGCATATGATTAGATTAGAAATAGAATAAAATCATTTCACTTAGGAACCTTTTTATAATGGAAATATCTATTCTCAACACACACACACATATTGGGAAACTAGTCCCATTATCCCCAGTTGGACCCACTACACCAAACAGAAAAGGAGCTACTAACCAAGGTCCAGACCGGGTGGGTATCCCCCTTGTTGTAGACCCGATTTTCGGGGCTTCAAGATATTTGGCGCTAGAAGGAGGGCCACGAACTATGAATGGCAAGTAAATCTAAATCTAAATACCATTCTGAGAGTAAAACACCCTCACCATCTCCCTCAACTTCTCCATCGCACTCAGAAATTGTAAATCTAGAGCCAGAAGTCGCAAGAGAAACAGACACTACTACAAACCCTGACTTTTCAGAACAATTTGCTATTGAACATCCTAAAGTTGAATCTTTGATTCATAAACTTCATCGATTCTCAATATCACCTCAAAGATATGATAAATCTCAAGGCAGTGTAACTTATCAATATAATCCTGCTCATCCTCTTACCAGGTTACAGAGTGAAAAGCTTGGAATTCAGCCAACCGAGTTACCTCTACCTACAAGGAAGAGAGCTAGGAAATCACCTAAAGGGTCTGATAGCGAGACACTTTCATCATCATCATCCATCTCAACCTCTTCACCATGAAATCAACCGTCCACCCCTCCACTTCAGACTATTGTCCCTCATTCCACTGGAACTTCCACATCATCTTCTCAATCATCTGTAATTGTAATACCCTCATCTTCCCAATCACAGACATCATTTTCTACACTTTCCTATGTTAGTAGTTCAGCGATGGCCCAAATGCCATGGAATAATCCAGGGGCAGTCTTAATGCTGCTCCCTTGAGTCAATTACCAACCCATCCTGAAAAATGGTTGCCTAAGTTTAATCCTGAAGTAGGCATGTTAGAAAAAGAACATATAAACAATTTTATGCTGTCGATAAATCTAAATGGAGTTATTAATGAAGATGATGTTGTCTGAATTTTCCCTTATACTCTACAAGGAGCAGCTGGATCATGGTATTTTTCATTACCATCTGGATCTATCACTACTTGGGATATCTTTCAAGATCAATTTTTGACTAAATTTGGTGATGATAGGTCTACAACAACGTTGATCAATGATCTATCTAATGTTAGAGCTGACTCAAAAGAACTTGTCAAGGATTTTAATTCACGTTTAAATAAATTGTTAAACAAAATTCCTACTGCCTCCAAGCCTAGTGAAGAAGTTCGAAGTGAATGGTACATTTCTGCTCTACCATCAAACATAGCAATCTTCATTGATAGGGCTAACAAAACAACTTTAGCAGATAACATGAAGGAGGAAATAGCGGTAGAAAAACGTATCATTGCTTTAGACAAGAAAAATGCGATAGAAGAATGAAAATCAAAGAAAGTCACTTTTAAGGAAGATCCCCCCCCAAAAAAAGCAATCAAAAGATCCATTTGATTTAGAAGGATTGCATAAAGTTTTGAAAACCATGTCTAACGAAATGGTTGACATTAAGAAACAAGTGGCAGAAACATCTTCTAAAAATTCTTTCAAGCCTTTTAGAAGAAACCCTTCAACTGATTCAAAGCCACCAATTGCCATTACTAATGCTGAATCGGAAGAAGAAGAAGATGAAACTGCTACTGAGGAAACTACTGATGAAGAAGAAGTTGTAGAAGTACAAGTTATGTGGGATTTCATCCTCCCAGATGAGGAAGATCAAGAAGCATCCCCGATTAGCACTTGAAGTAGAAATCAACTTGATCCTCCTCAATCTACTCCTAAGTCAAAGAGCGCAAGCTCATTGACTAAGGATAAAGTTGCGCCCAAGAAAACGACATCTAAACCAATTCAAACTAGCCCATTTTTGAAAGATTCATTAACTCCATCAAGAACACTGATTGTCCCAGATGAAATGGAGTATAATATCATAGAATACATGAAGAAGACTAGGGCTAACATCACTTTTTATGAATTGAGCAAGTTAAAACACCAACAAAAGGTACTTTTGAAAGAATTACATGCTGTACCAGAAAAACCTTTGCCTGATCTTGTGATTTCTCAAGCTTCCAACGAGATGGGAAGACCTCCAGCTAATGCGATTAGTAAAGTTGATCTAGAAAATATCGCTTTAATTGGAGGAAGGTCGAGATCTCATACTCCTCCATTTCTTTTTACTTATGAAGTTTTCAATAAAAATTTGCATAATTGTTTAGTGGATTCTGGAGCTTCATCTAATATTCTACCAAAATCAATATGTGCAAAGTTGAACATTCAACCACAAAAATCTGTTGTGCACATAGTTCAGTTAGATCGATCGCAAGTTGAAGTAATTGGCGAATTAAATCAGGTTACCATAAGATTGTCATCAAATCCAAAAGTATGTCAAGTCATTGATATTTTAGTTGCAGATATTCCAGACTTTTATGGCTTAATTCTTAGCAGAGATTGGTCAGAAAAACTTCATGGATATTTCGCAACTGATTGGTCGCATATGTGGCTTCCTTAAAATGGTAAACCAAATCAGATAAAGGTTGAACGAGAAAAACATCAGAAATATATAGTAACAGAATTGGAAGGAGAGAATGAAGCAGTTGCATACAGCAATAATATCATTGGCAATTATTCAGTTGATTCTTTCTTAGGAAATTTCAATGCTCATACTTCGCCTTAT
Organism: Pinus albicaulis; assembly: GCA_034641835.2. Taxonomy (NCBI): domain Eukaryota; kingdom Viridiplantae; phylum Streptophyta; class Pinopsida; order Pinales; family Pinaceae; genus Pinus; species Pinus albicaulis. The sequence continues at coordinate 946,884,152 of CM076580.1, read as the reverse complement.
TTAAAACATTCTGTTTTATCTCAAATAGAAAATTTTTCTCAAACAGATAGTTCTAAATGTATTAATTTTCTAGATACTCCTGTAAATAAATCTTTATTTTGGAAATTATTTTTTGATGGTTCTAAGTCTAATGAAGGAGCAGGAGCAGGATGCGTTTTGGTTAGTCCAGAGGGAAACAAAATTATGTTAACTTGCAAACTTGAATTCGATTTCACTAATAACACCGCAGAATATGAATCTTTAGTCCAAGGACTATACAAAGCAATCGGATTAGACATCAAATATCTACAAGTTTTCGGAGATTCGGAAATTGTAATCAAACAGGTACGCAATACTATACATTGTTTATCGGGTCATTTAAAGCATTATCAATCTTTAGTCCAAGATCTAACTAAAAATTTTATAGCATTTAATATTTCATCAATTCCTAGAATTCAGAATGCTAGTTCAGACCTCCTAGCTAATATAGCTTCCAAGCTCATTCTTGTAGAAGACTTTAGTCCTGATCGATTTTCAATTGAATTAATCTTTAGACCCTTCATTCCTGATAACGTTACCAATTGGATAATCTTCAATGATGATCCTGATATTGTAAACTTTCTCACATTTGAAGGATATTACACCAATCAAATAATTGATGAAGACCAGCATGACAAACAATTGCTCCAAGATAGCACCAATAATGCTATGCCGAAATCAGTAGTTAAGTTAGAAGACCTTTATGATTTGAAAGATTGATTTAAAAGATCTACCAATTCAAAATTGCAAAGTTCGACTTTAAATTATGAATTAGTAAATCTAGGAACTGATGCCAAACCACATAATACCAACTTAGGCCTTGGCCTAACTCCTGAAGAAAAGTTAGCATACGTTCGTCTTTTGAAACAATATAAAAGTGTCTTTGCTTGGAACTACGATGAACTCAAAACTTATGACACTTCTATCATCCAACATACTATCCCAATGATCAATGATGAAAAACCGGTCCAACAAAAGTTGAGAAAGATCCATCCCAATCTAGAAAATCAGATCAAATCTGAACTCAATAAGTTATTGAAAGCCAAAATTATTTTTCCCGTTCGACATTCTAAATGGGTTTCCAATATGGTTCCTGTTAGAAAGAAGAATGGAGACATTAGAATTTGTATTGAATTTCGAAATCTTAATAAAGCCTGCCAAAAAGATAATTTTCCTTTGCCTCCCATGGAGCAAATATTACAGGCAGTTGCAGGATCAGAATTAATGTCTTTCTTAGATGGTTTCTCTGGATACAATCAAGTGTTAGTCCATCTTGATGATCAATTGAAAACTACATTCAGAACCAAATGGGGCACTTACGCATATCAAAAGATGCCTTTTGGTCTAATCAACGTTGGTGCCACATTTCAGAGAGCTATGGACATTGCTTTCAAAGGATTAGTTAACAAATCAGTGGTAATTTATTTGGATGATATAACTGTATATTCCAAAAAACGAAGCAATCATCTTAGATATTTGAAGCAGGTCTTCCAACGCTGTCAAAGGTATGGAATTTCACTTAATCCGAAAAAGGTCCTTTTTTGCATTAAGTGAAGGAAAACTTCTTGGATTTATAGTATCAAAATCTAGAATTCATATTGATCCTGATAGAATCAAGGAAATTTCTGAAATATCTTTACCTCACAACAAAAAAGCTATGCAATCTTTTCTTGGTCAGATTAATTTTGTAAAAAGATTTGTACCAGATTTTTCGAGAATTGTATCACCCTTGCAAGCAATGATTAAAAAGAATTCAAACTTCAAATGGGGCAAATATGAATATGAGGCATTCAATCTAATCAAACAAGCAATTATCAATGCTCCATCTTTAGCAACTCCAAATTTTTCCGATCCTTTTATTTTGTACACATTTGCCTCTGATAAATCTTATGCTGTAATACTCACTCAAGCAAATCAAGACAAATCAGAAGCTCCAATTTTCTTTTTCAGTTCAAATTTACAGGGAGCTGAGTTGAATTATTTAGATGTGGAGAAACAAGCTTATGCTGTTTTCAAAGCAATTAAATATTTCAGACCCTTTCTACTCAAAACCCATACAAAAATCATAGTACCGTTTCCAGCGGTAAGAAATATTTTAGTCCAAAAAGATGTGGGTGAGAAAAGAGCCAATTGGGTTACTTATTTACAATAATATGATGTAGAAATCAAACCAGCAAATATTGTAAGAGGTCAAGGTTTTTGAAAAATACTAGCTGGAGCATCACTTATCTCTGAAAAACCATCTGAAGAAATACAAACATATGAGGTAATCCTAAACGATGTTGAATCATTATATGCTAATATCATATTTTATCTGAAGAATGGATATGCTCCTCCAAATCTCGATCACACCAAGAAAAGAGCTCTAAGGTTGAAGGCTAGACAATATCAACTTATAAATGATGTTCTTTTTAGAATTAATTATGATTCTGTTCTTCTTAGATGTATGGAGAAATTTGAAGCCGAAAAATTCTTGCAAGAACTTCATGATGGGCCAGCAGGTGGACATTATGCTGGAGATGCTACTGCACATAAGATCCTCCGTGCAGGTTATTACTGGCCCACATTATTCAAATATTCACATAACTATGCAAGGAAATGTCAAATTTGTCAAACTACAGCTGGAAGACAAAAGAAACCATCATTACCATTACAACCAGTCAACATTGAGCAACCTTTTGATCAATGGAGATTGGACATAATAGGTGAGATCGTTCCTCACTCTTCTAAACAACATAGGTATATCATTACAACAACTGATTATTTTACGAAATGGGTAGAAGCAGTCCCTCTCAAGACTGCTAATGCTGAACATATCATCAAGTTTATAGATCAGTTCATAATCACCAGGTTTGGTTTACCTTCTGCTTTAATGTTTGATAATGCATCATATTTTTCTGGTAATGCTATGACTGAATTTTCACTCAAGAGAGGTTTCAAACTTAAATATTCTGCGAATTATTATCCACAGGGAAATGGGTTAGCTGAATCCACAAATAAAAATTTAATTAGAATCATTAAGCGAACCATTGATCAAAATCATAAAAATTGGCATAAATCTTTAATATATGCTTTATGGGCAGATTGAATAACACAGAAGGCTTCTATTGGCACTTCTCCCTTTAATTTAGTTTATGGGAGAGAAGAGGTTCTTCCAACTCATCTAGTGATTCCTTCTTTAGCCTTAGTCCAATATACTGATGAAGAACCAACTTCTTCTTTACAACTAAAGCAGATGGAAAAAATTAAGTTAGAAGAACAACGAGAAAAATCCAAAGTAACTCATGCTCATCATCAAGCATTATTTAAATATTCTTTTGATTCAAACATGATAACTAGGAAGGATTTTTAGATAGGAGATTTAGTTCTAAAATGGGACAAGGCTCATGAGGAAAAAGGAAAACATACTAATTTTCAATGAATGTGGCTTGGTCCTTTCCAAATTGTAGAGATCATAGGTCCATCAACTTTTATATTACATGATTTAACAGGGAGAAGAGAATCTTTACCTGTTAATGGACAGATCCTTAAAAAATATTTTCCATAGGAGATCATTCTTCTATTTTGTAGATTAGTTTTCTTTGTTTGTCATAATAAAACCAGTTGTTAGTGCTTACATTTGGAATTCATAAAAAGATACAAGTTCTCTTTTTAGATTTAATTTCTTCACTTATTTAAATAGAATTCTTTTTAGAATATTGATCATTACTATTCAAAGATATAGTTAGAATTTTTAAATCTAGAAATGATATTAATTTCAACTTTGAAAATTTTAATGAAAAGCAAATTTTGGTGAAAGATTGTTTTATATCAGTCCAATGAAAGGTATCAATAACAAAACGAATATTCTCTGTAGAAAAGTTCTTTTCCAAAAACTCTATTATTTTCGTCCAGAGCTATCTTAAGGAAACAGTGACTTCCTCCCCACCTAGAAAATTACAAAGTTCAGGGAATAATCCAATGATACACTTTTAACTTAAAGAGTAAGAGGTCTCATCATGAGCCGACTTATCATGATCATAGATATTATAGCTTGCTGACTTTTCCAATACTGCATACCACAACAGGGCAATGACTTGAGATTATTGCAATCAAAAGGCAAGGGGTCTCATCACGAGCCAGCTTGTTCAGCAAAGTTATAAATCAAGTGAATGGCACTGTCATAAATTGGCTATCAAACCAAGACATTGTTATTTAAGGATAAAAAAGAAAATAAAAGCAATAAGTGTGAATATGGATTTCTCTTTGAAAATTGTATATTTTTCTAAGTAGGACACAGGATCATTGTTGGGTAATAGGTAACCCTGTCGAGGCTATAGACGCTTGCTGGCAGCAGTGGCTCTACCTACGACAAATGAGCATATTTAAAACTGATTTACAGAGAATCCTTTTGTTTTTATCTTTAAAACCAAGTAATGACTGATGTAAATTCAAGGACTAGCTTGAGGAAGTGAATAGTTAAATTTGATCATAGAAGAAATGAAATATCATTCTTAGATTAAAGAATAATGTACTTTGTCTTTTTATAATAAAGTTTGATTTTCAGGAAAATTTTCTGTTTTGAAAAGTTTAGAAAATTCAAAAGAAAAGCAGAGATAACTGGTTCTTCCAAGTGAATCTCCAATTGTTGTGGCTGGCAACAACCCCCTTTTTTATTTAGTATTAGTAATAATACTAAATAAATGGGGACCCTTAGTTTAAAAATCCAAAAAATTTATTGGTGTTTGTTTTCATTTTCAATAAAACTCACTATCATTAACTTAAACAAATTTCTTTGGAAAAGATTTAAATAAACTTAAGTTTATGATAGATTAGAATAAAACCTTTCTTTGAATATCACATCCATCGCACGCGATCCAAAAAACTATGCAGAAAAATATTTATCACAAATCGCATATCGCAAAAAATATATTAACGGATATTTTTCATATATTATATTTTGCGATATTGCGATTTCGCGATATTGCGATGTCGCGATGCTACTGATTGCGATTTGCGAAAGTTTGGATTTGCGAAAGTTGCGATTTTCGATATTGCAATGATACGAAAGTTGCAATTTGTTATGATTTCGATTTGCGAAAGCTGCAATTTGCGATATTGCGATTTTGCGATATTGCAAAGCAAATCGCAGATCGCATTATCGCAGATTCTTGAAAGCTCGTTATACGAAGTAAATCTTTCTGTAAATCGAGACCCATTATGCGCCTTAATGTCAAGTTAATGAATGGATTGTCAATTATTAATGAAAAATGATTTTGTTTTGATCAAAGGGTTATTTCATGATTAAATAATAGATTTCATACGCCTTCAGCATTTAAAACTATCCCATCACCCTTCCCATGTCATTATTCTCACTTAATTCATAAAACTACAAGCGCGAATAACAAGAGACTATACAAAGCAATTTTCAGAGCATTATGGGAAAGAAAGAGAAAGCTCCGAGTTCTGGAAAGAAAGAGAAAGTTCCAAGTTCTGAAAATAAAGAGATGGCTTCCTTATACGCAGACACGGCTTGCAACAAGGACGCTGGTATTACCACCTGGGAGGGTATGTTTAATTTTCTTGAAGAAGAAAACCCAAGAGTAATGGACGTTGCGGCTACTGCGGGTTCAAGTAATTCCTCTGAAGCATCTCTTACAGAGCTAGCTTGTTCATTTTTGCACCGGATAGCAGCAAGACCTAGAATTCTTCCGTATACAGATATGGTCAAATGGGTGTTGGATAGCACCGATATTACGGACAGTTCAAAACTCCAGGTCAAGAGCTCATTGATTCATTCACTCCAGAAGATTTGAGGCTTATGTATCATTTTCCGAAGCCTCAGGCAACTTGCAACAAAAACTTTATGGTGAAATTTTCCAAAGAAAATGAAAATTTGGTAGAATTCACTAAAGAATGGTCCAGAAGAGATGAACCACTAAAGAAAGATAAACAAGATATGTAAAGTACCGGTTCACTCACCTCTCCATATTTTTTTACTGCTGCTATGTTATGTAGGCTTTTTGGAAAGCCTGACATTAATAAGTTTTTTCCTGAATGGCTTCCCCTATTGAATGCTGCTGTTAACGCTACCATTATGGACTGGGCTAAAATATTGTCTGATAATTTAGCCACTGCTATTTTCAATTACCTGTCTAAAAGAACTGTGTCTCAGAGGATTTATCCTCCTTTTTATCTATTTGCTTATGTTATGGATTCCATCTGCTTTGTTTCTAAGTTCCCTTTAATGGGTTGGCAATGGACAATTCAGGATCCCCTGCCCATCCATGTTTATCACAAAGAATTGTGGGAGTCAAAATTCATTCCTCATTTTTTAAAATTTGCCATGGAATAATGTTGCCTCTGTATAGAGTGTTGTATAATAAGGATGCTCCAAGGTTGTCTCTTGAAGCAGAAGTAGATATTCTCCCTGTCGCAAGATGGTTTGGAGAAGAACTGTTTACTTATGTGAGGGTTTTTGGGAGCATTTCTTCTCCTCATGTTTTTCCCAAGTATGTTCTGGATAAAATCATAGCTCGGGAAATTGCATATCAAACTTGTGGAGATGGAGGTTTGACAAAAGAATTAAAGCATAAAAAGAAAGCCATCTGGCCACAATTTCCTGTCTCCTGTGGAGCATTTTCATTATTTTATGTTGGTCACGCATTTAAGGAAGTAAGCGATGTTACATGTTTAAAATTGTTTAAGTTTCCGAGAAGGCTATTTGATATGGTATTGTCAAGGATTTCACCACTATTGTCAAAGTAAGAGTGTTTTCTGGAGAAGAAGATATTTTTGATGACATGTTTCAAGAAAAATGTTCATTTAAAGACATTTTGAATTTAGCTCAAACACGGTTCTCCCCAGAAGAATTTGAAGAGTTTAAAGTATATAGAGAAAGAAGATTGACCACTATTCGTTTGGATAATTTGTGCTTGGAACCTGCAAGGGAACCAACTCCTAGTGTCAGTCTTAGTGGCAGCTCAGATTCAGAAAGGTCTAAGTCAAACTCTGACAAAGAAATTTCTGAACATTCTAAAAAATTTGATCAGGATAAAAGTGAAGGTTCAGTCAAGGATACAGCTCAATCAAAAGAGCTGTCACAACAACAGACTTCAACTACTCCACAGTTGAATCTTCCACCTCTTAATGTATAGAAACCATCCATCAGCACTCAGTTAGATAAAGAATGGGAATCATTTAATGATTTGATTAATGTTGAAGGACAAAACATACAAACTCCTGTACGGACAGAAAAATGTTTGGTTATAGAAATAAGTGGCAATGTCACAGAAAAATAACATATACCCATTACTCCCTCTACCGAGCTTGTACTTAAAATAGAGGAAATTCCCCCTCTGGATATATTCTACAGCCCGCAACATAAAGAAGTAGTAAGGAAACAAAGAAAGAAGAGAAAATTACAAAGTGCACTCTCTACTGATGCAGAAAAATTGGATGTTTTATGGAAAGATCCTACTACAGATCCCACTGAAAATATTACTAAATTATCTCAGATAACAGGAGCTTATGCCTCCGCGACTATTGACAAAGAATCTAAGGTAAGGCTGTTATTAAATGAAAAAGAGGATCAAATACAAGTTCTGCAACAACAATTGCAACAAGTACATGCCAACAATGAAGCACAGGTGAAATTTGAAAAGTTACAGCAAGAGTTTAAGCAAATGAAGATCGGGTATCAGAAAATCTTGGCCGAAAAAGAAAAACAAATACAGATTATGAAAGAAACACATAAAGACAACCCCAAGCTTACAGAATTTATCTCAGAGTCTATTCCTTTAAATAATCAACTGCTACAACAACAAGATATATTATGCCAAAAGATTTCACAGTGGAAATATTTTTGTCAAGAAAGTGATAAAATCACTAATCATGTCGTAGAATTACGACATGATTATGATTTAACTAATGAAAGAGTTACTAATTATTTGGCATGGCAAAAGACAGAGGAAGGAAAAAGAGTAGGAGCACCAATTATCAATGACAATCATAAAGAAATGATCTTCAATAAATGGGATACACAGATCATAGAGGCAGAAAAAGCATCAAAGGAAGCAGCTACAGCGGTGAACAACATTACTGATTGTGTAAATGAGAATTTTCACAAGGTTAATTTAATTTCAGAAACCATTTCGGGATACCTACCAGAAGCACAGCAATTGCAAACAGAGTGGAAACAAAAAGCGGAAGAGAAGGAAAAATCAATTCAAGGATTGACAAAATTAAACTGGGATTCTTACTGGACTTGTCTAGTAAAACCACACAGTCAATGCAGTACTCTTAATTGCATCATTAATTTTGTTGAGAAGATCATGCCAACTCTTGCTAATTCCGTCTTTTCGGGACAATTAAAATCTGAAGTCGGCCAGCCCCCTCTTCTCAAATCAATGCTGGATTCTTGCAAATTCAAAGACCAAATTCATAAGTAGTTAGTTGTTAATTTTAGTTTTAGATTTAGTGTTAGTTTTACTTTATTTTTGCCTAAGAAAAGGATGGTCATTTAAACCGAATCCTATTTTTTTGTAATAAACTATAATTAGATTTAGTTAGTAGTATTTAAACCCTTTTCATGCATTTAGAGAAGGGTCCTGAAATTTGTCAAAAACTTATCCTCAAAACATGCACTTTTGCACCCTCAGAGGAGGTTTTGATGAATGAATGGAACGAGATTTATTGATATCTGTGTCTAATATCTACTACTGATGTTGCATTTCTGTACTCTTAGTAGATGTTGGATTTAGAATATATAAATCATTATTGCTTCTAGCTCATGAGTAGAATCAGTTATAAATGGTACTTTTATCTCTTAACTTTTTTTGCTTCTATGTTAAAAGTGATATTTATGTTCAGTTATTTATATATTGATGCTTGAATGCTTCAGTTATCATTTGGCACTTTTGTACAGTGATGACTATTTGTTTATGCTTAATGTATAAATAGCTTATTATGTGATATGTTTTCCACAACTGTTTCATCTAACTTTTTATATGAAGTGGTTGATCTTTATTGAATTCTTTTCTTATAGCAGTTGAATAATCTTTATTATTAGTTGTTATTTGAAATTATTTTAGATCACATAAACAAGATTTTATCCCAGGTTTAGTTTAGAATTAGATATTTCTGTTTTAATTAGAATACAATTTGCATATGATTAGATTAGAAATAGAATAAAAGCATTTCACTTAGGAACCTTTTTAGAAACGAAATATATATTCTCAACACACACACACATATTGGGAAACTGGTCCCATTATCCCCAGTCGAACCCACTACACCAAACAGAAAAGGAGCTGCTAACCAAGGTCCGGACCGGGTGGGTATCCCCCTTGTTGTAGACCTGATTTTCGGGGCTTCAATAGGTAGCATGGAATATTTTTAGCTTCTGAGCATCAGAAATATAATGATACCCTCGATAGGCAATTTCAAATTCGAAGAGGAATGTATCGGGGTCTTCAGAGGAAAGCCCATGAAAATTAGGCAGAGCCATTAAAGGAATGGGCTTCATCGGTGCATCACCTATAATTTTTCCAATTGGAAAACCAATATAAGAACTTGTAGGTTCCATGAATATCCTCCAATACTCACCTGGGATTTTAACTGGTTCTGCAACTGGTACTTGGGGTGATTCGACTGTAGGAGGTTTCATAGCACTCCCTTGATCTCGTGGTGATGCGAAATCCTTCAGGAGCATTTCTTCCCAATTGGAATTGCTTAATTCAACTGCAGGAGGTTTCACAGCACTCCCTTGGTAGCGTGGTGACGCAAACCCCTTCGGGAGTTCTTCCTCTCAATTTTAATTTCTCAATTCTTCTGACCCTCTGCTTGCTCTTTCTTCCCATTCTGTCAGCATCTGGGGTATCTCCTCTACCGATACCTTATTTATTACTCCTTTTGCTATCGAAATAATCTCCTCTGGCACTGTGGATGGCACTGGCTACTCAACCGACTGCCCTTCGGACTTCGTTTGAACCCTTAGCGTGACAACGACACAAGAACATGCTTCAGATTCAGCGTTTGCGATGATCTCCTAGATATACATCTTCCTTATTAGATCCCTTCATTTCTTTGGGGGTATTCCTCTACCCCTCTTATTCAGATCTTTTTTCATGCAATTGGTGAGAAGAATTCATTAAAATAACAGAAGCGCTCAAGACCCAGAGCAGGATGGGTAGTTTCCTCCTCGAGATGAGATATTAGGTTCAAAAAGAAAATCAAATAAACTAAAAGAAAATCAAAGTTCAGGACCTAAATTAAGGTGATCAAATACCCTCCCAAGGACGAGAAGTTGGCCCTTCAGAAAAATAATCAAAATGTAGAAAAGAATAATACTACGCTCAGGACTTAGAGCAGGGTAAAAAAATCCCTCCCCAAGATGAGAGATTGGTTCTAAGAGAAACAATGAAAAAGTAGAAGAAAAACAGAACAATTATGCTCCGGACTTAGAGAAGGGTAATGAATTCCCTCCCCAAGACGAGAGATCAGTTCTAAAAAACAATGGAAAAACAAAGAGAACAGAATGCTACGCTCAGGACATAGAGCAGGGTAACAAATTCCCTCCCCAAGACAAGAGATTGGCCCTTAGATCAATTGCACATCATATTATTGCACCTTGTTAGCCTTCCCTGGCAACGACACCAAAATTTTGGTGTCCAGATGTGAACAAATATTCAAATCCTTTTTCCACATTAATTAAGTAGATTCAAGAGCAACAACATAATCCTCTATTGAATCACAGGCTTAATTAATGAAAGAAAGAAAAATAAAGTAACAACAATTAAAGATAATCTGCAGAATTATAAAACCATTCACAAAAATTACAAAATTATACCAGAAGAGTAGTTACGATAATAATGTAGCACCTGATTAGCAGAGTTGGCCAAACTCTCTGATCAGGGCTGCGGTAAATTCACAACTCACAAATGGAACAACAAAACATTGTGCAATAAATTAATTAAAAACACTTTTGTTAAAATATCTGTCTCTTTCTACTTAACCCTGATTCACAGCCCTAAGGCCCTTTTATTCCAATGTTCAGGAAAACCATATCTTTCCTCTAACAAATAAATATCTACAATTATACAATTGTTACAACACCAAACTAGTTGCCGAAAGGAAACCATGAAAATCATGAAATAGATCCGGGGTAAGTTGGAATATGTTGCGTTGTTGTAGCATGTTGAGATAGTGCTGAGAATTCGGAGTTGCTCCGTGGCTTGCAAATGTAATACTTGCATACGTAAAACCTCCCTGAATATTACTTCATTAATCAAATATTCCATAAAACATAGTGGGAAGGAATTTACCTCATGCGTTTTAGAACAATTAATGATATAAAGAGGTAGAAAGGTGGGTGAAAATGGGAGAGAAAAGTATATAGATTTGGTACCCAACACATGCTACGCTCATTTTGAGAAAGTCACATTGGTTGTTGTTCATGTTTTCCAATGTTTTCGTCATTACATTCTCATGCGTAAGACTATAGTGAATTTTGAATGCAATCCCATGACTTACATTCTTACACGTCAGTTTCTTGGGGGAAAATACTCGAAAAGTATTTTTATTCTCCAAGAGTTTGACTTAGAGTTTGTTGCAACCAAATCAATGAAACCACTTGTCTTTGTTGAGTTGATCTACGATCTTCCCTCTACGGTTGATCCCACTCCCTTTGAAGAATCAATTATAGATGAATCACTCTTTCTCATCATTATTCTTGACCCTCGGTATGGAGATCTCATCATTTATCTCCAAACCCAAACATTTCGACCAGAGCTAACTCACTTTGAGAGACGACTAGTTCATCACTAGCCCCAACCCTATCTCATTATTGGAGAAACTTTGTATCACACTGGTGTTGATTCCATTATTCATTGATGCCTGATGCTAGAGGAAGCTGAGAAAGTTTTTAACAATTTCCACTCTGGGGCATGTGTTGGTCACATGTCTGGTTATCTTACCGCTTAGAAAATCCTCCGAGCAGGATACTTTTGGCCATCTATTTTTAAATATTTCATTCTTGTTGTTCGAAAATGTTATGATTTCCAAATATATTCTTCGAAAGAGCGTGCCACACCCTCACCCTTGCACCCAGTTGTGGCCATCAGTCCATTTGCAAAATATGTCATCGATTTCATTACCTGTAACCCTCACTCGACCGAGGGGCATGGTTATATTATCATCATCATCAATTATTTTATGAAGTGTGCTGAGGCGATGCCTACATATGATAATTAATGTCAAACCGCAGTGAAATTCTATTTAATCATGCCATAGCTTGGTTTAGTGCCCCGACATCCATTGTCACTAGTCCTGGATCTCATTTTTTAAATAATTTGATGACAGAGCTTACTGCTCAATTGGGGCTACGTCACGATAGCTCCACTCCTTAATATCCATGGGCCAATGGCCAAGTCGAAGTTGTTAACAAGGTTTTAGTAAAAATTATTCAGCGAACCATTGGGAGACATAAATGGGATTGGCATCTCATACTTTTACCATCTTTGTGGGCTTATCAAACTTCCGCTAAGACTACTATTGGATTTACACCATTTCAACTGGTGTATGGTCTGAAAGCAGCACTCCCCATTGAGTGTGAAATCCATTCTCTGAAGTTAGCCATCGAGCTACTACCTGGTACTTCACCAGAAGAATAACGCTTGCTTTACCTCGAGCATATTGATGAGACTCGAAGACTTGTTGCTTTAGCTATTGAAGCAAAAAATAAATAAGTTAAGGCTTAGTACAAAAAATCTATCAAGCATCGTGTTTTCTCTAAAGGTGACTTGGGCATACTCTATGATCAAGCCCACAATAAATTGGGAGTTGGGAAGCTCGAGCCAATGTGGCATGGGACCTATATTGTTCAACACATATTGGAAAGAGGTGCTTATGAGCTAGTATATTACAGAGGGAATTAGTTAGCTAAGCCTCAAAATGGGCTCTATCTGAAGAAGTATTATGTTTGATCACAAGTATGGTATCATGTACATTAGTGTGTTATTCATTATTATGCTTTTTGGATTTTTTGGTGTGATTATTTTCTTCACAGACATGTTTCCTCTGCCTACGTAGTGTTCCAATTAGTTTGCAGATGTTATCGAAGAATTATACTGGTTTCGTTGATGGTGCTTGGCGTAGCACACGGAGCTTATCTTCCGCAATGTGGGCAGTTTTTTGCCCTGATGATGAGTTGATTAATCTACAAAGTATTTTTTTGGGTTGAAAAATTAATAATATCATTGAATATAATGTGGTCATCGAGATATTCTCGGATGCAATTGATCTTAGTATTAGAGATTTGGTTGTCAATTTAGACTCACAACTCGTTGTGTTTCAATTAAATGGTCATTATTTAATTAAAAACCCTCATATTTTGTGCATGTATTTACATGTTCAATTATTGGAAAGGAATTTTGTTTACATTACATATAAACACATTCCAAGAAATTTGAATACATTTACAGATACATTAGAAAAATATGTATTAAATGGACATTTGCGTAACATGTAAAAAACCAATACATCATCATGATATAAGAACACTTGGTAGCCGTGGTAAAATATCGAGTCTCTCAATTGTGTTACATCAAAATCCCAAAAAATATGTGTTACGTGACACAAATGGCTCTGTGATGCTACATAAGTACAAAAATGTAAACTAAAGGTTTTTATATTCCCACACGGTGCTCGTGATAGCATATGATTGCTTGGATGACTCGCTAGAGTAACTGGCGCAGTCTGCCTGGGACCCAAATTGTGTGCCTCTGGTAGTGTAGTGGAATCTCGTCAAATGTAGTATACTCTGGGATGCATCTCGTGAGTCCTATCAGGTTATGCTCCACCTCCACTAGTGGGTCTACTCCTTCTTCATAAGGAGCATCCTCGATTTGGTGTGCTATCCTCCTCGCAATCGAGGACCTACCAGCTGGTCTCTCAGGTCCGACATCTATAAGAAAGATCCTAAGTTTATATCTTATAATACATGACAAAATAATTAAAAATTAAAAAATTCCAAAGACACTTTTTACCTCCATCGGACCACTGTTCGCCTCGCAGAAGAGGTAAATCTGGATCTCCTCTAAAATCGGTGCCCACATACTCATAGTCTTTAACCACGATCAGTTGACGACACAAAAAACTGAAAAAAAAATGTTGGAAAATGCATCTATTTCCCCCTCCCTGGTGTTGCATGATTTTGCACCACCTCAGTAGCCTCGGGTCCCTCGAGGCTAGATCATAGACCTCTAACCATTGATACTGAAATAGAGGCACCCTCTCTAGAAATAAGGTGACTAAGATGGAACCATACCTGAACCGTTTCAATCGATTTGTCTTGCACTTGGTTAGTTGGCTCTTCATGTTAGCCAACAACCCTTCACACCAACTAAACATAGTGGGAGACAGACAATCCACCACATACTGGAATTGAGACTTCATTGCCTCATGCAACGCCTGGGCTCTGGCTACTCGGGCTATACAATGTAATATTGTGCACAAAGGTAGATATATGATTGACGATATTTCTAGCTGACCACTCTACATATTTTTGGCCCCGAGACAATTCCTTTGGATGAGCTTGCTAGTGCCCTCCCCTCCAACGCAAGCCCTAGAGAGTTCGATTCTCTCCCATCTCCTGGAAAACCCTATAATGAAATAGATTTCCATGACTTTTATCTCAAGTTCTTGATCCCAAATTATAAAAATTTGGTGATCCATAGTCTGATCAAACACTCAAGTAGCTCCGACTGAGCTCTGAACCCTGAATTTTGGAAGAAATTTATAAATCCACAATTCCTCAATACATTTGCGTAGTTTAGATCCTGGAGATCTTGGTGGTCTTCCACCTCATGGCCTTTTTCCTTCCATTTGATCAGCATCTTCACTGAAATCACCTGCAAACTTATGTTTGATTAACATTTTAGGAACTTTCATTGGAGTATTTTTTGAAATTAACCATTGAAAATGAGAGAATTCCTTGCTTTAAATTATTCCCCGTAGTCAACGCAACTATAAAAATTGAAAGGGCACTAGTAGTGCGGTCACCTTTTGGGCTAAGATCAACCAACACATATATGATGCTCGAATCTACGCTGATCGCCAGCGAAAATGAAATTTAAAATTATCCCCTCAATCAAACAATTTCTAAACTAAAATACTTAAGAATGGAGTTTTAATGAAGATAAAAGTTTGGGCTCTTACCTAACGCTGATAGATTTCCAAACGGTGCCCTGGATCGTCCGCACCACTGATCTGAAGTTTGATGGAGAAAGGGGTAAAATGCACTTTCAAAATTTACTCTAAATAGAATTGTTAAAACGGTTTACTTGTTGTCTATTTATAGGCTTTTGAAGATATTTTGACCATTATTTTATTATTTTTCCTTGATATCGGTGATGTTTGTCCTTTTTTGTGCAACAACAAGATTCCGTATACTGATAGTGATTATTTTTTATGCAATGAGTTTTATTTTATCTATTTTTCGGACTAAGTAAAAATAAACGAAAAAGGAACTCCCCTTAAGTCATATTTTAGCTCTTTTCTGACTAAAAAAAATGAAAATATTGTCGAGTACTTGTCGTTTAGAAATAATTAAAGTAAATGAATTGATGTGGTATTCGTATACATTTACCCCTTTTTTGGGCATATATTAAGTATTTACGAAAACAGAATACCTTGATCGAACATGGTCAAGAGGTTCTCTCGAATATTATTTTCTACCTTTTCAGATTCAGGAGATGAATTACGAAAAGGGACATGATCGAGTTTTCTTTTCTGTTTCTTTTTCAAACTCCCTAAACATTAAAAATACATTGAGTTCCCCTTCCATCAGACTCCTTAAAAGATTAAGTGGGGAAATACTTATCACCTTGATACGATCGAGTTCCTCCTTCCCAGGGATCCTTAAAATTACTAGGATGGCTTCATTCGAAGAATGAAATTACATACTCAACATATACTATCCTCTTCACATTGGCTATTAAAAATAAATAGTTACTCGTTATCAATAATGGGGTGAAATTGAAAGTGGAACATCTTGTGTGTTTTGGGCAGCTAATCGCTCTTGAACATGACAACGATCTATAGTTCATGTCGAGTTGGGGATATACTTAATTCGTAATTTTTCCTTCGTGGGTTTTGGAAATCCATTTTCCTCTTATTCGATCACCATTTTTTTCATCATGACTTATGATCCCATTTGAGTCAAATGCTGCCACACTCTAGAGTCGTGTCGCCAATATGTTCAAGAGAAGTCCTTTTTGTTAAAAGTCAAATATCCTCTACTTATTTGACCCTCTCTATCACAATCCTGAATCACTCATATCATCTTAATATATCCTTTGTTTCGTGTCGATGATATGAGAATCATTATGATTCTCATTAGACAGATCACTTCCTTTCGACTTCAACTCATTATCCGAGGAGATGGTTTAGAAAATCCTTTTCAGTACCTTGGAGCTTTCATGCCTCAATGGAAAGTTCTTCACTTTCAATGATAGGTTCACCTCATTGGACTCCAATTAGATGATTTTGCAAGTATTCGACTTCAACACATTTTAATTTCTAAATCTTCTAGGAAATCACATGAAATTTTTTTGGAACCGATGCGTTTCGAACTACCAACTGTAGTTAATCATTAGGATAAATGATTTCCCGAAAGATTTAGAAATTAAAATTTTACGGATCACAGAAGCTTGCACTTTCAACACATTTATTCATACTTGTAGTTTGTGATGTTGTACCTTGAGGGCCATTGTCATTATTGGTGGTTTCTCTCGTGCCTGTTAACGATTTTCATCATTGACCAGTAATCAGGTGGTTTTTTCCATGTTCGACATCAGATCATCTATTCACATGGCTAGATTCATACGTTGGGTAGAATGAGATTGTGAAGAAGACCCTAGATCACATTTCTCATTATCCAGGTTACATGGAGTTATTGAGTATTCATGATTGTACATATGATCATGCCTATATGGATGGTTGCGACCATACTATGGATCTATTTCCATGATCTCATTTAGACGGATGGCTGTGACCATACTGTGGATCTATTTCCATGATCTCATTTAGACAGATGGTTGCGACCATGTCGTGGGTTCATGTTCATGTGTTATTTGATACCTTTTTAGAGATATTCTATTAGACATATTCATATTATAGATTTTATATTGTATTGTTTTTTATTTGGTAGGTTTCCTGGTGGTATTTCGAGTTATTTTCCTTGGTACGTAAATAATTTCACCCATAACTTCTCGTTCTTCATTCATGCTTTAGGGGGCATCTTCTACACAATAAATTGTCACTCTACTCACTTCCAATCCTTGATCGTGAAGTTCCCTGTGATGAATCTTGTGTAATATTTCAACCTGGACAAAATACATAAATACATCATCTAAATACTCAAATAAAGTTTCCTTGAAAGATCATTGAATAAACTTAGATAAAACCCTAAATTTTTCGGTCAACACTTTTCTTGAGTTACATTCCCATGCTGATCACAGGTTGACAATTCTACAGTAGCGCTGTGAGTGCTATTTTGATTGAGAAAACTATGTTGAACCCTTTTTGGCATTGTTTCATCAAATGGAGGAGAAGCTTTAACCTTTAGAAGTTTCCGGGATGGCGAGCTCGATGTCATTCAATGGAGATAGGGTTGATCTCTCTCATTTAGAGATTTTGATCTTATCAATGGGGGATTATCCCTTTGAAAAGTGTACCTTCCTCCTTCTTTCATGGGCTCCTAAATCCCTCTCCCTTCCTATAAATTCATCCCCATCCTTCCACTATTTGTTGGTCATTATTAGGCTAGTCTGATCATTCATCTTACTTGCATCCATTTATTGTGATAACACCTAAGTTATCCAGGAGAAGGAGTTATTTAAGAGCTTCGGTGAAGGACTTAGACATCACCAAAGGGATGCCTCCAACATCAAGGCCATAGTAGTAATTTCTCTCTTTCATATTTGTTAATAAAACATATGGTGTTTTCTTTCTATATTTGTCTAATCATTTGTGCAAATAGTATAATGTTCCTTGATCTGTTAGATAGCCGATATTCAATGTGTCTTGTATTGGATTATTTTTGTTGTTGTCTCTTGATCTCTTGCATGTAATCCTATGCCACTAGTAGCGAGGAGAGAGCTTGAGGGACTGTTGATTGAGGCCATCATCAAAGGTTTCGAGCATAGCATCAGGAAGAGGTAGGCCTATTCCCTTTCTCATCTTGTTTTGAATACTAGCTAAGAAGGCTTGCATTATATAGTCTCTTAAGTTGCTAAACCCACTCCAGAGCTAGAGAGACTACCTCTGTCCACAAAGAGGATTTATCTTCACAACAAGAGTGCATATGCAACAACATTTAGCTTCCCTTTTTTGTAAATTATTTCAAATTCATAAACTAGAATCTTTGTGACCCATTTTTTCTTCTCTTCTAAAGATAGTATTTGTTCCAAAAATTATTTAAGACTATCATGATTTTCTTTTACTTTGAAGTGTCTTCCCATTAGGTAAGATTGCAATTTATTTAGTGCACGTAGTATTACCAACATTTTTTTCTCATAAATATCTTTCATTAAATACTTTCCTTTGACTGGAAAACTTTCAAAAGAAACAGGTCTTCCTTATTTCATTAAAACAACACCAATTCCATTTCCTGAGGTATCACATTCCACAATAATGGTTTTTGTGAAGTTTTGGTGTCCCGTGTTTTGATAGTTTGGAAAATCAAAAGACAAGAAAACATCAGAACCAATATTTAGAGTTCTGGGATCTAGTCCTCTTGTTCTCAGAGAGGGATCTCAAAAATTATTTGTTTTAGCAAAGGTTTATCTTGTGTAATTTGGATATTGGTTTTTAGACTAGTTATTAAGTGCAGGTGTTTTTTTTTGTTTGGTTGAATTGATACAACATAATATGAAAGGTCTAGGAAAGGTAGGTAGAAAGAGGAAGTATTAGCTTCATTGGGCAATGGAGTCAAAAAGAGGTCATGAAAAACTTATCAATGGATATGGGATATCAAAGGGCAAGTCTAACTTGGCCGCAGGATCCTTTGGTTTTGGAATGAGATGGACATCAATGATTTGGAAAGAGAAGTTTAATTCTCAACAAAAGGAATTTGAGAACACAATTTGAATAATAAAGAGCTATTTGATAGACAGGGCTAACCATGAATTCTACAAATCACACTTTTTAAGAAAATAATGACTTCAAAAAAACTTTTAAAATGAAATCTAAGATTTGGGGAACACCCTATTTCCTAAAAGATTTTATTTCAAATGACCTTAGAAAACATAAAAGATTCACTAATAATTACAGTCATAGAAGAGGGAACACCTAAATACATCTATGATCACAACTATAAATACCTTTAAGCCAATTGGTCAAGTGAGGACAAGGCGCAAGATCATAACAAACCTACTTGGTTCACTATAAACAAGGAAACTTCAAAGGGAGACTTCAATAATAGCCTTTAAGTGGCAGCAGACAAGCAAGGAAAACCATAAATCATGCTGAAACCAACTACTCGAGCCATTAAGGAAATAAACAAGATTGAAGACTAAATATTTAGGTTAAAGACTCTGAAATACTTCAGCAGAAGAAAACATAAAACATCGAAGGACGAACATGTCTAAGGTGCTTCCAGGAGTCATTTCTTAGCCTAAAACTTTCATCCTACTATAGTAAGAAATTATTGAACGAAATGAAACAGGAGAAAACATTAAACAGTTCAGAATACTTCACCAACAGCCAAGCTCATGGATCCGATGATAGAGCCTTCTCAAAAACAAGCATGCAAGAACATCATCAAGGCTTCCAAGACTTCAATTTCTTCTTCAACTTCAACAGACTATGTATTATTTCAGAGAGTTTTAGTATTACAACTAGTGATAAACCAACCAAAAATTTCTCATTTTCTACAGAAGTATTTATAGAAGAATAAGGAGGTGGGATCTGACAAAAGATCTCCGGTGTCAATTAATATAGACTAATGACTTCTAGGCCTTTGAGGGGCTCAATGGAGAAGCATATAGATATTCTCACTGTATTAATTGATTTACATTTAAGATTTAAGCTTGGTGGGAGCTTTTGTTGACTTTTAAGGCTTTGTGTCATGTTTGTAGTAACTCTGCTGATATTTTTTCATTAAATTTCTATAGCAGAATTAACTATTCGGCTGCGCTGAGGCTAATATCTTATTTCTGATCAATAACTTCGGCCTCTATTGAATGCTTGAGACTACATGTGGCACTGTGGTAGCTAAGAGGAATCAATTTGCCTCAGATGTGGTGGTGGAGGCCTTTCTGCCTGATAAAACACTTATGATTTTCTTTTAACTATGTTTTAATTTGGGAGATTAGGCTTTTGATAATCAATCTTAGCCGTAATCCCCCAAATTGTCTTCAATCTTCTCTTCTGTTGTATTCTGTCTTTGAAACTCATAATATTTTTAATTGTATTAAATAACACTATGTCTTGTTGATGTGCAGGCCGCGCAAGGCTCATATGGCATCAATGCCTTATGAAACATTGACGAGACATGGAAATTGGACCCATGGATGGCTTCCCTTTAGTGAATCGAAGGAGTGAGAATCGTCATTCCCAACCTTCGGCTTTTTCTTCAATACAATGGAAAATCTTTAATCCTTGCAAAATACACAAATGTTATAAAATCCTGCGTAGTGGGTAAACTGCTTTAGAGGTTGTGGGGAAAAAGCATGGCCGTTGGATGACAACATCCAACGGTGGAGATCAGCTAAGAGAATGTTAAAGGAAGAGCGGAGGAAGAAAATAAGTCAGATTCGTCGATCGCACAGAGATCGATGGTTGGTAATAATAGAGAGAAATCATAATGTAAATGGTCACATTATGGGGATATGGCGAAAATGCAAAGAAATAAGGTTTAAAACCTTTGTTTCAGAGGAAAACATGGCGGAAAGGAGTTTGGGGTTTGGGACGGTCGTGAGCCATTGGATCAGATTGGACCCTAGAGATCAACGGTGGATATTAAATCTAGAGATTGGCAATCGGGGCTTTACAATCGGTGGGGAGAGAATAAGGGTGCAATAGAAATTGCTGATGTGATTGGCGCGATCGGGGAATGGCCGATGCGACTATTCGATCGGGCCATCGCAATCGGAGGTCGGGCCTTGTCTTTTCGATCTACCCATTCAAAAATTCTCTGATGCGATTAAGCTCCTCAGGATATTTATCTTTTGGTCCTGGGCATGAGTCATATGAATCAAATTGGAGGGCAGAGTTTAGGAAAAGGGGCTCAATCTCATCAGAGAAATGATGCGGGTCTTTCAATCAACCCATTTTTTCATTAAAAAGCATAACTTCGGTGCGTTTAAACCAAACTTTGGATAAGTGGGTTTTTTGGATTTAAAAAGGAAAAAATGAATCGGGAGTGAATATTTATAATGATTTAGCGCCCGATTGCGAGCACAAGGTTTTATGAAATGATAATATGATTGGGGGCGGTGTACAAAGGCTCAATCACATCAAAGTTTTTAAACACAGTAAACAAACTTATGCGCTCAGACTTTGCGATGCGATAAGCACTTTTAAAGGCTTAGCATCTGGTTCTAGCACCAGGGCATATAACAGGGAAGTGTTTTTAGGACTTAGCCCAAGGGGCTTAAGCCTTTATACAAAAATATGTATTTTTCATGATTTTTTCAATGTTTTTCAATGGATTTGGGGGGTTTTGGTATAGTTTAAAAAATGATTTTTTAAACTCTGTAAAGGGGATTTGATGAAGGGGAAGTGGGGAAAAAGGAAAACAGAGGAATTTTATGAGGAAATGAGGAGGCAAAAATGGTGATTTTGAAGCAGTCCTTTCTCTTAGAAATCAATAGAATTTCTGAGTTTTTAAAATGGAAACAACAATGAAGTATTGAAACAAGGGCATGATGTCTTCAAAAGGCTTCAAGAGATAACAATTTTTGCAATAAAAGTGTTTCTTGAAGGCTCAAAAATATTTTGGCCACCTTTTGATATAACAAATTTTATAGGTGGTCAATAGTGGCTCTACTTGGGGATGGTGCCTTCTTGAAGGCATCAAGAACTTCAGACTTGCATTCTCGAGGAGGTTGATCAGTGCCTCATACATTGGGCTGCCTTCTTTTTCTAGGATGATCTTGCTCTGAAAATATGTTAGCAGTCATGGAAAACAATGGATCTTTATCAACATAAGCTTTCTACCTACCCAATCTTACTGATCTAACATTTTTTCTTCTTTAGAGTGCACTTGGATTGGCAAACTCTTTTCACAACATTTTATTCTTTTGAAATCATAAAACTAATCTAATTCTACTCCTTATTTCTCCATGAACTCAGATTAATCAGTTGAGTCCATATGATTCTCTACCTAATCTATCAATCAATTGGGATTAAACTGTCCAACAAATTTTTATTCTCTAAATTCTACAACAGAAATTTAAAAGCATTCAAGTTAGGATTGAACAGTCTAATTTGATGCTAATATATGGCATAAAAAACAAGCTGCACATAGATAGTATCCTGCAGAAAATTAAATCAAAATGGACGGCTTAAGGTCTGAAATTTCAAAGCACTTCCTTCATCTTTTTTCAGCTCTGTTTTGACTCTCACTTTGAGTTTTTTCCCTTGTTTCTCTGGTTCATATTTTGAGCTAATTAGAACTATTTTTTACCTCTGACCTTGACTCAAGAAATAAAAATATTTGAGTCATCTCTCATGGAAACTTAGGTTCAGATTTTAAGCATGCTTGAAACTTTAATTTCTAGCCTAATCTACCTACTGATAAGCCAAGATTAAACAGTTTGGAAAATCGAATTCACTAATCCTTTCAGCAGTAATTTTAAAACTTAATTAGTCAAGATTAGGCTGTTTGAATAATTAGAAGCGTGTTTTTCAGGAGTGGCATTTAAGCTTGCACACTTTCAGATTTTTGTTTCTCTTTTTGGTATGGGGCTATACCTTTTTTTTTTTTTTACA
Source organism: Pinus albicaulis (assembly GCA_034641835.2). Taxonomy (NCBI): domain Eukaryota; kingdom Viridiplantae; phylum Streptophyta; class Pinopsida; order Pinales; family Pinaceae; genus Pinus; species Pinus albicaulis. The sequence continues at coordinate 946,861,160 of CM076580.1, read as the reverse complement.
ATCTGCCCTCTTTTCTTTCTTTCATTGTTTTTGTATTTTTATTTTATAACTTTGAATGAAACGTTCATACTATGATATTACAATGAAAATAAAATTCTTTGAAACTCATGATTCTTGGTAGAAGTAATGCTTTAGCATCCTTCCATTGACAGGACCTCCATACAGATCTTCTCCATTTGATTCTTTCAAGAAAAACGCATTGTGACCCCTCTCAGTATGAACAATATAGGGACCTTTCCACAAGTTCTCAAACTTTCCACGTTTTCCTTTCTCTTCTCTTCTTGAATCCCATTTAAGAACAACATTTCCAACCTAGAAATTGTTTTCCTGAGTCCTCTTATCAAATAGTTTCTTTGCATTTTCTTGGACTAACTACGTTCTTTCATAGACTTCTTCTCTGGTCTACTATAAATGGATGGTTTGATTGATTCTTCTCTACATATCATTTTCTTCGACTTGCACTTCTTGAAGGATTTTCATGACTTCATGAAAAACCGCATCCATGCCATAGACCAGTTGATAGGGGGACATATTTATTGATTTATTTGTAGTTAACCTATCAATGCATAAAGCATGAACCAACTTACTGTGCCATGATTTCTGATTATATTCCAACAATTTTTTGATGATATTGATGAGGCTGTTGTTGGAGGATTCAGCTAATCCATTTCCTTGGGGATAATAAGAAGTGGAATGGCCCAAGGTTATGTGGTATTTGTAACAGAAATCAACCATATTCTTGGATTTAAAAGAAGCAGCATTATATGTTATGATTTTTCTGGGACAACCAAATCTGGATAGGATATTTGTTTCAAGGAACTTGATAATGACAGAATCATTAGCATTTCTGGAGGGTATAGCTTCTATCCACTTGGTAAAGAAGTCAGTGGCCATGAGTATCCACTTATGTTGAGCTGAGGAGGATGGGTGAATTTCCCCAATGAAGTCTAAACCCCGTTGTTTAAAAGGTGCCTCAACTCTGATAGGATGTAAGGGTAAGGGAAGAAGTTTTCTTTTGCCATAAAAAATTTGACACTTATGGCAAGACATGACCAACTTTTGAGTATCTAGGAAAAGGGTAGGCCAATAGTAACCAGATCTAAGAATTTTGTTTGTTGTGGCCTTCCAGTAGAGGTGTCCTCCACATTCTCTATCATGCAATTCATGCATGATTTTCCCTACATTATCTTCAAGTGAACATTTAAGTAAAATTCCAACAACATTCTTCCAATATAATACCCCATCCAAGATGGAATAAATCGAAGCTTTTTGTTTCAAAAATATAGCTTTAGTTTTAGACAAAGAAGGAGGGGCATTTAAATATAAAAGCACATAAATAATGTCAGCATACCAAGGAGAATTCAGAAATGTCTCCTTAATGAAAGGAGCAGTAGATTCTTCTATTTATTCCAACACATCTACCATATTCATATCTAGCACTTGGAAGTTAGACTCAACCATAAGTTTTACTAATCCTTGCCCCTTGACTAGTTTGGTGGGCTTGATTTCTAAGTCATACTCAAGAATAGTTGAAATCCATTTTCCCCTTTTACCATCGGGGTCTTCACTTAGAATGTCCTTGACAATAGTATGTGGAACAAAAGAAATTGTGTGAGAGTGTAAAATGTAGACCCTAAAGTCCTTTAAAGCTTTCACCAATGCTAAGGCTTGTTTCTCCATGATGTTATATTTGAGAGGAGCATCTCTTAAGGCCTTAATAAAGAAGGATATTGGTTGTTCTTTCCCCAAGTCATTCTTTTGAAGTAACACTGCAGCTATTGTATGCTCAGATGCAAAAGAAAATATATAAAAGTCTTTGGTAAAGTCTGGACTAATTAGGATCGGTGTTTGAGTAAGAGCTTGCTTGACCAGTTCAAACGATTGTTTAGATGGTAAAGTCCATTTTACACCTACATCTTTCTTAAGCATGTTTGTAATTTTTTTTAATAGCTCAGCAAGGTTGGGGATGAACCTCTTTGTAAAATTAATCTTTCCAATGAAAGATTGTAATTCTTTGAGGCTTCTTGGATGGTTGATCTATAATATTCCATCTATCCTTGTAGGGTCTATTTTGATTCCCTATTCCAAAATTATATAGCCAAGAATTTTACCTTCTTGGAGACCAAAGAGTGTCTTCTTGGGATTCAATTACAAGCCAAATTTCCTACACTTCTCAAAAACTTTTCTCAAGTGAATCAAATGTTCTTCGTCAGTTTTTGAGAAAAAGGTTATTTCATCAAGGTAAATGATTATGAAATAGCCAATATATTTAGAGAAGGCTATGTCCATGGCCCTTTGGAAGGTGGCCCCTACATTCATTAATCCGAAAGGCATTTTCACATACATGAAGGTGCCCCAAGGTGTGGTAAAAGCAGTTTTAATTTGATCACTTGGGAGCACTAACACCTGGTTGTAACCCGAGAACCCATCTAAGAAGGATATACTTTTTGACCCAACTACCCTCTGAAGTATATGGTCCATCTTGGGTAAGGGGTAGTTTTCTTTTAGAGAAGCTCTATTTAAATTTCTGAAGTCGATACAGAGCCTGATCTCCCCTATCTTCTTTCTAATAGAAACTAAGTTTGATACCCATTCTGAAAATATAATTGGCACTATAATGCCAGCATCATGCATATTTTCAATATCAGTTTTAACTAAAGGTAATAAAAGTGGATTTATTCTCCCAAGTTTTTGTTTGAAAGGCTTTTGATTTTCCTTCAAGGGAATCTTGTGCTGGATGATGCTAGTATCATAAGACTTCAGATCTGTGTATGCCCAAGCGAAAACATCTTTAAATTCTTTAAAAAACTATATTTATTGCAATTTTATGTGAGCTGGGAGAGTGTTGGACAGTTTAATCATCTTGGGTTCTGTTATACTGCCTATGTTATGCTCTTCTACATTCGCTTCCACAGGCTCCATTCTCGGTTCTTTGGCTACATCGTTAAAATAAAAAAGGTGTTCTAAAGGCGTGAGACCTCTTGGAATTTGATCATTTTTTCATTGTAAAACTTCCAAGTCTTCTTGGTATTTTTTGTCAATTATATCTACTTTAAAAAGATTCTCATAATGATTTATACCAGCAGAATATGTCATTTCAACTTCTGGGATTTGTTCAATATACAAACAATTTTATTTATGACTAGTTTCTGATATTGGTATGACGAAATTGTTTTCTGATTTTAAGAAATCATCTATGTGTTTTTCAGAGTCAAACACTTGCTAGTGATCTTCATTATCAGGCACAGCAGGCTTGTGTTTTACCTTTACGCTAAGCTTTTCATTTATCTCAGGTATTTGGCAATTGCTGGCATTGAAATCGAGTTCATTTGCTAGATGATTTAATGCTCTCGGGATGAAAATAAGTTCATACTTCTCAAAGGTTTTCAATAAATCAAGGGAAACGTTTCGATATTCCCTAAGCCTTGGATTTTTGGCTGAGTATTCTCCTCTGATTTGTCTTATGATGAGTTCAGAATCTCATAAGATCGTTATCTTTTGGGCTTCTAACTGTTTAAGCAATTGTAAGCCTAAGAGAAGTGCTTCATACTCAGCAATATTGTTAGTGCATGGGAAATCTAATTTATATGAAAATCTCTGATTCGTATTTTGAATCCAAACACCTGCCCCTGCACTTGTTTTATTACAGGATCCATCAAAGTTTATAGTCCACCGTATGTTTGCCTCATTTCCATTTTCTTGCTGCTGTTGGTTTTCAATGTTTTGAATTTGATTGGAGGGAAGTTTTGATTGTTGTGGTGAACTGATTGGGTCTATGTTTTCCTTTTCTTGTTGAGTGATCTCATCTTCGTTACATAAGATAAAGGAATCTAAACTTGATTGAATAGAATAGATTGGAGAGTTGTTAGGTTTGTCTATGTTGCTCACCATGTACTTCATGTGAGATTCCCTGTATAGTCTTATGTTTTGGTTAAAAATGGGGATGGTGGCATAAGACATGTCCATTTGAAGGCTTCCTTGAAGTTTGGCTCCCCATGATCTTGATAAGAGCATGCCATACTTAGGGGGAATGTCAGCTACAAATATGTCCATTACTATACTCTTAACAAGGATTTGAGCTAAATTAACACATAAATATTTGATTAAACCCAAACATTTGACTCTGCTTGAGTCAAAGGAATACAAATCTTTGTATGGCTTAGTAATTTCTAAGCCTAAAATTTCCATCACTACCTTGGGCATTAGATTGTGTGAATCTCCAGAGTCTAACATGGCATTATGTAATATTTTCTCATGTGTGTTCAAACTAACATACAAGGGAGGGACAACCCCTTCTTAGTATTTTCCTTCAACCTCTGGACCAAACAACAACTCAGGTTTGTCATCTGTCAAGTTTAAGGTGTCAGTATCACTTCTTAGGTTCAAATCTTTCAAAACTTGGTTTTTGTACACTTCTTGGGTTACTAGTTCAGCTAGGGGAATGGTAATTTTTATCTTGGCAATCTCTCCCTCAAGGCTGAAAGGGACAATTGACTTGTTCATATTTACATCTGTCTTTTCAATTGAATTCCTTTCAGCAATTTTGATCTGCTAAACCTTGTTTGGACTGGTAATTGGGACAGTTTTATTAGGACCACTAGTTGAAGTGCTAGGGGTACTCTGTTCAACATCTTGTTGGACACTTTCGTCTTTGTTTATGTCTGGTTTCTTGGCCAAAATGTTGGTTTTCTCTGCTGTCTTTTTGGGCTGAGTTTCTATGTTTTTCTTGATAGAAGTATTAGTGTTCTTATCTTTTGAATTATCTATGTTCCCCTTGCTCCTAAGATCGTATTGTTTGTGCACCTCCATGATTGCATTTTCAAACCCCAATCTATAGTCATCAGAATCTTCATAGGTGTTTGTATTTTGATCACAAGAGAAAAAACCTTGTTCTTCTTCAGTGAGGAAAACATCATCCCCACTGTTTGATCCAATCAATTTTACATGACATTCTCCCAACCTTTCCATCTCCCTATCTTCCTCATATTGATCTACATATTTCTGTTGGAAGGGAGGTCTAATCTGTTGGTCACTTTATTTTTGCTTATCTTGATTGTTTTCTCTTCTATAATTATGATTTCTATTTCTGTTTTAGTTATTTTGAGGTTCTCTTGGTGGCAGTCTCTCATTCAAATTGATCTTTTCAAGCATCCTCTCCATCACCTTCACTAGGTTGTCAATTTTTGTGTCTGAAGTTGAGGTTGAGGGTAGTAGGTCATCTTTATAAGTTACCCTCTTCTCTGATCTTAACCTATTTCTTTTCTCAATTATGTTTTCTTCTACGCTCACAGCTCCTTTCTGCATGTCTTATAAGGTTAAGTAATATCTCTCCCTTAATTGATAAGTCATTTCAGCATCAAGGCCTTCGGGATACCTTACCAAGGCCATGCCTTGAGGAGGCTTCATGTGAGGTGGAAGAGCATTGTAAACGCTATTGAACCTAGTGGATTTGTCATGAACACTCTCTCCTTGATTTCTCTTCAGACTGCTATACTCTGATAGTATTTGGAGAGGGTTCTTTTTGAGTTCCCATTTGTTGATGAATGTTTGATGCAAGGCATGGAGATCATTTATGTTGTTGGGAGGTAGGTTTTTAAACCATTTCTTTACATCTCCTCCTAAACTTTGGGTGAAGATCCTCATATTCATAGTTTCTTCTTCTATATCCATGTAATCAAATGCATCCTCTATCCTATCTACATGATGTTGAGTTGTTGTAGACTCTTTGCCAGTGAAGTGAGGGATTTTGGATTGGTAATCATTTGGTAGCAGAAGTAGAGGTTGTGGTAATACTAATGGGGCATACCATGTTGCCATGGCTGGAAATAAGGGTGGATTTACAGTAGTGAAAGTGGGTTGAACAGGAGTGTTTTGCACAATGGTAGTATGGATTGGAGTGGAAAAAACACTTGGGCTAGCAAACTGATTTTGATCAGACTTGTTATGGAAAAGGCTAAAGTGATGAAGAAGCTGGGAGTCAGGAGGAGTGGAAGGTGAGGCTTCTCTACTAAAGCTTTGTTGAAAATCTGCAATGTCAAGATCAGTTTGGTTTAAATCACCTTGAGATCTAGTTCTAAATATATTCTTTGTATGATGTAAATCAAAGTGTGAATCCTCTAAGACAACAAGGTTTTTAGGGATAGATTTTGTTCTTAGGAGGCTCCTATTAGCAACTGATTCTCCAGATGTAGAATTCTTCCACATAATTCTCTCTGGATTGTCAATGATTAAAGGAGGATTTGGGTCTAGATGGGATCTAGTGTTGATCCTATGTGAAGCCGGACTGCTTTTCAAAAATGAAAGAGGTCAAAGTTTCAAGGACTGTTTTTTGGGAGTTTTTCCTCATAAGATGTCTTATTTAGTATGGGACTAGGCTTCTAAATCTCTTTAAGGCTGGTTAACATAGTCTTAAAGAAAACTATGAACCTAGATGAGTAATAGGCCTACTGGGGCTAGTGGAGTCGCCAGGTGGAAACTATTTAGCTTGTATGAAGGTAAAATATGAAATGGTTCCACCACCACGTTTATTTATGAAGCCAAACTGAATTTTTTTTGGGTTTTTCTGAGTTATTTCAGTCTTATAGGTTAAGAGAGTGTTCTAAGTCTGATTTTTCACTTAGCTAAGGTGTTCAAACAAACATATTTTACTCTTATAGCTTGGTAATTGGTTCCTTCAAGCTTTGATAAGGTCTTACGAGAATCCTAAGGGTCACTTAGTTTGTCAATGATTCAAATAAATTCATATTAGGATTACCATTTGTTAGGTAGTGCTTGAAGAAGGCTACTTATGTTATATTGGACAGAGAGTGTTCTGTTTTAAATATTTTACTCAAGGTCCCACCGTGATCGCCATTATGTTGGTGTCCCGTGTTTTGATAGTTTGGGAAATCAAAAGACAAGGAAACATCAGAACCAATCTTTAGAGTTCCAAGATCTATTCCTCCTATTCTCAGAGAGGGATCTCTCAAATTATTTGTTTTAGCAAAGGTTTATCTTGTGTGCTTTGGATATTGGTTTTTAGACTAGTTATTAAGTGCAGGTGTTTTTGTTTGTTTGGTTGAATTGATACAACAGAATATGAAAGGTCTAGGAAAGGTAGGTAGAAAGAAGAAGTATTAGCTTCATTGGGCAATGGAGTCAAAAAGAGGTCATGACAAACTTATCAATGGATATGGGATATCAAAGGGCAAATCTAACTTGGTCACATGATCCTTTGGTTTTGGAATGAGATGGACATCAATGATTTGGAAAGAGAAGCTTAATTCTCAACAAATGGAATTTGAGAACACAATTTGAACAATAAAGAGCTATTTGATAGACAGGGCTAACCATGAATTCTACAAATCACACTTTTAAGCAAATAATGACTTCAAAACAACTTTTAAAATGAAATCTAACATTCGGGGAACACCCTATTTCCTCAAAGATTTTATTTCAAATGACCTTAGAAAACATAAAAGATTCACTGATAATTACAGTCATAGAAGAGGGAACACCTAAATACATCTATGATCACAACTATAAAGACCTTTAAGCCAATTGTTCAAGCAAGGACAAGGGGCAAGATCAGAACAGACCTCCTTGGCTCACTATAAACAAGGAAACTTCAAAGGGAGACTTCAATAACAGCCTTTAAATGGCGACAGACAAGTAGGGAAAACCATAAATCATGCTGAAACCAACTACTCGAGCTATTAAGGAAATAAAAAAGCTTGAAGACTAAAGAGACAGGTTAAAGACTCTGAAATACTTCAACAGAAGAAAACATAAAATAGTGAAGGAAAAACAGGTCTAAGGTGCTTCCAGGAGTCATTTCTTAGCCTAAAAATTTCATCCTACTGTAGTAAGACATTATGGAACAAAATGAAAACAGGAGAAAACATTAAACAGTTCAGAATACTTCACCAACAACCAAGCTCATGGATCCGATGATAGAGCCTTCTAAAAAAAAAGCATGCAACAACATCATCAAGGCTTCCAAGACTTGAATTTCTTCTTCAACTTCAACAAACTATGTATTATTTCAAAGAGTTTCAGTATTACAACTAGTGATCAACCAACCAACAATTTCACATTTTCTACAGAAGTATTTATAGAAGAATGAAGAGGTGGGATCTGACAAAAGATCTCCGGGGTCAATTAATACAGAATAATGACTTCTCGGCCTTTGAGGGGCTCAATGGAAAAGCGTACAGATATTTTCATTGTATTAATTGATTTACATTTAAGAATTAAGCTTAGTGGGAGCTTTTGTTGACTTTTAAGGCTCTGTTTCATGTTTGTAGTAACTCTGTTGATATTTTTTCATTAAATTTCTTTAGCAGAATTAACTATTCGGTTTTGCTGAGGCTAATATATTCTTTCTGATCAATAACTTCGGCCTCTATTGAATGCTTGTGGCTAGATGTGGCACTTTGGTAGCTGAGAGGAATCAATTTGCCCCAGATGTGGCAATGTAGGCCTTTCTGTCTGATAAAACACTTATGATTTTCTTTTAACTATGTTTTAATTTGGGAGATTAGGCTTTTGATAATCAATATTAGCCGTAATCCCCCAAATTGTCTTCAATCTTCTGTTCTGTTGTGTTCTGTCTTTAACACTGATACTCTTTTTAATTATATTATATAACATTGTGTCTTGTTGATGTGCAGGCCGCGCAAGGCTCATATGGCATCAATTCCTCATGAAACATTGACGAGACGTGGAAATTGAACCCATGGATGGCTTCCCTTTAGTGAATCAAAGGAGTGAGAATCGTCATTCCTAGCCTTTGGCTTTTTCTTCAATACAATGGAAAACCTTTAATCCTTGCAAAATACACAAATGTTATAAAATTCTGCATAATGGGTAAACTGCTTCAGAGGTTGTGGGGAAAAAGCGTGGCTGTTGGATGGAAAAATCCAACGGTGGAGATCAGCTAAGAGAAGGTTAAAAGAAGAGCGGAGGAAGAAAATAAGTCAGATCCGTCGATCGTGTAGAGATCGAAAGTTGGGAATAATCTGGAGAAATTATAATGTAAATGGTCACATTACGGGGATATGGCGAAAATGCAAAGAAACAAGGTTTAAAACCTTTGTTTCGGAGGAAAACATGGCAGAAATGAGTTTGGGGTTTGGGACGGTCGTGGGCCGTCGGATCAGATTGGACCCCGAAGATCAACGACATATATTAAAATGGGAGATCGACGGTCAGGGCTTTACAATTGGCCAGGAGAGAGTAAGGGTGCAATAGAAATTGCTAATGCGATTGGGCCATTGTAATTCGAGGTCGGGCCTTGTCTTTTCGATCTACCCATTCAAAAATTCTTTGATGCGATTAAGCTCCCCGGGATATTTATCTGTTGGTCCCGGGCATGAGTCATATGAATCAAATCAGAGGGCAGAGTTTAGGAAATGGGGTTCAATCGCATCGGAGAAATGATGCAGGTCTTTCAATCAACCCATTTTTTCATTAAAAAGCATAGCTTCGGTGCATTTAAACCGAACTTTGGATAAGTGGGTTTTCTAGATTTACAAAGGAAAAAATGAATCGGGAATGAATATTTATAATGATTTAGTGCTCGATTGTGAGCACAAGGTTTTATGAAACGATAATATGATCAGGGGCGGTGTACAAAGGCTCAATCGCATCGGAGTTTTCAAACACGGCAAACAAACTTATTCGCTCAGACTTTGCGATGCGATAAGCGCTTTTAAAGGCTTAGCGCCTAGTTCTAGCACCAGGGCATATAATGGGGAAGTGTTTTTAGGAATTAGCCCAAGGGGCTTAATCCTTAATACAAAAAATATATATTTTTCATGATTTTTTCAATGTTTTTCAATGGATTTGGGGGGTTTCGATATATTTTAAAAAATGAGTTTTTAAACTCTGTAAAGGGGATTTTATGAAGGGGAAGTGGGGAAAAAGGAAAACAAAGGAAGTTTATGAGGAAAAGAGGAGGAAAAAATGGAGGTTAGTTTTGTGGTGGAGGAAAGGAAAAATGGTGATTTTGAAGGAGTCCTTTCTCTTAGAAATCAGTAGAATTTCTAAGTTTTTGAAATGGAAACAACAATGAAGATTGAAAAAAAGGCATGATGTCTTCAAAAGGCTTCAAGAGATAACAATTTTTGCAATAAAAGTGTTTCTTGAAGGCTCAAAAATGTTTTGGCCACCTTTTGATATGACAAATTTTATAGGTGGTCAACATGAAGTATGGTGCAGCTAATACCGGTGCTTGGCCCATTACCTATTTAAGATGTTCAAAGGCCTTAGTTTCTTCTGGAGTCCAAGAAAATGCATCTTTCGTCAATAATGTTTTTATATGTGTTTTTATTCTCCCATAATTCTTAACAAACTTACAATAATACCCCGTTAACTCAAGAAATCCTCGTAGATGCCTTAGGGTTGTCGGGATTTTTCATTCCTTAATGGATATAATTTTCTTAGGGTCTACCTTAACACCCTCATGAGATACAATATCACACAGGTATTCCACCTCTTGTAATCAAAAGAAACATTAGGAGGTTTTTTCATATAATTGTTTCTCCTCCAATAGTTTGAGAACCCTATCAACATGTTGAACATGATCCTTCCAAGACTTTTTGTAGATTATTATATCCTCAAAAAATATGAACACAAATTTTCTAAGGAAGGGTTTTAAAATGGAATCCATCAAACATTGAAATTTAGAAGATGCATTGATAAGGACAAAAGGCATGACCAAAAATTCATAATGAACCTCATGAGTTCTAAATGTCATTTTCCAAATTTCTTGAGTGTTCATTCTAATTTGATGATAACCTGAACGAATATCCAACTTGGTGAAGTAAAATTCTCCATTTAATTCATCCAATAATTCATCAATGACAGGAATGTGAAATTGATATTTAATAGGGAGCTTGTTGAGCTCCCTATAATCCGGAAATATGCACCATGATCCATCCTTCTTGTGCACCAATACTACTAAAGCAGATAAATAACCTTGACTAGGGTGAATTATACCAGCGTCTAACATTTCTGCAATCGTATGTTCAATTTCTCTCTTTTGGGCATAGGGATATCTGTAAGGCCTGACGTTTGGATGAAAACTTCCTGGAATAAAATGAATAGCATGTTTATGATAATGGATAGGTGGGAGGCCTTTGGGAGTCTCAAACATCTTGGAATGATTTTCCAAGACGTTTTGGAGATATGGAGCAATAGATTATTACGATGTTCAAAGTTGTAGTGAGCATAATTTTGCAATTATGCCTCATTGTTCTTTCTTCAAAATATTTGTCATGACATTAGAGCTTATTTTCTTTCCCAATTTCCTTGTGATACCCCATAATTCAGCTTCCTTTCCTTCCCAAAAAAATTTCAAGAAAATTTCTTGAAAATTAAAATCTATAGTCCCAAAAGATTGTAACCATTGGACTCCTAGTAAAACATCAGCACCACCCATTGAAATAGAAAGCATTGGTATTAGGGGAATTTTGAGGTATAAAATGGGTATCCTAAGAAAAATGTGCAACCAAAATAAAATTTATAAGAACCAATAGGATTCAAGATAATGATGTCAACCATGGGGGATGATTCACCATTTTTTGAGTAAAAAACTAAAAATATTAAAAAATAATAAAATAATAAAAACAACTTTTTCAATTCATATTTTCAACTTATATCCTAAGGTATTACTAAAATTTCAAGAGTGAGTACTCATTGGATGCAAAATTTAATTCTTAATCCAAGGAGTAACTATGTTGCATACTTTCGATGGACCCTACTACACAAAAAATGAGAAATACATGAAAAAATGTGAATCATGTTTTTAATGTATTTCTCATTTTTCGTGCACCATGGTCAATCAAAAGTATGAAGCATGGGTACTCCTTGGATGAGGAATCAAATTATGCATCCAAGAAGTGTTGTCCCTCAAAATTTGAGTAAACCCATAGGGAGATAAGTTGAAAATACTAGTTGAAAAAATAGTTTCTAATTTTTTCCCTCTAAAATTTGATGACGTAATCTAATATTATTTTATTATTTCCACTATTATTTTATAATTTCCTTAAGAGACCCATTTTATACCTTAAAACTTCCCTAATGACTATTTAATACATATTATCCCATAATTAGCTTGATATTATGGAAATTTCCAGAGAAATTTATAGTTCCCGCATTTGCAACCATCACTTGACATTTTGGTGCCGGATATGGGAATAAATTCAATTCCTTGGCTATCTTAAAATGAATAAAATTATGTGTTTTTCCTAAATCAATCAACACTAGTACCATTTTTTTCTTGATATATCCTTCTATCTTGAGAGTTTGAGGAGTGGTAATTAATGTGAATGAATTACAATATATGGTTGGATTCATTTCTTCCTTCTTTGGGGTTGGTTCTTGGTGTATATCCTCCTCTTTTGATGTTTCTTGTTCCTTTTATTCCTCCTCTTCACAATCTATGTACAATAATTTCTTCTCAACGCACTTATGACCTTTAGTGTATTTTCTATCACAACTATAAAAAACCTCTTTTTCTTTTTCCTCCTCAAATTGTTGTGGTGTAAACCTTGTAGGCTACAGAAGGATATGAGTAACAACATTTCCATATTTATAGATGTGATTGGTAGACTTCCTTGTTTCCATAATTTTTCTTTCAACTTTTCTTGCCACCCTGAATGTCTTGTCCAATGAATCGGGTTCCCAAAGGCGAACCTCATGTTGGATGTTATCCTATAAAGTCACTATGAAGACATAAATTCTATGCTTCTCTAGAATATCTTCTACCATGATATTCAACTTTTGGAAGTCCTCAATGTGCTATGCCATTGAACCGTTTTTTTGAGATTTATCAATTGGCTAAATAAGGTGTTTCTCTTTGTATCCTCATAATGTGTTATCATTTCTTCCATAAACATTTACTAGGTGACAAGTTTTTTATGAGAACAAAGCCATCGATGCCATACAAACTAATTGGTTTCTAAATATAAAGTTGCAATTCATACCTTTTGTGTGTTTTTCACATTATGGAGATCAAAATATTGCTCCATTTGTAGTATCCATTTAATCGTATCCTTACCATCAAACTTCTTCATATCGATATTTGGAATATGGTGGTTCTTAAATCCAACATTAGAGTCTATGAAATCATGATTAACATTTTTTTTTTCTGATCATGAGTTTCATATACTACATTTTCATCATTAGGAATAATTACTTGTAGCAACTTTTTCAAACCTTCCTTGTATGATTTTAGTTTTTCTTCTATACCATCAATCTTAGTTTCCATGCCATCCATATTATCTTACATTCCATTCTTCAAGACATCCATCTTAGCTTCCAAGCCATTCATCTTAGCTTCCACATCATTCTTCAAACCATCCATCTTATCTTCCATTCCTTTCTTCAAACCATCCATCTTAGCTTCTATTTCATTTTTCATTACTTTTTTCGAGAACGAAATTTGTTGCACTTGGTCTCATAATTTTCATATATCATAATGCATCTCTTCCTCTTCATGCATCATAGTAGAGATTTCTTAGGGATTAATGAGTGTCAAATTATTTTTGAGAGGCATTATATAACCCAATGCTTCAATATGCCCTTGGAATCACTTCAAACTGATTTTTTAAACAAAAGTCATGAAATTTAAAAAACAAAAACACACATTTTTCTTGCTTTTCAGGAGATCGATATTGAACCTAATGTATCTTTGTCATTTCAGATCCCCAAGTTTTTAACTTCACTCCTATAATATCCCTCTAAGTCTTCTTTCCAATGCCACACGTCTGGCCTAATTTGGATTCTTCAATACAATCTTAAGCCTGATCTCCCACAATGACCTAATTATGGACTAGTTCAGTAGATCGAACTTGTAAAACTTGCCACATGTCATTATTTCAACCTTAAGATCTTATCGATATAAAATAAAATATAGTCTGTTCAATTTCAATTGTTTTTTACAGAATTCAAATCCGTTGTTTGAAATGAAAGTTATGACGATTTTCCATTGGTAACCTGTTTGAGATGAAATTATAGAGGCTGCACAAACCCTAACTTCCACATATCATATCTCTGCAAAAATTTCAAACCAAGGTCTGAAATTTTTACATAAAGTTCATCAAGATTTCAGATCCACATGGTAAACATTTAATCTTCTGAAGCCTCGTAGAAAAAAAATTATAACAGAAATTCCAAGATGGCATGTTTGAAGAAGTGAAACCCTAGAATCCCAAGCTATGATACCAAATGTTATGAAACCAACTCATAAAATAGAAGAAAAGATAGATCAATGACTTAGAAAAAATCCACTTATAAATAAGCCTCTTTGAGGGGGAAACCTCCTTTACATTACATAAATGAAAAATTCTTGGATGATTCAAATGAAAAAAACCTATTTTCTATATATGGAGTGTATGGGGTCCCAATATAATCAGAGGCTACATAAAAATAATAATGTAAGGAAACAAAAATAACAATAGTGGGATTCTATGGGGCAGAATAATAAAATTGTGGGGACTACATGGACACAAAAATTAAAAAAAAAGGGCTACACTAACAACAACAATAAGGGGCTAAAATATTATTATAGGAACCTAACACAAAGTCAATATTGTTAAGTTACAAAATACTAGGAGATATTTTGAAAGTTTTTAGATGAAGGAAACAAAGAATGTCTATTCATTCATGAATAAATTTTTTACTATTGTAAAGTAATTAAAGTTTTATGGTGATTACATTAAAGATCAAACAATGGTTAAAAAGGCCCTCATATTTTTGTCTACTAAGTTTGATGTGCTAGTAGAATCTATTACAAAATCCAATGATTTGGCATTGTTGATAGTTGGTGAATTGATCCGATCACTTCTATGCCATTAGGAAAGGATCGACAGAAATAAGGATTCATCCGTAGAAACAACCTTTAAATCTAGGTTTCTATCTCAAGAGACAAAGGTTGAGGTAGAGATAGATCAAGAGGCAAAGGACGAGGTGGAAAAAATGGAAGTTGTAAAGATTGAATAGAATAGAAGGAACAATAAAGTGGAAGCAACAACAAAAGCTTCAACAACAACAAAATAGTTGAGAAATCAAAGGTGAGATGTTATTATTGCAATAAATTTGGTAACTATGCACGCGATTGTAGGAAGAGGGTACTTGATCAGGGAAAGTAGTGAGACAATGTAACTACATAAAATAGTGAATCCATGTTCCTAGCTTGCCATACCATGTATGAACCTTCTAATAATGTTTATTTATTGGTGAGTGGTTTCAATAACCACATTACTGGAAATAAGAAGCAATTTACAAATATGGATCAATCAGTCAAGACAAAGGTAAAATTGGGGACTGAAAAGAATGTGGATGTAGATGGCAAAGGAGTGGTCAACATTCTAACTAAGTATGGGGATTTGAAGACAATATCATAGGTATATTGTGTTCCTAATTTAAAACATAATCTAATAAGTGTTGGTCAATTAATGCATAAACCATTTAAGGTTATTTTTCAGGGACAAAATTTTGTTATATATGAAAAGCCCCCAAGAAACTAGTTGATAGCAAATTTGAAAATGACAAGGAAAAAAATGTTTCCTTTGATCATGAATTGCAAAAATCGGGTCAGTTATTTTATAGTTGCATGTTTTCATGATTATTGGTTACAACACTTTTAGTTTCGACATTTTCATTTCTTTGGTATGAGATTGTTGCAGCAGAAACACATGGTTATAGGATTACCTCCCATCAAAGAACCCTCTATTACTTGTGATTGTTGTATCTTGGGAAAGAAACACCATGAATTTTTTCATAAAGAAGTTGCATACAGAGAAAAGTAGCCACTAGAGCTAGTTCATACATACTTCTATGGATCTATGTATATAGATTTGATTGGTGAAAGTTGTTATTGCCTCACATTTATTGATGATTTCAGCAAAAAGACATGGATATATTTTTTGATGCAGAAGTTAGATAATTTTGAAAATTTCAAAGAATTCAAATCCATATTAGAGAACTAGAGTGAACGTCACAAAAAGTATTGAGATAAGATCGTGGTGGAGAATATTTTTTTAAGGCATTTCATGCATACTGCAAACAACATGGAATTATAATGAAATTACAACTAGATACACACTACAACTAAATTTTGTAGTAGAGAGGAAGAATATAACAATTATGAACATTGAAAGAAAAAATTTGAAAGGAAGAAGCTCAGTCAAATGAGTACTAACAAGACACAGTGGCATCCATTGTTTATGTGATAAATAAGTCTCCTACGAAGAGTGTGACAAACAAAGTTCCACAAGAAACATGGTCGGATATGCCTTGTAGTGTGTCTCATTTCAACGTCTTTGGTTGTGTATCATATGTGGATATACCTAAATATATAAGAGGGAAGTTATATGATAAAAGTAAAAAATGTATATTTGCGTGTTATAGTGAGAAATGAAAAGAATATAAATTGTATAACCTTGTCACCAAGAAGACTATAATCAATAGATATTTTTTGTTCAAAGAAAAAGAGTCATTAAATGGGAATGTAGAAAAAATAGTTGATGCAAGAGTATCACTCATGGAAGAAGAGGATGTAGTAAAAAATTAGTAGCAGGGATCATAGGAGAAGACACCAAACAAAGCCACAACGATAAGGACTCCAAGATTTTCTGAATAACATGGATCTTGAAGCATATCAGTAGATCAAAATACTCTCAGCTATTATTCAGCTGATGAATCAAGAAATGGTAAGATAACAATGATAATTTTGCAAAATATTTATGACGTTTTTTATGTTAGTTCAAAATTTGCATTGTTTTCATTTCAACCTTCATCATTTGAAGAAGCTATCAAAGATGAGAATTCGGTGAAAGCCATGGATGGAAAAATATAATATATAGAGAATAATGATACTTGGGATTTGGTTCAGTTACCAAAAGGTAAGAATCACGTTGGTGTGAAATGGGTGTATAAGACGAAATTTAATGAAAAATGAGATATTGACAAATTTAAGGCAAGACTTGTAGCAAAAGGGTTCTCGCAGCAACCAACAATATTCTTTGGAGAAACATATGCTCTAGTAGCCAGATTGGATACTGTAAGAGTAGTATTGGCAAAAGAAACTTAGAATAAGTGGAAAATTTATCAGATGAATGTGAAATAAACCTTCTTGAATGACACTCTAGAAGAAGAAATCTATGTGCAACAACCTCCAGGTTATGAAGTTGAATGTTATGAAGACAAAGTTTACATATTGAAGAAAGAGCTATATGGAATCAAACAACCTCCAAGATACTGATATAGTAGGATTGGTTGTGATACGATGAAGAATGGATTTAATAGAAGCAACATTGGACCTACCTTATACACAAAAGTAAATTGGCATGGTAAAATTTTGATTGTTTGTTTGTATGTAGAATACATGATTTATATTGGTGATCTTGAGCTAGATTAATTCAAAGTAGCAATGAGGAAATAATTTGAAATGATAGATATTGGTCTTATGATATATTTTCTTGGCACAAAATCTTAGCAATTAGAGATAGGCATTTTTATTTGTCAAAATAAATATGAAAAATAATTGTTGAAAATATTTAGAATGGAAAGTTGTAAGACTGCTCCTACACCAGTAGTGATAGGTACAAAGTTAAGTAAGGATGATGAAGGATAAGATGTCAATCCAAATCTATTCAAAAGATTGGTTGGCATCCTTATGTATCTCACAGCTACAAGAACATATATTATACAAGGAGTTAGTTTGATTTCTAGATTTATGGAACCTCTAAAAGACTCAGATTGGAAAGTTGGTAAAAGGATTCTGAGATACATAATAGGAACTAAAAATTGTGGCATATTCTATGCAAGTACAAAAATAAATATTTCGTTGGATATATTGACAATGATTTTGCGAAAAGTTTGGATGATAGGAAAAACATTTATGGTTATGTGTTTCATATTGGTTTAGGTGTGACATCATGGGAATCTAAGAGGCAACATATTGTGACATTTTCATCAGTAGAAGCAGAATATGTAGCAATGACATCAGAAAAATTCCAAGCAGTATGGTTATAAAAAAATTTGGATGGAATTCATTAGTAACAAGAAGGATCAATAACAATCTATTGTGACAACACCTTATCCATTGCACTATCCAAGCATTGTGTGTTCCAAGCATTCGATGAAATGCAAGTGATAGAGATATTAATTCATACAACCTTGAAGGTGAAGAAGATATTAACCATTCCAACATGAAGTCTATTAGCCTCGGAAAACATGAAGCTTTTGCACGTTATGCACATGAATATCATAGAGGACGATGAGACCTACGACTATCCCACATTGAAAGAAGATGTCATGGGAATTAGCCTCTACACGTGTTTAACCATTTCCGCATCCATATCAGCGGGTGATTAGTTATTAACAGGGTCAGGAAGAGCCTACAGTTATTGGATTTGAAGTTATTGGTTCTCCATCGATTTGGGAATACTTCAATGCAATGGGCTATGGCCAATGGATTACATGGAAACCAAAATATGCTTCAAAGAGGGAGATTGTGTTTGGAAAATAGGACCAGGTTCAAGGTTCAAGTGCAATAACATCGTGTTACTTCCCATAGAGCCAATCCTATCGAAGCCAAATTTTGGGATGATTGCTTTCATACATAGTTTTGGAATAATCAATATCCATAATAGGTTTACATGTGATTATTAATGTCAATTGATGTATGAACATGGTTTCAATTGAATTATATTAATAGATTAATTATTAAATTTGTTAATTCTATTATATTAATCTTATTATTTATAATTTTGAGATCAATTTATTTTTAAATATTTAATTTATACAAATTTAATCATTTAATTTTTTATTAAATAGTAAATTTAATAATTTAAATTTTTGGGTGCATCCTCGATGGCCATCGAAAGTGATGCTAAGGTGTTTGTGACACTGTCGAGGTCATAGGTTCAATCCTTGTCTAGTTGTGTTATCGATTTAGTTGTCATAATAAATAAATTTAATAATTTAATTAATGTCAAATAAATTTTTATTAAAAAAAATTAAAGAGAAATCAAAATTTAAAGTACTAATCAATACTTATGGCTATAGCATCAATATTTCGAAATAGAGATTGAAAAATTTGCATTCTTCAAATAAGAAATATTGAGTCGATATTTAGTGGATAGTTTAAGAATATTCTCCATTGTCTTTAACCAACCAATGAAATTAGAATGAATAATAAATATTGAGTAGATAGTATAAATTTAATAAATCTAGAAAAATTTGAAGTATTTGAATGAGGCTAATCAATAATTATAACTATATCATCAACATTTCGAAACAAAGATTGCAAAATTTACATTCTTCAAATAAGAAATATTGGGTTGATATTTAGTGGATAATTTAGGAATCTTCTCCATTGTCCTTAAGTAACCAATGAAATTAAAATAATAAATATTGAGTAGATCGTTTAAATTTAATAAATCTATAATATTTTCTATTGTTTTCATAATAATTTAACAGGATAGGGTTGTGGCCCCTCCTAAATTTAATGTGAATTAAAAGCACAAAGGGGTGTGGTAGAAATATCATCAAAGTTGCATGCATGCTTTCAATTGGCATCTTTAAATGGGTGTCATAATGGAGGTTTTGGGGTTTGTAGGAGAATGTGGGAGTGGAGGTGAGGGTTGGCCCTCAACCTCCCTTTACTGGATATTCGTTTTTTTTGTGGAGAGTTATTCTATGGAGAGCGTGATATTGGTTTTATGGATTCGGAATGTGTTGCAACAAAACTTCAATGTCGCTGGAGATTGCTCTCGATTATGAAGGTTCAAGATTAGTGATAGGGTTGCGAAATTATTAATTGTACTCTTTTATGTTAATTCTTAGTTCCCTGTCTTGGGTTATTTGTTTGGTGGGTCTTTCAAAAACTTGTCTCTAGTTTTCTAGTTATTATAGTTAAGTTCTCAAAGGAATTTCAATGTTGATGGGTAATTCTAGTACTGTAGGGTATTTGCTTTAAGAGTTTGAGTCTTTAGGGCGCCCTAAGTTTTGAAGTGTCTCTTGTTTTAAAAATGCATAGGATTTTCCAATGAAGTTGATTAGAATTGTGTTAGGTTATCTAGTTGATGGTTGTGTGGCTTTGTCTGTGTATTGTCTCTGGGTCTTGTTTACTTTCTGGGTATATTTGGGTCTTGTGTTATTTCTAGGAAATTTTGGGTCTTGTTTGATTTCTACACACATTTGGGTCTTGTGTTTCATGGTGTTGGTTTATGCGTTGTATGAGAGCGGTGAGTGTCCACTTGTCCCACCCGTGAATTTGGTGGATTTTGAACCATTTGTCTATATATTTGGTGATGACTCAGTGGGTTTATGGCGAGGATATCAAGTTGGTGCATCCAATATTTTCTCTTGTTATTCTGTAAGTCGTGGGACTTTTAGTGGATGCCCAAAGTGTTCCTTCTCTATTTTATCGATGCCTCCTAGACAAAAAATGAGTTGTAGATGGGGAGGAGGTGGTAATGCCTCTTTGGGGAAGTGAAGAGTCAGACCCTTTTTCAATGATTTAATTTACACCATCTTTAATGAAATTCTTCCAGAGCTGTGAAAGGAAATCTAGAAGTTAGAGACCCAATATGGGATGTATCATCATTCTCATACACATTATGGGCTACTTGATGAAGTTTCGAAGTGGGTTCCTAGACCTAGGCATAACAGGGGAAAGAATAAACAATTGTTGACTTCATTAGCTTTGCACCAAAAAATTCTAACCTTGCTGAGATTAGTCCTCAAAGAGAAGTAGGTTAAGAATTATATTGACTTCTCCTCCCTAGAGGCCATTAAAATAATGCTTCAAAATTAGAGGCTTTTTCTGGATAACCTTGATTCCCGTTTAGCCCGTGTAGAGGGTTACATAGTGAGTGATTCTGATTGTGGAGATCTTATGGACCCCCAAATTTTAAGTGCTCATGCACCAACCACAATTTATTCTTCCAAGAAATATTAGTGTTGGATGGAATTCATGTTCTTGTTGCTTTTTTTGGTGGGTCTAAGGTCTAATCAATAAGGTATGGTTTCCTAGTTGTGTTACTTTTCTCTTGGTTATCTCGACGTAGGCATAAGTTTACTTGGAGTTTCTTGGAGGTCGTTGGATTTATATCTCGTTATAGTAAATATCGCGGTTCCTTTCTTGTGGGGATTTTTTTGTATTTGCAGCTATAGATGGTCTCGTCCTTAGAAAACTTGTGTATTTCTTGGTATTTTATGCAATGAATTTTGCAATTCATGTTGTTTATCTATGTGAATTTTCCACCATGGGCATTCATGGTTTGCTATAGTTAAGCATGGCATGGGTTAAATTTGGAAATCTCCATATCGTTTATTGAGTGGGACATGTATGTGGAGTGAGGCGATATCCTTTTTATGTTGGTTTAATTGTGGCTTGGGTTCTTTGTTTTTTGTTGATTGGGCCCTGTTTCGGGAGTTAGGTGATATGAATGTTGGTTTGAAGGGTCTGCATTATGATTTTTATGGCATGGGGGCTTTGTAATGGGGATTCTATGGGTTTTCTTGAGTTTGAGATGAACTCTTGGGTGAGTAGCATAGATAAATACACCCCAAGGAAATATGTATGGAAATTCATGCAATCTTTTTTTTGCTGAAGTAATACAATTGTCTCAATTCACAAAAAAAATAAGGGTTTTGTACACTAATTTTTATTTCAAAGCTAATAAATATTTAGCACCGTGTATATGGAATTTGATGGGACAATTTTCCATAGCTAGGTGATTTTCCCATTAAATATAGCCAAAACAAATCTTCTTGTCCACATTCTTTGTTAAGATGGTCAAAACGAGCACTGGAGCTGTAAAATCGACAAGTGTTTCAGATTTAAAATTCCTACCCTACACCATGTAGTAAATCAATCATGTCACTATGTCAATAATTGGATAATTACTTTTACATGTTCTACTATGCATAAAAATAAAGTGATATACAAAAGACAAAATGAAATACAGTAAACCAATTAATGACTTACTACTATAAGGTGGTTAATATTTTCCAACCTAAATAATTATCCACTCACTGACCTAACCGTGTATGTTACATATTCACTCAGCATCATTAATACAAAATTAAACCCATAGGCTAGCGTATGGTAAGAAAATGGAGCATAAAGTGACCATCACCCTCGTGATCCATCTGTAGTATCTATGTAACCAGATCCTTTCCATCAAACTTCCTCATAATGATATTTGGAATGGGGTGGGTATTCAACCCAAAGTTAGAGTCTCTAAAATCATGATTCACATTCATTTTTTTCTCATCATGATTTTCATGGACTGCCTTATCACCATTAGGATGCTTTTCTCTTAGTAAATTTGTCAAATTTTCCTTCAAACCTTCAATTTCTACTTTTAAACCATCCTTCAAGCCTTTCACGTTTTCTTTTAAACTATCCACGATGCATTTTATTTTTTCTTCAAAATTGTCCATCTTAACATTAATCATTTCCAAATTATTTTTTGTTTCTCTTTGTGAGAGCGAAAATTGTTCTTGCAATTTTGATATATCATGTTGCATTTCGTCTTCTTCTTGCATCATAGTAGAAGTTTCTAAGGGCTTAATGGGTGTGAAATTTTTTATTTTGGAGGAATTTTGGAACCAATTAATGATATCTATGTTTCACTATTGCTTTTGAATCACTTCAAACTGATTTTTCAAATACAAATTGTGAAAATTTAAAAATACACATATTTTAGAGCTTGATTTTGAGCTTGTTGATAGGTTGATATTGAAATTATTATTTTTGAGTGTTTTCGGCCCTCCAAGATCTGAAATTGTGTCCTATAGTAGCTCCGTGTGTCCTCTTTCTAACCCCACCAGTAAGACTGAGATTGGATTCTTCAAAAAACGTTTGGCAAAATCTCCCAAGATTACCTTCTTACTAAAGCGAACTTGTACAGAATGCCACATGTCATTGTTTTAACCTTAGGCCCTGAAAACCATACTCAAGAAATTACATTATGTGTAATTTAAAACATGTTTTACGAATTTTAATTTGGATGTCCTTAACAAAATTTATGAAGAATTTCCCCACAATTCCTATTTGACACAAAAGTCTAAAGCATACAATAACCCTAACTTACTTGAACCATATCTTCAAGAGGATTGTCAACCAAGCTATGATTTTTTTTATGATGTTCATCAAGATTTCGGCTCAATGTGGTAGAAATTTCAGCTTTTTAAGCCTTGCAAAAAAAAAAATATATATATATATAGCGAAAATTCCAAGATGACCTGTTTGAAGCATCAAAACCCTTGGATCTAAATCCTTGATACCAAATGTTATGTAACCAAACAATAAAACAAAATAAAAGATGGATCAATGGCTTTAAAATAAGCTTCTTCGAGGGGAAAATCTCATTTTACATCACATAAATGAACAATTCTTGGACGACACAAATAACAAGACCTCCTTGGTATATATAAGAGTCTAAAGGGTCACAATATAATCAGGGCCTACATAACAATAATAATGTAAGGGAAAAACAATAACAATCGTGGGTTTCTATGGGGCACAACAATAATAATACGGGGGGGCTACATGGGGCACAACAATAATAATATGGGGGCTACACTTAGTATCATAGGGACCTAACAAACTCTCAACAAACAATGAACATACTACAACTATCCCATTCCAAAAAAATTGGCTCTCTTCAATGACTTATGAAGGGGTAGCCCATAAGTTTTCAAGCCCACAATTTGCACCCTCCTCACACTTATGAATTCCATATTGTGTAAAAAAATGACTCCAACCCTCTTTGAACTAACTATACTCAATTCCTTTAGCTTTGATACCAACCTAATTAGTATAAGAAAAAACCACTAACTAGCACAAATAACTCACACAACACTACATAATAAAATTATAGCTTAACAATTTCATTTGATTAAATAATTTAATAATAAAAAAATAAATAAACATATATTTTTATGGTGCAATTCTCTAAAAGAATCTTAATATGCTAATAATAGCTATACTAATTTTAACTCATACATACATACTAATTTCTTTTGAATTTTTTTGCTTTATATAAAACCTATAAATAAAAAATAATATGTATATGTAAATATATATTATATTATATTATACTTTTAATTTATTTTTAATTTGATATAACAATCTTTAAAATTTGATTATATATTTTAATGTAATGATGGTTTTCTATTACCTATAAATGTAGTTTTAGATATATAAATAAAAATATTAGATAATGTTTTCCATTCTCATATACCTTTTTTAAATATATGAATAAATACATATTGTAAGGTAAATTAAACATTGTGAAAGTAATAAAAATTTCATAAATCCCTCCAACAAAATTATTCCATGTACTCCATTCCATTCATTTAAGGAATGGCAAATGGCTATAAACTCTATTGCATTATGTAGGTAATTATGTAGTGAGTCCGTTCCAAAATAGCTGGCAAAGCCTCTTGGTTTGACAACGAAAATGATAAAAAATCAGTATTGGAGTTTGTGTACAATTCAACCCAACATCTGATATCATCTGGATATTCCGGCCCAGAGTTTATGTATAATATGGGATTATCAATAAAAAAATATTAGAAAATGTTGTGGTCTTTACTAAACCAAACCGAAACACGGTAGTAGAATAGTTTATAAATTTAAAAAGTTATTGAATTTAAATGTTTATTTAATAAAGTGTATGCGCTGTTATTAATGTAGAGTTGTTTCTTTTAAAATTAAAGTAAAATATTTTTTAAATAAAAAATAATATTGGCTATAAAAATATATTTATAAATATATGTGTTATGCATGTTTATATATTTGTCCATGTTATTTACTATAATTTCATGTAAAATAACGGATTAATATAATAATTAAGACTTACACTTTTCTAAAATATTTGGGGATTTAAATAAACTATTAGAATATATTTATATTTCAAAAATACAATTTAAGCAATGGAAAATTACACATTGTATTTTTCACTGTAAAATAAGTTTGCACACAAAGAAATTTGATTCCTCTCTACTAATGTTAGATTCAGAGTTAGATGGATCTAGGCAAGTATAAAAATAAGTATTGAAACACACTGTAGGCTTTCTTATTCAAGTTTGAAATTATGTTATGGGAAAAATTGCATAAGAAATTATAATGTACATTGGCTAATACAAAATTAATAGTGATCAACAGTCGAATCAAATCCTATAGTATTGCTTTGGAAAAATTGAAACATGAAGCTGATAAATTAATTGTTTTCTCAAGCATAAGGACTCACATAAATTTTGGTGGGTAACCACTAGCAATTCTACACATTTATAGTGTTACTCTTAAGTGCCATAAATAATGGTGGGAAATAACTCATATTTATTTACATCTTATTGCCATTTATTTTTTTATGCAAAAACTTGTTTAAATTATGATGCGGAGTAACTCATGATAAATATGTTAAGTATGAATTGTTTTCAAAGTTTTTATTTTTTGGTGGGTAGTAACCACTAGTAATTCTACACGTTTATAGTGTTACTCTTAAGTTCCATAAATAATGGTGGGAAATAACTCATATTTATTTACATCTTATTGCCAATTATTCTTTTATGCGGAAACTTGTTTAAATTATGATTGGGAGAAATTGATGATAAATATGTTAAGTATGAAATGTTTGCAAATATTTTATTTTTCAATGTTTTCATTCAAAGCATAAAAAATAAAATAGCACTCCATAGACATCTAAAATCATGAATGAATATTGAAACCATATTGATAAACATATATATTGTGCAAAGATTGCATTAATATCTTAAAGTTATGATTCAATTAAATATTTGAAAATTAGTTTTTTAAATAATATTAAAAAATAAATATTTATTTTTGAAGATTAAGCATTTTAAGTTATTGATAAATTCTGCCCTTGATCGAGGTGCCAAGTGGAGGATGACGGGAGGTGGGTGATGTCACGTAGTGGCGTGCACCACACCGTCAATTAAAGTCTTTTAAGGCTCCAACCTGCAACTAGATGGAGGTAGGGACAAAGCACACCGCACCATAATGGCTGCAAATGGAAATTATGGGCGCCAACAAAGCATGTCAGACCATCTTTGGAAAAAGCGGTGCATGCATAACGGGTTAAGGTAGACTGTGAAGAGGAGGTAGAGCATTGTTTTCAACAGACAAATTCAAGGAGGATCTGAGGGCAAGGAGGCTTCAGGTCTGCGGCATCGACTGACTATTCGGTATGTCATCGCTCTAGTAAGTTACATTGTTAATTTACTTGTTCATTGTAACAACAATGGCGACCTCCATTTCTTGGGTGGTTTATTTGGTTTGCATGTGGTTCGTCGATGTAATGGTTGGTCCTCTGTTGAATTATGGAATATCTCTGATTTCCTTTGTTATGAATGTATCGATGGGTCCTTTAAACTCTCCTTCTGTCATATGCATGATAACCTATTGTTTTTGGTTTTTCTGGCTCTGCCAGTTGACCCTTGCTTCAGAACTCCTTCTCTATTTCTATTTGATGATCAAATTAAGCCCTTTACTCGGAATTATAAGGATAATTCCTCTCAAACTTTGGTTTTGTGGTTGTTCAGTAATGTCAGAGCATCTCAAGCATATGGGATTGCCTATAGGGCTAGACAGGATAACTCTGTTCTCCACAATTCCTTTAGTCAGAAAACTATACCTCTGCGGGGCGTGAGGGTTACCTCTGCTTTGTATTATATCTCTGGCATCTCTGTTAGGGAGGGAAATCGTCACCCCGGTTTTGTTAACCAGTCTCTCCGTCATTATGGCTTTTGGGCTATAGAGTTACGCTCCCGGGCCTTTTATTCTTCTTTGTTCACCCTATATTCCGCTTCTATCACCCTCAACAATGACTGCATGGTAATATATACAGTGGTATCGAATGCTTTGAAGGAAGCAGTGGGCCCCATAAGTGATCACAAGCATACTGTTATTGACTTTCTCTTGCCATATACAGGCTTGTTTTATACTTTCACAGGTGTTGCTAAGTCGTTGTTAGAGTGTGTCTGTTTGATTACAAAAAAGGTAAAAGGTCAATCTGGTAAACATCAGGCTAAGGAAAAATGGAAGAAGAAGTTTCCAAAACCCACTACTAGCCCAAGCAAGCGAGGAAGGAAATAAAAAAAAAGAGAGGTCATGGAGAATCTCTTTGATATCTACTCCTTAGGAAACCCACCACAGGTTCGCAAGCTAATTCAGGGTTGGGAGAGAGAAAGCAATAACAAAGAAGAAGACATTAAACAACAGGAGGATACCATGGATTTCATATCAAACCCAGGGAACACAAGAGGGAGGTTATCCTTTTTTGACCAGTCCATCCATACTTATTGGACTCTTAAATGTGTTTTGTCTAATGCCTTGCTCAGTTTGACAATGGAAGGAAACCCTAATGTGGTTTCAGTTCCGTAGGAGATTAAAAAGGAAACTCATGATATTGGAATATCTCAGTACCATGCAACGACTCAAATTGGAAGAATTGAACGAAAGCTTCAATCTATGCAACAAGTAGATATGTCGGGGTCTACTGGAAAGGACCCAGCTCCTATTGACTCTTCATATGGTTGGTTCATGGTTTCTTACTTTCTAATGATTTTTGCGGCTATATTTTACTGTTTTCAGTTACACTTTGTTAGATATAGTAAAATAGACATAGCGGCTAGTAGACGGAAGAAAGTGTTTCTATACTCGATGGCTTTTAACTCTTTAAGGTGGCCAACAGACCTAGTTTCCTTCAGGTAGGTTGAGATTACCAACTATTTATGTGTTGCAACCTATATATATCTATATCTATATATATATATATATAAAATGGTAAGACTCTACAAAATTTAACAATAAAAAAAAAATATTGATAAATGCAAAATTTAATAAACAAATTAATTGCTAAATCATACCTTAATAAACACTCATTAAACAACCCTATTTTAAGTTTTCGTACCTCACTCCATCTAATAAAACAACCTGCTGTCTCATAAACTTACATATTAAATAATAATTAAAAAAAAAAACACACTAAAAAATTATTCTAATTTTGCTTACCCAACTTTTGAATAAAAATAATTGTTAACAACCTTTTAAAAAATTAAAACTGCTTACAAAACTTGTCAAACCTGTATTATGATAAACCAACCTGCCGTCTCATTAAAAATACATTACCAAATCTACTGTCTAAAAAAATCATTAACCTGCTATCCAACAAAAAATTGTGGCATCTAATGAACCGAAAGATGCCATTATAAAAATAGAAAAAAAACCTGATCTTAAGTTTTCTTAACAGATAGGTTTGAACAATTTTCTTAGAAAATATGCATGGAATTTGAATCCCTATGCCTTCCGCTTCTCTCTGCGATGGGTCGATTGCTTCGATAAACATAGTATCAATGAAGGCATTGTATAAAATATAGAATTTTGGGTTAGAATCCAAGGGAAAAAACCTCAAACAAAAACCATCAAACAGAGAATTCAAGAGAGATGCGGAAACACCTACGTGTGCCTGAATGATCAATTAAGTCAAGATATGAGAAATTGAAATAAAATATTAATTGCAAAATGAAATATGAAGAAGAATAGGAAAGATGACCAAACAATCATGTGCTTGCATTGTGAAAAAAAGTCAAAGATATCATAAACTGTAATTGTAATTGAAAAATCACAAGTATCTTTGCAATACTTAAAATTTATAACAGTAATATGTTAGTAATATGTTTATAATAATAAGTTTATAATATATATATTAGTATTATGTTTATGGTAAATTTTAAGAATATTTTAGAATTTGATGATCGAAAGGGGGAGAGCTCAAGTATTTGGTTTGACCTTTATTCTCACTGTCAGATTCTAGGATATTTTTAAATTTGCAATCAACAAATAATTTCAAGAAGTTTACAAACCATTATTCACCAATAAATGTATATATTTGGACTGTAGGTGGATGAAAGCTTGTTGACTTTTTTTTTTTTTTAATCAACCACGAAGATTGAATTTGGAGGGAATATGTCATGTATATTCTTTCTCTGAGTAGATGATCGGCAACTGTGGTGTAAGGGAGAGCGAAGTGTTTGATCAATAAAATTAAAAAGTGGATTAAAAAATTATAGGTTGCAGCCGCTTGTTCCGCATGTCATTGGCAGCAAGCCAGTCTCATAATGTATTATAGTGTCGCGCCCACAAAAAATACTATTCATATAAGTAGTTATTCCAACCCTAATCCTCTGACGAATACCTTACTCTAGCTAGCCGTACAAAAGACACTCTAAAGATCTAGGGAAAATTTGTTTGGGTCTGAGCTAGTCAAGCTTTGCAGTGCTCAAGATCTCATAATTTGCAACGGTCTAAAGAAGTGTCCCAATTCTAGCTACATGACCTGTATCCATGGGCTTGGTAGAAGCATGGTAGACTATTTTATTTCCGATATCCATTTATACAACGAAATAATAAATTTTGACATCTTAAACGACCACGAGCCTAGTCAGATCATAGACCTTTAATTGTAACTCTCAATTTTGTCATGCGTATAGATCCCATAGAAGATAATCATTATAGCCAAAAGAACTTAATCTTTGATAGAAATAAAAATGATCTTTTTCTAAATGAATTAAAAATTAATTTTCTTCCTTTATCTAGTATAGACAACATAAAATACCTCTATAATAATTTTACTACAACCCTCTCATTGAAGTTTTAAGCAATACAAGAAATAGCAAAACCAACCCTTGGTATGATGAAGATTGTAAAAGTGCGAGAAGAGATATTAAGGAAGTTGTTGATGAGTATCTTAAAATTAGCAAGATAAAAATATACAAAGCCCTAACAAAAAGGAAAAAAATGCAGTATATTCATAAGAGAGAAGAAAATATCTTACACCTCGCTAAGGTAGCTCCTAAGATATTTTGGAGGCAGATTCTAACTAGAAAAACTAAAGATAAAAATAGAATTGCTTTACACGACTGTAATTCATATCTTAAAAAGCTTTATGAATCTCTTAATGTCATTGATAAATTTGAAACCCTTCTCACAATAGAGGAAGTTTTCTCATTAGAAGACATAGATCTTAGGGTTAAGTGCCTGGCAAATGGAAAAGCTAAGGACATTGAAAGTTACCAGACAAAAATCTTAAAAATTGGAGGTCATGTCCTCATCCCTCATATCCACAAGCTTTTCAATCAAGTATTCAAGCAAGGGTTCCCTAAACCATGGACTCAAAGCCTCATTATTCCTATTTTTACAAGTGGGGATACAAATAACCCCTCTAATTATTGGAAAATTATGATTAGCCCTAAGTTAGCCAAGTTATATGGTATTATTTTGGAAAATAATATGTAGATATGGCTTGAAAGGGAAGGCAAGAAAGCTAAAGGCCAAGCTGGTTTTAGAAGGCATCACTCAACAATGGACCACCTTGTTATGCTTAGGATCATTTTGGAGGAGTGTCGTAATGATAAATCCAATCAATTTTGTTGCTTTGTGGACTTTAGAAAGGTTTTCTATATGGTCCCTAGAAATAACCTATGGAATAGATTAGAAGAGATAAAGGTTCCTTTCCAGTTGAGAGATGCCACTATAAGGTTATATGAGAATGTAATTTCCAAGTTTAAGAGAAATGAGGGGTGGTCAAAAGATATTAAGTGTAATGTTGGAGTTAAACAAGATTTCCCCCTCTCCCCTACCCCATTTGGCATTTACATCGACAAGTTAGAAGGTTGTTTAGAGGAAGCAGGTTGTGTTGGCATGATCTTAGCTAGAATATAAATTATCCTTCTTCTCTATGCTGACGATATTGTTCTTCTAGCAAGGTTCCGATCTGATCTTGATAAGAAACTAAGACTTCTTAAGGATTTTTTCTCTACCATGGGTATGATTGTTAACACTCACAAAACAAAAGTTATGATTATCAAGTCCAATAAGGACACTTATGCTAATTTTGTTTATGACAATAGAAACTTGAAGGAGGTGTGTTCTTACATGTACCTAGGAGTTGATATTCATCATAAGCTCAACTGGAACTATAGCATTGAGAAAATTATTAATGGAGGGTGGAAAGCTTACTTTGGTCTTGAAAATAATTGTACATCAGCAAACCTTGTGATATGGGATAAAAAGAAGCTCCTCTTTGAAACTTTAGTCATTTATAATATCTTGTATGGATGTGAGGTTTTGGGTTGCAGCATCTCTAGAGAATCCTCGAGAAATATTGAGCAAATCCAGAAGCGTTTTATAACGTATAACCTCAAAATTAAAAGCAATACACCCTATCATATTCTCCTTATAGAAGTGGGTCTTTCCCCTATCGAGAGCCTAGCTATGACCAGGCTCCTATTGTACAAGCACAAAATAAATAACATGGGAGAGCTTATACTTCCTAAGCTAGCTTTAAATTCTAGCCAAAACCACCGAAGGATCAAACGAGGTTGGTATAAAGATACCAGGGCTTGGTTAAATCATTGGGAGATGGACGAAAAATGTTTCATTGAAAAATATTAATAACATTAAAAATATTGTTACTTCTAAGTTTAAAGATAAAATGTGTTGTGAGAAAGATTTAGAGGCTAAAAGAAAATTAAGATATTATAAGGAGGTCATCGACCCTACTCTAGAAGATCACAAGTATCTATCTGTTTTAACTAGATCAAAGAAAAAAATTAATATAGCCAAGATAAGAACGAACTCTCATGAACTCCATAGTGAAATACAAATCATCAATGTAGACAATCTCTGAGGGGCTAATCCATTGAAAAACAAGAGATATACATATACTTATATAAGAGATGAAACTTAGACATAATAAGAAGTTCATAGGTTCTGTTAAAGTGAATCCAAAGCTCCGGTCAAGTCATTCTCAACATATATACTATTCAATGATTATAATTAATATAAAATACCATGAGAAAGGAACCAAATGGATAAAATATAAACTTTGTCCTTGACCTTGTAGAAATAGTTACATTATGTGAAAGTAAATTAGGTATTATGTGCCCAGCGTCAATAAATTTTAAGAGTTGAGATAAATATTAGTATGTTTCAACATGGTAGTCTTACATTACAATAGTAGTTGGCTGATGTAAGGGCATTAGACACTGGCCAACAATGTAGGAAGTTTTTCCCACATGTTGTGGCTAGTGAGGGTTTGGAAACATTCGAATTATTACAGCTAGGTGTCAATACCTTGGCTGATTGTAATTATTTAGATTAATTAGAGTCAGAGGAAGTCGAATAGCTCAGTTTGTCTAGCTGTCAGTTCAGTTATTGAATAAATTGTAATTAGGCTTTTGGTTTCCGAAACGGTCCTCATAGAGGAACCGAAGAGTCACACTCTGTAATGTATATAATTGTACCCTTCAGATGTATAGGGGGAGGCAGAAAAGAGAATATCTGTAGTAACTCTGTGTAAGAACAATGGCTTCCAATTGAATGAGTTTCAATCTTTGTTGTCTGTCCATATTCTTGAATTCTCGGTTAGGAGAACTTCGTTGATTCGGAAGCGATTGTCCACTGGTAACTCCATTCTCTGTCTTTGTATGCTCGTGAATTGGTTGGATTGCTGTTGAAATCCCGTGAAGATTATTGGAAAACCCTGTGGATCTAACTCCCTCGTAGGTGTGGACTGCGTAATGAATCCGCAATAATATTCCCGGAATTCCCATACGAAAGAATAACTTGCCTTGTTAAATTAAGGCCAGGACCGAGACTAACCAGAGGTAGTAACCCAAGTTAAGATGTACAAGAGAGAGCGCAACCCGAGTGCATAGTCGTGGTTAATCACTGTACAACAAAACCACAGTGGATTTCCAAGGGCGAATTGCCCTATTCAGCACTTCCTCTCGATGTTAAGTGGTATTCATGGGTCGGGCAGCGATTCCATAGGGAATCTGCCGCGTGTCCCAAGCGATTTTTGTTAACGTGAAATTTCGCACGTTATCCATCGTACCAGGACAGTGAGCGGAATGAACGAGATCCGTTGATTTGGGATAGGTGCATCGGACGACGGGCGCTTCACAAAGATGCACGACGTTTAATAAAGGAGCACACGGTTTATTGTAAGCGAATTACATAAGGCACGTGGAAGTGGGTCCCAGGAGCGCTAGACTATTGATATAAGGTTCGAAGGCTATATTATAAAGTTTTGTATCCAAAGTGTGGGTTATAACTATACAGACCGAAGATTAATATTTGTTATAAGGTCGGCGGAGTAATATAAACCAAGAATTGCCTAATGTCATTGTAAAAGTTTATTTAAAAAGGCGTGGTGTATCAATATACAATTTATAAGGGTTGAATAGTTATTATATGAGCCGGAATCACAATATAACATTCTAAAGCTGCCAATTGTATTTATTTATCAATTTTTCTAAAATTGATAAATAACATTGCCGAGTAAAGAAAAGACCACGTAGGAGAACGAAAGAGAATGGGGTTACAAAAATTAAATTGTTGACTAAGCCACATCATCGTTGACCATCCACCCATTGGGCTGACTTTCAGTTGTTGCTGCGTCAATTTGTGGTATCAGAGCCGTTGTGGAGTTGTTTTGCTGACATGGCAGTCCGAGTTGGAAGAGGTGCTGGCAGAAGGAGACCTGTAGCCAACGCAGAGGTGTTGGGAATGTTGCAGAGGGTCGAGGCCAGACTAGATGCCGTGGAACAAAGACAACCCAGAGATCTTGAAGACATCAGCGAACCTGAAACGGAAGAAGCTGAAGAAAATGTTGAGATTCCTCCTGAACTGAGGCTCCTGAGAACTGTTGTGGGATCTGCAGTTAAGCCCAGAATTGAAGTGTCGAGCTATGTAGGGGGACTGAATCCAGAAGAGCTGGTGGAATGGATAAATGAACTGAACAAATGCTTCGATTATGAAGAAATAAGTGAAGATAAAAAGGTTAAGTTTGCAGTAACAAAGCTGAAGGGACATGCTGCACTTTGGTGGGATGGAGTGCAGGAAGAAAGGAGGAGAGTTGGCAAGCAACCTATCAAGAGCTGGACCAGAATGATGGCTAAGTTAAAAGGTAAGTTCCTGCCTAGTGATTACCAGCTGACCTTGTATAGACAAATGCAGAACTTGAGACAGAGGTTGCTGACAGTAAAGGAATACACAGAGGAATTATATAGAGTGAGCATAAGAGCTGGGCAATTCCAGGACACACCTGAGAAGACTGCCAGATATGTGAATGGTATCAAGATGGAGATCCAAGATGAGATAGGTCTCTTGTCTCCTAAGACAGTGGAAGAGGCATACCAGATGGCCTTGAAAGCAGAGGAGAAACTCTTGAGGAAACAGTCTGCCAAGAAGAGAGGTACTTTTCGTGGGAAGGGAAGTCAAGGTGGTAGAGGAAAGCCTACACCCAAGGATGGAGCTGATAGTAGCTCATCTCAGAATGCATCTACAGAGGATGATGCAAGGGGCAGAAGGGGTTCTCACAGAGGAAGAGGAAGAGGAGGCAGGGACAGAGGTAGAGGTAGAGAGCTGAGGTGTTATAGATGTCAAGGAGTGGGACACAAGCACTATGAATGTCCAGAGAATGTGGATGTTGTTGTTGCCCAGGTTGAAGAAGAAGCAGAAATTGAAGAAAAAGTTCTTCCAGAGAGGGGAGAGTCCTTGGTGATTAATAAGGTCCTGTTGAAACAAACCAAAGAAGTCACTGAACCTGCACAAAGGAAGACTTTGTTTAGGAGCATATGCAAAGTCCAAGGGAAATGCTGCCAGCTAATCATTGATAATGGCAGCACAGACAATTTGGTTTCCACTAAGGTGATAGAAAAACTGAAGCTGAAGACTAGGGAGCACCCCACTCCCTTCAGGGTGTTCTGGCTGCATAAAGGGCACCAGCTGGTTGTGAAAGAATAGTGTGAAATAGAGCTGCAAATGGGCAAATACAAGGACAAGGTTTTGTGTGATGTAATGCCCATGGATGTGTCTCATATACTGCTGGGTAGACCTTGGCAGTTTGACAGAGCAGTAGTGCATGATGGCAAGAAGAACACTTACAAGTTCTTCAAAGATGGGGTACATCATATATTGATACCCATGGAAGAAGGAGAGCCATCCAGCAGAGTGATTGATCCAAAGACCTTGTTGCTGAGCGAGAAAGAATATCTGTAGCAGATAGAAGAAGAAGAGGTAAGCTTTGCTTTAGTTTGCAAACCAAAAGTAGTTCTTACTTCTACAAAGATTTCTGATTTGCCAGTAGAAATCCAAGAAATGTTAGATGAGTATTGTGACATTGGTGTGGATGATTTACCTGATGAGCTGCCACCTGTGAGAAATATTAGCCATCAGATAGATTTTATCCCTGGTTCACATCTTCCAAATAAGGCAGCCTACAGAATGACCCCCAAGGAAAATGAAGAAATCAGGAAACAAGTACAGGAATTGGTGGATAAAGGACTGATAAGAGAAAGTCTAAGTCCATGTGCAGTACTAGCAGTTTTGAGCCCAAAGAAGGATGGAGGCTGGATGATGTGTAATGATGCCAGAGCAATTAATAAGATCACAATCAGGTACATATTCCCTTTGCCCAGACTTTAGGATTTAATGGGTTTTTTGAGTGGTGCTAAATATTTCTCAAAGATAGATTTGAAGAGTGGATACCATCAGATTAGGATAAGAGATGGTGATGAGTGGAAAACTGCCTTTAAAACAAATGAAGGGCTGTATGAATGGATGGTAATGCCTTTTGGGTTGTCAAATGCACCTAGCACTTTTATGAGAATTATGAATGAAGTATTGAAAGAGTTCATTGGTAAATTTGTGATAGTATATTTGGATGATATATTAGTTTTCAGCAGAACTAGAGAAGAACATTTAAGGCATCTTAATCATGTCTTGAAGAAGCTGCACTAGGAGAAGCTGCTAATAAATTTGAAGAAATGTTCATTCATGAAGGAAGAGTTGGTGTATTTGGGTTTCGTTGTTTCTGCAGAAGGATTGAAGATGGACCCAGAAAAGGTTAAGGCAATTTTGGAGTGGCCTTCACCCAGGAATGTTTTTGAGGTGAGAAGTTTCCATGGACTTGCTAGTTTTTACAGAAAGTTTATAAGAAACTTTAGTAAGATTAATGCACCCATAATTGAGACCATAAAGAAGAGCAAATAGCCATTTAAGTGGACTGCTGAAGCAGAGAGAAAATTTAAATTTTTGAAGCAAAAGATAATAGAGAAGCTTGTTTTAATTCTGCCTGATTTCACCAAACCATTTCAAGTAAAATGTGATGCGAGTGGGGAGGCCATTGGAGCTGTTTTGAGTCAGGATGATAGGCCTGTAGCCTATTTCAGTGAGAAGTTAAATGACACCAGGAGAAATTATTCCTCTTATGAGAAGGAATTCTATGCAATTGTTCAAGCACTGAAGAAGTGGAGACATTATTTGATGTACAGGGAGTTTGTATTGTATTCTGATAATCATGCTTTGCAGTATATTGTACAGTAGCCCAAGTTAAAACATAAGCATGCTAAATGGGTTGAGTATCTCCAAAGTTTTTAATTTTGTTTTGAAGCATATAAGTGGCCAAGCCAATAAGGTAGCTGATGCTTTGAGTAGGAGACATTTGCTTGTTTAAGAGACTAATTTTGAAGTTGCAGGATTCAATTTTCTCAAATAATTGTATAAAACAGATCCAGATTTTAGAGAAGCATTTGAGGCATGTAGTAACCCTTTTTTGACAGATAGAAGTCAGTGGCTGGACTATTTCCTGCAGGAGGACTTGTTATTTAGAAAAAACCAACTTTGTGTACCAAAATGTTCCATGAGAGAAAATTTGATCAAAGAAAAGCATAGTGGTGGACTTGATGGACACTTTGGTACTGATAAGACTTATGAACAGCTGAGTCACTTTTATTTCTGGCCTAGGATGAGAACAGAAGTGGATAAGTTTGTGAAGAATTGCAAGATCTGTCAATATGCTAAAGGAAGGAGCCAGAATGCAGGATTGTATACTCCCTTGCATATTCCAGACAGGCCTTGGGACATGGTGAGTATGGATTTTGTTCTAGGATTACCCAAGACTTAGAGAGGGAATGATACAGTATTTGTTGTGGTGGAAAAATTCTCCAAAATGGCACATTTTATTCCATGCTACAAAACCAGTGATGCCACCCATGTTGCTAACTTATTCTTCAAGGAAGTTGTTAGATTACATGGGTTACCCAAGAGTATTGTTTCAGACCGAGACACCAAATTCATGGGGCACTTTTGGAGGACATTGTGGAAGAAAATTGGCACTAAACTGAGTTTCAACTCAGCTTATCATCCCCAGACTAATGGACAAGCTGAGGTAGTGAATAGGAGTCTGGGAAATTTATTGAGAAGTCTTGCAGGAGAGCATCCCAAGCAGTGGGACCATATTTTGTCCCAGGCAGAATATGCTTACAATGACTCACCCAACAGGAGCACAGGACAGAGTCCATTCCACATTGTTTATGGAATTCACCCCAGAGGAATATCAGAGTTAAGAAATCTGGAGAGATCAGAGTTAAGGAGTCCAGATGGTGAAGAATTTGCTTCAGAGATCCAGGCCATACATGAACAAGTGAAACAGCAACTACAAGGCAGTAGCATCAAATATAAAAACAGAGCAGACTTGAGTAGAAGAGAAGTTCATTTTGAAGTAGGAGATCAGGTTTTGGCACACTTGAGAAAGGAAAGGTTCCCAAAGAAGCAGTACAACAAATTGAAGTTCAAAAAGATTGGGCCATGCAAGATACTTAGGAAGTTTTCTGCAAATGCTTATGAGATTGAATTGCCACCTGATGTTGGAATATCTCCCATTTTTAATGTTGCAGATTTGTACAAGTATGAAGATGATGGTGCAGAAGAAGGATCAACAGACAAGGAATATATTGAGTGGAAAGAACATCTACCTCCAACTCAGCCATTGCAACCAGAGAAGATATTGGACAAGAGAGTGTTCAAAAGGACCAAAGGACAATAGTACTTTCTGTACTTGATCAAATGGAAGGATAAACCAGAGGAAGATGCCACTTGGATGACTGAAGGAATGTTGCAGAAGATAGGCAAATCAGTGGAGGAGCTCATGGACAGGAGCCCATGAAGAAGATTGCCCTCAGGAGTCTGATGCAGGGGCATTAGACATTGGCCAGCAATGTAGGAAGTTTTGTCCACATGTTGTGGCTAGTGAGGGTTTGGAAACATTCGAATTACTATAGCTAGGTGTCAATACCTTGGCTGATTGTAATTATTTAGATTAATTAGAGTCAGAGGAAGTCGAATAGCTCAGTTTGTCTAGTTGTCAGTTCATTTATTGAATAAATTGTAATTAGGCTTTTGGTTTCCGAAACGGTCCTCATAGAGGAACCGAAGAGTCACACTCTGTAATGTATATAATTGTACCCTTCAGATGTACAGGGGGAGGCAGAAAAGAGAATCTCTGCAGTAACTCTGTGTAAGAACAATGGCTTCCAATTGAATGAGTTTCAATCTTTGTTTTCTGTCCATATTCTTGAATTGTCGGTTAGGAGAACTTCATTGATTCGGAAGTGATTGTCCACTGGTAACTCCATTCTCTGTCTTTGTATGCTCGTGAATTGGTTGGATTTCCGTTGAACTCCCGTGAAGATTATTGGAAAACCCTATGGATTTAACTCCCTCATAGGTGTGGACTACGTAATGAATCCGCAATAATATTCGCGGAATTCCCATACGAAAGAATAACTTGCCTTGTTAAATTAAGGCCGGGACCGAGACTAACCGGAGGTAGTAACCCAAGTTAAGATGTACAAGAGAGAGCGCAACCCGAGTGCATAGCCGTGGTTAATCACTGTACAACAAAACCAGAGTGGATTTTCAAGGGCGGATTGCCCTATTCTGCACCGCCTCTCGACATTAAGTGGTATTCATGGGTCGGTCAGCGATTCCATAGGGAATCTGCCGCATGTCCCAAGCGATTTTTGTTAACGTGAAATTTTGCGCGTTATCCACCGTACTAGGACGGCGAGCGGAATGAACGAGATCCGTTGATTTGGGATAGGCACATCGGACGGCGGGCGCTTCACAAAGATGCGCGAGGTTTGATAAAGGAGCACACGGTTTATTGTAAGCGAATTACATAAGGCACGTGGAAGTGGGTCCCAGGAGCGCTAGACTATTGATATAAGGTTCGAAGGCTATATTATAAAGTTTTGTATCCAAAGTGCGGGTTATAACTATACAGACCAAAGATTAATATTTGTTATAAGGTCGACGGAGTAATATAAACCGAGAATTTCCTAATGTCATTGTAAAAGTTTATTTAAAAAGGCGTGGTGTATCAATATACAATTTATAAGGGTTGAATAGTTATTATATGAGCCGAAATCACAATATAACATTCTAAAGCTGCCAATTATATTTATTTATCAATTTTTCTAAAATTGATAAATAACATTGCCGAGTAAAGAAAAGACCAAGTAGGAGAACGAAAGAGAATGGGGTTACAAAAATTAAATTGTTGACTAAGCCACATCATCGTTGACCATCCACCCATTGGGCTGACTTTCAGTTGTTGCTGCGTCATTGGCCAAAGATTTCATCTTGATGTGTATACTTGTCCTTAATTTTGATGTAAAATTCTTTAAGTAAAGTAAAAAAAAAAATTAGGTGAATTAGAGGAGTCATTACAATTTCTACGAGTCCCATAGCATGAATCTCTTCTTCTATGAATATTGTTCTCACATAATTAATTATTAATAATTAATAGGGTTTAGTAGTATTAATTAAGTTAATAAATAATAATAATAATAATAATTATTATTATTTATTTATTGATATTTATTAATCATTTAATCATTAATAATTAGATAAATATTTTTCGGAATAATCACATTATCAAGACAAAATATTGATAATTTGATTATTTCGATAGACATTTATCTACATTATGGATCACAAATATCTCATATCTAAAATTAATAATTAATTATAATTATTAATTATTAATTAATTAATTAATAATGAATAACTAATTAATTTTTAGTTAATAATTAAGTTAATAATTAATTACTTATTAATATTTAGTAATAATTAGTTATTAATCATTTATAGGGTTTATATACCTTGGGTTTATAATCCCTTGGGTTTACGGTCAATCATGGTCAGTCCAACATCGCATTGTGACAAAGATTGTGTCAATATGAAAATCAATTATGGTAAACCATGGTCAACCATGTTTATTTTAAGGTTTATAATGTTTATCTTAGGGTTTATATACCTTGGGTTTACAATATTAATCCTTTGGGTATTTAGTATTAATCCCTTAGGTTTATTAATCCCTTGGGTTTATAATATCAACCCATTGGGTATATTAATATAAGGGTTTATATTCCTATGGTATAATATTATTCATAGGCTTATTAATATTAATCATTGAGTTTAATATAAATCCCTTGGGTTTATAATCATGGTCAACCACGGTCCAAACATTGTGACAAATATTGTATCAATATGAGAATCAACCATGGTAAACCATGGTTAATCACGGTCAACCATGGCCAACCATGAACCAACATCACATTGTGAGAAAGATTGTCTCAATATGAAAATCAAGCATGGTCAACCACAATGAACCATGGTCCAACCTCGTATTGTGATAAACATTGTCTCAATATGTAAATCAACCACTGTCAGCCATGTTTATTTTTGCATTTATAATATTTATCATAGGGTTTATATACCTTGGTTTATAATATTTATCTTGAGGTTTATCTTATGATTTTATTGATATGAAAATCAATCATTGTCAACCATGGTACAATGTCACATTGTCACAAACATTGTCTCAATATGGAAATCAACTGTGGTGAACCATGGTCCTACGTCGCATTGCGACAAAGATTATCTCGATATGAAAATAAATCTTAGTCAACCATGGTCAATGATGGTCCAATGTCCCACTGTTACAAATATTATGTCAATATTAAAACCAATCATGGTAAACCATGGTCAACCATGTTTATTTTAGGGTTTATAATATTTATCTCAGGGTTTGTATACCTTTGATTTATAATATTAATCCCTTGGGATTATAATCCCTCAGGGTTTTATTATTAATCCCTTGGGTTTGTAATATCAATTCCCTAGGTTTATAGTCAATTATGGTCGAATGCCACATTGTGACAAATATTGTCTCAATATGGAATTCAACCATGGTCAACCATGATCCAATGTCGCATTTTGACAAATATTGTCTCCATATGAAAATCAATCATGGTCCGAAATTGCACTATGACAAATATTGTGTCAAAATGAAAATCAACCATTGTCACATTATGACGAATATTGTCTCATGGTACAACACCACATTGTGACAACCATGGTCACCCATGGTAAAAAATGTTCCAACATCGCATTGTTACAAACATTGTGTTTATATGAAAACCAACCATGGTCAACCATGTTTATTTTAGGGTTTATAATATTTATATTTGTGTTTACAATATTAATTCCTTGGGTTTAATATTATTCCCTTGGGTTTTTATTATTAATTCCTTGGGTTTATTATTCCCTTGGGTTTACAAATCTAAGGGCTCATATTCCTAGGGCATAATATTATTCATAGGGCTTATACTATTATTCCTTGGGTTTAATATAAATCCCTTTTGTTTATAATCATGGTCAACCATGGTCTAATGCTACATTGTGACAAATATTGTCTCAATATGAAAATCAACCATGGTTTACCATGGTCAATCATGTTTAATCAAGGACAATCATGGTCAACCATGGTCCAACGTCACATTGTGAGAAATATTCTCTTAATATGAAAATAAATCATGGTCAACCCCACATTAATAAAAATCAATATTATTAATCACTTGGGTTTATTAATTAGGACTGTCTCAATATGAAAATAAATCATGGTCAACCATGGTCCAACCTCACATTGTGACAAAGATTGTGTTAATATGAAAATCAACCATGGTCAACCTTGGTGAACCATCTTTATTTTAGGGTTTATAATATTTATCTTAGGGTTTATATACCCTGGGTTTATAATATTAATCCCTTGGGATTTTAGTATTAATCTCATGGGTTTATAGTATCAATCCCTTGGGTTTATGGTCAACCATGGTCCAACGTCGCATTTTGAGAAATATTGTCTCAATATGAAAATAAATCATGGTAAACCATGGTCAATCATGGTAAAATATGGTCAATAACCATGGTCACATTGTGACAAATATTGTGTCATGGTCCAATGTCACATTGTGACAACCATGGAAAACCATGGTAAAAAATGGTGCAACATCGCATTGTTACAAAGATTGTGTCAATATGAAAATCAACAAAGGTAAAACATGGTCAACCATATTTATTTTAAAATTTATAATATTAATCCCTTGGGTGTAATATTAATCCATTTGATTTACAATCCCTTGGGGTTTTAGTATTAATCCATTGGGATTTATTATTCCTTTAGGTTTATAATAGCAATCCATTGGTTTTATTAATCTAAGGGTTCATATTCCTAGGATATAATATTATTCATAGTGTTTACAATATTAATCCTTAAGTTTAATATAAATCCCTTGGGTTTATATTCATCGTCAACCATGGTCCAACCTCACATGAAAATTAACCACGATCAACCATTTTCAACCATCATAAACCATGCTCAATCATCATCCAAGGTCGAATGTCACATTGTGACAAATATTGTCTCAATATGAGAATCAACCATGGGAAAACATGGTCAAACATTGCATTTTGAAAAATATTATCTCAATATTAAAATTGATCATGGTCAACCATGGTCTAATGTCGCATTGTGACAAAGATTGTGTCAATATGAAAATCAGCCATGGTCAACCACGATCGAACATGTTTATTATAGGGTTTATATACCTTGAGTTTATAATATTGACCCCTTCTATTTAATATTGCTCCCTCAGGGTTATAATATTAATCTCTTGGGTTTATTATTTCCTTGGGTTTATAATATCAATCCCTTGGGTTTAAGGTCAACCATGCTCCAACGTTGCATTATGAGAAACATTGTCTCAATATGAAAATAAACCATGGTCAAACATTGCCAATAACTGTGGTCACACTGTGACAAGTATTGTCTCATGGTCCAATGACACATTGTGAAAATCATTGCCAACCATGGTTAACGATTATCCAACGTCACATTGTTACAAATATTGTGTCAATATGAAAATCAACCATGATCAACCATCTCTATTTTAAGGTTTATAATATAAATTTTAGGGTCTATATACCTTGGATTTATAATATTAAGTCCTTGGGTTTAATATTATTCCCTTAGGTTTTTAGTATTAATCCCTTGGGTTTATTGTGTTGAGATTCAACAAGAAGATCCTAGTGAAAATTAAGCACCTACACTAGGATGGAGCCTCGGGCTATTTTTAGGTGGATGTCTATTTATAGATGCATGAGAAAATTCTATTTATAGAAGCATGTCTATTTTTAGATGTATGTGAAAATTATATTTATAGATGCATGTCGACTATTATTATCCCTTAATATTAGTTGGACAATAAAAAATCATCTATTCTCAATGGGCACTTGGAAATAGTTAACTGAAGTGGAAAATCAGTTAGCTAAAGGAATTTTGATTTAAGAGGTTGGTTGGTGGGACATGCAAGTGGAGTTAGTTGTAACTGAGTGATTCGAAGTTGTAACAGAGTTGGAAGTGTAGTTATGCAAGTTGTAAAGTATTTTAACTCAATTAAGTGAATTAAACTCAGTTGTGGTAGTCGTAACTTAAGATACACTAGTGAGAGATCAAGTGAATTAATTATTAATTGATTCACAATCAGTGGTCTCACATGAAACTAAATATTTACTATTATTAACTGCATGCATGTCAGATCCAGTGGAGACCCAGTTGAGTTCTAGGTGAAAGGGAAGATAACTATCAGTTGTGACATTATCTAATTGCACACATGCAACCACACACAAATTGTATGTGCCCATGATGATTGTGTAGTCAAGGAAGCCATGATTGCACTCATTCAGGGATTTATATCAGTTGGGATTGTGCAGTGGAGGCAGGTTGTCTGGAGACAGTAAATTGGCTAAGGAACTTGCCAGATTTTGTATGAAAGTGTGAGAGAGTTAGCTCATGTACTGAGAGCTCTTGGATTAGAGCTTTGTATATAATTGTTTCATGATCCATGATATAATACATAATAGAATATAGTGGGATTTTTACCTATAAGCT
This sequence comes from Pinus albicaulis, assembly GCA_034641835.2. Classification (NCBI taxonomy): domain Eukaryota; kingdom Viridiplantae; phylum Streptophyta; class Pinopsida; order Pinales; family Pinaceae; genus Pinus; species Pinus albicaulis. Next base: position 946,816,989 of record CM076580.1, on the reverse strand, counting down.
TTCCCCAGGTAAATTATCTATGTTATGTGTGATTGATATTTCTTCATGATATTGTAATTGGGGATTGTGTTTTAAATTTAGGCAAAGATAAGTAGAAGCGATTATTTATTTAACAGTAGCATATTGTTAGATCAGGAGATTCCCGGATATACATTCATTTTGTATTTAATTTCTACATAGTATCAGAGCACAGGAAATTGCAGTAGTGAAGCAGGAGCTCAGTTTGTTGGTGGAAATAATTCGAATTTGTAGAAAGACTTCCTTGGTGTTACAATTGATTCAAAATCGAAATGGCTTTCAATGGCTTGAGGTTAGAGTATGCACTCGAGGGTGGCTTGAACTACATTGCTTGGAAGGACAGGATGGAGGCAGTGCTCAAAGATAATGGCTTGAAGGAATTCATTGACAATGATGTTCCTAAGTCTGCTTCGTCAAATGTTGAAAATCTTGATGCATGGCAAAAGAAAGTGGCAAAGGCAAGGAGGATCCTTTTGGAGGGAGTACAAGACCACATTGTCTCAAGCCTCCATGGGAAAGCCACACCATATGCTATGTGGAAGGCTTTGACGGATCTTTTTTAAATCAGCAACAACCATAGGAAATTGGTGCTCAAAGATAAACTCGAGAAGATCAAGATGGAAAAGGGCAAAAAAATTCCAAAGTATCTCACGAATTTTTTCCAATATCGGGATGACCTGGGGAGTGTGGGAATAATTGTTGTTGATGACGATTTTTTGAGCTTGGCTCTCCTGGGACTTCCTAAGGGTTGGCATAGTTATGAATACTCTATCAATGAACAGGAAAAATTTCCAGATTAGGAATGACTATGGTCGGATCTAGTGCAGGAGGAGTTCAGGTGGAACACGAGAGATGGCTCTTCATCAAAGCATGATGATGAAGAGGATTTTTCTTTGGCTGCCAAGGCCAAGAAGGGGAAGTGGAATAAATTCCATTCTAAATATTATTCTAAAGGCAAGAAGTTGGATATGTCCAAGGTGAAGTGTTTTCACTATCACGAACATGAGCATCTTGCTACTAATTGTCCGCAAAATAGGAAGAACAAGAAGGTTGTTGGAGCTGAAACTTGTGAGGCCCTTGCCTCGCAATTTGAGCTTGAGTTCTCCTTGATCGCATGCATGGTGTCAAGTGCATGGTATCAGTGTGGTATTTGGATAGTGGCACTTCCTTTCACATGACGGGAGATAAGGAACTTTTCAGTGACTTGGAGGAGAAAGATCTCCAGATGCATATAGATATGGGAAATGATAGATAGTACAGTGCTACTGGGATTGGTACCATTACCTTTCAGAGGGAGTCCGGTAACCATTTCAATTGAAATATGTTATGCCTGTTCCAAGTCTAAATAAAAATTTGGTCTCAATCGCAATGTTGGAGGACAGAGGCTATGACGTTGTTTTCAGCAATGGAAAATATTTCCTGTGACAATTAAACAACAGGTCAAGAAAAGAGGATAGGGATTCGAGTTAAGAATCTATACAAGCTAGAGGTAGATGGTTGTGCTTCTATGATGGGCAAGGCGGAAAAAGTGGTGAGCCAGGATGAGGGTGAATTATGGCACAAACGATTGGGCCATCTTCATCATGGAGCCTTGAAAGTCATGCAACAAATATCTACTGGACTTCTAATGGGGACACTTGCTTAATTAGATTAGTGCAAGGGTTGCACCATGGGGAAGTATATAAATTTCACCTTTCATGAGAAGGATAGTCATGCTTCAGGGATACTTTAGAGAGTTCACACAGACATGTGTGGACCATTCTCGATTGCTTCAACAACAAAACATAAGTACTATGTTATTTTTGTTAATGACTTTTCTCATAAATGCTATATTTTATTCATGCAGAAGAAGGATCAAACATTCTCAAATTTCTATGAGTTTAAGGCATTGGTGGAGAAAGAGTCAAGGAAGAAAGTGAAGGCTCTTAGGAGCAATAATGGTGAATAATACATCTCTAACGAATTCAAGAACTTATGAAAAAAATAAGGAATTCGAAGATAACTCATAGCGCCTCATAACCCATAGCAAAATGGGGTCGTGGAGAGGAAGAAAAAAACGACTGTGGGTGAAACACGAGCTATGTGGCATTATCAGAACCTACGAATGAATTTGTGGGTGGAAGCATGCGACACTGGGGTTTATGTGCAAAACCGTTATCCTCATAGAGTACTTGGCATGAGTACACCTGAAGAAGTTTTCACTGGTAAGAAACCAGATGTTTCACAATTTAAGATTTTTGGCTCATCTGTTTATGTGCATGTGACCAAGAACAGTAGGAAGAAGCTAGAGCTGACTGCTGAAGTTGGGATTTTTGTGGGGTAGACAGAAACACCACATAATTATCGTGTGTATTTTCCTAATAGTAAGATGAATATTATGCAACGGGATATAAAATCTGATTAGGGGAAAGCCATGCGGTTGTCACTTGAGAGGGAGCTGGACTTGCATGTAGAGGAGGAATTGTTGGTTCCCAAAGATGAGTCTTTTGATTTGGATCATCCATGGTAGGAGGTTCATGGAGTGGAGGAGTCCACTCACGTAGAGCCAACTATCAGAACTGGTAGAAGGCATACCACAGAAGCTGATAGGTTGATACTTGATGTTGCACAGAATGTAGGAGCCCCTATTTCATAGCGCAGACAAAGACAGTTTCCTGATCGATTTACTGGATACATGGCTCTCATGAGAAAAAGTTTTGTGACTGAACTATCTTCCTTTCAGGAAGCAGTGCAGGAGCCCACATGGGTAGATGAAATGGTGGAGGAGTATGACTCCATTGTAAAAAATAGTGCTTGGGAAATTGTTCCAAGGTTGGTTGATAAATCAATGGTAGGTTCGAAAAGGATCTACAAGGTAAAGCAAGATGCTGATGGGAGTGTGGAGAAATATAAGGCCAGATTTGTGGCTTGGGGATTCTCACATATCGAGGGGATAGATTATGAAGAGACCTTTGCATCTATCGCAAGGTATTCTTCCATAAGGACCATCCTTGCTCTCTCAGCGCAGATGGGCTGGCGCATTCATTAGATGGATGTGAAGACTGTGTTTCTCAATGGGATCATTGAGGAAGAGGTGTGCATAGAGAATACTGAAGGTTTTTAGATCTTTAACAGTAGGTCATGTGTGCCAACTCAAAAGAGCATTCTATGGGTTGAAGCAAGCACCCCGTGCTTGGTACACTCGGATAGACATCTATTTTACCGGACAGGGCTTCACCAAAAGTGAAGAAGATGCAAACCTATACCAAATTGTGGTGGAGGGTAAGCTTTTAATCATTTTTCTTTATGTTTATGATTTAATATTGACTAGTGATGAGCATCTGATACACTCATGCAAGGAGGATATTTCAAAGGAGTTCGAGATGAAGGATATGGGCCTCCATTATTTCCTTAGATTGGAAATATCGCAGCGATATGGTGAAATTTTTGTGTCTAAAGGCAAGTATGCAAGGGAGATACTAGGTAAGTTTCACATGGAGGGCTGCAAACCCATGGATACTCCTATTCTAGTAAATTGGAGGAAAGAGGATGCTACTTCTGGAGAGGTAGTGGATTATATTGTTTATCGATAATTAGTGGGTTCGCTAATGTATCTAGTGAACATGAGACCAGACATTTGCTATGTGGTTAACCAACTGAGTCAAGCTATGGTTAAGCATACCAAGATCTTTTGGAAGGCAGGTAAGCATGTTCTAAGATACCTGAGGGGCACATTAGAGTATGGTTTATGGTACAGATAGAAGAATAGAGTGAAGTTGCATGGCTTCATGGATGCAGATTGGGTTGGAAGTCCAATGGAAAAAAAGAGCACATAAAGGGGGATCTTTAGTATCAGATCTATAGTTGTTTCTTGGTATGACATGAAGCAGAGATCTGTGGCACTCAGTTCAATGGAAGCGGAATACGTGGCAGCGAATCAAGCTGAATGTGAAGCTATCTATATGAGAAAGATCCTAGTTGGCTTGTTTGGTTCTCATTTATATCCGACAGTGATTCATTGTGATAATAAACGTTGCATTAAACTCTCAATTAATCATATGTTTCATGATATATCTAAGCATATAGAAATCCATTACCATCATCTCAGAGATTGTGTGCAGAGGAGGATCATGTTGCTTCAGTACATTTCCAGGAAGATCACGATTCCAATATTCTAACGAAGGCGCTCACCAGGAGAAAATTCAAATACCATAGAGACAAGATCGGGGTGAAGGATAATCCCTTTCTTGTTGAGAGGGAGTGTTGAGATTCAAAAATAATATCCTAGTGAAAATTAATCACCTACACTAGGATGGAGCCTCAGGCTATTTTTAGGTGGATGTCTATTTATATATGCACGAGAAAATTCTATTTGTAGATGAATTTCTATTTATAGATGTATGTGCAAATTCTATTTATAGATTACATGACTATTTATAGATGCATGCCAACTATTATTATCCCTTAATATTAGTTGGACAATAAAAAATCATCTATTCTCAATGAGCACTTGGAAATATCTAACTGAAGTGGAAAATCAGTTAGCTAAAGGAATTTTGATTTAAGAGGTTGGTTCGTGGGACATGCAACTGGAATTAGTTTTAATTGAGTGATTCGAAGTTGTAACAGAGTTGGAAGTGCAGTTATGCAAGTTATAAAGTAGTTTAACTCAATTAAGTGAGTTAAACTCAGTTGTGCTAGTTGTAACTAAAGATGCACTAGTGAGAGATCAAGTGAATTAATTATTAATTACTTCACAATCATTGGTCTCACATGCAATTGAAAATTTACTATTATTAACTGCATGCATGTCAGATCCAGTGGAGACCTAGTTGAGTTCTAGGTGAAAGGGAATATAGCTATCAGTTGTGACATTATTTGGTTACACACATGAAACCACACACAAATTGGATGTGCCCATGAGGATTGCACAGTCAAGCCAAGAAATATTGCACTCATTCAGTTATTGCTATCAGCTAGAATTGCGCAGTGGAGGCAGGCTGTCTGGAGACAGTAAATTGGCTAAGGAAGTTGCCAATTTTTGTATGACAGTGTGAGACAGTTAGCTCATGTACTGAGAGCTCTTGGATTAGAGATTTATCTTTAATTGTTTCATGATCCATGATATAATACATAATAGAAGATAGTGGGGTTTTTAGCTATAAGCTTTCCTCAGGTAAATTATTTGTGTTAGGTATGATTGATATTTCTTTGTAATATTGTAAGTGGCAATTTTGTTTTAAATTTCTGCATAGATAAGTAGAAGAAATTCTGTATTTAATAGTAGAATATTGTTAGATCAGGAGAATCCAAGATATACATGTATTTTGTATTGATTTTCTACATATTGTTCCCTTGGGTTTATAATATCAATCCCTTTGGTTTATTAATATAAGGATTCATATTCCTAGGGTATATTACTATTCATAGGGCTTTTAATACTAATTCTTGGGTTTAATATAAATCCCTTGGGTTTATAATCATGGTCAACCATGGTCTAGTGTCACATTGTGAAAAATATTGTCTCAATACAAAAGTGAAAAATGGACAACCAATGTAAACCATGGTTAATCAAGGACAATTATTGTTAATTATGGCCCAATGTCTCATTGTGAGAAAGATTGTCTCAATATGAAAATCAATCATGGTCAACCATAGTCCAACGTCACATTGCAAAAAATATTGTGTCATTATGAAAATCAACCATGGTTAACCATGGTCAACCATGTTTATTTTAGGGTTTATATACCTTGGGTTTATAATATTATTCCCTTGTGTTTAATAATATTCCCTTAGGGTTTTAGTATTAATCCCTAGGGTTTATAATATTGATCCATTGGTTTTATTAATCTAAGGGTTCATATTCCTAGGGTATAATATTATTCATATGGTTTATAATATTAATCATTGGGTTTAATATAAATCCACTAAGTTTATAATTATAGTCAACCATGGTCCAAAATCATATTGTGACAATATTATCTCAATATGAAAATCAGCAATGGAAAACCATTTTCAACCATCATCAATCATTGTCAATCATGGTCAACCGTGGTCTAATGTCACATTGTGACAAAGATTGTCTCAATATGAAAACAATAACTGGTCAAACGTGTTCAATCATGGGTAACCATGGTCAAACATGGTCTTCCATGGTGAATCATTGTCCAATGCCACATTGTGAGAAATATTCTCTAAATATGAAAATAAATCACGGTAAAGCATGTTGAACCATGCTGTAACATCGTATTGTGACAAAGAGTGTTTCAATATGTAAATCAACCATGGTCAACCATGTTTATTTTAGCATTTACAATATTTATCATAGGGTTTATATAGCTTGGTGTATAATATTTATCTTAGGGTTTATATACCTTGGGTTTGTAATATTAATCCCTTGGGTTTAATATTATTACCTTGGGTTTATAATCCCTTGGAGTTTTTATAGTGAAAATGTGAATTTGGGTTACACTTTTTTCCCTTTTTTGAGAAAAAACATTCATTTTTTTCAGTTCTTCAACTTTCTGCAAGCTAAAACAATTTTTCTGTTTAGAATTTCATTTTGCGATAAAAATAAAAGTAGTTAGAAATTTTGCTAGCTTTCTCTTACTTATTTTTTGGATTTTTTTATACACATTTGATATGTCAGCTTAGCGTTTCTTTGAGTATGTTTTTTTTAACAATCAACAGATTCATAAGAATTCATGTTAATACTCAATGTTGTATTCTTTGAAAATTTGTGTTTTTGAGAAAGAAAATGTGTTACAACAATCTAGACAGAGTCTACTTCAGTTTAGTCATATTTACAAAGCCAATGGATGCATATCATAATTACTAGAATTTTTTGAACTGGTCCAATATGAAAAATTTCATATTTTGAATATTTTTCACAACATAAGAAATTTCTTAACATATAAGTTATAAACTAAAATTCTAAAAGCTACCCATTAGAGATGAAAGACCAATGTAATCACCATAATTTTTTCAATTTTTTTTACAATGTATTTTGGAAGATACAGAATTTTGATTTCACTGAATCACAATGACCTTCAGAAATTGTTTGCATCCATTTTATTACAAAATTAATTAAAATTAGTAAATATTTATGAAATTCCATGAAAGTTATATTTCCTGAAAGTAGATTCAATTCTGAAAATTCTTGTCTTGGTTTTGACAGTTAATTCATAATGTTTCATGGAGTTTAATCAGTCCAAATTTGTAGAAACGTATTCAAGGCTTGGCTCTGCGTAACTGGTGTTGCATTAGTTCGGCCGAACTCTTAAACAAATCTTGGCCGAACTGTTTTTTGTGCCAATGGCCCGTACGTGAAACGACAAAGTAGTTCGGCTAAACTATTTCTTCAAATTTCAGCCAAATTTTTACCTAACTTTCCGTTGGCCGGAAAGTACCGCCGAGCCCCTCGAAAAAAACATTTCGCGGAAATATAAATTTCCGTGAAATCATTCATTATTTTTGCATATTTTCGCACGTTTGGTCTGATTTTACAAAAGTATTGATCTGATTTTGCAAAGAATTGTTTTGGATTTAAGGACTTTTCTTGGAGGTACATTCAAAGGACTTTTCTTTGAGACATATTATTTTCGTACATTTGATCTGATTTTGCAAGGAATTGTTTTGGGGTTAAAGAATTTTCTTGGAGGTACATTCAGAAAACATTTTTGAAGACTTTTCTTGGAGGTACATTCAAAAGACATTTCTTGGAGGTATGTGATATAGTTTTTTTAGCTTCATCTTTTTTTGAAGTATGGATTTGGGTTTAATTTTGAAAGGACATTTTTTGGTTTTGGGTTGAAGTAAATCTTTTATAATGATTTTTTAAAATGAATTTTGTGTACCTTTTTAAATGAATTTTTTTGTAGGACTTGGAAGGAAATATTTTGAGCTTTGTTTCATTTTTATAAGACATTATTTTCTTTAATTTTTTAAAGTAAGTGTTTTGGATTGGAGTATGTATTTTTTGCAAAAAATTTAAAATGAGTTTTTTCTAAATTAAATCTTTTGTGATGTTTTTTTAAATTGATTTTTTGTCTAAATTTTTCAAGGAAATTTATTTGAACTTCATACTCTATTATCATGGGAAATCGAAGGAATTGTACGAGAAAATATTATCGAAAAGAGACCCTGAGGAACATAGAGAAGAGATGAGACAATATCACAAAAGAAAGATAGAAGCACACTCAAATATTGAAGGGGAAAATCAACCTCAACTAGAAGTTGAAACATGTAAATGTAAATATTATGATTTTGATATATATAAAATTTTCCTAGTGTAAAATGTGAAGCTTAATTTTTATTTGATGAACTAATTTGAAAAATATTTTGCAATGTAAACAGAGAGAGATATTCCTCAAAACATTGATAATGAGATACAAAATTTTGAAAGAGAAAGTGAAAGAGATATTGAACCAATGATTGAAGATGGTGAAAATGTTGAAAGAAATTCAAGTGAAGAAATTGAATCACAAGGTATATATATATATATATGTTGAACACATGCACACATTATTGAAATTATACATATATTTATTAGTTTAGTTATTTATTGAATATGTAAAATTATTATGTACTATTCATTCAAATATGTACAGATGAAATCAATGTCGATGATGAGATGTTAGAAAATGTTGACACTCACACATACGGAGATAAAAATGATGACCATTATATACGATATCATGTTAACCACATTTTTTAGAAGTATTTCATAAAGGAAAAGGTGACAGTTCAAGCCCAAATTTTGAAAGGTCTCCTATCATTAAGGAAATTAAAAGAAGCTACGACTTTATTGGGTATTCGAAAATCAAACAAAGATTAAAAAAAATGAGGGAAAATGTGATAAAAAATATAAATAGTGCTATAAATTCAATTAGAAGATCTAGACAGAAAAATGTTTCATTTGTACATAGAGCAATACATATGGTAGTGGTTTCATCAAGTACTAAAGAGAATCGCTTGGTAAAATCTATGGCACAAGCATTAGGAACCTTGCGAAAAACTTTGCACAAACATCAGAAATTTCGGTTGCAAATAGATGTAAATGATGAACTCGCTTGTTGGAGAGCTATTTGTAGGAAACCATACAAAGATAGACTTGGAAAAAATGTTAAAAAAATCATATATGAATATTAGAAGAACAATTCACGTGTTTCCCCAACTGCAAGGCATGTGATGCGAACAATAATAGCACAAAATCAGTATGAAGAACATGAAAAACATTTCTTGGAAACCAGATAGAGTTTTTCAACAAGTTCAAATAAAAGAATCGTGAAATTCATGTTTCAATTAGTGTTTTTTTTCAACAAAAACCATGGTATGTAAAACCTATCACCGTAAGCGACTCTTGCTGTTGCCGTTATCATGTGGAATTTGAGTTACATTATGACACATTCCTTAATTTTGCTATAACATTTTGGAATGATTCACCTCCTCCTTCCACTATCCGCGATTTCATATCTCAAATTCTATGTGAAGGAGAAAGCGATGAACTATTTTACGAAAAGAAATGTGTTGGTGGTAAAAAATGCGATGATTGTGGAAATTTGACTAAATTTCAAAACAAATATGGTACTGATATAAATGATCAATCATTGTCAACATGAAAATGAAATGGAAGAGATATGAATATATCCATACATCGATTCAAGGTGCAAATAATGTTAAAAGAATTGAATTACGAGAAGAAGAAATTTTTGTGATAGAATTTTAGAGAAAGTTAGAGGTAGAAATTTACAAATACACCAAGCATTCCCATAGAGCTCAATGGCAAGACTTGCAATTGAAAAAATCCCGTGAAAGTTTTCCCCCACGGACCATTTTGTCAGTAATTGATTTTGCAGAAAAATACACATTTGTTCCACAAAAATAAATTCATAGTGAATATTATCATTCTGACCAAGTCTCCATGCTTTTCCATATTCTATATAGACATGCTGAATAAAAGGTTGATCATATAGAAAGCACCGGTGAAAATCAACATGTTATTAAAGAATATCACTTTTATATCAGTGACGATCGTACACATGATACATATTTTGTACAACATTTTTTTGGAAAAATTTATGATTCCTTGAAAATTATTGGAATAACATTCAATGAAAATTCGATATGGTTAGACAGATGCGCAGGTCAATTCAAATCTGCATGATCATTCTTTTGGTTGTGTTGTCTTCATAAGAAAACCTGCATTAAGCATTGTTGGAATTTCTTTGAGACTGGCCATGGAAAAGGAGAACATGACGGTGCAGGGGCATGCATAAAACGAGCACTTCAAAGATATCAAATGAACCCCTCTGCAAGCCGACAGGTGGATGCGAAAGAAGTTCTTCAATGGTGCATCATTGCTCTAAGCCATGAGACTAATCGATCAAGGGAAGTGCGAAGGTACATTAAATTTAAATTTTATTGTATATCTAATTTTAAACAATGTACATTTAGCACAAAGATTATCTTTGATTGTATTTTGATATCATATTTACATTCTTCTTTAAATTTTCCATATAAAGGTTTTTTTGGCATTTTGGGATCGAAGACGTAGATAGATCAACTGGACATGACATTGAAACAATAAAAGGGACTCGAAAATTGCATTCAATTAAAACAAAGTTGTCTAGAAATGTGTTTGCATTGGATAATTGTCATGTTTGCATAGAAAACACAAAATCCAATAACGTTTGTGAAAACAAAATGTACTTAAAATATTGGAAACATACAGAGCTAAATACAAAGGGAAAAATGTTCATTGCAATTTTTGAAGAAATACAATCAGAGGATACTACAGTATCATCCGATGGTGATCGAGTTTCTGATCTTTTTAGAGAAGGAAACATTTGAATTGCTTTCTAATGATACAGATCTAGAAATAAATTTGAATATGTATAATTTTGTTAAGTCTGTTTTATTGTGCAGGAGATGTTTTTGCTATAATTACACCTACTGAAAACGATGAAAATGTGAAGTATTATTTGATGTGTTGCACTGAATGAAAAATGAAATTATTAGAAGACTATAATGATCACGGATTTCCATATGAAAGAGGATCTATTATACTGAAAGGTTATTTTTTCAGACAAACTAATCAAAGTGGGGATTTTGTTTACTTTGAAGACTATGAACCTAATTTCATAAGTTGTCAATATAGTCACTTGGTGTGTGCAGCACGCATAAAGTTGATAGAGGTTCAATCAAAGAAAAAAATGAAAAATAAGAAATGGAAAATGTCAAAATCCGATCATGAACGGATTATTGAAGATGGCATTCCATTGGAATTTTTTTGATTGAACTGCCCAAAAATTTATTCTCTTTGGATTATATGTTCTAGAACTTCCAGTACTCAATTAAAAATTGAGCTGCCTTGTTATGTTATCTGTGCAAGTGTTTTCACATGTACAAATTGTTTTGGTACATGCACACTCTAGTATCAACTAAAAGTAGCTTTTCTATACATGCATTGATGAAAAATGTTGCATGTATTGGATATATATATGTGTGTGTGTGTGTGTGTGTGTGTTCTAGAATGAAATTAACTGTTCAAGTAGTTTTACTATGTGCATTGATGAAAAATGTTTCACGTACTCAATATATACGTTCTAGAATGCAATTAACTGAAAGTAGTTTTTCTATGTGCATTGATGAAAAATGTTGCACGTACTGGATATATACACGAATTGAATGTACCCAATTTTTCTCGTGGGCTTTTCTAGTAAAAATTATCCACAATGTAAATAAATCATCCATAGTATAGTTTTGTATGAAGATTCCTTTCAGACAAGAGACTCGGAGCACTTCTCCGACTTTTGGTGGGATTTGACCCACATCTCTATTCTTGATTGAAAATCTAGTACAAAATTTGTATGTCCAATGGTCGGATATGTTCTATGTGCATTGATGAAAAATGTTGCACGTATTGGATATGTGTGTGTGTGTGTGTGTGTGTTCTAGAATGCAATTAATTGTTCAAGTAGTTTTCCCATGTGCATTGATGAAAAATGTTTCACGTACTGAATATATATGTTCTAGAATGCAATTAACTGAATTTCATCAATTTACCAATTTATAAATCAACAAGGCTACCTAGTTGAGTGCATTAATGACATTGACCCCAATTCAACAAACATATATCTACTTCTTATATTTCCAATCAAAATTAAAGAGATTTATATGGGAAAGAGGCAAAACATATAGCCCATGAACTACTTTAGTTCATAGGTCAATGAACGTATCATCATGTGGGAAAATGTTTCAAGAACACTTGATCGTACTTAAAATTAATCTTAATATTGTTTTTGATCTTTACATACTACATACTATTGTTTGAGTGAAAAAATAAAATAAAAACTTACCAAATGTACTTCAACCATCCAAAACTTGAATTTTAAAAACTTTTTTATTATATCAAAATAAATTACTTCACATGTCATGACAATTGTAGTTCAACTATCCAATAAAAACATTAAACATTTAACATTATATCACATGCCAAATGTAGATTGAAATGGTATCCAAAAACTTATTTTTAAAAACTGTTTGACTATATCACAACATTACTTCACATGCCTAATGTACTTCAACCATCCAAAACTTGAGTTTTAAAAACTTTTTGATTATATCACAACATTACTTCAAATGCCATGCCAATTGTAGTTCAACTATCCAATAAAAACATTTAACATTATATCACATGCCAAATGTAGATTGAAACCATCTAAAACTTAAATTTAAAAACTTTTTGATTATATATCGTGCAACATTACTTCACATGCCATGCCAATTATAGTTCAACTATCTAATAAAAAAATTTAACATTATATCACATGCCAAATGTAGATTGAAACCATCCAAAACTTAACCTCTAATTTAACAAAAAATTATAGATCACAACATTACTTCACATGCCAAATGTACTTCAACCATCCAAAACTTGAGTTTTAAAAACTTTTTGATTATCTCAAAACATTACTTCACATGCCATGCCAATTGTAGTTCAACTATCCAATAAAAACATTTAACATTATATCACATGCCAAATGTAGATTGAAACCATCCAAAACGTTAGTTTTAAAAACTTTTTGATTATATCACAACATTACTTCACATGTCATTCCAATTATAGTTCAACTATCCAATAAAAGCATTTAACATTATATGACATGCCAAATGTAGATTGAAACCATCCAAAACTTAAGTTTTAATTTAACAAAAAATTATAGATCGCAAAATTATTTCACATGCCAAATGTACTTCAAGCATCCAAAACCTAAGTTTTAAAAACAAAAAAAATTATAACACATCATTACATAACATGCCAAATGTAGTTCAGAAGCAAAACCTTAATTTCTAGCTGACAACATTACTAGTATTTCAACTATCCAAAACTTAAAAGTTTTAAAAACCAAACAAATTATATAACAATATTACTTCACATTCACATGCCAAAAGTACTAAAACGATCCAAAACTTAACTTTTTGGAACAAAAATATAATATATAAAAAAAAGTAAATTTAAGACTAGAAATCTTGAAATCAAATCTACAAATCATGTCCATCAAATACATATGGATGTATTGTCTTTCCTAGCAGAGTATCAATCCACGCGCTATCTTGCGAAGCATCGGGAATTTGTACACAATGCACATACAAACATTAAAATTTGATGTTTTAAAAATGAGTGAGAATATATAGAACTTCATGTAAAAAACAAAATATAAAAAAAAATCATGCAATACCTCATGAGGATCCCTCTCCATTTGTTCGCCTGCTACAACTTCCCCCATGGGAACATCTCCAACAGTAAACTGTACAATATACATGTACACTTAAATATATATATATATATATATATATATATATTAAAAAAATTCAAATGAAAATGCACATGTGTACATATATAAACTTATTTTCAATAATATTAAAAAAAAATTTAGACAACTTTTTCAAATGGTTGAAATGGTGTGGATGTTCCTATCTCCGTCACTAGAGTCTGTGGATTAAAGAAATCTTCTATAGAAACCTAAAATTCAAAATTTTAAAAGTATAAAATAACTCAAGATCAAGATCTCAATTTATAATAAAACTTAAATAAACTTCAATTTATAAATTATAACTTTTAAAAAAACATATATATATTTAAAAGTGAAAAATTGAATACTTCTGCAGGTGAATTTGGGACATCTCCTAAGAGAGGCTCTAAAAGAAAATCTCCAAAAACCTAAAATTCAAAAAATTTAAAATAACTCAAGATATAGATATATATATCTCAATTTTTAATGGAATTTTTTGAGGTGGAATATATATACAAGTTAAACATAAATTTTAAAAGTGAAAAATTTTCCATACTTGTTGTGGATGTGGCATATCTCCTAAGGAAGTAGAAGGTACATCTCCCAAGGAAGAAGAAGGTACCGCCATCCCAAAAACATCGAACGAAATTAGAATCTGTTAAAATTTATTATTATTATTTATTTTAAAAATATCACTTAAAAAACACTAACATTTGTCAACATATCTTGATGGTGAGACCCATCTTCATTGTTTGAACCAGGGGCCCCCAAACGTGATATTAAAATTTTCGTCATTCATCATGTGTGACAACTGCAAATGGTGTTTTAACATATAATCATACCATTTTTTTAGATAAATGTACATAAAAATAAATGTATACATGTATAGACACATGTATTTATTACAAATTGTACACATGTATGTGTTAAAATAATTGAACCCTAAGGTCATTAACACATACCGTTCCCGTGCCCTCTTCCTCATGAAGAATTATGTCTTGCCTACCATTGCGACAATTCTTTGCATATATTCTGAGATCTTCAAAATTCATGTTGTCAATCTCTTCATCTGTACAGTACACAAAATTGGCACGTGCATTCTCACGTGCTCTTTGTTGATTTAGACAAACATCGACTCCACCCAATCTGTTGTGAACGTTGTCGATGATGACATCCCTTGCTTCTCGACTTATTTGAGAAGTCGCATACATCTATGACCGAAAAGTTTCAACCCGAAAAGGCCGACTCACAAATGACGGCTCAGGGCGAGGCAACTCCACATCTCGCCCAACGCCTCTATGGTCACACAATCGACCTTTCCCCGAACCAAAAAATTCTGACAAAAGGTCATTGTAATTGGGTTTCATTTCCAAAAAAATTATGCGTAAAATAATTTTGAAAAATAAACAGGAACCTCGTCGTTCCATGGGAGACTTCCATAGGCCGCAAGGTGCCTATCATACAAATAGTGAGCTATATCGAGGTTCTTGAAATATTGCACCTTCGGCATTTTTCTTTTTGGCCCTTCCTTGAAATAAAACATTGACTTCACCATTTCTTTTGTAACTCTTTGTTTTAAATCCTCCCATTTATCGGGACCCATCACTATTTTCTTTCTATTTCTCATGAGCTCTACAAATGTATCAGTCATTGGCCCAAGATTTTTGTACACATTTACTAGTTTTCCCAATGAATGTGCAACTATTTTGAGGCTTTGTCAACTCTCAGCAGGTAGAGTCAAATCCATGAGATCTCTTCGCAATTTTGCATGAAGTTGTTGACACCTTTCTAAGGTGCATTGCGCCTTGTTTCTTTCCCATGGTATATCAGAAATGTCGAACAAATAAGTTGTGGTGGGTAGACAACCTTCTTCTTAAATGTAGCATTCTGTCCTATGTCTATTTTGACCAACATTTGGAGCATTTTAAGCCTCTACATCAATATATATATAATTTTGTATATTATAAAAACACATGTAAACAAATTTGCACAAATTCAATGAAAAAAATATTGAAATTGATGGCCCAACCTCGACGTGGTTGGCTAGCATCTTCTCCACTTTGAAACTGTTGAGAACCAGAACGACCCTGCTGAGAACCAACACCACCAGACGTTGATTGGCCTCGGGGGGAATAAATATCACCACCTTCACGCAACCTACTACCACTTATTGATGGCCCTATAAGGGGATTTCAACCACCAATAACCTCTCGAGAGGAGAGAGAAGCTTCCTAAACAAATACGAATTTATAATCAATTGAAAAATACATGCATACATATAAATACACGTGTACATATTCATTGATTAAATTGTGTTAAAAATGTACCACGACTGAGTGAAACATGGGCATCCATGGATGGAGTAGAGACCCTTCTCTTCTTATTAGCTCCTAAAAAATAAAAAATGAAACTTATTAACAACTAATTTAACTCACAAAGTTGATAAAGATCAATTCCATATGTACACACATGTATGGAGATTTAAGATTATATTTAAATTTACCATGAACATATCTCGATCCCTGAACAACTCTCAATCCATGATCCCCCCTCTCGTAGAGATATGGGATTCTGTTGATCTTTATCATTCATCCTCCATGATATATATATCTACAGTGAACATTTACAATTATTTTTTTAAATAACTAATTTAAAATAAATTTCAAAAAATTAATGTAATTTCAGAGAACACAACTTTCAAAGCACTAATTGATGTGTGAAACTTTAAGCAATAAAGTTTCTTTCTATCCCCTAGATTGGGATAGCAAGAAACTTCTATGCATAATTTCCATTTTCAACCATATTTAATGGTTTTCTTATCCCTGAAAAAAAAACAAATTCAATAAAAATATATATATTAAATTGACATTTATTGTCAATGCATGGGAGAAATGGCACAAGATCATGAGAAAAATGACATGTGCATGGTTTATCTTAAAGTTTGACTTAAAAAGTTCATGGTAGAATTCACATCTAGAATTAATGGGAGGAAGCCTTTAGTTTGTTAGAGAAATGGCACATGTACACAATTTACCTTAAAGTGGTTGTGTTTTATGGATATTAAAATGAAGAACTTCTATTTAGATCTATTCCAGAGATTGACTATAGGGGCATTTACTACATATGTCACTTTTCATAAAAGATGAGATCCAGAGGCTACTTGGCCCTTTACAGACTCTGCCTATAGAACTTGTAGAAGTTAGTTCACTACCTGTCCCAATTATACCCTATGAAGGGTGTAGAGGACCTGTGGAATCACTAACACTATTTTACGTAGACATAAGGGTGTATAAGAATGCATTTGTTTTACATTGGATACTAAAATGAAGAACTTGTATTTAGATCTATTCCAAAGATGGACTATAGGGGAATTTACTAGATATGTCACCTTCCATAAAAGATGAGATCCAGAGGCTACCTGGCCCTTTACAGACTCTACCTATAGAACTTGTAGAAGTTAACACTACATGTCCCAATTATACCCATGAAGGGTGTAGAGGACCCTTGGAATCACTCAAACTACTTTACATAGACATAAGGGTGTATAAGAATGCATGTGTTTTACATTGAATATTTTTCATTTTAAATTAAAAGAATCTATTCGAAACAAAATTTAACTACATAAAGTTAAAACCTATGTTTTGTATCAAAACAATGTTTTTCAATGGGAAACTTTTATGGTTAAGTTGTGTTTTTTTCTCGAAATGTGATACACCCCATTAAAATGGGAGATATATCGAAATAATTCTTATGATGTAATAAAATTGTTTCAAGTAGTTTAAAGATATCTAGATCTGCATAAATTCAATGAGCATAGATTTGAGATATAAAAGTCCAAAATGGAATAGTTGTTGGTGAAAAATTATCAGTGGATCACTATGGATATATTTGCTTCATTAAAATGGATATTTCTAGAAGGATGGACTAAGTTGGAAAGCAGGGAAAAAATCACAATTATATGTTCTAATATGTGCATGTGTTTTACATTGAATATTTTTCATTTTATTAAAAATCTGTTTTGTATCAAATTACTTTTTGTTTCTAAATACTATGTGTTTTACATTAAACATTTTTCATTTTATTAAAAATATATTTGAAACAAATAAACTATATAAGGTTATAACCTATATGTTTTGTATCAAAGAACTTTTGGTTTCAATGGGAAACTTTTATGGCTAATGTGTTTTTCTAGAAATGTGATACACCCCATTAAAATGGGAGATATATCGAAATGATTCCTATGGTGTAATAAAATGATTTCAAGTAGTTTAAAAATAAAGATGCATAAATTCAATGAGTATAGTTTTGAGATATAAAAGTAAAAAATGGAAGAGTTGTTTGTGAAAAAATATCAGTGGATCACTATGGATATATCTGCTTCATTAAAAGGATGCGAAGGATGTCCACTAAGTTGGAAAGAAGGGAAAAAATCACAGTTATATGTTAATGTGTGCATGTGTTTTACATTGAATATTTTTTAATTTATTAAAAATATATTTGAAAAAATTAGCTATATAAGGTTAAAACCTATGTTAAATTGTATCAAATCACTTTTGGTTTCAATGGGAAACTTTTATGGCTAATGTGTTTTTCTTGAAATGATTCCTATGGTGTAATAAAATAGTTTCAAGTAGTTTAAAGATATAGATGAATAAATTCAGTGAGCATAGTTTTGAGATATAAAAGTCCAAAATAGAATAGTTGTTGGTGAACAAATATTAGTGGATCAATATGGGTATATCTCCTTCATTAAAATGGATTTTTCTAGAAGGATAGACTAACTTGGAAATAAGGGAAAATATCACAATTGTTTGAGTCCTGATCTTATAAAAGGTTTCCACTAAATCCATCCCTATTACTTTTCATGTGAACCACATTCCCAAACCCACACATCTATGTACCTATGAGCCAAGCCAAGTGTAAAAATGGATTATTTCATATTCTACTTTAACACATATATTTGATTAATTATCGTTAGAATTTATATGGTAGAAATACATATAAAAAGTAATTTTCTTAGTATAGATCTATTTTGACTTTAAGGAATAAAGATACGTTTTTTAGAAATTTTATCTTAGGAGGTAGAACTAAACCTTCTACAACCCACAGAAGAAACCATGGCCCGTGAGCATCACATATAAACACAAGTTACTCCCATGTTTGAAACACCACCTCACATCGTCATAAGGGATCGAAACCACTAAGAAACCCATACTAAGTTCCCTAAAAGGGATGAATATCATATTTAATGATTAGGTTTATCTCCAAGGTCAAAAGGAAAATCAAAGTTAGGAAAGGGAATTAGAATATAAATTAGGGTCGACCATGACTTTTTACCCAATATTGAAAAAGGGTGAGCAACCATATATATCATGAAGGAAGTTCAAGAAATATTATGATATAAGAAATATTAAATGAAAATAAAATTTAGGACGTTAGGAAAGGGAATTAGAATATAAATTAAGGTAAGACCATGACCTTTTACCCAATATTGAAGAAAGAAAAAGTTAGGAAAGGGAATTAGAATAGAAATTAAGGT
This sequence comes from Pinus albicaulis, assembly GCA_034641835.2. NCBI lineage: Eukaryota > Viridiplantae > Streptophyta > Pinopsida > Pinales > Pinaceae > Pinus > Pinus albicaulis. The sequence continues at coordinate 946,797,657 of CM076580.1, read as the reverse complement.
AAGACCATAACCTTTTACCCAATATTGAAAAAAGGTGAGCAACCATACATATCATGAAGGAAGTTCAAGAAATATTATGATAAGAAATATTAAATGAAAATCAAAGTTAGGAAGTTAGGAAAGGGAAGTAGAATACAAATTTTAATGTAAGACCGTGACCTTTTACCCAATGTAATGATTCGATTTATCTCCAAGGTCAAAAGGAAAATCAAAGTTAGGAAGGGAATTAGAATAGAAATTAAGGTAAGACCATGACTTTTTACCCAATATTGAAAAAGGGTGAGCAACCATATATATCATGAAGGAAGTTCAAGAAATATTATGATAAGAAATATTAAATGAAAATCAAAGTTAGGAAGTTAAGAAAGGGAATTAAAATATAAATTAAAGTAAGACCATGAACTTTTACCCAATATTGAACGAAGGTGAGCAACCATATATATCATTAAGGAAGTTCAAGACATATTATGATAAGAAATATTAAATGAAAATCAAAGTTGGGAAGTTAGTAAAGGGAATTAGAATAGAAATTAAGGTAAGACCATGACCTTTAAACCAATAATGAACGAAGGTGAGCAACCATATATATCATGAAGGAAGTTAAATAAATATTATGATAAGAAATATTAAATCAAAATCAAAATTAGAAAAGGGAATTAGAATAGAAATTAAGGTAAGAACATGAACTTTTACCTAAGAAATATTAAATGAAAATAAAAGTTAGGAAAGGGAATTAGAATAGAAATTAAGGTAAGACCATGACCTTTTACCCAATATTGTATCAAATCACTTTTGGTTTCAATGGTTTGTTTATTGGCTAATGTGTTTTTATCAAATCACTTTTGGTTTTGAAGTATATTCTGGAATCTTCTGTAACCAATTATTAGGCCTATCAATATGTAATTAGCACACAGTGAATATGAGAAGTTGATAACTCTTTATCTAGTTCTTCTATATAGTCGAATGTTTCTCTCTATCACCATGTGATTATCAGGTTTTTCGTTAGCTCGAAATAATGTAAATCTAATGGTGAATCTTTTATCCAGGAAGAGTTGTTGATTTTATAGAAAATAATAGAAGATATGACTAAGCATTTCGATGAAAAAAGTGTTTTTAAAAGAGTCCCTAGCTTGGTTAAACTTTTAATTGGTCCTGAGCTTAATCAAGATAATGGGATTTTAGTGGAAATGGATATATCATAGTCAATAATTAAATTAATTACTTATTTATTTTGGACTTTTCATGAAAACAAATAAACAATTTTTTTTTTTAAGATAAAAAAACAAGAAAACAGGTCTATCGTTATAACTTATACTAAAATAACTGAAATTTAAAACTTTCAAGTTTCGAGTTTTGAGTTTCTAAAATAACTGAAATTTACAAGTTTCAAGTTTCGAGTTTCTAATATATAGATTCTATAATCTATTTGATAAATTGGGCACATGACCTTGACTTCATACTACAAGTCTCTAACACATATTGTAACCTAAGAACTGTAACCACTTGTTGCATACCAAACTGCAAACTTATATTTTTTGTAAAATTTGGTATTGATTTATATACAGTGATCTTGGATTCCGATATCACTTATATTCTGAGCGATATTCAAGTGATGTGAGTTTGACAGTGTTCTAAGGTGTAAGTTAAGTGATAAAATAACTTAAAATAGTGATATATAAATACATCAGTACTATGGATAATAGCAATGTATGACAGTATGCCAATGATACTCTTAGTATGATTGATTTATATACAATGATCTTGGATTCTGATATCACTTATATTCTGAGCGATATTCCAATGATGCGAGTTTGATAACGATCTAAGGTGCAAGTTAAGTGATAAAATAATTTATAACAGTGATATATAAATACATCAGTACTATGGAAAATAGTAATGTTTGACAGTATGCCAGTGATACTTGTAGTATGACTAATTTATATACAGTGATCTTGGATTTTGATATCACTTATATTTTGAGCAATATTCCAGTGATCTGCGAGTTTGAAAGTGATCTAAGGTGCAAGTTAAGTGATAAAATAACTTATAACAATTATTTATAAATATCATCAGTATTATGGACAATAGTAATGTATGACAGTATGCCAGTGATACTCGTAGTATGATTGATTTATACACAATGATCTTGGATTCTGATATCACTTATATTCTGAGTGATATTCCAGTGATCTGTGAGTTTGACAGTGATCTAAGGTGCAATTTAAGTGATAAAATAACTTATAACAGTGATATATAAATACATCAGTACTATGGAAAATAGTAATGTATGAAAATATGCCAGTGATAATCGTAGTATGAAAATGATGATTTGTACCTATGAGTATGTTATGTGGATGTCATGACAATAGCTCTTTATTGACAGTAATATGGCAGACTTGACAATCATATACATGAATGATTGTGGCTTTGTTGTTATAACAGTAGATATATTATAACAATGGCTTTGTTGATGCATATCTTAAATGATATATATGGAAGTGACTTAAACAATGACGGATGGATTGACCTGACATTTATGTTTATGAAAATATGGCCATGATGTATGACTTCATGAAAGTTATGATTTATGAACACTTCAGAAAACTATAACTATCAACAATAGAAGGATATGAGTTGCTTACCTGGTGGTTCAATTAACGTCGCCGTAGATGATCAGCAACAGAGCAGCAACAGTTCCAGAGCAGTAGCAACGCCAGAGAAATTCGACAAACTATAAGCAACACAACAAAAAAAATGTAAATTATATTAGAAAATATAATTTACGATAACGATCAAACAAATCACTGCAGAAAATCATAATGATCAACAACAGAAAGAGCTGCTTACTTGGTGGTTCACTTAACATCACCATAGATCATCAACAATGGAGCGGAAGGAGCGCCATAGCAACAACAGCGCTGCAGCAATTTAATGAACTATCAGCAATAGAGCAGAAGAAACAAAGATGCGCGAAAAAAAGAAAACTTTGCGGGTGATATATTTATAAACAATACTTTGACCGAACTATTTTAAGAGTTCGGCCGAACTGTTGTTGCCAATTTTCCCATCTCTGGCAAAAATTATATTTTCCCATGTCGTCAGTGTGTCATCAATCTAAACGACAGAATGAGTTCGGCCGAACTTTATGATAAAGTTCGGCTGAACTTTCTCAAAAGTTCAGCTAAACTATTGACGAAAAAAATTTCTGCCCCCGATTCTCACAAAATTGTAACCCAACTTCACATTTTCACCCCCCTTTGGTTTATAATATCAATCCCTTGGGTTTATGGTAAACCATGATTCAATGTCGCATTGTCAGAAATATTGTCTCAATATGAAAATCAATCATGGTCAACCATGATCAATAATCATGATCACATTGTGACAAATATTGTCTCATGGTCTAACATCACATTATGATAACCATGGTAAACCATGGTCCAATGTCGCATCATTACAATGATTGTATCAATATGAAAATCAACCATGTTAAACCTTGGTCAACCATGTTTATTTTAGGGTTTATAATATTATATTAGGGTTTATATACCTTAGGTTTATAATATTAATTTCTTGTGTTTAATATTATTCCCTTGGGTTTATAATCGTTTTGGTTTTTAGTATTAATCCCTTGGGTTTAATCAGAAATATTCTGGAAAATCACATAATCAATTGAGAAATGACGCGTTTCGAACTACTTGGTGTAGTTCATCATTAGGAGACTGATGATTGCGTTATCTAGATCCATCAATATATATAATTCAGATATGAAACGATCATATCAAAAATTCAGCTAGAAATTAATGAAATTGAACGTTGATAAATTAAAATATTATAAGATATAGTCCATATAGTTACAAATAATAAATGAAAAAAATAAAAATAAAACTAAAATAGAATAAAAAATACAAAAAATTAATATATATATATATATATATATATATATATATATATATATATATATATATATATTAGTAAAAAAAAACCATAACAAACAAGAAAAATCAAAATTAATAAACCAATTATAAAAAATAATAAAAGCTAACAAAAAAACACACTGAAAAATATAATAATATATAAATAAGAAACTAATGTAAAATAATATTAAGAAATTAAATTATTATAAGATATAGTCAATTTAGTTGGAAATAATAATTAAAATGATTTTTTTAACTAAAATTAGTAAAAACATAGAGAAAAATCATAACTGCTTAACCACTTATAAAAAAATAAATGAAAGTAAACAATAAACGTAGTCAAAAAGTAATATATAAAAATAATCAATGTTGTAAAGAAAATTATTTATTAGAACAATAATATGAAGAAAGAATTTTAATATAAAAAGGTTAACAAAAAACAACCAAAGGTAATAATAATTAAAACAAGGGCCAACATAAACAAACCAAACAATCAAAAGGAAAATAAAATTAAAAAATCAACCAAAACTCAAAATTCACAGATATATATATAAACCAAAGCAAAAGTCTATCACAAAAGAAAAAGAAAGTGAGAATAATTATTCATGGGATTTATAATATTAATCCTTGGGTTTAATATTAATCCCTTGGGTTTATAGTCATTGTCAATTATGGTCTGACATGGTCCAATATCACATTGTGACAAAGGTTGTCTCAATATGAAAATAAATCATGGTCAACCATTGTCAAATGTCGCATTGTGAGAAAGATTGTCTCAATATGGAAATCAATCATGGTCAACCCCACATTAATAAAAATCAATATTAATAATAACTTGGGTTTTTAGTATTAATCCCTTGGGTTTATAATATTGATCCTTTGGGTTTATTACTCTAAGAGTTCATATTCCTAGGGAATACTATTATTCAAAGGGTTTATAATTTAATTATTATTGTAATATTATATAGTTATAATTATTGTTAATTGTAATTTTTTGAATTGTTAAGTCAACCCAACCAGGGGTTAAATTTGACGGGTCCCCCTACCCATCATAGAATATTTTTTATGATGATCTTATTTTTAAACGACCCTTCATATCACTTTTAATATTTCCGTTTATAAGTTTCATCTGACTTAAAAGAAAAAACACAATGTATACCTTCAAATATTGAAGAGAATGCAATTAAACTTTGAAGAGATTAGGGTGAAAAACAGCGTGCCATTGCTAAAAATAAATTTCCAAAGTTTCATTTTTAATTAGATTTATTTTTCAGAAAATCTAACATTTTAGTTTAAATTTCAATAATATTTTGCTAAAATGATGTCTAACGTATGGATATCAGATATTGTCAATAAAGGTCTTCAAATGAAAGTAAAGGCCAATTGAACTTACTGAAGTTAAGATGAATTCTTTCCTAGAGAAGAGTATGCTACTCATGAGGCTCAGTTAAAGGAGAAGCCTCGTCTTGGAGAAATTCCATGGAGGAGGGAAAATATTCCATGAAATTGAACATTCTAATCAAATTGCAAGAAGCTTTTGTTAAAAAAATGTCTACGCACGAGATATCAAAATATTCCTATATAGATTATTGAAATATATTAAAATCTACTCAAACTTACTCGAGTTTAAGTCAAGTCTCCACTTGAGGAAAGTCTAGTACTCATGACGCGGACGTGATAGGGTTGGAACAATAGTCCAAGTGATTTTTAATTTGAAGCATTGATCAAATATTTAACCAGATAGTGATAACAGAAAAATACTAATCAAGACTTTATTAAATTAGGCGTATGCATGTTCACTCACCAAATACATATTGATAGACTTGATGAAGAAATTGGAATATAAAGAATCTCACTAAGCTATAACTCACTCACATAAAGGAAACAACTATTTCTATAAACATCATCTTGAAACTCACACAATCCACAATGTCAATTTCCCCATTATCTTTAAATCTATAGCTTAATGGGGAAATGAATTATTTACCACTCCTAACAATATTTTAAAATAAAATGTATAATATAAAAGACATACCCACTTCTAAAGCCTCAACTAGGAATGTATAACATAAAAAACATACCCACTTCTAAAGCATCATCTAGTCTTACAAAATGTGACCAGCGTAAATCCATTTTAACTTTGGATCCACCAAGCCTGAAAGGGTTCAAATTTCTTTTCGCTAAGTTAAAAGAGGTTTACTTCACAAGATATTTGATATCTTTCTCTATGCTTGGTAGATCCTGAGTTAAGATGGATTTAGGTTGGTTTAATTTTACCCTTTAAATATGTTATTTTCCACATGAATACCATGGGTTCTCATACCATGTGTCAATACCATGGGTGAATAACATGAGATAATTTTTATTTTAATGTTGTTTATTTTATTATTTTCATTTTATTTTGATTAAGAAAAAATGTCTTCACATAGTGTGATTTTATTTTTAGGGACACACAACACATTACATTACATTACAACCAACCTAGATCCATCTTTGATCCATCTTAAATCTGGAGCTATCAAGGGCCCAGAGGGATCAAATCTCTTGAGATGCAAACCTCTTTAGAGTGAAAGGAGATTTGATCCCGTAGATTCAAAATTAACATGGATATAAGTTTTTTTTTTATTCCCCGCTTCAGATATGCTATATTCCACATGAATACCATGAGTTTTCATACCATGGGTCAATCCATGAAGTTATTTTTAATTTTAACGTTATTTTTTTATTAATTTAATTTTATATTGAGAAAATAAAAATGTTTTCACATAGAACTATTTTTAAGTTCATTTTGTTTTCACTTAGCTCAAAAGTAAATAATTTTATTAAAAAAATAAAAATTATTATAGTAAAGAATATTGTATTATTTTTTAAATTACAAATATTACATTTTATAATATTATATTCAAAATATAGAGTACAAAAACTATCTATGGTAAAAATATTATTTTACTTTAATCTTATTTTAGTTTATAATTTTATTTTATTTAGTTTTAATCTTAATTTTAATTTTATTTTTATGTAATTTGACTAAGTCACTCTATTAAGTCACAAGTTATCTTGAATGTAACAAAATACATTGCATTGAGCACTATTGACATAAAGAACTACCCAGAGACAAATTGAGGTAGCTTGAAGTAGGGGTTACGCACAAGTAGAGTGTCAGAAGGATCGACCACTCCACATATCCCAGTACGTGATATAAAATAATTAAATAAATAATACATATATATTGAAACTTCTAATTTTTTTATATACCTGTCACTTTGACATTTTTCAAAACTACTGGCAAGTTAACCCTAACGTGTTTCTTTCAAAATAAATTGTATTTTACTCATAAAAAGTGGGAAAACGGGTAAATGGAATTCAAATTTAACCCCTTAACCCAACTATAACGATTTTGGAGTGCTTCTTTCCCTTCTTATATATCAGAAAATAAGATTTTGAAGGATCACAATTAGATTATTTTTCTTCTCTTGAGGTCTGACAGACCATATTGGTCTCAGTGGTCATTAATCATCATCATCACCATCATAATTATAAATATATAATTATATATAATTATAGATATATAATTATTATAATTATAATTTTAATATTATAATAATAATAAATTCTATATAATAGTTTTTTCTATTTAATTTCAAATTTTATTTTATCATGGTTATTGTTATATATTTATGAATATAAATTTAATATTAATATTAAATCTATATCAATAATGCATATGGACATATTTCTACCACATTTACTAATGTGGTTGTGCATGTCATTGATATATGTCTATGAGTGTATATCAACCACATTTATTATTGTGGTTGTGCAAGTTACTATCAATTAAAGATGTCAAACAAATTATATTAATTTATTAATGCCAATGGTATTAATTTTATATTTAGTTATTATTGTGAATGGTATTAATTGATTTATATTAACTATATTTATTAATGCATTTGTGTTAATTTTATTACGAATAAAATTTAAATAATTGAATTTAGGCTTCTGTTTTCCATATCATGAAAAGTAAGAAACTTTTCGACAAAAATCACAGCATCAGAGTTTTTTCGGCGCATTCCCAACCATCGAGTGTGGTTCATCGTCAAGACAAGATGAAGAACTATATTTTGGCATCAAGTTAAATATATGAAGAGAAAAAAAATTAGTCATTATAATATAAAATTATATTTGACTAAATAAATAATATTTTAATATAGGGAATTAATTGTTAGAATATAGAATGATTAATTCTAAAAACTTAAAACTAAATAAAAATAATAAATAGTCAAACTTAATAATAATAAGAATAAGAAGAAGAAGAATTAAATAAATAAAAATAAAAATTAATTAATTAAATAACTAAAAAAATAAATCAATAATGAAGAAAATAAAGTAATTAAGTGTTTATTATTAGTAGTCAAGATAAAAATACAAATAAATAATAAAAACTAACTATATATAGAAGACATAGATTTTGGGGTTAAGCACCTTGCAAATGGAAAAGCTAAGGACATTGAAGGTTACCAGACAGAAATCTTAAAAATTGGAGGTCATGTCCTCATCCCTCACATCCACAAGCTTTTCAATCAAGCATTCAAGCAAGGGTTCCCTAAACCATGGACTCAGAGCCTCATTATTCCTATTTTTAAATGTGGGGATACAAATAACTCCTATAATTATCATAAAATTATGATTAGCCCTCTCTTAGCCAAGTTATATGGTATTATTTTTTAAAAGAAGATGAGCATATGGCTTGAAAGTGAAGGTAAACGGGTGATGCAGGAGCATCAAGATAAATTTTCATTATTCCTTTGTGTGATTGGGGCGGTGATGATTTTTAATTATTTTATTAATTATTTTTCTCATTTTTAATAAATTAAGAGAGAAAATATAGATGTGAGGATTATTGTAAATATTTCTTAAATAATTAAGGATATGAGTGGATTTGAATTACGTAGATAATCTAGGGGTTATAAATTCCATAAACGGGACTTAGTTCAGTACAAAAAAAGAATAAATCTAATTTAGATTTTAGTTGAGATTTGTGTGGAGGAATTTATGGAATGGAATAAATTCATATTTATGTATAAATAGGAGGGTTGTATGAGGATGAAAAACAAGTGAGGAAGTGAGAAATACAGAGAGAGTGAGGAATGGGTTGAGAGATTTTTGTAAAGGGCCAAGAGCCGAAAGGCCATCCACTGTAATATTTGGCCAAGGAATTTCTTATATATTTATATATCAATATATGTGTGTTTGTATAAGCTCTCTTTTATTTATGTACGTTTTAAGCAGTTGCAAATGTTTTTTTGATAAAGATTTTTTTTGATAATTTTAAATGTGAAGAAAGCACACGAGTTTTTATTATGCTAGGATCTGATTTAACCCAGTATCCTGGCATCATTTTGTAGCAGAACCTAGGAGATGAGTTTGGGAGTGAGTCACTCCTACGGTGAGGCTATTTTATTTTGATTGCTTGCTGTGAGCAAGGAGAGAAGGTCAGATTTCCTAGGAGAGAGTTGATTGAAATAGGTAAAATATTGTGGCATGTTGAGTCTGCAATATATATATATATATATATATATATATATATATATTTGAGCATGTGAATGCAGGAATCCTTGTGTATTTGGACAACGATGGTGGCAGAAGTAATCTAGGACTGTGTGGAATGCAAAGGAATGACAGAGTTCTATTGAGATCAAATTTGAATCTACCAGCACATAAATTCGAGCGAGCATGAGAGTGAAGCAGCTGCAGGTGTTCGGCGTAGGCATATGGGAATCGATGATGTAAATCTAGCATGTGGTAAGACAGTTCATATGGTAGCATTCCAGCACTGCAGAAAAATGAATACAACGTTGTTTCTTCTCTATCCTGACGTCTTTCATTGTTGGCATTGCAATGTTATGGTAATTTCATTGATAGAAGTGCAGTCTAAAAACAAAATTTTACGACTTCTAGAGCTAAAATATGGATATCTTTGTTCTATGTTTTAAATTGATTGGAATTAAATATAATGAAATTGTTGTGTGGATAGTAGGTAGCTATTTCCTGATTTTCTTGGGTCGCTATTTGTCATGGAATGAAAATTTCATTATTGATTGAATGATGGTTTGTGTGAAGAGTGATCTCATCAAAATGCAACATTTATTTTCTTAAATGAATGTAGCACTTTGTTATGATAGGCTAGACCATGAGGTATGATGAGATGTTAAACGGAAGTTACCATGGAATTGTGTGCACTGTGTATATGAGTATGGACGTATTGAGCACGGGACTATTAAAGTCGGGGAGGATGTTGAAATATTAGGGTTAAAAGAGTGTCCTCCGACAAAGACTATTGTACTAGTGTGGAGGTGTTTAAGAAGATACTTGATCGTGGTGAGGCTGGAGACAACGTGGGTCTCCTTGTATGTGGACTGAAGCGTGATGATGTAGAATGAGGATAGGTTGTGAGAAAACCTGGTGCTATTTAAGCATCCAAAAATTTGAAGCAGAGATATATGTCCTTACAAAGGACAAAGGAGGTCGCCATACAACCTTTTTCTCAAATTAATAGCCACAATTCTATCTCAGAACAATAGATGTGACTGGTAATGTAGAACCACCAGAGAATTTCAATATGGTAATTCTCGGTGACAATTTCACTGCAACATTTGAACTTATAACACTTTTACCTGTTGAACCAGGATAACGCTTTGCTCTAAGGGAAGGAGGGCAGACTGTTGGTGCAGTGTTTTCCGGGAAGAGGAGACAAAATATATGAAGGGTTGAAGAGTGAAATATCAGTTTGAATAGCTGGAGAAGATCAAGATAGAGGAGCTAAGTAACAGTGTACAGGATCCATTACATCATATAGATCAACTAACAAGACTTGCAGAAATAGAAGGCCGGGATTTATTCGTAAGATCATAAGTCAACAAATGTATGGATCGGAAGGAACCATGCGTTGATACATTAGAGAGTGGTTTATTAAGTGGTAATAAATAAGTATCACACCACTTTTTAACACTGAGCAGTAATTCTTGAACGAGTGTGATAAAACATAGAGGCGATACATAGCATAGTCAACCAACCCATTTCGTGTGCCTTCAAAAAATTAAGAGTCGTGCTTATTGGAGCGCGATAAAGCGATGAACTTTGGATGTAAAATGATCAACGACAAAGATGAAATAGGTATGTTTGAAATATAATGTGGCCATATTTTTGTTGTTGGCATCTTTGGGTTGTTATCCAAAGTCAAATTACTAAATGGATTTCCATAATTATATTATTGTCTCTCCAAAATTAAATTTGAGATATTAATGGGTGGAAATATATATTTGGTGACACTATGAGGAGTCATATATATGGATCAAATAAAGGGGATATAAAATTAGGTTTAGAAACATAATTCTGATAAAGGAATTTAATTCTGATTAAATAATTCTACTGTTTGGGTTTTTATAACCATGATTTAAAAAGAGAGGAAATTCCTGATTGAAGGATGATATGAACAAGCTTCCGAATGAGAATTTGGGTGATATGCATGGGGATATGCATAATTAAAATATATATGCATAATGTGGATTCTTCGCAGTATTGGTTAAGTCATTTTGGACCAAAGCTTGTAGTTGGAATGGGATAATTCTTTTGATTTTTGTTTTAAGATTGAAAACACAATTGCTTCATGTTGTAGAATCTTAGTTTTTACCATCATGTGGCGGCATCTAAGGAGGTGTTATTCAGGATGGACACAATGTAAATCATTCATCAAAGAGTTTGAAAACATGTTTTCTGTACACAGGTGAAGAGATGTGAATTGATGTTTTATGGTGCATAAAAGTATAGGAAAAAATGTTTGCATTAAGATGATGAGCTTATGGTATGAAGGGCATGCGAGTATTTACAGTGACAAAGATGACACATAAGAGTGGAATACAGAGAGTTGCAAATACAAGGGAAAGGTTTATTAATTAACCTTGAAGGGAGTATAAGGTATGATAATTCAAAAAGGTATTTTTGAATGTTGAAAATTGAATGGTTTATGTATTTTCGCCATAAAATATATCTTGGGAAAGTGAAATGCATTTCAGATTAAATACTTCAGTATCATGTGAAATGATGATGGGAAACTGATGATCTTTCATAAAAAATGAAGTATGAGAGAGAGTGAAGATTTTACATCATAAAATGTATTAAGGGTGGATGTTTGTTGGAGGATTGTATAACTTGAATTAATTCAAAATATCCACTATCATAATTATTGGGGCAAGCCTTGAAGTCAAGAAATATGTTAGGGTCAAATGAAAGTTTGGATAGTTTGAGTTAATCTTGAGTGTTTTTCATCCAAGATGAAGAGTTGGTGTAAAGTATGAAGTCAAAGAGTTGTAAACCAAGTCAAAGGTTTGAATGTAATTGGGTGCATGATTGGCAGAACTCGACACCCAAAGAATTGGTCATTATAACACATGAATTACTAAAGCATTGTTTGCAGCAAAGTGAAGCAAGAGAATTTCCTAGAGATGATTCCAAGACAGAGAATGGAAAGTGATCAAGTGCTGAAAGAAATCTTGCATTGTTGAATGACATGTGGAAAGACTTGCTGAGAAGTGGATTCGAACGAAATCCACACGTGAACAGATGAAGTTCACAAAGGAGGAGAAGATGATTGTTGATAGTCATTTCAGAAGATCTGATGCAGACCACAACAGAAGAAAGAAGAAGGAAAATGCCAAGGTAAGTGGCATATGTGAGCAGTTGATTGATGAAGAGTATGAGTGGTAGAAGGCTAAGATAACAGTTCACCTTGAATTGTTGATGGAGTTGCTGCAGAGAAATATGAAAGACCAGACCCATGGTTGGACCATGAGGAAGAAAGGGAAGTGGCAGAGACTACATGCAAAGAGGGAAAATCAGGTAAACATACAGTTGATAGAAGAGCTGAGGAAGCTCAAGCACATGTTGAGGTGTGAATAACTCAGAGAGGCTGAGTTAAAAATGGATGTTTCCATTTGTGGCCTAGAACAGGGTGAAATTCTGGGTGAAGAGATCAATAAGGAATATCTCATGAACTATTGGGATAGTTCAGAAGAATCTGAAGATGTGTTGGCGAGATAAGAATATGAGGCTATGAAGCCTTACATTGTTAAATCTCACAGTTTATGTATGTTTGCAGGATGTGCGAAAGATGGTGGATAGTCTGGTGAAACTGTCATAGAGAAGAATGAAACTTTTGAGGTGAAGTCTGATGGAGAATGACTTTCAGAGGAGGAAGGTATTGATTTGTTGCAGCAGGAAGAAATCATAAATGAATTCTTTTTTTGGGTAAGACAGGCAGTTGAAGCATAGTAGAAATGCCAAAGAGATATTCCAAGTAGGTAAACAAATGTATTTGTTTGATGAATTTGCTGACATAATTTTACAATGTGATGAAACAGAAACCAGGACAACTCAGGAAGATTTCCAGAAGAAGAATGAAGGTTGTGATGAAGTGCTGGAAATATTTCACATGGAAATCGAGTTCTTGGAACGGTGGATTAAGGAACCTGAGGGAGAAATGAAGCTTGCAAAACCTGATCTAGAAGTGATTTCAGTTACTATGCAAGACAGGGATGAAATGTTTTTAACATTTATAGAGTTGAATGAATGTTATAAATTTTCAGATAATAATGTAACTATAGGTACAAAAATTGACATTAACAAATATGATGTCAAACTCAGAGAAATTGAGTAGAAATTATTTGGAGTTGACATGGAAGATCAGAAGCAGCAAGAAAATGATGCCCATAGAGACATAAAGAAGACAGAAATATTGATCCAGCAGGATAAAGATGAAAGCAACCAGCAGTTCAAAACAAGATCTACTGAAGTCCAGGAAGTTGATGATGGGAAATTGGTGCTTGAAGCATAAAAAGCGACCGAAAGGTATTATCTTTCGGAGACTAATAGTTTGTTGGTGAATACAGGTGTAACACTGGACGAGAAAGTTGTGCTTTAAAAGCAATAAGAGAATATAGTTGTAATCAAGAAGGAGTTCTTGATTATTCTTCATTGCAGAAAGTTGAGTGTTCAGTACAATTTGAGACAGAAGCATCAAACAAAGAGGAATTACTTCGAGGGATTGGCAAAAGAAAGTGTTGGAGAAGCCGATGGAATTCGATTGACAAAGTGAGTGATGAGTTACCAAACAGAGTTGATACTTTGAAGGACCAGCAATAGAACAGAGTTTGTAATCCTAGAGGGAGAAAGTCATAAGGACTTGTGTCTATCGCATTATTACAGAAAAGTGACAGACCTCATAGACAGGAGTTTATGGAAACTTCAATACATGGGGAGTCTAATGCAGGAGCATCAAGCTAAATTTTCATTATTCATTTGTGTGATTGGGGGGGTGATGATTTTTAATTATTTTATTAATTATTTTGCTCATTTTTAATAAATTAAGAGAGAATATATAAATGTGAGGATTATTGTAAATATTCCTTAAATAATTAAGGATATGAGTGGAGTTGAATTAGGTAGATAATATAGGGATTAGGAATTCCATAAACGAGACTTAGTTGAGTCCAAAAAAAGGATAAATATAATTTAGATTTTAGTTGAGATTTTTGTGGAGGAATTTATGGAATGGAATGAATTCATATTTATGTATAAATAGGAGGGTTGTATGAGGATGAAAAACAAGTGAGGAAGTGAGAAATATAGAGAGAGTGAGGAATGGGTTGAGAGATTTTTGTAAAGGTCTAAGAGCCGAAACGCCATCCACTCTAATATTTGGCCAAGGAATTTCTTGTGTATTTATATATCAGTATATTTGTGTTTGTATAAGCTCTCTTTTATTTATTTACGTTTTAAGCAGTTGCAAATGTTTGTTTGATGAAGAGTTTTTTTGAGAATTTTAAATGTGAAGAAAGCACACAAGTTTTTATTATGCTAGGATCTTATTTAACCCAGTATCCTGGCATCAACAGGCTAAAGGCCAAGTGATTTTTAGAAAGGAAACACTCAACAACAGACCACCTCGTTGTGCTTAGCATCATTGTGGAGGAATGTCATAATGATAAATCCAATCTCTTTTTTTTTCTTTGTGGACTTTAGAAAGGCTTTCGATATGGTACCTAGAAATAACCTATGGAATAGATTAGAAGGACTAAAGGTTCCTTTCGAGTTGAGAGCTTCCACTATAAGGTTATACGAGAATGTAATTTCCAAATTTAAGAGAAATGAGGGGTGGTGGAAAGATATTAAGTGCAATATCAGAGTTAAACAAGGTTTCCCCCTCTCCCCTACCCTATTTAGCATTTACATTGACAAGATAGAAGGTTGTTTAGAGGAAGCAGGTTGTGCGGGCACGATTTTATCTGGAATATTCATCATCCTTCTTCTCTTTGCTGATGATATTGTTCTTCTGGGAAGCTGCCTGTCTGATCTTGATAAGAAACTAAGACTTCTTAAGGATTTATGCTCTACCATGGGTATGACTGTTAACACTGCCAAAAAAAAAAGTTAAGATTATAAAATCCAAGAAGGACACTTACGCTAATTTTGTGTATAATATTAGCAACTTGGAGGAACTATCTTCTTACAAGTACCTAGGAATTGATATTCATCACAGGTTCCACTAGAACTATATCATTGAGAAAAGGATTAATGGAGGGTGGAAAACTTATTTTGGTCTTGACAATAATTGTAAAACATAAAACCTTGTGATGTTACATAAAAAGAAGCTCCTCTTTGAAACATTTGTCACTCATGTTATCTTGTATGGATGTGATTTTTGGGGTTGCAGTATCTCTAGAGAATCCTGGAGAAAGATTGAGTAAATCTAGAAGCGTTTTATAACGTACAATCTCAAAATTAAAAGAAATACACCCTATCCTATTCTCCTTATAGAAGTGGGTCTTTCCCCTATTGAGAGCCTAGCTATGACTAAGCTCCTGTTGTACAAGCACAAAATCAATAACATGGGATACCATAGACTTCCTAAGCTAGCTTTAAATTCCAGCCAAAACCACCTAAGTCTCAAACGCTGTTGGTATAAAAATACCAGGGCCTAGTTAAACCATTGGGAGCTTGACGAAAATGTTCCATTGAAAAATATTAATAACATTAAAAATATTGTTACTTCTAAGTTTAAAGAGAAAATGTGGTGTGAGAATGATTTAGAGGCTAAAATAATTAAGATATTATCAGGAGGTCATCAACCCTACTATAGAAGATCAAAAGTATCTCTATGTTTTAACTAGCTCAATGAAAAAAAATATTATAGCCAAGATAAAAATGAACTGAAATGAGCTCCATAGTGAATCATGTCATTGGACAGTTCCTAAAACACCATGGGTGGAAATTATTTGCTATCTCTGTGAGAATATGAACATTGAGGATGAAAATAACTTCATCTTAGAGTGCCCTGCATACACCCACACTAGATCTCAGATTCATAATCTTTGCTGCAATACCAACCTTCCTAGACTTTTAACATGTCAAAATTATAGTGAGCTCGAGATGCTTCTCTCCAAGCTCTTTGAGCATACGAGTACAATTTTAAAGAAAACTAAGTAATTCATTTCTTTAGGTCTGATAGACCAAATTTTGGTCTTACTGGACGTTAACCATCATCATCATCATATATACATATAAAACAAATCCAACAAATGTGAATTTTCGAGCCACAATCTACAAAAAAAAAACAAAATTGATGATGTCATTTTTACCAAAAAAAAATTTACTTTTCATTTTACTATTAAATATATTATTATTTTTTTAACAAAATAATTTAAAATAAAAAATGAAATTTAAAATATTTAAATGAGGCTAACCAATAATTCGATAGAATCAACATTTAGAATTCTAGATCACAAAATTTACGTTCTTTAAATAATAAATATTTAGTCCATATTTAGTGGATAGTATAGGAATATTCTTCATCGTAAGTAACCAATGAAACTAGAATAATAAATATTGAATAGATAATTTAAATTTATTTTTTATAATAATTAAATTGATGAAATTAATATTTTGCATATTCAAATTAGAATTTTGGTTTTTGTGATTCATAATTTTTACCAAGATCTTTCACTAGAAAATTTGGCAGAAATTCCGACGGCCAATTCGTCGCTATTCCAACACATAGTCATCGCAAGAGCGACAGTTCGAGGGCGGAAAAAACGTGGTTTGTCATGCCATCGCAATTCCGACGGACATAAAAAGTGTCGCACTATCGACATTTCTTCTGTCGCTTCCGAACAAGCGTCACTCTTCCGACGTCTCACGAATCGTCGTGCTTCCGACGTTTGTAAACGGTCGCACTTCCGACGAAATGTGGTCCGAAGTTTTGAACGTCGCTCTTTCGACATTTGTAAACGGTCGCAATTCCGACGCAGTGTGGTCCGACGTTTTGGACGTCACTCTTCCGACGTTTGTAAGATGTCGCAATTCCGACGAAATGTGTTCCGAAATTTTGAACGTCGCTCTTCCGACGTTTGTAAGCTGTCACAATTCCGACGAAAAGTGGTTCGACGTTTTTATACTGTCGCTCTTCCGACTTTTCTGAGTTGTCGCAATTCCGACGTCTACAAGGCGTCGGTATACCGACGGCGGGTTCAATATTTTAAAAAAAAATTGAAACTTTAAAAGACGAGAAACGTTGTTTTGAATATATTATATGAAGTAAAATAGTCCATGAAGTCGTTACATTTTCACATCTAAAGATTGGAATCCAAATATCCATCCAGAAAAGTGGAAGTACCACCCCAGACAATGATAGAAAAATACCCCATGTCACATACAAGGACATGATATAAAACCCAGTAACGCTCCACATGGAGATTATCTACAAATCTGAGAAAGCATCCAAATATGCCCGAGGCATCTATAAGAAAGTGAAATAGCAGTATGTAGAATAGTAAAGCAACAGATAGAGTACCGACGTCCATTGTTCCAAATACAAATTAAAGTACCCAAAATCCTTGAACAGATCAAGAAAAATGCTAATCATGTGAGAATTCTAAGTAACTTTAATCTATTAACATTGCGAATAAAATTACACTGAAGTCAAAAACATTGCCTGGCCAGACTCATGGCAAATTTGTCATCAAAAAATCAAAAGATTAAGAAGACTGCCCTCATACGGGGAAACCAGTCTTGAACATTTAAATTATAGAATTCAAAAATATTACAAAGGTACAGCACAGTAAAATAATCTAAAAGTAGCCCAATTAAGTGGGCCTGCTAAGCAAGAAAAACAAATTAACCAAACTACTCCTCCGGTGGTTCCTCCACGATTCGGCACCATCCTTCGGAAGGTCCAGGATCGCTAGGTGCTACCTCCACATGCATGCCACGGCTCCCCTCCTAAAGGCCCGAATGTTGGCCAACTTTTTCCGAGCTTAGACCCGCCAGACAGGTGCATTCTTCCTCCGTTTGGGCCTCCTCGCGGAAGACCACAGTGACTAAAGCCGTGATTCACGGGCGGTTGAGAGAACAATTAAAGGAAAATTGTGCAGTGCGCGTCGTGGGAGAAGGTGAACTAGCGGTGGGGAAGCGAGGAGTAGGGGAATCCATACGATGGCCAGATCCTACAACTCGACCCCGCCCACTCATAGTATTTAGATATCGACCTGCGTAATAATCACTGGACTGGCCGGAAGTCGACTCTGTTGAGGGGCTGGAGGGAACGCACAGGGGTTGACCTCTAGTGCTCCCCCTGCGGCAACGCATCCTATGATGCACGCGAGGCATGGGTGCAGTCTCAGGCGCAGTGGGCACAAGAGGAGACGGAGGAGAAGAATTCCAATTAACAGAGGAGGACAGACAGAGATAGAACCGAGAGAAATGCAGATATGATGCAAGGTCTAGGCAACAGTTCAGCTGGCCACTTCTCCTTATCGTCATAGTTAGCAGGCAGTGTAATCTAGCAACCGACTTGTCTAAAAAACCATAGCTAAACGCCATTTTGTCAACCCGACTGCAATGCAATCAAAGGACGCCCGTAATAATTAATCTTTGATCATTAATAATGAGAGCTGAAGGCCGGATCATATTGGAGCGTGCGGAATCGCTAAGAGGAGTGGAGGTCCGATCTTGAACAGTGTTAAAAATTAATTAATGCAGATTTGATGTGAAAACTTAATTGAATAGCGTTAAATGTTAATGGGATTGATATGAAATCACCATATCCATGTCCCATCTCCTTAAACGCCATCGAATTCACCCGCAGCTAGGATCAGGGCAAGTTTTTATTGAGGACACGTGGCAGAAATTTATTGGAGCAGATCTTTGTTTGGGCCGCTTGCGCAGTGGAAATCCGGACCCAAAAAATATTAGGGCGAATTTGATAAGAAATTCGCGTCACAACTCTCCCTCCATATGCCAGCCCAACTTCGGACCCGAAAAATATTAGGGCGGAATTCATTTGGTTTTCGTGTCACAAAATTCGCCGACGTCAGCAGGCTATTTTGGAACGCGAATTTGGTTTGAATTCTGGTTTATCGCCGTTTGAAGTCCGGCGGGCTCGACTTAAGAACAATTTTGTTTGATCCCATATTATAAATTTTTTGTTGGTTTTCTTTGATAATACACATATTTATAATAAATCATGGGAATACCACACTAAACATGTGGAAAAGTTATATAAATAATTATTGAGAACAATCATTTTTATGTAAAAATATCCAAATGTGCTTTTGGGAAATAAGAATTCAAGTATTTTGTTCATATTGTTTTAAAGGAAGGAGTGAAGTTGGAGCCTCAAAAGATGCAAGCTATTACAAAATGACCTATTCCTAAGAAAAACAAGGTTATTAGAAGATTTTTTAGACTTAAATGATATTATTGATCATTTTTTAAGAATTATGCATGCATTTCAAGTCCACTCACATATCTCTTGAAGAAAATATCATTTATATGGAATAATGAGGCTACTTTGGAATTCTCTCTTTCAATGGATGCCATGTCTTCTACACCAACATCGGTTGCACCTACTTTTGGTAAAACATTCATAGTAGAGTGTGAGGCACTAGGAAAAGGAATTTACGTAACATTAACACAATAAGGGATATCATTGGCTTTTAAAAGAAAGGAATTCAAAGAAAATATTTGGTGAAATTCAAGGAATTCACTTTTGTTAATAGGTTTATGTCACACGATGATGCAGGGGCATTAGGCACTAGCCAAAAATGTAGGAGGTTTTGTCCACATGTTGTGGCTAGGAGGGTTCGAAAACATTTGAGTTGTAACAGCTAGGTGTCAATACCTCAGCTAACTGTATTACTTAGACTAGTTAGAGTTGTAGGAGTCGAACAGTTTCAGTTAGTTGAATTATTATAATTAGACCTTTTGATTTCTAGAACGGTCCTCTCAGAGGAACCGAAGAGCCATATGGTATGTATATAAATTTTAATTCCTCGGATTAATAAAAGTAGAGAGGGAAGAGGAGAGTAGAGAGGGGATTTCTGCAATAAACCTCTGTGTGTGAACAATTGTTTCGAGTTAAATGATTTCCAAGCTTAGTTGCCATTGAATTATCTCGAACTGCTAATTGTGAAGAATTGTTTAACTGTGAGGCGATTGGGTACTGATAATTCCATTCTTCTGTCTTTGAATTCCTATAAATTGTTGGATAACCCTGTGAACTCACCCCACCCAAAGGCGAGGTATGTGTAGAGAACCGGGGTCATGAAAACTATTCAAATATAAAGATCCCGCTTAATAAAGAGACAAAATTGTTGTGCTTTTGGAACCTGACCCAAGGATTGGACATGAGTTAACAAACAAAAGGATAGCAGAACCAGACTTGCACCTGTGGTCAAGCCCTCTACCAAAACCACGAGCGAAATCACAAAAGCGGGTTGCCCATATCGCACCGCTTTTGCGAAGTAGGCGGTATTTCCTATTCGTGAGCGATTCCATACGGAATGCGACACGTGGCGAAGTGACCCCCGGAAAACCACCGTTTAACCAGTGCCATCGCACGTTAAAGCCCGACGTTGGAAGCCGAGTGAAATTTCCAAGAGTCGTTGATTTGGAGAAGGGCCATCGGACGGTGGTCGCATGTTGAACTTGCACGGAGGTTAACTAAGGTGTGCAGAGGATAGCCAGGTACGATACAAGTGTTTGATTGGTTATTGATATATATAGGTGGGGCCGGAGTATAATGAAATTGTTTAATTAAATGACTGGCGTATAATTAGCATAAGTATGGAGCGTGATTGTTGTAAGGCTGGGTGGTGAAATATAGAGCCGAAAGTTCATTACAAGTTATTTATTTAAAAAGAGACGTGGAGTATAAATACAAAGTGTTGAAAGTTAAACATTGTTTATAAGGATTGGAGATAATATAAAGTCGGGAATATAACTTAAAGTCCAACCATTGTGGATAGTATTTATTTATCAAATTCTACGAATTTGATAAATAAACCCGAAGAAAGAAGAAGTCAATTAAGACTTAGGCTGGAGGAAAAGAATGGGGTAAACCAAGGGAAAATGTTGACAGAGCGATTGTAGACACGCCAGCTCTCCTTGGGGGTCCAATTTCAGTTTTGTTGCGTCACACGATGATCTCTCTTCTCTGGCATTTACTTGTATTGAAGATCACTATTCTATGAATAAGGAGTTATTTTCTCCAAAAATAACCCTGGCCAAACATTGACAATGCATAAAGGATATATTTCTATGCTTCATAAGCACATTTGTTCTACTTCTAAATCATGTCTTGGAAGTGTTTGTTTTGCTGGAAATTATTCACCAATTGGTTTCATACCAAAGTCTTTTTCACATTTTCAGCATCCAATACATGAAAAAGATAATGGTTTAAAACAACATAAATATTTGAAATTTTGCAAGAATTGTCTGGCACACTTTGAATATGAATTTTGAAGTCAAGTGCATGATGATGTATAGGATCAAGTGTCATTTTGAATACCAAATGTTTCACAAGAAACTTATCAACATGCTACCCTGCAGTAAGGATTAAATGACAATATTGCATCAACTATTTCCATAATAAAAGTGCACCTCGGCCATAAGACTAAACAACTACAAATGTTGTAGATCTAACAAGACCACACAATCAAATGTATTCCACAAGACCAATACTGTATGAAAAATGAAAAGGAGTTTGCAACCAAAAATACCTTAGGCAACTAATTCAATTAGATACACCAAACCATCAGCAAAAAGGAAAACCAGCCTACTCAAAAGGCAAAAGTTTACCTCCTTTGACAAAATTTTGAGTTCTGAAACAAGGGCCTTTATTGTCTTGTCAATGCCCCTAGTAATTTGAACGGGGTTTGCACTTGCTACAAAAACCTAAAAAAAAAGGTTTCATTTGAAATTATTTTCCACAAATTTAAGATACAACCATTGTCAGTTTTGTATTTCCTAACAAGCTCATAAATTTTGACAAAAGAACCAAAATTTTTTAATACCTGATAGCAATTTTTTCACTCAAAAACTATCTTAGACTCAATAAGCCCAACCCAAAAATAAAAAACCAAACACCATAAGACCCTACAAAAATGAATAGATGATCTTAATCCAATACTATCGACAAAAAGTTACCTTTACACCCTCACTTATTAAACCCTGTGCTGTTGAATTTTAACTTCAACTGCTGCAGCAGAAGGACGGATGCAGCAACAACATTTTTTTTTGGAGGTTGCTTGCATGCCATCCAAAAATTTAATTCAGCATTTAAAATTCCTGCAAGTTTTTTTTGTAGACGGCCGCAGCCATATTTCTGTACAGGATTGTATTTAAACACAACAACCAACATTAACGCAATTCACCAACCAGAAATTAAACAAACAAAAATTTACCCGACAGTTTTGTAAATTCAAAAGGAGGACACGTGGAGCATTAATATTGGATCGCATGAAATTGAAGGGAATCTGAAAACCTGAAAACCGGACCCGAATTTTTTATATGGCACATTGGATTGAGAATTCGAGTTAAAATTAGGCAGACGTCAGCATCCCATTTTGGAACGCGAATTTGGTTTGAAATTCAATCTATTCAGACTTTTGAAGTCCGGCGGAAAGGGTTCTTTAATGTTTTGATAGTTTAATATATACATATGTTTTAAACATATGTTATATATATATCATATGCGAAACGAAAGGTGGGCCATAGAATTTAGTTTTAATTTAATTTTTTTTAAAAGAGGGTTTATTATAATATGTTTTATATGTTACGGCATATAAAAATAAAAAGGATGAAAAAGCTTGGTAGTTTTTTTTATAGACAGTACATAAATTTTTTATTACATAGCAGTGTGTAAAAAGTGAAAGACTGAGTGTAAATTTTTAAGTGAGTATGCACAGCAGTGTGAAAGGGAAAAACACAGTAGAGTGTTTTAGAGACAGAGTATGTTTGTTTTGAACAGACAGTGAGTTGGTTTTATGCACTGCGTTTTGTAGCAATCATAATTTTGTAATCCCTCTCAGTGAGGAAGAAGTGTAATATTTTTTTTTTGAGTTATTGAAGGGAATAGAAGTTTGTTTTCAAAGTATTGAAACTCTGTCTCCTGTCAAAGAAATTTTTATTTTCTCTGTGTTAGAGGAAGGGAAATTTATTCTCCATTCATTGTTCTGGAATTTTTCAATATTCCAACATGTGCAAGAACAACAGATGTTGTGGTTCCATCCCCAGCTAAATCATTTGTCTTTTCCGCAGCTTGTCTTACCAACTTGGCCCCAATATTTTCAACTGGGTCCTCTAATTCAACCAATAAAAAGGCCAAAACCATAGCATTGAGATACATTTCATTACACTGTCAATAAAAATAAAATTTGACTCGGCCATAACCCTTTCCTTTTATTGTTGTGAAAAGCTTTATGCATTACTCTAATGTGGCTAGTCCATAGGCCAAGTAGACCACTAGGTAACAAATATGTTTCCTTTCACCTTTGAGTTTTCAAATTATGCCTACCAAATCTAAGACATTTAAGAGGGGGAACTAATACAACGTTAAAAAGAAAACCATAGAACACATCTACAAATTACCTCCTTAGCTACTGTCGCACCATCATTAGCTATTTTCGGAGAACCATGCTTGCTCTCCAAGACAACATTTTTCCCTTCGCCCCAAGGGTGACTCCAACTAGATCAGCAAGTTTGTTCACACCCCCTGCAAGACAAATTGACAATGCTTTCAGTAAGTGTGCAATTGAATGCCAGACCATATGCCAAAACAACCCTCCATGAAAAATTAAAATAACACATTAAAATCAAATATAAGTAGAAAAGGAAAGATCCATCGCGGTGAAGTTTCACGTGTAGGTGACCTTCCTTTAAACATAATTTTTTCTCTGACCTGCAATTTTTTTGTCACTGAGCCATCCTTGTTGAAGTACAACTCCTTTTCCATAGCTCTTGTATTAACTACCTTCTCTCTGCCGCGTAATCTCAGAGTCCCTCTTCTGCTTGAGCGATTAAAGGAAATGGGTGAAAAAACTGAAAGAGAAGACAATTGTTTGCCATAATTATCAAACATTGCACCCAACTTCTTCCCCTTTCCATTGTTACCCAATGAGGTAGATGTGGCAATTGTTGTCATACCGCCCAAAGAAGAGGCCATCTTCTCTTATGCTAAATATAGAATTACAAGATCTTCATATTAGTATGAACCTTAAAAAACATGACTCCCATTGCTAAAAACCACTTTTAAGTTGTAACAGGCAAACTAAACATCTATCGCAACTTTTGGCAACTTCTGGAGCATTAAGAGAGAAACAACCAAAGAGAAATACAACCACAATCCTCATTTTAATGAGACCGGACTATATATTTGCATTAAGATAACAGAAAGAAATCACGACTATATTAAGGCCAACACAAAACAATCTTTAACCAGTGTCTCTCGCGGCCTTCAGGTTGCCATGCTAGAGGTTGCATATTTTTAATTTAAATTCTTGACCTCTCGTGCCCATCTATGAATGCATCCAGTGGGATATCTACATCAAATGCTCCTTTATATCCCCAAAAACAAATTCCCTACTACAAGAGCACCAGTATTGATGGATCACCCCACACCATCCCACCCACCAGAAACGGTGAAAAAGGAAACCCGAGAAAACTTCTGAAATATCTCAAGATGACTATATGGGTGGTTCTTATGAATCAACCAACCATTCAAAACATGCTCATCAATCCAAACCATGAGTATTATGTGACGATATTCAAGCAGGCACTGAATCGGATTTCTGAAGCTATGTTAGAGAAACCCTAAACTCTCACTGAAAATAGGTGAAATGTGGCACCACTCAGAGATTGACATGTGCCAACTGGTACAAGTGGTAGACAATTGGCATGCTCAAACAACAAGGTGATGCGGGAATGACATGAGGGAGAAAATATCAGAAAAGCCCCAAATCTGGAGAACTAAAGCTCATCACCAACCTGAGATTGACAACTTTACATGATGTAACCTATGAAATCGTAAATGGAGAAATCATAGTAACAATAAAGTAACCTATGTAACAATAAAGTCGGATTCATCATGGGAGTCGTGATGGGAGAAATCATAGTGAACAACAGGAAACATGCAGACTTGCTTACAATCAAATAGATGAAAAAACACATACAAAAAACCTAGATAATAATCATGAACAAGCTTAATATTGAATTATGAACTGTAAAGGAACTTACAAAATGTGACATTACGAACCTGGTCAAGCGCACAAGAAAAAATATCTTGGACATGACCTTGGTTGACAAGTTGTATTGCTCATGATGCAAGAGGATTTGTACCTGCACTGCCAAGTCAATCAAAATCCATCATTATCTATACAATAAATACAAGTAATTGATGTAGTATTTTTTACTCTAGGATGAATTCTTATGATAATGTTAGAACATATGTTGAAAATGTCAAAACATACCTAAATAAGCTCCTCTTCGTTTCAAGAACAGTTTATTGGAGTCTCATGAACTTGGAACAAGCCTCCCACGATCTAAAAGAGTAGCAACTAAGTCAACAGTGACTTTTTTGTTGCTACGCTGGATCAAGGGAGGTTTGCTCCAAGATTAAATCGCTCCAATAAATTATTCTCTACTAAACAGGGCCAACCACGTGAAGTTGGAAGCTCTTATGGCCCCTCCCCCCCCCCCTCACATCACTCTCAATTCCCCAATACCCAATCTATATTTCATTTTTTAATTTCATGAGCATAAAAAAAAATATTCAATAACTAATAAAAAAACAATTCAACAAAAAGTATGCAAGGAAACATTGCAATTAATGCTTGACATAAAGATAGTATGATAAATGAGTTTTTTATATAACGCAAAAAACGTTCCAAGTATGGTAACGTTTGTCTTATAATAATACAATATTTTACATTATCGAATTTTCTTTTTCTTCTTCCTATTTTTAAAGCTCCTAACTACATCATCAATATCATCGTCCTCTGCTCCTGTTTCGTGCCTTTCAACCCGCACTGCTGACCTAGTTGCATAGTCACGATGTCTGGTCTCATCCAGTGACGGGGCATCGCCTACAAAAACAGATAATATTAAATTTTAATTGTCAGTTTTTAAATATCATTGAACTAGTTCGGTAATATTAATAAAAAAAAAATTGCAATGAGATTATTTACCTGGTGCACCAGTTGTCGCCATTGACCTAGTTGCGTAGTCACGATGTCTGGTCTCATCCAGTGACGGGGCATCGCCTACAAAAATAGATAATATTAAATTTTAATTGTCAGTTTTTAAATATCATTGAACTAGTTCAGTAATATTAATAAAAAAAATTGTAATGAGATTATTTACCTGGTGCACCAGTTGTCGCCGCTGACCTAGTTGCGTTGTCACGATGTCTGGTCTCATCCAGTGACGGGGCATCGCCTACAAAAACAGATAATATTAAATTTTAATTTTCATTTTTTAAATATCATTGAACTAGTTCGGTAATATTAATAAAAAAAATTGCAATGAGATTATTTACCTGGTGCACCAGTTGTCGCCGCTGACCTAGTTGCGTAGTCACGATGTCTGGTCTCATCCAGTGACGGGGCATCGCCTACAAAAACAGATAATATTAAATTTTCATTTTCATTTTTTAAATATCATTGAACTAGTTCGGTAATATTAATAAAAAAAATTGCAATGAGATTATTTACCTGGTGCACCAGTTGTCGCCGTTGGGACTGTTGCCCTATCTTCCTCTCTAGTGGTAAGATCCTCAAGGGAAACATTCTCTGTCATTTAAACAAAAAAAGTTATAAGGACAACCATCAAGGTATAATTAGAAAAAATTATAAGTGGAAATTAATTACCATCACGGCCCTCACTGATAGTAGCATTTTCGGCCTGGTCCCCACTACAATGATCAGGTTGCACGTGAGGATCATCTACATCTGGCTCTAAAACTGGGTTATTTGCCTCGTCGGTAGTGCTGCTCACCTGATTTAAACAAAGTTATTAGACATTAAATTTATGGACGAAAACAAACATATTGAAAGGTTAATGTTTTACCTTATCAGGCATTTTGGATCTTGGGACCTGCCCCAAGCTTCTGCGACGTTCAACTACGGCTTGATAGCCGAAATGGAAAGCGATATTTTTATCTTCCTCTGTAGTTTCTGTTCTGAATTCATCACCCTACATTACATATGATTTTGTATTTTTAATCATATTTGATAGGATTACAAAAACGTTGGAAGGCGATACAATTAATTATAAGATGTTTAGCTACTTAATTACAATTCTTGCAGCTAATTTCAAGTAGCCACCCTGGCCTAGCTTCTGATGGCCCTTTTTCTCAATCCTAGATTTGGTTGCCTTTGAGGTGTTAGGCAACCTAGCATCAAAAGATTGAAGTCAGATATGACGTAGCACACTTTTATTTTAGACATAAAGAAAATTAAAGCTATTGAATTAAAGTTGTAATCTACCTTGTGGGTCCAGTTGGCATTTTTCCTTCTTTCTTTGCCCTTTTCTCTTTTCTGTCATGGATGAGTGCTCTCCACTCACTCTCTGAAACTACGATAGGACGCTCATATCTAAGGTTAAATTGCAATTGCGTCCTATAGGTGTCCCTGGTATATTTCAAATATTTGCCGGCTACTCGAGCCATCGTTGTTCTGTCAAATGTGCCGACCCCAAAAAGGGCTTCTAGATAATCTAGAAGTTCTATTTTCAGGTTGGAATTCTGGGAATTCCACCCTGTACGTATGGTTGGGCCAAAAATTACCAATGCATGGCTCTCCAGAATCCTATAGAACTCATTGTTTCCTACACAGAATAAAACCAAAAAAAAAAAAAAAAGATATTATCATTAATTTAAAAATAAAAATCATGATAAATATGTTTAGATAAAGTACATGAAATAGTTAAAATATTAAAATTTACCTCGTAGTTGTACATGCTTTATAGGGACACCCTCATCATTCACCAACAACGTGCCATTAATGGTCCCTGTGGAGCTGACACGTGTAGCTCCAGGAAACACAATAATGTAGTTGGCCATATCAGCCTCATCATTGCCAACACATTCAGCGGTTGGTTGGGTGTCTTCTTGGGCAGGGTCTGTTTCTTGGCTGGCACCTAAAGGAGTAGAAGGTGTACGAGAGGGTTTTTGGGCAATCTCTTGCCCTTGTGTCCCACTACCACCAACATCGGGTTCAGCAAATGCCATAAAACACTACATACAAAAGAACTTTTTGTTAGTTTAGTCAATGTAAAAATTAAAAATCAAACTATCACAATTCATCTCATGCAAAACAAAAAAATATCCTTTTGACTTTTTATTATTACCTGATATCTTTCTAGCTACCTCATAAGATGTTTTATCCTCTCTTTTGTTTCAGGTTTTTTAGGCGCGTCTATCAAAGTATTAAATTTCGACCTTGCATCTCGTGCCTTTTTTGCAACAAGAACACTGGAGATAGGGATGAATAAAGCTCTTCCTCAAAGAGGGAATCATCAGGCGTAGCATGGCTAGGTGTCTGCATATTTGAACAAAATTAATATTATTTCAATTATGTAAATAACTAAAATACCTGAAGATAGAGCAATGTGGGCACTTTACATGTTCTTCCGATGGCCTCTTTCCGCGATCATCTCGTCTCGGGGTTGTTCCTGCACTTCTTTGATCAGTCTGCCACATTGCAATAAAATTATAAATGTAAAAACTTGAAAACAATATCTAACTTGAAAACACAAAATGAAAACTGAAATAATTTCTAATAAGACAACGGAAGACAGAGTTAGAGTTTCAAATATGCCTTGCATTGAATTCAGTCCTGGAAACATGTCATTGCACATTAAGGCACCCAAACATTCACTCCACGAAGATATATTTAAGTAGGCTTCTCCTATTCTGGGAAAACACCATACCTATAATGCATTCACTTGCATGTATAAAGGGAAAGGAAAACATGTTTTCATACAACTGTGACAAAGGCATCTTGGGGAAAGGTATCTTCACTTTTTATTTATGTTGTTCACCCACACCACTCTCGTGTTTTCACTAATCCTGTTTTGTCATTTTTGGATTCAAATTAAGTTAAGGCCTTAAGTATTTTTGACCTTTCGGTGTAGTTTTCATAAGTGGCATGTATGGATTTTACATTAATTTTGCACTTTTTCTCTTCATGCGCATGTTTCCCTGGAAATCAAATGCATGATTTAGTCCCATACATTTAACAAGTTGTTGGATCAACTCCATTGGAAATATCATGTTTCCTATTCAATCAAAATTTATCTCAGTTAGGGTAGGTAGGAAGGTTTTCCCTTTGTATTAATAGGGCACTTCTAGCTTGCATTTTTATTATATCTTTCAAATTTAGTGTCGTTTCAATTAGGACATGAATTTTTGAAACTTTCAAGGTGAGAATGAACAAAGACAAATTTTTGTGATGGATGACTGTATATGACTCCATGGCCAGAGGAAAAGGCACTAATCTACTTCTTCAAATATCTATAGTTCTCATTCACCTCATACGGAGATGGTCCCTAATTTTGAGCCAAATGTTGCAGCAAAAAGTTCCCCCCCTCCATAATTTGATATTCAATGGAAATTTCTTAAATTGTTGATGGGGCATGATTATGGAACATTGGAACATACATATGCAATGGAATTCCAAGATCATGATATATGTTTTCATATGTTTATGGAGGTGGTGGAGCAAAAAAGAGCTCAAATAGAGCTGAAATTTTTCACATAAAAAGGACTGTGGGCTTGACTAATGGTTCCATTTAAAAAATGATATCTAGACAGAGAATAAGTGTAGCATGCAAACATGCATTGAAAATCCATCCGAGTTTGCATTGTATTACTTATGATGGATTCAAATTTGGGTTTCAAAATGCCAGGTTATGGCATGATTTTGTCGAGAAACCCTTAGTTGGATTCTCATGTTGGTTTAATTTATATTTTAAGTTTGTTTTGCAGTCTTTGGGTGATAGTAACTCATGAACTAGGTTACCAATGTGTAACAATCATATTTCAAGAATAAAGTTATGATTTTTTATATTATTATTATTATCTATTAGCTACGAGTATTGACACCTAATGCCTGGAATTTTGACATCTTGATAGCATGGATAATTTCGAAAATTTTTCTAGTAATGTTAACATAATAACTATCATTACGTGTCTTCACTTTTGTCACCATAATAGACCTGTGATATGGACTCATCACACAAATTCATATGCTATGTCCCAACAAGTTCAAACTGGTTGAACCTACCTCATAGTGTGGTTATTAAGGACAACTTGCTTGGTATATAACTCAATAGCATAGACCGCGTTTCAGTTCTAAAAAGAATCCTCAAGTGTCAAAAAAACTTCAAAATATGTTCTACTATAAAGCCTTTTGGGATACCTGAAATAATATATGTATCATTGATGACTTTTAAAGTATGACAAGATCCAGAGGGAAAGGAAATCAATGGAAGAGTGATCCACCAATGAGAACCTAGAATTTAGTATCAGATGAGTTAGAGTCTAGGAAATTGAAACCCTATAATTTTAATTAGTGATGAAGGACATCACATAGGTAATTATATTTTCATGTAGAATAATCTGTTAATTAAAATTTAAACTACATAATATGAAAGGCATACCATAAATTTTTCCACGTAAGTCCAAACAACCTATAAAAAGGGAAAACCTTCTTTTTCCATGGGAAATAATTTACCTTTCCTTTTTTCAAGATAATCTAAATCACAAAAAATATGAACTATGCTGCACACATTCTTGGATAATGTGAAAGTGGAAAAGGAATACCCTACACAAGTGATGCACACATGTACATTTGAACACTAATAGATTTTTGTAGTTGAAATGCAATGCTTGTTTTCATTTAAATGTAGGGTTTTTAAAGTAGGGAGAAATAATGGTTGCCAAATTAATAAGCGTTTCTTTGGGAAAAATTTAAATCTTGTATTGGGTGATGAAGATAATAAAGGGTATTGAATCTTGATTCTTGACATCTAGAGAGAACCCTACAGCCTAACACAATCCAATGGAATTGACCAAAAAAACCAAAATAGAGTCAACCCTACTATAGGAGGAAGGGCCTGCAGTAAAAACTTACCATTTTGCAAGAGTTGAGGGCAAATGTTGTTCTGCAAGAGCTGAGGGCGAACACTGTTCTGCAAGAGCTGAGGGCGAACGCTGAGGGCGAATGCTGAGGGCAAATGCTGTTCTGCAAGAGCTGAGAGCGAATGCAGGGCGAATGTTGTTCTGCAAGAGCTAAGGGCAAATGCAGGGCAAATGTTGTTCTACAAGAGCTTAGGGCGAATGTTGAGGGTGAATGCTGTTCTGCAAGAGCTCAGGGCGAATGCTGAGGGCGAATGCTATTCTGCAAGAGCTGAGGGTGAATGCTGAGGGCAAATGCTGTTATGCAAGAACGAAGGGCGAATGTGCGCGTGATATCAGACGTTAATGTAGCACACATGTACATTTGAACACTAATAGATTTTTGTAGTTGAAATGCAATGCTTGTTTTCATTTAAATGTAGGGTTTTTAAAGCAGGGAGAAATAATGGCTGCCAAATTAATAAGCGTTTTTTTGGGAAAAATTTAAATCTTGTATTGGGTGATGAAGATAATAGAGGGTATTGAATCTTGATTCTTGACATCTAGAGAGAACCCTACAGCCTAACACAATCCAATGGAATTGACCAAAAAACCCAAATAGAGTCAACCCTACTATAGGAGGAAGGGCCTGCAGTAAGAACTTACCATTTTGCAAGAGCTGAGAGCGAATGTTGTTCTGCAAGAGCTGAGGGTGAACACCGAGGGCGAATGCTGAGGGAAAATGTTGTTCTGCAAAAGCTGAGGGACACGTCGAGGGCAAATGCTGTTCTGCAAGAGCGGAGGGCGAATGCACGCGTGATATCAGACGTTAATGTAGCTATTGCGACGGATACGAAACAATAAAATCATTTTTATGTAGCGCGCATATAAGTGTCGTTATACTGACGGCGGAAAAAGCGTCGCAATTGCGATGGGTGCCTCCAAATGTCGCAATGGCGACACCTAGACATTGTGTCGCACTTGCGACGTTTGGAGTCGTCTCAATAGCGACGCTTTGGACCATGGTGTCGCAATTGCGACGTCTTCCTCCAAACGTCGCAATTGCGACACTTTTCTAAGTGTCGGTATTGTGACACTTTTCTATAAACGTCGGTATAGCGATGGTTTCGGGCGGGATGTAAAAAATTTGGGGAAATATCCGACATTTGGTCAAAAGCGTCAGAACTAAGTGTCGGAATTTGTGCCAAATGTAGTAGTGTTTCAATCATCATTACATTAGAAAATATTTTTTGGATGTGTTCCGAACCAACAAGTGTGGTTTATCTTCAGAACATGATGAGAGATCAAATCAAAGCATTAAATTTAAATAGATGTAGAGACGGGCTAACTAGTCGTTGGAACATAACAACTAGTTTGACTATAAAAGAAAGTCAATTAATTTTATTATATTTTTTATTAATTTTTTTTATTTTATCATATTTTAAATTTAATTTTATTATATTTGTATTTTATTATAATTTTACCTAAAATGAATTTATTTTAATTATTATTATTATTTAATTTTCCAAAAATAAATTCTTTTAATTTGAAAATCCTTTAAAAAGATTTATATTTTAATTAATTTTTTTTTGGGATTTTAATTAATTAAATTTGATTAATAATTTCATTTAATCATTTTGTTTATTTTAATTATATTTACATTTTATTATAATTTTAATTAAAAGGATTATTATTTTAAAGTTTTTTAATAATAATAACGAGAGGAAATAAGTCTAGGGTCTAAGAGAGAAACATATTAAAATTAATTATTTTTAAAATTTATATTATATTTATTAATGTATATAATGTCAATAAGTTTTGTACCTAATAAATTTCTTCAAATGAAAATTAATATAAAGAATATTATTAAATAAAATCAAATAATATGAGAAGAATGAAAGAGGAAGGGGCTGAAATTTAATCATAATAAAGCAATACCTAGGAATATAGGGTATGGATCCAACACCTACTAATACTCCATCCATTGTCTCTATTAAGATTCAAAGGTTTTTTCTTAATTTCTAAAGCCTCCTTTAACTTTCGGTGATGGAATTGGTCAACCCTAGCAATAACCTTCCCCTCTTCAATGCAGATGTGATGGTTAGCATTTTCAACATATTTTGCTAAGGAAGATGAGTGGGATCTTCCATGCCTAATGTCGGTTGTGTGCTCACAAATCCTTTGATTAATTGACCGACCAATCTCACCAATGTATGGAGTACCATAGGCGCAAGGAATGAGGTAAACCCTTTTTCCATCTCTAGGGTTCACAAGGTCTTTAACCAATCTAAGAGAACTACAAATCGTGTTAAGGGGATTGAAAGTTGAAGAAACCTTATGCTTATTGAGGATCCTATTGATCTTATCTCTGGTCCCTTGAATAAACAGAAGGTGCACTATGGAAGACCACTCATTAGGATATTTTTTATTTTTTGGACATTTTTCTGATTTAAGAGAATATTTAAGGTCAAGGAATCTACTATCACCATTCTTATTAAAAACACTCAGGAGGTGGGCTTTTTCTCCTTCGAGGTGGGATTCATCAGAGATTCTAAGCGCTCTGGTGGATAAGGTGCTGAGGGCGCCTAATTTCTGAGCAGGGGAATGATGCAAACTAGCATGAAGATATTATTCTATGTGAGTTTTCTTCCATAAAACCTGATGGGGAAAAGAACCACCATCCCTTCTCTAAATAAGAACGTCAAGGAAAGAAAGGATACCATCAATTTCACATTCCATAGTGAATTTTATGGAACATGATTGATTTTTCAGATGTTGGAAAAATAGATCCAACTTTTCTTTTCCAAGGGGCTAGAAGACGCAGGTGTCATCTACAAACGTCTTCTAGAGTTTGGGATGGAAGAGAGACAAGGAAAGGGCTTTATATTCAAATTCATCCATGAAAATATTAGCCACTACATGGGACAGGGGCTGTCAAGTCCATGAGTTTGGTTGCGACGACTGAGTGTGGCTGGTGTGCCTTGATGCGACAGGTGCCCAACTCGGGTATGTGCGAAAACGATGTGTGACGGGCGCACCATAACGGCAGGCGAAGTCATGCATTTTGGTGAACACGACGAGCGGCGACACATAGGTGCAGGCCCCATAGTGGATGGATGAGTAAAGGGTGTTGGGTGAAGACGTGCTAGTGAGCACGTTCGGTGATATGGGCATGCCATATAGCCATTGGGAGAGTTGGGCATGACAAGGTGCGGTTACCCGAGAGACCCGATTGACCCAATAGTAGAAAAGTTGTGTGGGGCGAAAGCATATGTGTTGGACAATTTTATATGGGTGGATGAGTGAGTTACACTTGTTGGGTCGACGTGTGGGTGAAATTACTAAGCCAACCCATGGGCGTGGGCGAAGGGTCACGACACTCCATCAAATGGGACCGCAACATGGATATATATAAATCATGGTGTGGAGGTTCTAAGAATCATCGTGGGATCATTCATTCGAACACACATCACTTGTGAGGAGCTTTGAAGTAGCACGAGTAAGTGAATGTGCCCGCAATATGGGCGGATGAGTGAAGGAAGGGTCTGAATGGATGCGGGCTGAGTTGTGGGATTTTTAAATGAAGGTAGTGCAGTGACCCGGGCGGGTCAGATCTTACATGAAGACATGCGAAACAGTGCTAGGGCATCAGCAAACAGGAGATCGAGTTAGATTTTTTAAGCAGACTACAGATGGTGTGCATCAAGGGAGCCGGTGACCCACGTGCAGAATAGTGCACAAGTCGAGGGCATCGATGACACCGGTGACCCACGTGCCAAATAATGCACAGGTTGAGGGCATTGGTGACCCTGGTGACCTGTGTTACATGAGTTTGTGGGTAGAAGACTGAGAACACATTCTAAGGGGAAATTTTTGGTTTATCATGATTTGTTGAGTTTTTTGAGAGCATTATAGCTTGGGCCAAAACATAATTGTTGAAGCACATCTTGGCATGAAGTGAAAATGGTTTGCACAAGCTTGGCATTGTATAATTATTGTAAAATTGTACATTTGTTTATGAAACATAATATTGGGCAGATTCATATTCGGGAGTTTCCCCTCCCTTGTATGTATGGGCGTACATGGTGATATATATTGATGTTTATGGTTATTGTATTTATTTCTGTTGCATAATTGAAGAATACTTGAAGATAAATTAACTAAGTGTTGAAGTAAGGCATATTCTACTCACTATAAGTGGTTGAAAGAGTAGCACAAGTATAGGGCAGGGAACCCATGGACATGCCATATGTTTGTTCATAGAATTCCCCTTCAAAACTGAAGAAAGTGTAGGTGAGGTGGATTTTAACTAAATGGGTAGCATCTGGACCAGTAATGTGATTGGTGACATCAATAACCTCATTAATGGGGATATTGGTGTATAATGAAACCACATCGAAACTTACCAGATTCTCACTTGGATCCATTCTCACGCCCTTTAACTTGTTAACAAACGAGGACAAATCCATCATATTCCTAGGGTATATATTATTCATAGGGTTTATAATTTAATTATAAAATAATTATTTTAATATTATATAATCATAATTATTGTTAATTATAATCTTCTTAACTTGTTAAGTCAACACAACTATACTGGTTTTGGAGTGCTTCTTTTCCTTCTTTTTGATAATAGAAATAAGATTTTGAATAATCACAATTAGATTCTTTTTCTTTTCTTGAGGCTTGATAGACCGCATTGGTCTTGGTGGATGTTAATCATCATCATCATAATTAAAAATATATAATTATATAATTATTATAATTATCATTTTAATATTATAATAACAATATTTTTTTATATAATAACTTGGGTTTTTTTTTTAAATATTACCATAGTTATTGTTATATATTTATCAATATGAATTTTAATATTAATATTAAATCTATAGCATCACCACCTATAAAACTATTTCTATCACATTTGCTAATATGAATACGCATGTTATTGATACACATATTTTGTATATCAACCATATTTATTAATGTAGTTGTAATAGTTACTATCAATAAAAAATGTCAAACAATTTATATTAATTTATTAATATCAATAATATTAATTTTATATTTATTTATTAATATAAGTGGTATTAATTGATTTATATTAACTATACTTATTAATACGATTGTGTTAATGGTATTATCAATAAAATATAAATAGATTTAAAATTTAATTATTTTTAAAATATTTAATTTATATAGATTTAATAACTTGATTTTACTGTTAAATATTTACAATTATCATTTAAAAGAAAAGCAAAATTCAAATAAATGAGGCTAACCAATAATTCTATAGCATCAACATTTAGATATCGATATTGCAAAATTTACGTTATTTAAATAATAAACATTGAGTCCATATTTAGTGGATAGTATAGCCAAGATTAGAACGAACTCTCATGAGCTCCATAGTGAAACAGGTCGTTGGACAATTCCTAAAACACCATGGATGGAAAGGATCTTCCATCTCTGTGAGAATATGAACATCGAGGATGAAAATCACTTCCTCTTAGAGTGCTCCACGTACAACCACATTAGAGCTCAATTTCATAATCTTTGTTGCAATACTAACCTTCCTAGCCTTTTAAGATGTCAAAATTATAGTGAGCTCGGGAGGCTTCTCTCCGAGCTTTTTGAGCATAGGAATAAAATCTTAAATCAAATTAAATAATTGTTTTCTTTAGGTCTGATAGACCAAAAATTGGTCTTAGTGGACGTTAACCATCATCATCATCATAATCATCATAAGAATATTCATCATCATAAGTCATAAGTAACTAGCGAAATGAGAATAATAAATATTGAAAAGATAATTTAAATTTAAGAATTTTTATTTTTTTTATTTTTATGGTTTCAATAATAATTAAATCGATGAAATTAAGATTTTGTATATTGTTTTTTTTTTTTTTAAATATAGCACGACATAGTGAGATAATGTTGGCTTATTGATATTCAATGAACCGAGTGAAAGTTGGCTTACGCTAAGTTGCTTAATATTTTCCAAACTAGCTAATTATACGAAGTCCACTCACTTGCTTAACCTTGTGTGTTATGAATTCACTCGGCATCTACATTGTGAAATTCAACCTGCATTATGTTAAAATGGAGAGGAAAGTGATCGTCGCCCTCCTCTTGTGTATTAAATGCCCGTGTTGATAGAATTGTTTGGTAATCACTATACAACCGTTTAGATTTCCATGAACTATATAATTTTTTCTGAAAAGGAAGGGCATATATATGAATGCTCTGAATTATATTGATGGGTTCAGAAGAAACGATCTATCGAATCATCTTCAGCTTTAGCGGTGGAAAGTCCCCAAGCATCCTTGCGACGATACTAATAACGACACTGATTATGAAAGGAGACTTAAACCTTATGATTTCTGCCAATAAAGTTTAGGGAAGCCGGGATAAATGTGATCCTCTCGCCCAATAATTATCAAATCTTCTCCACGAGGAGAATTTGATTGACATATGTCCCCAACTTTTAGCCCCTGTTTGGAAGAATGTATAGCGAAGCCTCTTGATCATTTTCTCACTAGTGAAAGACTGGCCTTGGTCTTAGGCAGACTCAGATATCGGATAACCCTTTGGAAATTTTTGACCACATGCCCATTTTCCTTGAATTGGATTTCCAAGATCTCATATCTTTCTTTTTTCAAATTTAATCATGTTTGGTTAACTGACTCGTCTTTCAAAGAGCTAATTGCTAATAATTAGAGTAAGTTAAAAGTACATAACTGTCAATAATATATGGACAATCTTCCATTCAAATTAAATTAGTTAAGAAAGATGATAATTGATCGGTAAAAGGAGAAGAAAAGGGAATTGAATGCAAAAATGGAAGCTATTGAATTGGAATATAAGCATTTCAACCATTATTTCATTAAAAACTCATTTTTTGTTGAGATAAAAATCCATTTATATAATCCGAAGTCAAGAAAACAACAAACCCTAAGGATGAAAGAAGAATCTATGAGTATCAAAAGTAGGGCAACCTAGGTTTCTAGTGGTGATGGTAATTAAAAGTTCTTCCACATATATGCAAACTTCAGAAAGGTCAATAATTCCATTTCGGGGATTTGGGATTAGAATGGAATCTTAAAAAAAATCTCAAGGTCACCTTAAAAAAAACTATTGTCGATCATTTCTCCTTGCAATCCAACTGCCTTGGTAAAACAAATTTGCTGGAAGAGTTGCAAGTTCTCCAAAACTTCCCTCATTTTGTTTCTAAAGAGGAAACAAACTTTATCAGAAGAAAGGTCTCTCTTAAGGAGCTAAAAGAAACCTTAAAAGGATGCGCTAGAGAGAAAAGCCTTGGGCCAGATGGGTGGATGATTGAATTCTTATCCCGTTTCTCTGATGTTATTAGCGATGACCTTCTAAGAGCGGTGGATGAATCTAGAATCTAGGGAAAATTTACTAGCCAGATAAATGTCACCTATCTTTCTCTTATTCTGAAAGCCTCCAACGCTCTTTCTTTTGACGTTTTCTTAGACCAAATTCTCTCTATAATTTGGTCTACAAAATAATTTCCAAAACCATTTCCAACATATTGAAGGAGAAATTGGCTGAAGTCATCTCAATTGAGTAATTTGGGCTCCTCCCTCGTAGGAAAATCCATGAGGCAATTGGGATTGCTCGCGAATATTTTCATGCAATTAAAAATAAACATCTAAAAGCCCATATATTAAAAATGGGCATAGAAAACGCTTATGGCAAGGTAAACTGGAATTTCCTCAGACTCCTCTTGATCCAGATAGGTGATGGGCCTCTAAATTAGACATAAAATAAGGACCATCTAACCTTTCTTAGGCCCATCTACCTTCCTTATGCACATGAATATATATATTAAATCTCTCCTTCTGCACTTAATAATGTTTTCTTATGCTTCAATATTTTCTTAGAAAGGTTTAAAGGTAATTGCATATTTGCGCCTAATATTGGTTATTTTTGTAGAATATTGTGAGAATATTTGGCAGATTATGCAGATTTGGAGAAGGAGATGATTTAGGGACTTTCTCCCTGCCACTAGAAGATCAAGATTGCAGAATAAATGAGCACAATATCTGGAAATTAGGGATAATTCTTGGAGAGATTCAAGGAGGTTTTCCACCCTCCTTAACTCTCAAAGACAACCAAAGGATCCTCATGAGATCCCCTACAACAATTAAAATTCCAGAGGCAGCCAAGCAATTCAAAGAGGAGAGCACTCAATATTTTTTTACTAGGACTCAAGTGGACTCAATCACTATTTTATAGGGACTTGTTGGTAGCTTCCCTGTAGAATAAATGGAGTAGAGCTACAGCTAAGAAGGGGGAGTCAGTGGGTCGATTCTTCGATTCCATTTTGGGAATTTTGCTACAAGCTATTAAGATTTTTATTTTTACACAGTGATTGGACTTTAATAAATGTAACAAGGCTATTTTCCTCTTGAAATGAGCAGGCCGACTCCATTTTACTGATTTAATTCTAGAGAGTCGGGCTCGTGGGTTAGGGCCCAACCCATGTGCCTTAGCTCCTATGTCGTTGTCATCCTTTCCTTTCTATTATTTAGCTAGTTTTATTTATGATATTTTCATGCTATTATAGTTTTTGTTGTCGATTTAATCTGCTTATCTGCGTTGTAGAATAGTTGATAAACTCTATAAAACTATGAGGCAGTCTTCCCCTCTCATATCTATCAATAGAATTCAAGCGGGGTTGACCTTCCCACAAGCAAAAAATGCTTT
This sequence comes from Pinus albicaulis, assembly GCA_034641835.2. Classification (NCBI taxonomy): domain Eukaryota; kingdom Viridiplantae; phylum Streptophyta; class Pinopsida; order Pinales; family Pinaceae; genus Pinus; species Pinus albicaulis. The sequence continues at coordinate 946,757,502 of CM076580.1, read as the reverse complement.
CTTTTCAATGTTTTTATCCTGCCTTTTGTCTATTTTTCTGTGCATAAATCTGCAACTTTGTTTGTAGGAATAAACATCAAAAGTTCCGGAGAAGTTCATTACGACGTTCTGTTTCATCTTCCAATTTCTCCCCATATGTGTGTTAAGCTTCTGACCCTTGTTGTTACGCCTTCATTTCCCTCCTTTCTCTCTTCTTATCAGTTGTCGCACCTTTTTTTTTTACAGAAATCTATTAAAAGTTTGACCTCCACCCGTTCTCCTTGAAATTCCCGCTATCACACTTCTCATCTCGCATGACATCTTCCTTTTCCTTTGCCGCTCTTCAACATCTCAGCGATTTTCCCTTTTAACCTAAGATTTACCTTTTTAAAGAAAAAATGCTTGAAAATCATTAAAATTCGACTCGTGCCTTTTCCCCTTGGTTCTCCCTCTACTGTACTTTGCAAATCGCAAATTGCATTTCTTATTTCATTCCCGTTAACACTTACCACTCATTTTTACTGATTGCGATAATCTCTTCGTACCCTGCCACATCACAATCACAAATCACAACGTTTCCCTTTTTCCATTAGCACTTACCGCTCGTTTTCTCCAATTGCGATAATCGATTCGTACCCTGCCACATCGCAATCGAAAATCACAACGTTTCCCTTTTTCTTTTAACACTTACTGCTCGCTTTCGCCGATTGCAATATTGCGAAATCACAAATCGCACTTCGCATTGTTTTTCGTTTTTCATCAACACTTACCGCTCCGATCTGTCGATTGTAATATTGCGATCGTGCTCCACCACCGTTCCCACTGCCACATCATCTGCCGCACCGCACATCGCAAACCACACTTTTTAGTTCGTTCTTGTTAACCTTTACCGGTCCAACTTTGTGATATCGCATATCGCATTTCTGTCCTCCATCACACTTTTTAAATCACTCCGCTCCAAAGCCTTTTTGCGCCATAATAAAGCTTTATAAGGTTTAAACCCGCTCTTTTCACTTCTAAGCCTTGTTTCATGTGTGTAAGCCCTCAATTATCCTCTTTAGCCCTTTTTCCTCCAAACTCCAAGCACACTTCTTCAAATTATAATTAGGTCATGTATAGCTGCATAGATAGGAGCATGATAGATAGAGTAGGGTGTGTTTAGCCGATTCGCGAAGTTAAGTGTGGTTTAAATTAGTTTCCTTTATGTCATTTATTTTCTGAAATTTAAATTAGTTTCATTTCTGTCATTTCTTTTCTACAATTTAAATTAGTTTCCTTTATGTCATTTATTTTCAGCAATTTAGATGATTCCTTTTCTAACATTTATTTTTTACCGATTTAATTTAGTTTCCTTCTGTCATTTCTTTTCTACAATTTAGTTTAGTTTCATTGAAGTGTGACAGACATCACTGAGAATCCTTAGAAATAACATCCTTTCGTAAAGTGTAAAAGGACGACATGAACATAATGCATCTGTTGTATATATAGCATTGTCACCTCCAAGTTTGTACAAACCCTGGGTTGATAAAGTAAAGTAGGGAAACCCCTAGGAGTTGCAGCACTCTTGGTCCAATACCAGGGCTAGCCACTTTTTGGCGTCGTTTCCAGGGAGGTTTCTAGTAGATGCTTTAATTATGTTTTTAGCATTCTCTTATGCTTTCCCTTTTCATGTTTTTTCATAAATATTTAAAAATACAAAAAAATCTGATTTTCATGCCTCATAGGAGTAGGGATACTCAATTTTTGTTTTTTCTTAAATACTTCTCCAATACCAACCCCCCCACTTGACTACATGGTGCAGTAAGAACCACTCCACCATACACTTTTGAAGGAAGAAGATATGGATGGATAGGATGACAATGAAGAATATCTTATTGGGTTTCCCATTCAAGATATGGACATCAGTGTACCTATGAAGAACATCCCTCCATCTTTCCTTCCCAACTTCCATGGTATTAGGACAGAGGATCTGGAAACATTTCTCTTTTAATTTGAGATACTTATCACACACTCAAAAACTAAGATTCTTTCCTGCAACATTGAAGTATAGATCTCTTAAATGGGTCATGAGTCTAGGTACTAATTCAATAAGATCATGGAATGATATGCAAAAGATATTTCTAGAGAAATATAAAGATCATTATCTTAGAGAAGAAATTTTTAGAATGAACCAAGAAGAAGATGAGAGCCTTGAGGATCTAATAGAGAGGTTCATGTATAATATTAAGTGGGAAAAATTGCATCATCTAGGAATTGACACACTAAAAACCCTCTTACTTAGAACAATTAGGGATGAGTGGATTGATCTCCTTAATCTCATGAGTAGAGGAGATGTATACGAACTGTCATTTAAGGAAATTTGTGAAAAATGCAAGTGCATATCAAGAGGAAGGGAGAGAGTAAGTAAATCAACATCAACATTGGTAAGGCAAGATGAACTTGGAAATTTTCTTGATAACTTTAAAACAAAAATTATTAGAAATCTGAGTGAACAAGTATAAATGTTAAGAATGCACAATGAGAAAAAATAAGATGCTGATATTTTTGTTATCCATACATAATCATATGCTACTAAATGTTGTCCATCTTTCCCTGGGTTTAAGAAGTTTACCAAGAAGACAATGGAGCAAGGAAATCACCAAAGAAGCTATGTAATGTATCTCCAAGGATACCCTGGTAGCCTAGTCAATTTGATATGATGCAAGGAACCACTTCACAATTTCAAGCTTATCCACATTCATCTCAAACTAATTGAGACACACTCCCTCCTTGGCAACCTTGGCCATCTCAACCTCCAAACCAATATCGGCAACATGGTTGGCAAGGTCCTTATTGGGAAAATCCACAATATCCTCAATATTTCCCTCCATATCCTCCATAACCAACTCCATGCTATCCCTAACATCCACCTCCACCACAACCACAACCTCAACGACATCCATCTCATATATCCACCCCAACTCAACTACCATTTCCAAACCCACAACATGAATTATCTCAGCCCACTTACAATGCTGAGGTAAAACACTACCAAACATATCCTCTTGATCTAAATGGTCTACATCTTAGTTCAAGAAAGGTATTGCAAAGAAGAGATTTTCTTAATGTCATTGAAGGACAACATAAAGAATAATAAGATCCAAATGAGGAGATCAAAAGATCAAGGGTTTCACTTGATGAAGAGACGACATCCGAATCAGATGTTGAGAAATTTTCCTCATGTTTACCAACATTTACTCCATGTGTTCAAGAGAACAATTAGAAAAAAGAAGAATATTTGAATGTCATAATAGAATAGGACATCCAAGGTGATCCAAATCAGCAAGTGGACTAGGGGCATCACAACTATATTGACATATGGTTCAAAACAGTCATTAAGTTGTAGCAACACACTCTTCTCCAACATTATTTGATACAATCCCATTCAAAGAAATTCATCTCTTATATTCAGGTACATGTCAGAGCATGTATTCCAAGTGTGTTCTTGATTTTATCTGTCATCTTGATGTGTACATGGCTCGATTGGAAGTATTCCTATACTTGAAAAAGGTTTTGTTTTTTCAAGTAGAGTAGGAAAGTGAAAAAAGGGAAAGAATAAAATCTCAGGTGAAAACCTTTTTTGAGGCATATGAGATTGGCCCACTGATTGAAAACCTCCATGAGGCGGTAATTGGGTTGAAAAAAAAAAGAGAAAAAAAAAATCCTAGGTGAAAACATCCTTTGAGGTGCCTAGGAAGACCTTCTAATTGAAAACATCATTGAGGTAGGTAGTAGGCCTTAAAAAAAACAAAAAAAAACAATATTTTTTTTTCATTTCTCCGTGTATATCTCTCTAATGGATGCAGGTGCTCTCCAAACTTTGCAAGCCGGAAAACAGCAAGTTGGCACAAAAACAAAATTCGATCAACACCCTAGTTAGAGGTAGTCAAACTTGGACTTCCTCCTCCTATTTTCAAAAGCTCCAAAAGTAGCTAAAGCAGATTATCACCTATAGCTTCAGAACCACCAAAGACAACTTCAACAGCCATATCAACAACTTCAATATCACCTACAAAAACAAATCAATGGTAAGGCTCAGGTATGAAATCATCTAACCTTTTCTTAGAATCGAATTTAGCTTAATAAAACATTAAAAAGTGTGAGAAGGAAAGTTTATTTATATAGCCAAAATCAGTAGCAGAGCAACCTCAGCCTTATCTAGCAGCTAGCCTCACTTTTTCCACCAAGAAAATGAGCAAGACAAAATTAAAATGGACTTAAGAAAGTGGGCAGTAAGCAGTTCATTTTAATAGAAGACAATCAATGCCAATAACCAAAAGAGGACGAAGAAGAAGAGAGAAAAAAAAAGAGAAAAAAAATGAAATAAAAGGTAGATCCACCACCTTGGCATGCAAAAAAGAATTGATTAAGGCATTTGAGGACCTCCATGAAGCACCTACAAGAAGAAATGAAATAAGAGTAGAAATAAGATTAGCAGGAGGAGCAACACATGGACCAATAAACAGATAATGAAATAAGCCAGCATGCAGGAAAAACCATTAGGTAGGAAGGATGAATTGGTTGCTCAGAGGATGAGAAACAGTTTCAGTAAGGGGGTTGTAGAAATTTATGAATCTTAATTCTTATGCAGAAATTATTATTGTTAATCTGGTTAAGCTTCTCCTACTTATACAATTATCAACTGAATAAATTCAAGTTAACATCAAAGAAAAACACATAACAGATCTCTACCAATTCAAATCTAGAATAAGCACATGCACACATAGACAAAGTGACACAATTGTTTGTAGACAAATTGTTCCCAGAAAAACCCAAGGTGGGAAAACCGGTCTCTGGCTGCTACAGGGCTTTATTATTTAGAATATTTATGAATACACAATTATGGGTTTTAGATCTAGAAAAACCTACAGATAAAACTCTATATCTGTAACTCCTCACTAATCTAAGACCAAAAATACTGATTGATCCACACCCTCAAACGAGATTTACAGAACTCAGCCAGATCTAGGCCTAGAAACCCTAGCACTACCCCTAAAAGACACTGTTGCTACTGCTGCCATCTGTTGCTGTTGTTGCTGCCATCTGCTGTTGCTGCTGCTTTTGTCTGTTGTTGTTGCTACCTTTCTCTGCGTTGTCCTTGTTGATCTCTTCTCTACTTCTTGTGTATTCTAGACCCTAGGATCAGATCATCCCCTTCGTCTAAATTCCCCTCTCTGCAACTAAAACACTTTTGAGAATTCTTAGCAACCCTGCCCTATAATCTCAGCTTAGCTTTAGTGATCTGCCTCTGTGTGTCTTACAAATGACCCCAAGCCTTTCCTTTATACTTTTCTTGTTGAAAAATCGACGGCCACGATCATATCTTGAATCAATGGCTAATATTAAAAGAAATCTTGACTTGTGTGACTTGAGACAATTTCATCACATGTTTAATTAAATTCACTTTAATTATTTTATTTTCCTAAGTTTTAACTTAAGAAATACATTAAAATAATTAATTAATTTAATATCTCCTAAACCAGATGAAATTTCCCAAATCCATTTATGGGTCTTGTAGATCAGGTGAACTCCAGTCCTTCCTCAAAATTAGGGACCTAGAGCACAACTGATGCTACCCCAAATACACAAAATCTCAATAGTGGTGATGATGGGCCTCTAAATTAGACATTAGATAAGGCCCATATAACCTTTCTTAAGACCATATACCTTCCTTATGCACATGAATGTATATATTAAATATCTTCTTCTGAACTTAATAATATTTTCTTATGCTTCAATATTTTCTTAGGAAGGTTTAAAGGTAATTTCATATTTGTGCCTAATATTGGTTATTTTTGTAGAATATTGTGAGAATATTTGGTAGATTATATAGATTTGGAGAAGGAGGTGATTTAGGGACTTGCTCCATGCCACTAGAAGATCAATATTGGAGAATAAATGAGCACACTATCAGGAAATTAGTGACAAATATTGGAGAGATTCAAGGGGGTTGTCAACCCTCCTTAACTCTCAAAGGGAGCCAAAGGATCCTCATGAGATCCCCTCCAAAAATTGGAATTCCATAGGCAACCAAGCAACTCAAAGAGGAGAGCACTCAATCTTTGATTACTAGGATCCAAGTGGACTCAATCAATATTTTCTACGGAGCTGTTGGTAGCTGCCCTGTAGAATAAATAGAGCAGAGCTAGAGCTAGGAAGGGGGACTCGGTGGGTCGATTCTTCGATTCCATTTTGGTAATTTTGCTACAAGCTATTGAGCTTTTTATTGTACTCATTGATTAGAATTTCAAAAATAACAAGGCTATTTTCCTCCTGAAATGAGAAAACAGACTACATTTTACTGATTTAGTTCCAAAGAGTTGGGCTCGTGGGTTAGGGACCAACCCATGTGCTTCAGCTTCTCTGTCGTTGTCATCCTTTCCTTTTTGTTATTTAGCTAGTTTTATTTCTGATATTTTCATTGTTATTATAGTTTCTACTATAAATTTAATCTGCTTATCTGCGCTGTAGAATAGCTGATAAACTCTATAAAACTATGAGGCAGTCTTCCCCTCTCATATCTGTCAATAGAATTCGAGTAGGGTTGACCTTCCCACAAGAAAAAAATGCTTTCTGTTCATTGTTTTTATCATGCCTTTTGTCTATTTTTCTGTGCATAAATCTACAGCTTTGTTTGCAGGAATAAGCATCAAAAGTTCTGGAGAATTTCATTACGTCGTTTGGCTTCATCTTCCAAATTCTCCCCCTCTCTGTGCTACATTTTTGAACCTTGTTGTTATGCCTTAATTTTCCTCCTTTATCTCTTCTTATCAGTTGTCACACCTTTTTTTTTTGCAAAAATCTATTAAAAGTTTGACCTCTGCTTGTTCTCCTCGAAATTCCCTCTATCACACTTCGCATCTCGCATGACCCCTTCATTTTTCTTTGCCGCTCTTCAACATCTCAAGGATTTTCCCTTTTCACCTCACCTTTACCTTTTTAACGCAAAAATTCTTGAAAAACATTAAAATTTGACCCCTGCCTTTGCTCCTCAGTTCTCCTACTATCGTACTTTGAAAATTGCAAATCGCATTTCTTATTTCATTCTCGTTAACACTTAGCACTCGTTTTTGCCGATTGCGATAATCACTTCGTACCCCGCCACATCTCAATCGCAAATCTCAACATTTCCCTTTTTCCGTTAACACTTACCGCTCGTTTTCACCGATTGCAATAATTGCTTCACACCCGCCACATCGCAATCACAAATCACAATGTCTCCCCTTTTCTTTTAACACTTACAGCTCGCTTTTTCTGATTGTGATATTGTGAAATCACAAATCTCACTTCACATTGTTTTCCCTTTTTCGTCAACACTTACCACTTTGATCTGTCGATTGCGATATTGCAATCAAGCTCTGCCACCGGTCCCACTGCCATGTCATCCGCCGCACCGCACATTGCAAACCGCACTTTTACTTCGTTCCTGTTAACCTTTACCGCTCCAACTTTGTGATATTGTGATTACGATATCGCATATCACATATCGCATTTCCATCCTCCATCGCAACTCTTCCATCACACTTTTTGAATCATTATGCTCCAAAGCCTTTTTGCACCATAATAAAGCTTTAATAAGGTTTAAACCCTCTCTTTTCACTTCTAAGCCTTGTTTCATGTGTGTAATCCCTCCATTAGCCTCTTTAGCCATTTTTCCTCCAAACTGCAAGCACACTTATTCAAATTAGAATTAGGTCATGTATAGCTGCATAGATAGGAGCATGATAGATAAAATAGGGTGTCTTTAGCTGATTGGAAAAGTTAAGTGTGATTTAAATTAGTTTCCTTTCTGTCAATTCTTTTCTGCAATTTAAATTAGTTTCCTTTCTATCATTTCTTTTCAGTAATTCAGATTAATTCCCTTTCTGTCATTTCTTTTCAACGATTAAATTTAGTTTTCTTTTTTCATTTCCTTTCTGCAATTTAGTTTAGTTTCATTGAAGTGTGACAGACTTCTCTGAGAACCCTTATAAATAGCACCCTTTCGTAAAGCGAAAGAGGATGACATGAATAGAATGCATCTGCTATGTATATAGCACTTTCAACTCCAATTTTGTACGAACCCCAGGTTGATAAAGTAAAGTAGAGCATCCCCTGGGAGTTGCAACACTCTTGGTGCAATAGCAGGGCTCACCAATAGGTTTGGGGTTTCATGTCCCCAGTTGGATCATGACATGTGTCACTTCAGCTAATTTTTCGGTGTTAATCAATGGGTGTCCTTCACATTACTTCCATAGCTCTAGAGGACTAAGCCAGGAATTTCCTCTATCCCTTCTTCTTCTTTTGTTGATTATTGAAGACCTTAGTAGAATGATCAGTAAGGAGAAATGAGATGGAAGGATAAAAGGAATAAAAGTGTCATCTTCTATGACAATCACCCATTTACTCTGTGTAAATTATGTTATCATTATTGGTGAAGGTTTTATGGAAGAATGGATGGTATACAACATAATAATATCTTCTTTTTGCAGGGAAATAGGAATGGAGGTCAACATAAGGAAGTCCATGCTACTTCAAAACAATGTAGATTCCTCGGTTTTATCTCATATTTCATATTTATGTCCATGGAAAATGGAGGATTTGGACTTAGGTATTAAATACTTAGGCTTCTAGATACAACTAAATTGTTACATGAAATAGTTTTGGATGTGGTTATTTCTGAAAGTGGAACATAAAATTGGATGTTGGTGCTATAAGTGGTTGCCCTTGGGAGGTCGCCTAGTCCTAGTCAAATCCATTCTTGAAAGTATTCTCATTTACATGGTGAGTCTAGTTAAAATCCCTTCCTATATCCTAAACCGAATCAAATAGTGAATGTTCAACTTTTTGTGGTCGGGTATAAAAGGAAAAGAAAAATTCCATCTCGCTAGTTGGGAATCTCTTTTGAAACACAAAAGCTTGGCTGGATGGAGTATTATAAAAATTTATTGGTTTTGGAAACCTTCAACTTTAAAGAACTTGTGGGGGGGGGGGGGATTTGATAATGGATTTTGGAGTCAGCTAATAAAGGAGAAGTACATAAAATACTCTTCTTTAGTTGATTGGATCTGTCTTTCGGCCTTTAAATATGTGCATGAGGGTTCGTTAGTGTGGAGGGGGCTATTGTCATATTTCAACTAGATTTTCAAGGGGCTTATACATAAAGTGGGGAAAATTTTCCAAATTAGATTGGGAAAGGACCTTTTTCTAGAAGATTTTAGTCCTACTATCCTTTCTCAGTCTCTAGTGGCTCTCCTAAGTTCCAAGGGTTTATAGTTCCTAGCCGAAGCTAGCAACTTCTCACCCTTCAAAAATTCTCAAATTCAGTGAATCAACTCTAGTTATGTATATTTGCAGGGACCTCCTACTTGTGAATTGGATAATTTTGTGGAGAATCTTTCAAAAATTGGGATCTTTCTATCACAGGAAGAATACCATTTAGTCTGGACTAGGACAAAAGAAGTAGGGATAGGGAAATTGGAGTCTAGATCTTCTTATGAGATTATATCTTTTTCATTGTGTACTCCTCCAAAATGGTGGGTTTCAAAATTTGGATTTGGAATCTTCCTTTCAAGATGAATATTTTCTTTTGGTTGGTCTTTTAAAACAAAATTATAATATGGGAAAATACATAGAAAAGGGGTTTTAGTGGCCCAAATATTTTTTTTCTATTTTATGACGGTGAGGAAAGTATAAATAATATTTTCATAAATTGTAGGGTATCAAAAGAGTTATGTAAAAATGTACTTTTTTTCGTCGGAATCCCATCTTGTGGTAGTTTTAATTATTTTGAGGAATGAATGTATTTTTGGGTGTTAAAGAGGAAAAACTTTCAAACCCTTCCCGTTTTCATATCATGTGGCCTTTGGAACATGCAAAACAAGGTCATTTTTGAAGCAAAGTCTCGATTACTATTTAAGACAACATCAAAAGTGGCAACGTTCTTTAAATAACATCCAATGAATAACATGCCAAATCAATTAAGGTTCCTCCTTCCCCCTATCTCAATCAGTGATATTCATGTTGCATTCTTCAATGGTTCCTCTTAAATAGGTCACTATAGAGGAGGCTTTTTCTGTTAGGATATTCATACGCATAGGAAATAGTTAAGTATAACTTGGTCTAGCGTAAAGTTAGGTAAATTGTGTTTCTTTGGTATGTACATTTGTAACTTATAATCTTATGGTCATGATATGTAGTGATCCGACGGTTCATTCTCTCCTCGATATAACCGACACTTGATCCGTGGCTTAACAACTGATTGGTCCAGATGTCTATTTAAAGAGCATGGGGGGTCATTTGTCTAGTGAACATTTATGAGAGAAGATTATGTAGATTTTATTTCTTTATATTAATAAATTTCCTGAAGTGACTGTGTTGGCTCAAGTTGTGGACTATTTCTCTCTTCGATGGCTTTAACCATGTCAAACACTGGTGTACTGATCTGTGTTCTATTTGTGAGCGGTAACCTTTGGTGTTTGATATATGTAACTTACCTTGTAAATTCCTATAGGGTATCATATCTATTTGAGAGCTGCATTCATTGTTGATCCAAATCCGAAGTCGATTTTGACTGCATTTGACTGTCATTTTCTAGATCTGTTGTTTCTGACCACATTTAGGCCGAGAGAATTGCTCGGTTGTATTCGGAGCCTCTGTTTCAGTGAGGAACCCCTTTCTTTTCATACGAAAAGGTTTCTAGTTTCCCTAGCTATGACATTTTAGATTTGGAGGTATAAAGTTCTTTTTATTTTGCAGATATATTTCTTTATCCCCCAGGTTCATAGTCATTTTTTTATTACCGGATCTATACCTAATTCTATGTGTATGCTCTTTTCTTTTGCATTCTGTGCGATATGGAAAACCAGAAACATAAATATGGGAATTTTCTCCTACATATGCTCTTTCCCTATGACTTTGTGTGATCTCGGGAAATTAAAAACAATGAAAAAAATATTTAGTTTCCATTTGGACTAACCATAAATCTAACACCAAACCTTAAGGACTGTATTTTTTGTTTTTTTTTGCGTGGTTGTTTTTTTGCAGGAAAAAAAACACGCGCCCAAAAAAAAAAAAACCTTCCTCCTTTCCAACAATTAATAAATATTTTAACTACCTCACTTAGTCTAACTTTACTTTATGAGAATAGAGGTCTTGGGTTCAAGTCTCTTTGTCAAGTTACTTTTCCTAAAAATCTTTTTGTCAAGTTATTTTTTATATACAGTTTTTTGTCAAGTTACTTTAAAAAAATATATAAAAAAAAATTGTCAAGTTATTTAAAAAAAACACATGTAACTTTTGTTTTAAATTTACTTTATATAATAGTGTTTCTCACCGATTATAACTTTTATTTAAGTTAGAGTCTACTTGGTCATTAGTACATAAAGTAACATTGTAAAAGTGACTCTCACTTATTTATAAAAGTAGGTCACATAAAGTGAACTTATTATATTAAGGTTGGAAAAGGGGGGGTGGGAATTTCTTTTTTTTAAGTACAAATTAATCATTAAATTTTAACCTATCACGTGACTATTTGGCGTATACTTCAAAATTTCTTCCAAAATGAATAACTTCTTCATCCAGAAGCTGTTTCAGAGCTATTTTTTTTAATCGTCCTAAATTTTCAATATCTTTCCATTGGAGTAGTTAGTTTCAACCTTTATAGCTTCAATTTTTAAAAATGGAAAGTGCATTCCTGGTTATTATTAACATCACTAATTATTTCCAATGACTATCCTACAAGTTATACTTTCTTAGAACTTAAGGGCTTTATAGAACAACCTCGGGACTAAAATGTAAACCTATTGATGAAGATAAAAAGGATAAAAGGGAAAATAAACAAGATCAGGCATGAGGGTTGATAGGAATGTCCATTGCTCAAGATTTTAGATTTCATATCCGAGAAATTGACTCCCCTAATGAAATTATGAAAAAGATAAATATTGTTTTTGGCATTCAAAATGAATGAAATCTCACCATCTTGAAAATGTGTTGCTTACTTTGGAGCCCAATAATTTTGTTAGAAAAATTATATATTATAGAGTAATTCAACACATAAAATATGCAGAAAACACAAGCACACAAAACACATAAAACCAGAGAGACACAGATATACGTGGTTCACCCAGTTTGGGCAATGCCCACCCCGAACATCTAGTCCTTCCTTTTTATTATACAAAAAAATGAAGAGACGCAACCTAAAGCAGATCCATTGTAATATCCTCTGTTCTCTCTCACAATCTCTCTATCAGTTTCTCACTCAGAGAATACACATACAATACACAACCGCAATACGATACCCTCATACAAAGTGAGGAGTTGTCTTCTAGGGAAAAAAAACCCTAAACTAAACATAACTTCTACCGTCAGATAATCCACCTAATGAACGGCCCAGATTGACTAGAAATTACTATACAAAATAAACAAGATAATCAGGCTCCACACCCAAGAGTCTCCCACTTGGAGACTGATTATAGAAACTCCATTGCTGCTTCATTTGCTGGACAATGACTCCACTTTGGACCTAGTTGTTTCTCATCTTCACCATCATACTTTAAGACCAATGGAAACTAAGAATATTCTCATTTTATCCCTGGTTACAACTTTCGTTAGCATATCTGCAGGATTCTGGCTAGTGTGTATCATTTCCAACTTCAATTGTCCATCTTCCAATATGGATTGTATGAAATGGTACTTGAGTTGTATGTGTTTAGTCCTGGAATGAAATGTTGATTTTTTTGCAAGATGAATGGCACTTTGGCTATCACTGTATAACGTGCCCATATCATACTTCTTACCCAATTCATCCATAAACCTCTATAGCCAAATCATTTCTTTACTAGCCTCTCTAGCAGCAACATACTTTGCTTCTGTTATTGAAAGTGAAACAACACTTTGGATTTTTGAAACCCAAATGATAGCTGTTCCACCTACAGTAAATACATATCCTATAGCGCTCCTCCTGTTATCTCTGTCACCTACCATATTTGCATCAACATATCCCTGTAGAGAAATTTTTTAACCACCAAAGCATAATTCTTGATTTGCGGTACCTCTCAAATATCTGAGAATTCATTTCACTGCCATCCAATGTTCTTTTACTGGATTTTTCATGTACCTGCTTACAACTCCCACTTCATGTGTAATATCAGGCCTTGTGCAGACCATTGCATACATTAAGCTTCCAACAGTTGATGCATATGGAACTATAAGCATATAATCCATTTCTTCTTAGTTCTTGGGCCACATCTCCTTACTAAGTTTGAAATGGCTAGAAAAAGGTGTAATAACTAGTTTTGAATTCTACATAATAAATATTTTCAAAACTTTTTCTATGTACTCATTCTAAGACAGTGTTAATTTGAAATTTTCCCTATATCTAGTTATTCTCATACCAAGGATTTGTTTTGCAGCTGCCAAATCCTTCATTGCAAATGAATTTGCCAATTTTATTTTGAGCACATTTATTTCTTGCATGTTAAACCCTCCAAAAAGCATGTCATCTACATACAATAACAATATAATATAGTTGCCATCATTTTTCTTTTTTAGATAAACACAATGATCAGAGTGACATCTAATATAACCTTGTTCAGACATAAACTTGTCAAATTTTAGATACCACGACCTTGCAGCCTATTTTAAGCCATACAAACTCTTCTTTAACCTGCACACTAATGTTTCTTTCCCTTATACCTCATATCTTCTAATTGTTGCATATAGATCTCTTCCTCCAAATCTCCATGGAGAAATGTTGTCTTTGCATCTAACTGTTCAAGATGGAAATCTTCCGCTACTACAAGAGTTAAAATAGTTTTGATTGAATTTATCTTAACAACAAGAGAAAATATTTCATCAAAACCAATACCTTTCTTCTGTGCACACCCCTTCACCACAAGTCTAGATTTGTACCTATTTCTTCTTCCATCTTCTTCCTTCAACCTGTTAACCCATTTATTCTGAAATGTAGTTTTACCTACAGACAACCTGACTAAGTCCCAAGTCTAGTTATGTATTAAGGAGTCCATCTCTTCTTCCATGGTTAGTTCCCATTTCTTCCTGGTTTCAACCTGCATTGCTTCTTCATATCATTCGAGTTCACCAGAATCAGTCAGCAATAAATAATATAATGAAGGAGAGTATCATTCAGGGGGTCTATTTATCCTGGTAGATCTTCTAACACCACTTTCAGGTGTTTGAGGTGCCTTTTGCTATTGTGGTTGTTTTTGTTATTGTGGTTGTTGATTATTATTATTTTCAGACACCTTTACTTTTTCAGTGATCTCATCAAAACTGTGTATTATTTGTTTTATTTTTCCTGTTTCTTTTCCTGCAATTGATTCTTATACAAGACATTTTCATTGAATATTACATCTCTACTCCTAATTATTTTATGATTTTAATAATAATATAAGAGATAACCAAAATCATTTACACCATATCCAATAAAGGTACATTTCTTTGATTTTTCTTCAAGCTTTGTTCTATTTTCTTTATTAATATGGACAAAGGCCTCACAACCAAAAGGCTTTAGAAAAGATTAGTTTACCTTTTTACTTGTCCATGCCTCCTCTGGAATACCACCATCCAAGGAACTTGAAGGTCCTCTATTTATTAGATAAACAACATTATCTACAGCATCTGCCCAAAATTTTAAAGGCAATCCTACATGTAATATCATACACCTTGCATGCTCCATGATTGTTCTGTTCATCCTTTCTGACACACCATTTTCTTGTGGTGTTCTTGGAACTATCTTCTCTCTGTGAATTCCATGCTCTAAACAGTACCTATCGAACTCTTTGCTACAATATTCACCTGCATTGTTTGATCTGAGACACTTCAAATTTTTTCCTATCTCAATCTCAACCAAAGCTTTCCATTTCTTGAAAGTATCAAATACATCAGATTTATTCTGAATACAATAAATACAAGTTTTCCTAGTTGCATCATCAATAAAAGTAACATAATAATGAGAGCCACCGAGAGATGATACCTGAGCAGGTCCCCATACATCTACATGTACAAGTTCTAATTTTTCTCTCTTCTTTTCTTTCCCAACTTTGAGAAATCTGACTCTCTTCTGTTTTCCACAAATGCAATTCTCACAGAAATCCAAATCAATATTGTTCAAACTCGACAAAAAATTTCTTGAGTGAAGAATCTTCATTTCCTTCTCACTCATGTGTCCAAGCCTATGATGCCATAATGTTGCATCTACTCCTTTGGAAGGTAAAGAATTAACAGAGTTAGAAATACCATTGCATAAATACAATGTACCAACCTTTTCGACTTTTACTATTACTAGGGCTCCTTTGGTGACCTTCCAAGTTTTATCTGTGAAAGTTGTCACAAAACCTTCACCATCTAACTGCCCTGTTGAAATCATATTTTTCTTCAGATATGGAACATGCCTTACCTCCTTTAATAGCCATTGGTTTCCATTATGTTGTTTTACAAGAAGCTTACACATTCCAACAATTTTACAAGGTTTATCATCACCCAAACAGACTTGTCCAAAATATCCTTGAACATAGTCATGAAAATATTTCTTATCAGGTGTGGCATGGAATGACGCCCTTGAATCTACTACCCAGGAATTAGTAACATTTTCAAACTAAAGAATCAAAGCATCTTGTAACACATCACCTATCACATTTGCTTCATGATTGTTTTCTTGTTGTGCATCTCCTTATTTTCCCTTCCGAGATCTACAGTATTTCTTTAGCTGTCCTTTATTTCCACATTTTCAACACACTATCCCTGATCTAGACTTTGATATGCCTTTCATTGATTTTCTATGATATGCTGAGCTCTTTCCTCTTTCCATTTTTCTTCCCCTAGACTTTGCACTCAAAGCATTACCTGATGTTTCACTGAAACTTTTCCATCACATTTCCTCGCTAAGGATAGCACCAACAACATCATCAAACTTTAAAGTACTAGGTCTAGAGAAAGAGTTACTAATGGCCATAACTAAACCATTCCAACTTTCTGGCAATGAGCATAGAAATGATAGAGCCCTAACTTCATCATCAAATTTTACCCCTACATACTTAATTGACTAGTAACTATATTAAAATCATTTAAATGGTATGCAATAGATCCACCTTCCAACATCTTCATATTAAATAGGCATTTCATAAGAAATACCTTGTTTGAAGACGATGATTTTTCATATAGTTTCGCCAATTCCTTAATCAAATCCTTCATTGTTGTTTCCTACGAAATATTGAAGGCTACCAACGCCGCGAGGCACAACCATTCTGTTACGAGTGCCTTTCTATTGAGAATCTCCCATTCTGCATCTGTCATAGTCGTCAACTTCTTTGTTTTTCTGCTCAATGGTAGGTACGGATATTTCTGATACAGAAAATCTTCCATCTGCATCTTCTACAATGAGAAGTTTTGGCCATTGAATTTCTCGACCCTAAACTTACCATCTTCCGCCATTTCTCCCACTCGAACCAAGAACCCTTCTTTTGTGCGAGTTTATTAGCTAAACAAACCTTCGGCTCTAATACTAGTTGTTAGAAAAATTATATATTACAGATCAATGCAACACACAATATATGCTGAAAACATAAGCACACAAAACTCATAAAGTTAGAGAGACACAGATATACATGGTTCACCCAATTTGGGCTACATCCACCCCGAACAGCTAGTCCTTCCTTTTTATTATCCAACAAAATAAAGAGACACAACCTACAGCAGATCCACTGTAATATCCTGTTTTCTCTCTCACAGTCTCTCTATCAGTTTCTCACTCAGAGAATACACATAAAATACATAGTCGCAATACAATACCCTCATACAAAGCGAGGGGTTTCCTTCTAGGGCAAAAAACCCTAACTAAACATAACTTCTACCATCAGATCATCCGCCTAATGAACAACCTAGACTGACTAGAAATTACTATACTTTTACAAGGAAATTTTACATTTGTTGGACCCATGTACCTTATTAGGGTAACAATGCTGCATGTAATTAAATGCGCTCGCCCCCCCCCCCCCCCCCGTGGAACCCCCAGGCAGCATTTAATTATGGGTGGCATTGCTGCCCCATTAAGGAACAGTGGTCCAATGCTGTGATACAAAATAAACAAGATAATCAAGCTCCACACCGAACAAATTTCTCCTCTATTGAAGGTTTTTTGTCCAAATTCAAGACCCTTAGACTTCTCCTAGAAGGCTGTAATGTCAAAAATGAATATGATAGTATTATTTATCCCATATCTATTCCATTCTTACTAAGTTAGGTCCTGCATACTCTGTATTTGTTTCCACTTTCCATTCCACTAGAGAAGCCCTCATTTCTCAAGGAACACCCTACAGGCCCCCCTCTTTTAATGCCTTTTGTGATTCTTTGATAAGAGAAAATGAAAAACTCTTACACCTTGGTCTTATTAATACTGGAAACTCTTCTAAGAAAGCCTTAGCAGCCCAACATCAACCAAATCAAAAGAATCCAAAGAAGGGCCATCCTAAAAAGAATGGTCCTAAACCAAACAAGGTTTTTAAGCAATCTCATCTGCAAACTAAAAAATCAACTCAACAAACTGATAAGGAAAATAAAAACAAAGGGAAGAAGACAGATAGAAATTGCAACTTTTCTAATCGTGATGACCACGTAGAGTCAAATTTTTTTAAGAAAATGGAATATTTGGAAGCAACAATGAAGAAGCACAACATCCATTTGGAGAAATATTCAACTTCATCGTCAGTAATGACAATTTATGCATTTGTTTGTCAAGCATCAAGATCTGGTTATGCATTGAATGTATATTCTTCATCTCATTCTCATGAGTGGCTCATTGATTCTGGAGCCTCTTACCACATGGCCAAAAATAAAGCCATGTTTTATTATTTAAATGATTTTAACACCAAAACAATTTATGTTGGTGATGATAGATCTCTTAATGTTGTAGGGTCTGAAACTATTAATCTAGATAATGGTCATTTTAATGATGTATTATGTGTTCATACCTTGTCCTGCAACCTTCAATCTTTTTATCAGATAAATCATTCAGGTGAAGGGAAAACTGTAGAATTCTCACCTCATGATGTTTTAATTAAGGACCTAAGATATCCTAGGCATATTTTAGCTATTGGCATTGTTGATGATTCCACAAGGCTGTATAAATTTGATAACTTTGGGTCATCATGTCTTCCCTCTATTTTTTTTGCTCATAATGATGAAGTGAGAAAACTTTGGCATGAGCGATTTGGTCACTTAAACTATCGCTCTCTTCAAACTCTATGTAAAGAAAATATGGTGATAGTTCTTCCTATGGTATCTTTCCGAGATGGTGTTTGTTCCACTTTTGTACTCGGAAAACATCATCAGGCTAGTTTTGACAAAAGTGCCTCTTAGCATGCTTCAACCCCTTTGTAGATTGTGCACAGTGATTTTTGTAGTACACTTCCAGTTGTTTCTTTCTCTGGCTACAAGTACTTCTTAAAATTCATTGATGATTTTTCCAAACACACTTGGGTATGCTTCTCAAAACTCAAGAGTGAATTTTTTAACATGTTCTTGGCCTTTAAGCTCTTTGTTGAGAAACAATCTGGACATGAAATTCTTAAGTTAAGATCTGAAAATGGAGGAGTATTTGTTAACAAAAAAATTATCAACTTTTTCACTGAGCATGGAATTCAGTTGCAACATACTATTTTGTGTACTACATAACAAAATGGTGTAGTTGAAAGGAAGAATCACACTCTAAAAGAAAAGGATAATTGTATGCTTCAATCTAATGTACTTAGTCTTAATTTTTGGGCAGAAGCAATTAATTGTGAAAATTACATAGTAAATCACACTCCTACTAAGGTTTTAAGGAATATCACTCTAGAAGAAGCTTGGAGCTCAATCAAACAAATGTAAGTCACTTTCATGTTTTTGGAAGTGAAGCTTGGGCACATATTCCAGATGAGAAACATAAAGCCTTAGAACCTAAGAGTGAAAAATGTTTGTTTGTTGGATATTCTGAAGATGTAAAAGGATATAGACTTCTTCAACCCAAATCCAAAAATGTAATCATTAGAAGATATGTAAAATTTGATGAAAATATATCGGTTTGTGAGCCTAGCTCAATGGGTGTGCCACCTTTGGCCCGCGAGCCTAATTTGACATATGTACCACCTCTCTTTATCTCTTCTACTTTTTCCATCATTCCTTCTACTTTGGATGATGAAAATGATGATGAAAATCCTCCTCCACCTCCTAAGGATCTTCCTTTAGCTCCACAACTTCCAAAATGGGTCCACTCTACTCGGGATGCAGCATGTGCTCTTGCAGGTGACCCTGGAGATCAATGTCATATAGTTTCTCAGTTCGACAGAGCCTCTTCTTTATTGGCTCAAGTTCCAAAAAATTATGATCCAGATACCTTTGAAGAAGCTTCAGGTCATCCAGATTGGGATGCATATATGAATAGAGAATAGTGTTTCTTATTGGAAAATGAGAGTTGGGATATTGTTCCTGTTCCAAAGGGCAGAAAACTTGCTAGATCTATATGGGTTTACAAAAAAAAGTTTGGACAAGATGGAAAAGTGGATAAACATAAAGCTCGTCTTGTTGCTAAAGGATTTTAACAAGTTGAAGGCATTGAATATATAAACCTTCTCCCCTTGTTTCCAAAATGAATTTTATCTGCCTTGTTCTTTCCCTTGTTGCCTCCTTTAAATGGGAAGTCCATTAGATGGATGTTAAATCTGCCTTCTTACATGGGGTCTTGCATGAAGAAATATACATGGAAAAACCTCCTGAATTTATCCAAAAATACTCTAGCCTTCTTTTTTGGCTTAAGAAGTTTCGCTATGGTCTCAAACAATCCCCTCAGGCTTGGTATGCCAAAATGGATATCTTTCTCTTAGATAATGGCTTTTATAGATGTCATTCTGACAACACTGTCTACACCAAGAAAGTGGGTAAGTCCTTAATCATCATTTTTCTTTATGTTGATGATCTTATCCTTACTGATAGTGATCCCAACCATAAAAACCATGTGAAGCCTAGCCTCAAAAATAAGTTTGAGATGACATACTTCAGACAATTGCATTATTTCCTTGGTATTCTAGTCTTGCAATCCAAAGCAAGTATTACCCTTTCTTAGTCCAAGTATGCCCGTGATCTTCTACACCAATTCCACATGGAATATTGTAAGCCATCACCTTCTTCCTTTCAGTCTAGATTCAAGATTTCAGCCACTTTTACTTCCCCTCAGTTTGATACTACCTTATACTGTCAAGTTGTTAGTAAACTTCTATATCTAACCCATACCCATCCTGACCTTTCCTTTGTCATTGGTCTTGTTGCTCGGTTTATACACAAACCTCATGAAAGTCACTGTAAAGCAACTAAAAGAGTACTTCGATATGTTAGAGGTACAATTCAGTTAAAAATTCATCACAATGTAGGATCATCTCCATTGTTGGTTGGTCTCACTGATTCTGATTGGGTGTGTGACCCTGATGATCTAAAGTCTACTGCAGTTATGTATTCACTCTTGGTTCAAGACCTATTACATGGTCATGTCAAAAAAAAAGTGTCATCTCTCTTTCTTTGGCATAAGCAAAGTTTCGTGGCATTGTTGAAGCCAACAAGGAAGCCCTGCGGCTTCATCAAATCCTGTCCAAATTTGGTTTTCATCAGCAACCTCCAACTACACTTTGGTGTGATGATCAGAGTGCCATTCAGCTATGAAAAAATCCAGTTCAGCATCATCACAGCAAAGACATTGAGCTACACATGCACTCCATCACAAATCTCATTCATGATCATGTTCTTGAAGTGCACTATTGTTCAACCAATGATCAAGTTGCTAGTATCTTTACAACGGCTCTCACAGAAGCAAATTTTACCAAAATTTGATCTATGCTTGGAGTTCAGGAAAATTATCATTAAGGGGGGGATAGGCTCTAATGCCTCCTTTCTCCTATTGTGTCACCTTTGTAAATCCTTCAATCATATCCTAAGATGTTCTTAATGGGGGATGTTAGGATATTCTGACACATAGGAAATAGTTAATTATAACTTTGTCTAGTGTAAAGTTAGGTAAAGTGTGTTTCTTTAGTATGCACTTTTGTAGCTTATAATCTGACTGTCATGATATGATGTGATCCAATGGTTCATTCTCTACTCGGTATTATCGACACTTGATCCGTGGCTTAACACCTGATTGGCCCATGATATATATTTAAAGAGCATGGAGGGTCATTTTTCCAGTGACCGTTTATGAGAGAATCTTATGTAAATTTTCTTTCTTTATATTAATAAATTTCCTGAAGTCACCGCGTTGGCTTAGGCCGTGGACTGTTTACCTCTTCGAGGGTTTTAACCACATCAAATGATTTTGTATTGATTTGTGATAAGTTTGTGAGTGGTGACCTTTGTTGTTCAATATAAGGAACTTACCCTATAAATTCCTACATTGTCTTTAAAATCACTAATAATCATGTTTTGAAAGATTACCTAGGGGTAGGACAGGGGACCAATACCAAAGTTGAAATAGTAGCCTCTTAGGCCCTTCTAGTATTTTTGAAGTCATTAAATATGTCAATGTTACAAGTGGGATGTGAATCCAAGTGTATCATAGACTAGTTAAGAGAGAAGACATATTTACAGGTGTTAAAACTCTATTTCTAGAAATCTAAAATCATGAATATCAAACAAAAATTCCAATAAATTTTTCTTTTTCATGTTCACGGGAAATTTAATATGATGGTAGTTATTTTGTCTAAGAAGGGGCTCTCTCTTTTATAAGGCACCGTATATATGGAGGAATGGAGGGATGGGGACCAAATATTCTTTGGTTCCTTCCTTATATTATGAATCCTTTCCTTATATCTACAAGGGAAATGTAATTTTTTGAAGTTTTTTTTTATCTTAGTCCTGCTCATTTCAGGTATTTTTTCTCCTTTATTGGTTTAGTAATGGTATAGATCTAGAAAAATGCTTTTATTTATCCTATAGTTTCTCATCATTAAAGGTTCTTGGGAGTAATCCTCTAGATTGGTATGCAAATTTTTATGTAATAGTTGTTGTATTAGAACTATAAGTTCTCTAGTTTGTTATGTTTTTGTTGTAATAGCTACTGTAACAAAATTGTTAGTTCTTTTTGTTAGTATGGTATAACTTCAACTCAGAACGTACATAGGAGAAAAAATTTTGAAGATCATATATTTCTAGACTCTGTAATGTATCTTTGATTACTATGAATAGAAAAATACAATTATTTAAAAAAAATATAACAAATAGATTCATGCAATTTTGTGGTTAACATCATTGTATGTAATCTTTCAAAACTATTATCATTAAGATTAAGTAAAAACACATTTTATTTTTATTTTTAATTATATTTTAGCTAAATTATCTTGATTACATTGGCTTAATTGTGTTATTAACTTTCATAATCCATCAACAACCAATTATAGGTGTGGAATTTCAATTCAAGCGAATTTTTAGTGGTATGGTTTATCAATAAAGTGCATAAAAGTGTATACCTTGTTGTGTAAAAATAACATCGAAACATTAACCTAAAGAAACCTTTATATCCTAATCCCATCTTTTCACTCTGGTGCCTCCCCCTCAGTTTTTCTAGAATCCATTGTCGGGTTTCCCTCATGTCCCTCAATGGGTCCCATGGGGACTATATTTTCCACTTATTCATAGGATATATTTTTTATGGAGAGTTACATGTCAAGTGGTGGCGAATTTTTGTGGCAAGGGTTTCAAGTATATTATATATATTTATTCTAGATAAGAAGAAATGATGAATACTTTTTTCAAGAGAGAGTATAAAACTGTTTAGGCACATTAAGATAGAATATATGATTTAAATTTACATTTTAAATTAATATAAAGCATGGTTTTTTGTCAATAAACGACAATTATTTTTAGATTTAAATTAATATAAAATTTATAATATATAAAGGAATGGATAAAAATAAATTTTTACAAATTTATTTATTTACTTTTGTACCAGAGGAATCAACAACTAGGTCAAGCTCGTACTCGCGTGACATAAGGTTGATTCCAACCACTACCACTATACCTCTAGGGGCTACCACAATCCTCCTTTCTATAGACTGGGTTACTCCAAGGGGATTTGAACCTTGGATATCTTAATATCTTAATTTGCATAATACTTCATATCATGACGATCACCAATTGAGTTTCCCTCCTAAGACTTTAAAACTATATATATATATATAGTTTGTTTGTAAATAGATTGGACTAATCTATGGTTTAGTAGCAACATTGAGCTATCAAAATCACTTGGGATTACATCCAACCTAAAAAACAACATGACCTTTTCACCACTAATCTAACTCCCATCAGTTCAATTTAAATTTATATTAATTCATATTTAACATTTAATAAATATAGATAAATTTATATCAATTTAAAATTTATATAAAATTATCTAAGATTAAATTTATAAATCTAAATTAATATAAAACACATGACCAAATGGGACCAATGAAAGGGAATGAAAGAAAAATACATATTTAAAAATTAAATTAATTAATTTAAAATATACAATATTTTAAGACTAATAATCAATTTTAAACATTAAAAAGAGTAAAACCATTTATATTACTAATTTTTTTTTGTCAAGTGGTCTGAGTTCATCAAAGATTACATTTTGCTTGACCTGTGGCTAGAGAAACCGCGACCTAGGGGCATTTAAGTTGTCAAATCACCCGAGGATCACACCTAGCCAAGGCCACACCAACCCTTAGCATGACTGGATTTTTGCCCACAAAGTTTCAAACCGGTGACCTTTAAATCACAAAGTGACTTAATAGTACACCCCATCACCATCTATTCTACACCCCGTGGGCATATTATTTTGGTTATTATTATTTTATATTATTTTTTTAAAAAAAGAGTCATTTATACCGTTCTAATATCTAATAAATGAGAAAAATAATCTCCTATTGAAATATTGCATGATAATTTTTTTATTTAAGTAACTAATTTTATAACAGTGGTAAATTTTATGTTACGATGAATGATTATTTTTTCTATCGCATTATATTTTATTATGATTATACGATTATATGATTTTACATTAGAACATGGTTAGGCCATGGTCAACCATGTTCATCCATAGTTAAAGATGGTTGTCAAAAATTAACCATGGTCAAATATAATCACCATGGAAAACCATTGTACAACACAGTCAATAAATTCAACCATATCCATGGTTAAACCAACTCAATAATAGTCGACCATGGTCATTCATGGTCAAACATGGTCAACATAGTCAATTATATACATTTATAGTTACCAATTGAAATACATGTCTAAATAAGCCCAAAGATGGTCAAAGTAGCTCTATAATGGTCACTCATGGTCAAACTAGGTGAGTTATTAAACAAGCTCAACAATGTTCAACCATGGTAAACTAGCTCAACAATGGTCAACCACAGTCAATATCATCAATGATACCCATTGGAAATCATAATTAAACATCGATAACCATGGTCAATAATGTTCATGCATAATCAACCATGGTTGACCATGGTTAACCATGGTCAAACATGATAACCATGTTCAACCATGATCACCCATAATCAACCATGATTTACCATTTTTAACCATGGTTAAACATCCACAATAGTGCAATCATTTTCAACCATGGTTAAACCATCTCAACAATATCTAACTATGGTTATCCATGATTAACGTGGTTAACAATAGTGAGCATGGTTAATCATATTCATCTATACGTTAAAAATTGACAACCATCTTCACTAATAGCCAATCATATTTGACCATAGTTAACCATGTTCAAACAAGCTAAACCGTGTTAAAAAAAAATTGCATCATGATGTGACGAATGAAAACCAATGTGAAGAATAAATATTGACATCATAATGTGATGAGAAAAAATTCAAAATGATAATGTGATGAAGAATAATCAATGTCATGATATGATGAAGATAATTTGACTTGCAATGTGATGAACTAGAATAAATGTAGCAATATCACAATTAAAAATCAACATCACAATGTGATGAACACAAATTGACATCACTAATATGACAAAAAAAAAATTGATGTCATATTTGACGAACAAAAAATTAACGTCGCAACGTGATAATGAAAAATTGACGTCATATTGTGAAAAACAAATATCAAAGTAGCAATGTAAGAAACACAAATTAACATTGCATTGTGATAAATAAAAATAGGTTTCACAATGCAATGAACAAAAAGTTATGTGGCATGTGATGAGCAAAAATCAACATCGCAATATGAAGAACAAGAATTGGCATTGTAATATGATAAATAAAAATTGTTGTTATAGCGTGATGAACATAAATTGACATTGCATGTGATGAACTAAAATATTTGATGCAAAGTGATGAAATAAAATCCTTGATGTAATGTGTTGAACAAATACTTACACCACAATGTGAAAAACTGAAAAAACAATGTTGTAATGTGATGACAAAGTAACAACGACACAATGTGACAAACATAATTTGAGATTGTAATGTGATGAACAAATATCCACATCAATGTGATGAAAAAATCAACATTAGCATGTGATGGAGAAAAAATTTATGCTCCATTATAGGATTAATGTAGTAACCCTAATGAAATTATTCTTTGTTAGAATTTTATGATTGTATTTCCGTGCAGACATTTAAGATTGGATATTAGCCATGGGGATGGAATTAAAGTTGGAAATTTTGATGATAGATGTGAACATTTATTAGTTATTGTTTATTTGAAAATGTAAAAGAATCCAACACAAGAGTAATCAGGCTCCCAAATGTTACGAAATGGTTAAGAACTAGTTTTATTCCAAGAAATGACAATTTTTATGTGACAATTGTCGAAGTTGGAAAATCCTCCAACTTTAAAAAAAATATTCCTACAACCAAGATGAACATGATAGGAGAGAAAGTTCATGGGTGGAAAAATAGGAAAAGAGATTGTGGGAGAAAAAGGCAATATAAGAATTAAGGTTCCAATGGGAGACAAAGACTGGACTAGTAATAATAAATATTATCATCCCAGATCTAGCAGGACGCTATTGGGACGTAATTAGGAAAATTGTAAAGAATACTAATTTGATTCCTGATAGGAAGGTCGCCTGGGGCTCGGGGAGAAATGTTGAGGAAATAGTTCTCTAGTTGGTCAAAGCGTGATTGCTCCTATTATATTTTCAAACACTTAGATAAGTGCCTGAATCGACAACTTAAATATTTTTGGAATTTCATGTTTCAACATTACTTATGTTTATATGCACACGAGTAGGAAGTGAATATGTGTATCTAGTTTTATGTAGGGTCATATGATAGAGAGGTCTAATCTATATTATGAACTCATTTTGTATCTCTCTCTCTCTCTCTCTCTCTCTCTCTCTTTGTGTGTGTGTGTGTGTGTGTATATATATATATATATATATATATATATATATGGTTAACCTCAAAGAGAAGCCTTCGGGTAAACCTTAACAACATGTGGTGCATGCTTATATAAAAAGAACCTTGAAGGAAATAATTGTAGAAATCCATAAACTAAGAGTCATGCATTCTAGTTCCTTGTGTAACCAAGATATTTTATGCACAAGGACTGTTTAGAAAGTATGATATATATGTGTAGATAACTAAAAATAAATAAATGTGGTAGGGCCTAACAGTGCTTTGTATTGATGACTAAAAGAACATACTGAAGTATAGCCATACATAAAAGAAACAAAAAATAGACATTGGACATATAAACATGCATAATATTTAGAAAAGAAAAGAAAAATAAGATCAAGAGATCTCTGCAGAGCCTAAAATAATAACAAACATAACAACATTTATCCTTTTTCCTTATGACCATTGAGTTTCTGCTAGGAAAATATCATTCATCTTTTTACATAGATATATTTAAAAGAAATCCAAAAAAGTAAGAACTAAATAGGAATGACATGGTTCCAATCTCTCTTGGAAACAAAGAATTTCCTTTATAATTCAAGATCATAAAATTTACTTCTACATCAATTTTGATACTAAAATTTAGTAGGCCTCAGCTGAGGAAAAAAAGAATTACAGTGCAGTTTAAGTATGGTAAAATTTTAAAGGATACAAGTACAAGGGAACTTATTCCAATTTACAAAGGAATTTAAAATTTGTAGTTCAAATACAATAGGCACGTACTTGGCCACTGAGACATATATATATATATATAATTTTTGTTGGAACACCTAATCCTACATGGGTAGGTGTGGAATGCGAAAAGTCACAATGGAGTCCAAGTGACCTTAGAATGTGAAACCAAGAGTCACACCATTGTACTATAAATGTACATCTTTGTATATTGGAAAATATGAGCTGCACGTTTATCCTATATTGTGTTGAGTTTCTTGTTGTGCGTGTATGTTATTCTTCTCATACACCATGTGTGTGCCTTAACATGGTGTTTAACATGGTATCAGAGCGGGAGATTGCTAGCCCTGCTCAACTTTGAGTGAGCCATTTATGTTTATGGCCTGTGCATATCTGCAAAAATTCTTGACATTTTTGAAGCACTCAGAGTTTTCGCAGCAGACATTTTACTGGATTCGGAAACGTGTTTTGAAGAAGAGCAGCATTGGTTTTGAGAAGGAGCAGCATTCAAAATCCTTGGCAGCATTCATAAATCAGTGTGGAGAAAAGCAACATTGTGCATCTGACAGTTTTCTCACTGCTCATTCTTCCTACAATCTCTGCATTTTAAATTCTGCACCATTTTGGAGCTGCTGGAAAAGTGTTTGAAATAAGTTTCTGGAAAATTTTGGGTTTTTCCTAGAAAAATTCCGAGTTTTTCTACTGAAAATTTCATCATCTCTGCATTCTCTGCTGCTGGAAAAAGTACATTTTCTGCTACTGGAAGAAAATTTTTGCAATTTTGGGTTTCTCTGCTGCTGGAAAATTCATTTTTGCAAGTTTACAAGTTCCTGCAAATTATTCTGCTGTGTATCTAGAAAAGTTCTGCTCTATATTTGGAAGAAGAAAAAAATTCTACCGCTATTCTTACTCCTCTTCTCTCCGCTATTTTAAAAAATATATATATAAAATAATAATAAAAAAATAAAAATAAAAATAAAATTCAGACCTTTCCGTCGGCCATTCCCTTAACCCCACACCTGCAACTCACCTCTACACTCATCGATCTCATCCCATACGTACTCCCTATTGCTTTCCTCTCGGCCCACTCCACGACACAACCATCTCCCCTTCATTACACAGTTCCCTTACTGCAAAAATCACTCTCAATCCCTACGCATCTACCCATTCATTGTTCCCTTCCCCATTATTAAATCTCGAATTTAAAAAAAAAAAAAATTAGTTCCTCTCCTCCCACGCTATCACTCCACTCCCTCTCTGCGTTGGCCTTTCTACCCTCCTTCCCCAGCAATTTTTTTTTACATCGCACAACCCGTCCATCCTCATTTGCTCACCGGCCCTCTCTCTTACGGCCCTCTCCACGCGTCCCCTTCCCTCCCCTTTCTATACGAACCCCTCTCTGTGTCTCTATACCCTGCGCTCACCTCACCCCACTAACCCTCAGCCCCTCCCCTCTCAATTGCAATACGCCCCATTTATAAACTAATTCCCCCTCTCATGTTTTATTATTCCATCTTTTAAATTTGTTTTTCTTTTTAAGTTTACTTTAATACCCCCCTCCCCTCTCATATAATACCCCCATTCCCCTTTTAAATTAAAATCCCTCTCTTTCTCTTAAATTAATTTCGTTCCTTTTTAATTAATATCCATTTAATTAACACTCATTTTAATTAATATTTTTTTAATAAAAACCTTTTTAGTTTGTCCCCCCACATTTTTATTTTTATTTTAATATCTCCCCTCCTCCCTTTTAAATCACTCCCCTTCCCTTTTTTATTAACATTTCCCTTAGTTTTCCCACACCCCTCCATTTTTTAATTTATTAAATTCCATTTCATTTTTATTATAATCCATTTCCCCATTTTTTTAAATTAATTCCCATTTTAATTAATTTTTAATTAATGAAAAAAAATAGTAGAGAGAGAGAGAGGAAAGAGAATATGAACAACAGAAAAAGAGGATTTGACATATGAAGAAAATGGACTAAATACATTATATGATTTGTGGCATTAACATAAGGGTGATTTTTTGAAGAAATTGACATTTGAAGACAAGTTTGCCATCATTGCAAAACAGTTATTTGAAAAAAAATTCAGCTGCTTTAAAGGCCTCTTGCACAAGTGTTTTCAGTTGCACTTTTACAAAATATTTTGCAAAGATATTGTATTGCATTGACATTGTATTGTGAGTACATATTGCTTCTTCATAGTCGCAATCAGTAAATTTGAGTTGTTGGATTGTTGATTGCCCTCCATCATTTGAGGAGCACACTTTGTACTTTGATAATTCCTTGGAGTCATTTGTATTTCTTGAAAGCAAATTGCATCACATTGTAAACGGGTGCATTTTCGGTTGCAGCCGATACCCTTTCATTTTTGAGCCTAAGTTGTTGAAAATGGCTAAAATCAATGAGGCATTAGAGTTGTTGAATAACCTCATTCATTCAAATGTTGATGATGTGATAAAAATGAGCAAGGATGCTCTTTGTAATATTCAAAGTTGTTTGCAAGATGCGTATGAAAAGATTGAGTTTTTGCAGTTGGAATCTCAGCTTCAGCGAGATGAACTTCAGCAAAAGAGTCACCATTCTGAACCTGTTTCTGTTCAGAAGATTGTGAAGGACTCTCATCAGAAGAAAGAAGATAAAGTTGCAGTTGATTCCCATTCAATTCCTTGTACTAGAGAAGATGTACATGCAGATGCAGCAGCTCAGCCTGCACTTCTCAAGCCCATCATCAGACCTTGGGAAGAGCTTGTCCACAAAAAGCACCGAACTGGTCTTGGATATGACAAGGATGTGTCCTTTCATATTTCAAACTACACAAAGCCCATCATATTTCAAAGTGATGGATTCATGTATGATAGTTCACCTACAGTTGTTCCAGATCCTGTTTCACAACAACAACAGATTGAAAAATGCCAACACTGTGATCGATTTGGCCATATGAAATATCACTGTTTTGATCTTCATCCATGCAAGCACTGTGGTCGGCACACCCATTCTTCAGACAGATGCTTCAGAAACAAGCCTCCTGCAAGAACCAAGCTTCATCTTGGATGGATCGCTTCTTGGCAATGGGCATCAATAGCCAAGAAGATGTTTCAGTCGCATGTCAGAACATGTTCACGAATATTGAGCAAACTTGCAGTTTATTTTTCGCCATCATCTCACCTTGTCCCTGAAAGGGGGGAAAATGGTGGTCATGTACAAGCTTCGACGTCAGATCAAGCGAGCCTGAGCCACAATCTCTCATTCCAGATTCAGAGTTGTAGCCAGAGTTCAAGCGAGCCTGAGCCAAAATTCTTCATTCCAAATTCAGAGATGTAGCCAGAGACACGGATGCCCATGAGCATGCCTTTGGTTGGTGGATAACCTTAAACCATCATCTTTGGTTGGTGGATAACCTAAAACCACCACAGCTAGTAGACCTCCCTTCTTTTAGGTCGAAGGTCTCCCTTTCATATATGATGAACACTTCCTCTAGCAGAAGCCTTCAACTTAGAAGCCTTCAGCTTCTTGCCAGCATTGGTTGAGTTCCAGGGAATGCTTCAAGAATTCCAGAGTTGTTGGTAATCCTAAAACCATCACAGGTAGTAGACCTCCCTTCTTTTAGGTTGAAGGTCCCCCTTTTATATGAGGGAAAATTTCTCTAGCAGAAGCCTTCAACTTCTTGCCAATTTTGGAAGAGTTCCGGGAACTGCAACAAGTTTTGTGTTCCAGTGTTTGTGGTCATCCTTAAACCACCTATTTTTTCCAACATTTCAGAGAGTTGATTCAGCCCAATTGCTGCCATGTATACTTTGCAGATTTATATTACAACTCTCTTCTTGGACTCACACATACCCCTTCGGATTAAAGGGGGATGTTGGAACACCTAATCCTACATGGGTAGGTGTGGAATGCGAAAAGTCACAATGGAGTCCAAGTGACCTTGGAATGTGAAACCAAGATTCACACCATTGTACTATAAATGTACATCTTTGTATATTGGAAAATATGAGCTGCACTTTTATCCTTTATTGTGTTGAGTTTCTTGTTGTGTGTGTGTGTGTTATTCTTCTCATACACCATGTGTGTGCCTTAACATGGTGTTTAACAATTTTCAATAAGTAAGCGTAAATAAGCCAAAGCCTTGCCTTCATCATAATTGACCGAAATTCAATAATTTTGTAACAATGACCCTACATTAGAATTAAAAAAAAAAGAAATAAGTTGTTAAGAAATTGGGTATGTGAACAACCCTAACCCTTTTTCTTTCGATAACCCCAAAATTAAGGTTGTGTACTAACACATAACAAGAAAAATAACCACATTAGGAGCACAAATTAATTGAAGAGGAAAGAATTCGAACAAACCCCATGAGAGAGTAAAATGGTTTCAGTTATACAAATTTACTTGAGAGGAAATTAATCTTCGATCGGTATTTTTGGCCCCGTGACAACCATTTTTGTCAATGAAAAGGGTTAATTTTCTATTAACCCTATTACACACCACTAGGTCTAATAAACAAGAAGAAAAGAGAGTGTTTAAAATACAAGACATACACTAGTTCATACATAAAACTGACAAAATCCCCAGCTTCTGAAAGCAGTAGTTAAGAACACCCAACTCATACTTGTTCAAAGTAAAAAGAGAAACTAGTGAATAGGAAGTTTTTTTTGTAAAGTATAATATACTTAAACACCCTTGAATACATAGCATAAAAACCCTAGATGTAACCCCAAGGGAAAAGAGAAAGAAACCTAGGTGAAGTTAACTAAGGAACCCTTATTGGGTGGGTGAACTGAAACCATATCCTGAAATTGGAAGCTAAATGAAGCAATAGCCTTATAATAGAAGACAAACAAATTCTTGAGAGTCAAGCATTCTTCAAAACCATAGACATGCATAGCCACCCATAATTTATTAGTTATCAGTCTGAACAATTACCAGAATGAAAACTCAAGGAAGAAAGAGAACAATATCCTTTATTGACAACCCAATAAAATATTACATTTAGTTGTTACCTATGGTGAGAAATACTTTTTTGCTACTGCAAACCACATTATTTTCACTCTAATATCATTTTTAAGGAAGTGTGGAACCTTCACCTGGGAAAATTATGGCCATAAGCTAAGGAACCAAGATAAATAAAGTCTCAAACCATAATTTCACTTACAGAGCACCGAGAAACAACAAATCAAGGAACAAATAATGACCAAGATAGATAAGGGAGGTAGGGTAGTTGCTCTATCCTCTTGATGGAATACATGACCACCATTGGATCTCACATATTACATGTTGATCATTCCCTCTACGATATGTCACATGGCCAGGTGAGTTATCACAACTGATCCAAGCCACATTTTTTTATACTTATGCATGCCAAGGTGTAACTAGGCCCCATGAACACGTGTTTATGTGGCAGAATCAACGTATAAAATATATTCTGAAAAACATTGCTATGCTAAGGTATAAAATCTATATATAAACCAAAGTGATAACAATAAATAACAATAGTACTTTAGTAACCCATGGGTGTTACAATAGTCAAGTTATAGTATCGACTTATGAGAAGGGGTTGTTGAAATGATATATATATAAGTGCATCATAACACTTTGACATGTTATCAAATACCTTAAGACAACCCTTTTGTTATTGTTTGGTAACCAAGGGGGTAATCAATGTCCAAGGAGGCCTTGCAATTCCATGCAAAGTTAGTTGGTGAATTAAGGAAGTCAAGTGAGGTGTGGTTTCTTTTTCAGAAGTTCCTCTATGCTCATCGATAGTATGAACGAACATAAGAATTGAAGTAGATTATTCAAACAATTGAAGGTGTGATGGCCATAATGTGTAAATTGTGAGATTAGAAACCTTGGTTTAGGGTACATTTAATACACTTTTTTTTCCCATGATATAGTGAGACTAATAAATTGGTAAAAAGAATATACCTTTAAAAAAAAAATTATTATATAATTATTTAATGGATTTATGAGCTACATGACATGTGGTGTAAGAGCAAAAAGTTATAATATTGAATCCTATGAGCCCAATCAAAACTTTCATTTAAATTTTTTTTTTCTTACACATTAAAGATAAGGAGGGACATATATGGAAAAACCCCTTGCAAGATCACCTATAGGGGAATAAAAAATATGGGTGCAATTAGGAAGAGAAACACCTCCTCCATAAATGGAATTATTAGATATGATTAAATAAATAATGGTGGAGCTAAACAATATTAGAGTAGAAAATGAGAGGCTATTGAAGGCTATCACCAAGTAAGAAAATCTTATCAAAAAGTTAATGTAAAGGTCAAAGCAAAAAATTGTATAACTAGATGCAAAAGAGTAGGATAGAGAAGAAACTTCCAAACAAAAAAGCTCGGATAGCATGAATGAAAGTAAAGATGATAGGCCTGAAGATGTAGAGGAACATAATTAAGCTAAGATTCCTTCTAATCAGTGAAAGGAACATAAAGTAGATCTACAAGGAGAATTTAAGAAAATTAGACCTCCACCCTTTGATAGTGAGTTAGACAGAGGAAGCAAAATAACCATGGCTAATCAACATGAACTGATACTTCCAAATTTATGAGTATCATAGAACTTTAAAGTCAAGATTAGCCACTTACTAGCTACAAGGTAAGGAATATTTGTGGTGAGAGGAGATTAGAATTGTGCATAATATAGAAAACAAGATTGTTAATTGGGAAGAATTTTTAAAAGTCTTCAAAAAAACTACCTGAGAGATAGATGTTATGACGATAAAAAGAATATTTTCATGAATTAAGACTTGGTTAGATGACCATGGGTGAACTAGTTATGGAATTTACCCACCTTTTGTGATATGTGCTTTACATTCACGAGGAAAAAGCTAAAGTGCAATAGTTTATCAGTTTCCTTCCCCTCTCGTTTAAAAATAAAATTCAATATGATAATCCTAAAATAATGGATGAATTTATTTGAAAGGCTAGGATTTGTTATTATCAATCCAAGAAAAGAAGTGAAAATGTAAAATATTGGCCCAAAAATAAAAAGTATTGATTTATGGAAGGAGGAAAAGGGTCTAAAAATCCTTCTTTAAAAAATTCTCGTGAGAATTACCATAATCGAAATTTTAATAAAAACAACATTCAAACATAAAAGACTCAAATTGAGATAGGGACTAGACAAATTGATATGAAAAACAAAGGATTTAATGTGAAATAGATGGAGCTACTAAAGTGTTGGGGTTGTGGAGAGCCTCATATTCTGCGAAACTTCCCATATAATGTGAAATGTGTTCAAGCTCTACAAAATGTTTAGGAAGCCTCCATAGTAAACGATGTGGCGAGGAGCATTCCTAGAAGTTTTGTAGTGTTGGAGGAATGTCAATATGAGAATAAATCCACCATGGTTGAAATATAAGGTACTATTTGTAACCAATTTGTAATTATTTTAGTAGATATTGGTGCTATTTTAAGTATGTATATCCACAAATAGTGGAAAAATGTAAAAAAAACAAAAGAAAACTCTTGGTTGGTCCAATTAGACACCAAAACAAAGATAAAATTTACAAGTCGGATTAATTCTTATTCCATTGAATTAAATCAAAATAAAAAAATCATAAACCTGAATGTTTTTCGTTTAGGCTTTTATGATGTATTGGTGGGAGTGGACTTGTTGGAAGGACATAGGGCAATTGTTAATTGATTTGAAAAAATTGTAACTTGTACCGTGGATTAAGCAGAGGTGTGGATTATCAAGGGCATACCTAGACCAATTTATATTAGGAAAATATCATCCTTACAAATAAAGAGATGTCCTAAAAAAAGGGTGTAATTTGTTTCTATCCAAATAGAATATCATTGAAAGGAATATAATACAAGAACCTTAGATGAGTTGAGGGTGGTACCAGAGTACACGGATGTGTTTGTAAATGAAATCCCCAGATTACCACATAAGAGAGGTATTAAATTCACTAATTAAATTATGTCGGGGTGCACACTGTTGTATAAGGCATCCTAAAAGATGAGTGTGCCTGATTTAATTGGAATTGAAAATGCAACTACAAGAATTACTAGATAAATGATACATTAGACCTAGTGTTTCACAATGGGAAGCTCTAGATTTTTTTTTAAGGAAGAAAGATCATACTTTCAAATTAATTATATATTATAGGAAGTTAAATAAGCCAAAAATTTAGAATAAACATCCACTGCATAGAATTGGTGACCTCTTCGATCGAGTGAGGGGAACCATTGTCTTTTCTAAAAATAATAAAAGGTCTTACCATCATCAATTAAGAAATGAAGATAAGGATATTCACAAAAAAAAAAATCAGAACTAGATACAGACACTATGAGTTTATTATGCTTCCGTTTGGGCTCACGAATTCCCCAACTAATTTTATGTGTTTGGTGAATATTTTTTTCAATGAATACTTGGATAATAAAATTTAGCTAATACTTGGATAAATTTATGTTGATTTTTAAATATGACATTATGATTTATTCTAATACCCTAGAAGAACATGAAAAACTCCTAACAATAGTGTTTCAAACACTTAGAGAAAATCAACTTTATGCCATTTTTATTAAGGTTTTTTTCTACTACGATCAGATACAATACTTGGGACACATAAATTATAAATAAGGAATTGTGGTAGACCCTGAAAAGGTCAAAGAAACCATTAATTGGCATATTCCCAAGTACACAACATATATTAGATCTTTCATGGGCATTATGGGATACTATTTTAGATTAATTGAGGGATTATCTAACTTGGTCCAACCGATAAGCTCTTTACAAAAAAGGGGGTTAAATTTGAATTGTTACACGTCATTTTCTCACCATGGCACTTGAGAGTTAAAATGGATCTCTTGCCATCCATAAATATGTTTCAAAGCACAATTAAAGCTCCATTAAAAAGAATGATAATATATTAACATTAAATTCTATATGCCGCCTCTCTCCTCCTGAAAAAACTGTGTCCCAATTTTGTCCCTACCAAATAAAGTTTCCAATACAAATCTCAACACAAGAAAATCTATGCACAATGAAATGTATCCTTCATATAAATAACACATTGTCAGAGTACATGCATAATTCAAAACACTATGAAAAACTCCATATTTCATTTTCCAATGCTCAAGTGTAAACCAATTTTCATAATTAATATTCTTATAGGCATATACAATTTATTTACTTAAAGAATATAATTATTTAAATAAGTCCTACTGAATATAGAAACATGTTTTATTATATGAATATTTTCCTTGTGCGAAACCCATATTAAATCTTATATGGTATGTCATATAAGCTACAATAATCAATTGTAAATGAGTATTTGTAAACCGTTGAAAAGAGGAAACGTTACAAAATTGTGTTATGCACCACGCGTTCACCCGCACAAAAGCATAGTAAAAACCCCACATAATTAAAGTTAAAAATTGTAATCATTATGTTCTCCCACAATTACCCTATCCTCTACAAAAATTCATAGTTTTAAATGTCTACGCAATCCACCCCCCCCCCCAACACACACATATGTCATACTCCACACAGTAAAATCTTCGTACAATGAAACATAATAATACCCCTTCTCTCGTGCACATACTCCATCCTTCATAAACATTCATATGATATATGATCAGGAAATGTGTAAAATTATTAGATTTCTTCAAAAAAACAACAAATATACCCCATCTTCCATACAATCAAAGCTCCACACAATGAAACATAATAATAATAATAAATTAACATTAGTAGCTCAACATTAATTTTCACATGCACCTCTCATGCTCCCGAAAATTCCCCATCCTAATAAAAGCTTTGCATAATGAAATATACTACACAAACCTCACCCTACTCTAAAATCAAAGCTCTATGTAATTTCTCTCCCGCACATAATTCATAGTTTGTACAGTAAATCTCCATATTTCATTTTGCAATGCTCAAGTGGAAACCATTTTTTGTAAGTAATATTCTTATGGACATACAGTTTTTTTAATTTAAGTGAATAAGTATTTAAATAAGACCTATTGAAGATAGAAACATGTTTTATTATACAAAAAAATTTCTTGTATGAAGCCCATATTATAGCTTATATTGTAAGCCATAAAATTTATAATAGTCAATTGTAAATGAGTATTTGTAAAGAGTTATTGAGTATGAAACTATCTAAGTGCAAGTGATTATGCATTACTGCATGTGTAAAAGAGGAAAAAGTACAAAATTGTGTTATGCACCACCGTTCTCCTGCACAAACCAAAAGTAAAAGCATCGCACAATGAAAATTAACAACTTTAATCATTATTTTTTCTCGCAAACACCTCGTCCTTTGCAAATATTCATAGTTATAAAAGAAAACCTCTACGTAATTTCTCCCCTGCATATATTTTGTACTCCGCATAGTAAAATATCCACACAACAAAACATAATTAATCCTCGCTCATATTTATAAAGTCAAATCTCTACGCAATTTCTCTTCTTCACATCATACTTCGCAAAAAAAAAATGTGTACAATTGAACACAATAATATTCCCCGCTCTCCTACACATACCCCATCCTCCGTAAATATTTATACGATATACCATAAAGAAACGTGTAAAAGTATTATATTTTTTCAACAAATCAATAAACATAACCCATGTTTATTAATTTCCACATGCACCCGTAGTTGTCCTAAAAATGCCCCATCCTAATAAAAGCTTTGTACAATGAAATATCTTGCACAAACTTTGTACCCTGTCCTAATCAAAGCTCTATGCAATCAATCTCATGCACATACTTTGTACTCTGCTTAGTAAAATCTCTACATAACAAACCATAATAATATTCCCCATTCTCTCACACGATCTAATATTGAAAATTATTTGGAAAGGGATTATCCATTTTATTATTAGTGTTGTCACTTTTATCAAGAATGGTATGGGTAGTAACTACAGATATTAGCTATTCTAGTTAATATGATGACAATGTTGGGGAAAAGTAGAGAATATGGAAACATCTCCCAATTTGATGATGGAAAGTATCTATTTTTCTATTTTTATCAAGAATGGAAAGGGAAGCTAACTATGCATATGAATCTCTCCTTGTAGTTGTGATAATAATGATGGTAGTGAGGTATAGATTATGGAAACATCTCCCAATCTAATTATGGAAGCATATGCTTCTTCAATTCCTTTCACTCCCTCCCTATTTTCCACCCTTATCACCTCATTCATATAACTCCTGGACTTTAATTTTTATTCAGATGTATTAGGAATTCTCGGTGTTTTCCTTTTCATGCT
Organism: Pinus albicaulis; assembly: GCA_034641835.2. Taxonomy (NCBI): domain Eukaryota; kingdom Viridiplantae; phylum Streptophyta; class Pinopsida; order Pinales; family Pinaceae; genus Pinus; species Pinus albicaulis. The sequence goes on along the minus strand of CM076580.1, from coordinate 946,719,129 downwards.
CCCTTGGGAAAGGCTATTGTTATTTTCTTAAAAGAATGTATTGTGATATATCATGTTTCTTTTTTATGTATATGCCTTTGTGGGTATGGGTTGCACAAATGTTATGCTTTCTCTAGATGAGTACAAAATTATGTTGTATTCGACATACATATACGAATATGTTCCAGTTATGGGTTTCTTCATTTTATTTTCTCAGAGTGACTACACACTACCCCAAAATAGATTCTAGTATCATATCTAGGAAAGATGTTGAGAAGGTGAATGAAATGTGCTAAAATTTACTATAGAAATTAAATTCAACAAAATTTTAATTGAATTGATGATATGATGAAGAATTTATAGTTTTTCATCCCCATCAAGTAATTATGTATTCACTGAATCCTTGGCTAGGGGTAGCTTGTCAACTAAGTGACATAAAACTGGGATAAAAAAATTAGTGAATCATGTTTAGGGGTGATTTTAAAAGCTATAAGAATAATAATTTTGATGGCTTAGCATACCCTAATTCATGATATACAGGATTTAAATGTTAAAACTACTAATAAATAATGAAATCACTAATGACAAGTGTTGCAGGGTAGCGTAGTCTAATCCATTGAGATTAAGGATGATTATTATACGAAATTGTTTTACAAAGCACAATTTCATTCATATTTATGTGACAAATTTTGAAAATTTATATATCCCCCCACTCGCCGCAAAAATATATATATCTTAAAATTCAATTATGAAGTAGTAACATTGGTAGGACTTGTCCGAATTACATTTAAATTATGTGCATATACAACTAAATAAATGTCGCATTCATATAGATATAAATTACAAATTGTTTAATACAATGCACAGTTACATAGTGTTGATCAATTTAGCATGACACTTAACATCATGTTAGACTCTTGCCTAGGGAAGGATTAATAATGTGGAAATTGTGAGGGATTTTTCTTGGGTTTTTGTTTTGCATTAGTATTCAACCATTGGTCGTCTCATATTTTTTAGTACAGTGGAAAATTACTTAGTGTTAGATAAATTTGGCATGACACTTAACATGATGCTAGACTCTTGCCTAGGCAATGAAAAATAATGTGAAACTTTTGAGTGATTTTCTTGAGTTTATTTTGGCCTAAGTATTACACCATTAACCATATCATTGTCAATGTTTTGAAAAAGAGATGAAAAAAAAATCTTTAATCATGATTCTTTGTTTCTTTTTTAATTATCATACATTGTCTAATAACTTTCAAAAACAATGGAGAAAGCAAGAATTCAAGAAGAGTGGAGAAGAGCTACTTTCTAGTTATATGAAAAGTTTATTGTAAAATTGAGGATTCCAACAAATGAAAAAATACCCATCAAAATTAAGAGTAGAATAGAAATTTGCTAATAATGTTCCCTCTATTTGACTTAGACTTATATACAAATTAATTAAAAAATTGAATCATAAAAAATAAAGTACTCAAATAAAAAGTTATGCTTTGTTATTGTTAATTTTTGTGGATGATGTCATGTTATTAATAAATCATAAAAATTCTAAATGTGATAAAATATGATCATTTCATATAATAATGACATTTTCTTCATAAATAATATGATTGTTATTATTAAAACTCTTGTGTACGGAATTAGGTAACAAGGATCATAAATGACCTCTATAATGGAAAAAAAACTTGCAATAATTTATTTATATATAATAATATTAAACTAAATTATAGAATAATTAGATTTAAAATTTATATGAATATATAATATACAATATAATTTGAGGATATGATAGTTAAATGGTGTGTTATTAAATATAAAATTTATAAAATTGTATTTGTTTATTTTTTCCTTAAAAATAGGTTAAAACATTAATACTATTACTAAAATTGATGTAAAATATCCTAATACTATTACTGAAATTGATGTAAAATATCATAAAAATATATGCAATGTAATTTAAACTTTATCATTCCTTAGTAAAGCACCTTTGTGTACGCCATTCTAAATTTTCTTGATTTGGTTCACATAATATGAGCGTATAGATTTCAATTGATGCAAGATGTGGAAAATTTAGATTATGACATTTAGATAAAGTTATTTCATATTTTGTAAATTTAAATTTTAAATAAATTTATTTGTAATAATAAAAAATAGTATTTAAATTATCGTGCTTAAAATAATAAACGGTAATCGGGTATATTGCAAGGGTATTTTTATATTGGAATTGTTTACTTAAAAATTATGAATACTTAACACACATAAAGTTAATTAAAAAAAAAAAAAAAAATCGTACTTTATATTTTATAAATTAACAATTTTATTTTGATTTTACTTAAAATAATATAAATTTTAATTTATTTTTTTAAATAATATAAAAAATTGATGATATATAAAAAAATTTAAAAAATAAAAATAAAAATTAAATTTTAAATAGAAAAAAATATTTTTCAAAACAAGTATATTTGATTTTAGTTATTTCTAAATTTACAATTTAAGTTAGATTAAAATGACTTTTAATCAATATTATTAAATTTGATTAATAAACTTATAATAAATATTATAAAAACTTGTTTATGGGGTCTTTGATATATGGTGAAGTCACTGGTTCAAGTATCCTCCCTAATAGAGGTGATATATCGGACATGTTGAAGATGTAGTCATGTCAAGCTAACAAAAACAAACATTAGAAAAACTTTGGGAAAATATTATATTACTAATATGGGTTGGATGCTGGAAAGTTAGCCAAACAACCAAACTTCTTCACTTTCTATTTTCAAAGTTGTGATGAATTTTTATATAAAGATTTGTGAGTGGAATTTAGATCATTTATGATCATTTTCATGTATATATAGGAAAAGAGAGAAATATAAACTCCTAAGATCATTTGCAAATAATAAATTTATATTAAATAAAAATAAATTTTAAAGATAATATATTTGTATGAAAACAAAATATTAAATATAACATTTCAACGATATTATTAATGTTTATTTAAATTGTAATCATCTATATAGTACTTTACTAATAATTATAATTTCAGTTATGTTAATTGAACTTATCCATATGGTATACAACTACTTAGCATGCAATATAAATCTCAAATAAAATTTAATATATTTCTCTATAATTTATAAAATTTATTGGGCACAAATATTATAATACAAAAATTACTAATATTATACTATTTTTAAATAATTACTTATGAAAATGATATTGTTAGTAAAATATGAAAATATCTAGAATTTTTTCCATTAAATATGTTATCATCTAACCACACCATTAAACTATTGACCAAATGATGTAGGCTAGCTGCAAAATATCAGAATTACACTGTGGAATGAATTTTTTAATATTTAATACAAATCTCTTTTACTTCGCAACAGAGTTCAACCTTGGAGTTTAACAAGATACATGCGCGCGCGAAATCAACAACGGGATTGCATAACATATATAAACAATACAACAACCCAAACAAATGCAACTTCCTAGGATTCCTTACTGGAGGGTCCCACACAGTCCCAACCAATCACGGCCAGCCGCACTTCGCAGTTTTAACAACGTAACCTTAAGAGTTAAAACCTATTTTTTGCACGATGCAATGTTGCGTTGTGTTGACACGTGGCTTCCCGCACTTCGCATCGCAAAACTCTTACCTTACCTTGCGATGACCCTTAGTGCTATCTTTCGAAGTTTGCAATTTGTGATCACCGCATCCAATCTCTGTCGTTTGATCTTAGTTGGATCCGACGGTCTGCGCTACGCCTCCGTTATACCACTTCGCATCATAGGTCAAATTCTTTAACTTGCGAAATGAGTTGTAATCGCTATCATTTGCGATATGAAATTTCTCTCCACTTGCGATGTGATCTTCCGCCATGGATCAGTTGTATCCAAGGACTCTCGTTGCGCCTTTAAATTCAATTGAGATCTGCTCTATGGATAACACAATATTCAATTCAACAAAGGAATGTGCAAGTTATATGGACCCGTTGTGTCTACAAATCCGATTAGTAATTTCGCTATGTGTTTAAATGGAAATAGTTGACTCCAACAGATATTTTAAAATAACCAATCTACAACAGGGAACCCGATATTAGTATAAAACACTTAGAATTTATTTGGAAAAGACATGTTTCTTTAAAAGCACAGAGATCCTGATCAAACACAAAACATCTGGAAATAATTTGGAAATGGAAATATTCAGAGCCAAGCCCTCATATGGTTGGTTTTTACAATTACTTCTACTTCTTTGTTCTCTCCTTTCTCGCTATGGATGGTAGAACCCCATAATGGTGGATTTGGTTTGTTTTTATGCTCTTCCCCAAAATCCCCATATGATTGAGAAACTATCAATCAATTTCACAACATTTTATTTAACTAAAAACTTAGCTAATCCTAATTTAACCATTCTTTTATTCTTCAATTTAAAATGGTTGAATTAGCCCAAGTCAACTTAAACAAAATACTTTGAAAAGAAAAAAAGTCTTCAAATTCTTAGGATTGCTAACCCTCTTTCCAAGCCACAACATGTGACCAACTTGTCACATTGTTGACTCTACCTTAATTCTCCTGCATCAGGCTCCCAAGGTAAGTTAAATTCATGGCTCATGTCCATGAGTTCTTCAATAGAGTACCCTGCGCTTTGAATTTTGGCAATGTCCAACCAAGAACAATCCTCCAAAGGATGGTCCTTCCATTTGACCAGACACTGTAAATCTTCTTTGTTTTGCATCCTCCTGGCAACCTATGTGTCCAGAATCTGTTCAATTTCCAAAGGCTGTGATAGAGGCATATGTTTAATCCATGATCTATCTTCATCCTGGGTGTCCCGTGTTCATCTCTCTGAACTGTCTTCTTCATCAAAAAAAATGTATGGGTACAGATCTGCCACATTAAAGATGGGCAAGATTCCTACACCCAGAGGTAACTACAAATCATAAGTATTTGGAAAAAACTTCAGAATAATTCTACAAGTCCAGATCTTTTTCATCTTCAATTGGTTGTATTCACCTTTAGGAAACCTCTCCTTGCACAAATGTGCCATTACCAAGTTTCCTACTTAGAATTGTACCTCTCTCCTTTTCAAATATGCTCATTGTTTATATTTTTGCCTGTTGTCCTGTAGCTTCAATTTGACCTGTTCATGTAGATCGCTGATTTCTTTTGTGAAATCTTCACCATCATCACTCCTGCGTTCTACCTGACCCAAATCCCACAACTCAAATACTCTATGTGGGTGCATTCCATATAGGATTTGGAAATTTCTTCTTCCAGTGCCTCTCTTGGGTGAGTCATTGTAAGCAAACTCCAATTGTGCAAGCACACGATCCCATTTTCTGGAATTTTCACCAACCAGACTCCTTAGTAGATTTCCTAGACTCTTATTCACAACTTTAGTTTGCCTATCTGACTAGTATTAAACAACATTTTTTCTTTTTCCCTGCAATCCCCATCCCGCACATTGGACGACCATTCCTGTGACTTATATGTAGTTTCATGCCTTGCAAAAAGTGTCATTGAATCCCTTTCCATGAGGAGAACATTTCCTCTATTGACTATTCCAGGAACAGACCATCAAAAACATATGATTTTGGGTCAACGCTGGAAGGCAGTTATGGCCTCGTGCCAATAGAGAAATTAGCAGTGGGCCCCATGCCCATTGGCGCTCTGTCTTAGTGGACTGCCCATGCCTAGTTGTTTATAGAAAGTTTTTTAAATATAGAAGTGAAGTTTCCATTTCCAACCACTTCATGAGTGGAGTTAGCATGGGTTGTTTGACTGAATAACATCGGACATCTTCCTTTGGCTTCTTGTTCCCTACATTTGGGCAACCTCCCAAAGGATAAGGCCTCCCTTCCACCATTTGAGGGATCCCAACCTCCTCCTCCTCTCCTATAAATACATCTCTCTCACATAGATGCAACTAGCTAAACATTTTGTATAATAGCTTAAATGGTTGAATAGTTGAAACAGTCTGAATAAGCTAGTGTGAGATAGAGTGGAGGGAGGCCCCTTATTGAGAGAGAGTCTAGGCTGATTGCCTCGCCAAGTCCATTTCCCCAACGTATTTTTGAGACACATTTTTACTAGACCCATTGAAGGAGGCTGCGACGTCAAGGCTTATTTGGTTGTAATCTCTTTCTTTCTCTTAATTAATACATGATTGATTTTTTGGTTCTCCTATTGCCTTTGATACGATTAGTCTTGTGCAATACGTTTAATTATCCTTGACCAATTAGATAGTTATGAATTAAAATATTGTTTCATATGTTTCTTTCATTCTATGATCCTTATGCAAGCACTTGAGTACTACTGCTGAAGAACCGTGACGTGTCGAGATGAAGATCAGGAGATTGCTGCCACAGCTATGACAACTGCGTTGGAAAAAAGGGAGGACATCTATCTCGACTCAGTTTCATTAATTAACTAGGGATAGACACATTAGCATGTCCTCTTGTTGCTATACCCATGCTAGGGGTAGAGGGATTGCCTCTTTCTACAGAGGGGATTTACCTACACAACAAGTTAGCGACCATACTAGGGATCAGTGTGTGTTTTTCGTCTCGTTGTTTGTTAAGTGTTTGGTTTGTTGAGTCAACTTTAGTTGTTTCATCATTTTTTTTCTTTTCTTAACTTGTCTAACTATTTTCAACCATCTTGTTCAGTTCTAGAGTGTCAAGTATAACCTCTGCTCAGTGGTTTTATTTTTTCCCATGGTTTTCTAGCTCAGTGCAAATTTTCCTTGAACAGTCAGGCCGATTGGCGCATGTTGTTTTTGTCACAGGTGCGCCAACCCCTGTTTAGCGTATATTATATCTAAAAGTCACGCCAAATCCTGTAGGATTTGATTTGACCTCTTTTATGAGTTTTTTTTTAGTGTTAATTGGATTTGGATTGGTTTCTTACCTTGAAATTGGTCTACTGAGATTGTTTTGACTCTGTAATATTGGTCTTCTCATTTGTTTGTCCATCATCTTATCAGTTTATTTTGTAGCCCTAGGGTTCTAGGTGCCGTGTGCTATTTTTTCGGCCCTCTCTTCACTGAGCCTTCTGAGTTGAGTTTGAGTCACTTTTGATCTTTATCGTTTCAATTCACTGACTAATTGTGTTAGTCTTTCTTTCGATTCTTTGTGTCTTTGGTTTGTTGAATGATCACCTTTGTTTTCATTTGACTCTCCATTTGTCACTTAGAGTATATATTACATTGCTCGTTGGATCGTTTCGAAAGCCCTTTGTTTTTTTGGAAAAGTGCATCCTTGTTTTGAGTGTGTTTTATGTTTGTATTGCATTGGTCTCTTTGTTTTAGATCGTTACATTCGTAGTTCTCAAAACTAGTGTTTATTTTTATTTTTAGTGTCGTAGTGCATTGTGTGCCTCATTCATCTAAAAAGACAAAAATTGCTTTCTTTCTCTTAAATTGTAAGTGAAATTGTTCTTTTGCATTACTAGCTCTTAGCGAACTAGGAAAGTGTTTTTGTTTTCTCATTTGGTTGTATTATATGCATTAGTGAAATTCTTCTTATGTTTCAACTGATTTCTACTTTGTCATAGAGTCCTATCCTTCTCTTAGCTAGCATTCATTGAATGGAAATGATGTTCTTTTGTATGTAGTGTGCATTCAGGAATTAGAGATCACATTCAGTAAGGTCTTGAAATCACAACATTAATTCAAGATCAACCATAAAATTTATTCAATCAATCTAAGGAAGAATTGAAACTTAACGCTCACACTTAGAGACCGTTTAGGCTAGTTACGTGTTATGGCGTCATTAAACCTAGTAGTTGTCATTCACCATCTAGAATTAGACAACACTAGCAGGAACTTGCGATCCCTGTGTCATCGCGTATATAAAGGGAGACCCTATTACATTGCAATCCTTTATCCGTAGGAATACAAGTATGTCGCCTTGTAACCATGATACACCGAACACAGCATTTGGGAAGACTACCTGCACGTACATTAATTCCTTGGTCATTTCTCTTTCATTTGATCAACAAGGTGTATATTACAATTCACGGGAGCTTGGTACACCCTCTTGCTTAGATACCCTGAGTAGTCATTTTTTATCTTTACTGACTCTTTAAATTTGAAAATACCATTGAGCCCTTGTCCTTTCGAGCTTGTTAAAACTGAAAGTGGCTAGAGTTAGCCTTTGTCCTTTTCTCAACTCTTAAAACATGAAAAGGCAAAGTTTTGTTTCAGTGTCTTAAAATTGACTATCGAGGAAATATTCCTAGTTAAAGTTACATTCCTTAGTGATTCATTAGGATTGAGGCCAATGGCGACATTTCTCGGGTTCACCAACCAAGGAATCCCCTCATATGGGAATCCTAGTCCTTTTCCTTCATTCGGGAATGTTGGTGCCTCGTATATGGCAACGTTGTCTCTTCCTAGGTTAACTATTGGTCTACTCATTTGGTTATTTTAGACCTCGGTGGTTCTGAAAATCCAAACAGATTCTCAACCAAGTTCTCCTCCACCTGAACCATGTCAACCCCATGTTGATCATAAGGTTGATCCCTCACCTTCTCCGCCCATTTATTCACCTCATTCTTCCTCTTCGCCTGGTGAAATTTTGGATTCTAGTACCTAGGTGGTTAAGAAGAAGAAGAAGGAAAATAAGCTAGGGGGGAATCAACAAATATTTCTACCCATGAAGCTAATATCGAGAAACCTCCCACTCCATCTCGTTGATTCAAATTCCCCTGCAAGTTATGTGAGGGTGACCACCTTCTTCGTGATTGCCCCGGTATTCCCAAGGTGCTAGAAGTGTGGTCTGTTGGTTCGATTCATCCTGCATCATCAAGCTCTGGGCATCATGCTGATGATGATCCTTCATCTAAAGATAATGAGACTCGTAAGAAACAAGGTACGATTAAATTTCCCTGTAGGTTGTGTGAAGGGAACCATCCCATTCACCTCTATCCTCATATGGATGAAGCTTCTAAATTTTTGGATAACCTTTCGGCTTCTGAGTCATGTCTTCCCATTGGTTACCATAATTTTTCTTCGAGTCCTCCCATAGTTGATCAACCCATTGATCAGGATTCATCTCTGAACAATTCCGCTCTCCCTTAAAGTCAGTCTCCTGAGTCCTTTTCGACCAATCATTGGTTGAGAAAAAATTCGACCTGATTCCACCTACAGTTGATCAAGTCTTTTCTATTGAGAGTGGGTCTCATCCGAGTCAGTTCTTTTTGTTTCCTCTGATTCCCTGGGATCGAAGGGTGATCCTCCTGTTTCCATGATGCAGGAGGGTGATCCTTCGACTCTTGTCGCCATATTTCCAGAAAGTGATCCTCCTTCTCTTATTCCTGAGTTTAGGAGGATGGTATTTCTAGTCATGTAACGCAAGGGGATAATCCTCCTATTCTTATGTCACCCCCCCATGTAGTTTGGTCTCTTCCTTTGATTGGATTCGATTTACGGGATATCATCTTCCTTCTTACTTACCTTTTGAGATCACTGTATAGGCCTGCAATATGGTCGTACCAGGCACGATTATAGATGAAGGCGCCTCGGTTGGTATTTTTCCCTCAACTACATGGCAAGGTTTGGGTTCTCCAAAGATTGTGCCTATTACTCAGAATATGTTGGCTTTTAATAGAGGAACAAGTCAACCATTACGGATCCTTCCCAAGTTGCCTATTACATTGGGAGGGAGAACCGTCTATATAGACGTGATGGTGGTCCAAGGCCCCTTGGATTTTAATTTACTCTTGGGGTGTGACTATGCTTATGCCATGGGTGTGCTTGTCTCTTCCCTCTCTCATGTGATCTATTTTCCACATGAAGGTTAGATTTTGACTATTGATCAACTTTCATTCTTTGGTCCTGATGTGACATCTGGTTTACCGTCGTCCCTTCCTAGTCCTTACCTGTCGGTGGTGTCCTCCCCGCCACATGTCAATTATGTGGCTATCTGTCCCATACCCGCATTTAATGATAGTGCCATTGTGCATCGTGTGCTAGGGGAATTTGGTCCTGACTTCCTAGATTTTTTGCTCCCATTGGATGCAAACCTTTTGGAGACCATGAATTTTTATTCGTCATGCTCAAGGTTTTCGGAGCACAGTTCATTTTCTTGTGTCATGGTCCTTAAAAAAATGAAACAAGTTTCTTTTGGAGAAAAATTCGTTTCTTGTGTCAAGCTCCTTAAAAAATGAAACAAGCTCTTGTGAGGATAGTTCTTTTACTATGTCAACCTCGTTAAAAAATGAAACAAGTTCCCTTTTCAGTTTGAGTCTTTGATTAGATCTCATAAAATCCAAGTCGAGTCTTCCTCTTGATCTTGTAATTGAGCCTTAATTCCATCCACCTATTGGTAACCAGTAGTCTACTCAAGTGAATGCCATGAAGCTGGGGGGCATGTACCTTGAATTGAGTCATCATGTTGGTGGCATGCAAACATTTCAAGCATAGTTTGTTTATGTTTCAAACTTTTAAAAAAATGAAACCTATTTCAAGCATCGTTTATCTTTGTTTTAAGCTTGTGTAAAAATGAAACCAAATTCAAGTAGATTTTCCTAGCTTCAAGATTGTGTAAAATGAAACCATTCTTATTTTACCTCTTGTGATTGCCATTTAATTAGCCTGTTTTTCCAGATGAGCCTTGGTTTTCTCATTCCATCATCACCATCTTCTTGGCCAATGATACACCTTCACTTGATTGTTTTACCCATTCCTGAGGAACCATTGTAATGAGTGGTCTTGTTAGCCAGAATCTTGACCTTTACTTGTTATGAGTAGTTCCACCATTACTGGAACCAATTTCTACCCTTAATACCACTCGTTCCTGCAGGAGGAGTCAACTTTCAATTCTTTTCTGAATCTTAAAAATTGAAAATATTGCAGAGATTCTTGTCGTTTTGAACTATTTAAATGGTTGTGAAATGATATCTACCCAGTATATGTTTACCCCTTTTTCGAGCTGGGATATATTATTTATGAAAAAGGAATACTTTAGCCTATCGCGACTAAGAGGTTCTCTGAGACATAGTTTTCTACCTTTTCGGATCTGTGAGACTACCTACGAAATGGGACCTATTGGAGTTTTATTTTCCGTTTCTTTTCAAACTGTGTAAACATGAAAATATGTCGAGTTCTTCCTTTGTCAAACTCATTAAAACCTAAATTACATCAGAAACCGTCACCATGACCTAACCGTGTTCCTCCTTCCTAGGGCTCGTAAAATGTATTAGGATGGATTTTTCCGAAGGAAAAACTTACATGACAAGCATATTTTATCCCCTTCATGCTTGTTTCCAAAAATAATTGGGGTACTCACCAGGAATGGTAGGGGAAAATGGAACCATTTCTCAGTTGTGTTGGCAGTATTTCGCTCTTGAACATGACACTCATCTGCATTCGTGCCGGGTTGGGGACATATCATTTCGTCATTTTTTCCTTCATGGGTTTGGGTAATCTGTTTTGACCTCTCATATGCTCTTTTCCATGTCATCATGACCTTAGATCCCTTAATGTAAAATACTGGCAAACCCGAAGTCGTGTCACTGATATGTTCAAGAGAAGTTATGTTTGCAATTTTCAACCTCCCTCTGATCCTCTTTGTGGTCCTGATTCACTATCATCATATTCCTCTGTCTCGTGTCGATGATGTGGGAAAAATAATGGCCCTCCTTTGACCCAGTCACTTCTTTTCAACTTCAGCTCATTATCCAGGAAGTTTATCTAGAGTCTCCCTTCCGGTAAATTGGAGCTTGCATGCCTCAATGGAAATTTCTTCACATTCGACTATAGGTCCTCATCATTGGCCTTCGATTGAGTGATTCTACGAGTGTTCGATGCCAAATCACTGTTCACATTCTATGGATTGTAGTAGTTGTACCTTAGGAGTCATTGTCATTATTGGTGGTTTTTCTCATGCATGTTAACAACCTTCATCATTGGCTGGTAATCAGGTGACTTTCTTGCATGTTCAACTTCAACTCACATATTCGCATGCTTGAATTTGTACTTTTTTGGGTCGAGATGGAGAGAAAGACCCTGGGTTTTGTCTAATCAAATCTAGGTTGCGGGATATTTTATTTTATCATGAATATATGCATGACTCTTTTGATTGGATGGATGCGACCATACCTGAGTCTATTTACTTGATCCCTATTGTTGGATGGCTGCTTCCATACCTTGGATATTGTTTATATATGTACTTTATTATGGATGGTTGTGCCCATGCCACATGTTCATGTATCAAAGATATCAGTTGTATTTATACTTACAAGTCTTCCGACGATAGTGTTTGGTTTGAACGCATTCTCGTAAAGCATTTCACTCCTCCCTCTCTCTCGGACCTCATGCTTTAGGGGGCAACTGTTACACAAAATTTTTTCATCGTCCCTGCAATCCCCATCCTGCATATTGGAGGACCATTCCTATGACTTATATGTAGTGTCATGCCTTGCAAAAAGTGTCATTGCATCCCTTTCCATGAGGATAACATTTCCTATGTTGACTATTCCTGGAACAGACCATCAAAAACATATGATTTTGGATCGGTGTTGGCAGGCAGTTATGGCCTCGCGCCAATAGAGAAATTAGCACTGGGCCCTGCACCCATATGTCTCAGTGGACTGCCCATGCCTAGTTGTTTATGGAAAATTTTTTAAATATAGAAGCGAAGTTTCCATTGCCAACCAATTCGTGAGTGGAGTCAGCATGGGTTGTTCGACTGAATAACGTCGAACATCTTCCTTTGGCTTCTTTTTCCCTACATTTGGGCAACCTCCCAAAGGATAAGGCCTCCCTTCCACCATTTGAGGGATCCCAACCTCCTCCTCCTCTCCTATAAATACATCTCTCTCCCATAGATGCAATTAGTTGAACATTTTGTATAAGAGCTAAAATGGTTGAATAGCTGAAACAGTCTGAATAAGCTAGTGTGAGATAGAGCAGAGAGAGAGCCCTTGTCGAGAGAGATTCTAGGTTAATTGCCTTGCGAATTCCATTTCCCTGATGAATTTTTGAAACACATTTTGACTGGGCCCGCTGAAGGACGTTGCGATGTCAAGGCTCATTTGGTTGTAATCTCTTTCTTTCTCTTAATTAATACATGACTGATGTTTTGGTTCCTGTCTTGCGTTTGATATGATTAGTCTTGTGCAATACATTTAATTCTCCTTGACCAATTAGATAGTTATGAATGAAAATATTGTTTCATATGTTGCTTTTGTTCTCTGATCCTTGTGCAGACACCTGAGTGCTACCACTGAAGAACCACGACGTGTCGGGATGAAGATCAGGAGTTGTTGCCACAGCTACGACAACTACGTTGGAAAAAAGGTAGGACATATATCCCGACTCAGTTTTATTAATTAACTAGGAATCGACGCATTAGCATGTCCTTTTGCTGCTAGACCCATGCTATGGCTACAAGGATCGCCTCTGTCTGTAGAGGGGATTTACCTACACAACAATTTGGCAACCATACTGGGGATTAGTGTGTGTTTGTCGTCTCTTTGTTTGATGAGCATTTGGCTTGTTGAGTCGAATTTAGTCGTTTCATTGTTTTTCTACTTTGCTTGACTTATCTGATTGTTTTCAACCATCATGTTCAATTCCAGAGTGTCAAGTCTCACCTCTGCTCAGTGGTTTTATTTTTCCCATAGTTTTTTAGCTCGGCGCAGATTTTCCTTGAACTGTCATGTCGATTGGCGCATGTTGTTTTTGTCAGAGGTGCGCCAAGCCATGTTTAGCACGAATTATAGCTAAATAGCTACACCAACTCTTGTAGGATTTGATTTGACCTCTTTTATGAGTTTTTTATTAATGTTTCTTGGCTCTGGATTGGTTTTTTACCTTGCAATTGGTCTAATAAGATTGTTTTGACTCTATAATCTCGGTCTTCTCATCTTTTTATCCATCATATTATTAGTGGAGTTTGTAGCCCTAGGATTTCTAGGTGCCTTGTGCTATTTGTTCAGCCCTCACCTCACTGAGCCTTCTGAGTTGAGTTCGAGTCACTTTTGATCTTTCAATTCACTGACTGATTTTGTTAGTATTTCTTTCGATTCTTTGTGTCTTTGGTTTGTTGAATGATCACCTTTGTTTTCTTTTGACTCTCCATTCGTCACTTTGAGCATAGATTACATTGCTCGTTGGATCGTTTCGAAATCTATTTCTTTTCTTGGAAGAGTGAAACCTTGTTTTGAGTGTGTTTTATGTTTGTATTGCATTGGTCTCTTTGTTTTAGATCATTACATTCATAGTTCTAAAAACTAGTGTTTATTTTTCTTTTTAGTGTCTTAGTGCATTGTGTGCCTCATTCATCTAAAAAGACAAAAATTGCATTCTTTCGCTTAAATTGAAAATGAAAATGTTCTTTTGAATTACTAGCTCTTAGTGAACTAGGAAAGAGTATTTGTTTTCTCATTTGGTTGTATTAGATGCATTAGTGAAATTCTTCTTATGCTTCAACTAATTTCTACTTTTTCATAGATTCCTATCCTTCTCTTAGATATTCATTGAATGTAAATGATGTTCTTTTGCATGTAGTGTGCATTCAGGAATTAGAGATCACATTTGGTAACACCTTGAAATCACAACATTAATTCAAGATCAACCATAAAATTTATTCAATAAATCTAAGGAAGCATTGAAACTTAACACTCACACTTAGAGGTCTAGGATAGTGATGTGTCCCAGCGTCATTAAGCTTAGTAGTTGTCGTTCACCATCTGGCATTAGACAACACTAGCAGGGACTTGTGATCCCTGTGCCATCACATATATAAAGGGATACCCTCATACGTTGTAATCCTTTATCCATATGAAGCCAAGTCTGCCGCCTTGTAACAGTGATACATTGAACACAACATTTGGGGAGACTTCCTGCATGTATGTTAGTTCCTTGGTCATTTCTCTTTCATTTGATCACCAAGGTGTATGTTACAGTTCACAGGAGATTGGTACACCCTCTTGGTTAGATACCCTAAGTAGTCATTTTTTATCTTTACTGACTCTTTAAATTTGAAAATACCATCAAGCCCTTATCCTTTCGAGCTCGTTAAAATTGAAAGTGGCTAGAGTCACCTTTTTTCCTTTTCTCGACTCTTAAAACATGAAAAGGCAAATTTTTGTTTCAGTGTCTTAAAATTGACTGCCTGAGAAATATTCATGGTTAAAGTTACATTCCTTAGTGATTCATTAGGATTGAGGCCAATGGCGAACTTTCCAGGGTTCACCAACCAAGGAATCCCCTTAAATGGGAATCCTGGTCCTTCTCCTTCGTTCGGGAATGTTGGTGCCCCGTATATGGCAATGTTGTCCCTTCCTAGGTTAGCTATTGGTCTACCCATTTGGTTATTTTCAACCTCAGTGGTTCTGAACATCCAAACGAATTCTAAACCAAGTTATCCTCTGCCTGAACCATGTCAACCCCATTTTTATCCCAAGGTTGACCCCTCACCTTCTTCGCCCATTTATTCACCTTGTTCTTCCTCTTCACCTAGTGAAAGTTTGGATTCTAGTACCCAGGTCGCTAAGAAGAAGAAGAAGAAGAAGAAGGAAAATAAGCTGGGGGGGAATCAACAACTATTTCTACCCATGCAGCTAATATCGAGAAACCTCCCACTCCATCTCGCAGAGTCAAATTCCCTTGCAAGCTATGTGAGGGTGACCACCTTCTTCGTGATTGCGCTGATATTCCCAAGGTGCTGGAAGTGTGCTCTGTTGGTTCGATTCATCCTACATCATCAACCTCTAGGCATCATGCTGATGATAATCCTTTAGCTAAAGATAATGAGACTCATAAGAAACAGGGTACGATCAAATTTCCCTATAGGTTATTTGAAGGGAACCATCCCATTCACCTCTGTCCTCATATGGATGAATCTTCTAAAGTGTTGGATAACCTTTCGGCTTCTGATTCCTATCTTCCCGTTGGTTACCAGAAGTTTTCTTTGAGTCCTCCCATAGTTGATCAACCCATTGATCGGGATTCAACTCCGGAAAATTCCGCTCTCTCTGAAATTTAGTCTCCTGAGTCCATTTCCGACCAATCATTGGTTGAGAAAAAACTAGACCTAATTCCACCTACAGTTCATCAAGTATTTTTCATCGAGAGTGGGTCTCATCATAGTCAGTTATTTTTGTTTCCTCTGATTCCCTGGGATCGAATGGCGATCTTCCTATTTCCATGATCCAGGAGGGTGATCCTTCGACTCCTATCGCCATAGTTCCAAAAAGTGATCCTCCTCCTCTTATTCCCAGAGTTTAGGAGGATGGTATTTCTACTCCCGTAATGCAAGGGGATAATCCTCCTATTCTTATGTCACCCCCCCCCCCCCTCCATGTAGTTTGGTCACTTCCTTTGATTGGAGTCAATTTACGAGATATTGTCTTCCTTCTTACATTCCTTCTGAGATCATTGTACAGGCGTGCAATATGGACGTACCAAGCACTATTATAGATGAAGGTGCCTTGGTTAGGATTTTGTCCTCAACTACATGGCAAGCTTTGGGTTCTCCACAGCTTGTGCCTGTTACTTAGAATCTGTTGGCTTTTAACAGAGGAACAAGTCAGCCATTAGGGATCCTTCCGAAGTTGCCTATTACTTTGGGAGGGAAAACCGTCTATATAGACATGATGGTGGTCCAAGGCCACTTTGATTTTAATTTACTCTTGGGGGGCGACTATGCTTATGCCATGGCTGTGCTTGTCTCTTCCCTCTTTCGTGTGATCTGTTTTCCACATGAAGGTCAGATCGTGACTATTTATCAGCTTTCACTCTTTGGTCCTGATGTGACATCTGATTTACTGTCGTCCCTTCCTAGTCCTTACCTTTCAATGGTGTCCTCCCTGCCACATGTCAATTATGTGGCTACATGTTCCATGCCCGCATTCATTGATAGTGTCATTGTGCATCGTGTGTTGGGGGCATTGGGTCGTGACTTCCAAGATGTTTTTCTCCCATTGGATGCAAACCTTTTGGAAGCCATGAATTTTTATTCATCATGATCAAGGTTTTTCAGAGCACAGTTCGTTTTCTTATGTCAAGCTCCTTAAAAAAATGAAACAAGCCTCTTTTGGAGTAGAATTCATTTTCTTGTTTCAAGCTCCTTAAAAAATGAAACAAGCTCTTGTGAGGATAGTTCTTTTACTATGTCAACCTTGTTAAAAAATGAAACAAGTTCCCTTTTCAGTTTGAGCCTTTGATTAGATCTCATAAAATCCAAGTCGAGTCTTTCTCTTAATCTTGTAATTGAACCTTCATTCAATCCGCCTATTGGTAGCCAGTAGTTTACTCAAGTGAATGCCATGAAGCTAGGGGGAATGTACCTCGAATTGAGTCATCATGTTGGGAGCATGCAAACATTTCAAGCATAGTTTGTTTCCGTTTCAAACTTGTGTAAAAATGAAACCTGTTTCAAGCATCATTTATATTTGTTTCAAGCTTGTGTAAAAATGAAACCAACTTCAAGTAGAGTTTCCTGGTTTCAAGCTTGTGTAAAATGAAACCATTCTTATTTTACCTCTCATGATTGCCATTTTATCAGCCCGTTTTTCCATATGAGCCTTGGTTTTCTCATTCCGTCGTCACCATCTTCTTGGCCTATCATATGCCTTCACTTGATTGTTTTACCCATTCCTGAGGAACCGTTGTAATGAGTGGTCTTGTTAGCCAGACTCTTGACCTTTACTTGTTATGAGTAGTTCCACCATTAGCGAAACAAGTTGCTACCGTTAATACCACTCGTTCCTCCAGGAGGAGTCAACTTTCAGCGCTTTACTGACTCCTAAAAATTGAAAATATTGCCAAGATTCTTGTCATTTTGAACTCGTTAAATGGATGTGAAATGATATCTTCCCAGTATAATTTTACCGCTTTTTTGGGCTGGGATATATTATTTACAAAAAAATAATACCTTAGCCTATCGCGACTAAGAGGTTATCGCAGACATAGTTTTCTACCTTTTTCGGATCTGTGAGACTACTTACGAAAAGGGACCTGTTGGAGTTTTCTTTTTTGCATCTTTTCAAACTCTCTAAACATGAAAATATGTCAAGTTCTTCCTTTGTCAGAATTTTTAACACCTAAATGACATCGGAAACCGTCACCATGATGTAACCGAGTTCCTCCTTCCCGGGGCTCGTAAAACTTACTAGGATGGATTTTTCCGAAGGAAAAAATTACATGACAAGCATATGCTATCCCCTTCAAGCTTGTTTCCAAAAATAATTGGGGTACTTGCCAGAAATTATTGGGGAAAATGGAACCAGTTCTCAGTTGTGTCGGCAGTATGTCGCTCTTGAACATGACACTCATCTGCATTCGTGTTGGGTTGGGGACATCTCATTTCATCATTTTTTCCTTCATGGGTTTGGGTAATCTGTTTTGACCTCTCATCTGCTCTTTTCCACGTCATCATGACCTTAGATCCTTTGATGTCAAATATTTCCAAATCCAGAGTCCTGTCACTGATATGTTCAAGAGAACTTTTGTTTGCAGTTTTCAATGTCCCTTTGATCCTCTTTGTGATCCTAGTTCACTATCATCATATTCCTCTGTCTCATGTCGATGATGTGGGAAACACTATGGCCCTCCATCAACCAAGTAACTTCTTGTCAACTTCAGCTCATTATCCAAGAAGTTGATCTAGAGACTCCCTTTTGGTACCTTGGAGCTTGCATGCCTCAATGGAAAGTTCTTCGCTTTCGACGGTAGGTCATCATCATTGGCCTCCGATCGAGTGATTCTATGAGTGGTCGATGCCAGATCATTGTTCACATTCTGTGCATTGTACTAGTTGTACCTTGAGAGTTATTGTCATTATTGGTGGTTTCTCTCATGCCTATTAACAACTTTCATCATTGGTTGGCAATCAAGTGACTTTCTTGCATGTTCAACTTCAGCTCACATATTCGCATGCTTTAATTTTGACTTTTTTGGGTCGAGATGGAGCGCAAGACCCTGGGTTTTGTCTGATAAAATCCAGGCTGCAGGATATTTTGTTTTCTCATGACTATATGCATGACTCTTTTGATTGGATGGTTGCGACCATACATGAGTCTATTTACTTGATCCCTACTACTGGACAGTTGCGTCCATACCTCAGATCTTGTTTATATATGTACTCTATTATGGATGGCTATGCCCATGCCACATGTTCATGTATCAGAGATATCAGTTGTATTTGTACTTACAGGCCTTCCGACGGTGGAGTTTGGTTTTAACGCATTCTCATAAAGCATTTCACTCCTCCCTCCCTCTCGAACCTCATGCTTTAGGGGGCATCTGTTACACAAAATTTTTTCACTGTCCCTGCAATCCCCATCCCAAAAATTAGAGTACCATTCCTTTGACTTATATGTAGCATCATGCCTTGCAAAAAGTGTCATTGCGTCCCTTTCCATGAGGAGAACATTTCCTCTGTTGACTATTCCTGGAACAGACCATCAAAAACATATGATTTTGGGTCGACACTAGCAGGCATTTATGGCCTCGCACCAATAGAGAAATTAGCACTGGGCCCCGTGCCCATTGGGGCTTTGTCTCAATGGAATTCTAGCGTCGAGCTATTTATGGAAATTTTTTTAAATATAGAAGTGAAGTTTCCATTTCCAACCACTTCATGAGTGAAGTTAGCATGGGTTGTTTGACTAAATAACGTCGAACATCTTCCTTTGGATTCTTGTTCCCTACATTTGGGCAGCCTCCCAAAGGATAAGGCCTCCCTTCCACCATTTGAGGGATCCCAACCTCCTCCTCCTCTCATATAAATACATCTATCTCACATAGATGCAACTAGCTGAACATTTTTTATAACAGTTGAAATATTCTGAATAAGCTAGTGTGAGATAGAGCAGAGAGAGACCCCTTGTTGAGAGAGAGTCTAGGATGATTTCCTCGCCAAGTCCATTTCCCGGACGAATTCTTGACACATTTTTACTGTACTCGTTGAAGGATGTTGCGACATCAAGGCTCATTTGGTTGTAATCTCTTTCTTTCTCTTAATTAATATATGGCTGATGTTTTAGTTCCCGTCTTGCATTTGATACGATTAGCCTTATGCAATACGTTTAATTCCGCTTGACCAATTTTATAGTTATGAATGAAAATATTGTTTCATATGCTGCATTCATTCTTTGATCCTTGTGCAAGCACCTGAGTACTACCATTGAAGAATCACGACGTGCCAAGATGAATATCAAGAGATTGCTGCAACAGCTATGACAACTGCGTTGGAACAAAGTTAGGACATCTATCCCGACTTAGTTTCATTCATTAACTAGGAATCGATGCAATATCATGTCCTCTTTCGCTAGACCCACCCTAGGGCTAGAGGGATCACCTATTTCCGCAGAGGGGATTTTTACCTACACAACAATTGTGGATGATAAGCAGAACTGAAATTTAGTTTTGTGTATAACTTCTTCCACAATGTTTGCCAGAAATGGTCTGTGAACTTTAAATCCTTGTCTGAGTTGATGGACTTCGGAAAGCCATGTAATCTAACTTTCTATGTAAAGAAAAAAAGCTCTACATGTGTGGCATCACTTGTCTTTCTACATGGAATGAAATGTGTCATTTTGGTATAACGATCCACCACCACCATGATGGAATCAAATCCCCGCTGTGTCTTTGGCAGACCCAAGAAAAATTCCAAGCTCACTAAGTCCGATGGTCTGTTCAGAATGGGTAAGGGTGTATACAACCCTGCATTATGGTTGTGTCCCTTTGCATGTTGACACACTTTACACCTGATCATGAATATATGTACATCCCTTCGCATTCTCGGCTAATATTAAAAGTGGCTTAGTTGTTCCAAATTCTTATCTATACCAACATGTTTGGACAAACCTCCACTTTGCTTTTCCTGGATTAAGTTCTCTCGCATAGAACATTCCAGAATACACAATTGTCCTCCCTTGAACAACAACCCATTATGCATGTTATAGTCTAACCATGGACTATTGACTCTTAATAGTGGATTATGGCTTCATAAGCTTCCTTAAAATCGGCATCCACTTCATACAAGTCTTTGAGATGCTCAAATCCCAACACTTTCACTGCGCTTTATTGAAATATCAGACTCCTTCTACTCAACGCATCTGCTACTTTATTGGCCTGATCACTGATGTGTTTCAAAACAAATGTAAAACTCTGCAAGTACTCCACCCACTTCGCACGTTTATGATTCAGCTTGCGCTGCTGAATAATATATTGCAACGCATAATTTTCTGAAAATAATACAAATTCATGATTGCAAATAATTATTGCATAAAATTATTGCATGATTGCATAAAATTATTTTTCATAATATGTATATTTCTTCTTGTGCTCATTTAACTTCTCTGAAGTATGTTACTGGCTTATCTTCTTCGCTGAGTACTGCACCAATGGTTGTCCCACTGACATCACAACAAACTTGGAAAATTTTGTTGAAGTCTTGCAACTTTAGGATTGGTTTTTCCATAATATTCTTCTTTAAAAACTGAAAAATCTGAGTCAATAGGTTCTGTCTAATGAAAAGGCTGATTTTCCTTCTTAATGGTATCCAACATAGGTGCACAAATACCATTGAAGTTTTTAATAAACTTTCGATAGAAACTTGCCAATCCATGAAAACTTCTTACTTCAAACAAAATTTTGGGAGATGGCGAGCTAACTATGGCTACAAACTTCTCTGGGTCCATCTTCAACTCATTCTCAGAAATAAAAAATCCTAGATAAATCAACTCTTTCTTGAAAAAAGAACATTTTTTTCAAATTTATTAACAATTTATCTTGCTCCAATTTTTCTAGCACATACCTGACATGTCGAAAATTTTCTTCCTTTCTTTTGCTGAAGATAAGTATATCATCCAGATATACAATCACAAACTTACCATTGGATTATTTCAACATCTCATTCATCAAACGCATGAATATGTTGGGCGCATTTCTCAGCCCAAAAAGGGATGACCAACAATTTATACAAGCCTTCATTGGTCTTGAAATATGTCTTCCATTCGTCACCTTCTCTAATCATGATCTGGTGATAGTTGCTTTCTAGATCTATCTTTGAAAAATACACTGCTTCATTCAGACAATCCATCATATCATCCATCTGAGGTAAAGGAAACCGGTACCTGATAGTGATCTTGTTTATCGCCCGGGAATCAGTGCACATGCACCATTCACCTCCTTTCTTGGGAGCTAAAACATTCAGAACATCACAAGGGCTCAAACTCTCTCGAAACAATCCTTTATCTAATAATTCATGTACTTGCTTCTTGATCTTCTCAATGTCTTTTAGACTCATCCAGTAAGCAGCTTTATCTGGAAAACTGGCTCCTAGAATAAAATCAATATGGTGACTAATGCTCCGCTTTAGTGGTAATAGATCATCCACCACAATATCACTAAAATCTTGCAGCATATCCTCTCTTTCCACAAGAAAATCAGTGATTTATGTATGCATCAAAACTGCTCTTGGCCTGTGCACAATTGCGTAATTCATCTCATTTTCCTCAATCTGTCACAAAAACTCCTTCTCACCTATCAGTAGTGTTTTAG
Organism: Pinus albicaulis; assembly: GCA_034641835.2. Classification (NCBI taxonomy): domain Eukaryota; kingdom Viridiplantae; phylum Streptophyta; class Pinopsida; order Pinales; family Pinaceae; genus Pinus; species Pinus albicaulis. The sequence continues at coordinate 946,696,634 of CM076580.1, read as the reverse complement.
TACCACTAGTTTTTGCAGTCTGTTATTCTTTCATGGGAACTAGCGTATGCTTTATCCCATCCTTCACAAATATGTAACAATTCTTCTCCCCATGATGGATGGTATTTCTATCATATTTCCATGTACTTCCCAACATAATATGGCACACGTCCATAGGCATAATATCGCAAGTTATCTTGTCCTTATACTTTCCAATGTGAAACTCCACCTTGCACTGCTCATCAACCATCAGTTGGTGTCCTTTCTGCAACCAAGACACCTTATATGGAGTCAGATTCTTAGACTTCTTCAAACCCAATTTCTCCACCATATCAGTGGCTACCAGGTTATCGATGCTTCCACTATCTATAATCAATTTGCAACATTTTCCATGGGACTTACACACAGTCTGCAACAATGCTTTCCTTTGTGTCAGGTCAGCCACCTCCTTAGCTAGTTTTAGTAATACCTTGTTCAACACCAAGGCCTCTCATGTTTCAGGCACATTCTCCATCTCTTGTGGTGCTACCTCTACTTCATCAGGTTGAGCAACATATGCTCCCCTCTATCCAGCTGGTTCATTTTCAAGACATTCAAATGACCTGTGTCCCCATTTGTGACACTTGTAACACTGGTAGGAATTTCCTGTACCTCTTCCATTACCTCTTCCTCGCTGCTATGGCCTTCCACCTCTAGTGTTACCTTCCCTCTCAGTCTATCCTGAAGTCTTCAAACTGTTGCCCTCTTCATTACTTTTGGCAATGCTACCTCTGCCATAGGGCTGTCTTCTTCCTCTACCAGATCCCCATCCTCTTCTTGCATTCTTCTTCTTGGAAATACTTTCTTCTGCCTTTAAAGCACACTGGTATGCCTCCTATATATTTTTTGGGGAAAGAGTATTTATCTCATCCAATATTTCCCTCCATAGACCATTTACAAATCTTATTGTCTTCTTAGGGGTATCTTCAACATACCTAGCCCTCAAGTTCAATTTATAGAACTCTTCTATGTATTCCTTTATAGTCATTGTCCTCTGTCTCAGGTTCTGCACTTGTCTGTAAAGGGAAATTTGGTAATATTTAGGCAGAAAATTTATTTTCATGTTTGCAATCATCATGTCGCAACTCTTGATCAAAGGCTTTTTCAGTCTTCACATGTCTGCATGCGCACTGTCCCACCACAGTGTGGCGTGTCCTTTCTACTTAGTAACAACAAACCTAATTTTATTTTCCTCACTAATTTCCTCATACTCAAAGTATTTATCTAACTCACTTATCAAATTTAGCAATTCTTCTGTAACTGCCATCATAATTGGAGAGCTCTAGTTTTGGTTTGCTGCTAGCCATCAAAATAGATTTCAGTAATCTGATTTTTGGTGGCTCATTCTCTAGCTCATCTATTTATGCCTTTGGCTCCTTATCTTCACTGTAATCTCCACCTTCAGGGTTCCTACGCCTTCCTGCTTCAATTGCTTCCAAACGTGCTGATAACACTCTAATTTCTTCACGCATTTCTTCATCTGCTGCTCCCCTCACAGCTCTTCCTCGACCTCTTCTCCCTGCTTCAGCTCTTCCCCAACCTCTTCTTCCTACTTCCATCTTCACTTAAGAAGAAAAACTTCTCTGATACCAATTGATGCAAGCTAGCTACAAAACATCATAATTACACTACGGAATGGAGTTTTTAAGATGTAATACAAATCTCTTTTACTTCGCAAAAGAGTTCAACCTTGGAGTTTAAAAACATATATACGTGCATGAAAACAACAGCGGGATTGAATAACATATCTAAAAAATAAAACAACCCAAACAAATGAAACTTCGTGGGATTCCTTACTGGATGGTCCCACACAGTCCCGACCAATCACGGTCCATCGCACTTCGCAATTTCTACAATGTAACCTTAAGATTTAAAACCTATTTTATGCGCGATGCGATGTTTCATTGTGTTGACATGTGGCTTCCCGCACTTTGCATCGCAAAACTCTTACCTTACCTTGTGATGACCCTTAGCGTTATCTTTCAAAATTTGCAATTTGCGATCGCCACTTCCAATCTCTGTTGTTTGATCTCGGCTGGATCCGACGGTCCACACTACACCTCCATTATACCACTTCGCATCGCAGTTCAAATTATTTAACTTGCGAAATGAGTCGTAATCGCTATCCTTTGTGATATGTGATGTCTCTCCACCTGCGATGTGATCTTGTGTCATTGATCGGTTGGATCCAACGACTCTCATCGTGCCTGTAAATCTGATTGAGATCTTCTCTTCGTATAACACAATATTTAATTCAACAAAGGAATGTGCAAGGTCTATGGACCCGTTGTGTCTACAAATTCGATTAGTAATTTCGCTATGAGTTTAAATGGAAATAGTTGACTCCAACAGATATTTTAAAATAACCAATCTACAACAAGGAACACGATCTTAGTACAAAACACTTAGAATTTATTTGGAAAATAAATGATGCTTTAAAAACACAGAGATCTCGATCAAAACACAAAACACTTGGAAATAATTTGGAAATGGAAATATTCAGAGCCAAGCTCTGAGATGGCTGGTTTTTACATTTACTTTCGCTTTTTTGTTCTCTCCTTTCTCGCTATGGATGGCAGAACCCCACATGGTGGATTTGGTTTTTTTTATGCTTTTCCCCAAAATCCCCATATGGTTGAGAAACTGTCAATCAGTTTCACAAAAGTGTATTCAATTAGAAACTTAGCTAATCCTAATTTAACCATTCTTTTATTCTACAAGTTAAAGTGGCTGAATTAGCCCAAGTTAACTTAAACAAAATACTTGGAGAAAAAAAAAAACAAAGTCTTCAAATTCTTAGGACTACTAACCCTCTATCCAAGCCACAACATGTGACCAACTTGTCACATTTCTAGCTCTATATTAATGCTCCTGCATCACCAAACTTCAATGATGACATCCAGATTGTAGTCTACATCTGATAAACCAAAATCTAGGTCATACAAACTATCACAATAGATGAAAATGTATCTAAATTTTGGTATAGGTAAGATAAAATTTGCTTTTCAACCTTTTTCTTGTGCCACTTATTAGAAGGATCAAACTTGTTACATTTTACGTTAGACTTTTTTGGATAATTAATATAGTTTTGAGAAATATTAAGAATATTTATAGAAAATTAAGTTATTTCTTAATTTTAATGAATATTTTACAATGTTGGTTAACTTATAATTGGTGTTTCTTAACTTACAATTATACAACATATTTTAAAGATGGAAAGACATGTAGCTTGTTTTTTTTTTTAACAAATCATGTTTTCATAGTTAATTCTTAATTTAACTCTTGTTATAATTTATTCTTATGAGTTTTTCTTTCTATTTAATGTTTTATAGGTTTGGGGATATTATTATAGGTTTTTAGCATTAAATAAATAATTACAATATTAGACATAAAGGCATAATATATTATTAAAAAATATGAAGATATGGACTCATTGAGCAAAATATTAGTTTTTTATATCAAATTGTAGTTTTATCTCATCATTACTTTAGTCATTACTTGTTCACATGGAAAAAATAGCATGTGCTTTACAATGAAAATAGTCCACTAAAAAATCATATATACTCTACAATTTTCATTTACCTATGAGGAAATTTTTTTTCCACCAAAAAGTAATTCTTCTACATCCTAAAAACATTAAAAATTGCTTACAAATTAAATTAATTTCAATAATCAAATATATATGTGTGTGAGAGAAAATAAAAAAAACTTCATAAACACTAATAAAAACAAAATCTTCATTCAAATCATGAACCTACATAAAAGTTGCTAACAAACCTCAAAATATATAAAAAACCTACATAGATTAATAAATTATTTGTAATAATTAAAAAATATAAAATAAAATACATAAAATTTAGATAAAGAAAATCCACGACCAAAATTATTTATTTAAACAACTTAATTTAATAAATAAAAATTACATGAAAAAGACATGATTTAAAATTATTTATTAAATAAAACATCATTTGTGAATTATTTCTTAAAAAATGTTTGCAAATGAATAATATAAATTAAAATGTAGGCATATTAAAAAACAATATTGACAAATAAAGATATAAGATGAACATCTGCATAATTTTTTGAAAATAAAGTTATCAGCATAATTTTTTTGAAAAATATTTATACTTACGTTTCCATATTTTCTTTTAAAATGTTTTTAAAATGTTTGCAAATACATATGCTTGTAAAGATTACGAATATATGTATAGTTCTTGAAAATTAAAACTACTAAAGAAAAAGAGTGCATGCCTGCAATGAGAAGAATACAAAATAGCAGACACTCCACAAAAGAGACTTCGATACTCTAACAATAATCGATTGATTACCTTCATGTGTGTGAAAATTTTACCCGTCTTAATCTCTCCATCACCTTTGTCTGCTCGCTCTCATAGCTGAGCATTTTGTATGAACGGATACGTTCTATGTTGATGCAGCCTTCACAAGGTTGCCTATGGTTGCTTATTCTCGCTGTATCTTTATACATGCTTGAGATCTTATGGACTATGTACTGTTTTATATTAATATATAACAGCGTTTTTTTCTTCTGAAAAAAAAAAAAAATTTTACCCATCTTGACTAATGAAAAACGTAATTATAACATAGAATTTAGGTTACAAAATAAATTAAAAACAACAACATGAGATTTATGTTACAAAATATAATAAATACAATAAAAGAAAAGCTAATGAACAAAATCAAACTTTTATCTTATTAAAATATTAAATATATTTTTAAATTCTACAATGATTATAATTATCCCTAAACTTTAATTTCCAAATTTTCTGACAAAAATCACACTTTTTATTCACAATTATTGATTCGTAATGATAGATTCACAATTATTCATTACTATTCATAGAATTATTTGCCCATTTTCATTCACAATTATTCATTAATCCTATTCACTACCTAATAACACTGAAGCGAATTAATTCACAAAACTACAGAAACAATTATGTTAAATAACTTTTTTTAAATTTCATAATTCATTTTCTCCTTTTTATTTCATTGTATTTATCAAATATAGTTTTTAACAATTCTTCTCTTGTTTTTCCATTTCTTATTTATCAAATATAATTTTTTTATGATTCTTAAAATTTATTACTATAATCCATAACTTGATGTATTTATTTTCTTTAAAAATGAATCTTTATTTGAATTTATAATTGATATAATAATTATGTTATTTGTTTATAGCTACAATTTTTTTTAATATATTTTTCTCTAATTTAATTTCAATCAAAAATTTAAAATCAACTTATCTAATTTAAATAAATTTCTTTTGTATTTTTCTATTAAGTTAATAAGTTTTCTTTTAGATGTGTGGTAAATTGCTTAATGGATTATGACATTTCATCCATTCCATATTATATTATGATAATTTATTATATTATTCTATTTTTTCATTAACTAATTCAATAAAAATTAAGATTTAATTTAAAGTATGATAACAATAATTTAATAAATATAATATTTTATTAATTACATAGAAAAAATTAAGATATCATTATAAATTGTATTTATATTAAATTTTTATTTATATTAACTTAACTCTATATTAATATATAATTTTAAAAATTTAATATATATTAATTTACTTTTATCTTTATAATATTTATAGTTTTCTTTATTAAAATTATTTTTCCATCACAACATTCCAATTATATATATTAAAATTATTTTACCATCGCATCACTCCAATATTAGTTAGTTAGTTAGTTAGTTAATTAATTAATTAATTAATATAAAAGAGATGATGATGATTAATTTTTACTATAATGCGGCTTTTCAGACTTCAAGAAAAGAAAAAGAAAGAGAATCGAAGTGTGATTCTTCAAAATCTTGTTTCTATGATCAAAGAGAAGGGAAAGAAGTGCTCCAAGTTCATTATAGATGTGTTGACTTAATAAGTCAAGAATATTGGAAGTGTTATAGATGGGTTGAATTGAGAGTGGATGTGAGAAAGAGTCGGTCAGTCTAAAAGGAAGTGTTTTTCATCTTCCACCCTCTTAGAATTGTAGAAATTTGCTGAATAATGAAGATTTATCCACTGAGATTATCCTGGTCACACACTAATTCGAATTCATGCATAACACATAACCTCTTCTACAATTGATCATCAATATGCGAAAATAGAAACAGTCGCATGCGCACATAAACACAATATGTAATGGGGAAAGCTCATAGCTGAAAAACCCCAGCTATTTTGTATATTATAATGGAAGAGAAAATGTAACAATACATAGCACAATACTCCTCACAAGTACTCAGTACTATCTCCAAAAGTTACACACAAACTAGCTCAGTTTTGAACAAGTCACAGGTTCAAAACTCATCCACTATTTGCCTGCCTCTATTGCGCAATCCAAGTTGGTGTAATAGAGGACCAAGTTAAGTCTCCATGACGATCTCACCGCCGATCTCATGCAGCGTCTCTCAGCACTGTGTGCAAATCTCATGCACAACTGATGTCGCAACTAATAGCAAACTCACCCTTTCATCTACCTCTTCCACTGGTCTTCACTGAACTGTCCATGCACTGCAGTCAACTGATGTGTTCTTTAGTTGAATAGTGAGTTAATATTTAGTGAATTAAATAATATTTAATTCACCCCACTCATCTCTAGTGTATTAGCCAGTTAAACTAAACGCAACTAGTTTGCAGGGCGGAAACGTGAAGCTGGGTTACACTTTTGTGAGAATCGGGGGCAAAAAAAAAATTTCGGCAATAGTTCGGCCGAACATTTTACAAAGTTCGGCCGAACTTTATAATAGTTCGGCCGAACTATTTTAGTACGTTCGGCCGAACTTTTGAGTTCGTTTATATTGACGGCACAGTGACGGCCCAGCAAACAGAATTTTTGCCGGAGGTTTGGAAAACCGGCAATGGTAGTTCGGCCGAACTTAGTTGAAAGTTCGGCCGAACTACTTTTTTATAAATAAATCGCCCGCGAAAGGTCTCAGTTTACTGTTTTCATTGTTTTCGCGCGACTTTTTCTGTTCTTTCGTTGATTGCGTTGGGCGAGTTCCGCGCGACTTTTTCTGTTCTGTCATTGATTGGTGGTCGAGGTTCTGTTGGTCGAGGTTCTGCTGGCGAGGTTCTGCTGGTCGAGGTTCTGCTGGCGAGGTTCTGCTGGTCGAGGTTCTGCTGGCGAGGTTCTGCTGGTCGAGGTTCTGCTGGCGAGTTGCTGGTCGAGGTTTTGTTGGTCTGATTGCGTTGGGCGAGTTGCTGGTCGAGGTTCTGCTGGTATGTTATGTTTCTATTGCAAACGTTGTCGTTCTTCTATCTCATGTATGTACATCTGTTGATGGCTTTTATATTTACGGGTTCGGTTCTTATTACAGGTTCTTGGGCGAGTTGCTGGTCGAGGTTCTGCTGGTTGAGGTTCTGCTGGTCTGATTGCCACATCTGGTCGAGGTTCTGCTGGTTGTTGTTAGGGGCGCCACCGTTAAAATCTTTCGGGTACGTTCTGTTACCCACGCCATAGTATCCCTTCACTTATTATAACATTAATAAAATATTTTTACAGCTAAATTTATATAAATCTATGTAATCTCATTTTTTCAATAATAAAAAAGACTAAAATACAATAGCATAAATTTGGCTTTGTTTAATTTTTGCCCTTTTTCCTGTTCTAACATCATATTAATTTTCAATTGGAATTAGAATCATAGCAGAATGGTTGCAAGGACAGCAGTTGTTTGTCCAATTTTGATATCTACTTCTCATCTATAGCTCCACTTGTGGCTGAAACCGTGGACTTATACTTTAGGTTTCCCTTGGTTGAAAGATAAACAGTGGAAGAAACAGTCAATGAACTAAGGCAAAACATGTCTCAAATGTAGAACTTCTTCTTTCATACATCCTACGTTGTCTGAATATGAAAAAGCCTATAAGTTTGAACTCATTGGTGTTGAAATATTCCAAACCATAATTAAAAGTACCAATGTCTGTTCTAACTTCATATTAACTTTCAATTGAAATTATACTGATATGAGAAATGTTGCAAGGACAGCAGCTGTCAGTCCAATTTTGATGATCAATGAATTTGTATATGATTAAGGAGCAGCTGGACATAGCCAATTTTGACTGTCACCAAATATATGTAAGAAAGTAAAAACAGGTTACATAGCCACTGTCCCAATGATTTACAGTAAAGTAAATTAAATGATTTGTAGGAAACTCATCAAACGTGTTTAAAAGGTGAATGGTTCTAAATGATAAAAAGCATGCCCATCAACAATAATTTCAACCTTATTTCTATTCAAATTCCTTAGGTGAGTAAAGGAGAGAACTATGACTTTTAAAGATTACAATGGAGATTATTTTGTTTATCAGATGTTCAAATTGAATATCCTTTCATTCATCAACCTTATATGATATTTTTTTTTTTTGAGAATTCAGGTTAAAGGAAGCAATGTTAATATTCTACAAACCCATACCATATGAATTCATTTTTTTTAGAACTGCAACAGCCACCCAGTTAAAGGAACCAATGTTATTCTACAAATCAATACTTGACAACAAATAAGATAAAGATTGTGATGGCAAACGAAACATTCGTAAATATTGAGCAACAAATAAACAGATACATAGATCCTACTCCTGAACATGTATTTCAATCATAAGCAAGCATTAAAGCATTAACAATACCCAAAACAAGACAGTAGAACAATCCTCAAAAGATTAATTTTCATCCACTAAAGAGCAACCCTCTTACCTACCACGTAGTTTATATTTTGTTAAATTAAATATCAAATGTTGTTATTATAGAAGATATGAACATTGTCAATTTCATAGTAGGATTAAGTAAATGATTAGTTTGTTGGAAAGTAATAGATTTTGGTTTGGTTTAGATAGGAATTATAAAAACCATATTATAGGTTCAATTAATTTAACTTTTCCTAAATTGTATGAACCATTGTAGTGTTTGTAGAAGCTAAATTTAACTTATCCTTGTTGTGTATTTGAAAAAATAATTGGATCATAAAAAGTTCAATGATTTATTCTCTATCATGTTTTCAATTGATTTTACCCTAGTCAATATGGTATTATTCTTTATCACAAAACTAGAAACTCCACTAATGAGGAACTCTATTACTTTATTCCTTTTTGCGTTTCTTTTCTCTTAGTATTAGCCTTAAACGTTGATTTTTGTTAGTTAGATATGATATGATTTTTTTTTTTTTTTACTTTAAGAACCAAAACTTTGGAATTTCTCGAGCACTTCATATAGTTTATCTCATTTCTAGGGCCTTCTAAATACTTATTTTGAATGAAGAAGCATGCTAAATGCCTTTCTTTTTAGGGCTTTTTAAATACTTATTTTGAATGAAGAAGCATGCTAAATGCCTTTCTTTCTTCAAAAGCATGTGCATATACACGTTTTCTTAATGTAAAGTGTGTATACATTATGTCTACATTTCCATTTTTGATTGAGAGTTAATTGCTTAGCATATATTGTGCAAGTGTACTTCAGAAGTATAAGAACCTGGATTGACATTTAATGCAAGTAATTTATCTCACAATTTATTTACCGATTAGGATGCTTTGACCTAGTAACTTGAGAGATGAAAAAGATCCTATCACATTAACATGAGGATTTATTTTCACAATGAACATTAGGAAAAGACAATATTCATTGCAGTTGGTAATATAGTCAACTAGTAGACTATTCAATTATTAACAAAGTTGATGAAAAAATGCAAGGAATTTAAGGTTGCATTTCAATTTTGAAAATTTTCTACAATAATTTTTGTAGGATAATTTGTTAATGCAAGTTTACATAGTTATTTATAATTTTTATTTTAGAAAGAACCTTCAACCAAAAATACCCAAGGTTAGTCCCTCGTGTGCCCTTTGAGACACATTAGGTCATCCCACCAATTCATGCCCCATGCTTCATGAGTTGAAGGGTATCCTTCATACCCCTTAAGCACCCCCATTTCTCCCCACTCCATCATGTGATGTTGCCACCTCATCACGTAATAAGGGTTTAAGAACCAACGACCTCTTGTCTATTTATGTGAAACACAAACATTATACACAACATTGTGTCAATCTCCAACGATATCAAGATGTGTTGGTCACCATACATCATGCCTCAATAGTAGCACCACCACTTACACCAACCTCATATGTTGATGATTCCTCTTCCACCATTTATTATGTCACGAACTCGGTTAATTGGTATTTGGCATGCCCTTGAGTGCTCTATGTTAAAGACACTCATCTCATCTATATGTGTCCTTTACTCATCAAATACCATCATCACTGCATGCATCAAGTGACATATCCCCCTCATCAAGATCCCAATCCGCCTAATTTTGGATGTTCCTCATACACTAAGTACCTTGACCATATCAATGGAATGCCCAACTCCTAGCATGGTTCCCACCACACCAACACAACTATTGGAGATTCAAACGACCTCACCACTTAGAAAATGATAAGAAATTATTTCACCCCCTTGTACTTGAACAATACATAGAAAGAATAACATAATTAATACAAGAGATAAAAATATGAATTAGAGAAAGGCATGGATCACATATTAAAAGAAATGTAATACAACCTAGGAAGAAACCAACTCTTCGCTCCCACTTCAAATAATTTCTAAGAGTAAACAATGAAAACAACAAATTGATCTATGTACCAGATGTAAAACATTCAACCATACCTATATAAAGAGTGTACAATGAAATTAATGTTGGTTTACTTCAACACTTGGAAAATATCTTGTTTCTATCCCATTTGTGGAAGTTATGCAAATATGAAATAAAGATATGAGGTTAAGAAGTTCTTAAAATTTGATGAAGTAGATGACCCTACTTTTTAGGATTATCCTATAGAGTTATAAAAGATGAATCAAGGGAATAAAAATGTAATTCATAAACATTTTCATATATTCCTATTTATAAATAAAATATTATTACACAACTATATGCTAGATTTAGGATAAACAACTGATGTAATTCCTTTGAAAGTGATGAAATAATTAGGCCTTACAACAACTAGGGTGCATATAGAAATGTATGTGCTATGGATCCTATGAAAATTGGGATGGGTAGAGTAATAAATACACATGTTTTGAAATTTTTTGAGGAGTAACTCAAAGCATGCATATATACAAAATGAAGTGGCTACTTTCTTCATATTCCATGAGGGACTATTGTTCTTCCTAAATACTATTCATATCATGTACCTATGAATTATTTCTAGTGAAATTAAATGACTTGAAATTAAATTTCCTAAAGCCTATTGAAATTTCTCCTTCAAAATAAGGATGCACTCCCATTTTATTCTCACGGATAGGTTGTAATCATGAGGCTCTCGCTCAAGAGTGGACCTTCGCAAAATCTTGTGACGTCTTGTCACAAACAAAACCATCAAACTGAAAACACATCATTTTCTCCTTCAAAGAAAAAAAAATTCACATCATGTGAATATGTCCATGTACTCTTACATATTGGTGTACAAAACCATCAACCAAACAAGTTGACAACACATGCCTCTTCAAACAACTGACTCTGAAGACAAATAATAGAGCTCATGTACTTTCAACATCTTGCTTCATGCAACATGCACTGGATACTTTGAATTTGCAAAGAAATTAATGAAACATCAAAATACATGCTAGGCCTTAATTGGTTAAGAAATCTAACCATTTGTCGGCAAACCATTTCAATGGCGCTTCTTTTTCTTTCAACTATGTTGAATTTAGTTTTTAGTTATATTTTTAATTTTGGAGAAAATAACTATTTATTTCATGTGTAATTAGATTAGTGATTTCATGTGTTAGGGTTGTGGATTCAGGCATTGAAACAACACTATTATATTTCAAATTTAAAAATGATGGTTTGAGTCTTAGGTAGCTTAGAATCCTACTTGTTTTCAAAATAAGGATGCACTCCCATTTGATTCTCACGGATAGGTTGTAATCATGAGGCTCTCGCTAAAGAGTGGACCTACGCAAAATCTTGTGACGTCTTATCACAAGCAAAACCATCAAACTGAAAACACGTCATTTTTCTCCTTCAAAGAAAAAAAAAATTCACATCATGTGAATATGTCCATGTACTCTTACATATTGGTGTACAAAACCATCAACCAAACACAAGTTTACAAAACATGCCTCTTCAAACAATTGACTCTTAGCTCAAATAATAGAGCTCATGTACTTTCAACATCTTGCTTCATGCAACATGCACCATACTTTGAATTTGCAAAGAAATTCATGAAACATCAAAATACATGCTACGCCTTAATTGGATAAGAAATCTAACCATTTGTCAACAAACCATTTCAATGGCGCTTCTTTTTCTTTCAACTATGTTGAATTTAGTTTTTAGTTATATTTTTAATTTTGGAGAAAATAACTATTTATTTCATGTGTAATTAGATTAGTGATTTCATGTGTTAGGGTTGTGGATTGAGGCATTGAAACAACACCATTATATTTCAAATTTAAAAATGATGGATTGAGTCCTAGGTAGCTTAGAATCCTACTTGTTTTCAAAATGAGGATGCACTCCCATTTGATTCTCACGGATAGGTTGTAATCATGAGGCTCTCGCTCAAGAGTGGACCTTCGCAAAATCTTGTGACGTATTGTCACAAACAAAACCATCAAATTGAAAAAACATCATTTTTCTCCTTCAAAGAAAAAAAAAATTCACATCATGTGAATATGTCCGTGTACTCTTACATATTGGTGTACAAAACCATCAACCAAACACAAGTTGACAAAACATGCCTTTTCAAACAACTGACTCTTAAGTCAAATAATAGAGCTCATGTGCAAATTTCCATATTTGTTGCATTTATGTGTGTCTAACATAACTCTACTTTCAACATCTTGCTTCATGCAACATGCACCATACTTTGAATTTGCAAAGACCCAGGAATTCTCCACCCCCCATTAAAATGACCCTACAAGTTGATTCTTTTAGTTTTTTCACTCTATAAGCATCGACGTATGATTATGCATGATGGAGAATCTCTAGCGCTTTCCCTTGTTAATATATTTAACAAGGGAAAGCGCTAGATATTCTCCATCATGCATAATCGTACGTTGGATTTGGTGATAATTGTCTCCATATTTTTGCTTTCTGACCCGCAAAACATAATTATTTTAGAAGGGAGGGAAGGAGGGATGATCACATTGACTTGCTTGATGACCTGTCTATGAAGATTAACTACCTCAAGAATTATTTTTTTGCGTAGGGAAAGAGACACATTACCATGTCTAGTTCTTTGATATTGTTAATGCCTCTAGTGTTTACTTCTACAAGTTCTATAGGCAGAGTCTGTAAAGGGCCAGGTAGCCTCTGGATCTCATCTTTTATGAAAGGTGACATATCTAGTAAATGCCCTTGCAGTCAATCTCTGGAATGGATCTAAATAGAAGTTCTTCATTTTTTAATATTCATAAAACACAACAACTTTAAGGTAAACTATGTACATGTTCCATTCATCATGAACACAAACCTCACAAGCCTCCTTGGCTTTGGAGCATTTTCCATGTTTTCCATAACCAAGACCCAAATAATTAGGCCCTTCTTGAAGAACATTTGGCTCAACTATGCCTTGTACATACTTGCCTTTAAAACCCTTTACTTTCATAGCACATTTTCATCAAAAATTTGGACCTTGTTCCTCTAATGTCTCTAATGTCTCTCAAAAGCACGTACACATTCATTTTCGGAGGAAATTGAAGGTAGAAACCAATAGCTAATTCTTCTAACTAACCTTGACTAAAATGAGCTAAATTGTACTTTGATACGAACTTGATTTAAATTTTCCACCCCACATTAGGAACCAATGATTATAACCTTTAATGGGCTAGCACTATTTTGTAATCATCATCTCAAAATGGCCTAGTAGATGAAAAATTATCATGTTTGTAATCATCGTTTCACACCATCTACATATGACCCTTCTACACATTATATGATTGAATTTATGGTAGGTCATCCCTTCTATCTAGACCACGATTGATTGTGACATTAGGTGAATAAAGGAAATTTGATAAGGAGATGATCAGTATAAGTTTGTCCTCCTCCACGCACTCCATATCTAATGATTGCCTATTTTTCTCTTCCAACATTTTATTTTGGAAATTCATTTTGGTAGTTAATTCTACTAATAGTCACAACACACCTGGAAGTCAAAGAAATTGTTATATATATACACTACTAAACTCAATTAACATTGTTTTTTATTGGACTTTACAATAACAAACAACGTAGAGTTCATTAATGTAGTAGTGTATATGATAATTATATGTATAGTGGTGTGGCTATCGATAAAATTAGTTGCTAATGAATTTCGAGAATAGAAAGTTGGAAGTGGAAAATTGAGAAATCACTAGCTACGGGGCGGATGGAGGAGGACAAGCTAGAAACTATCTTCTGCTTATAAATTGTATTTTATTCACCTGTTGTCACAATCATTCATGGGATAGGTAGAGGGGATGACATTTCAAAAATTCATGCATATAATATGTAGAAGGGGTCATGTATGAGATGGTGTGAAGTGATGATGATTGACATGGTAAATTTTCATCTGCCAAGTCATTTTTAGATGATGATGACAAACCAATATTAGCCATTTTAAGGTTATAATCATTAACAAAAAATATGGGGAAGGAAATTCAAAGTGCCAAATTCTAAGGAACAAGCCATATTTGCTTCTCAAAAACTTTATTTGATATATTCTTAAAAAACCAAGTACAAATTTTAGTAATCCTAGAATCATACTTTACATAAGGTAAAATTGGGGAACTCATGACTTGTACTATAGATAAAAAAAACATTTACACTTACCAAAAAATATATGATAAAAATTGACAAACTACATAAGCTTAAGCTCAAGGGGATATAATCATTCTTGCCTTCCATATAGATAATGAAAATGATTGTTCCAAGTCTCATGTTGCTTCACGTGTTATTTTATAAACCTTCTATTGTTCTAAGAAATATAGAACATACTGGATTTAACAGCCCCAAACTGGATTTTACTCTGAGGTATTGATTTTTTGAAATCTATTTTGTGAATGTCGGCCAATAGATATATATCATGGAGGATGAAAGAAGAAGATCAGCGGAATCCCATATGGAGGATGTTCACGGTATTTAAATATAATCTTAAATCTCCATACTTGTGTGTACATATGGAAGTGATTTTTTTATTAACTTTGTGAGTGAAATTAGTTGTTAATAAGTTTCATATTTTAATTTTTAGGAGGCGAGAGGAGAAGGCTTTCTACTCCATCCATGGAGCGTGGCCAAGGTTCAACCGGTCGAGGTAGCAGGGTGCGGGAAGAGGGTGATATTTATTCCCCCCAAGGCCAGCAATCAACGACTGCTGGTTCTCAACAGGGTCACTGTGGGTCTGGTTCCCAGCAGCATCATTCTGGGGTTGGTTCTCAGCAGGGTCAAGTTGGAGATGATGTTAACCAACAACATCAAGGTTGCCATCAATTTCAATATTTTTTCATTAAATTTGTACGACCTTTTTTACACGTGTTTTTTCTAATATACGAAATTTTATATATATTGATGCAGAGGCTGAAAATGTTAGAGCCGGTGGTCAAAAAAGACGCAGGGCAGTGCGCTACATTGAAGAAGAAGGTTGTCAACCTAGCACGACTTATCCAGCTGAGATTACTGATATACCATGGGAAACGAACATGGCGGAATGCACCTTACAAAGGTGTCAAAGCCTTTATGCAAAATTGCAAAGAGATCTCCAGGATTTGTCTCTACCTGCTGAGAGTAGACAAAGCCTACAAATAGTTAAACATTCATTGAGTGAAATGGTAAAAGTGTACAAAGATTTGGGGCCAACCACTAATTCGTTTGTAGAAGTGATGAGAAGGAGAAGAGAAACAGTGATAGGTCCCGATAAATGGGAGGACATAAAAAAAAAAGTTTCAAGAGCGCAGGCTAAGTCAATGTTTAATTATAAGGAAGGGCCAAAAAGAAAGATGTTGAAGGTGCAGTATTTCAAGCACCCAGACAAAGCAAAATATTTGTATAGTCGACATCTTGCGGCCTTTGGAAGGCTTCCATGGAACGATAAGGTTCCTCTTTATTTTGCACAAATGTTTTATGCAGAATTTTTTTTGGATATGAAACCAGACTACAATGACCTTCCTTCAGATTTTTTTGGCCCGGGGAGAGGTCGATTATGTCAACGTAAGGGCGCTAAGCGAGATGTGGAGTTGCCTAGCCCTGAGCCGCCATTGGTGAGTCGACCGTCTCGAGTCGAAACCTTGCGATCAGAGCTGGATGCGACTTCTCAAATAAGTCGTGAAGCAAGAGATGTTATGATCGAAAATGTTCATAGTGGATTGAGTGGAGTCGATCTTGGCTTAAATCGACAAAGAGCACGTGAAAATGCACGTGCCAATTTTGTTTATTATACAGATGAGGAGATTTACAACATGAATGTTGAAGATCTCCGAACATACGCAATAAATTGTCGCAATGGTCTGCAAGAACTAATTTTTCGTGAGGAAGAGGGCACCGGAACGGTATGTGTTAGTGACCTTAGGATTTGAAATTATATTTACATATACATGTACAATTTGTAATAAATACATGTGTATGTACACATGTGTATACATTTATTTGTATGTGTACATTAATCTAACAAAAAGGTATGATTATATGTTAAAACACCATTTGCAGTTCTCAGGCATGATGCGTGATGAAAATGTTAATATTACGTTCGGGACCTCTGGCTCAAACGATGCAGATGGGTCTGCCCATCATGATATGTTGGCACATGTATGTTAGTGTTTTTAAGTGACTCTAAAATAAATAATTGTTGCCACACATGTACATGTATGTATATATATAATTCGATAAAATGTTTTAACAGGTACCGATTCCGTCTGATGTTTTTGGGATGCAAGTACCTTCTTCTTCTTTAGGAGATATACCTTCTACTTCATTGGGAGATGCACAAGTATGGACAATTTTTCACAAGTTCAAAATTTATGTTACCTCAAAAAGTTCCATAAAAAATAGAGATATATAGAGAGAGATCTATATTTTGAGTTATTTAAAATTTTTTGAATTTAGGTTTGTATAGAAGATTTTTTTAATCCGAGGACTTTAGCGACGGAGATAGGGACATCCACAACATTTGAAGAAGTTGTCTTTAGTTCTTTTTTTAATATTATTGTTCAAATAAGTTTATATATATGTACACACGTGCATTTTCATTTGAAAGTTTTTAATTTATATAAATTATTTCTGTATATATATATATATATATAAATTTATATTTAACTGTACATGTATATTGTACAGGTTACCACTACAGATGTTTCTATGGCAGATACTCTTCATCAAATGGAGAGGCAACCTTACGAGGTATTGCGCAATTTTTTTGTTATATTTTGTTTTTTACATGAAGTTCTAGATATATATATATTCTCGTTAATTTTTAAAACTTCCAATTTTAATGTTCAAGTACATGTACATTGTGTATGTAGGTTTTCCCTTTACAAGGTAGCGAGCCAATCGGGACCCAGAGGCTAGATCTTCCATTTGATGGACAAGACATACAGTAGATTTGATTTTATTTCAAAATTTAGATGGTTTTAAAATTTGTTAAACTTGATACAGTTTGATACTTGAGTGAGATTTACAATTTTTGGACATATTTTATTACAATATGTTTTTGGACATATTTTTGGACATATGTTAAATGTTTTTGTTGGATAACTTTGAATTATAATTGGCATGGCATGTGATATTTAATGTTAAATGTTTTTGTTAGATAGTTGAATTATAATTGGCATGGCATGTGATATTTAATGTTAAATGTTTTTGTTAGATAGTTGAATTATAATTAGCATGGCATTTGAAGTTTTTAAAACTACATGAATGATGGAATGTGAACCTACATTTTCACATGTGGTAAATTGAAATGTTACTTGTAACAAGACAATCCCCATTGATTTCATTACATTATATGTTGATTTCTGATTTGATATAATTGCATACATATGATGGTACATTACTTGTAAAGTCATTGGATTAATAACTTGTTCATTGATTTCAGTGTTCTTTAGATGGTTTTAGTACTTTTGGCATGTGAATGTGAAGTAATGTTGTCATTGAATTACATTTGACATTTGATATTTAATGTTAAATATTTTTGTTGGATAGTTGAATTATAATTGGCATGGCATGTGATATTTAATGTTAAATGTTTTTGTTGGATAGTTGAATTATAATTCTAATGGTATCTGAAGTTTTTAAAACCAAATGAATGATAGAATGTGAACCTACATTTGCACATGTGGTAAATTGAAATGTTACTTCTAACAAAACAATCCGCATTGATTTCATTATGTAGTATATGTTGATTTCTGATTTGATATAATTGCATGTATGATGGTACATTACTTGTAAAGTCATTGGATTAATAGTGTTCATTGATTTCAGTGTAAGCGCAAAAAATTATTGACAATGTAGAATGATTTTTATGTTATAATAATTAAACCTAATAATATTGGAGAGCAAGAGAGACTTGAGGTATGGTGTTTACTACAAGAGTTTGAGCTAAATATTTAAATGGTTTATATATCTTTCATAAAATAGTTTAAGATTGATCACAAGAATTAAGAGAATGTCTCGGTCCATCATTGGTATGGTCCATCATAGAATGATCATCCATGTCAATGACTCTTAAGTCTATCTTTCCAAACCATGACCCTACTCTCACATGTGTGCCTTTCATGACACCAGTCACTGCTTTCATCCTCGAGTTGACTGCCTTGAAAGCACTCAACTCTTTCTCGATGCTAACCTTCCTCTTTCTAAGAGATGAAGCTGCCTTTCGACTTAGGAAGCTATGGGTAGCCCCCATGTCTATCAAAGCAGAGAACTTTTTCCCATGTACGGTTGTAGACATGAATCTCAAGTCCAAGGAACTTTCATCATCATTCCTCCTTGTCTTGTGCCTTACTTTCGCAATCTTCTTCAACATTTCCTCTTTCAATATGTTTTTCGAACTAGCCCTTGGCTTAACAGTGCTTTTCACATATCTCTTCTCATGAAGCTCCATATAACAATTTGATCCTGGGCTTGCTTGAATTGGTTCAAGCTCTTTCTTTTTCGAATTCTGTCTAATTGCTCCAATATGACATATATTGACTCCTTCCAAACGAAGTGCACCAATCCTCTTAGTGTGGTCGTCTTCTTTTCCAAGTGTGCCAACACATGCATTTTATTTCTTCAAACCAATAGGTTTCGGATCAAGAAAGTCCCTCTTGATCTTATCTTCCATGTTCTTGACTTTAGCCTGCAACGTGGTGCTTCTTTCCTTCAAGTGAGCCCTTTCCATAAAGAGTTCATGAAGTCTTTGTTCACCTTGTCGTATCTCCATGTCAAGCTTTTCAATTTCAGCAGTTTGTCTAGAAATTCCATCCTTGGAATTTCTTGCGTGAAAAACCAAGTAGGTTGAACCAACTTTGGTCTAGTGCATTGGAATTCATTAAAGAATTGGTCATTAGCGTTGCTTCAAGCTAGGAGTGAGCATCGTCACCAACCTACATTGAATATTTTACACTCCCTAGGGTGAATGATACTTTAAATTGATTGACAGTCTAAGACTTTCGAATTTTTCCGAATGCCAAATGATCTTACAAAGTTAGTATTTATAATATTCTAGTAGGTCATTCGGCGACAAATTTTACCAAAAACTTGAAACGACTTTGGCGTGTGATATTTAATTTGTTAAATGTTTTAGTTGCATTGTTGAATTATAATTGGCATGGCTTAACAATGCTTTTCACATATCTCTTCTCATGAAGCTCCGTAGAACAATTCGATCCTGGGTCTGCTTGAATTGGTTCAAGCTCTTTCCTTTTCGAATTCTGTCTAATCGCTCCAATACGACATATATTGACTCCTTCCAAACGAAGTGCACCAATCCTCTTAGTGTGGTCATCTTAGTGTGGCGTGTGATATTTAATTTGTTAAATGTTTTTGTTGGATTGTTGAATTATAATTGGCATGGCATGTGAAGTTTTTAAAACTCTAGTTTTGGATGGTTTCAATCTACATTTTGCATGTGATATTTAATGAACTTTAAATGTTAAATGTTTTAATGATGCACAATATATAATCGAAAGGGTTTTAAGACTTAAAGTTTTGGATGGTTTCAATTTACAACTTAAAGTTTTGGATGGTTTCAACCTACATTTGCACATATGGTAAATTGAAATTATGTTACTTGCAACAAGACAATCCCCATTGATTTCATTGTATATATGTTGATTTCTAATTTGATATAATTGCACATGTATGATGGTACATTACTTGTAAAGACATTGGATTAATAGTGTTCATTGATTTTACTTTAAGCGCAAAAAATTATTGATAATGTAGAACGATTTTTGTGTTCTAATAATTAAACCTAATAATATTGGAGAGCAAGAGAGATGAGGTATGGTGTTTACTACAAGAGTTCGAGCGGGGCATTCAGTGACAACTTTTACTAGAAACTTGAAACAAAGAGAATCTATCTTTGCCTAGGACATCATGTAAGATGCTCGACATAAACAGTAAAATTGTACTTAAAAGCCGAGATTCGGGCAAGTGGGGACAACCACTTGTTATCTCGTCCCTTGGAGGCTAGGCCATATGGGGACCGAATCTGACTTTACAAAATAAAGTGAAATAATTTGTACCATATGGTTGGAGAACATATACAAAAACAATTAATATACAAGAACAATTAATTTCATTCTAGAATATATATATCCAATACATATTTAACATTTTTAATCAATGCACATGTATAGAAAAACTATTTTCATTGGAAACTAGAGCACGTGCTTGTACCCAAACAATTTGTAACATTTGCAAACCACAAATAACATAAGCAGTTCAATTTTTAGTTGAGTACTGAAAGGTTTAAAAGATAATAAATTGTTGTCCTGACACTTCACTCAAAAAAATTCTAATGGAATTCCATCCTCAATAATCAGTTCATGATCGGATTTTGACATTTTCCATTTCTTAATTTTTGATTTTTTCTTTGATTGAACTTCTATCAACTTTATGCGTGCTGCACACACCAAGTGACTATATTGACAACTTATGGAATCAGGTTCATAGTCTTTGAAGTAAACAAAGTCTCCACTTTGACGAGTTTGTTTGAAAAAATAACCTTTCAGTATAATAGACCCTTTGTCATACTGAAATCCGTGATCATTATAGTCTTGTAATAATTTCATTTTTTGTTCAGTGTAACGCATCAAATAATACTTCACATTTTCATCGTTGTCAATAGGTGCAATTACAGTAAAAACATCTCCTGCACAATCAAATAAATTTAACATTTAATTATGCATATTTAAATTTAAATTTGTAAATCTTTAAATCATTAAAAAGTAATTCAAATGTTACCTTCTCTAACAAGATCAGAAACTCGATCACCATCGGATGATATTGTAGTTTCATCTGATTCCATTTCTTCAAACATTGCAACAGACATTTTTCCCTTTGTATTTAGCTCTGTATGTTTCCAATCGTTCACATACATTTTGTTTTCACCGACGTCATTGGATTTTGTGTTGTCTATGCAAACATCACAAAAACAAGAATATTTTCTTTTATCCAATGCAAACACATTTGTGGACAATTTTGTTTGAATTGAATGCAATTTTCGAGTCCCTTTTATTGTTCCAACCTCATTTCCAATTGATCTATTTACGTCTCCGATTCCAATATGCCAGAAAAACCTTTATATGGAAAATTAGAAAAAGAATCTGTAAATATGATATCAAAATACAATTAAAAATAATCATTGCATGATAAATGTACAATGTTTAAAATTAGATTACCAATATAAATTAAATTGAATGTACCTTTGCACTTCTCGTGATGGGTTAATTTCATGGCTTAGAACATTTTTGCACCATTGAACAACTTCTTCAGCGTTCGCAAGTCGGCGTGCAAAGTGGTTCATTTGATATCTTCGAAGTACTCGTTTTATGCATGCTCCTGCACCGTCAT
Organism: Pinus albicaulis; assembly: GCA_034641835.2. Taxonomy (NCBI): domain Eukaryota; kingdom Viridiplantae; phylum Streptophyta; class Pinopsida; order Pinales; family Pinaceae; genus Pinus; species Pinus albicaulis. The sequence continues at coordinate 946,674,569 of CM076580.1, read as the reverse complement.
GTTCTCCTTTTCCATGGCCAGTCTCAAAGAAATTCCAACAATGTTTAATGGAGGTTTTCTTATGAAGACGACACAACCAAAAATATGATCGTGCAGATTTGAATTGACCTGCGCATCCGTCTGACCATATCCAATGTTCATTGAATGTTATTCCATGATTTTTCAATGAATCATAAATTTTTTCAAAACAATGTTGTACAAAACATGTATCATGCGTACGATCGTCACTGATATAAAAATGATATTCTTTAATGATATGTCGATTTTCACTCGTGCTTTCTATATGATCGACATTTTTTTCAGCATGTCTATATAGAATATGAACGAGCATGGAGACTTGGTCAGAGTGATAATATTCACTCTGAATTTCTTTTTGTGGAGCAAATGTGTAGTTTTCTGCAAAATCAATCACTAACAAAATGGTTCCTGGTGGAAAAACTTCACGAGATTTTTTGAATTGCAAGTCTTGCCATCGAGCTCTATGGGAATGCATAGTGTATTTGTAAATTTCTGCTTCAAACTTTCTCAAAAAGTCTATTAGAAAAATTTCGTCTTCTCGTAATTCGATTCTTTTAACACTATCTGCACTTTGAATCGATGTACTGGTATATTTGTATCTCTTCCATTTCACTTTCATGTTGGACAATGATTGATCATTTATATCAATACGATATTTGTTTTGAAATTTAGTCAAATTTCCACAATCATCGCATTTTTTACCACCAACACATTTCTTTTGTAAAATAGTTCATCGCTTTCTCTTTCACATAGAATTTGAGATATGAATTCACGGATAGTGGAAGGAGGAGGTGAATTTTTCCAAAATGTTCTACAAAAATTAAGGAATGTGTCATAGTATAACTCAAATTCCACATGATAACAAAAACAACAAGTGTCACGTACGGTGATAGGTTTTACACACCATGGTTTTTGTCGAACAAAACACAAAAGCATCTTGAGTGAAGTGAGTGAAACTTCAATTTGACGATTCTCTTCTTTGAACTTGTTGAATAACTCTATTTGGTGGTTTCAAGAGATATTTTTAAGTGTTCTTCGTATTTCGTCTTTATTCTTTATTTTGCATCACATGTCTTTGCGAAGGGGTGAAATACCTTATTGTTTTTCCAATATTCCACCATATTATTTTTTTAACATCTTCTCCATGTCTATCTTTGTATGGTTGCCTACAAATATCTCTCCAACAAGCGAGTTCATCATTTACGTCTATTGGCAGTCGAAATTTTCGATGTTTGTGCAGAGTTTTTCGCGAGTTTCCCAGTGCTCGTGCCATAGATGTTAGATTCAAACGGTTCTCTTGAGTACGTGGTGAAACCATTGCCATTTGTATTCCTCATTATGTTGAAACCTCTTTATCTCTAGATCTCTTAATTGACTCTATAGCACTACTCATATTTTTTATCACCTCTTCTTTCATTTTTTTATCTTTGGTTGATTTCGAATATACCCAATAAGTGTACGTCGCTTCTTTTAATTTCCTTGATGATAGGAGACCTTTCAATATTTGAGCTTGAACTGTCACTTGCTCAGGTGTGAAAAACATTTCCAAAATTTTATTGACACGATATCGTATAACATGGTCAAGTTTTTTATCTCCATATGTGTCAGTGTCAACATTTTCTAACATCTCATTATCGATAATGATTTCATCTGTACATATTCGAGAAAATAGTACATATTCAATAAATAATTAAATTAATAAACCTGTCAATAAATATTAGAAAACTTTAAAAATATATCAATAGATCATAATATTTACATTTACATACTTGCTTCAATTTTTGCTTCAATTTCTGCTTGAGGTTGATTTTCTTCTTCAATATTTGAGGAATATCTGTGTCTGTTTACATCAAACAAAATATTTTTCAAACTAGTTCATCAAATAAAAATTCGCTTCATTCTACATTGGGAAAAATTTAAAAATATATCAATAGATCATAATATTTACATTTATACACTTCAATTTACGCGAGGTTGATTTTTCTTCTTCAATATTTGAGGAATATACGTAATACATTTACATCAAACAAATATTTTTCAAAATAGTTCATCAAATAAAAATTAAGCATATTTTACATTAGGAAATTTTTAAATATATATCAATAGATCATGTAATATTTACATTTACATACCTGCTTCAATTTCTGCTTGAGGTTGATTTTCCTCTTCAATATTTGAGAGAGATTCTAACTTTCTTTTGCGATATTGTCTCGTCTCTTTTCTACGTTCTTCAGGCTTTCTTTTTCTATCATATTTTCTCACACAAGTTCTTCGATTTCCCATGATAATAGAGTATGAGGTTCAAAAAATTTCCTTTAAAAAATTAGACAATAACTCAATTACAAACAATATCACAAAAGATTTAATTTAAAAAAATATTTTCTAAAAAATACGTAATCCTTGATTCAAAACATGTAAATACCTCTAAGAAAAATCACACCGCCTCTAAAATGTGAAGAAAAATTTTTGAACAAAGAAGCTCAAAAGATTTATTTCAACACAAAACACTTACATACTTCCAAGAAAAATCAAGTCGCCTCCAAAAAAATGTCTTCCCAAAAAGTTCTTTAAACTCAAACTTTGAACCTCCAAGAAAAATCACGCCGCATCCAAAAAATGTCTTCCAAAAAAAAGTTTCAAACCCAAACTTTGAAGAAAAAATTTTGAATTCAAACCAAGTTGCAAGATGAAATGAAGTGCGAAATGTGCGAAAATTGTGAATCATTTCGCGGCAATTTATATTGACCGCGAAATATGTGTTTTCTAGGGGGCTCCACAAAAATTTCCGGCCGATGGAAAATTACACAATAGTTCGGCCGAACTTTTGATAATAAGTTCGGCCGAACTATTGTGACGTTAGTTTTCACTGCTCGTAAGCGGAAAACATAGTTCGGCCGAACTAACGCGTCACCAATTATGCAGACCCAGGCTCTGAAAACAGTTCTGCAACTTTGGACTGATTAAACTCCATGAAAACTTGTTAATTAACTGTCGGAACCAAAGACAAGCATTTTCAGAATTGAATCTACTTTCAGGAAATATAAATTTTATGGAATTTCGTAAACGTTTATTAATTTTAATTATTTTTCTAATAAAATGAGTGCAAACAATTTTTGAGGGTCATCGTGATTCAGTGACATCAAAATTTTGTATCTCCCAAATACATTGTAAAAAAAAATTAAAAATTATGGGGCATTACATTGGTCCGTTATTTGTAATGGGTAGCTTTTAGATTTTTAGTTTATAGCATGTATGTTAAGAAATTTATTTGCCACGCGAAACATATCAAAAAATAGCAGTTTTCGTATTATCTATGCCAGTTCGGAAAATTCTAGTAATTATGATATGCATCCATTTGCGTTGTAAATATGACGAAACCGAAGTAGACTCTGTCTAGATTGTTGTAACACATTTTTTTTTTTCAAAAACACAAATTTTCGATGAATACAACATTGCGTCATAACATGACTTCTTATGAATCCTTTGATTGTTAAGAAACACACACTCAAAGAAACGCTAAGTTGACATATCAAATATGCATAAAAAAATTTCAAAAAAAAGTAAGAGAAAGCTAACAAAATTTCTCACAACTTTTATTTTTATCACAAAATTAAATTCTACACAGAAAAATTGTTATAGTTTGCAGAAAGTTGAAGAACCGAAAAAATGAAATTTTTTTCTCAAGAACAAAAAATTCTTAACTTGACTTCACATTTTCACCCTTCAGCGTCCAAGAAGGTCCTATTTACATGATTGGAAACCCAAAAAAACTTCAGCACCGCTTATCATCCCCAAATGGATGGACAAACTATGCGGGTGAATCAAATCTTGGAGGATACGTTGCGTATGTACGTGAAGCAACAACCCACAAAATGGGAAGAATATCTGCACTTGGTAGAATTTTCCTACAATAATCGTTACTAGGAGTCTCTTAAGATTAACCCCTTTGAAGATTTGTATGGGTGAGAGTGTCGTACTCCCATCAATTGGAGCAGCCTCGAAACCAAATTGATGCTTGGACCAAAGATGTTGGCTAAGATGGAATCAGAACTAAGAAAGATCAGAAAAAACCTGAAAGCGGATCAAGATCGGCAGAAGGTATATGTAGATAAGAAGAGAACTTATCGAGAGTTTTAGGTAGGCGATCACGTATATGTAAGGATTAACCAAAGAAGAGCACACTAAGGTGGACCTCTTGTGCCAAGTTTTCTCCGAGGTTCTGTGGACCTTTCTAGATATTAGAGAGTGTGGGACTTGTGGCTTACCAATTGGCTTTACCGAGCCATATTTTGGTGCACAATGTGTTCCATGTATCCTTACTAAAATAGTATGTACACGACCCAAAACATGTAATTCACTGGTAGAGCATTAAGGTAGAGTAAGATTTAAAAATATTAGCCTAAAAATATTAAATTTTAGAATTTAATTCATTTTTTGATGAATGCAGGTCAAACTAGACGGTGAATTTTTGGTCGAACCTCAGCATATACTCGATCGAAGAGAAATAATGCTACAGAGATGAGCCATCACCCAGGTTAAAGTGCAGTGGAAGCACTTCAACTCAGATGAGGCTACCTGGGAAGATGAAGGATTTGTTCATGAGGCTTATCCAGAATTGTTTGCTGAGCTAGAATAAAAACATCGAGGACGATGTTTACTTCCAGGGGGGAAGTTGTGACAACTAGTTTAAGTGTTAACTAGTTGTTATGTTATTTATTTTTAAAAATACCAAAACATTTATTTCTTTGGAGAAAATGATTATATGATGAACACAAATTGATTATGTTTTGTGACATAAAATTTAATTGTGGAATAGTGGTTCCATAAAAAGTTAAAAGACTGATGATAAAGTATTCCAAGAACTGAGAAGTGGTTAAACAGAAAACAATTAGGACGGTTACCTTTTCCTTTGAGGATAAAAGTACATCTCAGTGAGGAAAAGGGGTTCTGTACCATGAATGAGGATAGGAATGGAGAGACTGGAGAATTCCTGAGCTGGTAGAGACCAATGGAAAGCAGTCAACATTCCCGATTCTTGGAAAAGAAGAAGTATTGGACCAAGGGTCTTGAGGTCACTGTTGGAAAAAAATTCTATCAACCTACTTGGTTCGGTAAGGAGCACGGGGGTAGACGAGGATGTAATCGCCTCTCTCATGGTTGGGAGAATATCATCAACCGGATTGGAACAAGATAATTAAAACATAAATGCAGAAATATTAAGGTATTGATATATTGTTTTAGACAAAAAATTTATTTATTATGTAGGAAATCTTTTCTTGAATATTAGGGAATAAAGATGTTTACACAGTGAATGCGGTAGAAAAGAACAATATATGTAATTCTTGTAAACTAGACCAGATGTTATAGTGGTAATTTTTATGTGTATATGCGGACTGTGAAATAAAGTTATATAATAAATTTACTACATGCATTTCAAATAAGTATGCACGTGAACAGTAAATAAGTTACGATGCTAAACATTGCAGAAACATCTATTAGAAAGAAGAACCAATAGAACTGTTAATTCAGGGTTCCGGGCCAAGACCCTAGACCCCAGAACTGGTTGTTATTTCGTACGCTAAGTATACATGGACAGTAGATTTAGGGGCAATATCTCTAAACCCAGATGGTCTAAACATCCGTATTTAACGGAGAAAATTGTAAAATAGTAAATAATAATAAAAGAGAAATGATATGCGTACACTTAAAACTCTGGAAAGAACATGCATAGTAAACACATAGAAGAGTAGTAGCCTTTGCAAGAAATAAAGTAACTGCGAAAAATACATAGCTGTAACATTTATTAGAAGGAAAATACTAACTTTATACGGGCCAGAGTAATAACTTCTATTCTAATAGATCAAAGTAAAATTCCCAGCAAAGTGACGATAAAAACATGATATATATATATATATATATATATATATATATATATATATATATATGTTTTAATGCAGCAATCCTTTCACCAAAGTGAACTTTACAGAAAGAAAAAGACAAGATTTATACGACTACAAAACTTGAGTTTCCAATCTGAAAGCCATGGCGGAGTTTAAAATCAAATTAAGCATTGCTACAGAGTAACTAATCCTCATATACAGAGTCGAGTGCTCATTTAAAATCACGGAAAAAATAAAATGCAAGCCATGAATCTAGATGTACAAAACTATAATGACGTTGGCACCAAGAAACCAAAACCTGGAGGCTTTACACTGAGATTATGAGACCAAAAGAAAACCAGTACCTATTGGAAGCAAAGGCAAAATTAGTATGAGGTTGAAAAGCTTCTGTGGGACGACCACGCAACCGTAGCCCTGGTCAATAGTTCACAGAGATATACCTACACAAACCAAACTCAAAGTTAGAAGTAAAAACTATTCATATTAGCCATAAATAACAACATTAACGAGTAAGAGAACCAGGGTTGCATTAACTAGTGGGAGCTTTCTGCCAGCCATGATTTGCATTCCTACAAGGAGATGTGGCTAGAGGTCATAACCCTCAATAAACGATGGAAGTATTATATGTCACAATAGAGTAATGCGGATAGTGACCGGGAGCTATGCAACTTACCAACTATGAAGTTGGGATGGTTGCATCTGGAAGACAAAGGCAGTAGAGCCAACCTTGCAAAACTTGCTGACCATAAGGAAAGTGGAAAACCTCTTTAAAAAATGAAAACCTGCAAAAAATCAGTAACTAAAACTAATATATCAAAGGCCGAGCTTGCAATAATGTATGAAGGAGTTTTCATACCTGTGGAGATCAAGGAGGCCCTAAGCTGAACGAAATTGAACCCTGGTCGAGTTAGCATGGAGGCGGCGTGGTTGCAAAGGGGCAACACTATCAAAAAACTCGAAGCAAATGAATGAAAATGATTAGGTTTGGCAACATCAATACCCTCAAAGGGTACCAAAGAACTGATACCGTACATCTTACACCCCACGATCCAAAGATGTTCAACGTTGTAGGTGTCATCGACCGGTCCGCTTTCCCATGTGATGAGGATGAAGATATGGTTTCACCTTAAATGTGAACATATGTGGAGATCTCCATCAACTGGATAACATATCATTTAACGAGATATTGCCAATCTTCAATGTCCTATCGGAAGTAATTATCAACAATCCTATTCACCTTATTAATTAATGACAACATGTGTTATATGTGTAGTTCAAACCTTAATCCTTCGCAAATATTATTTCTAGGTGGATGTAAAAGGTTATGAGTGTATGTTGTGTTGTAATTTAGACAACGAAGTCCCTTGTGGGGAAGATTTGGTAAGTGCAATGATAATATTAAATAATATAAATCAAGTTAACGTGTTTTATAAAAAATCTTAGAACATATATACACGAGGAAAGTAAACCATGGTAAATCAATGCTTTGGAGTGGATTTATAGGTTAGTATTATATTCATGTTTCAAGGCAGAAGAATTTTTTTTTATGAAGCACTATTGTGTATGTTATAGAATAGTTCACATATTTTGAATATTTCAAAAGTTTTTAAAAGTATTGTATTAAAAATATATTTTAAACAAAAAAAATACACAATTTTTTATAATTAAATTGAAGTAAAAAATATATATAATAATTATTTTGCTCCAATTTCATATGCATATTAAGAAACAATTTTTCTTTCTCCATTTGTAAAAATTCTCACTTCATTTTATTTTTTTTAACATGTACTTTTAGGTTTAATATCTAATAGCTAAACTTACAATTTTATATACAACTAAAGAAACAAGCCCTCTCTCTCCATTTCTAAAAATTCTCATTTCATTTATTTATTTTATCAATTTCAACTTATAGTGTAAGATTTAATAAATTCAATTAAATAAAGAAGCCCTCTCTCCTTTTCTAAAAATTCTGATTTCATCTATTTATTTGATAAAATTCTCATTTCATCTATTTATTTGACTAATTTCAACTTCAAGTTTAAGACTTAATAAATTCGATTAAAAAAAAAAAGCTTCTCTCAATTTCTAGAAATTCTCATTTCATTTATTTATTTTATCAATTTCAATTTCTAGTTTAAAATTTAATAATTAAAAGGTTCAATTTTTTCTCATTTAAATATATATTTTAAACAAATGTTTATATTTATTTGCAATGATATTGATATACTACTTAATGTTTATATATGAAGTAATTGAAATATAAATCAATTCTAATATATAAAATAGGCTGCATACACCTTGTAAGCAAGGTTATTTAATGGAGGTTTGTAATTTATATATTTCAAAATATTGCATTAAAAACACATTTTAATCATTAAAAAAAATACATAATCTCATGCTAATTTTTATAGCTAAAATCAGATAAAAAAATATCTAATATTTTAAACTACCCCAATTTCATATTAAAAAAAATACATAATCTCATGCTAATTTTTATAGCTAAAATCAGATAAAAAAATATCTAATATTTTAAACTACTCCAATTTCATATACAACTAAAGAAACAACGACTCTCTTGATTTATTAATTTTAATATAAAATTTTAATGATTTAAATAAATAAATAAATAAATAAATGTTTATATTTATTTTCAATGAATATTGATATATAAAAAAAATATTAAAATATTTTAATGTTTTATAAATTAACATATTTTAAATTTAAAAAATATTAAAATATTTTAATGTTTTATAAGTTAACATATTTTATATTAAGATATTAAGATATTTTAATGTTTTATAAATTAACATATTTTATATTAAGTAAATAAAATATAAATAAATTCTAACACCATCTAACCTAGGTTATTTTATAGAGTCAGTCTGTAATTCACAATGATAAAAAAGTGTACTAAAGAGAGGGTCAAGATTTTTCAAAACCTCCATTCATCCTCAAACCCCACAAATAAAGGTCAAACAAATATGACTAAAGTTAAAGCCAATATCAAATATGTACTTGAACTCACCATTGGATGAGATCAAAAGTTGAAAAGCATTCCACACATAGAATCATGAACAAAATATATATAATTAAGTGTAAATGTGAAGTGCTCTAAGATACGTGCTTCCCTTTCCCATTTAAAACTAATTTGCATGTCCAACAACCATATCATCATATTTTTAGAAGCCTATAGTTGGATTGGATGTAAGCCTTTATTAACAATTGAGACGAGAATAATATTTTAGGTATTAACGTTATCTGTCAATCTTGAAATCACTTATGCTTAAGTTCTATAGCATTCACTAATGTTCTACAACACATTATTATTTTGCTATTCATGCTCTCACAGATTCATGCCAGAGTTGGAGCCTGCGCCTTACAAATAGGGAGTCGACAAATTCATGCCAGAGTTGGAGCTGGGTTGTTACGAATAGGGAGTCGATAGTCAAGACAAATCAATGGTCCACTACATTCGTGCTCAGATCAACGGTAGCCGAAAACACATGGCCTGGCCCGATGATGTTTAATGGCTCATGTGATGTCTCGAGGCAGTTTTCTTAAATCACCCATAAAAAGGGAACAATGATCCATGTTGGTTCCGGCATCACCTCTCATCGTTTCTAGAAACCACTAGGAGCTGATTTCATAGGCGGTATATGATTTCCAAAAACCATGTGTTTTTTTTATGGTAGCTGCGCCCATCTTGTCTTAATTTAGGAGCCTCTCTCATCGTTTCTAGAAACCACTAGGGGTGATTCCGTAGGCGGTATATGATTTCGAAAAAACCATGTGTGTTTTTTTATGGTACCCGCGCCCATCTTGTCTTAGTTTAGGAGCCCCTCTCATCATTTCTAGAAACAACTAGGGGTGATTCCTGTTGACACCTAATCCTATGGATGGGTGTGCATTTGTATTTTTGTATATTATTTAATATTAGGAAATAAGGAAGGCCAAGAGTCATTGGGAGATGAATCCCAATAGCCTCACCTCCCATCTATAAGAGCATGTACATTCTTCAGCTAATAGACATTCTAGTTTTGAGGAGTTACCTCCTGGTTTGACATAGTATCAGAGCTAGCCCCACTATTGGCATTTCTGCCCTGTGGTGTAACTCCCTATCCTTTGCTCAGTCAATATTTTTTAATAGTTTTCTGCTGCTCTTAATTGCTAGACTATTATTCTGCATTTTTTTTTCCCTATATAGTACTGACATTTGCAGCTCCAGCTCCTGCAGCTCCTGAAGACTGCAGGCTCTGTCATTCTGCAAATTGCAGGCTCTGCCATTCTGCAATTCTAGCAGTCCTGCAACTCTGTCATTCTGCAGATTCAATTTCAAATTTTTTTTTTGCAACAGCCCTTTGGGCCTCCTACCTACCCAATGCCTCCCCTTCTCCATTCACCTACGCCCTCTCCCTCACTCTGCATACATCCCTCTCCCTCTCTACTCTGCGCCCTCTCTCTCATTGTTCTGCATTCGCATACTCTCCATACACTAGCGCCCAACTTGTAATCCGCCTCCCACATATCAATACACCTCCACGCCTTTATGAGACAGCTTAGCTCCTTAACTGCGTTTCATACAGCGTTTCATCTGCTGCACACCTCCATCTGATACGCTGTGTTGGTGGTATATTTTATTCACTCCAGCGTTTCTATACGCTCCCTTCCAATATATATCGTTAAATGCTGTCATTACATAGGATTTAAACGCTGGTTGTATTGTATACGCTGTCTGCTCCATATTTAAACGTTGTTGGTATCACATTACCGCCCTCCACGCATATACAGTCCGACTGTCATATAACAGTCACACCATTTATATATCACGTTGTTTTAATATACGCCTGGTATAAAGCGTTGTTTGGTCGACTGTCTATTTCATATTTCATACAACGTTGCCTCCCATATTCATTACGCTCTCACCGTGGCGGTAATACACTCCATGTGTTTACAGTTGACTCCAATTTTACATACCACGTTGCTATACCGCTTATGTACCACCCTGTCACATATTACAACGCCTGTCCGGTTATAATCCAACACATATATATAAAACGATGTCCATTGGTTGTTAATACATTACGGTTTTATATGACAACGCTGTCTGGTTTATAATCCAACGCATATATATAAAACGTTGTCCATTGGGATTCCACAATTGCTATTCCATATATATATATATCGTCCCCCCATACCGCCTCCATTTTTAATACCATTTCCCAATCCCCATATCCCTCCATTCCGCCCCTCCTTTCCCCTTTCATAATTCCGCCCCCTCCCATTCATACCATTCCATTTTTTTTCATATACATTTTTTTCCCAAACAAAAAAAAAATTATATATTTTTTATGCAGAATTCAGTTTATAACAAAGAGTATTTTTTTTTAAATTCAGTCTTCAACAAGAGTTTTTGAGCAAAATTAGTTTCCAGCAAAGAGTTTTTTAAAACTCAAAGTATTTCTGTCCTTTTAAAATTCAACATATTTGCAGCAAAGAGTTTTTTCAGTACATTTTCCAGCAAAGATTTTTTTTTTTTCTCTCCTTCAAGAGAAATTTTCCAGCAGAGTTTTTTTCTCTCCTCCTTCAAAAGAAGATGACAGTCCCTTCATCTTCTAAAGAGGCTGCCTACTTGGCACAAAGAGAAAGGAGACATGCTTCAGGTCCATCCAGAGGAAGAGAAGGCAGAAGACGAAGAAGAAACTTCAGAGAAAAGGGGGGCAGACAATCTAAAGCTCAGCAGCAAACAAATCAAGACAGAGGTAAAACTGATGGCAAAGACAAAGGTAAACCAGCTGAATTAGCTCATTCTGTTCTAGCACATTGTAACAATGTAGTAACTGAAAACCTATTTGATGTTTCATTTACTTCATGGAGAGATGATTGGTTGCTAGATTCAGGAGCAACATGTCACATGACATTTAGAAAAGATTTTTTTGAAGATTTCACTGACAAAGTTGATGGAGCAGTATATTTCGCAAATAAATCCAAACTCAAGCCATCAGGGCTTGGCACAGTCAGGCTTAAACTGCCTGGTATTCCTGATCATATCCTACATGAGGTTCTATACCTCCCGGAGTTGAAGAGAAACTTGTTGTCCCTGATCGAAATCCGGCAGCAAGGACACTCAGTTCACTTGTTTGATGGCAAGGCAGAGGTTAGATCAGCATGAGATCACTCACTTGTCATGGAGGGAATAGAAGAAGGGAGACTCTTGAAGCCGAAAGGTTCATCTGCTCATGCTCAAAACTTTGCATTCAGTTCATATCATGATGAAGGTACATTTCCATCAAGTCTTTTATGGCATGCTAGATTTGGACACTTAAATTATGACAGCCTTCGTTTGTTGAAGAAAATGGTGTTGATGGACTGCCTACAATTCCTAGAAAACCTAAGGAATGTGATGCATGTATTCTAGGAAAGCATAGCAAACAGCCATTTCATGATTCACACTCAAGAGCACATAGGAAACTTGAACTTGTTCATTCAGATTTATGTGGCCCTATGCCTATTGCTTCTGCAAATGGAAACAAATACATGATGACATTTATCGATGACTACACCAGAATGTGTTGGATTTACTTACTGAAGAATAAGTCTGATGCTTTTCAAACTTTCAAGAATTTTCATGCATGGATTGAAAATGATGCACAAACACATATTGGCTCTCTACGTACTGATAATGGAAAAGAATACACCTCAAACGAATTTGAAAATTATCTTTGTCAACATGGAATCAAACATCAAACAACTGTGCCATATAATCCACAACAGAACGGTGTAGCTGAAAGAATGAACAGAACCATTTTAAATATGGTCCACTCCATGTTATTTTTCAAGAATGTAAAATTGATGTTTTGGGCTGATGCAGTTCTATGTGCTGTTTACATAAAGAATAGATGTCCTTCAAGTTCAATTAGAAACAAAACTCCTTTTGAAATGTGACATGGCCACATTCCTTCGGTAAAGCATTTTAGGGTCTTTGGGTCCACCTGTTATGCCTTGATACCCAAGGGTCAAAGGAACAAACTTGGTGCTAGAAGCAGAAAATGTATCTTCTTGGGGTACTCCAATACCTCCAAAGGATATCGTCTCTATGATGAAGCAAATAAGAAGTTTGTGATAGCAAGAGATGTCATATTTCTTGAATCTTCCAAGAGTGACAAGGTTGTTAGGCGGCAAATTGATCGCTTGGATAGATTCACACATGCAAATTCTTTCCAAGAATTTGATAATGTGATTCCACACCTTGAAGTGGGGATTCCGATATTGAATCAAACTGTGGAATCATATCCTGAAGCACTCTCTCCCCCACATGAAGAAACAACCACGGATGACACATTGGATGATGTGATTGACAGAATTGGGAGATTGAATCTTGAATCAATCCCAACTCAGTCAAGTGACCAGCCGGGGCCATCTCAGAAAGGTCCTCCAAAATGGCTAACAATGACACTGGAGGATGTTCATCCCGATGAGGTTGGAAAAACAAGAACAAGAAGTTCCACTCAAGAAATCGAAGGTGATGTAGATAATTTTGATTCTCTTGTTGATATGGATATTGCTTATAACTGTGAATTAAGTTTGTCTACAGATCATGAACCAAATTCCTTCAAAGAAGCCACTTCTCATGATGAATGGAAAGAAGCGATGCAGAAGGAGTATGATTCCTTGATAAAGAATGACACTTGGAAGCTGGTTGATCCGCCTTTGGGAACGAAACCAATTGGCTGTAAGTGGGTCTACAAGAACAAGTACAAAGCAGACGGCTCACTTGACAAGCACAAGGCCAGGCTTGTGGCAAAAGGATTCGCACAGAAATAAGGAGTCGATTATGAAGAAACTTTTGCTCCCACAGCAAAATGGACCACCATCCAGACTCTCTTTTCCTTAGCAGCTCAAAGTGGATGGAAAGTCCATCAGATGGATGTAAAAATAACCTTCTTGAATGGAGATCTAAAGGAGAATGTTTATATGTCCCAGCCAGAAGGATTTGTGATAAAGGGTCAAGAACACAAAGTTTGAAAACTTGTAAAATCCTTGTATGGCCTCAAGCAAGCACCACGAGCATGGTATGAGAAATTGACCGAACATCTTCTGAAACTTGATTTCAAACACTTTGATCTTGATGATGCAACTTTGTTTGTTAAGAAAGTTGGAAAAACAGTTGTATATCTTGTGGTATATGTAGATGATCTTTTGATAACAGGAAACAATGAGAGCTATATTGTATCCATGAAGAAAGAGTTGAAGAAAGGTTTTGAAATGACTGATTTGGGTCATGTTCATTACTATTTGGGTATTGAAATAATTCAACATCCTAAATTCATATTTCTTTCTCAAAAGAAGTACATTGGAGATCTCTTGAACAAATTTGGCATGGATGACTGTAAACCCTTAAGCACTCCAATGGAACAAAACTTGAAGCTCACATCTATTGAAGGGAAGGAATTTGAGGATGCAACTAAGTATAGACAGCTTGTAGGAAGTCTTATCTACCTGACCACCACCAGACCTGACATTTCATTTGCTGTTGGAATCCTCTCAAGGTTCATACAAAAACCTTGTGAAGGACATTGGTCTACTGCGAAAAGAGTGTTAAGGTACTTGAAGGGGACTCAAGACTTTGGACTCAAATATACACAGGTAGGCGACTTCAGCTTGATCGGATACTCTGATTCAGACTTTGATGGCGACAAAGAAACAAGGGTCTCTACTACAGGTTACACCATGAGTCTTGGATCAGGAGCTGTCTCATGGAGATCACACAAACAGTCAGTTCCAGCAGATTCCACGACCGAGGCAGAATATGTGGCAGCAGCTGAAGCAACAAAGGAAATTGTGTGGCTCCGAAAAATCCTGGAAGATTTGCAGATGAAACAAATGTATTCCACTCCACTCATGATCGACAACACTTCTGCAATAAAGTTGGCCAAGAACCCAAAGTTCCATGATCAAACAAAGCACATCAATACAAAGTACCATCTAATTCGACATCATGTTCAGGCCAAAACCATCCATCTACATCATTGTTCCACAAATGAGCAAACGGCTGACATCTTCACCAAAGCACTTGGAAGAGAAAAGTTTGAAAAGTTCAGATCGATGCTTGGACTCACCAACATCCCTTCGGATTAAAGGGGGGAATGTTGACACCTAATCCTATGGATGGGTGTGCATTTTTATTTTTGTATATTATTTAATATTAGGAAATAAGGAAGGCCAAGAGTCATTGGGAGATGAATCCCAATAGCCTCACCTCCCATCTATAAGAGCATGTACATTCTTAAGCTAATACACATTCTAGTTTTGAGGAGTTACCTCCTGGTTTGACAATTCCGTAGGTGGCATATGATTTCCAAAAACCATGTGTGTTTTTTTATGGTACTCGCGCCCATCTTGTCTTAATTTAGGAGCCCCCCTCATCGTTTCTAGAAACCACTAGGGGTGATTCCATAGGCGGTATATGATTTCCAAAAACCCTGTGTGTTTTTTTATGGTACCCGTGCCCATCTTGTCTTAATTTAGGAGCCCCTCTCATCGTTTCTAGAAACCATTAGGGGCGATTCCGTAGGCAGTACCACCAGTACAAACAACTGACAGATCACAAAAATCTTGCGAGAGGGATCTTTCTGCTTCATAGGAGGCTGTCATACTTGTGGAATATATCATGTCATGTATCCACTTATTTCCTTTAGGATAGACCCTCCTTTCAGGTACAAGATGCATTATATCAGTATGGCTCTGCAGATTTGCATCGAGTACTTTTGTATTTAGGAGCTGCCGTGTAGGCCTCCATTTCTCCTTGTACACAGCCCATGATTCATCATCTGAAATAGACCTGAGTGTCTCTTTTTTCTGTGCATGATCCCATTTTGTGATAATAACCATAACATGGTTATAATCTTCTTCTTCTTCCTGTTCTTGATGCTGGATGAACTCTCTGCTGAGAAAATCTGGTAGAGAATTATCAATTCCCTTGATATGCTCGACCTTAAAGTCAAAATTAGCAAACAAAGCTTGCCATCTTGCAAATTTAACATCTTCAGGGTTTTTGATAGTTTTATTCAAAACTTTGTCTAAGGCCTTAGCATCGGTCCTTAGTAAGAAGAATCTATTAGCTAGATGAATAGAGAACTTACTGACACAATTCCAGGCAGCTTTAACTTCTTGTTCTATTGTGGAGTAATTCTTCTCAGCTTTACTCCATGTTCCAGATGCATACTGCACAACTCTTTCTTCTTCTTTCATACTTTTGTCATTAGGTCTCTGTTTGAGCACACCTCCCCAATCAATATTACTGGCATCTAATTCTACAATTTTGAAATATCCATCTTCTGCAACATGTAGAATAGGGAGTTTCCTCACCTTGGCTTTGATATGTCTGATTGACTTAGTATGGGATTCTGTCCAAGGCTTTGGATTCTTTCTGAGTCTGGTTTAGAAGAGACCTGTCAATGGCACAATTTGGATAAAAATTGCTTACATAATTTAAACAGCCCAGAAATCTTTGTCGTTGGGTTTTATCCAGAATGATGTCTGGAAATTTATCTGCAAACTCAATAGCATGATTCTGTAAAGCAATTAATCCATTCTCTATAGTGTGCCCCAAGAATTTGATCTTAGTCTTACACAATTCCATCTTCTTCTTACTTAAGACTAAGCCATTTTTCTTTACTAATCTCATAAAAATATTTAGATGCCTGAAGTGATCTTGGAGATTTTTTGAGAATATTAGGAGATCATCAATATATGCTAGGAGCCATTCTGCATCAGGTTTGAAAATAGAATCCATTACCTTCTGGAACTTAGAAGGTGCATGCTTCAGTCCGAATGGCATCACATTCCATTCATAGTGGCCTCCAGGGATGCTGAATGCAGTTTTCCACTTGTCTTTTTCTTCTATAGCCACTTGCCAGATGCCAGATTTCAGGTCAAACATAGAAAATATCTTGGCTCCTACTATCCTTCCCAACAGATCTCCCTTATGCGGGATAGGATAAGTATAATCTGCAAGAACAGAATTAAGAGGTTTATAGTTAATGACTAACCTGGGGATACCTCTTATCTGTTCGCTTCTCTTATTCACATAAAATCCATAGCAGTTCCAGGGCCTGCTTGACTCTCTGATCAACTTTCTCTGCAACAACTGATTTATTTCTTTCTCACAGAGCTCTCGGTATTATTTGTTCATGGGAATTGATCTGGATTTGCATGGTCTACCCGTATATCCTTCTTTGTAGGGCAACTCAATACTATGCTGTTTGCGGTGCCAAAATGCATTTGGCTCTTCTGCACAGCATTGTTCTTCAAACTGTTTCTGTAGTTCAGCAATTTGTTTCTGAACTACTGCAGAACTCAACTGATCTTCAATTCTGATCAGGTTCTTGTGGTTTTTTAGTTCTGCAAGACTTTGAGTTCCTGCATGGCTTGTACCATAGTAGATATTCTTTGTTTGGAAACATAAGGCAACTTAATTATTTTTCCTTTTTCATTAGAGGTAGGCATTGTAATGAAATACCCTGCCTTATTGTTCTTGGTTCTCCATGAACCATGAGGTTCTACAGCTGCAAGGAAAACATTTCCTAAGATGTAGTCAACAGGAATATCAGCCACAGCAAATTGTGCTTTTAAACAATGAGAATCAAAACAAACCATAGCTTTAGGAATCTCATATTCAAGTGTTTTATCCCCTAATCCCACAATTTTTCTTTCTACTTTAGCCCAAAATTTTGAGGGGACAACCTTCTTATCAAGGATGTTTACATCTGCACCTGAGTCAATTAATGCAGTTACATTATAGGTCTTACCATGCACTAAAATATTCACCTTGAAATGGTGGTGTTGGTATTGAATAGTAAGAACCTGCATTTCTCTAAATCCGAAAATAGGATTAGCTTTTCCTTCAGTGATTTCAACCTTTGGTTGTTCAGGAGCAGAATATGAAGGAGTTCCATGAATAATGTAATTAGTATTTATTCCTGAAACAGGGTGAACTACTTCCTGTTTTCCATTTTCTAATGCAGACATTTTAACTTTTAGGGAAGAAATTTCACCTTTCAGCAAGTGTATCTCCTTACTCACCTCCCCTAAAGTGAGTGCACGAACTTTTCTCTATTGTTGTTGATGGAGATAACTGCGTGTGTTCTTCTCATAAGAAGTATCCAAGAACAAGGACTTCTTAGAGGGTTTTTCAGAGGAGGAAGCATTCGAGGACTGCATAAAAGCATCAAGCAGCGTGGTCTTCAAGTCACCATCGTCCATGGCTCGGATCTGAGAAAAAATTTTCATATCATCCTCTGTGGTTTGAGCCATGAGGACTTTAACTTTGCCTGTAAATTATTCTACAAGCTGATCATCAGAAGAAAAACCAGAATCTGATGAAGAACAATGTTCGCATTGACAATTGTCAGAATCAGGACATTCACAATAAGCATGAACTTCTTCAATATTAGATTCAGAAGAAGAATATTCAGAATTAGAAACAGAAGAAGAATCTTCTTGGGCTTGTTGGATCATCAAGCGGGGGCAGTCTTTGGTTTTGTGAAAACTAGAGCCACATCTGCCACATTTATCTTCAGTTTTAACTTGTTGTTTGCCTTTATATTTCTATTGGGATTTTTGTCCCAAACCTTTTCTTGATTCTTTAGCATCAGGACATAAATTTTCTGTATGTCCTGTCTTTCCACAAATCCATCAAGTTATCTATTGCATCCTTTTCAGCTTGACATCTTTAGGATGAATATCGTGTGGCTCATAATAATGAGTCTTCGGGACATATTTAGAGGAGTGTCCCTTGTGAGCAAGCTTTCGGTAAGGCTTTCTTGGCCTTTGAATTGCAGACATTCTTGTGCTACGTCTGTGATAAGTATAAGGCTGATAACTTATGGAAGTCTTTTTAGCCTTTTTCTTGGTCTTGCGCCTTTTTGCTAATGGGTCATCAATTGTGATCCCATACCTACTGCAAAAAGATTTAGTACCAGGAAATCTATTCAATTTATCAATAGATTTATTCATTTTAGAACTGGTACAAAGAGTAATCAACACTCTAGTTATTATGCTGTACATCTGACCCCATAAATATGTTTCCAGTGGCAATTGGAAAGCATCCTGTAATTTTAGAATGTCTGCCAGCTTGGAAGGAAATGTTGCAAGGTAGACTTGCTTCCAGAGAATGTTCTTGGGGTCCTTCACCATGAAGATTCTTTGCATCCAATATCTATGAAAATATTCATATTGGTTAATATTGCGACACTTCAGATTCATGAGGATCATTTCATTTTGATCTGAAATGTTTGGGTCATCTCCACAGAATGTCTGTTGGATTAGTGCTATGAGAGAACCAATCATATTATTCATGGCTTTGCCATCTTCATGAAATATTACATCTCCATTTTCATCTTTCAACACCTCAGCTTCCATGGATGCTATGAGAGCAGGAGAAGACTCTAGTTCCCACCATCTGGCTAGAGTTCCTGTAAAACATGGAGTGAGGGATTTACATGCCTCGACTTCAGATTTTCCATCTATACACATCAACTTATACTCTGTGATCATCTGATCAATGACTTGTTTGATCTGGGCAGAGGATAAGTTATCTATGTTCCATTCTTTATGGCTCTGGGGATAGAAGGTTTCTCTCACAGGAATTTTTCCAAGGCCATTTAAGTCAGGAGGAGAGTACCTGGTATATTGGGCTTCAAGGGGCTCATATACAGGTAAGACATGATCTTCAGATTCTGACTCATGGAACAGAGAGGAAATATTTACTTTAAACTTTGGAGACTCTGGAACAAACTCTTTGGGAAATAGGCTGGGAAATCTATCAACACTTTTCTGGATTTGCATAGCTTTCCCTTTGTGGAGAAATCCTGAAGGGATTGGCTTGTCTGGCTTCTTTTCTTTCTCCTTCTAGGTTTTCTCAGACA
Source organism: Pinus albicaulis (assembly GCA_034641835.2). NCBI lineage: Eukaryota > Viridiplantae > Streptophyta > Pinopsida > Pinales > Pinaceae > Pinus > Pinus albicaulis. The sequence continues at coordinate 946,654,726 of CM076580.1, read as the reverse complement.
AGTCTGTCAGAAGTTGCCGAGTAGAAATAGACTGATCTATAATACAACTTTCTACTTCACCAACCTTCTGTAAAGACTTCAAAGAAAAATTTTTAACTACTGAACAATTGTACTGTACAGAATTCAATGCCTTATTTACATCATTCAAAGAAACTTGCAACTGATCCATCTGGTTATTTACAACAGAAGCTTTAGCAACATTCTTTTCTAATCCAGTGACGGCAGTGTTAGTCCAGTTTATTTGTTCACTTACAGTCTGGACTCTCCTTTCAATTCCTACCAGATTTTCTTTTTGTACTATGGGATATGCATTAGCAGAATTCTGTCCTTCTCCTAGGACAATCCCTTTGAAAGGAGGATAACTAGTGGTTGTTTCTATTTTATCTCCATCAACGGCTGTCCATGAAGGACCTGAAGAAGATGTGGGTTCATTCATTAATACTACTTCTAACTCTTTAACCTTTTTCCAAGAGTAGAAAGAAATCCAAGTCTTTATTTCTTCCATATATTGTTTCCATTCTAAGGCTAAAGTTTTCTTTTGTTCTGGAGTATGGCTGACATAAAATTCATCTGCTTCTGGGTGAGTAAAAAAATCCCAATTTATCATCTGCTTCATCCATTGAGCAAGGATTCTGTGTTTCTCACAACCATCCATTAGTGTATAAAACTTCTGGATTTTTGGGACAGATGGTCTTTTGACATCTTCTGGCAGATCTTTAAATCCGCATTTTGGGATCAGGAAATCCTTTTGATTGTAATACCCTAGACCATGCTTATCTTTAGGGGATTGCATATTCATGAATATCTCAGTGAGTCTGGGATCTTCATTTTGCAGAGAAGGAACTAGGTGCATCATAAGCACATGGTCATCTTCATGGGGAAAAGGGATATCAGAACATTTCGGATTCAGACAGGGGGTGATTGATGTAGACGGAGGTGCATCACCTGTTCTAGGATTATGGTTCTGATGTCTAATGACCATTTCAGAAAGATGTTTGAGGTTTATAGACTGATGGCATTGAGGGAATTCAACTTTTAATGGATTAAAATTGACCAATAAAGCAAACTCAAACAAAGTTGTATGATGACAAGAAGTATTTACAATACTGGAACATGCAGTATAAAATGAATTAGGAGGTATATACAGTGGAGACTTTTTACATTCTGCGTCAATCCTACGCCTGTCTATTGTAGATCTTCTTGGGAAAGATAAAGTGGCTGAGGATTGATTTTCAGAAATATTTGCAGAAGTAATTTTTTGTATGGCGAGAGGATTTGGATTTGGTACTACCCAGTGTTCAAGAAAAGACGGATCTTCCCATTTGATGGCTTGGTGTTCAACCTTTTGGTTCTTTGCATCTGTCATGACTACAACACTGGTTTTAGACTCTCAGCTGGGGGCATGGATGACTGCTAGAAATAAAGTACTGGTGTGACGGAAACAACCTCTGAACTGAATGGCGATATTGTTTCTTCTTTTCTTCATATCAAATCCAGTGGTCTGGATTTGCAGCTGTAGGATATCGACCAATGTTTCATCAAACACATTTACAGAAAAGTTGGGATAACAGTCAAACCAGATTGGGCCATTTGACAATGGTGCAACTATTCCTCCAATGAGAGAATCAGTGTACTTATTATGTGTTAGATCTCTTACAGTTGCTAACACATAGGTTTCAACACCCTGATGGATAAGGGCTTGGATTCCCACTCTGATGCATCCAAGATGCAGGAATTGTGTTCCCAGCTTTCTAGCTTCTACTTGAAGCTCCTTAGGATTTAACAAAGGAATCAATTGTACACGGTCAGAATTTTCTTCTATTGAGCTTATGGATTCTTTGATTGTAATTCTGGTGGCAGCTTGTAAGTGCCAGACACCCAGATCATTATACATCGGAGATGCAGAGATCTTGGGTAGAACCCATCTAGCCTGAGGCTCAGTTTCTTCATACAAGTGATCTGACTCATTTATGACTCGACTACTACTAGATGCAAACATATCCCTGAGAGGGTCTTGTTGAGCTTTATCTTGCTCTTCAAGTTCTCAGAAAGATACAAATTTTTTGAATGAGTCCATTTTTATTTCAGAAAATAAAGAGAGAATGATGATAAGAATTGACCTTTTGCACGAACCAGTTGACAAAATGTGACTAGCTCTGATACCAAATTTACTGCAGGGACCTCTCACACAGGTTTGCACTGCAAACTGCTCAACAGGCAGACTGGCTCATTGAGTTTCTTCTTGCTTCTTTAAGAGACCCTATGCGAACCCATACACGAACCTACTATCACTTTCACACTTCTTTCAGCTCTCTTTGCGGCTTCCTTCGCATTTTCTGGCCTACTCCGTGTCCCTTAGTGATTTTGCGAATGTATGGCGAACTTTCAGCGATAAAAAAGACAACAATACTACCTCAGTGGACATTCATAAAGCTCAGAGTTATAGTTCTTAACATGCGGAACAAATACTTCTCTCTTTATTGATATTTAAAATGATTTTACAATCAGATTATAGACTTATGGACTCAGATCTCCTTCCAGAGATTGACTGCAGTGGCTTTTACCAGGCTTTGGCTACTCAGAAAGAGTGAGCGTTACTGGAGGCTTTCTGGCCAACGTGCAGACTCTGTCTCAGAGTTCTGTTACTCAAAACACACAGATGACAATATACAGACTCAATCTACAGATGTGGCCACTTTATGTTCTTTCCTATGCTGAGAACATAGACACGTAGGCTTCTCAGATCTCCTAAGGACTTGAGTCTTAGCACCGTGATGCAAGCAGATCGCGAGACTTCGCGCAGATGAAGAGCAGGGAGCTTCGGCTCGACTCAAACTCAAAAATCAAATGACTCTAGACTCTAGACTCTCCGAATGCCAATGCCAAACAATGAGCCTGAACCCTCCTTATATAGGAAAAGAGGGGGGACAAACATTCATTTGTTCTGTCAGATTATTGACACGTGGAGGAGAATCATGGCTTTCGGGTAACACCGAAGTGACATCCACATCGAGATTCGTCCGTCCCACACTAACATGTGAAGTGTGTGTACATAACACAGTGGATACCTTTTCTGTACAAGGCCCACGAGGAAACAGAATAATTATATACAGAGAGGATGCTTTTCGGACAGGTGAAAAGCCCTCGAGAAAAGCCCTGTCACTGTAAACCCGTGACTGGGTATTATTACACTATGGATACTTTTGTTTTAGCAGAGCCCACTGGAACCGCTTGTACTGGTTTCAGCCTAATCAAGGATAGTAATACCAGGAAACCGGAGTCTTGGATATAGATCATCGTCCCAAGCTTTTGTGTAAATTCTTCTGACAATCATGGGTTTATTTAAAATGATCTGATGTTTTACTTTTGTTAGAACCAACCATTGTAATTGCCTTTTCTTGTAGCAATTTAATATTGGATTTACAAGTTTATACTCAAGTTGGCTGAAATCAAGAATTGTTTGACACGGACTATGAAAGAATTCTCCCCAAGTGCTTTCTAGATAATCATTGCATTGGCTTTGAAAATATGATTCATAGTAAACAGGATCCATGCCATATGCACTTAGTCCATAATCAAACCACCAGTCACATGTCCAGGGGCAAGCATAGTGGGATTGGTTTATCCATGTAGGTCCAAATCTAAGCTTGGTGTGGTGAGTTTCACCGCGCCCATCCTTATTCAGCAGATCCCACCATAGTTGTTTGTATCCTGCAAAATTGTAAACTGTGTCAGGAAAAATCAAGTCAGGATTATTATCTGGCCATGTCTGGTATCTTCCAAAAACCATGTGTGTTTTTTATGGTACCTATGCCCATCTTGTCTTAATTTAGGAGCCCCTCTCATCGTTTCTAGAAACCACTAGGGGTGATTCCGTAGGCAGTATATGATTTCTGAAAAACCATGTGTGTTTTTTATGGTACCCACGCCCATCTTGTCTTAATTTAGGAGCCCAATATTTGTATTTTCAATCTAAAGAGGCAGAATGTTTAAAAAGAAAATTCCATTTAATATATATATATATATATATATATATATATATATATATATTGTTTTATTTATTAAATAAGATAGATGATGTGATAATAGATGATCGAAGAATACATGTAAGTTTCAGTCAAAGCGTGGCTAGACTATGCGAGGCTGGCACAAAACATCCATGTGCATCACAAGGAAAAGGTCACGACTTGGTGAAGTTGTGCCAGAGTATCTAGGGGTGATCTCGTAGGAGATATAGGTATATGATTTCCAAAATCCATGTGTGCGAGAGTATCTAGAATTGGTTTCATAGGGCAACCAATAAATTGTAAGTTACAGAAAATTAAATGTGGTGGGGCAATGTATGCTTATCGTTAGATTTAAATTCATTTAAATCTAATGACAAGCATATACTACCTCATCACATTTAATTTCCTATAGCTTCATATTCCTATAAGAAATATATGATTTCCAAAAATCAAGTATGGTTTTATGGGGCGCACGTGCCCATCTTGTCTTAATTTAGGAGCCCAATATTTTAATATTTGTATTGTAATCTAAAAAGACAGAATGTTTAAAAAGAAAATTCCATGTAATATTATATATATATATATAATATTAAATAATGTTATGTTTTTTCTTGTAAGATTATATACATTCTATTGGGCCATACATAAATATAATAAAATCAATGCCTTTATTTCAATCCATTAATTTTGATTAAATTGATCAAATTAGAAATATTTTTATATGACTTTGGCTGAATTTAAATTTATATATTAAAATTAATTATTAATCATTTGAAATTTATTCAAATTAATAAAAAAAAATTATATAAATTAGGGTGAATTTAATTTATATATTTAATCATTAATGAGTTGATATATTCTTAATATTTGTATGTTAAATTTAATTTATTTAACTATTATATATTTGACGGTTTTTAATTGAATAAGATTTATTTCGATTATCCATAGTGTTATGGTGGAATTTAATCTATTTAACCATTATATATTTGATGATTTTCAATTGAATAAGATTTATTTCGATTATCCACAGTGTTATGGTGAACTTGTCCACGTTTCGAATCTCAACTGGGATCCATTTTCAGGACAGATTCTTAAATGAAGGTAAGAAAGAGGGAATCTCAACTGGGATCCATTTTCAGGACAAATTCTTAAATGAAGGTAAGAAAGAGGGTCACATTATGGATAAATAGTCAAAGTGAAAGACAGATTGAAAAAGAGCCGATATAAATAGATTATTATAAATATTGATTTATTAGAGGCTATTTTTTTTTTTAATTGTTAATGATTAATATTTAATAAATCAGTTATTTATTTCAATTCCTATTTATTTTAGTCGTTTAAATATTTTTAAATATTTTTTATTCAATTAATTTTTCTCAATTAAATTATTCTTAAAATTTTTAATTTTTAACTAAAAACTATATGAGAAAAAATAAATAATTAATTGCTCATTAATATTCATTTATTCAAAAAATAAGTAAATATTAATAAAATAATTATACATTTATTTTTATCAATTTATTTTAAATATTAATGTTATTATAACATAAATTAATATTATATCAATTTTATTTAATTAATTTATTATTATTATTATTTTAATTAATTAATAAATTATATTATTCATTGTATTTATCAAGTTTTAATTTTCAATTCATTTCATTTAATAACCTATATTTTTTTTTCCTCTTTTGCATAATTATTCATTAATATTTGTTTATTCAAAAGAATAAATAAGTATTAATAAAAATAATTACTAATTTTATTATCTAATTAGAATACAAATTATTTTTGTCCTTAAATAGATTTTTAAGGATTTATTAAAAAACCACTAGATACTAATAATAATTATTAATTAATAAAAAATATTATTTGTTATCAATAATAATTATTAAAAGTAAATAATAAACCCTAATTGTTAATTAAACAACATATGCCATAACACTAGAATAATAACATAAATAAAATAAAATGGAGGGATAGAGACAAAGCTTAGATACTTTACTTGGGATGATGACGAATCGAAGGAGAAAAATTGTCTCATCGGAGGGCACCAACTATCACTAATTTCACATCCTTCATCTCTAGTAAGATTATGAGGATGCTTTATAATCTCCAGAGCCTCTCTAATTTTCCTTCTTCTATAATGCTCCTCTTTCGTGATGATCTTGACATCTTCTAAACACAAATGATTATATATTTACCAAAGAGCTATATGTTAAACTTGAACTTCAATTCATGTTAAGTGTAACGATTACATATTTATTTAAGATTTATATGTTAAATTCAATCTAAAATTCATATTAAACGTGAATTGCAACTTATGACATGTGAAAATAGTGTTGTAGAGAATTGACGACGAAAAATGAGGATTCATAATGCCAATTGTCAAAATTTCACAATATTTAGTATTTTGTTTGTGTTAGAAAACTAATCCTCAGGTCATTTTGTGATAGGGTAGTCAGTTATTAAAGTTCAAGAAAACCTGAGAATTGATTCAATGGTTTCTTGATGTATTTATATGTACACATTGTACATCAATTTGTGTGAGACATTCATTAATATATTGTTGAGTTTGTTTCCAATCTCTTGCGTCTTACAATGGTATCAAAGTAGGTTGTTCATCCCCCTGGTAATTGAATCATGCCACTAGTTTTGTGGCCATCCATGAGAATTTGTCCAAGAATTTATTTGCGGTGATTGTACAATATTCCTGGGGCGTTCCTGGCAAGTAGAGATGGCAATCGAGAGTTTGAGGTTTTCCGTGAATCAAAGATTGATGTTTGTGGTCGTGCATCTTAATTAAGAAATTAACAGAGTTAAAGCGGATGCAAAGTCATTAATCTAGAAGGACATTGTCAGCAACAAAGAAGTTAAATATATTTGTTGCTTCTTAGTGTTGTTGTTACTAAAGATTGTGTTATGAAATTCATCGCTACCACATTTGAACCACATTTGAAATTGAAGTTGCCCACATTGTTTAAGTTGATTTCCCTTTGAACTGAATTCTTTATGATTTGGGTATATCTTGGTGTGATAAGTTTAACGGTAGCAAGTTATAATTATTGATTTTCATTCTATCCGGGTTCTTGAGAGTGTGTAATCTAATGAAATTTATGTGGAATCTTGCCTGACTATCTAGTTTACTACTGACTAGCAATCAGAGTGCACAAAGTTGAGGCTCCCATAAAAACACTGATTTTTCTGCCTCCGTGGCTTGAGATTTTGAATCGTTGGATATTGTGAGATATAATCCATATCTCATGTGTTTTAAAATGATGAAACTAGACATATTTTTTTATGAAAGATTTGTAGTTAGTGAAAGAGTAATGAGCATAATGTATTTTCCCCATCTGTTTAAAAGACATTTTTGTCGGTTTGTTGTATTAAAATTTGAAGTCTTGCTAAATTTTAATCGGAATTGGAGGATCGAAGACACACTGTCCACTTCATATTTGAAAAAATATTAGAAAAAATATAAGATATGAAAATAAATGAGTCGATATGTGAGTAGAAAACCGTAATTTATTGACTATCATTTATTTGAACAGTAAGGATATTAGGATCGATGTGATGATCTATGCCTTCAATTTATAGAACATATTGAGGGAACAATGCATGTTTGGTTGTTATAGTCAATTTGTCAATTATCAAATTAAACTTTGTGTTGGTCATATGACGGGTTGATGAGAATATCATTAACATAAAAAATATGAAGTAATGGATCTGCAGGGATGGAACATTGTGCAGATTGAGAAGGTTGTGTAAGCTTGTGATCTATTGAACTGTGCTAGCCACAACTATTTTTTCAGAACTGGTAGTTGTTGAAATTTCCATTTGGAAACAACGTTGTCTTTTGTCATTATATGTCTCTCAATTTCTTTGAAGAAAGAACTAGTAATTCATGACTCGATTGGTTCTCTTTAGATTGATCAAAGGAGCTCTAAATAATTTTTTGATGTTGCAAGAGCTTTGTTTGGTATGTGAGGAAGTATAAGTAAAAGTTAAAATTTGTAGTTGTGGTATATCTTCCCTGTTCAAAAGGAAATGCAAGATGAGATCTAGTGAGCACAAGATCTAGATTTAGAAATTGTCAGTGATGCTCTCTTCTGATGAGGCCGAGAAGTAGTACTTGTGAAGGCTTGAATTTGTCGTGTTGGAATTCACCCACCATTTTTATACCCAATCAAATAACTAGTGTGCAAGTGCACTCTCAAAAAAACTTGGGGGAAAAAATGAGGAAAGAATATTAAGCAGGAGCAAAGAAGACTGCTCGGAAGAAATAAGATTTGTAGAGATGGCCCACTTGCATTAGGTTTACTGTTGAGATTTATTCTTAATTTTATGGTTAGGTTTCCTTGATAGCTAATAAGTAGACATTAATTAAATTATGAAATATATTATGAAATATAAGAGTGTGAAATCAAGAAGGAAAATGGACATTGTGGTTAGCCAAATTCATATAGTTTCTTGACATATTTGAGGTCACAAGTTCAAATCTATATGTTTGGTAATTTTATTTTTTACAAAAGAAGATAATTTTGGAGGTTGAGACATTTTTATTGGAGGTTGTGGAATTTTTGTTGGACACGAATAAGACAACATCATTTTGGTTTCCATGGGTTGGCGACCCTGAGCATGTCATTATTTGATGAAATCTGCCAAATATTTGAGTTCTCAGATTCCTTTAGAGTTCATTGTATGGATCAAATGTATAAAAGAAAAATCCCTAATTATGTAGTTGCAACGATCATATTTTTACTTGAATTTATATTTTTGATGGATGCATGATTGGTTGAACATGACACTTGGTTAAATCATTGAAATTTTGTTTGTATTGGGCGCATTTTTTGGTTGAAGCTGACACCCCTTTTTTGTGAGTTGATTGCAAGTTTACTTTGAAACTACACTAGATAAAATGGACAACTAAATAATTTAGTATATTTACTAAGCAATTTAATGCTATCTACTGTCCATAATGATTTCCAAGTCAACAAAGACATGCTCTCTGACATCCAATCATGTTTTCAAAATACTAAAAGCAAAATTGAATTCTTGGAGTTAGATTCATAGTTACAATGAGACGAACTCCAAAAGAAAACTTGTGATTATCAACTAGTGTTTATTCAGAACAACAATTTGTTTGATCCTAATCATTAGTCAAAGAATGATCAGAGAAATGAAGTGATTTCAAGTGAAAATTTGGATGTAGTTAGAAGTTCTGATGTGAAACTTGTTATAATACCATGGGAAGGGACTACACACAATAAAAATAGAACTGGTATGGGTTATAACAACGATGTATATTTTCACATTCTATATTTTTCTAAAGCTATAAAATTTTGAAGTGTAGGATTTCTAGATGGTGTAATTCCAGAAAAAGTTGATAGATCCAACAATGTAATAGAGTTGGACATGCGAAAGATAAGTGTTTTGATCTTCACCCATGTGAGCATTGTGGAAATCAAAATCGCCAGTAAACAAATGTTTCAAAAATAAGAGTACTACAAGAGAGAAGCTAAGTTTTGGATGGATTGCTTCTTGGGAATGGATGAAAGTAGCCAAGAATATCCACAGGTCATATCGAAGAATTTTTTCAAGTATTGGCGAGCTTTGTAGTGATGACATGTATTTCTCACCCAGTATATGACAAGGGGAAATTTGTTGGTGGTATGTTAGATGTTCGAGTTCGAGATGTCAAGCGTGCCTGAGTCACATATCCACATCATGAGTGACAACCTATACCAGATAGAGCCATAATTGTGAGACTTTAGTTGATTGAGTTGTTTGTGAGTGAGCACTTATAGATTCAGAATTGTTTGAGGAACTGTTGTGATTGTTCTAGAGTTTTTGGTCATATTAAAACCACATTTTTTGTTGTTCTGAGAATTGCTATGTAGGTTCCAGAGTTGGTGTTGGTGGATACCTTGATTTATCCTATCTTGGGTTTGTGGTCATCCTTAAAAACTATTTCTGAAAGACATTGAGCTCTTGGCTGAAATGCATTTAAGCATTCAGAGATCTCATTCTTTGAATTTGGTATATCACTTTGGATTAAGGGGGGGGGGGGGGACTGTTAGACAACTAATCCTTGGGTCATTTGTTGAAAGGGTAGTTGGTTGTTAAAATTCAAGAAAACCCAGGAATTGATTCAACGTTTCTTGACGTATTTATATGTACACATTGTACATCATTCTGTGTCAGAAATTCATTAATATATTGTCAAGTTTGTTTCCAATCTCTTATGTCTTACAGTTTAAAGCTTCCACTCACCATTTGTGTCAGTGAAAGAGAATTATTGCAAGTTTGGTTGGTAGGAGTTCACCATTTTCTTTGGAGTTATGTTTCTCATATCAAATTTTTTACAAATGTTGGTTTTAACTATAACATATTAGATGTTGAGAGAACATTACACCTTGTTCAATAATCCTTCAAAAAGCCTCTAGTTGAAACTTTGGAATATATCATAAGTAGTAGTGATATATTTCTGACGGTTACACCGCACATGAACTTAAAAATATGTCCTAGATGGTGGGTTTTAGCATGAAAATTCTTCAAACATCAAAGTTCAACTTCGAAGTTTGTCTTGTGTTTAAAATTTTTAGTTTATGTTTTCCATATCTCTCCAATGGATGCACGTTCCTACATTCCTTCCTTAAGTCATCATATAAAAATGCACAAAGGAAATTTAAATTCTAATTTACCAAGTGCGTTTAACTTACAATAATGACAAAAAGATGCATGCTATAAGAAATCCTTGATATTTGTAAGAGGGTATCAGAGCAGAGGAAACCAACACCAGTGTCATTGGTGTTGTTGTTTACTTGAGAAAACAAAGGTAAGTCATGGATATCGTCAAATTGAGCAAAAAAACATTAGGGTAATTTTGAGGTCTAAAATAGGCCTCCTAAGGAAATTATAAAATAATAGTGGAAATAATAAAATAATATTTGATTACATCATCAAATTTTAGAGGGAAAAAAGGAAAAACTATTTTTTCAACTCGTATTTTCAACTTATCTCCCTATGGGTTTACTCAAATTTCAAGTGGAAATAATCGTTGGATGAAAAATTTGATTTCTCATCGAAGGAGTACCCAGGTTGCATACTTTTGATAGACCCTGCTTCACTAAAAATGAGAAATACATGAAAAACATGATTGCAAACACGTTTTTTTCATGTATTTCTCATTTTTCATGTAGCAGGGTCCATCTAAATTATGCAACATGGGTACTCCTTGGATGAGGAATTAAATTTTGCATCCAATGAGTACTCCCGCTCGAAATTTGAGTAAAATCGTAGGGAGATAAGTTGAAAATACGAGTTGATAAGGTAATTTTATTATTTTGCATTATTTTTACTTTTTTACTCCAAAAATGGTGAATCATCCCCCATGGTTGACATCATCATCTTGAAACATATTGGTTCTTATAAAGTTTATTTTTGTTGTACATTTTTCTTAGGAGGCCCATTTTAGATCTCAAAATTCCCCTAATGTTAGTATTATGTTGTTGATTGGAATACTCCATTGCGTTTATGGTGGGGCACCCAAGCCATTTGGATCAACATATGGATAGAGTTTTATGGGATAGAAGATAGAGGCACCGAGAAGTCTCCCTCGCGCTTGACTGGCCAGATGCAGTAATGACCCCCTTTATCTGTTTCATAGGTTTTCGGGCATATTTTATGTTCTAATTTGCTTAGTAATCAAAAATGTTAGTGTGGAGTGTCTAGATGATTTTCAGGATGTTGAATACTCAATAACTAATTTTAAACCAACATTAAGGTTACCACAAAAAAATGTCCATAAAAAAACCTCCAAAAAGACAACGCCAAATAATTAGATGTTGGTTGTACATTTAAATAAGATGGATAATGTGGTAATTGTACATTTAAAACTTTGCATAACTTTACATGGAGATTCAAAATTTAAATAGAAAATGTCTAGAAGTTTTCTTAGTTGTTTTAGTAAAGACAACCACCCTATTGTTCCTCTCACTCCTTTCAGGAGAGACGACCACCCTATTGTTCTTCTCGGATGCCAAACTTAGCAACTGCAACTCAAGAAAGAAATTATATTGCAGCACCAAAGTCGAAGAAAGACCAACAAGACAGGCCAAGCTTCCCTAAATATCAAATTCTGCGAGCATGCAAACAATTTTACCATCACAACCATCACACCCATTATAAAATTCACCCCATTGAACCCATTTTAGAATCTACCACTATAATTAACACTTGTGCAGTTGTGGCATTGTACAAACAGTAATCACTAACCACTACTACAAATAGTTAATACTGGATGCTAAATCGACAAATACAGAGGAGTGGTAGAGAACCTATTTTTTCAAATTATGTATTCTACCAACATAGGTAGCATACTACTAACATTAAGTAATATTTCACCTGTTTCTACGTGTGTATTATGAAATGAATTTATGAATTTCTACTAATACTAACTAATCTTTCACATCTTTCTTCATGTGTAGTACCAAATGAATTACTTGTTTGTTTACATGTTTGTTTGTGTGCATTAGTAAATGAATTTATGAATTTACAAAATAAACCTAAGTGGCATTCTATGAACACTAACTAATCTTTCACGTCTTTGCTAGTGTGCTTCTAGATTTCTACTAAAAATCACTAATACTTCACCTCTTTCTTGGTGTGCATTACCAAATGAATTACTCGTTTTTTTCGTGTGCATTAGTAAATGAATTTATGAATTTACAAAATGAACATACATGGCATTCTATGAACACTAACTAATCTTTCACGTCTTTGCTAGTCTATATTATTAAATCAACTTATGAATTTATAAAACACTAACTACTTCCTACAACACTAGACCACAACACTTGGAAAGTCAATCCTACCATGTGTCACCTCCTATTTCTCTTTAGTCGAGCCGTAGATTAAACACTCAGACAAAGAGTAAACACTCACATTCGCATATTAGCTCTTCATTAAATATTCCCGTCCATTTTCAATAAAAGCAAATGTCAACAAACCTCCTTCCACCTAAAGTCCACATATAAAGGCCTATCAGCGAACTATAAATTTTTTTATTTTAATAATTAAAATTAGCTCATATAAAAAGAAGTATTGTTTTTTATTTTTTGAATTAATGTATCATTTTCCATTTTTTTTTAATTAAGAATAATTAATATGCTAATTTGATGAGTATTAATTTCCATTTTTTAATTATTATTATTATAGAAAATGTAATTATATGAATATAATGGTTTTCAAACTTCTGTGGGTATCAATTGAAAGACAATGATTCAAATTATTCAAAATGTCATTATTATAAATTATTATGAATATATTTGTATAATATATATTAATGGACATCATTTCAATTTTTAAAATTTTATTTGTCACTAAGTATTTCATATAGTTTCTTATTTGATAGTTTACATAATAATTTCATAATTATATTAAGTAATTGTAAAAATATCAATATTAATTTAAAGATACACCATAATTAATATTTGAAATTCATTTTAATGTAAATGAAGTAACAAAAATATGACACATTTTTCATGTATAATCCTAAAACAAAAATTTCAATGAAAAAAAACAATATTTCATAAAGAAGATACCTTTCAACATAATAATAAAAAATAATTGATATGCCAATTAATAAGTATTATTGTTTTTTTTTACAAATTAATTAAAGTAACATATTGTAAATTTTTATGATGTGAAAGAATTTTAGGATGCATTTTTTTAGGTTTTTACCTTATGAGAACTTCATAGTAGACATGCTTTTTATGCGTTTGAAAATTAAAGTTCAGATATTCTACATTTTTATCACGTGATAGAATTTTATGATGATTTTTTTTTAATGTTTTTACCTTATGAGAAATTCATTGAGTAGAAATGCTTTTTATGCGTTTGAAAATTAAAGTTAAGAATTAATAAGTATTATTGTGTTTTTTTAATTAACGTGTTATATTCTAGACTTTTATTATGTGATAGAATTTTATGCTGCATTTTTCAATGTTTTTACATGATGACAACTTTATTTAGTAGTTTTTTTTAATTAAATAATTAATACATATTATTGTCTATTTTTATTAAATTAATGTATCATATTATTGTTTTTTTTTATTAAATTAATGTATTATATTGCATATTTTTATTATGCCATAGAATTTTATGATGTATTTTTCAATGTTTTTACATGATGTGAATATTATTTAGTAGACATAGTTTTAGTATGTTTTTGAAAAACATGGTTATGTTTAGATATTTGATGTATAAGAAGAAGTTTTATAACATGGAATCTAAAAGGCTTTCGAAAATTGTTTCCATTGGAGAATTAAGGTGGAGATCAGTATGGGAAGCAAAAATAGTATCAAAGATACTATTGCCTCCAAGTTTAAGGACAAGATATGAGAGGATAAAGAGCTAGAGGGTAAAAATAAACTAAGATATTATAAGGAGGTGATCAACCCCACTCTTGATAGCCATAATTATCTCTCTGTGTTGAATAACACTAAGAAAAAAACGAACATCGCTAGGATCATAACTAATTCTCATGAGCTTGAAAGTGAGACCGGGTGGTGGCCTATTCCCAAGACTCCCTCGAATGATAGAATGTGTCAGATTTGTGATTCTTGTTGAAAATGCAACAAGATGATGGACCTTAGTGAAATGAAGTCGCCTTCACTAAGTGGGCCCGCAGGCTATTTTTGGCGCAAAGTCTATTTTTAGACTATGTCTATTTTTAGACATATGGAGCATGGTCTAGGAGTTGCAGTATGCTATTCTTGGATGATTGGTAAAGTTGGTAAAAATAGATGGACAACTATTTTTAGACATACAGGTCGAAGTCTATTTTTAGACTGCCTGTCTAAAAATAGGTTAGTCAAATATTATTAACCCTTAATAATATTTGGACTATAAACTTCAGTTTATCCTCTTGCAGCACTTCAGTTGGAGCTACGGATGTGGCCCATGCATCTGACAAAGGAATTACGCTATTCCTAGGGGTTTGGTGAGCTCATGCATGGTTGAATTCAGTTAGAACTCAAGTGGCGGAGTTTGGTGGAGTTGATGAGACAGTTGGTGGAGTTGTGTTCAAGTTAATTTAGTTGTTATTTGGGTGAAAATGTGAAGCTGGGTTACACTTTTTGCCCTTTTTTGAGAAAAAATTTTCATTTTTTTCGGTTCTTCAACTTTCTGCAAACTATAACAATTTTTTTGTGTAGAATTTCATTTTGCGGTAAAAATAAAAGTTGTGAGAAATTTTGTTAGCTTTCTATTACTTATTTTTTGAAATTGTTTTATGCAGATTTGATATGTCAACTTAGCGTTTCTTTGAGTGTGTGTTTCTTAACAATCAAAGAATTCATAAGAAGTCATGTTATGTCGCAACGTTGTATTCATTGAAAATTTGTGTTTTTGAAAAAACAAAATGTGTTACAACAATCTAGACAGAGTCTACTTTGGTTTCATCATATTTACAAAGCAAATGGATGCATATCATAATTACTAGAATTTTCTGAACTGGTCCAATACGAAAAACTGCGTATTTTTGATATGTTTCGCGTGGCAACAAATTTCTTAACATACAAGTTATAAACTAAAAATCTAAAAGCTACCCATTACATTCAATGGACCAATGTAATGCCCCATAATTTTTTAAATTTTTTTTACAATGTATTTTGGGAGATACAAAATTTTGATTTCACTGAATCACGATGACCCTCAAAAATTGTTTGCACTCATTTTATTAGAAAAATAATTAAAATTAATAGACGTTTACGAAATTCCATAAAATTTATATTTCCTGAAAGTAGATTCAATTCTGAAAATGCTTGTCTTGGTTCCGACAGTTAATTAACAAGTTTTCATGGAGTTTAATCAGTCCAAAGTTGCAGAACCGTTTTCAGAGCTTGGCTCTGCGTAATCAGTGACGCGTTAGTTCGGCCGAACTATTAGCGACAGTTCGGCCGAACCATGTTTTCCGCTTACGGGCCACTAAAACTAACAGCTTAATAGTTCGGCCGAACTTTTGATAAAAAGTTCGGCCGAACTATTGTGCAATTCTCCATCGGTCGGAAATTTTTGTGGAGCCCCCTACAAAACACACATTTCGCGTCAATATAAATTGCCGCGAAATGAGTCACAATTTTCGCACATTTCGCACTTCATTTCATTCTACAACTTGGTTTGAATTCAAAAACTTTTCTTCAAAGTCTGGGTTTGAAAAAAAAATTTGGAAGACATTTTTTGGAGGCGGCGTGATTTTTCTTGGAGGTTCAAAGTTTGAGTTTAAAGAACAAGACATTTTTTTGGGAGGCGACTTGATTTTTCTTGGAGGTATGTAAGTGTTTTGTGTTGAAATAAATCTTTTGAGTTTCTTTGTACAAAAAATTTTCTTCACATTTTAGAGGCGGTGTGATTTTTCTTAGAGGTATGTACGTGTTTTGGATCAAGGATTACGTATTTTTTAGAAAAGATTTTTTTAAATTAAATCTTTTGTGATATTGTTTGTAATTGAGTTATTGTCTAATTTTTAAAGGAAATTTTTTGAACCTCATACTCTATTATCATGGGAAATCGAAGAACTTGTGTGAGAAAATATGATAGAAAAAGAAAGCCTGAAGAACGTAGAGAAGAGACGAGACAATATCGCAAAAGAAAGTTAGAAGCTCTCTCAAATATTGAAGAGGAAAATCAACCTCAAGCAGAAATTGAAGCAGGTATGTAAATGTAAATATTACATGATCTATTGATATTTATTTAAAATTTTCCTAATATAAAATATGAAGCTTAATTTTTATTTGATGAACTAGTTTGAAAAATATTTTGTTTGATGTAAACAGACACAGATATTCCTCAAAATATTGAAGAAGAAAATCAACCTCAAGCAGAAATTGAAGCAGGTATGTAAATGTAAATATTGTGATCTATTGATATATTTTTAAAGTTTTCCCAATGTAGAATGTGAAGCTTAATTTTTATTTGGTGAACTAGTTTGAAAAATATTTTGTTTAATGTAAACAGACAGAGATACTCCTCAAAATATTGAAGAAGAAAATCAACCTCAAGCAGAAATTGAATAGGGTATGTAAATGTAAATATTATGATCTATTGATATATTTAAAATTTTCCTAATATTTATTGACATATTTATTAATTTAGTTATTTATTGAATATGTACTATTTTTCGAATATGTACAGATGAAATCACTATCGATAATGAGATGTTAGAAAATGTCGACACTCACACATATGGAGATAAAAAACCTGACTATATTATACGATATCGTGTCGATAAAATTTTGGAAATGTTTTTCAAACCTGAGCAAGTGACAGTTCAAGCTCAAATATTGAAAGGTCTCCTATCATCAAGGAAATTAAAAGAAGCGACGACACTATTGGGTATTCGAAAATCAACCAAAGATAAAAAAAATGAAAGAAGAGGTGATAAAAAATATGAGTAGTGCTATAGAGTCAATTAAGAGATCTAGAGATAAAGAGGTTTCAAATATACGTAGAGGAATACAAATAGCAATGGTTTCACCAAGTACTCAAGAGAACCGTTTGAATCTAACATCTATGGCACGAGCACTGGGAACCTCGTGAAAAACTCTGCACAAACATCGAAAATTTCGACTGCAAATAGACGTAAATGATGAACTCGCTTGTTGGAGAGCTATTTGTAGGCAACCATACAAAGATAGACTTGGAGAAGATGTTAAAAAATAATATATGAATATTGGAAGAACAATTCGCGTGTTTCACCCACTGCAAGACATGTGATGCGAAGAAGAATAGCAGGAAATCAATACGAAGAACATGAAAAACATCTCTTGGAAACCACTCAAATAGAGTTATTCAACAAGTTCAAAGAAGAGAATCGTCAAATTCAAGTTTCACTCAGTGCTTTTGTTCAACAAAAACCATGGTATGTAAAACCTATCACCGTACGCGACACTTGTTATTTCCGTTATCATGTGGAATTTGAGTTATATTATGACACATTCCTTGATTTCGGTAGAACATTATGGAAGGATTCACCTCCTCCTTCCACTATCCTTGAATTCATATCTCAAATTCTATGTGAAAGAGAAAGCGATGAACTATTTTACAAAAAGAAATGTGTTGGTGGTAAAAAATGCGATGATTGTGGAAATTTGACTAAAATTCAAAACAAATATCGTATTGATATAAATGATCAATCATTGTCCAACATGAAAGTGAAATGGAAGAGATATGAATATATCAGTACATCGATTCAAGGTGCAGATAGTGTTAAAAGAATCGAATTACGAGAAGACGAAATTTTTCTAATAGACTTTTTGAGAAAGTTTGAAGCAAAAATTTACAAATACACCATGCATTCCCATAGAGCTCGATGGCAAGACTTGCAATTCAAAAAATTTCGTGAAGTTTTTCCACCAGGAACCATTTTGTCAGTGATTGATTTTGCAGAAAACTACACATTTGCTCCACAAAAAGAAATTCAGAGTGAATACTATCACTCTGACCAAGCCTCCATGCTCGTTCATATTCTATATAGACATGCTGAACAAAATATCGATCATATAGAAAGCACGAGTGAAAATCGACATATCATTAAAGAATATCATTTTTATATCAGTGACGATCGTACGCATGATACATGTTTTGTACAACATTTTTTTGGAAAAATTTATGATTCATTGAAAAATCGTGGAATAACATTCAATGAACATTGGATATGGTCAGACGGATGCGCAGGTCAATTCAAATCTGCACGATCATTTTTTTGGTTGTGTCGTCTTCATAAGAAAACCTCCATTAAACATTGTTGAAATTTCTTTGAGACTGGCCATGGAAAAGGAGAACATGACGGTGCAGGAGCATGCATAAAACGAGTACTTCGAAGATATCAAATGAACCACTTTGCACGCCGACTTGCAAACGCTGAAGAAGTTGTTCAATGGTGCAAAAATGCTCTAAGCCATGAGATTAACCCATCACGAGAAGTACAAAGGTACATTCAATTTAATTTATATTGGTAATCTAATTTTAAACATTGTACATTTATCATGCAATGATTATTTTTAATTGTATTTTGATATCATATTTACAAATTCTTTCTAATTTTCCATATAATGGTTTTTCTGGCATATTGGAATCGGAGACGTAAATAGATCAATTGGAAATGAAGTTGGAACAATAAAAGGGACTCGAAAATTGCATTCAATTCAAACAAAATTGTCCACAAATGTGTTTGCATTGGATAAAAGAAAATATTCTTGTTTTGTGATGTTTGCATAGACAACACAAAATCCAATGACGTCTGTGAAAACAAAATGTATGTGAACGATTGGAAACATACAGAGCTAAATACAAAGGGAAAAATGTCTGTTGCAATGATTGAAGAAATGGAATCAGATGAAACTACAATATCATCCAATGGTGATCGAGTTTCTGATCTTGTTAGAGAAGGTAACATTTGAATTACTTTTTAATGATTTAAAGATTTACAAATTTAAATTTAAATATGCATAATTAAATGTTAAATTTATTTTATTGTTCAGGAGATGTTTTTGCTGTAATTGCACCTATTGACAACGATGAAAATGTGAAGTATTATTTGATGCGTTGCACTGAACAAAAAATGAAATTATTACAAGACTATAATGATCACGGATTTCGGTATGACAAAGGGTCTATTATACTGAAAGGTTATTTTTTCAAACAAACTCGTCAAAGTGGAGACTTTGTTTACTTCGAAGACTATGAACCTGATTCCATAAGTTGTCAATATAGTCACTTGGTGTGTGGAGCACGCATAAAGTTGATAGAAGTTCAATCAAAGAAAAACTCAAAAATTAAGAAATGGAAAATGTCAAAATCCGATCATGAACGGATTATTGAGGATGGAATTCCATTAGAATTTTTTTGAGTGAAGTGTCAGGACAACAATTTATTATCTTTTAAACCTTTCAGTACTCAACTAAAAATTGAACTGCTTATGTTAGTTGTGGTTTGCAAATGTTACAAATTGTTTGGGTACAAGCACGTGCTCTAGTTTCCACTGAAAATAGTTTTTCTATACATGTGCATTGATTAAAAATGTTAAATATGTATTGGATATATATATTCTAGAATGAAATTAATTTTTCTTGTATATTAATTGTTTTTGTATATGTTCTCCGACCATATGGTACAAACTATTTCACTTTATTTTGTAAAGTCAGATTCGGTCCCCATATGGCCTGGCCTCCAAGGGACGAGATAACAAGTGGTTGTCCCCACTTGCCCGAATCTCGGCTTTTAAGTACAATTTTACTGTTTATGTCGAGCATCTTACATGATGTCCTAGCCAAAGATAGATTCTCTTTGTTTCAAGTTTCTAGTAAAAGTTGTCACCGAATGCCCTGCTCGAACTCTTGTAGTAAACACCATACCTCATCTCTCATGCTCTCCAATATTATTAGGTTTAATTATTATAACACAAAAATCGTTCTACATTATCAATAATTTTTTGCGCTTAAAGTAAAATCAATGAACACTATTAATCCAATGTCTTTACAAGTAATGTACCATCATACATGTGCAATTATATCAAATTAGAAATCAACATATATACAATGAAATCAATGGGGATTGTCTTGTTGCAAGTAACATAATTTCAATTTACCATATGTGCAAATGTAGGTTGAAACCATCCAAAACTTTAAGTTGTAAATTGAAACCATCCAAAACTTTAAGTCTTAAAACCCTTTCGATTATATATTGTGCATCATTAAAACATTTAACATTTAAAGTTCATTAAATATCACATACAAAATGTAGATTGAAACCATCCAAAACTGGAGTTTTAAAAACTTCACATGCCATGCCAATTATAATTCAACAATCCAACAAAAACATTTAACAAATTAAATATCACACGCCACACTAAGGCGACCACACTAAGAGGATTGGTGCACTTCGTTTGGAAGGAGTCAATATATGTCGTATTGGAGCGATTAGACAGAATTCGAAAAGGAAAGAGCTTGAAACAATTCAAGCAGACCCAGGATCGAATTGTTCTATGGAGCTTCATGAGAAGAGATATGTGAAAAGCACTGTTAAGCCATGCCAATTATAATTCAACAATACAACAAAAACATTTAACAAATTAAATATCACACGCCAAAGTCGTTTCAAGTTTTTGGTAAAAGTTGTCGCCGAATGACCTACTAGAATATTATAAATACTAACTTTGTAAGATCATTTGGCATTCGGAAAAATTCGAAAGTCTTAGACTGTCAATCAATTTAAAGTATCATTCACCATAGGGAGTGTAAAGTATTCAATGTAGGTTGGTGACGATGCTCACTCCTAGCTTGAAGCAGCGCCAATGACCAATTCTTTAATGAATTCCAATGCACTAGACCAACGTTGGTTCAACCTACTTGGTTTTTCACGCAAGAAATTCCAAGGATGGACTTTCTAGACAAACTGCTGAAATTGAAAAGCTTGACATGGAGATATGACAAGGTGAACAAAGACTTCAGGAACTCTTTATGGAAAGGGCTCACTTGAAGGAAATAAGCACCACGTTGCAAGGTAAAGTCAAGAACATGGAAGATAAGATCAAGATGGACTTTCTTGATCCGAAACCTATTGGTTTGAAGAAAGAAAATGCATGTGTTGGCACACTTGGAAAAGAAGACGACCACACTAAGAGGATTGGTGCACTTCTTTTGGAAGGAGTCAATATATGTTGTATTGGAGCAATTAGACAGAATTCGAAAAAGAAAGAGCTTGAACCAATTCAAGCAAGCCCAGGATCAAATTGTTATATGGAGCTTCATGAGAAGAGATATGTGAAAAGCACTGTTAAGCCAAGGGCTAGTTTGAAAAACATATTGGAAGAGGAAATGTTGAAGAAGATTGCGAAAGTAAGGCACAAGACAAGGAGGAGGAATGATGATGAAAGTTCCTTGGACTTGAGATTCATGTCTACAACCGTACATGGGAAAAAGTTCTCTGCTTTGATAGACACAGGGGCTACCCATAGCTTCCTAAGTCGAAAGGCAGCTTCATCTCTTAGAAAGAGGAAGGCTAGCATCGAGAAAGAGTTGAGTGCTTTCAAGGCAGTCAACTCAAGGATAAAAGTAGCACGACTGGTGTCATAAAAAGCACACATGTGAGAGTAGGGTCATGGTTTGGAAAGATAGACTTAAGAGTCATTGACATGGATGATCATTCTATGATGGACCATACCAATGATGGACCGAGACATGAACTCTTAATTCTTGTGATCAATCTTAAACTATTTTATGAAAGATAGATAAACCATTTAAATATTTAGCTCAAACTCTTGTAGTAAACACCACACCTCAAGTCTCTCTTGCTCTCCAATATTATTAGGTTTAGTTATTATAACACAAAAATCATTCTACATTGTCAATAATTTTTTGCGCTTACACTGAAATCAATGAACACTATTAATCCAGTGACTTTACAAGTAATGTACCATCATACATGCAATTATATCAAATCAGAAATCAACATATACTGTAATGAAATCAATGGGGATTGTCTTGTTACAAGTAACATTTCAATTTACCACATGTGTAAATGTAGGTTCACATTCTATCATTCATGTAGTTTTAAAAACTTCAGATGCCATGCCAATTATAATTCAACTATCTAACAAAAACATTTAACATTAAATATCACATGCCATGCCAATTATAATTCAACTATCCAACAAAAATATTTAACATTAAATATCAAATGTCAAATGTAATTCAATGACAACATTACTTCACATTCACATGCCAAAAGTACTAAAACCATCCAAAGAACACTGATATCAATGAACAAGTTATTAATCCAATGACTTTACAAGTAATGTACCATCATATGTATGCAATTATATCAAATCAGAAATCAACATATAATGTAATGAAATCAATGGGGATTGTCTTGTTACAAGTAACATTTCAATTTACCACATGTGCAAATGTAGGTTCACATTCCATCATTCATGTAGTTTTAAAAACTTCAAATGCTATGCCAATTATAATTCAACTATCTAACAAAAAAATTTAACATTAAATATCACATGCCATGCCAATTATAATTCAACTATCTAACAAAAACATTTAACATTAAATATCACATGCCATGCCAATTATAATTCAACTATCCAACAAAAACATTTAACATACGTCCAAAAATATGTCCAAAAAACATATTGTAATAAAATATGTCCAAAAATTGTAAATCTCACTCAAGTATCAAACTGTATCAAGTTAAACAAATTTTAAAACCATCTAAATTTTGAAATAAAATCAAATCTACTGTATATCTTGTCCATCAAATGGAAGATCTAGCCTCTGGGGCTCGGTTGGCTCGCTATCTTGTAAAGGGAAAACCTACATACACAATGTACATGTACTTGAACATTAAAATTTGAAGTTTTAAAAATGAACGAGAATATATATATCTAGAACTTCATGTAAAAAACAAAATATAACAAAAAAATCGTGCAATACCTCGTAAGGTTGCCTCTCCATTTGATGAAGAGTATCTGCCATAGAAACATCTCTAGTGGTAACCTGTACAATATACATGTACAGTTAAATATAAATTTATATATATATATATATATACAGAAATAATTTATATAAATTAAAAACTTTCAAATGAAAATGCACGTGTGTACATATATATAAACTTATTTGAACAATAATATTAAAAAAAAGAACTAAAGACAACTTCTTCAAATGCGGTGGATGTCCCTATCTCCGTCGCTAAAGTCCTCGGATTAAAAAAATCTTCTATACAAACCTAAATTCAAAAAATTTTAAATAACTCAAAATATAGATCTCTCTCTATATATCTCAATTTTTTATGGAACTTTTTGAAGTAACATAAATTTTGAACTTGTGAAAAATTGTCCATACTTGTGCATCTCCCAATGAAGTAGAAGGTATATCTCCTAAAGAAGAAGAAGGTACCGACATCCCAAAAACATCAGACGGAATCAGTACCTGTTAAAACATTTTATCGAATTAAATATATATACATACATGTACATGTGTGGCAACAATTATTTATTTTAGAGTCACTTAAAAAACACTAACATACATGTGCCAACATATCATGATGGGCGGACCCATCTGCATCGTTTGAGCCAGAGGTCCCGAACGTAATATTAACATTTTCATCACGCATCATGCCTGAGAACTGCAAATGGTGTTTTAACATATAATCATACCTTTTTGTTAGATTAATGTACACATACAAATAAATGTATACACATGTGTACATACACATGTATTTATTACAAATTGTACACATGTATATGTAAATATAATTTCAAATCCTAAGGTCACTAACACATACCGTTCCGGTGCCCTCTTCCTCACGAAAAATTAGGTCTTGCAGACCATTGCGACAATTTATTACGTATGTTCGGAGATCTTCAACATTCATGTTGTAAATCTCCTCATCTGTATGATAAACAAAATTGGCACGTGCATTTTCACGTGCTCTTTGTCGATTTAAGCCAATATCGACTCCACTCAATCCGCTATGAACATTTTCGATCATAACATCTCTTTCTTCACGACTTATTTGAGAAGTCGCATCCATCTCTGATCGCAGGGTTTCGACTCGAGACGATCGACTCACCAATGGCGGCTCAGGGCGAGGCAACTCCACATCTCGCTTAGCGCCCTTACGTTGATATAATCGACCTCTCCCCGGGCCAAAAAATTCTGAAGGAAGGTCATTGTAGTCTGGTTTCATATCCAAAAAAAATTCTGCATAAAACATTTGTGCAAAATAAAGAGGAACCTCATCGGTCCATGGAAGCCTTCCAAAGGCCGCAAGATGTCGACTATACAAATATTTTGCTTTGTCTGGGTGCTTGAAATACTGCACCTTCAACATCTTTCTTTTTGGCCCTTCCTTATAATTAAACATTGACTTAGCCTGCGCTCTTGAAACTTTTTTTTTTTATGTCCTGCCATTTATCGGGACCTATCACTGTTTCTCTTCTCTTTCTCATCACTTCTACAAACGAATCAGTGGTTGGCCCCAAATCTTTGTACACTTTTACCATTTCACTCAATGAATGTGTAACTATTTGTAGGCTTTGTCTACTCTCAGCAGGTAGAGACAAATCCTGGAGATCTCTTTGCAATTTTGCATAAAGGCTTTGACACCTTTGTAAGGTGCATTCCTCCATGTTCGTTTCCCATGGTATATCAGTAATCTCAGCTGGATAAGTTGTGCTAGGTTGACAGCCTTCTTCTTCAATGTAGCGCACTGCCCTGCGTCTTTTTTGACCACTGGCTCTAACATTTTCAGCCTCTGCATCAATATATATATAAAATTTCGTATATTAGAAAAAACACGTGTAAAAAAGGTCGTACAAATTTAATGAAAAAATATTGAAATTGATGGCAACCTTGATGTTGTTGGTTAACATCATCTCCAACTTGACCCTGCTGAGAACCAACCCCAGAATGATGCTGCTGAGAACCAGACCCACAGTGACCCTGTTGAGAACCAGCAGCCGTTGATTGCTGGCCTTCGGGGGAATAAATATCACCCTCTTCCCGCACCCTGCTACCTCGACCAGTTGAACCTTGGCCACGCTCCATGGATGGAGTAGAAAGCCTTCTCCTCTCGCCTCCTAAAAATTAAAATATGAAACTTATTAACAACTAATTTCACTCACAAAGTTAATAAAAAAATCACTTCCATATGTACACACATGTATGGAGATTTAAGATTATATTTAAATACCGTGAACATCCTCCATATGGGATTCCGATGATCTTCTTCTTTCATCCTCCATGATATATATCTATTGGCCGACATTCACAAAATAGATTTCAAAAAATCAATACCTCAGAGTAAAATCCAGTTTGGGGCTGTTAAATCCAGTATGTTCTATATTTCTTAGAACAATAGAAGGTTTATAAAATAACATGCGAAGCAACATGAGACTTGGAACAATCATTTTAATTATCTATATGGAAGGCAAGAATGATTATATCCCCTTGAGCTTAAGCTTATGTAGTTTGTCAATTTTTATCATATATTTTTTGGTAAGTGTAAATGTTTTTTTTATCTATAGTACAAGTCATGAGTTCCCCAATTTTACCTTATGTAAAGCATGATTCTAGGATTACTAAAATTTGTGCTTGGTTTTTTAAGAATATATCAAATAAAGTTTTTGAGAAGCAAATATGGCTTGTTCCTTAGAATTTGGCACTTTGAATTTCCTTCCCCATATTTCTTGTTAATGATTATAACCTTAAAATGGCTAATATTGGTTTGTCATCATCATCTAAAAATGACTTGGCAGATGAAAATTTACCATGTCAATCATCATCACTTCACACCATCTCATACATGACCTCTTCTACATATTATATGCATGAATTTTTGAAATGTCATCCTCTCTACCTATCCCATGAATGATTGTGACAACAGGTGAATAAAATACAATTTATAAGCAGAAGATAGCTTCTAGCTTGTCCTCCTCCATCCGCCCCATAGCTAGTGATTTCTCAATTTTCCACTTCCAACTTTCTATTCTTGAAATTCATTAGCAGCTAATTTTATCGATAGCCACACCACTATACATATAATTATCATATACACTACTACATTAATGAACTCTACGTTGTTTGTTATTGTAAAGTCCAATAACAAACAATGTTAATTGAGCTTAGTAGTGTATATATATAACAATTTCTTTGACTTCCAGGTGTGTTGTGACTATTAGTAGAATTAACTACCAAAATGAATTTCCAAAATAAATGTTGGAAGAGAAAAATAGGCAATCATTAGATATGGAGTGCGTGGAGGAGGACAAACTTATACTGATCATTTCCTTATCAAATTTCCTTTATTCACCTAATGTCCCAATCAATCGTGGTCTAGATAGAAGGGATGACCTACCATAAATTCAATCATATAATGTGTAGAAGGGTCATATGTAGATGGTGTGAAACGATGATTACAAACATGATAATTTTTCATCTACTAGGCCATTTTGAGATGATGATTACAAACTAGTGCTAACCCATTAAAGGTTATAATCATTGGTGCCTAATGTGGGGTGGACAATTTAAATCAAGTTTGTATCAAAGTACAATTTAGCTCATTTTAGTCAAGGTTAGTTAGAAGAATTAGCTATTGGTTTCTACCTTCAATTTCCTCTGAAAATGAATGTGTACGTGCTTTTGAGAGACATTAGAGACATTAGAGGAACAAGGTCAAAATTTTTGATGAAAATGTGCTATGAAAGTAAAGGGTTTTAAAGGCAAGCATGTACAAGGCATAGTTGAGCCAAATGTTCTTTAAGAAGGGCCTAATTATATGGGGTCTTGGTTATGGAAAACATGGAAAATGCTCCAAAGCCAAGGAGGCTTGTGAGGTTTGTGTTCATGATGAATGGAACATGTACATAGTTTACCTTAAAGTTGTTGTGTTTTACGAATATTAAAAAATGAAGAACTTCTATTTAGATCCATTCCGGAGATTGACTGCAGGGGCATTTACTAGATATGTCACCTTTCATAAAAGATGAGATCCAGAGGCTACCTGGCCCTTTACAGACTCTGCCTATAGAACTTGTAGAAGTAAACACTAGAGGCATTAACAATATCAAAGAACTAGACATGGGAATGTGTCTCTTTCCCTACGCAAAAAAATAATTCTTGAGGTAGTTAATTTTCATAGACAGGTCATCAAGCAAGTCAATGTGATCATCCCTCCTTCCCTCCCTTCTAAAATAATTATGTTTTGCGGGTCAGAAAGCCAAAATATGGAGACAATTATCACCAAATCCAACGTACGATTATGCATGATGGAGAATATCTAGCGCTTTTCCTTGTTAAATATATTAACAAGGGAAAGCGCTAGAGATTCTCCATCATGCATAATCGTACGTCGATGCTTATAGAGTGAAAAAACTAAAAGAATCAACTTGTAGGGTCATTTTAATGGGGGGTGGAGGATTCCTGGGTCTTTGCAAATTCAAAGTATGGTGCATGTTGCATGAAGCAAGATGTTGAAAGTAGAGTTATGTTAGACACACATAAATGCAACAAATATGGAAATTTTTACATGAGCTCTATTATTTGACTTAAGAGTCAGTTGTTTGAATTTAGGCATGTTTTGTCAACTTGTGTTTGGTTGATGGTTTTGTACACCAATATGTAAGAGTACACGGACATATTCACATGATGTGAATTTTTTTTTTCTTTGAAGGAGAAAAATGATGTGTTTTCAATTTGATGGTTTTGTTTGTGACAAGACGTCACAAGATTTTGCGAAGGTCCACTCTTTAGCGAGAGCCTCATGATTACAACCTATCCATGAGAATCAAATGGGAGTGCATCCTCATTTTGAAAACAAGTAGGATTCTAAGCTACCTAGGACTCAAACCATCATTTTTAAATTTGAAATATAATGGTGTTGTTTCAATGCCTGAATCCACAACCCTAACACATGAAATCACTAATCTAATTACACATGAAATAAATAGTTATTTTCTCCAACATTAAAAATATAGCTAAAAACTAAATTCAACATAGTTGAAAGAAAAAGAAACGCCATTGAAATGGTTTGCTGACAAATGGTTAAAGATTTCTTATCCAATTAAGGCCTAGCATGTATTTTGATGTTTCATGAATTTCTTTGCAAATTCAAAGTATGGTGCATGTTGCATGAAGCAAGATGTTGAAAGTACATGAGCTCTATTATTTGAGCTAAGAGTCAGTTGTTTGAAGAGGCATGTTTTGTCAACTTGTGTTTGGTTGATGGTTTTGTACACCAATATGTAAGAGTACATGGACATATTCACATGATGTGAATTTTTCTTTTCTTTGAAGGAGAAAAATGATGTGTTTTCAGTTTGATGGTTTTGTTTGTGACAAGACATCACAAGATTTTGCGAAGGTCCACTCTTGAGCGAGAGCCTCATGATTACAACTTATCCGTGAGAATCAAATGGGAGTGCATCCTTATTTTGAAAACAAGTAGGATTCTAAGCTACCTAGGACTCAAACCATCATTTTTAAATTTGAAATATAATGGTGTTGTTTCAATGCCTGAATCCACAACCTAACACATGAAATCACTAATCTAATTACACATGAAATAAATAGTTATTTTCTCCAAAATTAAAAATATAACTAAAAACTAAATTCAACATAGTTGAAAGAAAAAGAAGCGCCATTGAAATGGTTTGCTGACAAATGGTTAGATTTCTTATCCAATTAAGGCCTAGCATGTATTTTGATTTTTCATTAATTTCTTTGCAAATTCAAAGTATCCAGTGCATGTTGCATGAAGCAAGATGTTGAAAGTACATGAGCTCTATTATTTGTCTTCAGAGTCAGTTGTTTGAAGAGGCATGTTTTGTCAAATTGTTTGGTTGATGGTTTTGTACACCAATATGTAAGAGTACATGGACATATTCACATGATGTGAAATTTTTTTTCTTTGAAGGAGAAAATGATGTGTTTTCAGTTTGATGGTTTTGTTTGTGACAAGATGTCACAAGATTTTGTGAAGGTCCACTCTTGAGCGAGAGCCTCATGATTACAACCTATCTGTGAGAATCAAATGGGAGTGCATCCTTATTTTGAAGGAGAAATTTCAATAGGCTTTAGGAAATTTAATTTCAAGTCGTTTAATTTCACTAGAAATAATTCAGAGGTACATGATATGAATAGTATTTAGGAAGAACAATAGTCCCTCATGGAATATGAAGAAAGTAGCCACTTCATTTTGTATATATGCATGCTTTGAGTTACTCCTCAAAAAATTTCAAAACATGTTTATTTATTACTCTACCCATCCCGATTTTCATAGGATCCATAGCACATACATTTCTATATGCCCTAGTTGTTGTAAGGCCTAATTATTTCATCACTTTCAAAGGAATTACATCAGTTGTTTCTCCTAAATCTAGCATATAGTTGTGTAATAATATTTTATTTATAAATAGGAATATATGAAAATGTTTATGAATTACATTTTTATTCCCTTGATTCATCTTTTATAACTCTATAGGATAATCCTCAAAAGTAGGGTCATCTACTTCATCAAATTTTAAGAACTTCTTAACCTCATATCTTTATTTCATATTTGCAAAACTTCCACAAATGGGATAGAAACAAGATATTTTCCAAGTGTTGAAGTAAACCAACATTAATTTCATTGTACACTCTTTATATAGGTATGGTTGAATGTTGTACATCTGGTACATAGATCAATTTGTTGTTTTCATTGTTTACTCTTAGAAATTATTTGAAGTGGGAGCGAAGAGTTGGTTTCTTCTTAGGTTGGCTTACATTTCCTTTAATATGTGATCCATGCCTTTATCTAATTCATATTTTTATCTCTTGTATTAATTATGTTATTCTTTCTATGTATTGTTCAAGTACAAGGGGGTGAAATAATTTCTTATCATTTTCTAAGTGGTGAGGTCGTTTGAATCTCCAATAGTTGTGTTGGTGTGGTGGGAACCATGCTAGGAGTTGGGCATTCCATTGATATGGTCAAGGTACTTAGTGTATGAGGAGCATCCAAAATTAGGAGGATTGGGATCTTGATGAGGGGGATATGTCACTTGATGCATGCAGTGATGATGGTATTTGATGAGTAAAGGACACATATAGATGAGATGAGTGTCTTTAACATAGAGCACTCAAGGGCATGCCAAATACTAATTAACCGAGTTCGTGACATAATAAATGGTGGAAGAGGAATCATCGACATATGAGGTTGGTGTAAGTGGTGGTGCTACTATTGAGGCATGATGTATGGTGACCAACACATCTTGATATCGTCGGAGATTGAGACAATGTTGTGTATAATGTTTGTGTTTCACATAAATAGACAAGAGGTCGTTGGTTCTTAAACCCTTATTACTTGATGAGGTGGCAACATCACATGATGGAGTGGGGAGAAATGGGGGTGCTTAAGGGGTATGAAGGATACCCTTCAACTCATGAAGCATGGGGCATGAATTGGTGGGATGACCTAATGTGTCTCAAAGGGCACACGAGGGACTAACCTTGGGTATTTTTGGTTGAAGGTTCTTTCTAAAATAAAAATTATAAATAACTATGGAAACTTGCATTAACAAATTATCCTACAAAAATTATTGTAGAAAATTTTCAAAATTGAAATGCAACCTTAAATTCCTTGCATTTTTTCATCAACTTTGTTAATAATTGAATAGTCTACTAGTTGACTATATTACCAACTACAATGAATATTGTCTTTTCCTAATGTTCATTGTGAAAATGGATCCTCACGTTAATGTGATAGGATCTTTTTCATCTCTCAAGTTACTAGGTCAAAGCATCCTAATGGGTAAATTAATTGTGAGATAAATTACTTGCATTAAATGTCAATCCAGGTTCTTATACTTCTGAAGTACACTTGCACAATATATGCTAAGCAATTAACTCTCAATCAAAAATGGAAATGTAGACATAATGTATACACACTTTACATTAAGAAAACGTGTATATGCACATGCTTTTGAAGAAAGAAAGGCATTTAGCATGCTTCTTCATTCAAAATAAGTATTTAAAAAGCCCTAAAAAGAAAGGCATTTAGCATGCTTCTTCATTCAAAATAAGTATTTAGAAGGCCCTAGAAATGAGATAAACTATATGAAGTGCTGGAGAAATTCCAAAGTTTTGGTTCTTAAAGTAAAAAAAAAAAAAATCATATCATATCTAACTAACAAAAATCAACGTTTAAGGCTAATACTAAGAGAAAAGAAACGCAAAAAGGAATGAAGTAATAGAGTTCCTCATTAGTGGAGTTTCTAGTTTTGTGATAAAGAATAATACCATATTGACTAGGGTCAAATCAATTGAAAACATGATAGAGAATAAATCATTGAACTTTTTATGATCCAATTATTTTTTCAAATACACAACAAGGATAAGTTAAATTTTACTTCTACAAACACTACAATGGTTCATACAATTTAGAAAAAGTTAAATTAATTGAACCTATAATATGGTTTTTATAATTCCTATCTAAACCAAACCAAAATCTATTACTTTCCAACAAACTAATCATTTACTTAATCCTACTATGAAATTGACAATGTTCATATCTTCTATAATAACAACATTTGATATTTAATTTAACAAAATATAAACTACGTAGTAGGTAAGAGGGTTGCTCTTTAGTGGATGAAAATTAATCTTTTGAGGATTGTTCTACTGTCTTGTTTTGGGTATTGCTAATGCTTTAATGCTTGCTTATGATTGAAATACATGTTCAGGAGTAGGATCTACGTATCTGTTTATTTGTTTCTCAATATTTACGAATGTTTCGTTTGCCATCACAATCTTTATCTTATTTGTTGTCAAGTATTGATTTGTAGAATAACATTGGTTCCTTTAACTGGGTGGCTGTTGCAGTTCTAAAAAAAATGAATTCATATGGTATGGGTTTGTAGAATATTAACATTACTTCCTTTAACCTGAATTCTCAAAAAAAAAAAAAATCATATAAGGTTGATGAATGAAAGGATATTCAATTTGAACATCTGATAAACAAAATAATCTCCATTGTAATCTTTAAAAGTCATAGTTCTCTCCTTTACTCACCTAAGGAATTTGAATAGAAATAAGGTTGAAATTATTGTTGATGGGCATGCTTTTTATCATTTAGAACCATTCACCTTTTAAACACGTTTGATGAGTTTCCTACAAATCATTTAATTTACTTTACTGTAAATCATTGGGACAGTGTCTATGTAACCTGTTTTTACTTTCTTACATATATTTGGTGACAGTCAAAATTGGCTATGTCCAGCTGCTCCTTAATCATATACAAATTCATTGATCATCAAAATTGGACTGACAGCTGTTGTCCTTGCAACATTTCTCATATCAGTCTAATTTCAATTGAAAGTTAATATGAAGTTAGAACAGACATTGGTACTTTTAATTATGGTTTGGAATATTTCAGCACCAATGAGTTCAAACTTATAGGCTTTTGCATATTCAGACAACGTAGGATGTATGAAAGAAGAAGTTCTACATTTGAGACATGTTTTGCCTTAGTTCATTGATTGTTTCTTCGAGTAGTGAACTGTAACCCACTGTTTATCTTTCAACCAAGGGAAACCTAAAGTATAAGGCCACGGTTTCAGCCACAAGTGGAGCTATAGATGAGAAGTAGATATCAAAATTGGACAAACAGCTGTTGTCCTTGCAACCATTCTGCTATGATTCTAATTCCAATTGAAAATTAATATGATGTTAGAACAGGAAAAAGGGAAAAAATTAAACAAAGCCAAATTTATGCTATTGTATTTTAGTCTTTTTTATTATTGAAAAAATGAGATTACATAGATTTATATAAATTTAGCTGTAAAAATATTTTATTAATGTTATAATAAGTGAAGGGATACTATGGCGTGGGTAACAGAACGTACCCGGCAGATTTTAACGGTGGCGCCCCTAACAACGACCAGCAGAACGTCGACCAGATGCGGCAATCAGACCAGCAGAACCTCAACCAGCAGAACCTCGACCAGCAACTCGCCCAAGAACCTGTAACAAGAACCGAACCCGTAAATATAAAAGCCATCAACAGATGTACATACATGAGATAGAAGAACGGCAGTGTTTGCAATAGAAACAGAACATACCACCAGAACCTCGACCAGCAACTCGCCCAACGCAATCAGACCAGCAGAACCTCGACCAACAACTCGCCCAACGCAATCAGACCAGCAGAACCTCGACCAGCAACTCGCCAGCAGAACCTCGACCAGCAGAACCTCGCCAGCAGAACCTCGACCAGCAATCAACGACAGAACAGAAAAAGTCGCGCGGAACTCGCCCAACGCAATCAACGACAGAACAGAAAAAGTCACGCAAAAACAATGAAAACAGTAAACTGAGACCTTTCGCGGGCGATTTATTTATAAAAAAGTAGTTCGGCCGAACTTTCAACTGAGTTCGGCCGAACTACCATTGCCGGTTTTCCAAACCTCTGGCAAAAATTCTGTTTGCTGGGCCGTCATTGTGCCGTCAATATAAACGGACTCAAAAGTTCGGCCGAACGTACTAAAACAGTTCGGCTGAACTATTATAAAGTTTGGCCGAACTTTGTAAAATGTTCGGCCGAACTATTGCCGAAAAAAATTTTTTTCCCCCGATTCTCACAAAAGTGTAACCCAGCTTCACGTTTCCGCCCTGAAGTAAACTTCACATCCAGATCTAATATAACAGTCTTTGGAATGTCATGCAATCTAAGAATATCTCTCATGAATATGTCTGTTATTTCCACGGTTTTGTAAGTTGACTGTACCAGTATGAAGTGTCCTGCTTTACTCAATCTATCAACCACCACCATAATGGAGTCATTGTGCCTTTTTTATCTTGGTAATCAAGTAATAAAGTCTAGAGATATAACTTCCCATTTCCACTTAGGTACTTGTATAGGCTGCAACAATCCGGTTGGATGTTTGTGCTCCACCTTAACTTGTTGACACTCTAGGAATTTGGCTAAATATTATGCAATACTTCTTCGCATACCAGGCCAGAAATATACTTTTCTAATTGTTGTTAGCATTTCTGGTATCCTGGGTGTCCTGAGAAATTACTGCGGTGATACTCATTCATGATCAGCTCCTTTAAACCCATTCAATTTGGAAGATATTTTCTAATTCTATAATCAAAAGGTTAACAATTGATATTTTCTAATTCCATAATCAAAAGGTTTTTCTTACCTTCTGGCTTCCTCCACTTGCTGCCATAAAAACTGGTATTCAAGATCCTTCACGGGTTCCTCTTTTAACTGATCTAAAAATTTACATTCAATCTGATTATAGCAAAGTTCATAAACATAATGTAGTTTTCTTCTTAAGGCATTCGTCACATGATTTTATTTACCTTTTACATGCTGAATATGAATGTCAAACCCACTTAGGAAAGCATTCCATCTTTCCTAACGAGATTTTAGATCAGCTTTCTTAAAGTAGCTAGTTAGGCTGCTATGGTCAGTTTTTAACACAAATCTTTTTCCTAGCAAGATCTGCCTCCATACCCGGAGTGCATGCACTACCGCTGTCAGCTCTAAATCATATCTTGAGTATCGATGTTCATGCTCTTTCATTTTTCTCGATTCATAGGAAACCATTATTCCTTCTCGCGATAAAACTGCCCCAACTCCTTCCTTACAAGAATCGGTACAAACTTCAAATTATTTGTTGGGGTCTGCTACCCTCAACACCCGGGCAGTGGTAAAAAAATGTTTTAACCTTTCAAGACTATTCTAGCACTCATTATTCCATTTAAATACTTTTCCCTTCCTCTGTAAAGAGGTAATTGGAAAAGCAATCTTCGAGAACCTTCAATGAACTGTTGATAGTATCCAGCCAATCCCATAAAGGATCAGATATCTACCACATTTTTGGGTACTCGCCATTCCATAATTGTATTAATTTTCTCTAGATCAACCATTATTCCCTCAGTTGAAATAACATGGCCTAGATACTAGATCTCTTCTTTGAATAAGTCACATTTGTTGAACTTGGCGTACAGCTGATGTTTTCATAACATCTCCAACACTATCGTTAAGTGCTCATTGTGCTCTTCCATGTTTTTTGAATAAATTAAAATATCGTCAATGAATATCAGCACAAAACTATCCAAAAAGGGGTGAAATATGCCATGCATCAGCCTCATAAATGTTGTTGGTGCATTATTTAAACCAAATGGTAATACCACAAACTCGTAATTCCCGTATCTGGTATGGAAAGTAGTCTTGTAGATATCTTCGTCTTTTATTCAGATCTAGTGGTATCCAGATCTTAAGTTTATCTTCGAAAATACAGTGGCCCCCTTCACATGATCAAACAAGTCATCAATCCGTGGTAAGGGATATTTATTTTTGACGGTGAGTTTATTGAGTTGTCTATAGTCCATGCACATTTGCATGATTCCATCCTTTTTCTTCACAAACAACATTGGTGCTCCCCAAGGGGACACACTTGGTCGAAATTACCCTTTGTCCAACAACTCTTTCAATTGCATTTTTAATTCAGTTAGCTATGGTACACTCATTCGATATGGGGCCCTTGAAATTGGTGATGGTCCTGACATCAACTCAATAGTGAAATCAATATCTCTTATTGGAGGTAAACTTGGTACATCTTCTAGAAACACGTCCATGAAGTCTCGTACTACTAGTATGTTCTCCATCATAGGAGTCTTCTCCTTAGAATTAGCAAAGCCCACCTGAATGGCATATATCTAACATCCTTTTCTAATATATTTTTTCATTTGGGAGGCTATAATAGGATGCAACTGTAGTGGTTTATTGATTTTTGTATCTCTTTACAAGTTCCATATTGCATTCTATAATATATAATATTATCTTTACAATCCACTAGTGCCCAATGTTTCTCCAACTAATCCATGCCCAACAGTACATCATAGGATCCCAACGGCAGTATATTCAGATCCGCATTTAATTGCTGGGTTCCAATTTCCAATGTACAGTTTGGAATTTTAGCACAGACTTTTATTTTTTCCCCAGTGGCTAGTTGTACCAGCTAGGAATTTTTAAATTTTTGACTTTGTAATTTACAGACTTCTACTATTCTAGGATTTACATAACTTAAACTTGCACTTGGGTCAACCAAAATAGAAACAGGTTGTGAAAGTAGCTTACCTTCTAGTTCTATCATCGTTGGTTAATAATCTGCCTGAAGATCTTCCAATGATGTGTTAATTATGGGTATATTTCGGGCTACATCTCCCACTATAGAGGCTTCTTGTAGATTAGCAATTGTTTCACTTCTTCCTTGTTGTGGGAAATTTTTATGATAATGAGCCTCATCGCACCCCCAACACTGTAGAGGCGGTTTTTGGTGTTGTCCTTGTTCAAGTTTGCTGGGAGCCATTGTAGGCCTTTCTTCTATAGGCCACTGGGTTCTTTGATGGTTCCTTCCAAACTGTTTTCTCACTGTATTCCCTGCAGAATTCTTAAAATTATTGGTTGTAGCATTTTTTTAATTGGCACTGCTTTTTTGTCTTTTTCTTGGCTGCCAATTTTTGCCTATCTCCCCTTTAGCTTTGTATTTCTGGTAACACATCCTGGCTTTTCAAATTGCTTCATCCATGGTCCTTGGATTCACGAACTCAATTCGTTCTTTCATGTGGGTCGGAAAACTACTCAAGAATCGTTGAACCTTAGCCTTTTCATCCCTTAAATAAGGAACATATCTCAACAAGGAAGTAAACTTGGTTATGTATTCATCCATTGCCATTTGACCCAACCTCAGATAATGGAATTCTCTAGAATTTTCATCATAGAAATGTTCTGTTAGATATTTTTCTTTAAAGGATTGTTGGAACTCATCCCATGCCACGACCTGATCTTCAATGTTGCAGACATTCTTGAATTCCTACCACCACAATGTGGCCTTTTCTCTCAACTGATAGATGGCCAATATGGCTTTAATATTGTTGTTGTACTCATAATATTGAAATTACTTGTTCATATTAATCAACCTTGCTTCAGCCACCTCCTCCGCTTCTCCATCAAACGTAGGTGGTTTAATCTTCCAGAACTCATCTTGTAATTCCACTTTTTGTTTCTTCATTTCTTGTTGTTTTGAGGCATTACCAGACTCAACCTCATTATAGTCTCTATTCTTGTTACTTTGTTTTGAATGGATTCTTTCCACTCTATCATTGGTTTGGTCCTTAGTCTGTCATTTGTTTTCTTCCTGCATGCCTCTCTCGGGACTGGGTTGTAACACTCCTTGATTTTTTTTATCTAAAAGTCTCTTGAGTACCCTGTCCTGCTCTTGCATTAGTCACACATTGTCACTCCTAACCTGGACCATTTCTTCTTGTAAATTTTGCACAGTGCTTAGCAGTATACTGGTTTGGTGTTGGTGTTCCTCCAACAGTCTACTAGTCTGCTGGTGCTGATCTACACTCAGCTGAATCCACATTTCAGGATTCATTTCTAGTTGGATTTGGGGTGTAGTCTCCCCTGCATTTTGGGGTGTTGGTTGTGTCAATCCCCTTCTCATTTTTTCCTCTATCGTGTTATTTATTCCTCTATGCACTATTTACACACAATATTTTATCACGTTAGGTGACTCATTGGGTCCCAGCGTATGAAAGTTGCTCTAATACCACTTGTAACATACACAACAGTGCTTCATAAAAACAAATATACTTCTGCTTTAAAACATGAATATAATACTTACCCATAAATCCACTCCAAAGCATTGATTTACCATGGTTTACTTTCCGCATGTAAATATGTTCTAAGAGGTTTTAAGAAACATGTTAACCTGATTTATATTATCTAATATTATCATTGCACTTACCAAATCTTCCCCACACGGGACTTCATTGTCTAAATTACAACACAACATACACTTGTAACCTTTTACATCCACCTAGCAATAATATTTGCGAAGGATTAAGGTTTGAACTACGCATATAACACATGTTGTCATTAATTAATAAGGTGAATCAGATTGTTGATAATTAATTCCGATAGGACATTGAATATTGGCAGTATCTCGTTAAGTGATGTGTTATCCAGTTGTGGATATATCCATATGTTCACATTTAAGATGAAACCATATCTTCATCCTCATCGCACGGGAAAGTGGACCAATCGATGACACTTGCAACGTTGAATGTCATTGGATCGCGGATTGTAAGATCTACGGTCTCAGTTCTTTGGTACCCTTTAAGGGTATTGATGTTGCCAAACCCTATCCATTTTCATTCATTTTCTTCAATTTTTTTGGTAGTGTTTCCCCTCTCTGACCATGCCGCCTCCATGCTAGCTCGACCAGGGTTCAATTTCATTCGGCTTAGGGCCTCCTTGACCTCCGTAGGTATGAAAACTCCTTTAATATAGTCTTGCAAGCTCAGCCTTTGATATAGTAGTTTTAGTTAATGATTTTTTGCAGGTTTTCATTTTTTAAAGAGGTTTTCCACTTTCCTTGTGGTCAGTAGGTTTTGCAGGGTTGGATCTATTGCCTTCGTCTTCTAGATGAAACCATCCCAACTTCACAATGGGTAAGTTACAGAGCTCCTAGTCACTATCCGTTATTTGCAACATTACTCTATCATAGCATATAATACTTCCATCATTTATTGAGGGTTTTGATCTCTGGCTACATCTCCTTGCAGGAATTCAAATCGTGGATGGTAGAAAGCTTCAACCAGGTAATGCAAACCTGGTTCTCTTACTCGTTAATATTATTGTTTGTGGCTAATATGAATGTTTTCCTCTTCTAACTTTGAGTTTGGTTTGTGCAGGTATGTCTCTATGAGTTATTAACCAGGGCTACAATTGCGTCGTCGTCCCACAGAAGATTTTCAACCTCATACTATTTTTTCCTTTGCTACCAACAGGTACCGATTTTCTTTTGGTCTCATAATCTCGGTGTAAAGCCTCTAGGTTTTGGTTTTTTGGCGCTAGCGGTGTTATAGTTTTGTACGTCTAGATTCATGGCTTGCATTTTATTTTTTCCATGTACCCAAGGGTTCTACCGGGTCGTTCTCAAAGATATTTTGTAGAGTTTGTAAGGGTTTAAACCTGGATTTTAAATGAGCACCCAAATATGTCTATGAAGATTAGTTACTCTGTAGCAATTTTTAATTTTATTTTAAACTCCGCCATGGCTTTCGGCTTGGAAACTCGAGTTTTGTAGTCATATAAATCTTGTCTTTTTCTTTCTATAAAGTTCACATTGGTGAAAGGATTGCTACATTAAAACATTTCTGTTTTTATTGCAATATATATATATATCGTATTTTTCTTGTCACTTTGCTGGGAATTTTACTTTGATCTATTTGAATAGCAGTTATCACTCTGGCTTGTATAAAGTTAGTATTTTCCTTCTAATAACTGTGTTACACAGTATTTTGTCACCATCCCTGCAATCCCTCAACCCGCACATTGGAGGGCTATTCCCATGACCCGTGAGTAGTAACATGTTCTGAAAACACCTTGATAACATCCTCCTCCATAAGGATAAACATTCTCCTGAAGAACATTTCCTCTAGAAAACCCTAAAAACAAGTGTTTTAGCCTTGGCGTGACTATTCAGTTCATCCCTTGTGCCAATGGGGAAAATCCACACTAGAGGGTGTGCCAATTGGTGCACTATCCCTATGTCTCACTCGCACCAAGCCCATTAAAGAATGTTTTTTAAAAATAAATGGTGGAAGTTTGGTTCTAACAAACTCCAAAATGAATCATCAGAAGAAGTTAAGTGGTTTGGCTCTGGATCTCCATGTATGGGAAGTGGTTTTCCACCTCTCATGGAACCTTCCTAAGAGATAGGGCCTATCCCATGATTATAGGGATCCCAACTTCCCTTCCTCCATCTATAAAAGCTTGCTCTCTCCATTAGCAAACTAGTTGAATGCTTGGAAGTTGAACTTGTAGGAGGAAAACTATAGCCGGGTAAGTATTGAAGTAGAGCCGAGAAGACCCCTTAAGAGAGAGCTTTGTCCAAATTCCCAATAGGCTTTGTTGAGATTCACTCCGCTGCAAGCCCCGCCGAAGGAAGATCATAGCATCAGAGCATTTGGTTGTAATATCCCTTTTTGTCATCATTAATATAAGCGACTCTGATTTTGGTTCCATTCATGTGTTCATTTCTTTATGTAATGCAATGAATTATATCTTGTCTGACTGATATATAGTTACATGCTTTAGATGTTACATTGTCTGTCATCGTTTCTCTACATGTGTATAGGTGTCTGGACGTGATGAACGGAAGGATTGTGATCTGTTAGGCTAGGGATGAGGAGCACCGGTTCTTCATCAACAATGACAATGTGGGATTCGAGGTAGGCCACTTATTGAGATCTTTGTCTTTCTCGTAATTAGGAACCAACGTCATTGCATGATTTGATTGTTGCTAGAACCGATTTGGGCTAGTGGGATTTCCTCTATCTGCAGAGGGGATTTACCTCCTCAATAATTTGGCGACTCTGCTGGGGATCAGTGGGAGTTACTCCTCCTTTCGTTTGGGTTGTTTTTTGTCTTTTGATTAATTTATTTGCTATTTTGGTTCACCTCCCTTGTTGTCAAACCCCTGTTTAGCCCCCAGAAGACCAGATCCAGTCTCTGTTTGTCCTTTTTCATCTTTTTCCCATAGTAAACTCGAT
This sequence comes from Pinus albicaulis, assembly GCA_034641835.2. Lineage (NCBI taxonomy): Eukaryota > Viridiplantae > Streptophyta > Pinopsida > Pinales > Pinaceae > Pinus > Pinus albicaulis. Next base: position 946,613,529 of record CM076580.1, on the reverse strand, counting down.
TTGCGCAGTTTAGCTCCTGACAATCACGCCAACTGGCACTTGTTGCTAGTTAGGCCCCCACACCAATGCTTTTTTGGTGCAGATTACAGCCAAACAGGCGCACCAAATCTGTTTGGTGTTAGGGTTTGCTTGCTTTTGGCCTCCTTGAGATTGATTTTTTGTCCTGGTGTCTTCTTTCTTGGTTGCTTGATGTAAAAGGGAATGAATGCCTTGTTTTGAACTCATACTTTGGAAGTCCTTTTTGTGCTTGACCTCATGTGTCTTGTAGCCTTTTGAGGAATTTCATTATAAAGTGTTTGAAACAATGATTGCATTCTTAGTGTTTGTTTGCATCCCTTTTTCATTCATCCTTTCATTAAGGAGATTTGTGTTCATTTAGTTTTTGTCTCAAAGTTTTCTTTTCGTTAAAATGCATTAGATCACATTGCATTGAAAAGTATTTTTGAGATTTATCATTGAAATTAGATCACATTGTTTAATGATTGAAAGCTAAAAATCACATTAAGTGCATTCTCTTAAATTAAAAACATGCATTAAGTAGATTCTCATTTCATCGAAAAATGCATTGAGTGCATTCTTATCATTGCAAAAGAAAAGGAAATTGTGCATAGATTACAATTGCATAGTTTTCAAAAAAGAGGATTTTGCATAGATTACATTGCATAATTCACATCATTGAATGTTTTAGATTCCTTTTGGATAGTGAAATTCATCTAGTTTGGGAAAATTTTGTTTGCAGTGTTGTTATTTGTTGCATCATTGTTTGAAGCTCTTCCCTTAACTAGATATCATTCATTGAATTGAAAGATTTCTTTTCTCATATAGCTGCATATAGGAGATTTTCAGATGACATGCGGTGGGGCCTTGAAATCAAAATGTAAATTCAAGATTAACTTTAAAATTTATTGAATTAACCTAAGGCAACAATGAAGCATTAACAGAATATCTAGTATTCTAAGGTAGAGACATGTTCTGGCATCTTTAAACCTAGCAGTTGTCGCTCACCATCTAGTCACAGACAGTGCTAGTACGGACTTGTGCTCCCCATACCGTTGCATATATAAAGGGAGACCCCATTAAGTTGCAATCCTTTATCTGTAGGAAGTCGATTCTGTCGCCTTTTACCCGTGATACACCAGACACAGCATTCGGGGAGATTACCTGCACATACGTCAAGTCCTTGGTTGATTTCTCTTTCATTTTTACCAAGGTGTATATGGCAGTTCACGGATATCTGGTACACCCATTTACCTATATTACCAGAGCAGTCACTTTGATCTTTACTGACTCTTTTAACTAAAAATATCATCAAGTTATTTTCCTTTCACGCTTGTTTCCAAACTGAAAGTGATAGAGTCATCTTTTACTCATTTATAGACTCTCAAAACATGAAACAGTAAGATTTTCCCGTTTCAATGTCTTAAAAATTAATCGCCCATGAAATATTCCTGGTTAGAATTTTTGTCCTTAGTGTATTTTCAGGTCGTTTCCGATGGCAACTTTTCTGGATTTCACCAAGCAAGGAATCCCCTTCGATGGGAATCCTAGTCCTTTTCCTCCTTTTGGAAATGTTAGTGCTCCTTATATGGAAACGTTGTCCCTTCCTGGGTTAACTGTTAGGTTGCCTGTTTGGTTGTTTTCAACCTCTGTGGTCCCGAATGTCCCATCTACTATTCAATCAGTCCCTCTTCCTAAAAAACGCCATGTTGATTCCAAGATGGACCTCTCCCCTTCTTCGCCTGTTTCTACATCCTCCTCTTCTACTTTGCCTGGTGAAAGTTTGGATTCTAGTACCCAGGTGGCTAAGAAGAAGAAGAAGAAGAAAAAGAAGAATAAGTTACATAAGTGAGAGGCTAAGGTTGCAGCTACTTTTTCTAAAACGTCCGCTCATGATAAACCTTCCAACCCTCCATGGAAATTTAAGTTCCTTTGCATGTTGTGCCAGGGAAACCATCTTCTTCGAGATTTCCCTGGCATTTCCAAGGTGCTCAAAGTATGTCCCAATGGTCATCTGCCATTTCCTTTGGCTTCCGAGAGTCAGGTTGGGGGCACGTCTTCAACTAGTGCTGGTAAAGCTCCGAAGAAGTAGGGTAAGCTTACCAACCCCTGTAAGTTGTGTGAAGGGCACCATGCCATTCACATTTGTCCGTATATGGATGAATCCAAGTGAGTGTTCGACAACTCGACTATTTCTGCACCATGCCTTCTGGCTAGTTACAAGCAGTTATCTTTGATTCCTTCACCAGTTTATTCAATGGTCAGTCAAGAGTCATCCTTGCCTAATCCCACTCCTCTAGAAATTCACCATCATCAATTCATCTCTGACCAACCATTGGTCATGGGATCGGTTGAGCTGGCCCCATCTACGGTGCACCAGGTATTTTTCTTTGAGAGTGGATCTCACATCCCTCAAGTTCTTCTTGTTTCTTCAGATTCCTCGGACTTGGAGAAGGATTCTCCTGTCCCCATACCTCAAGAAGCTTCTCCTCTGCCTCCCGTGATGGAGGTCCCGGAGGATACCCCTCTCGACTCTGTGATGGAGGTCGTGGAAGATTCTCCTTCTTCTCTCGTAACACCAGGGGAAGACCATCTCGTTTCGATGGTAGTCCCTCCAAGTAGTTTGGTCACTTCCTTCGATTCGGTTCGATTCACAGGTTATCGCCTTCCTTCTTATGTGCCCTTTGCGATCACGGTACATACCTTTGAAATGGTGGTACCCAGCACTATCATAGATGAAGGCATGTCTGTCAGTATTTTATCTTCAACTACTTGGCAGGCTTTCAGTTCGTTGCCGCTTGTGCCCGTTATGCAGAATTGGTTGGCATTTAATAGAAGCACTAGTCACCCGTTAGGGTTTCTTCCAAAGTAACCTGTTACTTTGCGAGGAAAAACTGTCCATATGGACGTGATGGTTGTTCCTGGCCCCTTGGACTTTAATTTACTCTTGGGCCATGATTATACTTATGCCATGGGAGCACTTGTCTCCTCCCTCTTTCGTGTGATGTGTTTTCCACACCAAGTTCGGATAGTGACCATCGATCAGCTTTCATTCTTTGGTCCTTATATAGTAGCTAGTCCACCATCATCCCTACCAGATCTTTATCCACCGGTTGTATCATCCCCGCCGCATGTCAATTATGTGGCTACCTATCCCGTGCCCACAATGAGTGATAGTACCGTCGTGAACCAGGTGCTGGGGGCATTAGGTCCTAATTTCCAAGATGTTGTTCTCCCATCCAGTGTGAAACTCTTGGAAGCCTTGAATTCTTATTCATCATGATGAAAGGTCGTTAGAGCAGAGTTCGTTTTCTTGTGGCAAGCTCCTTAAAAAATGAAACAAGGTTTTCGGAGTAGAGTTTGTTTTCTTGTGTCATCTTCCTTAAAAAATGAAACAAGGTTGTCGAAGCAGAGTTCATTTGCTTGTGTCAAGCTCCTTAAAAAATGAAACAAGTTTGTCGGAGCAGAGGCCGTTTTCTTATGTAAAGCTCCTTAAAAAATGAAACAAGTTTGTCAGAGCAGAGGTCGTTTTCTTGTGTCAAGCTCCTTAAAAAATGCAACAAGGTCGTCAAAGCATAGTTCGTTTTCTTGTGTCAAGCTTCTTAAAAAATGAAACTAGCTCTTATGAAGATAGTTATTTTAATGCATCAACCTCGTTAAAACAATGAAACATGTTCTCGTTCAATTCGCGTCTTTGTAAGATCTCGTAAAATCCCATTCGAGTCTTTCTCAGATCTCGTAACTTGAACCTTCACTCCTTCTTCCTTTCATATGGACTGAAGCTTGGGGGGCATGTACCTCGAATTGAGTCACCATGTTGGGGGCATGCTTACTTTTTCAAGCATATTTTGTTTCCGTTTCAAGCTTCTGTAAAAATGAAACCAGTTTCAAGCATAGTTTATCTTTGTTTCAAGCTTGTGTAAAAATGAAACCAACTTCAAGCAGAGTTTCCTGATTTCAAGCTTGTGTAAAAATGAAACAATTCCCATTTTAGCTCTTGTGATTGCCATTTTATCAGCCTGTTTTTGCCATATGAGCCTTGGTTTTCTCAATCCATCATCACTATCTGCTTGGCTAATTATATTCCTTCGCTTGGTTTTTTTACCCATTCCTGAGGAATTACTGAAATGAGTGGTCTTGTTAGCCAGCCTCTCGACCTTTCTTTGTTTAGAGCAGTTCCACTATTACCGGAACCAGTTGCTACCCTTTATACCACTTGTTACTCCAGGAGGATTCATCTTTCAGCACTTTTCTAACTCTCTAAAACTAAAAAGATTGTCGAGTCGCTTGTTTTTTTGAGCTTGTTAAATTTGCTACGAAATGATATCTACCCAGTATACGTTTACCCCTTTTTCGGGGTGGGACAGATTATTTACGAAAAAGGAATACCCTAGCCTATCGCAACTAGGACGCTCTCTCAGATATAGTTTTCTACCTTTTCGGATGTGTGGGACTATCTATGAAAAGGGACTGTTGGATTTTTATTTTCTGCTGTCTTTTCAAACTCTCTAAACATGAAAATACGTCGAATTATTCCTTTGTCAGGCTCGTTAAAACCTGATGACATCGGACTCCGTTGTAATGACGTTACTCGAGTTCCTCCTTCCTAGGGCTCGTTAAATGTACTAGGATGGATTTGTCTGAAGGATAAACTTATATCGCAAGCATGTGCTATCCCCTTCAAGCTTGTTTTCAAAAATAAATGGGGTACTCTCCAGAAATGGTGGGGTAAAATGGAACCAGTATCATAGTCGTGTCAACAGTATGTCGCTCTTGAACATGGCACTTGTCTGCATTCGTGTCGGATTTGGGACATCTCATCTTGTTATCTGCTTGTCTCCGTGGGTTTGGGTAATCTCTTTTAACCGCTCATCTGTTCTTTTCCACGTCACCATGACCTCGGATCCTTTAATGTCAAATATTTCCAAATCCAATGTCGTGCCACCGATATGTTCAAGAGAAGTTGGACTCTATAGTTTTCAACCTCCTTCTGATTCTTTGTCGATCTTGATTCACAAACATTATGTCCCTCTATCTCGTGTCGATGATGTGGGAAACATTATGGCCCACCTTTGATCAAGGTCACTTCTTGTTGACTTCATCTCATTATCCAGGAAGTTGGTCTAGAGACTCCCTTTAGGTACCTTGGAGCCTGCATGCCTCAATGGCAGGTTCTTCACATTTGACGCAAGGTTTTCATTATTTACCTTCGATCAGATGATTTTGCGGGTGTTCGACGCCAACTCACTGTTCACATTTCCATGGATTGTACCTCATGTACCTTGAGGGCCATCATCATTATTGGTGGTTTCTCTCACGTCTGTTAACGACTTTCATTATTGGCTGGTAATCAGATGATGTTCTTGCATGTTCGACTTCAGCTCACATATTCACATGCTTGAACTTTTACTTTGTTTGGGTCGAGATGGAGCACAAGACCCTAGATTCTGTCTGATATACATCCAGGTTGCATATTATTTGTGGATTATTATCATGTATTACATGACTCATTCGATTTGATGGCTGTGACCATACCTGAGTCTACTTGTTGATCCTTATTTACTGGATGGCTGCATCCATACCTTGGATCCCGGTTTTTGTACTCTCTATTATGGATGGCTGCGCCCATACCACATATCATGTATCTGAGATATCAGTTGTATTTGTCTTCGCAAGTTTTCCGATGGCAGTGTTTTCAATTGGGTGTGTTCTCATAAAGCATTTCACCCCTCCCTCTCTCTTGGACCTCATGCTTTAGGGGGCATCTGTTACACAATATTTTTTCACCATCCCTGAAATCCCTTGTCCCGCACACTGGAGGGCTATTCTTGTGACCTGTGAGCAGTAACATCTCTTGAAAACACCTTCAAAACATCCTCCTACCTAAGGATAAACATTCTCTTGAAGAACATTTCCTCTAGAAAACCCTAAAAACAAGTGTTTTAGCCTTGGCGCGACTAGTCAGTTCATCCCTCACACCAATGGGGGAAATCCACACTAGAGAGCGTGCCAATTGGCGCATTGTCCCTATGTCTCACTCGCGCCAAGCCCATTAAAGAATTTAAAAAAAAAAAAAATGGCAGAATTTTGGTTCTAACAAACTCCAGAATGAATCATCAGAAGAATTTGAGTGGTTTGGCTCTGGATCTCCATGTATGGGAAGTGGTTGTCCACCTCTCATAGAACCTTCCTAAGAGATAGGGCCTATCCCATGATTATAGGGATCCCAACTTCCCTTCCTCCATCTATAAAAGCTTGCTCTCTCCATTAGCAAGTTAGATGAATTCTTGGAATCTAAACTTGTAGGAGGAAAACTATAGACGGGTAACTATTGAAGTAGAGCTGAGAAGACCCCCATAAGAGAGAGTTTTGTCCAAATTCCCGACAGGTGTTAGGTCCCTATATTACTAGTATAGTCCCTTATTGTTGTTAGTGTAACCCCCTTATTGTTATTATTTTACCCTTGTAACCCCCATTTTTTTATTATTGTGCCATTAAATTATTATTGTTAGGTCGGTTAGGATTACATTGTAGCCCACTAGGATTACATTATGGCCCCATGGACTCCTATATATATAAAGGAGGTTTTGTAAATTGTATCATCCAAGAATTGTTCATTTATGTAATGTATTGGAGGTTTCCCCCTCGAAGTGGCTCATTTTCAAGGCGTTTATATCTCTTTTTCTTCTCTTTTTGAGCCGATTACACAACATTTGCACGTATTGATTCTAGGGTTTCGCCGGCCCAAACAAAGTCATCGGGCATTTTCGCTACAACTTTTTCTTATTAAAAGTTTCAAAATCTGAAATGTTTAGGGTGCAAATCTGAAATCCTGAGGAAGATTGTCTAAAAATTTCAGAGCTTGGTTCGCAATATTTTCGAAGATATCATCTGTGGAAGTTAGGTCTGTTTTCAAGCTCCTAAACAGGTCATCGTGGAATTTTCGCTATAATTTTTTTTATACGAAGGTTCAGAATCTGACATTCGTATGGTGTGAAGCTGAAATCCTGAGGAAATTCGTCAAAAAATTTCAGAGCTTGGTTCGCAATATTTGTGGAGATATGATCTATGGAAGGTAGTGCTTTTTCAGGCTCCTGAATTTCATCTCAAAGAGGTGATCGTGGGAAAAGTTCAATAACTCTCTCTCTTGGAAGTGGATTTGAGTGTCGTTAAAAGTGGTCACAAATACACAGACTTTAGTTTCTTGGCTATCAATTTCAGAGACAAAGCACGAAACAGTGACACGTGGCAAGTCCTACAAGTTTGCTCTACTGAACTAGTCCATAATTAGGTCATTGTGGGAGATTGGACACAACTTTGTCTTGGGGAATCCAAATTAGATCAGACCTGTGGAATTTGAAAGAAGTTTCAGAGGGCTACTACAGGGCGGAATTTCAAATATTGAAGATTTTCAATTACAGAGATAATTCAATTTCAATATCGAGCTCCTCAAAGCAAGTAAAAGGTATCAATATTGGATTCTAAAATGGCCCCTAAAAAGAAATTGAACACCCATTAAGCATTCAGAAGGCTCTACCATGACTCATGAAGATGAAGAATTGCAACATGATCTATCAAAATTACAATAGCAAGTGCAAAAAATTTCACTCTCGCAAAGAACAACAAAAAATGAAATGGAAGTTTTGAAGAAAGGCGTGGAAGTGAAGGTGGACGGTTTGAAGAAAGGCATGGAAGCTAAGATGGATGGCGTGGAAGCTAAGATGGATGGCATGGAAGCTGTCATGGAAGCTAAGATGGATGATCTAAAATCAAACATCGAAGATTTGACAAAGTTGATACAAGAAATGTTTCCTAATGGTGAAAATATAGTAGAAGAACCTCATGATGAGAACAAAATAAATGTTAATCGTGATTTCACAAACTCTAATGTTGGCGGGAAGAACCACCATATTCCAAAAATGGATATGAGGAAGTTTGATGGAAAGGATCCTGTAACATGGATACTACAGATGGAGCAATATTTTGATCTCCATAATGTGAAAAACACACAAAAGGTACGCATTGCAACTTTACATTTAGAACAAAATACATTTGTATCGTATCGATGGCTTTGCTCCCGTAAAAAAATTGTCACTTGGTCAATTTTTATGGAGGAAATGATAGCACATTATGAGGATACAAATAGCAACACCTTCTTTAGCCAATTGATAAATCTCAAACAAAAGGGTTTAGTGGGGCAACACATTGAGGACTTCCAAAAATTGAATATAAGGGTAACCGATATTCCAGAGGAACACAGGATTGATCTCTTCATAGGTACTCTAAAGGATAACATCCAACATGAAGTTCGCGTTCTGGAACCTGATTCATTGGAGAAGGCATTCATGTTGGCAAGAAAAGTTGAATGTAAAATTATGGCGACAAGGAAGCCTACCACTCAATTCTATAAATAAGGAAGTGTTGCTACGTCTAGATTTCCGCAACCTACAAGGTTGAAACCACAACAATTGGAAGAAAAAAGAGCAAAAGGGCTTTGCTACAGTTGTGATAGCAAATACACTAAAGGTCATAAGTGTGCTGAGAAGAAATTATTTTACATAGATTGTGAAGAGGAAGAAGAAAATGAACAAGAGGATATACACCAGGAACCAACCCTAGAAGAGGAAGAAATGAATCCGACCATATCGTGTAATGCACTGGCAGGAATTACCACTCCTCAAACTCTCAAGATACAAGGACAAATCAAGAAGAAAAAGGTAATAGTGTTGATTGATTCAGGTAGCACCCATAATTTTATTCATTGTAAGGTAGCCAATGAATTAAATTGTTTCCTATACCCAACACCAGAATGTCAAGTGATGGTTGCAAATGGAGGAACTATAAATTGCTCTGGAAAATGCCATAATATCAAGCTAACCATGGGGGAATATGTATTGACTAGTCCAATGCTTTCCATTCCTATGGGAGGTGTCGATTTTGTACTAGGAGTACAATGGTTACAATCTTTGGGGACGGTAGCTTTTAATTTTCAAGAACTTTTCTTGAAATTTTTTTCAGAAGGAAAGGAAGTCGAATTACGGGGTATTGAAGGGAAGCCGTGAAGGATAATAAGCTCTAATGTCATGACAAAGCTTCTAAAGAAAGAACAACGAGGCGTAATTGCACAATTATGCTCACTAGAAGTTCCAACATCAAAATCATCTATTTCTGCAGATCTCCAATAAGTCTTGGACAATCATTCCAAGGTGTTTGAAACTCCCAAAGGACTCCCACCTATTCGTGATCATGATCATGCTATTCATTTGATTCCAGGAATTGTTCCTCCAAACATCAGGCCTTATAGACATCCTTACTTCCAAAAGAGCGAAATTGAACGTATGATTTTAGAAATGTTAGAGGCGGGTATAATTCAACCTAGTCAAAGTTCTTTCTCTGCTCCTGTAGTATTGGTACACAAGAAGGATGGATCATGGCGAATGTGTCCGGATTATAGGGAGCTCAATAAGCTCACCATTAAAGATAATTTTCCCATTCCTATGATTGATGAATTATTGGATGAATTACATGGAGCAATTTATTTTACCAAGTTGGATCTTCATTCAGGATATCATCAAATTAGAATGAAGACTGAAGATATTCTAAAAACAACATTTCGAACTCATGAGGGTAATTATGAATTTTTGGTCATGCCTTTTGGCCTTACCAATGCACCTTCTACATTTCAAGGGTTGATGAATTCCATTTTCAAACCCTTCCTTAGAAAATTTGTGCTAGTATTTTTTGATGATATACTAATCTACAACAAATCTTGGAAGGATCATGTTCAACATGTTGACAGGGTGCTCAAACTATTGCAGGAGAAACAATTATATACAAAAACATCCAAATGTTTCTTTGGAGTACAAGAGGTGGAATATCTGGGTCATATTGTATCTCACGAGGGTGTTAAGGTAGACCCTAACAAAATTAAAGCCATTAAGGAATGGAAAGTCCCAACAACCATAAAGCAGTTGCGAGGATTTCTCGGGTTAACAGGGTATTATCGCAAGTTTGTTAAGAATTATGGGAGAATAGCAGCACCTCTAACAACATTATTGAAGAAAGATGCATTTTCATGGACTCCTGAAGCAACTAAGGCCTTTGAACGTCTTAAAGAGGCAATGTGCCCAGCACCGGTCTTAGCTACACCAGACTTCACAAAAACCTTTATTGTGGAATGTGATGCCTCAGGAAATGGAATTGGTGCAGTTTTAATGCAGGAAGGAAGACCCATTGCTTTTGAAAGTCATCCAATCAAAGGAAAGTATTTAAAGAAACCTATTTATGAGAAGGAAATGTTAGCAATACTGCATGCACTAAAGAAATGGCGAACTTACCTAATGGGAAGACACTTCAAGGTAAAAATCGATCATGATAGTCTTAAACACTTTTTGGAACAAAGACTATCTTCAGAAGAGCAGCAAAAATGGGTCACAAAGATGTTGGGTTATGACTTTAAAATAATCTACAAAAAAGGAAAGCTTAATGTTGTTGCAGATGCACTCTCAAGAAAGAATGAAGAGGTGGAAGCATTGCTTTGTGCCATTTCTATTATCCAACCGTATTGGATAACCGAAGCAAGAGATGAATGGAAGAAGGACAAAGATGTATGGACACTCATTCAAAAGTTGCAGCAAGATCCTAGTACATCTGATACATTTAGTTGGAAAAATGATTCCTTATGGTACAAAGATCGCTTATATCTTTGTAAGAATTCCCAACTAAACAAAATATTCTTCTGGAATTTCACACTTCTCCTTTAGGAGGACACTCAGGATTTTTAAAAACTTACCACAGGGTGAAGAAAGAATTTTTTTGGGATGGCCTTAAATCTGATATTCAAAAGTTTGTGGCGGAATGTTTGGTTTGCCAGCAAAATAAAGTTGAGACAATTAAGACCCCGAGACTTCTACAACCCTTATCCATTCCAAGTCAACGTTGGGAGGAGATTTCAATGGATTTTATCACAGGTTTACCTAAGTCCGAAGGAAAGAGTGTCATCATGGTGGTAGTTGATAGACTTACCAAGTATGCACACTTTTGTGCATTATCTCATCCAATTAAAGCAAGTACAGTTGCTACTACATTTGTGGACAGAATTCAAAAGCTACATGGAAGCCCAAGGGTTATTGTGAGCGACAAAGATCCCATTTTTACGAGAAATTTTTGGACGGAGTTATTTTCTTGTTTGGGTACTCAATTAGCTCATAGCTCATCTTATCATCCTCAATATGATGGTCAAACTGAGATAGTAAATAAATGTTTGGAAGGATATCTTCGTTGTTTTGTATCTGATAAACAAACACAATGGGTCAAGTGGTTACCTCTCGCCGAATGGTGGTATAACACTTCCTTCCATACTGCAGCAAAAATGACCCCATTTATGGCACTTTATGGATATCATCCACCATCCATCACATCATCTTTAAGGGAAAATTCGAAGGTTCAAGAAGTGGAATATCACATCGAGCATCAGCAAGAAGTTCTCCAACTCTTAAAGGATAACCTGAATTTGGCACAAAATCGAATGAAACAACAGGCAGATCAACATCGCAGCGAGAGAAGTTTTGATGTAGGAGATTGGGTATTTTTACGGCTACAACCATATAAACAAATTTCCCTCAAGAAAGCTAAGAAGGATAATAAATTATCGCCAAAGTACTATGGTCCTTACAAGGTGTTGCAAAATATTGGTACTATGGCATACAAATTGGAGCTTCCTGCTTCTTCGCGAGTGCATCCAGTTTTCCATGTTTGCTTAAAGAAGGTTATAGGTGAAAATATTCCAGTTCAAAAAATATTGCTAGAACTTGATGAGGAAGGAAAAATCATATTGGAACCTGAAGCGGTCATGGAAACAAGAACTCGACAGCTACGGAATCGATCAATTTCAGAGTATCTCATCAAGTGGAAGAACTTACCCACTGAAGATTCTACATGGGAGGATGAGAATTTTATACAGAAGCACCCGGAGCTACTCAAGCATTGAGGACAACACTTTTTTGAAGGAGAGGGGCATGTTAGGTCCCTATATCACTAGTATAGTCCCTTATTATTGTTAGTGTAATCCCCTTATTGTTATTATTGTACCCTTGTAACCCCCATTTTGTTATTATTGTGCCCTTAAATTATTATTGTTAGGCCGGCTAGGATTACATTGTGGCCCACTAGGATTACATTATGGCCCCATGGACTCCTATATAGAAAGGAGGTTTTGTAAATTGTATCATCCAAGAATTTTTCATTTATGTAATGTATTGGAGGTTTCCCCCTCGAAGTGGCTCATTTCTAAGGCATTTATATCTCTTTTCTTCTCTTTTTGGAGCTAGTTACACAACAACAGGCTTCGTTGAGACGTGCTATGCTACAAGCCCTACCGAAGGAAGATCATAGCGTCAGAGAATTTGGTTGTAATCTCCCTTTTTGTCATCATGAATATAAGTGACTCTGATTTTGGTTCCATTCATGTGTTTATTTCTTTATGTAATGCAATGAATTATATCCTCTCTGACTGATATATAGTTACATGCTTTAGATGTTATGTTGTATGTCATTGTTTCTTTGCATGTGTATAGGGGTCCGGACGTGACGAATGGAAGGATTGTGATCTGTCAGGCTAGGAACGAGGAGCACTAGTTCTTCATCGACAATGACAGCGTGGGATTCGAGGTAGGCCACTTATCGCGATCTTTGTCTTTCTCGTAACTAGGAACCATTGTCATTGCGTGATTTGATTGTTGCTAGACCCAATTTGGGCTAGTGGGATCGCCTCTGTCCGCAAAAGGTATTTACCTCCTCAACAAAATGTTACAGATATGGAGTTTTCACAGTTAGTTTATTTCTTGCAAATGCTACTACTCTTCTGTGTTTCTACTATGCATGTTCTTTCCACAATTTTAAGTGTGCCCATATCATTTCTGTTTTATTTTTCTTTAATATTTTCTAGTTTTCTCCATTAAAAAGAGAAGTCTGAACCATCTGGGTTTAGATTTATTTCCCCTAACTCTGTTGTCCATGTATAATTAGCATACAAAAGAACAACTAGTTCTGGGGTCTAGGGTCTCGGCCCGGAACCCTGAACTAACAGTTATATTGGTTCTTCTTTCTAATAGATGTTTCTGCAATGTTTAGTCTAGTAACTTATTTATTGTTCACATACATATTTATTTGAAATACAGCCAGTAAATTTATTATATAACTTTATTTCACAGTCCACATATACAAATAAAAATTACCTTTATAACATCTGGTCTACTTTATAAGAATTACAGATACTTTTCTTTTCTACTGCATTCAGTGTGAAAACATCTTTATTCTCTAATTTCAAGAAAACATTTCCTGCATAGTAAAGAAATTTTCTATCTAAAACAGTATCAATACCTTAATATTTCTGTAGTTATTTTTTACTTATCTTGTTCCAGTATGGTTGATGATATCCTCCCAACCATGAGAAAGGCGATTACGTCCTTGTCTCCCCCCGTGTTCCTCACTGAGCCAAGTTGGTTGACAAATTTTTTTTCCAGAAGTGACCTCAAGACCCTTGGTCCATTACTTCTTCTTTTCCACGAATCGGGAATGTTGAGTGCTTTCCCCTGGTCTCTACCAGCTCAAGAATTCTCCACTCTCTCCATTCCTATCCCCAGTCATGGAACATAACCCCTTTTCATAACTCGGATGTACTTTTATCCTCAAAGGAAAAATAAAGTGTCCTAACTATTTTTTGTTCAACCACTTCTCAGTTCTTGAAATACTTTATCATCAGTCTTTTAACTTTTATGGAACCACTATTCCATAATTAAATTTTAATTCACAAAACATAATCAATTTGTGTTCATCATATAATCCTTTTCTCAGAGATATAAATGTTTTGGTCTTTTTAAAAATAAATAGAATAACAACTAGTTAACACTTAAACCAGTTGTCACATATTCCAAAAAAATTAATTAAATTATAAAAAAAAGAATCAAGTACCCAAAATAACCAAAATGAAAACACCCAAACATTTATTTTCCCTTTAGGCTTTGAAGATGAACAGAGGTTTTGAGGAATGTTAACATTCTTTGTCCACTTGTAACATATACACACAAAATAAATAAATAAAATTATTTTACTCTCAATGGATAATTACTGTAAACCAGAATTGATCTTTTGGAAGAGAGTCACATCACTTATTAAGCTCTTAGCATCACTTAATTATATTCTCTAATCAATTATTTCATCAAACTTCTAACCTCCATTAACATTGTAAGTCTAAGCCCACTTACAAGATTCAACCTTAAATTACTTTTATGTTTAACATGATATATACATATCTTGCAAAGTGGTTTATGGTAAAGTCTGAATGGTTTATGGTTTTCGTTATAATGTTACCCACCATTACAATGTTAATTAACCGACGCATGAACCTTACCTCGGTCACCATCGGCAGAATAGCTGGCATTATAGGGAAATTTATTACGGATGTACCGGACATTTACTCCACCCAACAACTGTTGGATTCTGTAGATAAGCTACATGAATTCCAATGGTACCCAGTTAGACCCGGCACCGTCGATCTTCTTTTAGATCAACGATCTACAATTTCGGTGGGAAACACCTTGAATAATCACGCCAACCCTAACTCAGTTTATCATTTTCATTTCTTTGTCTACATAGAGAAAATCCCTTCGGCTCTGAGGTATATTTTTACGGCTTGAAGCGAGTCTTTGGCCCATGCGTTGGGCATCGTCACTACAGAGATGGTCAAGCATTCGAATGGTTTCATAAAGAGCTTGAAAGGGTTAAACCGTCTGGTTAACCAGTTTCTCAGTGATGAGAGGTCTCGGCAGAGAAGGATTATGAAATTCAACTCCATTCTACCATGGCCTTCTACACGCGCTTTCTACACTCACTTCACACACATAGTCAGGTAAAAGTAAAATATTTCAATCTTTATTAAGTTCGAACCTTCACTTGTTCTCACTGTAAGAGAGGTTTATCTCTCTGTTGGTTAATTTATTAGCTCTTTGGTTATGTTGTAGATATGGAAGCATGAAGATATCCCTTTATCAGGTTAGCATCTATTTCGCTTGTTCTTATTTCTTTATTTTCTCATTATCAGGTCTTAAGGTTATTTGGTTAACACCATCTCTACCGCACAATAATCCCTTCTATGCGTTGAATATTTGCAGGTCAAAAATATCAACCCAGTGTCTTTGGTGTTCAATTTTTACTTGTCGATTTTTGTTGGGTCTCCTTCAGCCTCTGGCTGATGTGCTTGTTTAGCCCTCCAGGTACATCGAAGGACAGATGCCTCTCATCAGAAACCTTTCTTCCTATGCAAATATTTAGGATTTATTTTACAGTTTATACTGGAGAATTATAATATCAAAACATGTATTTAGGAACAGTTCATGTATTAATGTAATGACAGTAACAGCTTTTCCTCAGCCCGAGATTCTGGGTTTTTAAGCTATACTAGCTTCTCGCATTTATGCTCTGCTCTGAAGGACTTTAATGGAATTTTGTTATAATAAGCTTATGGTTACACTTCTTTTCCTTATGAAATACCTCTTTACTCATTTCTCTATAAATGGTAATAACTTCTGAATGCGATTTCATTCTTAGAATATTTTCTTATGTATACAGTATGTGTTTTAAGCTAGAAATTGTACCTTACAATGGTTCCGCATTGCAAAATGGGTAATCTGTCATCTGGAATTTAGTTTCTTTCCTTGTCGAATTTTCCACATTTAATTTATGCACCTGTACATGCATTTCTTTATAAATATTTGTTCAATCTTCGAGTGTAAGCTTAGTTCTTTTGAAATAAAATGTTCTTGTCTTATCTTATATCTATTCTCTAGCATATGTTGTTTTTCATTAAGATTTATCAGGACAGTCCACCAAATTATAAAATTTCTTAGGTTTTATGTGGTGACCGGACCACCTATCTTTAGTCTGAGTATAGAATTTTAGTAAGGAAAAGGGAGATGTGTATCGTGTTTGGAATTTACCCTGACCTCGATACCAACAGCTCTTTCCACACCACCATTGGTAAATTCCAGTTTTCCACATGTTTTATAATACACAGTTTCTATCGTTAAAGGCCTTCGAACAAAATAACGATTCATGTTTGTGATTTACAGTTTTTCTACTTGTTGTTTGGCTCTTTGATACAAATCTACAGTGTATGTTTTCTTTAAAATAAAATCATCTACAACCCTGTATCATACACAGGTTCTTTTTTAATTTATGTAGTATTAGTATGCTAAATCCTGTGCATTACACAGAGTCAATCATTTTTCTTTATCTTACTATTTTCTTCAATATAAGACAGATCCCACAAGAATAAAGAAAATACCTTTCTAAGGATTAAATACAGGTTCTCTATATGTACAACTTAGAAATATTTGCCTGTCTATCGTTAAATAAAAAAAATAACAGTCACTATTTTAAATAACAATAAACTAGACAGTCACTGTTTAAATACCATAAATTAGACAGTCACTTATTTGAACGATGTAGTTAGCTGTTGGTGTCCACCCAACCTTCAAGGGAGGCTATTAAGTCCTCTGCTTGCCCCCATGCTCCACCCTGAAGAGGTATGGGTTAACAGTAGATTTTCTTCTATGACCTCACGACTCCAAGTCCAGTGAGTGCCAGAAATCTTCAAGGAATTTTCTGAGTGTTTTTTTTCCACTAGTCTCTACCAGCTCAAGAAAAATCTCCACTCTTTCCTTTACCCATGAACAGAACCCCTATTCCTCAATGGGATGAGTCTCTTATCCCCAGAGGAGTAGGTAACTGTTCAAACTGTCCAACCACCTTTTCATTTCTTGGAAAACAGTTATCAACAACCTTTTTCACTTTTACTTTCCATAACCAATTTTATTATTCATAATTAAATAGTAGGAAAATAAATTTTCCAGAAATAATTATTGTCTCAGTCCTTTTTACCTTTAAACAATTAAAAAAAAATCATTTTAACTAGTTAACAACTAGTTAGTAGTAATTGTGGTTGTCACACCACTACATGTTCTCTATCAATTCGAATTATGGACCAACTCCATTACATACACTTAGTATATGCAACTTGTTTATATATAATTAGAATTGATGTATATTTTAATCACTATATGTATGAGTAAAAATAGAATCTTATCACTATTGAATCTTAGATTACATGTTGAAATTAATAAAATAAAAAAATGAAGTGAGAATTTTGAGATAGAGATTGTTTTTTAAGTCATAAATGAAATGAAACAATTTAACTATTTGATATTAAATTTAAAAGTACATAATGAAATAAATAAATGAAGTAATAATTTTTAGAAATTGAGAGAAAGGATGTAAATAAAATAAATAAATGAAGTGAAAATTTTTAGAAATAGAAAAAAGAAATTGTTTCTTTAGTTCCATATGAAATTGGAACAATTTACCATTGGATATTTTTTTTTGTCTAAATTTAATTATAAAAATTTGAATGAGATTGTGTAATTTTTATGTTTAAAATGTATCTCTGAATAAACCGAGTTAAAAAAAAAAAATTATTAGAAATATATAAATTACAAAGGACACACTTACTATTCCAAGAAATTGCCATAAGTTAAAAATAAATCCAAAACCAAAAAAATATTAGATGAAAATAAAAAATTGAGTATGAATCACAATTCAAAATGTAACAAAATCTTTTTCACCATTCAAAAACCCAAAAAAATATTACATGAAAATAAGAAATTGAATGTGAATCACAATTCAAAATGGTAAATGCCATAATTTGAATGGATGTTTGTCGTCCATTGGAGATCGGGTAGTCCACCTCCATTATAAACAAACACTACTTCTGGTTTTGGTTCTGGTTTGGGAATGCGCAGTTCCACGATGGTAAGAGGCGCAAGCAATTCCCTACTACGCAATCAAAGCATTCCTCCCTGTCTCGTAAAATGATAATCCTAACATCCATTCCGATTGGAGACTTCTAAAAATATGGTGATATTAGTGTTCGACGTGCAAATCAGTTTTAATTTGGAAATATGCAAAAATAAAGGAGGAAAATATCTTAGTACTTCACATTGACATAATTCAATATATTTTGTGCATGCTTATATGTGTGGAGTGCTTTTAGTGTTTTTAAACCTTTGATGGTGAGTTCACGTTTATATTGGACAATGGCTTTAACTCTACTTGGGATTGTGACATTAACCTTATTCTAACATTTGTTTGAGCTATATTTAGGGCTTTGAAGATGAATGAAGGTTTTGAATAATCTCAACCTTTTGTTGTAAGAGACCTCCTCAATCTACGTAAATTAATATGGTAAATATATTTGGAGTTTAACTGTTTAATAAAGAAAATAAAGAATTGGTTTAATATAAAATGGATTCTTGAATCAGTTAAGACTAATAGTTGTTGCGTATTAAAAAAAAATCGGGGTTGTTTTTTAAGAGCTCTATCTATATATTGGACAAGGATCCCAAACAATGTGAATGAGGATTTTCTTGCAAAGATGATCTGTTGCATTTTGACAGCGCTCTGCTGGATTTTTTTTTATCATCGTTCTTATTTGAGTGCGCTCTGGATCTTTGATTTTGAGGGCACTCTCCTGGATAAGTGTTTGCTTGTTAAGAGCTTTATTTATATTGGATAAGGGTTTGTTTGTGAATCAACATTTTCTTGCAAGGATGATCTGTTGGATTTGACAGTGCTCTTTTGGATTTTAGTATCATCTTTTTCTTTATTCAATCACACTTTATTTGAGGGCGCTCTCGATGGTTGGGATGCTCTCTAGATCTTCAATTTTGAGGGTGCTCTCGTGGACGATTAACGATTATATCAGCGGATGCTATGTTGTATGACTAGGGCACTCTGCTGGATTTTCTTTTAGATCAAACTAAAGTTTGCATTGCAATTAAATATTCATATTCAAGCCATGGCTCAATTCGGTGAATGGTAAAGTGATTAAAGTAATCTTTGCTAATTTTTATTATATAATCTTTTTTTTGTGAGAAGAAAGATATAAATAAAGATTATATATCATATATTTTTTCTGCAAAAAGATAATTAGAAAATAGAAAAAAAAAATACTAATGATCTTTCTCATATTTCTTGAGATAAATTACATATACCAAGAAAATGGTATTTCATCAAGTTTATTGGGATTTGATCGAAACAAATTTACTGTTGACTATTTTGGTAAGAATGTATTTATCTTGGGAGTAGAAGATAAGTCCATTGCTTTAATTCCTTTGCAAGGGTTTGCAAAGGTTACATGTTAACTTTGTTATTATTTTAAAAGGTCTATCTAGCCCTTATGCCCAAATAAGGGTTAGTTATGGTACTTTATTTTTAAAAGAGATTTTCTTGATTAGATTAAAGAGGGTAACTCTTTAATAAAAATATTTACATAAGCAAGAAAATAGAAGAGGAATGCTCTTATTTTAAAAGAGATTTTGTACTCATTTAAATTATGAAGTGATAACAAGCCCAAAGTATTTTTTTCTTGAATAGATTAAAGAGAGTGACTCTTGAAATATTTTCATGTTTAGTGAAGAAGAAAAGAGAAGTTTCTCACATTAAAAATCTATACATTAACCATCTTGTAAATAGTAATTATTTAATAAATCCATGGATAGTCTACCATGGTAATGGTAAAGATTAGTTAATAAATCCATGGATAGTTTCATAAATCCATGGGTAGTTTTTCCATGGTGTTGATGGAGATTAATTATTTCATAAAACCGTGGGTAAATTACCATGGTGTTTGCAAATATTAGTTATTTAATAAATCCATGGATTGTTTACCATGGTGTTGGTAAAATTAAGTTATTTAATAAATTCATGGTTAAAGGAACTAATCAGTTATATTCCTTTAGATGAAAAAACTAAGTGATCACTTTTATATTATCATGATTATGATGTTAATTCCTTTTGGAGGAAGATCATGCATAAGCATGCAACATATGTATTAACTTTTATTGAAAAATAATATACATATTTGTATGTAGAAAGATAGCTTGTAGTATTAAACTACATTGAATATGATTGTTTAGTACAATCTTTGGAAAAAGAAGACATGTATATGCTCACTAGCATTGAGATTTTCTTTGAGAAGACTCATGAAGGAGGTTATGTGCTTCGTTGTGTAAGCACTCCTTTATGGAGACTCTTTTGGAATTCGATATGCATTTGCATGCATGGGAGCAACATTTTTTATGTTAGCTTGCATTCCATGCACTAAAAGTAATAGCTTAAGCGTTAGCTATTTTGATTAAAGCTATGTAAATCACATGCATAAATATATTAACTAATGTATTAGTTTATTTTAAATAAAATCTTGGGAGATGTAGCCATTGACTTGCAAGAATGTGTGCTTATGCGACGGAAACATTATTTATTGTGATGACTTATAACCAACACATATGAGGTATGTGTTGTTAAAGGGTGAATGTCAAGGTACTTTACTTGCTTGTCATGAATATACATGAGTAGATGGAGAAACTACTATACTACAAATATGTGAAATGATTGATTAATACTTTATGAATCTTGACATCATTTTATGTTGAAGGCATCATAGCAGGGAATGATGGTGACATGTACAAAGGAATATTATGCTTTTCATGTACAAAGGAAAATTATGCTTGTCCTGGTAGCAGGTAAATGATGAATGTTCATGCAGATGAATGCGAGTTGCAGGAAGTTTCAATGTACGATGGTCCATTGTAGGTACATCCATGCCACCAAGATGTGAAGATATGAAGATATGAAGACCAAAGGGTAAATGGTATCATATTTATTAAATGGCTTAAAACTAGATATTTGTATATTTCCTTGTAAGATTTATAAACGATGGATAAGGGATGGTCTCCCTTATAATCCATTGAGTGTGGGTTGATCACCCTCACGAGCGTTTAATAATAAAATTAAACGTTGCTGGTTTTCACCCTATGGGGTTTCTAGGGTATATTGGTGTTCAATGATGTGATTGATTATTGTGTCAAGATGATGAGGTTGATTCCTTTCTTGTTATGATGTTCATAATGGCAATTATGTGATGAATATATGAGTAATGAGATGAATGGATGGTTACATCATATAGTATTATGTTAAAGTACTGTAATGAAGGTTGTTAATGGTTAAGGAGTTTACTATTCTTATTTATAAAGTTACATTATGAATTGGTAAACATTCTATGTAATGATGAGTAAGGAATATTTAATAGAGAATGGATAGTTACCCATGAGTAACTTGTATAAAAAAAAAATAACTCTTTACATTTTCCATGTGAAGTTATTGGCGTATGTTACAAGTGGTATCAGAGCTAAAGGTTGCAACACTTGCGCCTTTGGGGATGTGTTAAGAAAAAATAAATTAAGAGATCCAAGATGAAAAGCGTGTACCTGAAGGAAGGCATCGCATCTATAATCCAGGTTGAATAAAGAGTTTCAAGAGATAAGTATTATTATCTTTTCTTGAAACACTAGTTATTGCATTTATGGAAAATACACTGCTTACAAAGTAAATAACTGTTGAGTTAGATTTTATTTAAAGAAGGATATGTATTTTCCATGTCTGTAAAACTTTTATTGTTGTGTTGAAGTTTCCTTGAAAGGAGTAGGAATTTGGTTTCTTGAAAAATAAACATGTGTGTGCTTGAAAATTTAACTAATATACATTTGACTCTTCTTGAAAGAAATATATATATTTTGAAAATAAATCTTGCATGTAAATCTTGCAACTAAAAGAGACAAATATAGAGCAAAATGTGGTTTTACTTAATATGCAAGATTGTGCTAGTTCTTTTGGAAAGTAATAAAGCATTCCTAATAGGATAATATTTTAGAAAGATATACTATTGAAAAAGGAAAACTTATTATGTTGGTTTTTTATGAAAAGAATCCATGTCGTCTATTCTAGAAAACATAACTATTATGTTAAAGATTTCTATTATGTTAATGTTTTAGAAATATATTATTCCTAGAGATATACCATGGTAAAAGACCAAACAACTATGCTAGTTTTGCTGAGAAGAACCCATGTGAGTTCTTGCAAAGATTACTAGTATGTATCTTGAAAGGTGTGAGCAGTAGTAAAACATAAATAAGTCAACTTGCTTGCCTTTATATATATCTTATTTAAGAAAATATAGGAAGATTGATTTCTTTTAAAAGGGATTTCGTACTTGTGTGTTAAATGATAAGGAATCCAAGTTCTTTTCTTGAAAATAAATATAGGCTAAAGAGAATAACCTCTTGAATATACTACATTGCTAGATGGATTATGTCAACTTCTTGATTTAGGTATATTAAAGGTTAAGTTAACCTTGTTAGTATTGCGTAGTTTTTATGCATAAAAGAGGCTATCTATGATAAATTATTGGAAGCAAATCATGAGCAAATTGCATGTAAAATAATAGAGGAACGAGGTTCTTTGCATGGATAGAAGATCAATTGAGTATGTGAGTACTTTATGCTATCATAACTATTATGTTAGTTTCATTTGGAGTAAGTTCATGCATAGGCATCCAATAGCTATATTAGATTTCATCGGAAATAACATAAGTTTATATGTGGAAAATGATAACATGTTTTGTTATTATACTTTAGAAAATATTCTTTGGCAAAGAAGATGAATTACATGTACACAAAAACTGAAGTAATGTTTTGGTTTCCTTGAAATGTATACATGGCTAATGTGGGTATAATATTTCGAGAACAAGGCATGTATTCTTATGTTTTATTCCATTAGTTTTATGGAAAATAAAACCATGTTTTGCATGCCTATTATGTTATGTGTCCTCGAAGAGGAATCATGAGTTTGCCTACTCGATTATGTTAAGTACTCTGTTGGGAAATTAATCTTTATGCATTGTATGCATAGGAACAATAGCCAAAGTGTTAGCTTTATTATATTTGCATGCTCCAAAAGCAAAATCTGAAGTGGTGGGTCTTTCGTAAAAGTTTAAGTAAAGCGAATGCACATTGTGTCATTTTCCATTAAAGGAATTTCTGAACAGATATAGTTATTTGTGTATGAATGCGTGCGTGTGTGAAAATTGTCATAATAATGTGGGAGTTATGTGACATGAATTGATAATTACTTACTCACATTAATGTAGAGATGTTAGAAGAAAGCATGTTGTGGCATTGTATTCACATCTCAATATGCACATGAATAGGTGTTAAAGGATTACTCAAAGATTGATTATTTATTTATTAAGGCTTTATCTAATCATGCTATAAAATCTTGTCGATGTTGCTAAAAGAAAAACATTGTTGTAGAGGAGAAATGTGAATTTCCTCATGGGGATGAATACTGCAGTAGAGAGAGTTCTTCAAATGAAATAAAGATAAGTATTTTGTTTTATTTTATTTTAAAAAAGTCTATGCATGTGCATGTTGATTTCCTTTAAAAATGAATTGTTATATACATGGCATTGCATGAGATTAGCTTCCATTTAAGATAATTCTTAAAAAAATACATGCTATTATAACATACTTTTTCTGCATAAGAATATGCATATGAGATTAATATGTGTATTATGCTTTATTTCTTTAGGAAAGAAAGTATAAAAGCATGAAAGAAAAATAGTTACCTTTCATTTGAGCTTAAAAAGAAGCAATTGATTTTGCATGCAATAAAATTTCTAAGTTACCATGCACTACTTTAAAAAGATGAATGTGTATAGTGATGGTGTGTGAAACTAATGCATGAATGCAAAAAAATGAGGAAAGTCCTTATATAAGATGATATAGTGTTAAAATTAAATTGAATAAAACCTCTTAATGGGTCAAGTTGTGAAACTTAACTAAATGACTATTTTACTGACTAGTGTTTGCATGAGTCGTCATGGATGCATTAAAGCTATTGACTAGTGATGAATGAATAACTAATGAAAGTTATATGCACAAATCGATTTTGACTAAAGCTATTTGAAAGTTGTGAACAAGTGATTATGATAATTACTTCATATGTCAGTCTGTTGGAACAGAACATTATGGGAATTGGAAAATGTTTGCATAAGATAATATGTGCTTGAAAAATGCAAATTTACGATTAGCATTGTTTCTTATAGTAAGCATGGGTAGCTTATTTCAGAAATTATAATGTACAACACATGTATGTTACTTCCAGGGGGGGATTTATGACATCTTCATTAAATTTAACTAGTATTAACTAGTTCAAGACAATTTGTTTAAGTTTCTTTTATCTGACAAGAAAAACTTAAATCATCACTGTTTATAAAGCACATTATTTAATTTGCTAAAATTAATTAATGGAAAGAACATCTTTTTAAGCTGATGGTAAAAATGTTTCCAAGAATAGGAAGTGGTTGGGGACAGTTGGAAAGACATTTACCTACTCCTCTGAGGATAAAGCTGGATCCCAGGGGAGGAGTAGGCGTTCTGTGAAATTGGTAAAGGAGAAGTATTTTCTAGAGCTGGTTGGAACCAGTTGAAAATAGCTTACAGCAACCCTTTTCAAGCCAAAAATATCGGAGTGTGACTGGATTGGCCATCTCGAGGTCACAACAGAGGAATCCACTTTTAACCCATGGCACTATCCAGATTCTGGAGCTAAGGGGCAAGTGGAGGACGTAATAGCCTCATTTGATGGTTGGGAGGACCACAGCTTGAAGGACTAAATTTTCAGATAAGTATAAAGACTTTTAGTGTGGAAATATTGGCTGTCTGGATGTGAAAAAATTATTCAATCCTATGGATTAGGAGGAGCATTTTGTTTACCATTGTGGTTCTCATAGTGAAACAAGTTAAGTAAAAAGTTATGTGTTGTATTAAAATGAAGTTTTATAAGATTGTGTAAATATCCTACATAGATATTAAGAGAAGAGGAGCTTAGCGCTTGGAAAATGAATTACTGAATGTATAAGTTCATTTATAATATTACTAATTTTTTTTAATGTCTTAGCAAATGCTAGGATATTCCTATGGTGCATGGATTGACCATTGGTATGATGAAGAGAGCTAGGTGCTCTATGAGTACTTTTTGAAGTACTCTGTGGATGTCTTTTGCAGGAGCTAAGGCAGTGTGCACGTGATCCATTGATGAGAGGGTTGGTTCTCTCTGAGTACTTATGGAAGTACTTTCATTAAAACATCTCTTAATATTGCAAGAATTTTTTATAGTTGCAAGTATTTTCAATTGATTTAAACTAGGTGACTAATGTGATTGAATGGTTAGTCATACATTATAGACTCTTTCCATGGAGTGTTGATGGGTGTTCAACCATTCTATGAGGGATTGCGTAAAAGCCATCATTTCTTCCAATAGTAATTGGTAAGTTCGTATAAAGATTTTTCCATATTTTTGTGAATTGAATAAGAGATAAGAAGTTAGAGATGGAAATGAAATTTTCTTTGCACTATACATGCTTATGAATATGGATAAAAACATTTTTGATTCAATTAATGGCATTTAAGAAAACGAAATTGTTTCATTTCCAAGGGGAAGGAGCCCCTTTAGGTTGTTTATATTATTATATCATGAGTATAAGTTTTAACTTCAGTGAGAGAAGCACACCGAGGACGATGTTCTCTTAAGGGGGGGAGTATGTAACCGACCTCCTCAATCTACGTAAATTAATATGGTAAATATATTTGGAGTTTAACTGTTTAATAAAGAAAATAAAGAATTGGTTTAATATAAAACGGATTCTTGAATCGGTTAAGATGAATAGTTGCTGCGTATTAAAAAAAAGGATGGGGTTGCTTTCTAAGAGCTCTATCTATATATTGGACAAGGATCCCAAACAGTGTGAATGAGGATTTTCTTGCAAAGATGATCTGTTGGATTTTGATATCACTCTGTTGGATTTTTTTTTACCATCATTCTTATTTGAGTGCGCTCTGGATCTTTGATTTTGAGGGCACTCTCCTGGATAAGTGTTTTCTTGTTAAGAGCTTTATTTATATTGGATAAGGGTTTGTTTCTGAATCAACATTTTCTTGCAAGGATGATCTGTTGGATTTGATAGCGCTCTCCTGGATTTTATTATCATATTTTTCTTTATTCAATCACACTTTATTTGAGGGCGCTCTGAATCGTTGGGATGATCTCGAGATCTTAAATTTTGAGGGCACTCTCGTGGACGATTAACGATTATATCAGCGGATGCTATGTTGTATGACTAGGGCACTCTACTGGATTTTCTTTTAGATTAGACTGAATTTCGCATTGCAGTTAAATATTCATATTCAAGCCATGGCTCAATTCGATGAATGGTAAAGTGATTAAAGTAATCTTTGCTAATTTTTATTATATAATGTTTTTTTTTTTGTAAGAAGAAAGATATAAATAAAGATTATATATCATATAGTTTTTCTGCAAAAAGATCATTAGAAAATAGAAAAAAAAATACTAATGATCTTTCTCATAATTCTTGAGATAAGTTATATATACCAAGAAAATGGTATTTCATCAAGTTTATTGGGATTTGATCGAAACAAATTTATTGTTGACTATTTTCGTAAGAGTGTATTTATCTTGGGAGTAGAAGATAAGTCCATTGCGTTAATTCATTTGCAAGGGTTTGCAAAGGTTACATGTTAACTTGTTATTTTAAAAGGTCTATCTAGCTCTTATGCCCAAATAAGGGTTAGTTATGGTACCTTATTTTTAAAAGAGATTTTCTTCATTAGATTAAAGAGGGTAACTCTTTAATAAAAAAATTTACATAAGCGAGAAAATAGAAGAGGAATGCTCTTATTTTAAAAGAGATTTTGTACTCATTTAAATTATGAAGTGATAACAAGTCCAAAGTATTTTTTCTTGAATAGATTAAAGAGAGTGACTCTTGAAATATTTTTATGTGTAGTGAAGAAG
This sequence comes from Pinus albicaulis, assembly GCA_034641835.2. Classification (NCBI taxonomy): domain Eukaryota; kingdom Viridiplantae; phylum Streptophyta; class Pinopsida; order Pinales; family Pinaceae; genus Pinus; species Pinus albicaulis. The sequence continues at coordinate 946,586,709 of CM076580.1, read as the reverse complement.
AAAATAGAAGTTTCTCACATTAATAATCTATACATTAACCATCTTGTAAATAGTAATTATTTAATAAATCCATGGATAGTTTACCATGGTAATGGTAAAGATTAATTAATAAATCCATGGATTGTTTACCATGTGATGCAGGAGCATTAGCTCGGGAAAATACCTTGTATTTTTATTTAAACTAGGGGTCTCATGTTTTTAAGAAATTATTAATTTTATGTAAATATTTATGAGATTTTGAGTGATTAATTATGTTTTTAATTAATTATATGAGAGGATTTGTAATGTTTCAAAATAATTTGAAAACATGAGAGAAATTAGCCTTGAGATAATTGAGAATTAGTGATGGAGCCTAAGTTAGAATTAGTTTCAAGGTTTTAGGGATAAGATCTAGAATTTAGGGGTGTTGAGATATTTGGGGATTTGTTGAGATATTAAAGGGATTGAACTCAAATTATATAATTTTGAATTTGTATAAATTGATATGCCTCAAAGGCAAAAAGAGAGCAGGTAGAATAGAATAGAAAGGATAGGTGAGGCTTGGATAGCCAAATTTTGTAAGCCTCCGGGCATTTGTTTCCATTCTGGGGTTGCAGGCTTCAGCCTGCATCATTTTTGGTATCAGAGTTGGAATAGCTCTGTGTGAGGGTTTAAGTTTTTAAAGTGAATTGAATTAATTGCATGTGATGAACGAATGACAGATTTTGAAACTAGTGAAGGTTATAGCATAGAGATGCAGTGCAGTTGAGGAAGGAAGCGAGATCAATAGGATCTTGAATGTGAGTTTGCAGTTGATATTTAACTCTGGTTTGAAGATTGTTTGCAGAATTTGGTTGCAGGCATAGTGAAGAAATCTCAGCAAGAATGAAATCAAATCACAGCTAGCATGCAGTGATGAAAGAGTCCAGCAATGGATTCTAGGTGAATGTGGCAGAACCTGAAGATACAACAAAGGTTGAATGAAAAGAACAAGTGTGTTCTTGAAAGTTGCAGATGAGTGAAGCCTGAAGGAGCAGTGGAGAAATGCTCGAAAGGTTCCATTAGAGGACCGGGTGATTACCAAAAGACCAAATCCGAAGAAAGGGATTGGTGAGGTAAGTGGCAGCAAGAGAGTTTGCTGTTGCAGAGACTTGGTGCAACTCATGAGTGAGGAACTCATGGCGGAAGAGATGACTACTGAAATTCATAAAGGAGAGAGCAGAGGTTCAGAAAGAGGCCACAATAGAATGAGGGAGAAAGATGCCAAGGAAAATGGCATATTGAAGCAGTGGACTGATGAAGAGTATGAGAAAGAGAAGGCTGAGATAGCGGTTCATCTTGAGTTGTTGATGGAATTATTACAGGAAAATATGAGAGACCAGAGACATGGTTGGCTGATGAGGAAGAGAGTGAAGTGGCAGAGGCTACAACAGAAAAGAGATCGACAGATAAACATGTAGTTAGCAGAAGAGTTGAAGAAGATCGAGCAGATGATGAGTATACAGTTGAGACGTGAAGAACTCAGAGCAGCTGAGTTGAAAGTGGAGGTTTCCATTGATGAAACAGAGGAGGAGATCATTGATGGGCTGGATAATGTAAAATCGTGTATTTTTATAGCTGACAATTGTGATGTGATTACAGGTTTTACTTAGGAGGATGTGCAATCTTGTGAAGTTGTCGCAAGTATGGAAAAGAATCTTTCAGGAGATAAGTACTCTGAAGAAGAAAGCAGTGATGCTTTTGCTGTTACGGTACAAGAGGAAGTTCATGTGAATGAAGAAGAGGATGAGCTTGAAGAGCTGATATATGAACCAACAGTTGAGACTGTTGAACTTTGTGATTTTAAAACTGACAAGTTATGTATGAATGCAGGCATTGAAGAAGACAGTTCATGTGATGAAACTGTGGTGAGTGAAGTCAAATGTTGCCAAGTCACATATGATGACTATTATCTATCAGAAGACGATCAAATTAAATTACAGCAACAAAAGGAATTCATAAATTCCTTGTTTTGTGAAAGAAATTGTTTCAATGAAGTTGTATTTGATGATGATCAATTTGTTATAAATGCTGATAATGAAAAATTGTTTTTATTAAATAGCCAATTAAAAAGTGATGGACAGATAACTGAGTTTATTGTAGAATTTGATGATCAGAGTTATGTTCTGATGACAAATGAAGAGATGGTGACAACAGAAATTTTGGCTTGTGAAGGTAGTGAAGATTGCACAGAAAGTTTCTCAAAGGAGATGACAGGTTTAAGGCATGAGTTAAGTGTCCTAGAGCAGAGACTAGAAGCACAGAGGATAAGTGTTCAGAGTATAAAGACAGAGATGAATGGAAATAAAGAGGTTCATTTTTATGAACCAGAACACAGAGACATTCTCAAAGAGGATGATGCTGAGGAGGGACTAAATGATAGTCTCAAGAATGATTGGGATCAGCATACTGAGGTGCTGACAGTGGGAAGTAGGGCACTGAGGCCTTATGATTTTTGTTTTAACAAGTGTTTTGTGAATGCAGGTACTGAAGAACATTTGACTCAGCTGAGCAGTCAAACGAAGGAGAAAAACAAGAATTCTGTGGAAATTTAAAATCCATGGGATGAGGACATTATGTTGCTGGAAATGATGCTGAATGATCAAAATTCAGTGCAGGAAGAATCTCAATTCCAGAATTGGGAATTGCAGATACAAGAGGATGAAGACAACAGAAAGGAGTACACAATGTACCAGTCTAGTAAGTTGTTGATAAAAGAAGGCATAGAAGAAGTTTTCCGTTGCAGAAAACAAGAGGGCATGGATGATTGGGTGGTAGTATAGACGGAGAAAGCAAGAAGTCAACAAATGACAGTAACAATTGAACGAGTAAGAACTAAGCAAGTTGTCTTAGCTCAGCAGGCAGTAAGAAATCAGCAGTCTCAAGATTTATTGGACCAAGAAATTGAATTAATCAGAATAATCATGATGAAAGTATCTCAGAGGAAGATATCAGCAGGAAAGAGGAAGAGAAGCAACATCAGCGGAAAAATGAAGACAAATATAGATTGTGAAAGTGCAACGAGTGGAGTAAGGCAGCATAAGATATGGAGACCTGGAGAAAAGCAGTATACGACAACAGATATAGATGATAAGTTGCAAAACAAAGTGTGGGATCCAGGCGGACAAGGACTTAAAATGCATGATATGGAGATCATGATCATTTTCAACCTTGGGAGTCTGATGCAGGAGCATTAGCTCGGGAAAATACCTTGTATTTTTATTTAAACTAGGGGTCTCATGTTTTTAAGAAATTATTAATTTTATGTAAATATTTATGAGATTTTGAGTGATTAATTATGTTTTTAATTAATTATATGAGAGGATTTGTAATGTTTCCAAATAATTGGAAAACATGAAGGAAATTAGCCTTGAGATAATTCAGAATTAATGATGGAGCCTAAGTTAGAATTAGTTTCAAGGTTTTAGGGATAAGATCTAGACTTAAGGGGTGTTGAGATATTTGGGGATTTGTTGAGATATTAAAGGGATTGAACTCAAATTAGATCATTTTGAATTTGTATAAATTGATATGCCTCAAAGGAAAAAAGAGAGTAGGTAGAATAGAATAGAAAGGAGAGGTGAGGCTTGGATAGCCAAAGTTTGTAAGCCTCCGAGCATTTGTAAGGGGCCAAGGATTGAAAATCAGGCCAAAAAGAAATGTTGTTGTAAGTAAGTTCATTTTTATATGAAAGTGTTTGTTTTGAATTATGCACCTTAATTGGTCAATTTATGTATGGTTGAAATCTGATATTAAGGATTGAATTGGTAAATCCATGTGCGAGACTATCTGTCAAGTGAATCGATTGTTTCATGTCAATTTGTGAAGTGATGGCATAAGAGGCGTGAAATAGCATGGTGCTGTAGTTATGGTGCATTCGGACTTTTCATAAGTTCGAAGACTTTTGCAGTCAATTATACATTGTATATCTATTTGATAATGTGGATGAATGGAAGCGTTGAATGAGGTGAAGGCGAAATTGAATTTGACGGGGTGTTCATAGAGGTAAGCACATTGATGTAAAAAAACCGTGGCCATATCTCTTATGGCGTTGACTGGAATAGGCATGTAAAGGCGTGTAAATTTATGTGGGCTGATGTTATTTAAATGTTTTGCGTAGAGGTTGATGGATATTGGAATGAGTAATTCCTTACGGGGTTAATTGTATTAAAACGATGCCAAGTTCGTTTCAAGAACAAAACAACAGTGCACATGTATAATGGAAACAAAGTGCATTTGTTAATTGGGTTTTTTTTTAAGTTGAGTTCATAAGACAAGTGATTGAATAACTAAATTCTTTTATAATACTTTTGAAAAGGCGTTCATAAAGATTGGAGGGTCTTATGAAGTTTTTTTATTGAGATTGTATTGAAAATGAAAGTGAAAGCTTCCACATATATTGTTATAAATTGCCCAGATTGAAGTTTTGGTTGGGAGTTTTTGGAGATGCATTTTTATATGCATAATCATGGCGAGATTCTGGGGTTGCAGGGTTCAGCCTGCATCACCATGGTGTTGGTAAAGTTAAGTTATTTAATAAATTCATGGTTAAAGGAACTAATCAGTTATATTCCTTTAGATGAACAAACTAAGTGATTACTTTTATATTATCATGATTATGATGTTAATTCCTTTTGGAGGAAGATCATGCATAAGCATGCAACATATGTATTAACTTTTATTGAAAAATAATATACATATTTGTATGTAGAAAGATAGCTTGTAGTATTAAACTACATTGAATATGATTGTTTAGTATAATATTTGGAAAAAGAAGACATGTATTTGTATTCTTAATTGCATATTTTTACAAAAAAAAAACATATGTTTACATGCTCACTAGCATTGAGATTTTCTTTGGGAAGACTCATGAAGGAGGTTATGTGCTTCGTTGTCTAAGCACTCCTTTAGGGAGACTCTTTTGGAATTCGATATGCATTTGCATGCATGGGAGCAACATTTGTTATGTTAGCTTGTATTCCATGCACTAAAATTAATAGCTTAAGGGTTAGCTATTTTGATTAAAGCTATGTAAATTAGATGCATAAATATCTTAACTGATGTATTAGTTTATTTTAAGGAAAATCTTGGGAGATGTAGCCATTGACTTCAGGAATGTGTGCTTATGCGACGGAAACATTAGTTATTGTGATGACTTATAACCAGCACATATGAGGTATGTGTTGTTATAGGGTGAATGTCAAGGTACTTTACTTGCTTGTCATGAATATACATGAGTAGATGGAGAAACTACTATAATTGATTAATACTTTATGAATCTTGACATCATTTTATGTTGAAGGCATCATAGCAGGGAATGATGGTGACATGTACAAAGGAATATTATGCTTGTCATGTACAAAGGAAAATTATGCTTTTCCTGGTGGCAGGTAAATGATTAATGTTCATGCAGATGAGTGTGAGTTGCAGGAAGTTCCAATGTACGATGGTCCATTGTAGGTACATCCATGCCACCAAGATGTGAAGATATGAAGATATGAAGACCAGAGGGTAAATGGTATCATATTTATTGGATGGCTTGAAACTAGATATTTGTATATTTCCTTGTAAGATTTATAAACGATGGATAAGGAATGGTCTCCCTTATAAGCCATTGAGTGTGGGCTGATCACCCTCACGAGCGTTTAATAATAAAATTAAACGTTGTTGGTTTTCACCCTACGGGGTTTCCAGGGTATATTGGTGTTCAATGATGTGATTGATTATTGTGTCAAGATGATGAGGTTGATTCCTTTCTTGTTATGATGTTCATAATGGAAATTATGTGATGACTATATGAGTAACGAGATGAATGGATGGTTACATCATACAGTATTATGTTAAAGTACTGTAATGGAGGTTGTTAATGGTTAAGGAGTTTACTATTCTTATTTATAAAGTTACATTATGAACTGGTAAACATTCTATGTAATGATAAGTAAGGAATATTTAATAGAGAATGGATAGTTACCCATGAGTAACTTGTATAAAAAAAATTTAACTCTTTACATTTTCCATGTGAAGTTATTGGCGTATGTTAAATTTATCTTCACTGCACTTTTTCTATCAAGGTGAGTTAAAGACTAACTTCATTAAATAACCTAGTTTACATGGACTATGCAACTTATTATGCATGTCGGGTTACTATCATCCATGCCAGAGACCCTCATACAGAGATCCTCACTATTAGCTCGTTTTATTCTCTGAGGTCTAAATGAAAGTTAAGATTCCTACCGAGAAGCGCATTCATCAGTTGTTAACATCTTAGGGTTTCGTCTGAGAAGGGGTCTGGAAACCACTTTTTCGATGTAGCCCCCTTACATCATCTGTTTAGGTGGTGTTGAGGTCGTTTCTTGTTGATGCCTTTGTGGGCCAGTGCTTTATGTTTCCTTGTTGTCGTTGCTCACAGGTGCAGTTATTGCCTTTACTTTTCCTACCGCTAGTTCGTAGCCAGCCGATGTGGCCCTCTTTACATCTTTGTGGCTGGCTCTCTGTTTCCCTGCTGGTGCTTTCGGGTTTGGTCACCGCTCAGATTCTTGTTTCCACTAGTTCGGAGCCTTATTTTTCACCGATGTGCTCGAGGTATCTAGCTTTTGGGGTTGTCGCATTCTCCTTTTGGGTTTTACACCCAACATCGGATGGGTGTTTAATTTGCCTTCACGTGTTTTCTGGAGATGGGTCGGGTCGCCCCTGAAGTTAGGTTTCTGAGTCTGTTCCCTGCCTCCTTTCTGTGCCTCACTTATTGCTTCCCAGTGTCGGGTTTATCCCCTGCTTCTAGATGTTTGTGCCTCTTGTAGCCTTTATTTTCTTTGAGCTTGGTGCTTTTGCCGCTATTTCCTGGGGTGAATGTTGACTAGCCTTGCATGACTATATGCCTGTTCTTGGGATTTATTGTAATATCCCTTTTGGGTTTTATCATGGCCTCCTACCTGATTTATTTATTTTTTTCATATTGATGTGCAAATGTATGTCTCCTTATAGTTTGGATATATATTCTAAGGGCATGCATGAATACGTAAACATCTTTTTATCTAATAGAAAGTTGTTTGTTTTTTTCTTCTCAAAATATATATATATATAGTAATAATACTTATAAAGCAAATCATTTTCATTTTTATAAAATAAAATTTTAGAGATAATTTTTTTATTTATTAAAAAAAATATTAGTGGTTAAAATTTTAAAAATCTTATTAGAAAATGCTTAGTAATTTATGTATGGTAATAATACTTAAGATTTAATATTGTCAAATTATATAAACCTTTCTTCTTGATAGATGTACATTATTAATTTGAAATTATAATTAAAAAATTAATGCAGACTCTCAATCATCTACAATGATAAAGTGATGAACGCAGTAACCAATGCTCTTTTTTTTTTTTTTAACAAACCAATGTTTTTATGTAGGTAAATGGTGAACATTTTCCTAACTAGTGCATCCGCTAATGAAAGGTGGCTTTTGGCTGTCTTTCTTGACGATGCTCTTTTGCAGAAACAACGCACAAAAAGTACAACTTACTCCAGTAAAAAGAATGATTTGCAACATAAAATATTGCCGTAGTTTAAAAAAGTAACAAAATGGTCTGGAATCCGGCAGAGATTTTGAAAAAAATTGGCAAAGATTTTATCAGCATCTTGTTTACAGTTGTTAAACTTCAGTATTTTGGGTATCCTAAAGGTTTTTGATAGTGCTAAATTCATTTCCACTCTCAAAAATAAATCCCAAACACTACAACTACCTCATTTTTTGAATTTTACTGAACCAAATTCCCACAAAAACCTGTCTGAACTATTCTATTACCTAAAAAAAAATTCCTAAAATATTAAGTGTATCCTACACATGTAGGATATTCAACATTGATATGCAATCTGATGGCCAGGTCCCAATGTGATCTAAACTCACCCCTTAACTTATTCACTACCCTATAATTGCTCTCGGTGTAGTTTTATAATCTATGACAACAATTTTTGTAATTAGAGAGATTTGTGGGGCATAAATTTCAATATTTAATTGATAATTTTTCTGGGAATAGAATGTTATAAAATATAAATAAAATATTTATCTTCGCAGTTTGTTCATAAAACCATTTTTGTAATTAGAGAGATTTGTGGGGCATAAATTGCAAGATTAATTAATAATTTTTCAGGGAATAGAATGATATAAACCATAAATAAAATATTTATCTTCAGAGTTTGTTCATAGGACCAGATTTACTTTTACTCATTAAAGTAGTAACACAAGAATAGCCTCTATTTTACTTGAAATCCATCTTTAAATTGATATTTCTGATTAATTAATATTTTTTTTTTTTTTTTTTAAAAGATGATTTAGGTTTTTTTTTTTTTAAATGTTGATATAATTTTTTAGCTATTGAAAAAAGTTTTTATTAAATTTGTATTTGTTGAAAATTTATTTATCAGTTTTTATTTTTAGTTGTCCACAATACTTTCATTAGTATTATTCTTATTTAACATGCACAACTTGTTTGTTAAGAATTTGGTTTTCCATAATTTGCTTGTCATAACTTCTCTGGTCAATAACTTACATGTTGATGAGTTATGTGTTCACAATTTTCTTTTCAATTGTTAACTTCTTTGTTGTTAACTTGTTTGTTGATGACTTTCTTATCAATACCTTGCGGCTTTACCAATAACTTACTTGTTGACCATGCATATATAAGTTCCACTTTAGAACTAATCATTCATTTATTTCCTGGTACATCTCTTGTTTTAATTCCAATCTAAATTTAGTATCATCCCATTTTAGGAGGATTTTGTCCCAAAAAACTTATCAAGTTTGAAGAAGGTACTTAAATTATCCCTTGTCTCTTCTAGATGTTATTGGTTTCTTTTATAAGAACCATCCCTTCTTTAACCCAACTCTAACTTTCATATATTATCCTCTTGAAGCTTCCATAGCAATATGGTGTTTATTCCAAGTCAATAAAAGAATCTAGAATTGAGTCTTCAAAAATATACAACAAAAGTAAACTCTCCTCTCCCTCTTCAAGATAGAAAAGTTTAAAAAATTAAAATTCCATGTATTGATAATAAGTATATGTCCATATATGTGGGGATGTCTAGTCAAAAAAATTCCACCTAATTGTTTTAGAATCTCAAATGGACCATGATCAATATGTTTTAATTTTTTTCTAGGCCTTATAGCCACTTCTTCTTAATGTTCTTGCCAATGTATAACAAAACCATGTTTCCTTCCTTAAACTGATGAGGCTCTTTATGTTGATCATGCTTCTCCTTTATGTTTGTTGTGTCTTTTGCACTGTTATTCCACTTACTTATGAATCTATTGAATCCCATCCACAAATTTGATAACATTTTATTGTTATGCCTGGCATAGCAGCTAATATGCATTTGGTAAAAAGTTGACCACCTATTAGTTTGGTCAAATAAAGAAAATAATTTTCAATTTTATAAAGTGAAAACTTTGGAGATAATTTTTATATAAATTACAAAAAAAAAATACTATTTATCTATAATGCTATTGGTTAAAATTTTAAAGATCTTATTGGAAAATTCCTAATAATTTATGTATGGTAATAACACTTAGAATTTAATGTTGTCAAATCATATCAACCTTTCTCCTTGATAGTTGTATGTTAATAATTTGAAATTGTAATTAAAAAAAATAAAGTAGACTCTCAATCATTAAACCCATTTAAACATGTATTATAACACTAAGGAGATTTGCACACAACTCGATCATGCTTTAAAATCATTCAACTGTAATAATTTTGTGTGGAGTAAGAATAAACCTTCAAATTTGGGAGAGAAAAACTCTCTTCCACCCATCATATATTTAGGAAGGCCTTTGTTTAGGGCAGGTTCAACTATTTTTTCTACACTCCACTTGATGCTTCTTTTACAAGTTATAATTATTTTATTGCTCCGAGATTTGAATAGTAAACCAACAAGAGAATTTTAATAGCATATTCTTATACGTAATATTCCTAAATTATCTTGCAGCTAATTGGAATATTAAAATTTTGTTATGTCACTTAGATAGGTGAATAAGTGGGTAGGGAGACCCATAAATCTCTTTATGAAGAATAAAACCACTTCTCATGTGAAAGTGGATCCTCATTTCATCTTAATTAAGCACCCTAAGGTGTGAACAGGGGCTAGAGCATGTGGACTAGGTCAATGTTGACCAGATCAACATCGTTTTTATGGAGATCATGGAGGATTAATGGAGGACAACACATTCATTTAGGAGGAGTGTTTGCATGAGAGTAGCTCCTTTAATGAGTGGGACCCAGGGTGAGGAAGCTCATCAAGCATAAAAGGAAGAGGATGGAAGCATTAGAATATGGGGATTTGTATTACTGATTTTGATATTTTTAGATCTGGATTTGTCATGTGACCTTTTTGTGCATGCTTTTGTTGTTTAGCAGGGTATGTAGTGTTGTTTAGCATAAGGGTGTTTTCGAGCGGAAATCCCACCCTCATCCTCGGGGGAATTAGAGTGCCTACTCGAGAGAGGTTATATTGAACTACATTACCACTATCTGGCATTTGGAAAAGCTTCAGTCTCATATACAGCATAGTTTATGTTCAGATTTGTGTTGTGTTGTAGGGTAGTAGCAGTGGAGGGTTGTCAAACCCCATTTCTGAACTAGTTTTCTGTTGGAGGGATCATCCTTTCATCCAGGAGGCTTGTGAGGAAGTCCTTGGTGCATTATTTCCATATTTAGCAGGAGGCCAAGTAGCTACCATCAACTACAACATAGTTTCCCTCAAGGACTGCATTATTTTAGAGAGCAGCTGCAGCAGTGGGTTTATTTCCCTAGTTGGAGGAGTTGTGTTTACTATATAGGGATCAACCCTTCATTAAGGAGATCTATTGGAGAAGGATTAGCCATTGCATATTTTAGATCATCCACCTCGTATCAGTGATTCAATTGCAGAGATTATTCAACCCTAGGGCCAAATTTGTTATTTTTGTAAAGTGTGTATTTTCGAAAACCTTTTATGGGTTGTCCTGGAAATATATTTTGGAGCATAGATCTCTAGTCCTAACTCTTTTGGAGAATTGTATCGGCAACAATATATTTTTGTATCTTTCAGTTGTTACTCTCTCCTAGATAGCGTAATTTTGACATTCCAACTTATATTGTATTAGCAACATTTTAGATTTAGGTGTATGCTTTCATGAGAGGCTTGTTTTCCCAACTTGAGTGATATTTTCCTCAAGTCTTTGTATCTATTTTTGCTGTTATAATCATAATGGAATGGATCTATGGTTGTCTCCTGTATTGATCTATTTATATTTCTGCATAATTCTAGCTTTAGGCATTGTATTGCTGCTCTCCCAATTTTGGGATATTACATTTTACAAGTTATATTTATTTTGTTGCTTCGAAATTTGAATAGTAAAACAACAAGAGTATTTTATTATCGTCTATCCTATACTATAAGTTCCAAATTAGGTCAGGAAAGCGAAGCTACTCTTGAAAATAGATAAAATCTCACGATTTTTTCCCAAAGCATTTTAAGAAAATTATAAAAAAAATGGCGTCTAAATGCTAAAATCGTATCGAACATATTGTGTTATAATTTATTTTTCTACTTTCTGACCTTCGGGCTTTTATATGTTAAAAACATCATTTACGCATCATAAATTTAATTATCAAATATGATAGTACACATTCCAAAAAAATGTCTATTCAAAAATAATTTATACATCATAAATTCAGTTATCAATATGGTAATACGGCTATACACCATTCTATAAATTATCATTCTCATTTTTATATATTTCTAAATATATAAAATATTAAAATTTCATATATATTAATAAAACTAAATCTTTAAAAAACATTCTTATTAAAATCAAAATTTTAATATTAATGTAAGAACTATATCTATGTAGTATTTTGCAAATTTTTTCATAATTTTAATTTTAATGTAAGAACTATGTCTATGTAATATTTTGCAATTTTTTCATAATTTTATTTTTCATATTTTTATTAAAAGTAAAAATAAAGATAATTTTTTTAAATGGAATTTATATTAATTTGTGATATTTATTTTTTTTTTTTTTTTTAGTAAATTGAGATTTTCTATGAGAGGTTGCTCTCATGTTATATTTCTTTCGATTGCAATAAATTTTGTTCACTTTGTAGTTCACATTAGTTGTTGGCTCATTATTTTTCTTTTGATCGGTTTTACTGTCTTCATATTCCTCTTGTTAATATTTGAAATCTTGACGAATTCTAATCATAATTAGATAGTTTTTTATTTACATATAAATGTTAAAATTATACCAAACTTCTTGTTAAAGACATTTAGGAATCAATAAAATTTAAATTGATCCAATTTGAAATTTTAGCACTAACTTGAATTTAATAATTTTATTTTAACTTAGTTATATTTAAACTAAATGGGAGGTAGTAGCTACTATGTGGCCTTGTTTTAATTAGAATTTATTTATATTTTAATTACTTAATATATAATATTTCAACTTAAAGAAAATTAAAATATTTTAATATTGTTTTTTTTAATATATTAACACCTAAGGTGTCCCTTTTTGAAATTGGCCGTGCTAGGCATTGTCTACCTTTTTCATTTCCATTTGAAATGGGTCAATTTTATCTTCAAAAAAAAGGAATTACACATCTTATTGTAAAATGGACCATTTTGCTAAATAAAAATCTCTTATATATAAATGAATGTTATAAATAATAATGGGGAACTTATCATGGAGGAACTTATTAGAATTGAAATAATCTCGAATCCCTAGGAAATTGGTGGGTGGGGAGCCACTTGGCACAAATCTAATTTTTTAAATTTATTAAAAGTAATGGACCATTTTTCTAAATAAAAATTGATTATATATAAGTGAATGTTATAAATAATATGAGGAACTTATCATGGAAGAACTTCTTAGAATTGGAATAATCATAAATCCTTAGTAAATTGGTGGGCTTATTAGAATTGGAATAATCACAAATCCCTAGTAAATTAGTGGGCGGGGAGCCACTTGGCATGAATCTAATTTTTAGTTACACTGAAGGTGTCCTTTTTTAAATTGGTCACACTTGCCCCTGATCGGGGTGCCACGTTGAGGAAAATGGGTTGCGGCTAGTGTCACCCAGTGGCGCACACCTGACCGTCCATTAAGTCCAGTATTGGACCCTGCTTGTATATGGCTGGAGGAACGTACCAAGCACGCTTCACCATAATGGAAGCTGACGAAAATTCTGGCTGCCAGCAAACCCTGTCAGGCCACTGTGGAAAAAGTGTTGCTTGAGAACCGGGTTAAGGCAATAGGGAAAGGAGAAATAAGGTATTGTTCTCGGAAGGCGAATTCTAGAGGAGTTCGAGGATAAGGAGGTTGGTCTGCGGCATCGACTATTTACTTGGTATGTCATGGCTCTCGCAACCTCCATATTTCAACTACCTGTTCCTGTTCATTGTAGCAAAGGTGACATCATGTTCGCGGATGTTTTCTTTGACTTGCATGTAGTTTGTCGAGTCAGTAGCTGGTCTTATTTTCGGTTTGGGAATATCTTTAGTCCCCTTTGTTTCAAATGTAATTAAGGGCCCGTCATTGTTGCATGCATGTTGGTTTTGATTATTTCGGCTCGAACAATTGACCCCTATTTTAGAACCCCGTCCTCATTCTAGTATGATGCTCAGTTAAATTCTTTGTTTCAGTATGATACTAATTTAAAGGCCCATTTCTATTTACACAGCCTCGAAGAGTCCTTCAATGGTTTATGCCCTGTTGATCCTTGTTTTAGAACCACCTCTTCATTCCCCCATGATGTTTAATTATAGACCCTCTTGCGCTCCTCTCTGTGGGTGGCTCAATTTAAGGTCTAGGTTTTGTGGCCTATCAACAATGTTGAATTATCTCAATTCTATGAGCCGGTCTGTATGACCAGGAAAGATAACTTCATAGTCCAAAGCCGACCTCATCAGAATAATTCACCGATGTTTGGCATAAGGGTAACCTCTGCTCTGTTTCATAGTTTTGGCCCTAGTAGTTATCTGAATCCTGTTAGTAATTCTCTCTGTTGCTATGGTTTTTGGAAATTTGGTTTATGCTATACGATCTCTGCGACGCTTATGTTTACCTTTCATGTTGTTGTTATACACAACCATGATTGCATGGAAACAAAGTCTGTGTTTCTGCCTGCTTATAAGGAAGTAGTGGGCCCCATAAGAGATCAAACGAATTCTATTATTGATTTTTCCTTGCCATATACAGGCCTATTTCACATTTTCACAGGGATTACATAGGAGCTGTCAGTGTTTTTTCATCAATTCAAAAACATGGAAAAAGGTCAAACTGGGAAATGACAGGGTACGAGAAAAGGGAAGCAGAAGCTTCCAATTCATAATGCGGGACCAAGTACGCGTGGAAGAAAAACTAAAAAATAAGTTATGGAGAATATTTTTGATATTTATGAAACCAGAAACCCACCTCAGGTTCGAAACACAATTCAAGGCTAGGAGAGAGAGAGCAACCACAAAGAAGAAGACATTTAATAGCAGGAAGCCACCATGGACTTCATCTCGGACCTTGGGAATACAAGAGAGAGGCTATCTCTCTTTCACCAATGTATCCATACCTATTGGATTCTTAAATGTGCTTTGGCAAAGGCCATGACCAGTATGCAGGAAATGGAAGGAAACCCCAATGTGGTTTCAGTTCTGCAGGAAATCAAACAATAAATTCAAGAGATCGGAGTATCTCAGTATCATGCAACGACGAGAATTGGTAGAATTGAAATCTAGCTTCAAGTTATGCAGCAAGTAGATATGACAGGTTCTACTACAAATGACCCAGCTCCTATTGACTCTTCTGATGGATGACCTTAGATATTAATAGTTTTAATATTTTTGTGGCAATTTTTTACTGCTTTTGGTTATACTTTGATGGATATAGTAAAGTATAATTAATGGAAAGTAGAAGGAAGAAACAGTTTCAATATTGGTTGGCTTTTAATTCATTAAGGTGGCCAATAGAACTAGTTTCCTTCAGGCAGGTTGAGGCCACTAATTGCTTAAGTATATGTATGGAAATTTGCTCTCTTTTTTTTATAAATAGAAAATGGTAAGGTCTACGAAATTTACAAAAAAAAAAGAAATCGGTCATGCTTGGCATTGTCTACATTTTTCATCTCCATTTGACATGGGCCAACTTTAACTTAAGAAAAAAAATGAATTACACATCTTATTGTAAAATGGACCATTTTGATAAATAAAAGTGTCCTATATATAGATGAATTTTATAAATAATAATGAGGAACTTATCATGGAGAAATTTTTTAGAATTGGAACAATCTCAAATCTCTAGGAAATTTGTGGGTGGGGAGCCACCTAGCACAAATATAATTATTTAAATTTATTAAAATTAATGGACCATTTTTCTAAATAAAATTTTCTTATATATAAATGAATGTTATAAATATTAATGAGGAACTTACCATGGAGGAACTTATTAAAATTGGAATAATCAGAAATCCCTGGGAAATTGATGGGAGGGAAGCCACGTGGCAAGAATATAATTTTTAAAATTTATTAAAAGTCAATGCAACCTAACAAACTCTGTAATACACTACAACCTTTGATAAACATTAATACTAATCATATTTTGAGTATTCCCTTGAGAATCAATCTACGCCACCAATTAAAAAAATAAACTAAAAATCTAAAAGAGTCTCAAACTCTCTAGGTTCATACTACAAAGGCAACCTTCTACTTTATTAAACACAAAAAATGAATTTGTATATATACAATGGGATGAGCACCATATATAACCTCCATAATGGGAAAATAGAAAACCTACGTGAGCTTACATCTCAGAACACAACAAGGAAAACTAATTTCCTTGGAATTTACTTTCTTTAGAAATAACCAAAAGCAACACCAACACCCCACCCCCTCCCCATAAGAAAAACATAGAGAGGAAAAAAATAAATGGGTCCCAACAACTAGGCCTGATGAGGTACCCATGTACAAAAAAAATGAAACCTCATAGGAAACCAGAAACAAGAAATCAAACCAATAAAAAAATAATGAAGGTAGGAGGATTCAAGATGACCCCCCAAAGACTACTTCTTCACCCCAAACATCAAACAAAGCCGAATAAACCAAGGATATGCAAGAATTTTAGTGAATATGTCAGCCACTTGTGCTTCAATAGGTTGATATTCCAGATTGAGAACTCTATCTTGGGCCAGATAAAGTGCATGTGGATCTCTATGTGTTTTCTCTGTTGATGTTGAACTGGATTCTGGATATGTTCATGGCACTTTGGTTGTCACACCAAAGAGTGGTCGGATTCTCCTATTGAATTCCAAACTCCATTAGTAATTTTCGAATCCAAAAGACTTCTTGAATAGCCAATACTGTAGCACGATACTTAGCCTCGGCAGAAGATAATGCAATTGTCGATTGTTTCTTGTAGGAATGGGAAACAGGAGTTGAACCAATATGGAAAAAAAATCCTGATGTAGAATTTTGATCATCAACACAACTAGCCCAATCAGAGTCGGTAAAACCTTCCAGCTCAGAAGAACCATCGGTGTACTGAATTCCAAACTTGGAATTTCCTTGAATGTACCAAATAATGTGCTTAGCTTCTTGTCGGTGACTCTCATGTGGATCCTGGGAGAACCAACAGACAAGTCCAACTGCAAAAGAGATGTTTGGTCAAGTATGTGTCAAGTACAAAAAACTCCCAACCATCTATCAAAATAAGGTGGGATAAACACTAGGTGATGAGCAACTAGCAGTAAGTGTAACACCTGACTGAAATGGAGAGGGCGTTGACTTACAATCATACATGTCAAATCTCTGAAGAAAATCAAGAGAATAATTTTGCTGATAATTGAACATGTCGTCTGAATATTGATGAATCTGCAAACCAAGGAAATAATGCATAAAGCCAAGATCTTTCATGTCTAACTACTCCATCAATTTTTATTGTACACTCTGTATCATGGATGAATAACTCCCAGTAAGAATAAAATCATCCACATATATAACTAATATCAAAAAATCAGTTCCTTCTCTTTTAGTATAAACTGTAGGATTAGGGTGACAATGAGCAAACCCTGTAGATAGTAGAAAACTATCCATCTTCTCATACCAAACTTGTGGAGCCTGTTTGAGACCATACAAAGAACGATGAAGCCTACACACAAGAGAAGAGTCATGTGAAAAACCAAGAGGTTTCTCCATGTAGATTTGTTCCTAAAATTATCCATGCAAGAAGGCACTCTTCACATCCATATGATAAACTAGCCAACGTTGTGAGGCAGAAAAAGACAATACAATACATATGGAATTCACTTTTGCAACAGGGGAAAAATTCTTTGAGTAATCAATACCTTCAACCTGTTAAAACCCTTGGCTACTAGTCGTGCCTTATACTTGTCAATAGTACCATCTGCATAATACTTTGTCTGATAGAACCATTGGAAACACACTATTTTTCATCCCTTGGGAAGAGGAATGAGATCCCATGTGTGATTCTTCATCAAAGAAGAATACACCTCTGTCATGGTAGTTTCCCATTCAGGTATCCCAACAACAACAAAAAATTGTTGGGGATCCTTTGAAATAGCATGAATGAAAAGAGAAATACCAATTGTCTTGGGTTGAATATTGCTAGTAGTAGGAGAAAAATAACTAAAATCAGATACATCATAGCCATAAATTTCAGGCCGCTTCTATTGATGAAGGCTTCTCCTCTCTTGTTCTTGATTAGGATATTCCTATGTAGGTGTATCAACTGCAGGAAGTGGTTTTTCTTCTGGTTGATTTTCATCTTCAAGAGGAGGAGAATCATCAAGAATAAAACTATCAACATGACCTGCACCATCATGGTAATCTATGGAGAGAGAGGGTTTTGACAAGTTTGAAGTTTTCATCAGAACGAGCAGCTCTGCAAAAAAAAACATCCTTTATAACAGGGTCAAACAATCTATATGCTTTCATCTCTTCAAAATAGCCAACAAAAATCAGTGGTTGGCTCTTCTTCTCCATAGCTTTATGCTTCTCATTTGGAATGAAGGCGCATTATTGCACTGCCAAAGACTCTAAAAGTAGAGACATCAAGTTTGACATGACTCCAAGCTTCCTCTCGATTCATATGCAACACTTCTTTATGGGGTATCTGATTATGAATATAATTTTCACAGTTCACTGCTTTGGCCCAAAAGGAGGATGATAGGTTCTTGGAATGAATCATACAATTTTATATTTCTTTCAATGGCTTGTTCTTCCTTTCAACAACACCATTCTATTGAGTGTAGGGAATAGAGTGTTGATGCAACATGACATGTTCTCTAAAAAAATATTTGAATTTCTGACTGACATACTTCCCACCATTATATGTGTGTAGATTTTTGATATAAAGAGAGTATTTCTTTTCAAAAAAAGCTTTAAAAGTTTTGAAAGTGGCTAAGATTTCACTTTTAAAATTAAGAAATATATCCAAGATATGCATGAGAAATCATCAATGAAGGTAAATGCATAATGTAATGCCCCACTTGATCTGTTGAGATTCAACAAGATGATGAGCTTAGTGAAAATCAGTCACCTTCACTAAGTGGGCCCACAAGCTATTTTTAAGTGTAAGTCTATTTTTAGACATGGTGATCATATTTCAGAAGTTGCAGGATGCTATTTGTGGATGGTTGGTCAAGTTGGAAAAATAGATTAAATTCTATTTTTATAATATTGGGTGAAGTCTATTTATAGATCATCGATCTAAAAATAGATGCATATCGATTATTATTAGCCCTTAATAATAATCTGACAATCAACAACAACTTATTCTCTTGGAGCACTTTATTTTAGTATACAGATTTGGCAAATCAGTGGGATGAAGGAATTATGCAATTCCTACAGTTGACTGGTGGTTCATGCATGGAGGACTCAGTTAGAACTAAAGTGGCAAAGTTATGACAGAGTTGGAAGAGTAGTTCATGGAGTTGTTATTCAGTTTAACTCAGTTATTGGAGTTAAACTCAGTTAATATAGTTGTATCTAGTCTAACTGAATGATACACTAGTGAGAGTGGAGTGAATTAATTCAAAAATAATAACTCTCTAATCAACTGAACAAATACAACAATTAACTACAGTGCATGTCAGTTCCATTGGAGACCTAGTGGAGAGATAGGTGAAAGGGTGAGATGGAATATCCGTTGTGACTATAGTGATGCATTGATTGCATCACACGCACACATTGGAGTTTCCAATGAGGATTGCGTAGTCAAGGCAAGGCCAATTTGAATTTATTCAAGGGTCTTCTTCAGTAGGGATTGCGCAATGGAGGAAGGTTGTTAGGAGGCAAGAAATTGGTGCATAGAGATGAAAATTTCTGCATGACAATGTGTAATGATTCTATATTTTACTGAGAGCTTGATGTACTAATATTTGTATGAGATTGTTAAATGATCTCCATGATACATAATATATGATAGTTGGGGTTTTTAGCTTCAGGATTTCCCGTTAAACAACTGTGTTATGTGCGATTGTTTTTATTGCTTCATGTGTTTGCAATTGAGTTTTAAATTTCCGCAAAAGATTAACAGTGGAAGGATTATGTATTTAGAAAAAGATAAATATTGTTAGATCAGGAGAATCTGGATATATACATGCATATCTTATATAATTTCTACATGATCCTATCAGGAAAATTTTGATTAATTAATTTGTAAATAATGACTTATAAATTTTTAGTAATATCTACACTTGTGAATTTGTAATTTTATTTTATCTTTACTGATATAACTTTTATTATTTGTTATTTCATTTCTAAAATGTCTTCTCAAATCTACTTTAGATTAGGTATGGTCTTCTCTCATTTCTTTCTAAATCAAATATCTAGATTTTGTATACCCAATATGTCTTCTCAAATCTACATTTAGATAACGTATGGTCTTCTCTCACTTATTTCTAAATCAAACATCTAGATCTTGTATACCCAATATGTCTTCTCAAATATACATTTAGATAAGGTACGGTATTCTCCCATTTATTTTTGAATAAAATATCTACATTCATATCTACTTTTCGATAATATATGGTAAGAAAGTGAAGGTTAATAAATTAAAAGGATGAGGGGGTAGTCATGGAATCAAGGGTAAGTAGTTGAGGTGGATGAGAGGAAGAGACATAAAAGGGAAGTAGGATGGAGGAATTTATTTTTGAGGGGGAGTGTGGAGAAAGAGAAGGGAGAGAATGGAGAGAAAATGAGAGGAATCAAACTTAGATCTATTAGACTGAGTTGATTCTAACTTGGACACACTACAACTGGTTGGACTTGGGCTCGGAGGGCTAGGGAGCCTGTGGAGGTTCCCTAGGCTATGAAATCATTCCTAGTTGGCTGGGAGATAAATCCAGTTGGGTAACGCAGCAGAAGAATCTCAACCAATCTACTGATACATGTATTCTTTGATTTTTGATTACTTATGTAAATTGTTGCAAATGAAATTTTTTACTAGTTTAATATGTTGCATACACATTTTATTTATATATTATCATCAATTAAATTTTGAGCTATAAATATACTATTTTCCTTCTTATTTTCTTTAAATTAAATGTTAATTCTAGGTTTAGTTAAAAGATCTAGGATAGGTCCTCACACATAATTAGCTCGTGAAAAAGAACGAGTTGGAAATATCATTCACTATGCACCAACTTGAGAGGAACGATAGCCTACAATGATTTCCCTTTTGGAAAGGGAACTTGATGTTGTTTGCCAAGAAAACATCCTGGAAAAACTCAATATGTGCATGAAACCTTAGGAAGCCCAAGAAAAAGATTTTGAGAATTCATTTTTTGCAAATACTTGTTGTTAAGATGTCCAAATATTTCATGCCAAATCTTAATTAATGAATCAGCCTGTGCAATAAAAGAGTTACCAGAAGAAGGCTCAAAACCTACAAATCTCTATAAGCAAGAGTTCTGATCTACTTGTCCATATGAAAAAATGAATTCTGGGTCTTATATCTTGAATGACTAAATAATTGGGAGAAATCTCAACTGTTTTTCCATCCCTATAATGGCAGATCTGATAAATAGAAAGTAATTTTGCGGAGATGTCAAACACAAGAAGAACATCAAATCATGAAGAGTCCCCCACTAAAATCTGGGAAACACTACAATCAGATGGACATGGAAGAAACTTATTGGAATGAGTCATATGATGAGATGCACCTAAGTCAAATATTCAATTGTCTGAGAATGCATGTAAAGCTCGAGAAGATAAACCATGCCCTCTAACAAATGGAGAGGGTTTGGATACTGAAATATTATGTTGCTTCATTTCTTCATTCAATGCTTAAATTTTCTTATAAAACTTGGATTTTTTATTCCCTTCTCCTCCACAAAAGGTACAAGTTTCATTTGAAATCTTCTTCCATGGCTTCGAGGAAGACCTTTTGGACTTGGAAGAGGATGGAGAGGGCTTTGAATTTTGTTGAGGTTTGGAGGGAGTCTCACTAATTTGATTTGAATCCTTATTCTTTTGAGGAGTATATTTGGGTTTTCCTTTGGAGATATGTGCTATAAGAGCTTGATATGCTGAGCTAGAAAAAGCATCTAACTGTTGAAGCTCAAATTGTTCTCTTGTTAAGCATTCACAAAGTAACTCAAAAGAAGGATTTTAAAGTTATCACCAAGTGAATCCATTATAGAATTAAATGTAGAAGCAAATACCTGATACAGACCCTTCAACTTGGATAGAATTAGGAAAATGCACTCACTGTCTGATTTAGTGTCTCTCTATCCTTTCAGTTGTGCAACCAATGACCGAAATTTTACTTTAAAGCCTTCAATAGAGGCATGATCGTCATGGATCAATGAAGGCAATTATGTTTCCAAATAGAGAGGCCAACTTGTCCAAAATTTACTTCAGATTTTCACATTTATCAACATGGAATAGAAAATTTTCTGAAACATGAAGCCTAATTAACCCCATGGCTTCATCAAGCTTGTTTCTGTAAGAAAATTTCTCCATTTCTTTGGTGAAGGTGGCTTGATTTTCAACTAAATTTTGACACAACCCCTTTGACTGTAGGATTTGTTGCATTTTGAGCTTCCAGATATGATAATTGTGGGGAGTGAGGAGCTCAACGGTCTTAGATTCAGCCATATTATCAAAAATAATAAAAAATACCCCTTCAAATAAAATCCCACAAGAAAAATTGAAAAAAGAAACTTCAATTAAAAATACCTTTGGTGAAAATATGCGGATAATGTGTAGTTATGATGCTGGAATATTTTAAACTCACAACGAAAATTTTCTAGCGCTGAAGAACAAGCATCACGCTGTAGAGAAAAATCTAGCAACAAAAAAATATGGACGAATAGCAGACTTATGGCACAATCCAAAAAATATGCCAGATGCAGATTGAATAGAGTTCTTGCACTCTTTAAAGAGGGGGTACCACAATCTTAATGATTGCAAAGCTGAGCAATCGATCTAGCTCTGGCAGTCAGAATTTTGAATGAGCCCCACGAAATGGCAACAAAACATTTGAATGCATCAACAAGGAAGACAGGTTTATGTTGCGATCTGCAATTATTCCTCTCCTAAATTGATCTAATATGGGTCTAATCTGTATGGATATAACTCCAAGCAAACAATCAACAAAATTCCACGGAAACAACCAAACAAAGAGAAGGGGCTTGGAGATCTGCTTTGATACCAAGAAAGAGTCTCAAACTATCCAGGATCAAACTACAAAGCCAACCTTCTACTTATTAAACACAAAAAATTGAATGTCTATATACAATGGGATGAGCCCCATGGATAACCTCCATAGTAGGAAAATAAAAAACCTATGTGAGCTTACAGCTCACAACACAATAAGAAAAACTAATTTCCTTGGAATTTACTTTCTTTAGAAATAGCCAACACCAATAAAATCAACAGATCATCCTCCATTATAGAAATAAATACAAGGAAAAGCTAACATATAACTTCGTTCAGCGAATTGTATTTTTATTTAATTTCAAATAAGAATTTTCTAAATTTAGTGGTTATTAGACGAATTTCAAATTTTTACTACAATGTGTTTTTTTTTTTTTTTTAATTATGAGTTTTAAGTTGCACTATTTAATTTATTTACTCTAATATTGAAGTCTATATGAACGAAGTAATGATGAAAATGGATTATTTTGATAATATTTTTTCACATTAAAATAATGAGTGAATATTTTTGCTATTTTGATTGATACATTTTCCTTTTTTGTTTGCACTACACAAGAAAAGTATTCCTTTGTTCACGGAAAAAGTTATTTCTTTTGGTATGGATCCTGCTACTTGGAAATTTCTCCCTTTTGAGATTATTGATATTCTATTTCATTGGATTCCTTTGTGAGTCTTGATGAAATTTAATTTGGTTTGTAGACAATGGTGTATTTTTTTGGAAAACCTGCTTTTCCTAGAGTGTTGTGACCGATGTTGTGAGAAAGAGTTGGGATTTATTTCTTTCCCCACTCGTTTTTGTGATCATTGCTTGATAGCATCATACCTTAACGATAGTAGTCACTTTTCTACAGTAGTGTTTCCTTTTATTCATTCTAGATACAAAATTGAATGTATAGTGGGATCAATTATTATTTTTAGCACAACTCGAAGTTATTTGCATACGAGAAATTATTTCATTGTCAACCCTTTTACAAATATGTTTAGAAATTTTGGAGTTATTAGTCTTAGGGAGCGAGGATTATTCACTTTATTAAAAGATTTAGTCCACGCAAAATATGAATGGGTGTTTTTGAAACATGTTTTTAAAAGCATCAGGACTTATAATTTCTCGTTTGCAGTAGTGTTGAAAACGTTTAGAAGAGGACAGAGCTTCCATACGGCAGTGTAACGCCACCAAAGCAGGTTTACTTATTTAAATAGAAAATTTATTGGATATATCTAGACATATATTATGAAGATTACCCTACTTACGGTTACATTATCTACTGGCTGGAATTGAATAGAAACAATTGGGGTTATTCGTTTGTTCCTATTGTTGACATACCACATATGTCATTAGGTTTATATAGGAATCAACTTCTTTGTGTTGTTAATAATGGTTGGACTTCCATTTGGTCACTTAAAGAGAGAGAGAATTTTGAATTTGGTTGACTCTCGAAAGAGAAAATTCTAGAATATTTTGAAGATGATTGGGGGTACAAATGGTCATTGCTTGAATCTTTTTATGAGGATATAAATAGTAAATGTGCAAGTCACCTACCTTTGCATATAGTTGAAGAAAAATTTATTGTGTTGGGTTCGTGTGAAGTGTAGTTCAAGTTGTATTATTTACTGACTAGATTTTGAAAAACAACAATTGTGGATGGGTTGTCTGTGCTTGACGTGTCATGCTTCTATCTACAAACGGTTGAAGATTTTGATGATGTGATTGAGAATGTAAATGATTTTTCGCTTATTCATAATGCAGATTCTATTGTTGAGATACCTCCACTACCTTTGGATTTATTCAATTAATATTTCAGGCATGAACATGTTTATTTTTTGATATTTTTGAAAACCGTATGTATGTTTAATGTTTTTAAATTTTTTTTTGAACATCATTGTAATTCACTTTTTGAAGTTATACAGAGGACATATCTATGCTAAATTTGGAATGTGGTTCATAGGCTCATGCTTATACCTACAAATAGTTGAATATTTTGATGATGTCATTGTAAATGAAAATGTTTTTTTGCTTATTCTGAATGTAGATTTTATTGTTGGCATAGCTCCACTACTTTTGAATGTATTGAATTAGCCTTTGAGGCTTGAAAATGTTTGTTTTTTTGTAATGCTGAAGACCCTATGTATTTTTAATGTTTTTTTTTTTTTTTAAATTGAAGATCATTCTACTTCACATTTTCAATTTATACTCAGGAAATAGGTACAATAAATGTGGAATGCAGTTCCTACCCTCGTGCTTCTATCTTCAAACGGTTGAATATTTTGATGATGTCATTCAAAATGAAATGTTTTTTCGCTTATTCAAAATGCAGACTGTATTGTTGACATAGTTGTACTTCCTGTGGATGTATGAAATTATCCTTTGAGGCTTCAACATGTTTGTTTTTTTTATCATGTTGAATACCCTATGTATTCTTAATGTTTTTTAATATTTTTTAAAGATCGTTGTAATTCATATTTTGAAGTTATAGTGACCAAATAGGTATGCTAAACTTGTAATGTGGTTTGTATTTCTTTGTTTTTTGCAATTTATAAAAAACGAAAGGTTTTCATACTTATTAGAAAGAAATGTTTTGTTGGTCTGAATCCATAATTGCATAATTTGTTATTGTATCAATTATTTGTAAGAGGGCCATTTTTCCATGGGTTTCAAGTTTCTCGTGTGAAACATAACTTCTGAGATATTTCTTGTGTGCACTTTTGTTAGTTTTTAGTTTTTCCAAGATTGAAGAGTACATATTACACCTGAAAGGAATTGTGAAATGATTTTTCAACTGACTTTAACTTTATGATAGAAATGTTGAGTGAAATAAGAAGCAAGAATGGTGTGAAAATGCCTTGCTCTGATGCTACACGAAAACAATTAAATGAATACAACGACAGTGGTATCAACAGAATAAGGTAGTTATTAAAGCACAAAGAATAGTTTTGTATCAACGAAAAAAAAAATTATGAAGATGATGAAGAAGCAGGACTTGTAAATCGTAATTATGAAAAGATGAGTGGTTTTCTGTAGCAAATATTTTGTTTTCATCGTCATTTTGTTGGATGTTTATGATGTTGAAGAACTTATGTATTTTGAGGGTTTACTAACTTTCATCTTCTTTCGAAACATTATGTTTGGAAAGAGAGACTTCATATCAAAAATGAAGATATTTTCTATTAAAAAAATAAAAGAAATGCAATTTTGGGAGTTGATGACAACTACATGAACGAACAATTTCCTGAAATTGTTCAAATTTTACAAGACTGTGTTGGAAAATAGGGTCAAGAATTGTCTAGTAGCAACTATATTTTTTATATAGTTACCCCTGTTGAATCTGTATGTAATGTGTTTGTTGCAACAATGTACGAAGTTCAATTTTTTTTTCTTTTGGATTTTTTTTTTCTCTTCATTTGAAGTTTTTTGTGTTGTATTTTTTTCCCCGTATTGTTTTTTTAGAACAATATCAAAATGGTTATTAATCAACAAATAGATTTAGAAGAAGTTAGACCTTTATTTATTCTTCAATGAGAGGGTCAACAACCAACTTGTCAAACTTCGCGAAACGATGAAACACATGGTTTGAGTAATCGCAAGTTAAGAAATTTTTTTCTTTAGGCAGGAGAACATTTTGTTCTCATGTTTGTTTTCTAGGCTTATTGATTCTCTACAAATTTTCGTTTTATTCCATATATGTTCTAAAATGTTGTATGTTTTGTAACATTATATTTACATACAGACTGTTGATACAGATGAAAACCTTGGGGGCTATGGAAATGTTGGAAGAGATGTTGTAAGAGAAGATAGGGAATCTAATTCCATTGAACAACTTTTTGTGTATGATTTTTTTGGTGATAGTAATATGCTTGCTAGAATGGTTGATAATTTGGGTCAATCTGGTGGAAATGTTGGAACCAATATTTCTCGATGTAGATCTAAAGATAATATTGTTGAAGTTAAAGAATGTGAGGATAGTGTTGTTCTTCTTAGAGCATAGGTGCTTAGTAAAGGTTTATTTCAAAATGTTTAATTCTTTTGAATGTTAAATTTATAATTTTTTACACATTTATTTCTTGATGTTTTTTGGCAGAATACTGCTCAAGTGAATAATGGTCGAGAAAAAAAATTGCAAGCAACATAAGTAATATCAATTCCATGACTTGCGCATGGACAATGCAACAATGAAGAAAATTTAAATTGCTTTTGTTTCATGAAAAAATATAGTTTATTTTCTATATATTTCGTTCTTACAAAGGTTATTTTCTTTGTTCGAAGAATAATTTGCTCAGGTGTAGTGAAAATGGAAGAATAATTTCCTTATGGAAAGAAATGATAGAACCAATACTCCAATTGCATGAGTTGTTTCACATCATCGCCAAGATAGAATGGTGTCACGTAGAGAAAATGAAAATCCTCCCTATGATTTTAGCAAACACATTCTTGATGTCCATAAAAACTTTCGGTCGAAGATTGATAGTTTGTCTGTTGTGCATATATGCCATGTGTGCTATGAATGTTATCATGGTATACAAGTTTTCAAATTGCATGAGGGGCCCATTTGTAAAATATGTAAGTCTAAGAAAGGTGTTCATCGCTTTTCTCTCTTTAATAACATGGATCCAGGTGAGCAGCCTGAGGGTATAAGAGTTTTGAAACAAGTTGAAGATATTTTAGTAGCACTAGTAAATATAATATTGCAAGTGACCCATGCTCGTGGTGGTTAATATAAATATAGCGGCCACACGATAATTTTTCCACAATATATTTCTTCAATTACGAAGAAGTTTCCACGAGGTCTTGAAGAACTAGATTGTTTCATTGTAAGAAGGTGAGGAGTTCATTCTGAATACTATGAATATTATGTGAAGAGGAAACATGTGATGGATGCATTGCATTATAAAATTGAAATGGAAAAGTACTACAATGATGTGGAAATTGATATGGATTCAATTGCTTCTCTCCCAAAAGACCTGTGGATGTTTCTATTATGTTACAATATGTTGATAGTGATGTTGATGATATAACTAGGATGGATGTAGAGATTGAAATAGATGGGGCTAATTTTTTCTCGTTTTCCTAATCAATTGATGGAATTTGATCGAATGAGAAGATTTATTGAGAATGCAAATAACACATCCGTTGAAGCAGTATATTGGAAAAATACTGGTACATATCGCATTAATGAATATAACACTGAAAGACTGCTAGATATGACATTCCCCACTTTATTCCCTATAGGTGATTTTGATTGGTTATATCCTCTTATTTGCAATGTTGATATGCATGAATATGGTTTCCATCTATTGAAATTTTATGACCAAATATTTGGAAGCCATACTAGGTTTCAATATTTCTTGTTGAATATGATTATGCGACATTGTAGTTAGGGAACAACTTCCTTTATTTTGAAGAGAAATATTCATGAAAATGCACATACAATTGTTCAAGAGTTGTGTCAACATATTTTTGACATGCCAGATAACAAGTTGGCTAAGAAATTAATGCATTTTTTATCTTCTCTTAGGGGTATGATGGCTTATTGGATAAAGTTTCATTCTAAATTAACTGATATGATCAACCAGTTGGATTGCCCTAATTTATTTTGTACATTGAGTGTGACTGACACAAAGTGGCATGATTTGCATATTGTTATGCCTTCAAACTAAGATTTTCATTGACAAATTGAGCATGCAAAAAATATTCAAAATTTTATTCAATACCCATATATTGTTGCTATGTGCATGCACCAAAGATTATGTAATATCCCTAAGGATAATTTATAGTAAATAACAGACACACATAGACATGAAAATGCACAGAAACTAAACACACACATTAGAACACCAATAAACCATCAAAAATTCATTTTTGAGCCATTTTATTAATATGAATAGGTGTACAAATTAGGTATTGGAAAGAATGCAACTGGGCTTTCTCAAGACAAGATACAGAAGCCAAAAAATGTAGTGTCGGACACCCTCTATCTCTCTCCTCTACGTGGTTGCATCTCTACATTGGAAATACCAAAAAATGGTGGTGCTTCCTAGAATGATATACTTCTAGGGCCTACTATTATGCTCTGAAAATTTAAGGAAATCAATCCTGGACTCTAATCAATAAACCTAGAATAACCCACGAAGGGTTTGGCCAAAGCTTGACCCCATAAATTGACCCTCTTGGGCTTCGATGCATCTGTTGCTGGGAAAATCAGTCCTCCAGATGATTTTGATTCTAGAAGCCACCAAAATTCCATAAATTCTTGTTAGAAGGATCCCCAAGCCTTCCCACCAAATCTCATCCAAAATCTCCCTTCACCCCTCAACTCTTAGAGTGACTCCCTCAAGTGACTATGTAGCCTCTTCATTGTTGTGACTTCCTTTATGTTGTTGAAGAATTATTTTCATTGTGGTATGGGCTCTCTACTATTGGATTGAATCGCACCAAGATGGAACAACTTCCTTGGGCTGGCACTTGAAGTACACCGAAGTAAAGGCTGGGATCTCCACTCGGAAAAATCCATGTGCTGAAAAACACATGCAGACTTGGCTCACTACTCAAGTGTGCTTTGTCAATAGAAAAAATCTGAAAATATGAATCAATGTCTCAAATGAGCCTCCCACACTAGTTTTTTCCAAGTCCCTCCAACGTTCCTATGGGCCCCATGCGTACCTCCAGCCTCCATTCCGCTCTAATGACTGCGTAGGCTCCATGTGGGTCGCAGTTTCCTCCAAATGGGCCCCATTCTCCACTAAAGCTGCAATATTTGGCCCCGGGATATTTTTTTGGGGCTCATAGATGCCTAATTCTAATTTTGGGCCTCCAAACCCACTTCTCCTAAGTAAAAATCATAATAGTATAAAAATTGGAAAATTTTGATATTTCTACCTAGCAGAATTGCTAAGTAGGAATATTACAATCATCCACACCAAGATGTTGCTTTCCCTCAAGCAAGTCTAATGAGGGATGATGAATTATATGCTCCCCTTCCCAAGTAGAATCCTCATCCAGTAAGTTCCTCCATCTGATCAATAATTCCTTGATCATCCTGTTCCTCAAGTGTCTCTCCCTAGAATCCAATATGGCCTCGAGTTGTAGCACCAAATTCCCCCCATCATCCATAGGGGGTAAATCAGTGGCTATTATAACTTGTTGTCCCAGCGCCTTTATCAGGAAAGACACATGGAAAATTTTATGCACCCAACTCCCCAAAGGTAGTGTTAGAAAATTATATATTACAGAGCAATGAAACACATAAAATATGCAGAAAACACAAATACAGAAAAAACATAAAACCAGAGAGACACAGATATATGTGGTTCACCCAATTTGGGCTATGTCCACCCTGAACAGCCATTCCTTCCTTTATAAAATCCAACAAAATAAAGAGACACAACCCACAACAGATATGTTGTAATATCCTATGTTCTCTCTCACAGTCTCCCTATCTATTTCTCGCTCTGAGAATACACATAAAATACATAGCCACAATATAATACCCTCATACAAAGGAGGGGTTTCCTTCTAGGGCAAAAAAACCCCAAATGAAACATAACTTTTACCGTCAGATCATCCGCCTAATGAACGACCTAGATTGATTAGAAATTACAATACTTTTACAAAGCAAATTTACATTTGTTTTTAGCTTCAGGGGCAGCGCCTCCGAAACCCCCCTCTAGGGGGGGCTCCATAAAGTCGTAACTGCCCCCCCCTGGACCCCCCAGGCAACGTTTAATTACGGGCGGCATTTCCACCCCATTAATAATAGGTTCCCAATGCTGTGATACAAAATAAAGAAGATAAGAAGGCTCCACACCCAACATGTAGCTCCAACTCATAGGCCACCTCCCTAACCTTCTGAGTGACTCGGTATGGCCCGTAAAAGTGGGGCTTAAGCTTATCATACCCTTTATGCTTCAATGTAGACTACATGTATGTTTTAAGTCTAAGGAAAATAAGGTCCCAGACTTCAAATTGTCTCTCAACTCGGCCTTGGTATGTGTACATTTTCTGCTGGTTTTGGGTCATCCTCATGTTGTCTCCGAGAGCACTCAAAATGTCATGGATATCTTGTATTCAATATTTGGCCTTTGGGGCCTTGTTGTCTCTAAAAATAATGTCAACAAAAAGATAAATCATTGTGGTGGGGTGCCTCTTACAGAGGGGTGCATCAGTGACAGATCTGGCAGAGCAATGTGCTATGGCAGTGATTGTGCGACTTACAAGATCGTCGGCTCCGCATCGGGCATCAGGCCCACAGGTTGGAGTCTTGCGCCGGTTGAGGTCAAAGCACTTCTATGATTTTACCCATTTCTTCTATGATGGGATGGTGACCCAACTCAACAAGGTCCACAATGGATCGAAGTTGTTTGTGTATGCCAGAATTTTGTGTAGCATTATGTACGAGAGGGTAGTGCTGCTGAGACTAGTGGTGGAAGTGCCTCCTAGGGGGGGCACGGGAGCCTCGTATCAGGAGGTGGGCTCTGGTGATTCTGCGAGACGGTGGGGGCATGGTGGGGCATTAATGGAATACCACGATAGAGGCCTAGTTCAAGGTGAACCTGCAGATGTTTTTTCCATTCCCATATGCAGGGATGGACTTCCGAGGGGATCTAGATATGGGTCTCCCTCCTAGTTATGCTTGGGGGCCAACAGGTACGATTTTTATGTTTTATGCATTTATTTTACTATATATGTGCTTATGTGTTTTTCTGGTGACACTGACATAGTTTTGGTTACTCTTGCAGATGTTGGCGAGGTAGGATGGCCCATGGCTCAATTGGTCGGCCATGGTCCTCTTCGTAGACCTAGGGGTGATCTTGGAGGGTAGGGAGGAGATGCTGCTAGAGGACCTAGTGGTGGAACTGGTGGTGGTGCTAGACCTTCATGAGAGGGCTGCAGCTCGGCCGCTGCCAAGGCTGCAGTCGAGCAAGCTCGTGCTGACGCAAAGGCGGCACGTGTAGATGCGGTGGAGGCTCACATTGCAGAACTGACTGCTCGAGTGTCAATTCTAGAGGATGCCTAGGGTCAATTGGACCGCTTGACCCAGGGGATGCCTACTCAGGGTTTTATGGATGATCTCGAGGAGGTCGAGCTAGAGATGGTGACGGCCCGGGAGAGGGACTATCGACCTGTTCTACATCGAGTAGCAGTCTCGGTTGTGACGACAGCTCCAGTGGTGGTACCGGGAGCAGCTGTGGGTCTAGGTGCCCCTCTTGAGGGGTCACCTCCCTAGAGTATACTTGTACGTGGGGAAATTACTCATTATGAGGATTATTCCACTATTTTTTACGACTTTTGTTGTATTTTTGGGCTAGCCATTGGGTCAGCGGCATTATTTTTGTACTCAGACATATACATATTTATATATATATGAGAGATATTTTTTGTGGCTCTACATGTTGTGCCACCTGTTTTGGTTTATGGATGATGTTATGCTGATGGATATATATATTTTTGGTTTTTTATATATGATGGTTTATTCTAGATGCATTCTAGTTTAGAATGTTGTTAGCTATGCAATCAACTGTTTGGTTTTGACTCCTTGGTACATGTGTAAATGTGATATAGTCAACTTGTCTGCTTAATCCTTTTACATGCAAATATTTTCTAAATAGATGTGTATCTCTTGTCTCGAATTTTTGGTCTAACTACGACACTACTAACTGGGAATCGAGGTAGACATGCATATGGTGTATGCCCTAATGGAGGGCATCGCACATAAGTCTGATGACGACATCATATTCTGCCTAATTTTTTGTTGCTGAACCAATGCACACACCATTTGTGCAAAGTGGCGATTGGTCAGGGTGATAGATGACCCAAGAAGCTGCGGCTAAATTCTAAGACCATATTGATGCTTCATCAGCAAATCTAAAATAAGTTTTAGGTTGGTGATCCATGGTGGCACTTTGAGCGTGTTTAATAAGTCTTTTGGTCAAAAAAATTTCAGTTGTTTCGTTTGTGTATGTTCACTCTAGGGAAGGGCCATTTTGGCCCTTATGGGTAAAATTTCTTGAGGTAAAGGCCGTTGACGAGGTTACTGAGGCATCTCTCATCCGGTTCCGTCAAGATGTATGCCCCCTGGCGAAGCATTGTTTTATGATGTAGGGTCCTTTCCACAAGGTTTCGAACTTTCTTGGCCCTAGGGCTCCTTTATCGACATCATAGTGAAGGACTAGTTCTCCCTCGATGAATCAATGAGGGTTGATGTGGTGGTCGTATGATGCTTTTACCCTTTTCTTATAGGCCTCGTTATGCTGCAGTGACTGTCATCGGCATTTCTCAACGAGTTCTAGTTGCACTAGGTGATGTTCTAGAGGTTGGTTATCATTGAGGAGTTCGATAGCGGCATGCAAATTTGGGATCTCGCGGAAATAAATGCAAAAGCACAAGGCGCCTTGCTCTTTTGTGACAGGAATAAGGTGGAAATATTTGGATGTGGGGGAGGCTGAAATCCTATTTTCGATATGTGATGATACGAATCATATATGATGAATCGTGTCGTCAGCGTTCAGTGGGGGAAGAATCTTTGTGATGGGAGTTTGCATAAGCGCAAGGTTTGGTTCCCGGTTAGGATGGTCATTTTCCTATGGGTGGAAATTGTGCCTGCTGCAGAGGTGCCTAAATGTTTCCATTAGTGAGCATACCTCTGGTGCGTGATTTTGGACAGTGAAGATAGGGCATGGTATCATTGTTCCAACAGTGTAGATTGTATGGGAATCGTCACTACTCTTTGTCCTTGATGTGGACGCTTAGAAAGGATCTGTCGTAGAAGAGGTGGTATTTTTCTTCCATTTATTTATTATTGGCTTGGGTGTGTCGAAATATTTGGGGGAGTATAGACTCAACGCTACTCTTGCCACTCTTAGCTTGGGGAGATGCACACATTTAATCGTATGGTGAAAGTGTGAACAAATATATCAATAGGTATGCATGATCTTCTCCTGGTTAGAGAGAAGTTTCTGAGGGAGAGAAGAGATTATGTGAAAAATGTTTGCAAGGGGCTTCAATTCTCTACATTGATTAACCCAGTGGTCATTCAGGTCACATAGTCCACATGTTATCCTAGGCTTGGTCTAGGTCATGCTTGGTTGGTGTGTTGTCCTAGTTCGCCATCATGCCTATGTGGGTGTGAGGTTGCTGGTCGAGGGGTGATGTACTTTATAAATATTCTGAGCTCATCATCCCATTTATTTTTTATGGTTTGAATCATATCGATGGTGGGACAAAGTTGCGAGATAAAAGTACAATGTTGCTCATAATGATTTCCTAGACATATTGGGAAAAATATCCTATATATGGGGGTCCCATCGTACTCAGTTTGTGGTTTGGCAGGGAACCAGCGTTGTAACGCTACTAAATCAGGGCAAGTGGCCACCGCATGAGGGCATTTTGCATAATGTGCATGTTGGTCTTCTCTATAAAGAGCGGTTGGGGGTAACTAAGGATTCCCTTATTGGTCGTTTTTCAGTTGACAAGAACATGATGGATCTGCTTGTCACATCTTCTTGGGTTGTGGAGTTGTCCATGGATTATGTTTCCATGTCATCTTCTTGGGAGAGACAGATTATTTCTGAGCGAAAAATAGCAAGGGCAAGCCGGAATCGAGAGATATAATGACAATTCTCCAGAAGGTGATTGTCGGTGCACAAAGGAAATGTGAATTGTGTTGCACACAATCCAATGTAGTAAACCCTTTCTATAGGATACCATCTATGGATTGGATCCAGGGCTACACATTCTTCGAGGAAGTGGTGATGAACAGTGTAGCGTATGATGGGAAGTGGAATTACTGGTCCGCGATTCATTTCTGGATGCTTGGGTGGAGGGATCCTCTTGATAGGATCGCTCAATGGCATGTAAGGAATCCCTATATCTCAGGATCTCTGGGAAATTATGGGTATAGTGCCCATAGTTGCTACAGATAGCGCATGCGTGATTAGTACACAATGCTTTGCCTTTACCTTTGGTGGCAGGTTCCTTTTTACAGGAACATGGTGTCACGATGTCTATCTCAGAGCCAAGGAGTGGTTTTAATTCATCCATCTCTGGGAAGATATGGGTAGGGTGACCTATTACATCGCATATGGCACAGACTGGTGATTCTCATTCTATGGCGGGAGTCTCCATTTTCTTTCCTCTCTTCTCGGTTTTCATAGTTATAATCACTATTTTTGTAATGGAAATCTCCTTTGCAGGGGTGGTTTCGACCGTTTCATAGATGGGTGGGGCCTCCTCGGGACTGAGGGGCTTCAACCTTGTGGTAGTGATGTGAGTGGCTCTTGTTCCCATAGGGGGAATGAGGTACCAAACTATTATTTCCAATGATATGTTTGGTAACACCAGTGTTGCCAAAACCTACTGGGAGACGAAATCAACTGGGGAGTAGAGGAAAGGGGTTTGGGAAGTGGCGTAGGCTAGAGAGTTTTTCGTGGCTGATGACTTGGTGTCATTACTACTCGTGTCAGTGTCCTGACTAGCTTCGATGCTGGATGTGGACATCATGCACACCAGAGCCCCTGTGACATCAGGTGATGACTTAGAGATAATGGGAGGATCTCCTAGGAATGATCCTAGAACGGACAACGGTTTGAACTGGCCGGGGCCATATTCTTGGTACCGTGAAAGCACATCTGAGGATGTATCTACATAGGGTATAATTACATCAGTGTTTGTTACGGGTCACTTCTCGCTATGCGTCAATTGGTCTATAGTAATGATGCGGTCCTTGTGGGGGAACATCATAATGAGGAAGACAGAGGAGGTTATGGCTGACATGGCGTACATATAACTCTGCCCAAGAAGTATATTGTAGTCCAAGTGAGCGTCCAAGACTTCAATGTCTATGTGGATCGTCTTTCTAGCTAAGCAGACCGTGACGTTTTGGTAGAGACAAACGGGGGTCAAAGGATGATTGTCGTACGCTCTAAGCGTGATGAATGAGGGTTTCAGTTCGAGAGACCCTAACTTCTGCCAATTTTTTTTTTAAATGATGCACGTGCATGCACCCTCATCAATGACACATCAGTGAATGGTGATATTCTCGACCAACACTGGTATCTAGAAGGAAACCATCGAAGGAAGCCTGGGGGTGGATTTGTCTAAGTCAAAAGCCATTAGGCGCGTATCAGCAGGGTCGATAGTGCCTAATGCGGAAAGTTAGGCTTTCCTCTATTTTGGGTATGACTGTAATACTTTCAAGGCTGACATAGTAGCAGGAGATTGTGCTAAATCGTCCAGGATACTATAATTAGGAGTTGCTTTGGACTAGTTTCCTACTCGCCTATTGGGTCCCTTTGCCATCTTTGGAAATGGTTTGATAGACGTCTTTGAAATGGTCAAAGGCGCAATAGGTGCATTGGTACTTTCCCCTGACATGTTGGTGTCTGGTGGGGTGTCATAATTGCGATTCTGTGTTTGGAAAAACATCTCTTTGCTAGTAATGTAGATTTCATGGCTTCTTTTCCTGGAGTCGTCTGGATTTTGTTGTTGAGTGCTAACCATCCCTTGATGGGGGGAAGGTTCCTGCATCACAGCTATTTTCTGGGAAGATCCTCCTTGTCCTCGGTCACTCAGTAGCTTCTTCAGCTTAGGGATATCGAGACATTGGTGAGTATAGTGGCCATACTCACCACATATCGAACAAAAATGGTTTTTTCGAAGAGGTAGCCTTTTGCTCTGCCGTTGGGAATTTCTTGGCTCTTGGCTATGATTCTGGTTGGATTTGCCTCCAGCCTGGGATCGTGGTGGGCATTTTTGGTTGTTGCCCCCCTGTCCAGGATTCCCTTTGGGCTTGTTTTTTCGACTTTTCTTCACCACATTAGGAGGTTAGTTCTCCTAGTTATATTGGTGTGGTTGGTTTTGGGAAGGCCGCACAAATTTCACCTGTGCATTGATCTGCATAGGTGGGTCTTTGGTTAGGGACTAAGCATAACATAGTCCCTGGTTTTCACTTGGATGTTGGAGGGGAGCTCTTCCATCAGTGTTTCTCTCTGCGTACTGGGTCCCCTGAGCCGAAGGATAGGGTCCTCCATGGTGATGCACTTGCGCCCTATTGGTAAAATCTTGTTGAGGCATATGATGACTTTGAAAACCAGGTTGAGGTATGCTCTGGGTAGAGCTGTACGTGTAATTAGGGTTTTGACTACTGTTGCCTAGGTAAATTTGGGTCAATGACCCAATTAGTTTATCTGTAGATTTCGATGCGCCTGGAAATTCTTGATAAGTTT
Organism: Pinus albicaulis; assembly: GCA_034641835.2. Taxonomy (NCBI): domain Eukaryota; kingdom Viridiplantae; phylum Streptophyta; class Pinopsida; order Pinales; family Pinaceae; genus Pinus; species Pinus albicaulis. The sequence goes on along the minus strand of CM076580.1, from coordinate 946,549,778 downwards.
GTAGGCGCAAGGCGTTGGGCAGGATTTTGTAAATGTATCATGACTGCGTATAAATAATCTTAAGTTGTTGGGCTTTGCTGATAACGTCCTCTTCGGATATGGGCATTTTTTGTGCCACATCCTTTGAAATCTCTGAAGTGAGAGTTTTCAGGAACAAATCTAAGAAAACCCGAAAATTGAGTTTTGCTTTACATAAACTACGATGCTGCCTCCATTCATGGAGATGGTCCCAGATATGGACGGTGGGGGTTTGTCTAAAATGTGTCGGTAATTCCATTCCGGAATCATGGTGAATGGGTAACTGAAAATATGTTAGGAACGTGGTGGCGAGGGAGCCAAAGGTTCCATGTGAAGTAGAGGGTTGCTCCATGTACCCTTTCATCGCTACTCCTGTCAGAGTGCGTTGAAATAGTCTCAATCGAATAGCTTCGTCAATGATACTATTCGATGAGCACCACAGGTGGAAGGTCATGACATGATTACCTCAACCTTCCGCTTGCTTTCCTTCGAATTTTGGAATATCCGAAGGGACCTTCATGGGCATGGGAGGCCATGTAGGGTTGTGTGCGATGTGGTCATTCATCAGCTTGGTTAAATCAGGTAGATTCAACAAATCTAAGAAAGGTTACTAGGAGGTTGACGCCATTGCAACTTGCGAAAACACAAAGTTCTGGTTAGGAAGAGGGTTGGTTTGTGACGTACCCTGTTGTGTATTCGACTAACTTCCCGAATGGGTGACACTCCTCTACCATCTAGGGGTCGTGGGAGGAGTGGTGTGTGGTGTGGAGTTGGGATACTGACCAAAGTTCCCAATTATGGATGCCCCAATAAGGGATGACCCAATAATGGTGGCAGCATTCTGTCTTTGATGCCTAAATGATGAAAGACCTGGAACCCCTCCCAATAATGGGGGGAGGTCCAAAAGACACCTAGATCAGCGAGGTCCCGTTGGGTCCGTTCTGGTGTCGACTAGATCTAGTTTTGGAAAAAATTTGAGAGGATAAATTCTATGATCAAAGAAAAATTATGGTCACAGACATAAAACAAAGCGAAAAATAAAAATAAATTTTCCCTTTAAATTAATTCTATGTGATCAAGCAATCAAAAAAGTGGTTTTTGTTTGTTTCACATGATACTCAAATCCTAGAAGACCTATTCATCCTCACACACTTAAATGTAACTGGGCCTTGAGAAGATATTTGGCGAGTGTTGGCACAACGTCTCGTAAGAGCTGGCGACGCCCCCAGTCAACCGAAGAAAATCCATCAAGGTAAGGGTAGAGGGTTTGGTGCTTGCCTACACCGACACCTATAGGGAAAGGATGCCCTAGATTTGGCCACTGAGTACCACCGTCCCACATGAGAGTTTGAGTCTTGGGCTTCTTGGTAAGTTAGCTAACAGTAACGAGTATCAGTCGAGTCAGGTAGCCCCCACTGATACTGCACGCACTACGCCTAAGCCTAAACCGCTCTGAAACAGGTCTCTGCCGCACTCGGATTTTATTTTCCATGGGCTGATAGGTGGATTTAAAGTTCCCTAAACAGTCAAATTCTATGTTTCAAGATGAAGAATGATCAAGGTGGCTTATTGGATGCCTACCCCCTTGTTCCTAACTTAAACTATAAATTATTTTGTGGCCCCTGTGGGGAGAATTTAGTGAGTTTGGTTAAGTTAGTTTTAGGTGTCTTTGCTTTGCTTAGTGGGTGGATGTGTGTGAGAAAAAAGTGGAAAAGCTCATAGTTTGAACGTGTGGATATGTGATGATCCTTTTCAACATCCCCTATTAAACTATGTTGTATTGTTCCTTGCTCAAAAGAAAAACATGTGAGGATATGGGTTACTTTCTATTTTTCCTAGTTAATCTATGTGATTAACTAAAGGGATATGGCAAGTTGTGAATAAAGAGTGTTCATATGCTTACCTAGGATCATCGGAGGGTGAAAAGGTAGCAAAGATTACTTGCTCTTCTATCGACAATTTAGTCCTAGTCCCGGAATACTAATGCAAAAATTGAACTAAACTAATAACTTCTACACTAGAAAAAAGAGAAACTAGCTAAACATGCATGGACTTGGGCCACTTACTTTGGCTAGCTATCTAGGTGTGTTGGTACCTAAATTTGCAAAACATTTTTTTTTTTGGAATGCAAGTTATTTTTCCCCCTACTTAAACTATGTGTGAACTTTGCAAAAAACAACTTGGAACAAAATTGACACTAAGCCTACAAAAAGAAGCTAAGACTGAGCTTTAGCAATTTGCGGGGTACCTCAACCAGTGCCGGCAGATGTATTATGGGCTTCCAAGCACTTTACAAGCAGGAAAAGATAGAAATGTGGAAGAATTTTCTCTTTTTTTCTTTTGCGCGCAAAAGGATGAAATAGGCGTGATGTCTGCACGTGGGTCAGCTCTAAACGTGCACCCTGAGCGCATATGTGGGAGGGAAAAGCGCACAAATTTCTACAAGAGTGATTTTTTGGAGTTGTTCTACTTCAGTCTATCACTTGGGATGAACTAGGGATTGCAAGAGAAAAAGGGGGAAATTCAACTCCACTACACAACAAAGACAGGGGTATCTGCAAAAAGGCACAACCACATAAACTTGGTAATAAACGTTAGTGGAGATTCCAATCCTGTGCTAGTGTGTTTGGTGCACAAATCTACGAAATCAAACCAACTTAAGGGGTGTGGTTTACCCACTTAAGTTATTGGTCACAGGCAAAAAAATAAGTGGAGTCAAGCAAGTTAGTGGAACAAGCTAGAATCATAAACATACTAGATAGAGAAATAGCATTCATATATAAACTAAAACTAAACTAAAACTAAAACAAATAAAAAAAAACTCTGAATAGAGTCAAACAACTGCAATAATCCAAATGGTGGCTCTTCAGCCCCTCTTGTTGAGTGCTGGTAGGAAATGAGGATGAAACTTTAACCCTCTTGCCAAAGGGCCCTAGAACATGGGTTCTAAGTCCCAATGCAAGGATGTTTTTACTTCCAAGCTTGCCTCGGTGCTAAGTCTCCTGCTCTCTATTGTGGTGGACTGAACTTGTTGGATGGCCAAAAATTGAGTCCCCTCTATCTTCAGCTCCGGATCACACACTGCTGGTATTTCTTGGGAAATTCTAGCCAGCATAAAAATGTGTTCACAAGTTTTTCATCTGATGGTGGCCTTATATAGGAGAATTCAAATCCTCCTTCCCTCTCTTGGTACATTTTGGATGGTGATCCAAGAGAATTATGAGCCACAAATATTCCATTTCGTGCTTCGTTGATGTATAAGGAGGCTTTGGTGGTTGCCCTTAGGTGGCTTCAAGTGTGAAATCAATGTCCTAGAGTGTCCTTTTGGTGGTCCCAAAAAGTGACTTTCACCACTCCCAGGATTACGCGCATTTCAGGTCAAAAGGCGCGCAAAGGCGCTCTTCACGAAGGATTATGCGCGCAAAAGCATTTATGACTTTCTCAAATTTGATTTTTCCTCAGACCTTAGAGATTTTTAAATACTTTCCATATTCTCTAACGTCTCTCAGCCCTATAAATCCTTTTTCCTGACATTAAATAATGTCGTCTTCTGCTTGTACGGTTTTCCAATGTTAACACATAAAATGCAAAAAAATGAGACATACCTATGGACATGTGGTACATGGTGTTGTAGCAGTACTCGCCCATGTGCAACCACTGTATCCATGCCCCTTGATGCCTTGTCACATAGTTACACAAGTAGCCCTCCAGCCACTTGTTAACTATCTTAGTCTACCCATCATTTTGCGGGTGATAGCTTGTGCTAGGTGTGAGCTACGTGCCCACTAGGAAAAACAACTCCTGCTAGAATCCTCCCATGAAACGGGTGTCCTGGTTACTAATAATGCTCTTCGAAAGACCATGTAACTGGAAAATCTCCTTGAAGAACAACTCGGCTATTTATGAGGCCTTGTACCAGTCTGAGATGGCAAAAAAGTGTACAAACTTCATCAAACTATCCACCACCACATAGATGTAGTATTTTCCTTATACTGTGGGAAATCTGGTAATTAAGTCCATCGAGATGCTCTCCCACTTCCCCTTAGGAAGAGGAAGAGGTTGTAATAAACCTGTTGGGTGTGACTCCTCACCCTTGTTCCACTAGTATGTCTGACACTCCCTGATATTCCACAGAACATCATCCTTGAGGCCCTTCCACGCAAATTTCTCCTGGATGGCCATGTATGTCTTAGTGTACCCTGATGTCCCGCTAGGAGTGAGTCATGGGCATCTTGTAGTATCTTCTCCCGCAATTGGGATTTGGCCACCAAGTAGATATGATCGATGTAATAGATCACCTCATTCATCGCCTGGTATTTATCATCGGTCACCACCCCATCAAGGACCTCACATGCAAACTGGTCCTTGGAATACTCCACCAATAGTTAGGCCCTCAAATCTGGAGAAATTCTCATCAAAGAAAGGGAAGTTGGCCTCCTAGAAAATGCATATGCCACTATGTTGTGCTTCCCCTTGACATACTCTATGTCAAAAAAATATGCCTCGAGCTTGCTCACCCATTTCTATTAACTCTCCTATATTTTATTATGTTCCAAAAAGAACCTGAGGTTGGTGTGATTAGTCCTCACATGAAACTTGTTCCCCACTAAGTAATTTATGTACTTATCTAGCGCATGCATGATGGATAACATCTCCTTATCTTAGATGAGGTATAACCTCTCGTGAGGAAGTAGCTTTATACTCTCAAAATCTATGGGGTGCCCTCCCTGCATCAACACGACCCCCGCTTCTTCTCCTAATTCATCGCACTCCAATATGAAAGTTTGAGTAAAATCAGGAAGTGCTAGCACAGGGCAGCTACTCATAACCTGTTTGAGGTGCTCAAAATCCTCCTGCATTGTAGTTTTCCATGAAAATGCCCCTTTATTTGTCAGATCTATAAGGGGCGCTACCAACTATGAGAAGCCCATTACAAAATTTCAGTAATAAGTACAAATTCCCACGAACCCCATCAGCTCTATCACGTTCCTAGGCTCTGGGAAATAGCGGATGCCCCTGATCTTCTCCTCATGCACACACACTCCATAAACCCCAATGATGTGCCCCAAAAAGAGCATATCAGTTAGCCCAAAATCACACTGAGACAATTTGGCACATAACTGTTGCTCGTCCAAGATACAAAATACTTCATCTACATGCTGTAAGTGCTCCTCCCAAGTCCGGTTGTAGATCAGAATGTCATAAAAAAACATTAGCAAAAACTTCCTCAACTTCCCACAAACTATGTGGTTCACGAATGAATGAAATGTGGTTGGTGCATTGGTTAGGCCAAAGGGCATAACAAAAAACTCAAGTGCCCATAGAGGCATTGAAAAGTTTTCTTAGGGACATCCTTGTCACTCACCCGAATCTGGTGGTACCCTGATCGTAAATCAATATTTGAGAAGAACTTGGCTCCCCTCAACTCATCCATCAGTTCATCAATGCATGGTATGGGGTAGTGGCTCTTCGTGGTCTTTTTGTTGAGGGCCTTGTAATAAATGCACATGTGTAGGGACCCGTCCTTATTCTTCACTAGAACAACTGATGAAGAAAATGGGCTAGAGTTGGGCCTAATATGCCCTAGTGCCAAGAGCTCATAGATGTCTCTCTCTATCTCATCTTGGTAGGCCTTGAGATGCCTATAGGGAGTAGTGATCACCGCCTATACTCTTGGCTCCAAATCTATGGTATGCTCAAACCCTCGGTCAGGTGGCAGACTCGATGGTATATCTCCAAATACTACAGGGTACATGTCAAGGATGGCTTGAATCTCTGGATGTCGTTGCTTGGCCATGCCCCCAACCTCTGAAATCCTCAACTCTACAGCCCACTCAACATCTTCATGCCTAAATTTTGCTTCCATCGTGTGGGCCGAGACTGTTTGTGGTACCTAGGAGTGCATACCCCTTAGTAATAATGGATTTCTCACTGGGTCTACAAACTCCATCTCCAACTTTTGCTAGTCAGTGGTGACTCTGCCAAGTGAATAGAACCACTAGAATCCCAATACTACATTGGTGTTCAAAATATCCACCACAAAGAAATATTATTTCTTGGAGTAGTTTCCCATGTTCACAATCAAGGCGGGGACATAGCATGTGCACTGCATAGTCCTGTCACCCGACACAAGAACTAAAACCCCCTCAAACTCCTTTGTGGTTATGTCTCTCTTCTAGACCATATGGGCATCAATAAAGTTATGGGGGGCCTCATTTTCCACTAACACTGATACACACTTCCCCTACATTGTCCCTCTATGAACATGTAAATCCTCCTAGACTCCAATAAGTCTAGCACCATCACAAATAGTCTCAGAAAATATGAGATGTATATTTCCCAATTCCTGAACTGCTTGAGCCTATTCATCTCCTCAAAATAATCCTCAGGGTCCTTCCTCTCAAACCACTCTAGCACAATCCTGGTAAACTCATCATACATTTTGAACCTTGCCAACCCCAGTGTGTTCATCCCATGGAACCACCAGCCATGAGCTTCCCCTTCCAAATTCAGTGTCATAATATTGATTGCCTCTCCCTCAGTCATCTAGTTCTACTAGAAATAAACATCTAGCTTCTTGACCCATGCCTTGGTCGTGCTTTTACAAGATCCATTCAAAGTAGGAAAAACAACCTCCCAATGATATGTTGTAAATTATTCCCCTACGTGTAACCTTCGCCACTCTATCCCTTGTGTTTGGTACTTCTTTTCAGCTGACAAAAATATTTGAAAGTAAAGTCCCTCCGAAACTCTAGGCCATAGGACTGGTACTTCCGGAAGTACTCTCCATAGTGTGCTTCCTCCTGCTCCTGCTGTCCTACCGCTCCTGAAAGTAGGAACGTATGGATGGTAGACCATGGGGGTGTGTATAGTATGGTAGGAATATTGGAGTTAAGTGATTCTTGGTGCTGCGAGGTGCTAGATCTTTCGCCCACCTAGAAATCCCCTTGGATTACCTTACCTTTTCTACCATTGTTATTTTGGTGATTCATCTCCTCAATTTATTCGCAAGGTATTACATTTAATTCAGTAAGAAGTGAGAGAAATCATCCTCCTTGGTCTTCTTCTTCCCTTCCACTTCCCCCATTCTTGTCTCCACAACCTTCGGTTCAATGGTCATAGGGTCTGGAGTGATTTATAACTCACTTTCCCTGATCCTATACATTTTCCTCCAGTATGTCATTTTTTTCTTGTCTTTCGGTGTCACAGACTATGCTTATCCCACATGCTGAGTCAAGTATATGAGCTCTGATACCACTATAATTTCCCTAAGGATAATTTATAGTAAATAATAGGCACACATAGACATGAAAATGGACAAAAAATAAACACACACATCATAAAACCAATTAACCATTAAAACTGTGTTTTTGAGCCATATTATTATTATGAATAGGTGTAAAAATTAGGTGTTGGAAAGAATGTACTTGGGCTTGCTGAAAGGAAGTTATAGAATCCCAAAAATTTAGTGTCAAATACCCTCTATCTCTTTTTTTTACGTGGTTGTAACTCTGCGTTGGAAATGCCCAGAAATGGTGATGCTTCCTGGAAATATATGTTGTTAAATATTTCTACGCTACTCAGAAAATTATGGGAAATTAATCCCAACCTCTATGCAACAAACCCAAAATAACCCACGAAGGGTTTCGTTAAAGTTTGACCCCGTAAAATGGCCCTCTTGGAATTGGATGCCTCTGCTACTGGGAAATTCGGTCCTCTTTATGATTCTGCTGCTAGAAGCCACCAAAATTCCTGAAATCCCTGTTAGAAATCTTCCCAATCCTTCCCACCAAATCTCCTCCAAAATCTCCCTTCACTCCTCAACTCCCAGAGTGACTCCTTTAAGTCAATGCATAGCCTATGCGCTGTTGTGACTACCTCTGTGTTGCTGAAGAAGAATATATGTTATGGTATGGGCTCTCTACTACGGAACTGAATTAGACCAATATGGAACACCTTCCTTGGGCTAGCCCTCAAAGTCCATCGAACCAAAGGTTGGCATCTTCACTCGAAAACACCCCTGTGTTGAACAACACATATGCAGACTTAGTTCACTACTCAAGTGTGCTATTTCAATAGATAATTTCTGAAAATATGAATCAATGACTCAAATGATCCTCCCACACTGTTTTTTTCCAAGTCCGTGAAATGTTCCTGTCAGCCCCATGTGTACCTCCAACCTCCATTCTGCTCCAATGACTATGTAGACTCCATGTGGGTTGTATTTTCCTCCAAATGGGCCCTAATATCCACTAAATCTGCAATATTTGGCCCCAAGCTAATATTTTGGGGCTCATATATGCCTAAGTCTAATTGTGGGCCTTCAAACCCACTTCTCCTAAGTCAAAATCGTAATAGTAGCAAAATTGGAAAAAAATAATATTTCTACTTTTGGTATATGTTTGTTTTCAGTCCTTTTGGATGATTTTATAATGATTTGAAGAAAAATGTGTGTTCTTATTATTGGTTATTATATGTTAATTAAATGTTTTAATTGAATGTTATGAATCTTGCTAGGTACGAGTGGTGACATAGAGGTTTGACTCACATCCACGATTTTTTATGGTTTCCTGAATCACCAGATATGGAAGCATTGGATTGGTCCAGAGCAATTATTGTTAGCCATGGGGGCTTCACTTTATGAACCTCTAGCATAGAACATGCATTCTTGACATACTAAGTAGTACCCTTAATTTGACTACATATTGTAAAATACCTTTAAAAATCACTTTATTTAACCCCCTACCAATATGAACCCAATACACCTTCCCAATTTAAAAAACCCCTACTTTCACTAGATATTGTAGGTATCCATTTTTTCATTAACATTTTTTATACCCCTTTATATTTTTTCATTAACTTTCATCTCCATATTTTATACACAACTTATAAAAACCCTTTACCCCCTATTATATGCTAAATATATTATTTCTTATATTCCTCAATATATCCCCCAATATGAGTGCATGTGGTATGGTATTTCTACCCTAGTGAAGCCCTCATCCTATCAGTGCAACAAAGCGCTACTTTGACAAATATTTTATAGCTTGGAATCTGCATGAAATACATCATCAAAATGTGATGATCCCTAGAAATGTAAATGATGATCCATGTCTTTTGAATACTGAACAATTTTTTTCTTGCAATCCCAAAGAAGATTATGAGCATTTAGTGAACAATGTGAAAAGGCATACAAAATGAAGTGTTGATTCTTTTTTACGTAAAAAAGGGTTTTCCCTTTCATGTCGTTATCATGCTCCATGGGAGGTTCGTGCGGAGTCAACATTGTGCATAGATGAGAAAGGGAGAAAAAAGTATGGACTAGCATGAAATGATGACTATTTAAATGTTCACAATGTTGATGTTTTAACAATGTGGCGAGCAAATGTTCATTTTCAGCCAATTCTTTCACGACATCAAGTTTTGAAGTATACTGAAAAATATGCTTCAAAGGAAGAGAGAATATCATAAATTTATCACGAAATGTTGACCAGAGTTGTTGGTGGGAGTGGGTCTGAGGCTCCTGTATTATCTGCGTATAGAAAATTCTTTATTGAGACACTTGTTGAGCGTGACATTAGAGCTCAAGGGATGTGTCATTTATTTCTAAATTTTCCTCTTGTTGTCTGTAGTCACAAATTATTCTCCTTGAATGTTTGGAAGAAAGTGTACCAATGGATTTCTCTACATTATGATGAATTTTCCTACGTAAACCATTTCATTCAGGTTTATCAAAGTCAACATGTTTTTTTGGAACATTTATGCTTGATAGAAATGACAAGATCATGGATTTTTTAGGAGAAGCATAGGTAGGAGCAATGGATACCACATGATAAGCATGCTATCATTCGTGTTTGGACATGATTTTATGTAGTTATTGATGAGTGGTCAGAAGAGTTTGAATTTTTTTGTTGGAGTGAGTTGCTTTTATACAAGTCGTTTTGTGACATTGGTTTAGATATCGAGTTGTCTACTGAAATTATTGTTGAGAATTGGATGAATTGAAGATATCGTGTGTGGCATGTTGATCAAATCCCTTATCCAAATCAAGATGATGAATAGGATGTGGAGTTGCTTATATATGCAAAAAGTGTTGATCGCGATTTTGAAGAGTGCCAGGTCTTTTCACGTTTAGTTCCTCCAACCTGTGTAAATATTTAAGACCTTGATAATCTTAGTAGAAGGGACTTTAATGTTGATTATAACTAGAAGTAAATGGTGGTTTCAAATCATTTTGTAGAACAAGGGGTTAATTTTGTGAAATATGTGCAGTATGCAAGTGTTCTCAATTTTGGATTCGTTAGGGACACATATTTGTTGCCTTCCTCTTTATCAGAAAAACAACTAACTACTTTTGAAATTATTTTTCGACACTTTTCTAATGGCGAAGATGATGGTGCTTTGAAAATTATTATTCCAAGTATTGTTGTAATAGGGAAGTCTTATCTCATTTGGTGTATTTCTCATCCTCTTTATAGTTCAAGTATGAATGGAAAAAGTCATTTGTTATTTCTTACTCCAACTGGCATCTTTGCTTTTAACATACATGGAAAAACAATACATTATGCTTTAAAAATTCCTATAAAATATATGAAGCCATTGTGTGGGAAGGATTTGGTAGTGTTCCAAGAATAAATTAGGCACGTTCAATATATATTGATTGATGAAATGAGATTTATATTTCCAAGGCAATTCATACACATATATTCTCATTTGCGAGAAGCTTTTCCTGAAAACAAGTACAATCCTTTTGGTGGTAGGTCCATCATTCTTTTCAGTGACCTTGCACAACTACCTCCTGTTAAGGATAAAACCTTGTATGTAGGTAGAACTACTGGGAAATTTTTATTGGAAAGTTTACATTGTTGTGGCTATGGATAAAATGTATAGGCAGTAAGGAGATGATCTGAGACAAGCATCTTTTCGCAATCTTTTAACCAATATTATAAATGCAAAGACTTTTCTTATTGATTGGGATATTCTTATGATGTGTGTTGATAGTTGCTTCAATCGATTGGAAATATATTTGTTTGATTATTCTGTTCACTTATTTGTAATGAATAATCTTGTCAATTTGCACAATCAAAAAATGCTTAAATCATTAAATTGTCCTATCGCGAGATGTGTTGTAGAAATAAATAGAAGAACAAAATTGACTAATAATGATGATGATGTGTTGGAGCGTGAAGTATTGTTATGTCGTGGAGAGTGCGTGATGTCAATGCGTAATTTTTGGGTTGAAGTTGGTCTAGTTAATGGTTCACTTGGATATATTGAAAATATGTTCTTTGTGCCTAGTTCGAAGCCGCCAGAACTTCCGCAATTTGTTATAGTTATGTTTGAAAATTATTGTGGTGTTCCATTTGATAGCGAGTGTCCAATTCTTGTACTGATTCCGCCTATAGTTAGGGGGAACATGAGAAAAATTCCTTTGAAAATGGCATGGGCGTTGACAATACATACATCCTAAGGGATGAATTTGCAACGAGCCACTGTAGATATTGGAGATAGAGAGAGGCATGGTCTAACATTGACAGCTATATCCAGAGTAAAATCAATAGATGGTTTTTGGATTTCACCACCTTTTTATTTTCAACATTATGCAAAACTGAAAAATAGTGCATATGTTACATTTAGAAAGAAAGAGGAGTGATTAAAGTCAATATCATTTTTGGGGTATTTCTCTTCAATACATTTTACTATTCATATTTTTTTTTCTATTTCTTCTTTTTGCTTGTAATTATTTCTATGCACATGTTTAAGAAAAAAGAAGGTTACTTGATAAATTCTTTCTTTTGCTTGTTGTTGATTTCAATACAATTGTTGCTTACTCAAGTATGTATCGTTTCCAAGCAATTGATGTTTCATTGGTTCAATTGTAGTTGTTTCCATTTTTTTTATCCTTCTTTTGAATCCTGTTACATTTATTTTGATTATGAAATGACGAAAATCAAAAATGGATAGTTTTGTTTCTGTTAATTTGTTTTGTTTGATTGTATTGATTTTAGTTGAATCTTTTTTTCCATGATTCATAGACATGGAGAAAAATGATGGTTTGTATTACATTTAATCGATTAAATCTATTGCAAAAATGATTAGTTTTGTTACCTTTATTCGTGAAATTTTTGATAAAAGACATGGCTTCCATCATTATTTTTTCAATGAGCATATTTGTGCTTTGAGTGAAATGAAATCAGATGTTGAAACTTTATATAATTTGCACCAAAGAGAATCAAGGAGGAAAATGAGAAGGGACTCGCATGACAACGTGAAGTATCGTGATCATTATCTTGTTGATTTGAATTGGTGTTCCTTTTTCCACCACTCTGGGTGTGTTTTGGAAGAGGCTGGTATCAAATAGTTGTGTTTTGGTCGAGTGTTCAAACTTGGATTTTGTTGTTGAATGTGTAGTTATTCTTATTGTTAGTAAACACTGCGTTCTTCGCATTGGTTCTTTAGTGTTTAAAATTTATTGTCATCTTTTTGTCGCATTGTGACCAACATTATCAGAATTATCCTTTCTGAAATATTGTGAATGCTTGTTGTGATAACTACTCACACCAGTTTTTGATCATGTGGAAATTTATGTTCTCCTTAATATGTGTGTATATATATAACATAATAGTATTATTATTTATAGTGTCATTTCAACATTTCACCTTGTTTCCTTTGTATCATTAATATTGTATGAATGATATGGTTTAATTTATTTTATTATTTAATTTCTATTTTTATGAAAAATGATATATATTTAAAAGAATTGATTTTTATTAATATCTTTTATTTAACTTCACTAGTCTAATTATATTATTTCACTGGCTAAACTAAGTCTAACCCAACCACTTTCCATTTTTATTTAAAATAAATTTCAACTACTTATAATTATTATAAAGAATAAACTTTTATAACTATTATTAAAAAAAGTAATATTTTAAAATATTGTATGAAAACTGACTACCTATAATACAATATATAATTCAATTAAAATTTTAATATTTTAAAATTAACCTAAAAATTCCGCATATCAAGCCATTTTTATTTTTTAATTAAAATAAAAGATTAATTAAAAAAAAAGTGAAAATGACACGTGAACGGAAATTTTTTAAAAATGATGCTCATGAATTCGTGTGTGAACTACTATAATTTTACTGGTTTCAGTCAAACGATAATGGCAACCACTTTTGTCTCTACCAAGATAAAATATAGAATTCGGTGTTGCATTTTTTCACGTGAACATGATCTTTCAACCCATTTGGTTACGACTCCTCGATTCAGCGCAGCCAGCAATGACTGGCCGCTAGCTTTTGAGCTTGGGGTCTTAGGGTACCATGGTTGGTGGGAAAGATTGGCCCATAAATTTTGTACTCAATTCTGAGCAAGACTATACATACTTGTAAATTGTTTCAAACAAGATTTTCGGTTGAAAAAAAAAAGCACAAGACTATATATACTTGTAAATTGTTTCAAACAAGATTTTTCGGTTGAAAAAATAAAGACCACTGAATAGAGTCATAAAAAAACGACATTGTGAACTACCGTCAAAGTTGAACAGCGCGGTGGAGTAATTGCAACGTAATGAGGAGGAAATCATTTATGTTGGGGCTCCTTCTCATCTATTTATACTCGGTCTTCTTCTCTCGCGATTGTGCATCAGATCAGGGTCGATCCTATCACCATCGACTTCGAAAGCTTAATTATTCGACTATTGCCATGGCAGCTACTGGTGCAACTCCAGATTCTTTCGTTAGTCCAAACTGGGGCAAGCTGATGAAAGTGGAGTGTGTGCAGGAACTTGCACTCAATGTCGATCCACAAGCTGTTCCGCAGCGATACATCAGAGCCCCGGAAGAGAGGCCCATGTCGTCCTTACTCGTCTCGCGTGACTCTGAAATCCCTGTTATCGACATGAAGAAGCTCATGCTGCATTCACAAGATTATCAGAGGCAGCAGGAGATGGGGAGACTTTCCAACGCCTGCCAACAATGGGGTTTCTTCCAGGTTCGTGTGTATACATATATTATATTAGTCATTTTCAATTGATATTTCTGCTCAGGATTGGATTATAAGACTTGTGGGAACAAACTTTTCCTTTAACCACATTCCTGGGACTCATATATTAGAGTTGCAGAAGCTTCAAAACAGTGTATAGTAGCAGGAATGTTACTCAAGTCTGGATTGATAAGTCTGGGCAGTGGGCTGCTTTTTTATAGGGTAGTTCAGGGTGAGTCTAGACTTTGTGGGGAAAGTGCTTTTTTTTTGGGGATAGGGGTGAGTGGGGTGTAAGTTCATACAATTTAGTAGAATTTTTTGGAAACTCTATATTGGTTACCAATTGGGTCTCTGAATCAATCAAAGCTCACAATTTGGGGATTTTGCGTTAGACACTGAAATAGTTTAAAAAATGCATTTAACATATTCAAGATTTCTCATGTCTACATGGAAACCAACACCCAGGCAAACTCCCTTTCTATGAAAGAACTTAGGCTAGGTCATGGGATCTGAATGATTTTAGTCTAAAAAACAGATTCCAGATTCCATTAGTATTATCATAGACCATTCATTGACGGGAGTCCAAATGCACCAGATGGTTACACTCTTAAATTTATTAAACTATGCACTCATATATATATATATTTTTTTATATATATAATCAGCACAGATTCTACTTTCTACTTTTTGGGTAGATTACATAATAGACATGGGTATCAATTACTGTAACAGTTTTCCAATGGCTTTTCGCCTATTTTTGGACAGATCTATAGGATCTGCATACATAAATACATGCTACACATGTATCTTCTTTGTGATTTTATTTCCTGATACTTCTTTACATATATATATTTGATTGTATTAAGTTATTACAATTCCTCAGATTGTGAACCACGGGATTCCTGATTCTTTATTGGATGCGATAAGGGGAGTAGCTAAGGAATTCTTTAACCTTCCGTCAGAAGAAAAGCAGAAAAGTGCTCCGCAAGCAGGAGATGTTCAGGGATATGGTAAGACCTTCGTGGTGGCCGAGGATCAAACCTTGGACTGGGGCGACTTGCTTGCTTTGGCACTCATGCCTAACCGTCTTAAAAATCTTGCCCTTTGGCCAAAAGTCCCCACAAATTTCAGGTAACCAAATGTATGTATTGCAAGATTGATCAAATTAGGCATTCACTGCCAACCAGTATTGTCAATAACATGATAGGAATCAATTAATTAATTGCAGAGATACTGTGGAGAGGTATGCAATTGAGGTGGAGAGAGTGGCTCAAGAGGTGCTGAGTCTGTTCGCTGAAAACCTGCGTCTGGAGGCTGATTATTTCAAGGACAAGTTTGGGTCGGAGCCCATGAACTTGATGCGCATGAACTTGTACCCGCCGTGCCCTAGACCTGATCTTGTTCTGGGATTGAGTCCTCACTCAGATGGAGGAGGTATTACATTGCTCCTTCAGGATGACCAAACAGAGGGCTTGCATGTCCGTAACAATAATCAATGGATTCCTGTGCGGCCCATTCCATACGCTCTTGTTGTAAACATTGGGGACTTGGTAGAGGTGATCATTTTACTTATAAAATAAAATTTTAATTAGATTGGGTTTAAGTTATCTGATGGTAGATTTTAGGAATATTTTGAAATTGGATGAATAGTAACAAAAGTCTATATCAATTGTTTGTTTGATAGTTGTTCAATCAATTTTGAAAATTTACAAATGATTATATAATTGTGTTTTTGTTTGTTTGTTTGTTTGGTAGTGTGGGTTTTAGGATGACTTTATACAAAACCTATGGTCTAAGCAGTCAAAATCACTGGGGATAGCACCAGACTTAGGACACACCAATAACAACAAAGTCCATATCAATTGTTTAGTCTGACAGTGGTCCAACCAATTTTGAAAATCTACAAATGGCTATGTGATTGTGTTTTTTTTATTTTGTTTGCTTGGTAGTGTCAGTACTAAGATGACTTCACACCAAACTTATAATAGAAGCCGTCAAAATCACGAGAGATCCCATCAGCCCTTGACCACACCAACCCTTATCATAACTAATTTTTTTTTACTTTTGGATAAATCGAAACTAATAACCTTTTCATGACTAGTGATTTAATAACACACTCTTCACATTGGAACGTCCAACCCCATTGCCTACTATGTGATTGTGTATAAATATATTGATCTTTCTCCATTGTGCAGGTGATGACGAATGGGAGATACAGGAGCGTAGAGCATCGCGCAGTAACAAGCCAGGAAAGAACCAGACTTTCTGTTGCCCTGTTTTACAGTAATGGTATGGATGCCGAGGTTGCTCCGTCATCAAAGCTAGTTAATGAAGACCAGCAGCTCCGGTACAGGAAGTTCATTCACGAAGAATACATTCGCTATTACCTCTCAAGAGAACTCAAAGGGAAACATCCTCTTGCCGACTTTGCCAAACTTGACATCAGCAATAACTAAGAAGATCGGTTTGTTAAATGAAAGTAGGTTGTCCTTCGCAAGATTACAAGACACAGCTACATGGTTGTGTTTTATGGCAGACAATAATCTTTTCAAACAAGAGGGGTAGATTTGTGACCCCACAGTCCTCAATAAACTTTTCAAACAAGGGTGGAGTAGATTTGTGACCACACAGTCCTCTTTTTCTTTGATCGATTGGGGGGTTTCATTCTGAAAAGCCAAATCTCACAAGGAAACGCTGTTTTCTTAATAAAATTAGTCCTTTTGGTAAAAGATGGTGAGAAATTAGACAGTTATATTTTAATTGGTTCATAATAATTTATGGAATTACATCTTAAGATTTTTGTGATCTATATTGTAAATTTAAATAGTTTTTTGGATTAATCGCATTATTGTAGTAGTTGTAGCTATTTGGAACCAACTAATGTGATTTATTCTCACCAAAAAAATCAAATGTTTAGAGTAAGTATTTTACAGCATAGTTACCAAGTTTGAATCTAATTCCATTAGGTGGTCACTTAAAATTCAATATAAGAAAAATTAGAAAATATACCTCTTACCAATATTTAAATATATTATTTTTCCAATCTTTTAAATCATTGAAATGGCTAATTATAAGGTCGAAAACCTCAAAAACTCTTTAAAATTATTTTTGATCGTAAATATTACAAATTAAATTATATATTGGATCAAATCAATTAGTTTGAAATCTAGAATAACAAGATAGCGAGTTTTAAGAACTCAACTACATTATAATTTATATAATACTCAATATAAAGTAAATTTCTATACAAATTTCACATTAGAATGATTATATAAATTTCACATTATCAAGCATTTTATGTTTGGAATGAAGTCATATATTGTGTACAAACCTTCTTTCAAAATATACAATTGAGATTGTATTCTCTATTGCTAATTACTCATTAAGCAAACCAAACTCTAATTTATAATATATAGTAACAACATCCTTTATTTTGTATAATACAAAAATGTTAAGCTTTATAGTTTTATAGTTATTTAAAATCTTAATCGCCAAAATACACCATGTAAAAAAAAAAAAATATATTTCATTTACAAAAATAATTCATGAATTTTCCGTCTTTACTAAAATATTTTTGATTAAATTTAATAAACTTATAAATTATAAATTTATGAATAATTATATAACACTTTTTCTTTCCTTTTTTTTTTTTTTTTTTTAAATTTATAAATACATAATTATTTTTTATTTCATCAAGTAATAATAGATGTCTACTTATCTTATTAAAAAACCCTTTAAAAATTTCATGTCTCATTAAAAAATTAGTTAAAAATTTATGTACAAAATCTTATTGCATAAAAATCGAATTGTTTCATTAAAAACCTGATTACACATTTAATATACAAAATCTTATCACATGAAAAAAACAATAAAACAACATTATCATTCATTTACAAAATCTTATTGCATTTAAAAAAAAACATTATCATTCATTTACAAAATCTTATTGCATTTAAAAAAAAAACATTATCATTCATTTATTAATAGCAGTTTACCATTTCCCCGATTCAAAGGTTTCTAAAAAATTAATTTAAAAAATGTAAGAATTTAAAATTGTAATTAGAAAACCGCACTAGTCAGTCAGTTAGTCCGTGAACCCCATATCCTCTGCACCCGAGAGTACCGAACTTGGAATCCACGTATTAATCCGCGAACTGAATCGAACTGTCGATTTTTAGAATCTTTTTTGGCTAAATTTGGCAACTATGTTTCACAACATAGGTTTTTGAGATAAAAATCACACTGAATTGAAAAAGGAGTTGCAACTCACAGACCTGAGTATTGCACCTGGAGACTACACACAAACGAAGAGATCACTCTATATACATTAATCAGAAAGATACATCTTTAAGTACATAGCAAAGAACTAGGAGATTGTTGAGATTCTATATTCTTTTAACTAATCTGTTGAGGAGGTAAATCCCCCTCTGCCAGACGGACGATCCACCTAGCCCGGCGGGGTCTTGCAACAAACAAACAATGTCATGACGCAGGTTCCTAATTACGAATGATAAGGCTGGAGATAGAAGCCTACCTGGATTCCAACGCTAGGATCTGAAGAAGAAGCGTCCCCGTTCCTCAGCCTCGGCAGATCACAATCCCTCCACGATCTCCGCGGATGAACACCTGCACATAGAAGAAACGAACAGATACAAGCATAGAAACCAACATACGTAACTAAACATCAGTCAGAAAGGACATTACTCGCATTAACATGATGGAAAACGGAGTGGAACCATAATCATAATCATCTATTAAATAATGAACGAAGAAAGATTACAACCAAGTTCTGACGTCGCAGTCTCCTTCGGACGGGTCTCCGGTCGTCCACGTCTCGTAAAGCTCGCCAAGGAAAGGGAAAACCTCTCCGGAGTCTCGTGACAATGGTCTCCTTACTTGAGTCGGCCTTAAGGGAAAGAGAGGATTCTTTACAGCACAAAGGCTCTTGGGAATATGGAGATACAAAGCTTAGGCACTTCAAGACTAGCTTGCCATGGATTTGAGCAAGCTTTTATAGATGGGGAAGGAGGAGTTGGGATCCCTATTATTATGGGATTGGCCCTATCAATAAGGAAGGTTCTATGAGAGGTGGCAAAACCACTTCTCTCCATAGAACTCCCGCAGCCAAACCTCCCAACTCTAGATAGGCAATGGTTGTGAGTTTGTTGGAACTCAACTTCCGCCATCCATATTTAAAAAACAACTCCCAAAATGGGTGGCGCGACTGCGGCTCTATTACAGAGCGCCAGGTGGCGCGAGCTCTTTGCATTAATTTCCCAATTGGCGCGAGTACTGAACTGCCTGCCCGCGCCAATGCCAAAAGGGATGTTTTTCATGACTTTTGCAAGGAGATGTCTCAAGGGCAAATAAAGCTCATGCTCAGAGGGATGCATTGATGGCACCAGGCATGACAATGTCCCGCGAGTCCACGAATGGGTCCTCCGTTTATGCAGGATGGGAATGAAGCGGAGCGATGACAAATTAACGTATGTGATGCCCCCTAAAGCATGAGGCCCGAGAGAGAGAGGGGTGAAATGCTTTACGAGAACATGTTCAACTGAAGGCCCGCCGTCGGAAAACCTGCACAGACAGATACAACTGATGTCTCAAGTACATGATGTATATATATGGTATGGACGCAGCCATCCGAACAGAGTATGCTATAATCCGGATCCAGGGTATGGGCGCAGCCATCCAACTAAGATCAAACAAATAGACTCGGGTATGGTCGCAGCCATCCAATCATTGAGTCATGTACATAATGACAATAATCCACAATCGCAGCCTGGATTACAACAGACACAATCCAGGGTCTTGCGCTCCATCTCGACCCAAATAAGTACAAGTTCTAGCACGCGAATATGTGAGCTGATGTCGAACATGCAAGAACATCGCCTGATTACCAGCCAATGATAAAAGCCGTTAACAGACGCGAGAGGAACCACCCATAATGACAATGGTCCTCAAAGTACTACAGGTACAATCCACGGCGTGTGAATAAATGAGCTGACGTCGAACACCCGCAGAATCATCCGATCGGAGGTCAATAATGAAAACCTCTCGTCGAATGCGACGAACCTGCCATTAAGGCATGCAGGCTCCAAGGTACCATCAGGAGTCTCTAGACCAACTTCCTGGATAATGAGTTGAAGTCGACGGGAAGTGACCTTGATCGAAGGTGGGCCATAATGATTCCCACATCATCGACACGAGACAGAGGAACATAATGTTTTGTTGTGAATCAGGACCATATGAGAAACAGAGGAAGGTTGATATTTGTAGAGGCCAACTTCTCTTGAACACATGAACGGCACGACAATGGACTTGGCAGTATTTGACATCAACGGATCAGAGGTCATGGCGACGAAGCAGTGAACGGATGAGAGGTCAAAAGAGATTACCCAAACCCATGGAGGCAAAGTGAAGCAACGAGATGAGATGTCCCCAACCCGACACGAATGCAGACAAGTGCCATGTTCAAGAGCGACATACTGCCGACGACAACGACGATGGTTCCATTTTTTCCCCACCATTTCTGGCGAGTACCCCAATTATTTTTGATAACAAGCTTGAAGGGGATAACATATGCTTGTAATATAAGTCCGCCCTTCGGGCGAATCCATCCTAGTGCATTTAACGAGTCCTAGGAAGGAGGAACTCGGAGAACATCATTTCGACTAGATCCGATGTCATCAGGGTTTAACGAGTCTGACAAAGGAAGAACTCGGCGTCTTTTCATGTTTAGAGAGTTTGAAAAGACAGCGGAAAAGAAAACTCCACGGGTCCCTTTTCGTAAATAGTTTCCCAGATCCGAAAAGGTAGAAAACAATATCCGGGAAAACCTCCTAGTCGCGATAGGCTAGGGTATTCCTTTTTCGTAATCAATCCATCCCAGCCCGAAAAAGGGTTAAACTTATACTGGGTGGATGTCGATTCGTGTCCATTTTTACGAGATCGAAACGACAAGGGCCTCGGCGATCTTTTCATATTTAGAGAGTCAGAAAAGAGCTGAAAGATGACTCCAGAGTGACTTTTTCGTGTATTTACCGAGTCCGAAAAAGTATAAAATACAACTCGTTTCCATCTTTTAAGTCGCAAAAACCTGTTGCTGCACATACCAAGCAAGCGTAAAATCCATTTTCGACATAACATATGCAAATATTTGATAAAAATAACTTTTTAAAACTCATTTAATGTCGAAAAAGTTATAAATATGTCTAATTGGTAAAAATAAAATTACTTTTACTATTTACCTTGGTAGAAAACAACAGTGGTCCATTTGGAGCAGAAACTTCCGTCGACGATTGCGACCAATCCAGGAAACCATTCAGCTTCTCGTCTGTCACAGGTAAAAGGCGCTCCCTTGCTCTACATTTTCATTCATTTTTTAATGATTTTCCCTTAGAAATCAGTCTTGTATGGCCATTTTTAAAATTTTAGGGCCGGGCCCATTGGCACGGGTATCGGGCACGGACCGCCAATAGATGTACTTTTTGTAAAGAGACGCTCGGCATATTCAATGAACAACAAATTCCGCCCAAAATTTCGGTATTTAGACCAAATTATTGGAAATTGAAGCTCATCAAAGATCTAACCAGGGGTTTTTTACCATGTGAATGCAGATAATCACTCAAAATGGCAATCGAATGGAAGGAACGAGAGCACGGAGAAGAGGATGAACAGGCCATGCAAAGCCAAGCTTGCATGAATGCACTTAGAAAATGTGGATTGAAAAAGTTCTTCCTCACGCCATGTTTACGAGCTCAGCCCGAGCTCCTCCAGTATTTAATCAGTATCTGGGACGAACAGGAACAGGTGTTCAGGTTACGAGACCAGGTGTTAGAACTGGAGGTCACCGATGTTTATTTCATCACTGGATTGTCCCGCAGAGGTCCAATCCCTGTATTGACTGGAAGCATACCATCTGGGGAAAAGATGGAAGAAGTAATGGCACGGGTGTGCCGAGGGGCACAAATAGGATCAGGAAGCAAGAAGGTGGATATTCACACTATCCCTGATCTAGCACTGAGAGTAGTTCTCCATACCATTACGCGGGCTGCTGGGTCATAGGCTCCGCACGAGGCCACGAAGACCCAACTCCTACTGGCCTCAGAATGCATGGGTCCCTTACTGTTCAACTGGGCAGAAGCAGTAACTATCAATATGAAAAGGCAGCTCACAAAATGCAAACAGGGGAAACTGAAGCAGTTCGGTTATGGTTCCATCTTGGTATCATTCATTCTGGAACGTTTACCAATCTTCCAGGGCCAAGGGGCCGCAGTGGGGAGTCTGATACCACGAGAGCCAAGAATGGCTCGCTGGGTAGCATTGATGCCCAGATCTGGAGGTGGCCAACAGATCTCCTGGAGGCCAGAGTTTTTTAGGTGGTTACGGCGCCAGCTGATTGTCGTGGAAGACTGGCCCTATGCAGGAACTGACTTTACTGGGGACCCAGATCTCCCACTACTAGAAGGAGATGACTGGGACGAGGAGCTGGGTAAGACCTCATATTTTTGATTTTATGTTTATATGTTTTTTTGTTAATACACATTCGTCTTAACACAATTATATATGCATGCAGATGTAGGACCTGAGAGACCAGCCGGGATGTCTCCAATCTCCCGGAGGACACAACTCGCCCCTGAGATCCAGGGGGAAGGCACCGGAGGAGAAGAACTGATCCAGAACCTCGAGGGGATTGCCCATGGGATCCCAAACTATGCCCGGCTATCAGATGTACCGATGGCATACCAGCGCCACACGGTGGGAGTTCCGAATCGGATCCACCGAATCCTGAGGCGCCTAGTGCATGCAGTGACGTGCTACCATGAGCACCATGCGGATTAGTCCTTAGGATTTATACCACACCTATTTTTTGAGAGACATAGCGTCTCCGGATGTACTAAGACGACTATGTATATTTTTTGAGTTTTGTGATGCACACTGTGCAAACATTTCGACACACACATATATATATATATATACATATGACTATTTTGGATGGATCTTTCTTTACATGTGATGATGTTTTCTATATGTCATGCAAATGTCTAATACAGATGTAATCTAATGTATCAGCTACATAACAAACGACCCAATGCGAAATGTATTCACACAATGTATCTAATCACACATTTCATTTTTACGCAAGCTTAAAAGCACACATGAACACACACGTATGCAAACTATGCTTGGAATGAGGAAGACGGGCATGCCCCCCAGCATGATGTCTCAATTCGAGGTGCATGCCCCCCAAGCTTCAGTCCATTGAAAATGGAGTGAAGGTTCAAAACAGAAAGTCGAATTGAACATGCTCGTGTTTCATTATTTTAACGAGGTTGACACACTTAAAAGAACTATCCTCAAACAACTTGTTTCATGTTTTAAGGAGCTTGACACAAATGAAGGAACTATGCTCCGAGATCCTGGTTTCATTTTTTAAAGAGCTTGACCCAGGGAGGAAACCGTGCTCTAACCGACTTACATCAACATGAACAAGAAGGCGGTGCTTCCAAGAGTTCCACTCCCGATGGAAGGAAAACATCCTGGAAGTCAGGACCCAATGCCCCCAGCACATTATGCACAACGGCATCATCACTGAGCACAGGCACGGGGTAAGTAGCCACATAGTTGACCTGCGGTGGGGCAGATACAACGGGTGGATAAAAACCAGGAGGGGGTGATGGCGGGCCAGATGCCACATTAGGACCAAAGAACGAAAGCTGATCAATGGTCACGATCCGTCCTTCATGTGGAAAGCACATCACGCGAAAGATGGAGGAGACAAGTGCTCCCATGGCATGAGTGTAATCACGTCCCAGGAGCAGATTGAAATCCAAGGGGCCTGGAACAACCATCACATCCATATGGACGGTTTTACCTCCCAAAGTAACAGGTAACCTTGGAAGGATCCCCAACGGTTGACTCGTCCTTCTATTGAATGTCAACAGATTCTGCGTAACGGGCGCAAGCGGCGGCGAACCGAAAGCTTGCCAGGTAGCTGATGACAGAATACTAACAGAGGGGCCTTCGTCTATAATGGTGTTGGGTACGACCAGACCAAGAGCCTGTACTGTGATCTCGAAAGGCACATAAGACGGAAGGCGTAATCCTGCAAATCGATTCCAGTCAAAGGAAGCGACCAAACTACTCGGAGGGGATACCATCGACAAGCGAAGGTCTTCCCCTGATGTTACGGTAGAAGAAGCCTCCTCCATGACCTCCATCTCGGAGGTGGGAGGAATATCCTCCGTAGCCTCCATCATGGGAGGCGGAGGAGGGGCTTCTTGAAGTACAGGGACAGGAGAATCTTTCTCCAAGTCTGAAGAATCTGAAGAGATCAGAAGGACATGGGGGGTGTGAGGTCCACTCTCGACAGAAAAGACCTGGTGCACCGTGGACGGGGCCAGTTCAACCGATCCGACGACCAATGGTTGGTCAGGGACGGATTCGTGAATTTGAATTTCTGGGGGAGTGGGATCGACCAAGGATGACTCTTGACCAATCATAGGATCAGCTGGCGGAGGACTCAAAGAAAGTCGATTATAACCGGGTGGAAGGCGTGGTGTAAAACCGGCTGGGTTGTCCAAGACTTGCTTGGCTTCATCCATATAAGGACAAAGGTGAATGGCATGGTGCCCTTCACACAACTTACAGGGATTGGTGATCTTACCCTGCTTCTTAGAGTTCTTATCAACAGCAGCTGAAGACGTGCCCCCAAATTGACTCCCAGAAGCCAAAGGCAACGGTGGGCGGCCGTTGGACCATACTTCGAGCACCTTGGGAATGCCAGGGCAGTCTCGAAGAAGATGGTCTCCCGTGCACAACAGGCAAGGGAACTTGACTTTCAGTGGAGGGTTGGAAGGTTTATCAAGAGGAGATTCCTCGTGGACAGTAGCTGTACATTTAGGCTCTCGCTTATCAGACTTCTTCTTCTTTGTCTTCTTCTTCTTCTTTTTAGCCACCTGGTTACTCGAATCCAGGCTTTCACCAGGCAAAGTAGAAGATGAGGACGCAGAAACAGGCGAAGAAGGGGAGAGGTCCACCTTGGAATCAACATGAGGTTGTTCAGGTGGAGGAACTGATTGAACAGTAGTGGAGACATTCGGGACAACAGAGGTTGAGAACAACCAAACGGGCAACCCAACAGTTAACCCAGGAAGGGACAACGTCGCCATGTAAGGAGCACCAACATTTCCAAAAGGAGGAAAATGACCAGGATTCCCTTCTGAGGGGATTCCTTGGTTGGCGAACTCTGAAAAAGTTGCCATCAAAACTCAAAAGCACACACGGGCTGAAAATGAGTTAAGACACACGATCAAACGGTCAACAAGCAATGTCTAAACAGGTGTGTAATCGTGGGCGATTAATTTTACCGCATTGGAAAGTAAGAAATCCTACCGTTTCATGTTTTAAGAGTCGAGAAACGATAAAAAGATGACTCTATCTCTTTCAGAGTTGACACAAGCGTGAAAGGACAAGCGCTTGACGGTCTTTTCAAGTTTAGGGAGTCAGAAAAGACCAAATGACTGCTCGGGAAAAACTAGGCACAAAGGGTGTACCAAATATCCGTGAACTGCAATATACACCTTGGTTTCAAAAATGAAACAGAAATCGACCAAGGACTTTCCGTACGTGCAGGTAGTCTCCCCGAATGCTGTGTTCGGTGTATCACGGGTAAAAGGCGGCAGACTCGGCTTCCTGTGGATAAAGGATTAAAAACCTATAGGGGTCTCCCTTTATATACGCGACGGTACGGGGAGCGCAAGTCCGTACTAGCGCTGTCTAAAGCCAACAGGCGAACGACAGCTGCTAGGTTTAACGACGCCGGAACACGTCTCTAGCCTAGACCTTCTAAATATGTTTCGTTAAGTTCCAATGTTGCCTTAGGTTAATTGAATAAATTTTACGGTTGATCTTCAATTAAGTTTCAATTTCCAGGCCCTATCGTATGTAGTGTCTCGAAAGACTCCTAAATGCAAGCTATATGCCACAGTGCAACATTTCGTTCGATGAAAACTAGTTAGATAAGAGTTGAGAGCTTTTATGCAAACGAAATGAACGGAAAACAAACAATGAGATCTCTAATGCAACTAATGCAATTGAAAACTCTTCATTCAAAACACTAATCACTAGCGATATGGAAAAGATCACAATTTGCACTAATTAACAAAAGCAAAAGAGATTTTTTTTTTATTTTCAATGTTTAATAGCTAATGTGCACTGAAAACAAAAGGAACAATTTGAGAAACGATATCCAAGAGAACGAAACAAACAAAATTCACTCAACAATGCAAGCAATCAGATCCCCAAATCGACCAAAGTCTCTCAAAGCAAAGAAAAGACTCAAAAGCTTCCAATGGACCGTGTGATCTAGGTCCAAAGCAAGGCCAAACGAATTTCGAATGAAGGAATGAACAATCACCCAAAAATGCAACAAAACAATCAACGACTACTAAGAGGATGTGGAGAATCAATCAGCAAGTTGACAGGACAACCAAGACACCAAAACTCCCAAGGAGGGCTCGATACACTAAGCCACTAGATGCCCTAGGGCTCAAAACGTGAAATCGGTAGATAGAAGCAAACAACCAAAGGACAGAGGTGAATTCCCGGCCAAACAAGACTCCAACACACTCAGGCAGTCGGAAAATCAAGAAGAAAAACACTGATCAAATCCAGAGAGCTCAAAAATGAAGAAACTCAAAAAACTCACAGGGGTGGCGTGACTGTAAGTGTGAAACTGGCGCCAGAAGTCAATTGGCGCGGGCTAGACAAAGGCAACGTGTGCCAATTGGCGCGACTGTCGGGTTAAAAACCGCGCCAGTCGAGTTTCTCAGCAAAAATTAAAAACAAGCTACTCCAGAAGCAGACCAATGCAAGCTAAGCAAACCAAGAAGCTAAAACAATGAAAGAATCCAACCCAGAAGGTTCATCAAGCAAGGAAAAACAATCAAAGCGAAACAACATAAACGAGACAATGAAAACCGGACGATCCCCAGCGGAGTCGCCAATTTGTTGAGGAGGTAAATCCCCTCTGCGGACAGAGGCGATCCCTACTAGCCCAGCAGGGGTCTAGCAACAATCAAACAATGCTATGACGCAGGTTCCTAATTACGAATGAAAAGGCTGGAGATAGAAGCCTACCTGGATTCCAACGCTAGGATCTGAAGAAGAAGCGTCCCCGTTCCTCAGCCTTGGCAGATCACAATCCCTCCACGATCTTCGCGGATGAACACCTGCACATGGAAGAAACGAACAGATACAAGCATAGAAACCAGCATACGTAACTAAACATCAGTCAGAAAGGACGTTACTCACATTAACATGATGGAAAACAGAGTGGAACCATAATCATAATCATCTATTAAATAATGAACGAAGAAAGATTACAACCAAGTTCTGACGTCGCAGTCTCCTTCGGACGGGTCTCCGGTCGTCCACGTCTCGCAAAGCTCGCCAAGGAAAGGGAAAACCTCTCCGGAGTCTCTCGACGATGGTCTCCTTACTTGAGTCGGCCTTAAGGGAAAGAGAGGGTTCTTTACAGCACAAAGGCTCTTGGGAATATGGAGATTCAAAGCTTAGGCACTTCAAGACTAGCTTGCCATGGATTTGAGCAAGCTTTTCTAGATGAGGAAGGAGGGAGTTGGGATCCCTATTATTATGGGATTGGCCCTATCAACAAGGAAGGTTCCATGGGAGGTGGCAAAACCACTTCCCTTCCATAGAACTCCCGCAGCCAAACCTCCCAACTCAAGATAGGCAATGGTTTGTGAGTTCGTTGGAACTCTACTTCCGCCATCCTTATTTAAAAAACAACTCCCAAAATGGGTGGCGCGACTACGGCTCTATTACAGAGCGTCAGTTGGCGCGACCTCTTTGCAGTAATTTCCCCATTGGCGCGAGTACTGAACTTCCTGCCCGCGCCAATGCCAAAAGGGATGTTTTTCATGACTTTTGCAAGGAGATGTCTCAAGGGAAAATAAAGCTCATGTTCAGAGGGATGCATTGATGATGTTTTCAAGGCATGACAATGTCCACAGGTCACAGAATGGGTCCTCCATTGTGCGGGATGGGGAATGGTAAGGACGGTGACAAATTATTGTGTAAATCCTAAACTAAGGAGGTATGCTACATCAATGTAACCATTTCTCCATTAATATAAAAATAATATTAATTATTTTCAACTCTCCCCCTTAATGGAAAAAGGATTACCCTGAACTCCTAGCATCCCTATAAACAATTCAAACTTTACACGCCCAAGAGGCTTAGTAAAAATGTCAGCCATATTGTCACAAGTTTTACAATATTCAACAAATATTTCCTTTGACTGAAATTTCTCTTGAACAAAATGGAACTAAGTATCAATGTGTTTGGTATTTTTATGAAATACTGGATTGTATGTAAGCTTGATGGTACTCTGGTTGTCAGTTTTAATGGTAGTTGATTCTTTCTATTCTTCTCCTGCATCGTTAAGAAGTCTTCTCAACCAGATAGCTTCACATGTGGCTGCACACAATGCTTGGTACTCAGCTTCACATGAAGATAAAGCTACAGTGCTTTGCTTTTTGTTGCTCCATGCTATGACCCCGGATCCAATGCTGAATGCGTAACCTGTGATAGACCTTCGATCATCCAAGTTACCTGCCCAATCTGAATCTGAAAATCCTGCTAGAGTAACATCAGATGTGTCAATGTATAAAATACCATAATTACTAGTACCACTAAGATACCTCAACACACTTTTTGCTGCGACCCAATGACTTTCGAGTGGTTTTGACATGAACTGGCTCAACATACTAACAGAGTATGCCAAGTCTGGTCTAGTTGTAGTAAGATATATCAAACTCCCAACTAGTTGTCTATACATAGTGGCATCCACCTCTTTAGTACCATCGTCACTACTCAACTTTAGATTCTGCTGCAATGGTGTTGTTGCTGATCTACACTGCTCCATTCTGAAAATTTCCAGCAAACTTCTAGCATACTTCCCTTGAGTAAGAAAAGTCTGTCCAGAATCTCTCCATACTTCCAATCCTAAACAATAATGGAGATTTCTGAGATCTTTCATTTTCAAACACTTGTCACATCTGCCGTTTTATTTCTTTGATCAGATTATTAGCATTCCCTATTATAATCACATCATCCACATACAAAGAAATCAAAATAATTTTCCTCTGTTTATTAAACTTGGTATACATATTTGGATCATTCATGCTCCTATGAGAGCCATGTTGTACAAAGAATGAATCAATATTCTCATACCACGACCTGGGTGCTTGTTTTAAACCATATAGTGCCTTTTTTAATCTACAAACAAGATGTTCCTGCCCCTTTTTAACAAACCCTTCAAGCTGAACTAAATAAATTTATTCTTTCAACTCACCATTCAGAAATGCAGACTTAACATCTAGCTGGTGTAGCTCCCACTTATGTTTTTTTTCTAGGGAAATTAGCATTCTAATAGTGTTTAATTTTGCTACAGGAGCAAAGGTATCATCGAAATCTATTCCCTCTTGTTGTGAGTAACCCTTTGCTACTAGTCTAGCTTTAAGCTTTTCTATACTCCCATCTGCATTTATTTTGGGTTTATACAGCCATTTGCATCCTATGAGTGTTTTACCTTCAGGCAGTTCAACTAAATCCCAAGTATGGTTTCTAATATTTGATTCAATTTCTTCATGCATTGCAGCCCTCCATGCATCATATTGACTTGCTTCTTTATAATTTGTGGGTTCTACAATGTTTAAAATATTTGTCATTAAAGCATAGGCCTTTAATATGGATGGTAATCTAGTCTTCCTACTTGATCTCCTTGGTAGGGGACTTATCTCAAATCTGTCTGTTTCAAACTTATACGGGCTCGCATCATTACATTACATGTTTCTTGTTCTTCTTTCTGCTCCTGCTCTTGATCATCCTCGTTGTTCTCTTCCATTAGTAATGGAATGTGCCAATCATTGTTACTGTCATCATTTCCTTCTTCAATATGTTCATGAAATATGACATCTCGGCTTGTAAAAACCTTATGAGTCACAGGATTAAATAACTTATATGCTTTAAACTCAATGCCATATCCAAAAAAGATACATTTCATGGCTTTAGGATCTAACTTCTTCCTATCCGCCTTGGGTATATGGGCATAAGCTTTTGACCCAAATACTCTTAAATGATTCACTGCTGGTTTGAATCCAAATAATTCTTCAAAACGGGTTTTGAAGCCAAGACATTTAGTATGACTCCTACTCTTTAAATAGACAACAGTGTTAATGGATTCCGCCCAAAAACAATTTGATAGACCCTTACCTTGAAGCATGCTCCTTGCGCACTCCACAAGAGTTTTGTTCTTTCGTTCTGCCACTCCATTCTGTTGTGGTGTGTGAGGCACTGTAAACTATTGAATAATCCCATGATGCTTGCAGAAATTCATGAACTCTCCCAACCTACATTCTCCCCCTTGATCTGAGCGGAGAATTTTTATGCTTTTTCCTGTCTGCTTTTCTACCATAGATTTAAACTCTTTAAAGTACTGAAAGGTTTGACTCTTTTTACTCAGAAAATATATCCAAGAGAATCTAGTGCAATCATCAGTAAACAAGAGGAAGTAATATGCACCACCTAGTGACCTGGTCTACATAGGTCCGCATATGTTTGTATGCACTAGCTCTAGAATATCTCTTTCCTTTCTATTAACATGCAAAGGAAATTCTTCTCTATGCATTTTCCCTAATTCACATCTATCACAATCCAACTGAACATTATGAAAAACAGGGAGTCCATTGACCATACCTTTTCTCTGAAGTAGAATGAGGTTTTGCAGATTAAGATGACCACATCTATGGTGCCAGAGGTTTTCGGCTGTTGATCCTGTTGCAACCATGGCTTGTTGTGGTAGGCTTTTCACATCTAGTTTGTATAGGCTCCCCACACGCACTCCTGTTGCAACAGTTTCCATCTTGCTATCCTTTATGACACAGTGTGTCTTGAAGAATTGAACTTGCATGTCCTGATCAGTTATCATAGATACAGAGATCAAGTTTTTCTTAGTTCCGGGCACATACAATACATTCTTAAAATGTCTAATGTCATTGCTAGGTAACTTTACCGGAATATCACCATACCCTTTGATCTCATATCCGCTATCATCTCCTAAATAAATTTTCAACCCACATGAAGTTTCTTCAAGAAATTCAAACCATTCCTTCTTACTTTTCATATGTTAGGATGCACCAGAATCGACATACCATATGTCGTCCTCATCTCCCTTAGAAGCTGAAAGGGCACAATCAACTGCAAATAGTCGAAGTTCATGACTATGGTCTTCATCCTCCTCAACAAAGTACCCTTTGTGCTTTCTTTGTTTATTCCTTGCTTCGTCTGCCTTCCTATTATAACAATCTTTAATCTGATGGCCATTTTTTCCATAGTAAAAACATCTCTTGCTGGGAAAATTGTTAGTAGACATACCTTTAAATGGTCTCTTTTGAAACGTGTTGGATCCTTTCTCCTGCTGTTGTTGCTGTGGTTACTGTTGCTGGTGTGGCTACTTCCCTCTATACTGTCGCCTTTTCGCCATCAGAGCAAGATCATTTCTTTGTGATTTCAAATTCTGTCGCCGCTCTTCTTCTTGTAGCAAAATCCCTGTCAATTCTTCAAATGCAGGGGCTTTCTCCCTTGCTGCCAATCCTGTAATAAACATCTAATATTCGTCTTTCATTCCATTCAACGTGATCATGACCAGATCAAAATCGGACACTTTTTCTCCAATATCTCCCAATCTGTCCTTCAGGTCTTTAACTCTAGCAATGAATCCAGCAGCGGACTCATTTTCCTCCATCTTCATCGCAAATAGCTTGCCTTTAAGTGACAAAACACGATTTTTATTTTGTGTCTGGTATAGGTTCTTGATTGTCGTCCAAATATCACTGGACGATTTGCTATCTCTAATATGTGGGATAATATTGTCCTTGATGGACATCTTCAGTATGAATTTTGCTTTGTTCTCCTTTTTATCGCAGTCTTGTTCTTGTGCAGATGTTCCTGTTACCAAATTTGGTCTCGGCTCATTTCCTATGACAATCGACCACGCATTTGCACTTTCAAGTAATGTCTATATCTTGAATTTCCAATTGGTGAAATTAGATCCATCGAGTTTTCTAGACTCGTGGAGATACAATTCTATGCTGCTATTCATCTTGGGTGTCCCATTACGATCTTGGAGTGAATAATTCTACCCAATTACAGGATACAGTAAAAAAAAAATCTATACATACCCGGTCTTGTTGGGTATGTGTTATATTCTTCCCACGATTAGCCCCACGCACTGTATGTTGCGTCGGGCGTAGCTGGGGGGTCACGAGGGGTGAAGAAGTCCCCACCGTTGGGGTCCGGGGCAGCGCCCCGGCCAAAATTGGTTTTTGTGCGGACCCACTCATAGGCGGATCCGCCCATGGTTTTGTGCATGGTTTTGCACATGGTTTGGGGTTCGATGGTTTTCGGCCCCTGGTATTTTATAGATCCTGTCAAGGGAACTACAGTTATATTCTAATCCAGGGTTGATGGATTGTGGTTTATGTATGCTTCGGCATGTATATATATGTGTTGTAACACTAAAAGGAATATAATGAAAAATCAAGCTGGTCGTCCCGATTTGGGATCCAGGGGAAAATCTCTGTGTTTATCTGTTTTATGTTTTATGCTCTCGCTATTGTTTATTTTCTGTTATAAGATTCGTGTGTAGATAATTTCTGTTCAGGGTTAAAACCTACATTTGGTATCGGAGCTGTTTCGGCTTCAAGGGGACGCCTTTGTTGTTGAGGGTTTTTTGCTCGGGCTTGTGGTAGACCCTGTGCAGTGGGAGATCTACGGGATCGATTCTTGCGGTGAAAGAATATGGCGAGCGGCGGAAAGATAGAGATCGAGAAATTTAATGGTCAGAGTTTTGAGTTGTGGAAGCTCAAGATGGAGGATCTGCTGGTGGATAAAGATCAGTGGATCGCGGTAGATCCGGGTACTAAACCAACGGCAATGTCAGATGAAGACTGGAAGAAACTGGATCGGAAGGCTAAGAGCACAATACGGTTGTGTGTGTCAGATTCAGTATTGTTGAATGTATCTGGGGAAGCTACGTCGAAGAATTTGTGGGAAAAACTTGGGACTTTGTACCAATCTAAGTCTCTGGTGAATAAGTTGTTCCTCCGGAAAAAACTGTATAACCTGAGGATGAAGGATGGAGACTCGGTGACAGAGCATCTGAATGCCTTCAATACTGTGGTAAGTCAGCTGTCATCTGTTGATATTAAAATCTCAGATGAAGATAAGTGCATCAGTTTGTTGTGCTCTCTACCAGACTCGTGGGACAATCTGGTTATTGCAATAGGTAGCAATACAACTACCTTGAATTTTGATGACATTGTCTCAGCCTTGCTGTCGGAGGAAATGAGACGGAGAAATATGGAGGGTCAGAATGGAGATGCCTTATCTGTACGAGGAAGGTCCCAGAACAGAAACAAGAATAAGGTTTCTAGTGGGAGATCTAAATCTAGAGGGAGATCTAAATCTCCTGGAAAGTTTGTAAAGGTGTGCTGGAAATGCGGAAAGGAAGGGCACTACAAAAAGGAATGCGGATCTAAAGCTCCTGAGAAAGGAAAGGGATCTGATGAAGGTCCTTCTGCAGAGGCAAAAACCACCTCGGATGAAGGTGGGGATGTGTATTTGGCTTCTTCTTCAAATGCACATGTAGATCATGAGTCATGGTTGATTGACTCAGGTGCATCCTTTCACTTCACTCCCCATAGGGAGTGGTTCTGCGAGTATGAGAAATATGATGGTGGTGATGTCTTCCTAGGGGATGATAAGAAGGCCAAAATCATCGGACGTGGAAAGTTCAAGCTGAAGCTGCAAGGTGGAAGGATTAGAACACTTCCTGGTGTTCTGCATATTCCTGCATTGGCCAGAAATCTGATTTCTATAAGCAAGATGGATGATGCGGGTGTAAAAACAATGTTCGAGAAAGATGCCTGCAAGATGGTTCGGGGAGCACTGGTATTAATGCGGGGAGTTCGAACTGGAACTGCGGCCTGGCTTCTAATTACAGCAGCATTGATGATGGGTGTAACGATTCGTGGTTCCTGAAAGTGGAGCGGAAAGCCTAGCTGTCTCTGGAGAAAAGACCATGCTATGGCATCAAAGGCTTGGACATATTGGAGAGAAGGGCCTTCGGATACTGCATAAAGATGGTATGGTAGAAGGTATGTCTAATTGTTCTCTGGATTTCGATTTCTGTGAACATTGTGTATATGGGAAGCAGAATTGGGTGAGTTTTCCTTCTAGTGCTAAGAGGGCAAACAAGATATTAGAACTTGTGCACAGTGATGTGTTTGGGCCTGTGTCAGTTCCATCACTGGGAAAGTCTGTGTACTATGTTTCATTCATAGATGACTTCTCAAGGAATACATGGATATATTTCTTGAGGAAGAAATCTGAAGTCTTTGACAAATTTAAAGAATTTAAGGCTCTGGTGGAAAACCAGAGAGAGAAGAAGATAAAGGCACTGAGGACAGATAATGGTGGGGAGTTCTGCAAGAAGGAATTTGAAGAGTTCTGTAAGAAGTGTGGCATAGCACGACAGAAGACTACTCCATACACACCTCAACAAAACGAAGTTGCAGAAAGAATGAACAGAACACTGATGGAAAAGGCAAGAAGCATGCTCAGTGGTACCGGGTTAGGACAAGAATTCTGGGCAGAGGCAGTGGAGACTGCATGTTACTTAGTTAACAGATCACCTTCATCAGCGTTGGAGGATAAGACCCCACATGAAGTATGGACTGGTAATAAACCCTCTATTTCACATCTAAGGGTATTTGGATGTGATGCATATGTACATGTTCCAAAGGAGAAAAGGACCAAGTTGGATAATAAATCTGAAAGGTGCATCTTTATTGGGTATAAGAATGGTTTAAAGGGTTACAAGCTTTGGAACCCAGAAACAAGGAAGGTTGTGTACAGTCGAGATGTGGTGTTTAGAGAAGTGAAAGATGTTGTTAAACATGAAGTCCTACCAAAGGAACCTGAGAAGATAGAGTTTGAGCTAAAGGAGGATGAATCGGACTCTACAACAGAAGAAGACTCAGAAGATGATGAGCCAAAAACTCCAGCTTTAAGAAGATCAGTTCAGGAAAGAAGGCAACCAGAAAGGTATAGTCCATCTTCTTTCTGTTCAGGTTTTGCCTTAACTATAACTGATGATGAACCCAGAACTTTCAGGGAGGCAGTAGATTTAGAGGATGGAAAACTCTGGAAGGAGGCCATGGCTGATGAAATGGCATCCTTGCAAAAAAAAGATGCATGGGATCTGGTGGAGCTGCCGGCTGGAAGGAAGCCCATTGGGAGCAAATGGGTGTTTAAGAAGAAGATGAATGTAGAAGGCAAGGTGGAGAAATACAAAGCTCGGTTGGTAGCGAAAGGTTATTCCCAGGTGCCGGGAATTGATTTTGGTGATATTTTTCTCCTGTTGCCAAGGTTACTTCTATTAGATTACTTTTATCTGTTGCTGCTGCATTTGATTTTGAGATAGAACAGATGGATGTGAAGACAACATTTCTTCACGGGGATCTAGAAGAGGAGATCTACATGAAGCAACCTGAAGGCTTTATGGTGAAGGGTAAAAAAGAACTGGTATGCAGGTTGAAGAAGTCTCTGTATGGGTTAAAACAGTCACCAAGGATGTGGTATCAGAAATTTGATACCTATATACGGGGACTTGGCTTCACCAGAAGCAAGGAGGATCACTGTGTTTATTTTAAATTAATTGGTGACCGTGTCATTTATTTGGTCTTGTATGTGGATGATATGTTGTTGATTGGAAATGACAAAGAAATTATCCAAGATTTGAAGACCCAACTGTTCTCCAAATTCGACATGAAGGATCTTGGTGCTGCAAACTATATTTTGGGCATGGAAATTAAGAGAGATCGGGCAAAGAGGATGCTCTGGTTAAACCATAGGAAGTATGTCGAGACTATATTGTAGAGGTTCAATATGCAAGATAGTAAACCAGTGAGTGTTCCTATTCCTGTAGGTGCAAAGTTGTCTGCTGAACAGTGTCCCAAGACACAAGAAGAAGAGGAGGATATGTCCCGTGTTCCATATGCAAGTGCGGTGGGTAGCCTGATGTATGCAATGGTCTGTACTAGACCAGACATTGCACATGCAGTGGGAGTATTGAGCAGGTTTATGTCAAACCCAGGGAAGGAGCATTGGACAGTAGTGAAGCGGGTTTTCAGATATTTACGTGGCACTAGTGATTATGGCTTGTGCTACCGGGGAAGACCAGGATTGGAAAGAATGTTGGACATTCGTGGTTTTGTTGATGCAGACTGGGCTGGAGATCTGGACCAAAGAAGATCTACAAGTGGGTATGTGTTTAGCCTATTTGGAGGCGCAGTCAGTTGGATGAGTAAAAGGCAGTCTGTAGTGGCACTTTCAACTACAAAGGCAGAATACATAGCAGCCACTCATGCAAGCAAGAAAGCAGTTTGGTTGAAGAGATTGTGTTCAAGTATGGGGTTGATACAACAAGCTATAAGGATAGACTGTGATAGCCAAAGTGCAATTTTCTTGGCTAAGAACCCTGCTTATCATTCAAAGAAAAAGCACATTGATGTTCAATATCACTTTGTTAGAGATATGATTGAGGCTAAAAGGGTGTTGCTGGTAAAGGTGGACACTCTGAAGAATGTTGCAGATGCATTGACGAAGTCTGTGAGCACTCAGAAGTTCTCTTGGTGTAGAGAAACAATGGGTGTTGAAGAATTGGGCAAATGACTAAGCTCTCTTATGGCCCCCCATGGAAAGAAAACAACAAGTGGGAGAATGTTGGGTATGTGTTATATTCTTTCCACGATTAGCCCCACACGCTGTATGTTGCGTCGGGCGTAGCTGGGGGGTCACGAGGGGCGAAGCAGTCCCCACCGTTGGGGTCCGGGGCAGCGCCCCGGCCAAAATTGGTTTTTGTGCGGACCCACTCATAGGCGGATCCGCCCATGGTTTTGCACATGGTTTTGGGGTTCGATGGTTTTCGGCCCCTGGTATTTTGTAGATCCGGTCAAGGGAACTACGGTTATGTTCTAATCCGGGGTTAATGGATTGGGGTTTATGTATGCTTCGGCATGTATATATATGTGTTGTAACACTAAAAGGAATATAATGAAAAATCAAGCTGGTCATCCCGATTTGGGATCCGGGGGAAAATCTCTGTGTTTATCTGTTTCATGTTTTATGCTCTTGCTATTGTTTATTTTTTGTTATAAGATTCATGTGTAGATAATTTCTGTTCAGGGTTAAAACCTACAAGATCACGACCAGCGATCTACTAAACTTCGTAACTTTCAATGTGCCATCATAGGGCAAGTCCGTCTGCTACCACCGAGCAAATGCGGAACTTCAATGCGCGCCACCCTTTGGAGCAGTCGTCTTACCACGGCGAATCGAGGAACTTCAATGCGCCACCACCGGGCAAGTCTGATCTGCCACCACCGGGCAAATCCGAAACTTCAATGTGCCACCACCGGGCAAGTCCGATCTGCCACCACCGGGCGAATCTGAAACTTCAATGTGCCACCACTGGGCGAATCCAGAACTTCAATGTGCCACCACTGTGCAAGTCTGATCTGCCACCATCGGGCAAATCCAGAACTTTAATATGCCACCACTGGGCAAGTCCGATCTGCCAAAAGTTGCAGATCTTCCCAAAGAGAAAGAGGTTGGCGCTTTTCCGAGGCTAAAAATCCGCGCCCAAATTAAAATCTGTGTATCTCCCAAAATTGGCGCGATTATGGCTTGCACCTCTGCGCCAATAGCGTATTTCAGCGTGTTGGCATGGGTATTGCCCTCATAGTAGCGCCAATGGCACGACTGATCGTGATAAAAACACACCAACCCTTTCTTCAGCTCAGAGATGATTAGTCATCTGAGACCTATTGTTTAGGCATTGCTACAGTCCACTTTCTCCTACGAAAGCTTCTGTGTACACCTCCGCCACTAAGGCTCTATAGTCAATGATGCTAAAAAAAATAAGGCTCCCCCTACTATGTACTCTAATACCAAGATAAAAATCACACTGAATTGAAAAAGAAGAAGTTGCAGCTCACAGGTGAGTACTGCACCTAAAGACTGCACACAAACGAAGAGATCACTCTACATACATTAATAAAAAAGATACATCTTTAAGTACATAGCAAAGAACTAGGAGATTGTAACCAGACTCCTATATTCTAGGAACTAATCCTAAACTAAGGAGGTACGTTACATTTAAATTAAGGGGCCTGAATTTCATATTTATGTGATAATAGATAAAGGTTGGATAAACCAAAAAATTCGTGTAAAATTACAATAATTCTTGTGAGTGTCTATACATTCAAAATTATGAGGGGAAGATGTGTGTTTATTTATTTCACGATGGAGGTATCTGGAAAACGACAAACAATTGCCGACACGACGAAGGAAATTTTATGGAAGACGAGAATTATGGACCGCATGAGAAACATGCACAATATTTTGTTGGTGAGGGTGAGGGAAATCTTTGGGGAGTGTGTCAAGCCACTCATTTTGGCACAATACTCTCAATGAGTGGAGGTGGCACATTAAGGTGAGAGGTAACACCATACGTTATCTCATGTGGAGTATTTATTTCATCACACTACTATATGCTATAGTGGGTTCTGTAACAAATTTTGAACTCGGAGTCGAGGAACTCTGAGTTACTCGATGCCACTATGGAGGAACGAACATGTGGGAGATTAGAGATAGGAAGGATTCAACCTAATAGGATATCAGGTGGAATTAATGCTCCGTGCACTGTGAGTGGTTTTGGATCACAGTAATGTAGGAAGGAGTTAAACACTTGGCGTGAGTGGAAGGAATGTCAAAGTTTCAGTTTGGTTTTATGGCTCTATTATGCTTCGTGGGTGTAGTTATATAAAGACTCTTATGAGTACGTAGGGTGGTGGAGCATCTTAGCATTTGCAAACATTATTATTTCTGGTGAGGTATGCGAATGAAGTAAGTTCTCAATTCACCCATCTTGCTATCGTAACTAAGTTATGTATAATTCTGACGGTGGCTGAGTTGCGACAAGAATTACTACATATAGGGTGGAGAACTTTTGTATCTACTCTTGTAGGAAGTGTGTGAGTGGATGGTGCATTCTATGATCGTGGCTTTCACAAAGGTATATATTCTAAAGTTCATTTCCTATGTAGGGGCGTGTTTTTTTTGGAATTGCGTAATTTCTTTGCAGTTTATGTCAATTTGGGGTGGTCATGGTGCAAATCTAGCCATCCTATTTACACATAGGGTTCACTTGGGAGGCACAATCATGTTATGCTGAGTTCTTTCTCAGTTGGTCTTGTGATAAGAGTTCTAGTAAAGGGAGGGTCTTCTCTTTTTGTTCTCTACTTTATTTTCGTCATTGAAAGGGTTGTGAGATCATGGGAAACCACAAGATTTATTTTATGTGTTTTTTGCATAACTCATCCTCTGGTCCCTCTTTTGAGCAGGGAGTTGTGCTTCTGTCAACAGATTTACGATCCCTTGAACTGTTTGGGTTATCCTTTAACTATCAAGTCTTGTTTTTTGGCCTTTGGTACAATAGTTCTTTTTCAATTTGGATTTATCATTGCGAAGCCTCAACTTGAGCGATGGATAGTTCAACCAACTCAGGAGGTGAATTTGTATGTGGATCTCAGTCATACCAGGTTTACAATCCAATCTGATTGCCATGTTTATGGGTGTAGGTATGTCGATGATGTTTACATAGTTCCTTTATCTGTGTTAGTTGTGTCTGATGGTCAGGGCTGCAAGAGTTTTTTTTCTATGCCCATCCCTATTGTTCTAAGTCAATTCCATTGTGGGCGGTATCGAGTCTTGTTGTTCCAAACTTGTTGCGGTTCCTTTAGTTCAATGGTGTCGCAACATCGACTCATTAGCAAGAGAGGAGGCTCACCTTCAGTGTCCTTCTCTAGACAATGTCACCTCTTTCCTTGTGAGTCCTTAGCAAATTTTTAATGTTGTGCCACTGGAAGTTTGACAGGAAATTTGATCCCTCAAGGAAAAACAATTTGGTTAATGAGAATATCATTCTGATTCTAAGGTGTGTGAACAGAAAACAGAGTGGGTGCCAGACCCAGTTAAATGGAGAAAGTGTCACCTACACTTCCTACATTCAATCTTCTCTCATAGAAAAACAACATCTCCGCTTCATATGGTGTTGTGGGACAAACAGGTTGAAAATTACTTGTTGTTTGTGGGTAAGGAGGACCTCAAGCGTATACTACGGGATAGTAGATACGATATGGATGACATCGTGGTTTGGTTGAACAAAATTGAGTGCTACATCAACTCATATTCAGAGACTAACTCCTCATTACCTCATAATGGAGAAGCAATCATTGACACCACCCCAGTTAACATGATCAGTCGCAATAACTCTCCAAACCAGCCAGTGATCATCCATGATGAATGATTTCTCTGTATCGTTTCTACTATCAATGCCTTTCTACTATTTGGTTTCTAAATTGGTTTTTTACGTGTTCTGTTTCTGTCTTGTTATGTATACCGTATTGTTTCAGTAATGTGCTTGTTGTGTCAATTGTCAACTTAGTGTGGTCGTTATATATACTAGTCTATACTCAAAAAGTTTTGCGGAAATACGAAACAATTGCTACTTTTGGTTATATGTGTACATAGAATTTTTGACCGCCACAATCAACAAGATGCTACTACACAAAATATATAT
Source organism: Pinus albicaulis (assembly GCA_034641835.2). Classification (NCBI taxonomy): domain Eukaryota; kingdom Viridiplantae; phylum Streptophyta; class Pinopsida; order Pinales; family Pinaceae; genus Pinus; species Pinus albicaulis. Next base: position 946,508,974 of record CM076580.1, on the reverse strand, counting down.
ATATATATATATTACATTGTTTAAAAATTTTTAAATATAATAATTTACTTTTCAAGTTTTCATGTTTGAAAACTTTGGTCGGCAAGAAAGGAGTATTCCACCGGAGTGAAGCTTAGTTCTCATATCAGCTTTTTCATTTCTCGACATTTCTCATTTCGTGCATTGGAACCTAACTCTTTGGTGTTTTAACTGGTTTAAATTCGTTAAAAAAATCATATCTCAATCCATTGAATTAAGTTTTATAGGTTTAATAATTTGGAAATTAAGAGTGTATTAAAATTCAGTCTTCCTCCCAAATCTATAATTGCTTTCGTTCTGCAATTATCTCAACCAGTTGAAGCTCCGATTCATTCTGTCACTTTCATCATTCAATTCTAAAGCCACTCTTTTCAACTATCTCAACTTGCTTATTGGTGTAAGTCACAGCTCTATAATGTTATTTGTCACAACTCGATAATATTATTTGTGAGTGTAACTTTCATCATTTTATTATGTGGTCACTCTTTTTCACTCGGCGATCTCCATGGGACCCTCCGCGATTGTTAATGTACGTCACAACTCTAATCTCACTTTCGCTTTTTCATGGTGTTTTGAGTCTCTTTTTAAAATGACTTCTCTTCTTTTCTTTTCATCATTTTTTTATTATTAAAATATTTATTTTATATTTATTTTTTATATACATTTTATAATTTCACAATCTTTTCATAAAATTTTTAAATTATATAAAAATAACAACTCAATCAATAAAATTTCATCAATAAATATTGAAATTAAAAAATAAAATGTGAATATGCAAACTATATTGTTGATAAAATAGATTACACACATTTATACAAGAATTAGTCTCAAGATAGGATATCTATCTTGGACGTACAATAAGTTGGTTGAGGGAATATCTCAACCTCACACCAAATAAGGAATCTAGTTATAGCTAACCTAGGAAATAGGAACACACTCTATTCATAGAGAGTCACAACTGGACAAGTAGGAATTACACATTCTAACACACCCCCTTAATGACTACTTGTCTCGACATCACTTCGCAAAATCTAGTTGTGATCAAACATAACAAATAATATGTCGACGTCCATATAAAGGAGCAACCATCCACCGGAATGCATGGGTACCAACCGCTGCAACCGCTGGTCTCGTAGGATGTCCTTCGTATACATGGTTCTGTCAACCATTATCACTGCATACATGTACCTGTATCTATAGATCCCCCTCCAACGTGGGTTTTATCGGATGGCCCGTAACCATGCTCTTCCTTCATCGGGGTTTTATCGGATGACCCGTAACCATGCTCTTCTTTCATCGGGGTTTTATCGGATGACCCGTAACCATGCTTTTCCTTCAGTGGTTTTTCACTGACCACAAACTGACACTGCAAAATGGTTTTTGGCTGACCATTAACCTGTAGTTACAAAGTGGTTTTGAGATGACCACGAACTTTTACAGGGATACACATGCCTTCATAAGGCTTACATACTCCATATCTTGGAATTACCAGGTACATAAAATGACCACTACAAACCCATCCTAGACTTGCTTACCATGCAACTGAGTGACTCATTATACAACATGCTATTGAGTCTATTCCAAAAAACTCATAAAAAATTCACACAAACTAGATTGATCTCCATCTTAGTAATTTATATTGGATTTTCATAGTCATACAAGTGTGATTTGCTAGATTAGCCAATTCTAACAACATCACCACCCATTGAGTTGGCTAAACTCAATAATTTTGTTGATGAATAATCCAAAAAATACTTACTATACATACGAGCGATTTTCACACATTTGTAATATAGAAATGCCTAGATCAATACCAATCACAGTTCGTAACTTTGCCGCTTCTTTTGCAGCAATCACAGAGCTACCAAGAAAACCTGCAATAATAAACGCCCCCTTAGAAACACCAACTGAATGGACCTCAACAGACCGGCTACCTTGAACAACATCAACAAGCTTTACACTCTCCAACCAGTCCATATTAAAATATTCTGGCATTGTGATCATCCATTCTCCTTTCGTATGGCGCAGAAACATACCATTGTCTGCTGCTAACCACATGTCGAGTGCGCCAAAATTCTCATCTAAGACATTTCTTTCACTTCCGCTAAGCGGCGCGTGGTGTAACACAGCAGATTACAACCAAAACAGAAAAAATAGAATCAAACTCATCAAAAAAACAAGACATAAGGCGCTGACTGTCGACACTGATAAAATTGGCCCGGCACTCATTCGCAATAGCTTTTGCAAGCAGATTCTTACCACAACCTGGTGGCCCATAAAAGGCGCCACCATTCGAAGGAAGGCGCCACCATTCGAAGGAGACATGCCAAACTTTTCAAATTTCTCAGGGTGTTCCACTCTTGAAGCTCCCTCTTGACATTTTCCAAACCACCAATATCGTCAGAAAGCTTCATATTCTTTGTATGGATACGAAGGACCTCCAGCCGCCCCACTGCATCAGGAACCCCAATACTCAATGCAGTGTCCCGAAACTTAAATACCAAAACACCGTTTTTTTTAAAAAACGCACAGCCTACCTTTTGGAATTTAAATCTGAACTGTTATTAAAAACGCTGCCTTTAAAGCTGATCTCCAAATTAAACAGCAGCTCACCAACACTAAAAGCGATCATTTATGAGTCTGCTCCACAACATTTAAAAGGATGTATGAATACTGTTAAATGACAGGGCCGGGATAACGCCGCACCCAAAACTTAAATAAAAAAAAAACCGCACGCAGTCTTCCAAAAAGAACTCCACGCACATAAAAAAAAACGCCTTTAATAACTTGCTGTGCAAACTTCACGCGCTGGCAGAGATGGAACGCTGTTTTGAAAACGCTCTTTAGATGGAACAATACGCTGTTTTGAAACCGCTCTTCAGTAAACCACGCCAGGCACGAACAACACGCTGGAGGGAGGCACGAACAGCACCTACAGCAGATTGCCAACTCCACGAACAGCAAGCTTTTGGGATCCGATTAACCAAACAAGACTTGATCGCACAGAACGCTGTTTCAGCAACGAAAAAGACAAACTGGGTTTCGAAAGCGGAGCTCACACTCCAATACCCAAACGCACAGCTCTCTTCTATTTCCCTCAGCCCAGGAGGGGCTGAGGTCCAGGCCTTTATCGCTCCGATACCAAAATAAAATGTGAATATGCAAACTATATTGTTGATAAAATAGATTACACACATTTATACAAGAAATAGTCTCAAGATAGGATATCTATCTTGGACGTACAATAAGTTGGTTGAGGGAATATCTCAACCTCACACCAAATAAGGAATCTAGTTATAGCTAACCTAGGAAATAGGAACACACTCTATTCATAGAGAGTCACAACTGGACAAGTAGGAATTACACATTCTAACATTAAATTTATTAAATTTTAATATAATTGATGCAACAATAAAACAGATCATAATAGATCGTATGAAAAACATTAAAACTTTGGTCTTTTGAATATACTGTCTATAAGACGATGTACTGTTTTATATTTCTATATAATTCAGCCTTTTTTTTTCTTCTGAAAAAAGAAAAACATTCAAAACTCAAAACCAAATACAAATGCACATTCCATGTATAGCAAGGAAGAAAAAAAGGAGTAATAATTGATTTTGATTTTAAAGGATTAGAAAACAGCGTTAGTTGTATTTAAATTTAATTGGAGTATTTTACTTTGATTGATTATAGTTAGTTATCATTTTGAATTTCAAAATGTCAATCAAATTCGAATTAAATTGTAGATATTTTGACAATTATAAAGATTAAAAATTATTAAGTATTAGTTTACATTTATTTTAACTTTAGATTAACTAAGCCTTGAAAAGGATCAAATTTCTTGAAGAAATAATGTTTTTTTAAATAAAAAGAGATTTGATCTCTCTCAATGCTTTGTAAATTCAGAATTAAGATAGAGCTAGACTGATTTAATTATTAATTATAATTATTATATTTTTTAATATAATTTTAGCGACTCAAAATGTTTTATTTACTTGATATATGAAACCAGTTTTGTTAATTGGGATTTCTTCTTGTTAATTTTTGAATATTTTACTTAATAATGAGGTTTGCTTACTATTTAATCTATTGATTTTTTATGTTATTTTCAATACAAAATTTAATTGGCACTTATTTGATAAATTAATTAAAATTTAATGTGAAATCAATCATACTATTTCGTGAGGAAAGGGACAACCTACTAGTTTGATTCATGGTTGAGTTTTATATTAAAACTACCCATACTTAACTGAAATGAAACTCTTCTACTTCAGTGGTTACCTTTGTAGGAATTCAAAATCACTGGTTAGGTATCCCTCTTTTGCTCTACAAACAACGAAAACTGGTCGGGAAAATAGAATGGGTAAAAATGAAGAAACTAATATTAATCACAGACTGTAAAATGGGTAAAATTGGAAAATAGTATTTTTTTAAAAACACTATGCACTTGTTTAAATAGGTTACATTAGAAAACAATACCATGAAAAAAATCATGGGTTAAGAATAACGTGGTAAAACCATGGATTGTCAAAATTATTATTATTGTTATTGTTATTATGTAATTTGACCGCTTAAATTAGCTAAACATGAAACGACTAAACATTAGAACTTTTCTACCATACCGAACTAGAGAGCACCTCAAAGGCAATAAAATTTCAAACTTTTGAGTATTTTTAAATGTTTATCTAACTTTATAATATGTTTAAAATAGTCATGTTTCTAATTCTTAGTAAAAGTTTAGTTTAGAGAATACCATTGGAAAAACCATGGATTAGAAAAATTATTATTATTATTATTATTTATTTTTTAAAATTTTTATGTAATTTGACCAAGTCACAATGTTAAACAATAGACAACCTAACTTTATAATTTGTTTAAGATAATTATGTTTAAAATTCTTAATAAAAACTTAGTTTAGAAAATATCATGGGAAAACCATTGTATTATTTATTTCATTTGTATAAATAATTATTAATTTAATTTGTATATTTAATTTATTTATTTATATTTTTATTATTATCTAATTGGAACAATTCAAAATATTTATCTAACATCACATCACATAACATAATTTCACAATATCTCTCTCATATTGAATTGAAGTGCCTCTCAATGCAATTAAGATATTATAAAATTAAAATGCTTTAAGTTTTATATATTTTAAATCATTATAAAGATTAAAGTGTTAATAAATTTATTTAGCTATCATTAATTAAAAAAAAAACTTGAACATGATAAACAATTTCAACATCTCAACTTTTTTGTATGCTCAATAAACCCTTGGGTAGCATCATTTATGATGTTGATGTTATTGGGTAATATCTTCTCAAAGGTATTAGTTAAAGCAAAGAAATATTTAGTAAGAATTCATTAATAGTTACAGTAAATATGACTCTTCACAACTTTAAAAAATAGTTTATGAGAATTATAACATAGAAAATGTTAATTAGGTTGTGCATGAGGTTGTGTATTCATATAATTTAAATGGATGGTAAATGTTGGTAGAAATTAATTGATGATAAAGATAAAGATATATATTTCATTACACATATTTTATTAAAAAGATTAAATTAAATCATAAAATTAAATTAAAAATAATTTTATTGAAAAGTAATATTATTGTTATGAAGTATACAAAAATTAATATATTCATGAAATATATAAAGTGCATGTCACTTTCCAACTCTTTTTAATCATATTGTAATATTAAAATCATTTTGATCCTTTTTATTAAAGTTGCAAAATTTCGATCTTTTTCATTAAAGTTGTAAATTTTCTTTAAAAGAAGCTCATCTGAAAGTAAATAGAGATGGAGATAACTTTTTTGTTTGCAATAATATTGCCTATTTTTAGTGGGCTTTAAATATGTATGCATAATTCTATTTTAGGGAATACATAAAATAGGAATTTGTTTTTTTTCTTGTTTAATGTGAATACTTGAATTATAAGAGGATACACATGGAATAATAATAGATTTTCCTGCATCTTTTTATCAAGATATATAAGTCTAGAAGGCTAGGTTGGCCTTTTCCTAGGCCTAGTAGTTCGATATCTAGTTTGTTTACTAATTACCTAGGAGCTAATCTAACTAAACTTTATTTTTAATCTCATGGTCAATGTAGTTATAGGATACATGTATGTATATATATGTGTGTGTGTGTGTGTGTGTGTGTGTGTGTGTATTTTTTGAAACAATTCCTTTATTTCACTAAGCTTCTCTTTTAGTGTTGAGGATTGTTATCTTCTTTAGTAGTTGGACATCTAATTTTTGCATTAATTACCATGGAGCTAACCTAACTAAACCAACTAAACCTTACGTGTAATCTCACGGTTACTGTAGCTATAGGATACATGTATTTAAATACATATGTTTATTCATATATATGTATTCTTTGAAATAATTTCTTTATTTCACTATTAGAACGTCATAATCTAATCTGATAGATTAATAGTCTTAAATTTGTTTTTATGAAACAAAACCCTTACCTATACCCCTTTGTTCTGAGATCTCTATAGTAGGGTTTGTTTTCCCTTCCTTAGCACTCTCCTTAGCTGAAATTTCCATTAAACCTATTACATATTAGTTTATAAACAATATCTATACAAACTAGAGGTTGGTGTAGACCCTCATTTCTTGGCTCTTGGGACAACGATATTTTTTATCCACTTTACCAAACTTTTTCTCCTTGTTCTTAAAGACTCAAACAAGAGTCTCATCTACAAAAAAATTGAACAACAAGACTCATGAATGTCATGATCATGAACAACAAGACGCATGAATGTCATGGTCATGTTAGTTTGAGAGGTCAATGTATTGTATTGTATTATATTGAAAGAAAAAGAATGAATGCAAAGAGTGATTATAATAGGGACATGATTTTCAATCTTATTGTTGCAATCAGAACCTCAATTTTCAAGTGGAAGTAGATTGTGGATACTTACTAGGTAAAGTGATAATATTTGCTAATATGGAAAGGATACCTGATTTTCTCAACTATAAACCAAATTATTTGCTATTTTGTCATGGTATCATAATATATAACTCAAATTGAGATAGTTTACCTCAATATCAGCATGGGCCTAAGAAGTTGGTTCAATTAGTGTTCATGGAGACCTTTGATGATATTTTTAGTTTTTAATACATAAATTAGATTAAAAAAAAAAAAAAACGGATGCTTGAATTTTGAAAATGTAATACAAACTATAAATTTCTCAGAATCGTTGATTTAAATATATTTTATTAAGTAATTTGTCATTTTAATGAAATGTATAACAACAAATAAAAATAATAACATTCTATTGTTTTATGATTATCATAAACAATAATAACTTAAAGTTTGACATAAGGATGAGTTGGTTGCATTGTAGCATGCTACCATGGTGTCTCATGGTTTTTTTTTTTCTGTAACATATGGATTTCATTCTTGTTTTGGCCTTCTCAAATATGGTGTCTCAGGTTACTCTTGTAGGGTTGGACAAGTTTTGGGTTTTCTCAATTCATTTGGTATGCGGTACTTTTGGTATTTCATTCCTTACATGTTGACTATTAGGGTATGGTGTCCCCTTTTCTCTATAGATTTTGGTTGAAGTTAATCCCATTATCAGACAAGATTAATTTCGTTTTCATTAAGGAATGTCATTGGTCAAATTGTTCAGATAACGACATCTCCGATATTCTTGTATTATTCTATTTTTTTTCTAGACATTCAAACATCACAACTATTCATTAGATTTAAATGTGTCATGATTTTCTTACATTTTTGTGTGAAAATTTAAGCCAATACACTTAGATTTACAACGTGATAATTGTTCTCTGGAAAGACTAGATTGGCATTGTTTTCTAAACGAATTGATTTTTAATAATATTTTTTGTAAAATTGTTGTTTCTTATACAATATAATTTTGTTGTCCTAATTAGTTAGCAAAGGAACAACATCATAAGTTGCTTTTACACTACTTAATTCTAGATTAATATTTGATTAATGTTGAGGTTTTCTCATGTTCTTACCAATAATAATAAGGTTTAGTTGTTCTAGAAACATGTGGTTGTACTTTTAATAATGTTTACCAGAGTCAACAATTTTGATGATATCTTTGTTCTCAAATCACTATCCACTTTCCTTATTACATTCCTCCTAAACCACACTAGTTTTCAGATTCGAACAGATTTGAAGATTGATAATCATGTGTTTGGTTGGTGAAAATATTGACACCTTACCATATTGACAACAACGACCTAGGGTTATACAATGTTACTCTTTCATAATCAGCGACAATTTGATTTTCAGTGCATTTCTGCGTTAGACTTTCTCAGGTCTTCAAATCATCTCCGTGGGCACCCAAAAATGTGTTATAATTTTTCATTTCACAATTGACAGTGTTAGTTCTAGGTGAAAAATAAATACATAACACTTGACTTGGATATGATGGGAGGTTGGAAAATTTCACACTATTATAATGATTTGAAAGTGTTTTTCAAAGATCATTTGTGACACTTTTTAAGTGAATGACTTATATTTTATATTAGATTAGTAATTTAAATGATTCAAGTCTGAGTAAATCACCCTTAGGTTCGAAAAATTTAAAAATGTTTTTCATAACGTGATTAATATTTGCTTGAATACTTCATGATCTGAAAATGGAATGTACTTGAATAAAGGGTGCAAGGTATCCATTTTCAATAATTTTAAATGTGCAAACAACTCCAAGGTTAACTATGAAGTAAACACTCAGATGTCATTAAAATACTCATGCTTGAAGCTTGATGTCTTGCGGAATAAAACAAATAAGTTTGAGCAGTTGTTTAGGTGTTTATGTGTGAAGGCAAGTTACTTAAATTTGATGTTTAACACGTTATATCAGATTTTTTTAACATGATATAGTCAGAAAATAATTACGCAAAGATGATGAAGCAGTTCAGCCCTCCTGGGCTACATCTGCTGGACCAAACCTCCCAAAATGGGCTTGTCCTCTTGTATTAAGAAAGTTGCAAAGGCTAATACAAGTAAATAAGTGCCTCTAAAGGAAAATTTGACTATAAAAACAGAATTAGAAGATAGGAAAAAACTAATAATGCTCTTCCCCAAGCACTAAACAGTGAAATTATACCTGAAACAATACTTTCTTCAAATGGCCCTCATGGCCCTTTAAAATTATATGAAGAAATTCGAGGTGAAGATGACCTCCAATGGTTCGGAAACCTCTACCAATGGACTCAGAATGTTGAAGAAAGCAGAATTAGGCTTTTGAATCACCGAAAACAGATGAATACAGCCCCGAAACAGCTCAAGCACTGGAATGGCCCTAGTGGCCTTAAAAGCTTCACTAAAGAAATCCGAGGTGAAGAATGCCTCAACAGGAAAAAAAAGCTATATAAATGGAGTCATAACACATAATATAGTCATAATATAGTTTCACATTCAATGGCTGCACACATCCCAATGCATCTCCCAAACTGATATGGCCCTAGTGGCTTCTGGAACTTCCCCGAAGCAAAAACACCTGCAAACGACCTCTGTTGGCTATGAAACCTGTGCTAATGAGTCCAGAAGGTTGAAGAGACCCAAAATAAATAAATAAATTCGCTTAGAACGGATCTCCCATGTGAAAGATATGTCCAACTGAAGTTTTTGCCTAGTTTTCCCTTGAAAAGCTCCACTAAATGTGGAGAACTGGAGTTAGCTCCAGTTAAATTTGGCTATTCCACCAAAGATGGCGCGCTCTGCCAATTTTCCCACCAGATTTTAAGGTAACGTTTAGTGCTTGGTTGACGTGGCCACATGCAAACTTATCCATAGCAATAAATGTTTAACTAATCCGCCAGTTTAGAAGGCCTTAAGGCCGTGGGTTCGGATGGCTGGTCACGTGGAATGTTTCGGGCTAGCTCTAAGCCCTTTGAAACCTCTGCTCCAATGCATGTACTGCAACCTTTGACTTTGACTATGTGCCTTATATACCTTTAACCATAGCCCATGTAAATATTAAAACATGAACTTTAGCCTTGGGGGTTTTTAACATATTTCATGTTTCGAATTTGTTTAATACATATATGTGGTTTAATATTTATATTTTTAATAAGGTTTAATTACATTTTTTATAATAATTAATTAAAAAATATAATTAAGAATATAATATATGATTAATAAAAATCATATAAATATTAATAACTATATAATTTAATTAATTAATTAAACCTTAATAAAAAATAAAATTATTCCAACACATAATATTAAAAAAATTTCCTTTCAAAATTGAAGGTTATTGGGCGATTTCAAAGTGCAACATATTCTTCATACGGTAACGGATTTGAGTGCCATTTGCGGCGCCAGAATCATATCGCCGAGGCATATCCCGTCGCTCAGGTTCCAACCAATTTTGAGCAAATAAATTTTTGAGCTTTTTCCCAAGCTCAGATTTGAGCTCCTGATCACTTCAGAAGACAGTAACTTTTCAAACATGCATGCAGAACTCATTCAATTCTTAATAATGGTATTCTATGGAAAATGCCCTAGTGGGATTTTATTTCTATCAAATAAGTCATCACCAAATCTCCAAAAAAAATATTTGGATTCCACTATATTGACAGGAGAGACAATTGGAGACTCTCTACCCTCAGCATATGCCCCACGACCCAATAAGATGAAACACCATAATACGTTTAGATATAACACAAGACCTCAGATCAGTTATCAGTGACGTTGAAAAACTTAATATTGTAGCTTTGAATAATCATATCAGTTATGAATTTGCTAATTATACTTTTTAAATACCGTGGTATTTATTTGGGAGCCTTTTAAATGATATAATAACAGTGATTTTAACAAGTTTTACTATATTTAAACTTTTTTAGTAGGCAAATAGTTTTCTCTAGCACATGTTTTTGCATTGGTCACCACCACAACATTTAATTTGGTTATGATTTAGTTCAATACATCAAAAAGTTCCATAGTTTATGCATTTAGCTAGATGTTGTTGAGCCTGACATGCTTCAAGACAATTCAAATGTTTAAGGTAAGATATTATTGAGGTTCCATTGAGCACTTGGGAAGGAAATTGCACATGCCTTTGTTTTGAGTAGATTGTATTACATTTAACATTAAGATTTTTTTTTTTTTCACTCAAATCATGCTATAGTTAGATCTCATAACATATCACATATTTTTTCATCTATGCTCTTCTTCCATATGTTATCCACTTACGATGTTTCCTTGGAAAGATAGGGTGCAATTTTTATGGATATTGTTTATGATAATATTTTTCCCTTTTTTTTTTGTAACCCAAAGGAACCCAACAGCGCGCTTGAAACATAAACATATAGGGGGCTACGATATGTCCTCCTCCCCATAGCTTGGGTCACAACGGGGGGTTTTGAACCAAGGCCTTTTGAGTTTCTACGATTTCACAATTCTTGGATTATAGTTAAACCATTCTTAAAAAGTTATAGTTTGTATTACATTTGAAAAATTCAAGCATCCATGCCTATGAAAAAAAATGGAAATACAAAACGAAGTGAACTCATGAAGATTTTTATTTTGACAGGAATTTGAATTTCCAAAGAAACTTTAATCACTTATTCGTGGGTTTTTGATATAATTAATTAAAAGGGCTTTGGTATCCTACTCTAGGCTCATAGTCCTTTATACTATTCAAAGACAATATGTGTTGATCTTCATTATTCAAATTTACCAAACTTGTGGTAGAGTATGGTAATTTGAGATTTTCAACATCCTTGAGTTCAAAATATTCATATTTTGACTTCAACTTGATCTTCTTATCATTTATCCAAAATCATTCGATGTAGGTCACTATGATTTGGTCCATAGACTGTTAAAAAATACAATGATACAAATGTTTACTAGAGTTTGAATTGGGGGAATAATGTAAATGGATTCAAATGAAACTCAAGATAGATATATAAATTGCAAGAAATATTTAATCCCAAATAAAATTGGCATATAAAAATAGGGCGTGGATAAATTCCAATCATTCAAGTAGGAAAATACTTAAAACACAAGTGTTTCCACTGAAAATACATATGGATGTTTAACCAAAAGACAAAATCAAGGTCCTTTGGTCAATAATTGCTAAGGATAGATATATTTTCTATTTCTATAGTGCATTCTTTGACAACTACACAAAACAACGAAAAAGAGACAACCTCCTACTGTGGATACTCTTGTCATGTCAATGATGCAATTCCTGGGACCCCCCCTCTTTAAATAAGATCCAAAACTCTACTCACACCCTATCGTAACGTTTGGTCACACTTTCACTATCGTCATGGAAGAATAACTGTTTAATGCTACTCTTTCCTACACTACTACCTTACGACATTTCCTTTGCGAAATCTTGTGTAATTTCTAGTTTAGGAACTTTCTTAAATACAATACAATGAGATCATATTTAAGAGAGAGAGAGTGAGATGGAGGGGGAATAGAGTAGGGGAGAGAGACATACTGGTGGGATAGATAGGGAGAGTGTAATATTCCCTTTTTTGATCCAGTCAATGTGGATAGAATCAATCCATGGTACTTACCGTGGTATTTTCCCATGGTATTGACCCATGCTATTTCTTGTTGGTATTGACCCATGGTATTGACCCATCAAGCCTATAAAAGGGGAGAGAAGCTAGGCATTTAGATCAGTTTGGTATTATCTATCTTATTATGTTTGGGTTGAGAACCTAGCCTCGCCAATTCTATTATTGATCCCGGGACGAAAACCCCGCAGTGATTTTTATGTGGTGAATCCATCCAGGATTCACAAGTGGGCTTCAATTTCTTATATTTGTCATTTTCAAGCAGTTGTGCATGCCATTTGCGGGATTTTATGGTCTGCGCATGTATTTTGCTTTCAGTGAATAATAATATAAATAAATGGCTGCATTTCTTGTCTTCCGGTTCTTGATGAAAGATTGTATTAATTGAGAACACTAAGATGTTTTAGATCTATCCAAATTTTTATTGTTTGGAATGTTACAGTGGTATCAGAGGTGTGCGTCTTGCGAGCCTGAGATTTTTATGCAAGGAACTTCGGTGAAATTTAATTTTCACCCTAGCCAGCATTTTTCACTTCGGTGATATTTATCACCCTAGTTGGATTTTTATTTTTCAGTAAATTATTTTATTGGGAGAAATAAGTGAAGGGAAAATCATTTATAAGTCTGTGGGTTAAATCTGTGAAAATATTTAAAGGCATGATTGACAAAATCATTTATAGCTTGTATATAGCCTCTTATGAATAAATGTACCCATGATATTTATTCATGTGTATGGAAGGTTCATATCTTTCTTGCAAATATGGTCATTGTTGAAAGGCTGGAAAATTATTTCTAGACAGGGATCATTCCCAGGTTTCTCATTAGCTAAGTATTGAGATCCATTGATGCCAATGTCGTCATTTTATTTTTGGAAACGCCACAAGAATCAACATAATGATATATCAGTCGATTATCTAGGCTACAATACTTCTATGGATCAAAGATGGAAACAACATACAAATCAAAATCAAGAGCAGAGAAACAGGCCTTTCTCTCGAAAGGTCCATGTTATCCTTCAACAGTCAAAAGATATCTGGAAGGAAGATGTAACAAGCAAGTGTCTCTTCGAACTTGGATCCAAATTACTGGGTACAAAGTCAAAATATGTTCTCCTACGGCTAGACACATTAAATATGGCTTTGAGCTTGATAGAGAAATCAAAATGGGAAGGGTCAAGTTGGGCCTTGAAGCCATCCATGCTTGCTTTTATACAACCTAGGTTCTTGGAGCATTCTTGTGAAAAGGTTAGACTCACGGTCGCCTCTTGTCTCAGTAAATCATAGCCTTAACAACACCGCTATTGCCCTACAATAATGACATCATGAGGAGGAATTTTCGGGTAATGGTAGAAGCAATCCAAGGGTTGGAAAACACCATCGTTCTTACTTTTTTCCAGAAGCGCACAATTTTGGAATGCATGGTGAAATTCAGATTTGGTATGCTTATGGTGGATCTAGAGTGTGATGATTTAATCCTTCATATGTTCCAATACTTCTGCAATGGAATTACAACATCTCATCCAAACTTCATCAAAACAGACATGCAAAAGATCATGTCTCCGATCCTAGGAGAAGATAGGGCCATCTGTGAACAATTGAGATCCAAATTGTTGGCCATTTTGAGGAAGGAGCTAATTGCATCACTTGCTGTTTATGAACTAGCTGAGGGGTTGATCAAATAGAGCATCAAACTACTTAGAAAGAAGTTAACCAAGGAGGAACTAACAAAAATTTGTGGAGACAGCAAGAATGAACTAAGGAGGAAAGGCTTATGATTTTTATGCAAGGGAGTTTGGGCACTTGACCATTCATGTCCAAATAATAAGGAGGCAACAAGGATAGAAAAATTAGAGACTTCTTCAGATCATGGGGATTCATCCATAGATGGGTTCACTGGTTTTCGAGAGAGGACCTATGAAGGATCTGAGCAGTCAAGTACAAATGGTGAGCAGCAACACCATGCTCTTCAGAGAAACTTGCAGGACAAGCTGAGAAGTCAGCTTGACAAAGTACATGACGAAAGGAAAGATGCAATTCCTCCTGATGATGTGGTAGTTGAATCTATAAATACAAAAAAATACATCCATAAAGAGTATGGGCAATCGGGTATAGACAACATTCCACCAGTACATCCATGTTTGACAACTAGAGAGGAAGGACAACTTATCCTCACATGTGAAGATGTCCAGGATGAATACACCCAAGGAGAATCAAATGAGGAGAGGATCATGCATTTTCAGGAAAGGATCATGCATTTCAAGGCAGATCTTATGTTGTTGAAGAAAATAGTCTGGATAGTCCGAGACACTGTCTTACAGGAGAACAGAAAAATTGAGGAACTCATAGGAAAATGTGCCAAATCATCGACCAAGTTGTCGAGTATTGAGGAACAACTCAAGTCCCTCACAAGGCTGCATGAGGAGTATAATTGGGAGTCCCATAGCAGCACTCTACAGGAATACATAGATAAGGCTTGCAACATCAACAACCCACCTTTATACATTAAGAAGAGCAGGGAAGAGTTCTCCAAATACATTAGGTTGGGTAACCAAGTAGAGCAGCATGAATCGAGCATCGAACAACATCAACATAGTAGATTTGCAGATATTCATTCTTTCCCAAGTATGGATTGGCGAGAGATTATGAGTTGGTATTATATTGATGGGTTGATTATTTGGAGGATAACCATAGCCAAGGAAAAATTACAGCTTGAACCACTTGGTGCAAACAACGATGGAGGGTTGAAATGGTATCATAACCCACAGGTCCCAGGATTTAGGTGGCATTGGGATCTAGGAGAATCCATTGCGAGAAGGATTGGCCAAAGGATTGTTTGGGATCCAGGTATTGAAGGATCCATTCAGGACCATTCAACATGGAGGGATGGAACAATGCATCGGATTGTATGGGATCCTGGTATCAATGTACAAATGCTTCTGTTGTGGATAGAAGTGGATCGCTTGAGGACAAGCAATATTTTGGCGGGAGGATTTGTAATATTCCCTTTTTTGATCCAGTCAAAGTGGATAGAATCAGTCCATGGTACTTACCGTGGTATTTTCCCATGGTATTGACCCATGCTATTTCTTGTTGGTATTGACCCATGGTATTTCTTGTTGGTATTGACCCATCAAGCCTATAAAAGGGGAGAGAAGATAGGCATTTAGATCAGTTTGGTATTATCTATCTTATTATGTTTGGGTTGAGAACCTGGCCTCGCCAGTTCTATTATTGATCCCGGGACGAAAACCCCGCGGTGATGTTTATGTGGTGAATCCATCCAGGATTCACAAGTGGGCTTCAATTTCTTATATTTGTCATTTTCAAGCAGCTGTGCATGCCATTTGTGGGATTTTATGGTCTCGGCATGTATTTTACTTTCAGTGAATAATAATATAAATAAATGGCTGCATTTCTTGTGTTCTGGTTTTTGATGAAAGATTGTATTAAATGAGAACACTAAGATGTTTTAGATCTATCCAAATTTGTATTGTTTGGAATCTTACAGAGAGAGAGGAATGAAGGTAAAGAGGAGAGGGAAGAGATGAGGAGAGAGGGAGGGGAGAGAGATGGATTTGGAGGGGGGAAGAGAGGGAGGCAATAACAAAGACATTGAGAGATAGAGGTGGAGAGAGAGAGATGGAGTGATAAGGGAGAGATGAATATGGAATGAGGGAAGGGAGATAAAAGGAGAGGATAGAGATAGGTAAATAAGGGGAAGAGAGATATAAGGAGACATACATATGGAAGGGAGAGAGAGGGGGAGAGCGAGAAGGGGATAGAGAGGGAGATAGTGTTAGAGTTGGAGGCTGGAGAGAGAGAGAGAGAGAATGTGTGATGGGAGGGAGAGACAAAGGGAGGTGGGAGAGAAAGGGAGAGAGAGGAATGAAGAGAGAGGGGACTAGAGTGAGGAGAGAGAGGGGGGGATAGAGAGATGGATTTGGAAGGGAGAAATAGAGGGAGGGAAGAACAAAGACATTGACAGATAGAGGTGGAGAGAGAGAGAGAGGGAGTGATAAGGGAGAGATGAATATGGAATGAGGGAGAGAGGATACAAGGGAATGGAGAGAAAAGGAGAGGATGGATATAGGGAAATAAGGGGAAGAAAGAGAGAGGGAGACATAGATATGGAGGGGGGAGAGAGGGGGAGAGAGAGAAAGAGAGAGAGAGGGAGATAGTGACATAGTTGGAGGGTGGAGAGACAGACTGTGTATGATGAGGGGGAGAGACAGAGGGAGGTGGGAGAGAAAGGGAGAGAGGGGAAGGAAGAGAGAGAGGACTTGAGAGAGAGAGAGAGAGAGAGAGAGAGAAGGGGAAGAGAGAGAATTGAGAAGAAGAGAGAGAGGGAGAGGAACAGGGAGGGAGAGAGAGGGAGTATGTTTTTGGGGTGAGAAGGAGAGACAAGGGGAGATAGAGATATAGATGAAGGGGGGAGAGAGGGAAAAAGAGAGAGGAAAAGAGAGAGAGGGAGGAATAGATATATATGGAGGGGAAGAGAGAGAGGGAGAGCAAGAGGGAGGGAGAGAGAGTGTGTATGTTTTTGGGGTGAGAAGGAGAGACAAGGGGAGATAGAGATATAGATGGAGGGGGAGAGAGAGAAAAAGATAGAGGAAAAGAGAGGGAGAGAGTTTGAAATTTTGGTTTGAGAGACAGTAATAGAGATATATATGGAGAGAGAAAGAGAGTTGATGATATGAAAGTTTGGGCTCATAAATTTTATGATATAATTCTAAATAACATGTAAATTTTTCCACCAAGATTTTTCCGATGAAAAGAAAGAGAGACCATTGAATATACTATGTACTCGTAAATTATTCGAGCAATATTTTTCCATTGAAAAGAAAGAGAGACCATTGAATAGAGTCTGATTTTGAGATTAAAAATGATATTGTGAACTACAGTCAAAGTTGAACAACACTGTGGAGTAATTGCAATGTAATTAGGAGGAATCCATTTATGTTGGGGCTCCTTCTCATCTATTTATACTCATCGGTCTTCTTCTCTCGCAATTGTTCAGTAGTTCAGGGCCGATCCTATCACCATTGACTTTGCAAGCTTAATTATTCTATTGCCATGGCTACTGGTGCAACTCCAGATTCTTTTGTTAGTCCAAACTGGGGCAAGCCGATGAAAGTGGAGTGTATGCAGGAACTTGCACTCAATGTCGATCCACAGTCTGTTCCGCCGCGATACATTAGAGCCCCGGAAGAGAGGCCCATGTCATCCTTACTCGTCTCGCGTGACTCTGAAATCCCTATTATCAACATGAAGAAGCTCATGCTGCATTCATAATATTATCAGAGGCAGCAGGAGATGGGGAGACTTTCCAACGCCTGCTAAGAATGGGGTTTCTTCCAAGTTCGTGTGTATACATATATTAGTCATTTTTAATGATTGTTTAACGGCTCTCTAGATCACGACAGTTTAATTGATATTCTAGTTTAGGATTGGAATATAAGACTTGAGAGAATAAACTTTTCCAATTTGGACCATATTATTGGGACTCATATATTAGAGTCTCCTCAAAACAGTTTATAGTTAACCCTCAAAACAGTTTATAGTAGCAGGAATGTTACTCAAATCTAGATTGATAAGCCTAGGCAATGGGTTGTGGATTGATAAGTCTAGGCAATGGGTTGCTTTGTTATAGGGTAGTTCTGGGTGAGTCTAGACTTTGTGGGGAAAGTGTATTTTTTTTATAAATTTACATTTTTTTCATATAAAAATGGGGTCAGTTGTAAGTTCAAACAATTTAGCAGAATTAATGGCTTTGAAGCTCTTTTTTCTTTTTTCCTTAAAAAAATGTTCACTTTTTGCAAGTTTTTGGAGACTTTGTATTGGTTATCAATTGAGTCTCTAAATTAATCAAAGTTAAAAATTTGGAGATTTTGCGTCAGACAATGAAATAGTTTAAAAATTGCATTTAACGTGTTCAACATTTCACATGTCTACATGGAAGCCAACACCCAACCAAATTCCCCCTCTAAGAAGGGACTTAGCCTAGGTCATGGGATCTGAATGATTTTAGAGTCTCAAAAAGACAGATTCCATGAGTATTATTATAGATCTTTTATTGACAGGAATCCAAATGCACCAGATGTTTACACTTTTAAATTTGTTAAACTATGCATTTATATAAAAAAAAATTAATCAACACATATTCTACTTTCTACTTTTTTTTGGATAGATTACATAATAGACATAGTTATCTATTACTTAACAATTTTCCAATGGTTTTTCTTGGATTTTTGGACAGATATATGTTGGTTATCAATTGGGTCTCTGAATCAATCAAAGCTCACAATTTAGGTATTTTGCCTCTAGACAATGAAATAGTTTAAAAAATACATTTAACATGTTCAAAATTTCTCATGTCTACATGGAAACCAAAACCCAACCAAACTCCCCATCTAAAAAAATACTTGAAGCGATATAAATGATTTTGATTTTAAATTCTTAAAAAAAAAACTCCATGAGTATTATGATAGACCTTCCAAATACACCAGATGTTTACATTTTTTAATTTGTTAATATATATATATATATATATATATATATAAGCACATATCCTATTTTCTACTTTTTGAATATATCTATGGGATTTGCATATATAAATACATTCCACACATGTATCTGCTTTGTGATTTTATTTCCTGATACTTCTTTCCATATATATTTGATTGTATCGAGTTATTACAATTCCTCAGATTGTGAACCACGAGATTCCTGATTCTTTATTAGATGCGATAATGGGAGTAGCTAAGGAATTCTTTAACTTTCCATCAGAAGAAAAGAAGAAAAGTGCTCAGCAAGCACGAGATGTTCAGGGATATGGTAAGACCTTCATGGTGGCTGAGGATCAAACGTTGGACTGGGACGACTTGCTTTCTTTGGCACTCATGCCTAACTGTCTTAAAAATCTTGCCCTTTGGCCAAAAGTCCCCACAAATCTCAGGTAACCAAATTTATGTGTTGTAAGATTTATCAAAGTAGCTGGTATTCCAGGTATTGTCAATAACAGGATAGGCATCAATTAATTAATTGCAAAGATACTGTGGAGAGGTATGCAATTGAGGTGGAGAGAGTGGCTCAAGAGGTGCTGAGTCTCTTCGCTAAAAACCTGCATCTAAAGGTTGATTATTTCAAGAACAGGTTTGGGTCGGAGCCCATGAACTTGATGCGCATGAACTTGTACCCGCCGTGCCCTAGACCTGACCTTGTTCTGGGATTGATTCCTCACTCAGATGGAGGATGCATTACATTTCTCCTTCAGGATGACCAAATAGAGGGCTTGCATGTCCGGAACAATAATCAATGGATTCCTGTGTGGCCCATTCCATACGCTCTTGTTGTAAACAATGGGGACTTGGTAGAGGTGATCATTTCACTTATAAAATATAATTTTAATTAGACTGGGTTAAATTTAGTTGATTGTAGATTTTAGGAATATTTTGAAATTGGATGAATAGTAACAAAGTCTATATCAATTGTTTGTTTGACAGTTGTCTAATCAATTTTGAAAATCTACAAATGATTTTATAATTGTGTTTTTGTTTGTTTGGTAGTATCGGTCCTAAGATGACTTTATACAAAACCTATGGTCTAAGCAGTCAAAATCACCAGGGATTGCACTAGGCCTAGGCCACACTAATAGCAATAAATTCCATATCAATTGTTTAGTCTGAGAGTTGTCCAACCAATTCTGAAAATATACAAATGGCTATGTGATTGTGTTTTTTTTTGTTTTATTTACTTGGTATTGTAGGTACTAAGATGAATTCACACCAAACCTAAGTAGTCAAAATCATAGGGAATCTCATCAAGCCTTGACCACACCAGCCCTTATCATGATTGAATTTTTTTTGCCTTAGGATAAATTGAAACTAATAACTTTTTCATCAGTAATGATTTAATAACACACTCTTCACAACAAAACCAACCCCATTGGCTACTATGTGATTGTGTATAAATATATTGATCTTTCTCCATTGTGCAGGTGATGACGAATGGGAGATACAGGAGCGTAGAGCATCGCGCAGTAACAAGCCAAGAAATAACCAAACTTTCTGTTGCCCTATTTTACAGTAATGGTATGGATGCCGAGGTTGCTCCGTCATCAAAGCTAATTAATGAAGACCAGTAGCTCCGGTACAGGAACTTCATTCACGAAGAATACATTCGCTATTACCTCTCAAGAGAAATCAAAGGCAAACATCCTCTTGCCGACTTTGCCAAACTTAACATCAGCAATAACTAAGAGGATCTGTTTGTTAAATGAAAGTAGGTTGTCCTTCGCAAGATTACAAGACACAGCTACATGGTTGTGTTTTATGGCAGACAATAATCTTTTCAAACAAGAGTGCGGTAAATTTGTGACCACACAGTCCTCAATAATATTTTCAAACAAGGGTGGAGTAGATTTGTGACCACACAGTCCTCTTTTTCTTTGATCGATTGGGGGGGTTTCATTCTGAAAAGCCAAATCTCACAAGGAAATGCTGTTTTGTTTTCTTAATAAAATCAAGGGTTTTGGTAAATGAAACTAGGTGTATTTTAATTGTTTTACAACTAGTACAACCACATTTTATTTACTAATGTGGTTGATATACGCCGATAGGTCTATATAAATAGATTTACAACCACATTTACTAATGTGGTTGATATACGCCGATAGGTCTATATCCATTACCCAGCATAGTAATTTATATATCAATAAATAAATATTATATATAATAATATTATTATATTAACTTGAAATATATATAATATATATTAATAATAAATAATATTTTAATATTTCTTAATATATTAATATCATAGATAATTATATTATTAATAAACCAAAAGAACTAATAATATATTAATATATATTATATCATAGTTGGTTATATTATTATTAATATATATTAATAATATTATAATATTATTAATAAATATTAGAATATTTATTAATAATATATAATAATATATTAATAATATTAAACCAAAAAACATAAGTAATAAACTTTAAGAATTAATATTTTAAACTCAAGAGAGTAATAAAACATATGAAACAATATTTAAAAACAGAAAACCTAAGAGATTAAGAAACCCTAACAATTAATATTTTAAACTGAAAATGTTAATAAACCCAAGGGATAATTAATAATACAAACCCAATGTCATCATAAACCAAAGGTTTAAATTTTATAAACCAAAGGAATTGGTGAACCCAAGCGATAAATATTATAAACATAAGGGATCAATATTAAAAACACAAGAGATTAATAAACCGTAAGAATTGATATTTTAAACTAAAAAAACTAATAAATTAATAATCCATAAGAATCAATATTTTAAACATAAGATATTAATAAACCAATAGGATTATTAACATTATAAACCAAAAGAACTAATAGACCCAAGTGCTTAATATTATAAACCAAAGGAATCAACGAACCCAAGGGACAACAATTGTTGTCACAATGCGACGTTGGACCAGCTATGACCATGGTTGGCCATGGGCGATTTTCATATTGAGACAATGTTTGTCAGAATGTGACATTTGATCATGGATGAAATTGATCTATTATTCATATTATAAACCAAAAAAACTAATAAACCCAAGGGTTTAATATTATAAACCAAAGGAATTGGTGAACCCAAGGGAAAACCATTACCCAACAAATTATAAACCAAAGGAATTGGTGAACCCAAGGGAATTGATTTAAACATTGAGAAAATTGTTTTCACAATGCGATGTTGGACCAACTATGACCATGGTTGGCCATGGGTGGTTTTCATATTGAGACAATATTTGTTAGAATGTGACATTTGATCATGGATGACATTGATTGATTATTCATATTATAAACAAAGAACTAATAAACCCAAGGGTTTAATATTATAAACCAAAGGAATTGGTGAACCCAAGGGAATTGATTTAAACATTGAGGTAATTTTTGTCACAATGCGACGTTGGACCAACTATGATCATGCTTGGCCATGGGTGATTTTCATATTAAGACAATATTTTTCAGAATGTGACATTTGATCATGGATGACATTGATCGATTATTCATATTAGAAACCAAAATAACTAATAAACCTAAGGGTTTAATATTATAAACCAAAGGAATTGGTGAACCCAAGGGAAAAACATTACCCAACAAATTATAAACCAAAGGAATTGGTCAACCCAAGGAAATTGATTTAAACATTGAGACAATTGTTGTCACAATGCGACGTCGGACCAACTATGACCATGGTTGGCCATGGGTGATTTTCATATTGAGACAATGTTTGTCAGAATGTGACATTTGATCATTGATGACATTAATTGATTATTCATATTATAAACCAAAAAAACTAATAAACCAAAGGGTTTAATATTATAAACCAAAGGAATTAGTGAACCCAAGGGAAAACCATTACCCAACAAATTATAAACCAAAATAATTAGTGAACCCAAGGGAATTGATTTAAACCTTGAGACAATTGTTGTGATAGTGCGACGTTGGACCAACTATGACCATGACTGGCCATGGGTGATTTTCATATTGAAACAATATTTGTCATAATGTGACATTTGATCATGGATGAAATTGATCAATTATTCATATTATAAACCAAAAGAACTAATAAACACAAGGGTTTAATATTATAAACCAAAGGAATTGGTGAACCCAAGGGAATTGATTTAAACATTGAGACAATTGTTGTCACAATGTGACGTTGGACCAACTATGACCATGGTTGGCCATGGGTGATTTTCATATTGAGAAAATATTTGTCAGAATGTGACATTTGATCATGGATGACATTGATCGATAATTCATATTATAAACCAAAAGAACTAATAAACACAAGGGTTTAATATTATAAACCAAAGGAATTGGTGAACCCAAGGGACAACCATTACCCAACAAATTATAAACCAAAGGAATTGGTGAACCCAAGTGAATTGATTTAAACATTCAGACAAATTTTGTCATAATGCGACTTTGGACCACTTATGACCATGGTTTTCCATGGGTGATTTTCATATTGAGACAATGCTTGTCACAATGTGACAATTGATCATGGATGACATTGATCGATTATTCATATTATAAACCAAAAGAACTAATAAACCCAAGGGTTTAATATTATAAACCAAAGGAATTGGTGAACCCAAAGGGAAAGAAATCACTTGACCCAAATTATAAACCAAAGGAATTGGTTAACCCAAGGGAATTGATTTAAACATTGAGACAATTGTTGTCACAATGCGACGTTGGACCAACTATGACCATGGTTGGCCATGGGTGATTTTCATATTGAGATAGTATTTTCCAGAATGTGACATTTGATCATGGATGACATTGATCGATCATTGATATTATAAACCAAAAGAACTAATAAACCCAAGGATTTAATATTATAAACCAAAGGAATTGTTGAACCCAAGGGAAAACCATTACCTAAAAAATTATAAACCAAAGGAATTGGCGAACCCAAGGGAATTGATTTAAACATTGAGATAATTGTTGTCACAATGCGAGGTTGGACCAACTATGACCTTGGTTGACCATGGGTGATTTCCATATTGAGAGAATATTTGTCAGAATGTGACATTTGATCATGGATGACATTGATCGATTATTCATATTATAAACCAAAAGAGCTAATAAACCAAGGGTTTAATATTATAAACCAAAGGAATTGGTGAACCCAAGGGAATTGATTTAAACATTGAGACAATTTTTGTCACAATGTGACATTGGACCAACTGTGACCATGGTTGGCCATGAGTGATTTTCATATGGAGACAATATTTTTCAGAATGTGACATTTGACCATGCATGCCATTGATTGATTATTCATTTTATAAACGAAAAGAACTAATAAACCCAAGGGTTTAATATTATAAACCAAAGGAATTGGTGAACCCAAGGGAATTAATTTAAACATTGAGACAATTGTTGTCACAATGCGACGTTCGACCAACTATGACCATGGTTGGCCATGGGTGATTTTCTTATTGAGACAATGTTTGTCAGAATGTGACATTTGATCATGGATGACATTGATCGATTATTTATATTATAAACCAAAAGAACTAATAAACCCAAGGGTTTAATGTTATAAACCAAAGGAATTGGTGAACCCAAGGGAAAACCATTACCCAACAAATTATAAACCAAAGGAATTGCTGAACCCAAGGGAAAACCATTACCCAACAAATTGTAAACCAAAGGAATTGGTGAACCTAAGGGAATTGATTTAAACATCGAGACAATTTTTGTCACAATGCGACGTTGGACCAACTATAACCATGGTTGCCCATGGGTGATTTTCATATTGAGACAATATTTGTCAGAATGTGACATTTGATCATGGATGACATTGATCGATTATTCATATTATAAACCAAAAGAACTAATAAGCATGAGGTTTAATATTATAAACCAAAGAAATTGGTGAACCCAAGGGAATTTATTTAAACATTGAGACAATTGTTGTCACAATGCGACGTTGGACCAACTATGGCCATGGTTGGCCATGGGTGATTTTCATATTGAGACAATGTTTTTCAGAATGTGACATTTGGTCATGGATGACATTGATCAGTTATTCATATTATAAACCAAAAGAACTAATAAACCCAAGGGTTTAATATTATAAACCAAAGTTATTGGTGAACCCAAGGGAATTGATTTAAACATTGAGACAATTGTTATCACAATGCAACGTTGGAACAACTATGACCATGGTTGGCCATGGGTGATTTTTATATTGAGACAATATTTATCAGAATGTGACATTTGATCATGGATGACTTTGATCGATTATTCATATTATAAACCCAAAGAACTAATAAACCCAAGGGTTTTTTTATAACCAACATAAACAAAAATTGGTGAACTCAAGGGAAAATGATTACCAGGTGCCGACAAAGGAATTGGTGAATTAGAATTGATTTAAACATTGAGACAATTGTCACGATCGAAGTTAAGACCAACTATGACCATGATTGGCCATGGGTGATTTTCATATTGGATGATATTATGAATGTGAGCATTTGATCATGGATGACATTGATCGATTATTCATGTTATAAACAAAAGAACTATGAAACCCCAAAGGTTTAATTTTAAACCAAAGGAAAGGGTGGACTTAAAGGGAATTGATTTAAACATTGAGACAATTGTTGTCACAATGCAACGTTGGACCAACTATGACCATGGTTGGCCATGGGTGATTTTCATATTGAGAAAATATTTTTCAGAATGTGACATTTGATCATGGATGACATTGATCGATTATTCATATTATAAAACAAAAGAAATAATAAACCCAAGGGTTTAATATTATAAACCAAAGGAATTGGT
Organism: Pinus albicaulis; assembly: GCA_034641835.2. NCBI lineage: Eukaryota > Viridiplantae > Streptophyta > Pinopsida > Pinales > Pinaceae > Pinus > Pinus albicaulis. Next base: position 946,483,064 of record CM076580.1, on the reverse strand, counting down.
GAACCCAAGGGATAACCATTACCCACCAAATTATAAACCAAAGGAATTGGTGAACCCAAGGGAATTGACTTAAACATTGAGACAATTGTTGTCACAATGCGATGTTGGAGGAACTATGACCATGATTGGCCATGGGTGATTTTCATATTGAGACAATTCTTGTCAGAATGTGACATTTGATCATAGATGACATTGATCGATTATTCATATTATAAACCAAAGGAATTGGTGAACCCAAGGGAAAACCATGACCCAACAAATTAAACCAAAGGAATTGGTGAACCCAAGGGAATTGATTTAGACATTGAGACAATTGTTGTCACAATGCGACGTTGGACCAACTATGATAATGCTTGGCCATGGGTGATTTTCATATTAAGACAATATTTGTCAGAATGTGACATTTGATCATGGATGACATTGATCGATTATTCATATTATAAACCAAAAGAACTAATAAACCTAAGGGTTTAATATTATAACCAAAGGAATTGGTGAACCCAAGGGAATTGATTTAAACATTGAGACAATTGTTGTCACAATGCGACGTTGGACAAACTATGACCATGGTTGGCCATGGGTGATTTTCATATTGAGACAACGTTTGTCAGAATGTGACATTTGATCATTGATGACATTGATTGACTATTCATATTATAAACCAAAAAAACTAATAAACCCAAGGGTTTAATATTATAAACCAAATTAATTGGTGAACCCAAGGGAAAACCATTACCCAACAAATTATAAACCAAAAGAATTGGTAACCCAAGGGAATTGATTTAAACTTTGAGACAATTGTTGTGATAGCGCGACGTTGGACCAACTATGACCATGATTGGCCATGGGTGATTTTCATATTGGGACAATATTTGTCAGAATGTGACATTTGATCATGGATGACATTGATCAATTATTCATATTATAAACCAAAAGAACTAATAAACCCAAGGGTTTAATATTTTAAACCAAAGGAATTGGATAACCCAAGGGAATTTATTTAAACATTAAGACAATTTTTGTCACAATGCGACGTTGGACCAACTATGACCATGGTTGGCCATGGTTGATTTTCATATTGAGAAAATATTTGTCAGAATGTGACATTTGATCATGGATGACATTGATCGATTATTCATATTATAAACCAAAATAACTAATAAACACAAGGGTTTAATATTATAAACCAAAGGAAGTGGTGAACCGAAGGGACAACCATTACCCAACAAATTATAAACCAAAGGAATTGGTGAACCCAAGGGACAACCATTACCGAACAAATTATAAACCAAAGGAATTGGTGAACCCAAGGGAATTGATTTAAACATTGAGACAAATGTTGTCACAATGCGACTTTGGACCAACTATGACTATGGTCGGCCATGGGTGATTTTCATATTGAGATAATGCTTGTCACAATGTGACATTTGATCAGGGATGACATTGATCGATTATTCATATTATAAACCAAAGGAATTCGTGAACCCAAGGGAAAACCATGGCCCAACAAATTATAAACCAAAGCAATTGGTGAACCCAAGGGAATTGATTTAAACATTGAGACAATTGTTGTCACAATGCGACGTTGGACCAACTATGACCATGGGTGGTCATGGGTGATTTTCATATTGATACAGTGTTTGTCAGAATCTGACATTTGATCATGGATGACATTGATCGATTATTCATATTATAAACCAAAAAAACTAATAAACCCAAGGGTTTAATATTATAAACCAAAGGAATTGGTGAACCCAAGGGAAAATCATTACCCAACAAATTATAAACCAACGGAATTGGTGAACCCAAGGGAATTGATTTAAACATTGAGACAATTGTTGTCACAATGCGACGTTGGACCAACTATGACCATGGTTGGCCATGGGTGATTTTCATATTGAGACAATATTTGTCAGAATGTGACATTTTCTCATGGATGACATTGATTGATTATTCATATTATAAACCAAAATAACTAATAAACCCAAGGGTTTAATATTATAAACCAAAGGAATTGATGAACCCAAGGGAATTGATTTAAACATTGAGACAATTGTTGTCACAATGCGACGTTGGACCAACTATGACCATGGTTTGCCATGGGTGATTTTCATATTGAGACAATATTTGTCAGAATGTGACATTTGATCATGGATGACATTGATCGATTATTCATATTATAAACCAAAGGAATTGGTGAACCCAAGGGAAAGCCATTACCCAACAAATTATAAACCAAAGGAATTGGTGAACCCAAGGGAATTGATTTAAACATTGAGACAATTGTTGTCACAATGCGACGTTGGACCAACTATGACCATGGTTGGGCATGCATGATTTTCATATATTGAGATAATGTTTGTCAGAATGTGACATTTGATCACGGATGACATTGATCAATTATTCATATTACAAACCAAAAAAACTAATAAACCCAAGGGTTTAATATTATAAACCAAAGGAATTGGTGAACCCAAGGGAAAACCAATACCCAACAAATTATAAAGCAAAGGAATTGGTGAAACCAAGGGAAAACCATTACCCAACAAATTATCAACTAAAGGAATTGGTGAACCCAAGGGAATTGATTTAAACATTGAGACAATTGTTGTCACAATGCGACGTTGGACCAACTATAACCATGGTTGGCCATGGGTGATTTTCATATTGAGACAATATTTGTTAGAATGTGACATTTGATCATGGATGACATTGATCAATTATTCATATTATAAACCAAAAGAACTAATAAACCCAAGGGTTTAATATTATAAACCAAAGGAATTGGTGAACCCAAGGGAATTGATTTAAAGATTGAGACAATTTTTGTCACAATGCGACGTTGGACCAACTATGACCATGCTTGGCCATGGGTGATTTTCATATTGAGAAAATATTTGTCAGAATGTGACATTTGATCATGGATGATATTGATAAATTATTCATATTATAAACCAAAAGAACTAATAAACCCAAGGGTTTAATATTATAAACCAAAGGAATTGGTGAACCCAAGGGAAAACTATTACCCAACAAATTATAAACCAAAGGAATTGGTGAACCCAAGGGAATTGATTTAAAAATCGAGACAATTGTTGTCACAATGCGACGTTGGACCAACTATGACCATGGTTGGCCATGGGTGATTTCTATATTTAGACAATGTTTGTCAGAATGTGACATTTGATCATGGATGACATTGATCGATTATTCATATTATAAACCAAAAAAAATAATAAACCTAAGGGTTTAATATTATAAACCAAAGGAATTGGTGAAATCAAGGGAAAAGTGATTACCCAACAAATTATAAACCAAAGGAATTGGTGAACCCAAGGGAATTGATTTAGACATTGAGACAATTGTTGTCACAGTGCGATGTTGGACCAACTATGACCATGGTTGGCCATGGGTGATTTTCATATTGAGACAATATTTGTCAAAATGTGACATTTGATCATGGATGACATTGATCGATTATTCATATCATAAACCAAAAGAACTAATAAACCCAGGGGTTTAATATTATAAACAAAAGTAATTGGTGAACCCAAGGGAATTGATTTAAACATTGAGATAATTGTTGTCAGAATGCGACGTTGGACCAACTATGACCATGGTTGGCCATGGGTGATTTTCATATTGAGAAAATATTTTTTAGAATGTGACATGATCATGGATGACATTGATCGATTATTCATATTATAAACCAAAATAACTAATAAACCCAAGGGTTTAATATTATAAACCAAAGGAAATGGTGAACCCAAGGGATAACCATTACCCAATAAATTATAAACCAAAGGAATTGGTTAACCCGAGGGAATTGATTTAAACATTGATACAATTGTTGTCACAATGAGATGTTGGACGAACTATGACCATGGTTGGCCATGTGTGATTTTCATATTGAGACAATGCTTGTCAGAATATGACATTTGATCATGGATGACATTGATCGATTATTCATATTATAAACCAAAGGAACTAATAACCCCAAGGGTTTAATATTACAAACGAAAGGAATTGGTGAACCCAAGGGAATTGATTTAAACATTGAGACAATTGTTGTCACAATTCGACGTTGGACCAACTATGACCATGCTTGGCCATTGGTGATTTTCATATTGAGACAATGTTTGTCAAAATGTGACATTTGATCATGGATGAAATTGATCGATTATTCATATTATAAACCAAAAAAACTAATAAACCCAAGGGTTTAATATTATAAACCAAAGGAATTGGTGAACCAAAGGGAAAACCATTACCCAAAAAATTATAAACCAAAGGAATTGGTGAACCCAAGGGAATTTATTTAAACATTGAGACAATTGTTGTCACAATGCGACTTTGGACCAAATATGACCATGGTTCGCCATGGGTGATTTTCATATTGAGACAATATTTGTCATAATGTGACATTTTATCATGAATGAAATTGATCGATTATTCATATTATAAACCAAAAGAACTAATAAACCCAAGGGTTAATATTATAAACCAAAGGAATTGGTGAACCCAAGGGAAAACCATGACCCAAAAAATTATAAACCAAAGGAATTGGTGAACCCAAGCGAATTGAGTAAGGTTAACCATGGTTGACTATGGCTAAGTAAACTTCTCTATCATTTAACATAGGTAAGAATGAGACCATGGTTGACTATGGGTAAGCAAACTTCTCTATCATTTAACATAGGTGAGAATGAGACTATGTTGGCAATGTTTGGCCATAGTTGATTAAAATGATTATAATGTAAATATTACTAGTATTACTTATTCATATTAATATTAATAATATTTCTATTAACAATATTACTTTAAATATCATTAATACTATTAGTGATATGGTTACAATGAATATCTTTTTTTTTTGCCTCAAAATATTTTTTATTTTAAAGAAAAGAGAATTATAATTACTTAAACCATTATTATACTTACTTAGATATTATTATATTTGTTTATATATTATTTTAGATATCATTTTAATTATTATAATTAAGGCTCACCATGGATTATTATGGTTTAAGAGGGTTACCCATGGATGACTATGGCTAAGAAAAATTGTGTATTATTGAGCATTGGTGAGAATGAGTGACATTCATTGAGTGTGTTGAAAATGTTTAACCATATTTAATTAAAATGATTAGAATGTAAATATTATTAATTATTAAAAGTAATCTTAATATTATTTATATTGAAATCATTAATGATAATATCATTAATACTTTTAATCATATGACTACACCATGTAAATGTGCCTCATCTCCACTTTTAGGCCTTCATTCTTTATATAAATTCCTTGACCCACTTCTCGAGTTTCTCCTCTAGATTCTCCTATGCATATTTCTAGCTTATCTAAGCACTCCTTTTTCTCATACCAAAAATAATTCCTTAAGTCCCATTTTTCTAATTTTTCACTTAGTTCCAGTTATATGCTCTTCAAAATCCACATAGAAGATCTAAATCTCTCATGTAGTAGTTGAAATTCTATGTGGTAGTGGTGATGAAATTCAAACTCAAGTTTTAGTGTTAGTTATGCCATGTTGATATATCAACCCAAAATAATTTTTAATGGAAGAAACCATAAATTATCTCACAATGCAAAAGTTGGAATCAAGATGGTTTTATTATGAGCACAGTATATAGATCCATATATTAGGATATACTTTATAGTGTGTGATATAAAAGTCGAGATGATCTATTTTTACCTAATCATGCAAAAATCCTAAGATATGAAGATCTGGACGATATTTATACATTACAATTTCTATTTATTGAGATACCTTAGCCAATTTGGATTTATTTTCTAGCATTTCTAGTTCATTGATATGAGTATGTAGGGTACAACTTCTTGCTATATTTTTCGATTAGGTTCAAATAAAACATTTCATAGCATGGATTATGAACTACGATCCGTAATGTGGTTGATGACTCGTCGTTGGACTATTGCTACAATTAGATTCCTTTGTTGGTCTAATTTGACAAAAAACTGTGATAGACACTTTCACATATTCATCAAATGATGACTCTTTTAAAAATTTAAATATTTTGTGTTTCCAAAGTACCTTGTAATAAGAAATTGGGACTGGTTCGACCTGGAAATATTAAAGTTGCACTGTAAGTCAAATAACCTTCTACGGACCCCAAAATCAAGTTTCTAAATATGGACTATGAAGTTCAACCAGAGATCCCATTGGCTGTAAAAAAATATTAGTCCTACAGTATATTAAAAAATATAATCTAGGCTACACTCAGCACAATATGAATTCATCCTTATAGATGCACACATAAATATACATGCTAATTTATAAATTCAACAAAAAAGGGTAAGACTACATATTAACACTCTACATGCAATCTTCCTCTCTTACAAATCACTCATAGTCTCCAAAAGTATCAAAATCCCTCATTCTCTCTCATTGACATTGAGAAATGTATTACATAGAGCTCTCCTACCCAATTCAAAAAATTCAATTTGTTTTGCTAGGTTATCTAATATGCACAATATTTCTACGTGTATCTCTTTTCATAGCAACTAAATAATACACATCTTAATTTCCTAACAACATAGATATATTATATATTACACTTAGAAAAATATTATAAATTAAATAAATTTAAGGAAACCAACTTTTTTGGTAAATGAGATTTAACCTAATCACATGAAAAATAATTTTGACAACTTAATACTTTTGCACCACTTATCAATATATATTGATACAAATTACTTTTACAACATTACTTATTATATTTTACTATTAAATATACTTTCATTTGTAATATATTTAATTCATATACTATATTTTTCTATAATATAATTCAATTCAATTTGTAATTAAAATATAAAATATTCAAAACGTCATTTATTATATTCAGAAAGTGAACATTTTAATAATGTGGAATTCACTTAACATATATAAAATTAAATCCTCACTATAATTTTACAAATTTAATATTACCTACTTTATTTTTATAACGTGACTAAGTTTGTGAGTTACAGAGAGTTAAGCACCAAACACATATTAGTATCATGTAAGAACTATTAAATTAGAAGTCCATAGTATTTACTCACTCCCTCTCTTGTTTTCTTCTCTCCTAGCCATGGGTGTTAGCTTTATGCAAGTTTTCATAATAGTTACTATCTCTTTGTAATTGGATAGTGTTTGATGTTTTTTTGGTCTTATTCTAAGTGTGTATATAAATAAACTCCCACTTCATCATAGGAATTTAGACTTGATCAAAACCAAATTAGAAGAAATAACTAATGTAAACTATTGACCCTCAGGCATAATGTCACAATGACCATTTTTTTACGTTTTTTCTAGGATGAAATGGCATTCAAAGAACGAATTTGAGATGGTTCTACGAGAGATGTAATTATTATATTGATATGGGTAATGTTCATAATCGTATTTTTACATATATTTATATTTAAAAAATTAGGTTCGCGGATAACAATACTTGCATATCCTTCTTAAGTTTTGTCAATGATAGTGAGAATGGCCTATGTTAAAACAGTGTAGATTGTAATGCTTTCCCGGTGATAAATTCTTGCTCACGAGTAATATTTTCATGTGTTTTAAATTATAAAGATTTTTTGTGTGGATAAAAAAAATGTTCGAAATAATTAATTAAATAATATTTAATTTTTCTACTAAGGCAAACTATGTATTTTATTTTACAGTAGAGATATAAAACATATTTACTATTAATACTGGCACTTTGTAAGCAACAGATAGCCCCTCAACGTTAGAGAACGAAAACACAATGTAACTTATGTATATCCCCTCGACATTAGAGAATGAAAATACAATGTTCTATGGTGATAGGTTAAAATGCAAGTCCTAGCAATCTATGGTCATCTAAAATAGTGAACTCAACGTTGTGCACATTGTAATTTGGAACATGACAATGTAAATTCAGAAAAATATAAGTTGAAATTGAAAAAAAAATGTGTGAGATAGTATATTATTTTATATATGAACAACATCAAATTTTGACATAAAAATTTAAATGATATATATAATTGCACTCAAATAAATAAATCCATGCTCAGTGAAAGCCATAGATATATTTTCCATCAAACAACAGTTTGAGATATAATCCTTCATTGCATTAATTTTAATTTAGTCATACTTTGTAATATGGTTTCAATGCCCTATACGAAACACAAATCAATGCCCTATTACCTTGGGCCCACCATAAACATCCAACCTTCACTTACAAATTAACTACTTATCAATACAAAAGTGTCGGTCGTACCTTAATTATCCTCCGATTGCAAAGACTGTTTGATCTCCCATCCTCCAGATCGAGCGAACCGGACAGATATCACATTTTTTCTTGGGTCGAGGCTTAACACATGAAATTTATGTGATATGGGTGGATTTAGAATACCGCCCAGGGACGCGTGTCGACCGATGATTGTTATTGCATTATTTTTCACAATTCTACTCACCGGTTTTAACAAGCACAATACTCTCGATTTTCTGACCCCGGTTTCACTGTAGTTAAATTAAAGTTAGAGATGTAAATCATAATTACCAAATTCAATTATACTGACCCAAAAAAATTTAGAAAATCTAAAATTTGAGTATTCCATTGGGTTCGTGGTTTAATACGACAGTTCGAAATTCGGTACAGATCAATCCACGGATTCACAATAAAATTATTAATTCTTTGTTTAAAAAAATGCAAACCCACTGGTTTTCTCTACAGAAACAACCTTGGCGTTTAATTAACTCAGGTTCCCAATAGAACTATGGTTCCATTTCTTTCACTCCGCTTTCGGTGACTTCAACAATGAAATTGGCTTTCGGGATATAATCCCTTGTCAACCAAGTAATGAAAAACCTTCCTTCATTCAGTTCTGATCCACCCGAACTGTATCTACACCACAGACCAGAAATATTAATTTTTACAAAATAAATGCACCGAATGTAATATCCATTGGACAATCTTCGCGATGTGCGCAGACAGAGGTTCAATGGAAGACTTGCTCCACTTAAAATTTTTGCGTGATCCATGATTACCCATTAACTCGCACCAGTCATTAGCATAGCCAAGGAAGACAATTTACTGTACAGAAAATTTATTTTTGGCTAAAGTTGCCACTACATGACAGAAATTGGCCCTTTCATTACAGAGAAGACTTTGTGTGTGAATTTTCTGAGTGCGGTATCGTTCACTTCGCAGAAATTGTGCTCCCATCCAGGAGGCTCAATCACCTCATTTCCGAGAACCGGAACCCTGTCTTGAGATGAAGGGTTCTTCGAATCTTTCTAGTCTGCTACATAAGCCGAGACTCTTCTCCTAAAATTGACCTTGAATTCACTCCATGCCTGGCATTTATAATGGTTTATCATGGCCTCTAAGAATGTTAGGCACATGTTCTTGTAACCAGGCTTGAGTTCAAAGTGGTGTATTACGTTCCGTAACGAAGGAGAAAGCGCGTCCAAGAGGACTATGGACTTGTGACGCTGCTCCAGTTTTTCCCTGCAGGTATAGCCTTGAGTCATTTATCAAACATTCTACCATTGTTAGCAATGTGGAAATTATATCGTTCCACTAGCGGCGCTTCGAATCTCGCTGGGCCTCCTCCTCCCGATGCATGGAAGATCGGCAGGTAGTGCGACTCTCACAGCATGGAAGACAGGTTATTGGATTTGAAACCGTACCTTTTAGCTCTTGAAAACATGGAACCTCCGCTTTTATAATGCCTTGTAAACACGATATCAATCCGGCTCCCGTTGGAAGATGGATGGACATCGATATTTCATGTTGTTTGCAGATATGGCCGCCTCCATACAAATCCCATGATTAAACCTGAAACGTTAAGCTAACCACATGCCATGCGGGTTCGACTATACAAATTTCTCGCCCGAAACATGTCCTTAATTCACTCTAATCCCTCATACCCTCATACATGGAGACAAATAAGAGGAACAGTAAATTTTTAATGATCATTTGGTAAAACATTAATTTAAGTGGGGTTTAAACAGTTGATTTAGACATGCAAGGATGTTGTGTAACCAGCTCCACAAATAGAAGAAAAGAGATATCAACGCCTTAGAAATAAGCCACTTCGAGGGGGAAACCTCCAATACATTACATAAATGAAAAATTCTTGGATGATACAAATGAAAAAACCTCCTTTCTATATATAGGAGTCCATGGGGCCACAATGTAATCCTAGCCGACCTAACAATAAAAATGTAAGGGCACAATAATAACAATATGGGGGTTAGACTAACATAATATGGGACTACACTATTAATATAGGGGCTTAACATGCCCCTCTCCTTCAAACAAGTGTTGTCCTCAACGCTTGATTATTTCTTGATGCTTCTGTATAAAATTCTCATCGTCCCATGTGGAATCTTCTACAGGAAAGTTATTCCACTGGCTGAGATAATTTGAAATTGATTGTACTTTTCGAGTTCTTGTTTCTGTGACTGCTTCATAACTTATTTCTATGTGATATTTATCTTCCGGTTGTTTCATTTGATTTTGCACCAAAGTTAGGTTATCCTTTGAGAGTTGGAGAACTTGTTGTTGATGCTCATTGTGATATTCCACTACTTTATCATCCATAATAGATTTTATTTGATCCTTCAAACCATCCAAATTAGCCTCCATTTTTTCTTTTAAACCATCTATGTCATCTTCGGTTGCTCTTCGTAAGATCGAAATTTATTGCACTTGGTATCGTAATTTTGATATCTCATATTGCAATTCTTCCTCCTCATGCGTCATAGTATAGCTTTCTGAGGGCTTAATGGGTATGGAATTATTTTTTGGAGGCATAATAGAACCCATTGCTGACAAAAATTCTTTAATATGCCCTTGGAATCAATTCAACTTGATTCTTCAAACAAGACTTATGCAATTCGGAAAAAATAATACACACCTTTTTCTTTCTTTTGAGGAGCTCGATATTGAAATTGGATTATCTCTGTGATTGTAGCACTTAAATATCTGAATTTCGGTACAGATGTAGCCCTATTAATTATCTTTCTAATGCCACAAGTCTGACCTGATTTGGATTCTCCAAGACAAAGTTGTGTCCAATCTCCCACAATGACCTAATTATGGACTGGTTCAGTAGAGCGAACTTGTACAACTTTCCACGTGTCACTGTTTCGTCCTTTGTCTATGAAATTGATAGCCAATAAACTAAAATCCGTTTACTTGCAACCAATTATTACGGAACTCCAATTCGATGCCCAGAGAGAGATTTATTGAACTTTTCCCACGATCACCTCTTTGAGATGAAATTCAGGAGCCTGAAAAAGCACTACCTTCCACAAATCATATCTCCAAACATATTGTGAACCAGGCTCTGAAATTTTTTGAAAAATTTCTTCAGGATTTCAGCTTCGCACCATACGAATTTCAGATTCTAAACCTTCGTATAAACAATGTTATAGCGCAAATGCCACGATGACCTGTTTAGGAGCCTGAAAAGAGACCTAACTTCCATAGATCATATCTCCGAAAATATTGCGAACCAAGCTCTGAAATTTTTAGACAATCTTACTCAGGATCTCCGCTTCGCACCCTAAAAATTTCAGCTTCTGAAACTTCGTAGAAAAAAAGTTATAGCGAAAATTCCACGATAACCTGTTTGGAGCAGCGAAACCCTAGAATCCAAAGCTCTGGTACTAAATGTTGTGTAACCAGCTCCAAAAATAGAAGAAAAGAGATATCAATGCCTTAGAAATAAGCCACTTCGAGGGTGCAACCTCCAATACATTACATAAATGAACAATTCTTGGATGATACAAATGACAAAACCTCCTTTCTATATATAGGAGTCCATGGGGCCACAATGTAATCCTAGCCAACCTAACAATAATAATGTAAGGGCACAATAATAACAATATGTGGGTTAGACTAACATAATAAGGGACTACACTATTAATATAGGGGCTTAATAAAGGAGGTTATGGCTTTTAATTTCATTCATTGATTGAGTGGTGACGATGAGAATATACCGGCATCTTTCAATCTAGACCATCGGATGAAAAAGATTAATCAGCAAAATCATTAATGAAGCGATAGGGGGCTATGCCTATTGGCGTAATTATTTATGGAATTGTATTTAAGATTTTCTTTTATTTATATTGTAAATTTAGTTAGTCTTTTGGATTAATCACATCATTTTAGTTGTAGTCGTTTAGAATCAACTAATGTGACTTATCCTCAGGACGAAAGTGAAATGTTTAGAATAAGTATTCTATAACATAGTTACCAAATTCGAATTGAATTCGATTTCGGTGAGAAAAAATTCAATCACTTAAAATTAAAAAGTATACCTTACAAATGTTTAAATATATTATTTTTCCAATGTTTTAAATCATTGAAATGGCCATTTCTAATGTTGAAAACCTCTAAAACTCCTTAAAATTATTTTTGATTATATATATTACAAATTAAATTATATATTAGACCAAATCACTTAGTTTTAGATCTAGAATAACAAGTAAGATAGCAAGTTTTAAGAACTCAACTACATTATAAATTATATAATACTCAATATAATGTAACTTTCCATACAAATTCTACATTAGAATGACTATATAAATTTCACATTATCAAGCATTTTATGTTTGGAATGAAGCCATGTATTGGGTACAGACATTCTTTCAAAATATATACTTGTATTTTCAATTGCTAATCACTTATTAAGCAACTCAAACCAAATTCTAATTTATAACATATAGTAACAATATCCATTATTTTGTATAATACAAAATGTTAAGCTTTATAATTTTATAGTTATTCAAAATCTTAATCGTCAAAATTCACTATAAAAAAAATTAAGAAATTTTTTTATTTACAAAAATAATTCATGATTTTTTTCTCTTTATTAAATATTTTTGATTAAATTTAATAAACTTACACATTATAAATTTATAAATAATAATATAACACTTTTATTTTTGTTTTTTGGTACATGTTTTTTTTTTATTTCATCAAATAATAATAGATTTCTATATACCTTATTACAAACTTATTTAAAATTTTAATGTCTCATTAAAAAACTGGTTAAAAATATATGTACAAAATCTTGTTGCATAAAAATCAAGCTGGTTCGTTAAAAATCTGATTAAAATTTTAATATACAAAGCTTTATCGCATTAAAAAAATAAATAAAACAACTTTATCTTATTGCATTAAGAAAAACAAACAACAACAACATTATCATTCATTTACAAAGAAACATGATTATCATTTATTTATTAGTAGCAGTATGCCATTTCCCAAATTCAGAAAGGGTTTCTGAAAAGTTAATTTTTTTTTTTTTACGAAGAAAAAAACATTGTTTTGTCTATATTAAATGTAAAAACAGTGCATAATTCAATACAATACATACTGAGTAAAGATTCCAGATCTCCGCCCTGAAGTAGGGAGACCCAGAAATCAGATAGAGTAATGATCACAATACATCTACAGGAGCAAGATTACGCCTAATGATGATCCCCGAGGCATCTAGCCCAGGGATTGAATACCAGAATTTAAAATTGTGATCAGATAACCGCGATGGTCAGTCCGTGAACCTCATATCATAATTGTGATTAGAAAACCGCGCTGGTCAGTCCGTTGGTCCGTGAACCTCATATCCCCTGCACCATACCGAACTTGGAATCCATGTATTAAGCCGCGAATGGTCTGTGAGCCTCATATCCCCTCCACCATACCGAACTTGGAATCCATGAATCGAACTGTCGATTTTTCTAATATTTTGAATCCGCGAACTGTCGATTTTTGGTCACTATGTTTTACAGCATGGGTTTTTGTTTAAATAATATTGAATTAAAAAAATATACATTAAAATAAATTTTTTATTTTAAATTAAAACAAAAATTATCATATACAATAGTAAGTATATGCAAATTAACAATTATATATAAATTATTAGATATATAATAATTTAACAAGAGCATGTTTATGAAGATTTGTCTTGTAATAAAGTTGTATCTTAGTTTAGTTTAAATATAGCTAAAATAAAGTAAAATTTAAGAATTTATGTTAGTGTTAAGATTTAGAATCTAATTAATTTAAGTTTTGACTAATTGGTAAATTGAGATATTTTGTTAATCCAATTCCACCTAACCCCAATAACAATGTCTTATTATGTTGATAATGTTTTTGTTCAGAAGATTCTCTAGAAGCTTTTACATTTTCCTAAAACATACACACACATATATATATGAGTAATAAGTAATATTTAAAAAAAAATTATAATGATAAAAATAAAAATATTATTATAAGAATTTATAATAACAAAAAAATAAGTTATATATGTAATTAAAAGAATTTATTGTTATTATTCAAAAAGTTGCATGCTATTTTTATTTTAAATTACATGACATAATATATAGCTATTAAAATTGTTTAATATTTTGTATACTTATATATTGATATATTTAATATATAGTCTAAAATTAACAATGTTATTTAGCTAACCAATTTGAGTTTTTAAATATTGGAAAGATTTAATTTCTACTTATTAGGAATGTGTTTTTTTAATTACGTTTTTCAATCTTCAGTGATTTTTTATATATAATATAATTACATGACATAATATATAGCAATTAACATTGTTTAATATTTTGTATAATTAGATATTTGATATGTTCAATATATATTCTAAAATTTAATAATATAATTTAGTTAATTAATTTGATTTTTTTATATATTAAATAGATTTGATATTCTACTTATTAAGAATGTGGTTTTTCATTAATTATATTTTCAATTTTTATGTTTTTTATATATAGTATAGTTGCACTTGTTTTATAATATGTTAAGTTAGCTAAATTCTTTTTCTTTAAGTTAAATTTTAACATTTTCTTAGTTTATTTAAATATTTTGTTTTTGTTTTTTTATCACATTTATAATTAATTAAAAATAGTGTGTTATTATGAGTTATTGAATTTATTTTAATTTTGGCTAAATTACTATTATTAAAATAAAATAAAATAAAATAAATGAAATGTTATAAAATTATAATCTTTTCAGTTCCTTCGTTGTTTAAGTCAAGTCTCAAAAGTCCGATCATTGTGTTAATAGATTAATTTCCATCCATACATTTAAAAAAAAAATAGATAAATATTAAATAAATCCCAACCAAATTCTGTGTATATTAAAGTTTAATATATATTGTTTCTGCCCATATTAAAATTATATATATATATACACACACACATAATGCCATAGTCTAACTAGACTGTTTTTCTGCCCTGAAAATCATGAAAATTCTGGTAAGATTTTAAAAAATTCCAGCAGGGATTTTTGTAAATACAGGTTATAGTTATCAAACTTCAATATTTTGCGTGTTTTAGAGGTTTTTGATGGTGCTGAATCCATTTCCACCATCAAAAACATGATTCAAACATTCTTACTACAAGATTTTTTTTTTTAAATTGTCCAAATTCTAGCTACTTTTAACCGTCCCAACAATTTCTGTGACTCAATAGACAACTTCTATTATAATGTCTACTTTAATTAAAATACGGTAAACTCTCCTAAAATACCCATGAAACAAATAATAAAACTTGTATCAATAAATTAATAAATTTACAGTTTAACGAAGGGAAGCAACTGCTGATTGCTGACAAACGTACAAATAAAATAATTTGGCCCCGAGGGCTCATTAAATGGGATAGGATAAGTATCTGGTTATCATTTTTAAAATAAGTAATTCGAATGCCTGTTCGCGTGGACGACGTGGACATGATTGTGATTTTGGCATTATAGAACTACAAACTTAATACATCATCCCTGCTCGGCAAGTATAATAAAGAAAAAATAATATATGAATGATATATAACTTAAAATCAAATTATATAAAAAAATATTGGATAGGAAAAAATAATATATAACTTAAAATCAAATTATAAAAAATATATATTGGGAAAAATTTAAGACAAAAGTAAAGTAATTAAAGTAAAAAAATTTAAAACAAAGGTAAAGTAAATCATGAGAATACAGTGATACTTATATTTGAGGAGGCGGATTTACCATGAAAAGCCACTCTCACAAGGAAAATGAAACCTTTGGCGTCAATATATGTTGACAAAATGAATTGTTGAATGGACAAAGTAACCTTTGTTGTTGTTGGAATTTCTGAGAATTCCATAACAAAATATTGAGAGAATAATACTCTTCTTTCAACACAGAGAGTTAAAAAAAAAATTGCTCACTGATAGACGGAGTTTGCACAAAAATTTTCTATTCCATTAACTATAAAAATCTATTACAAAATTTGCTCTTCCTCCTCTGAGAGATTACACAATGACTGCTACAAGACGAAGTAATAAAAGTCTTTCTGTCTCTGTTTTGCAAAAATGCACTCTGTCTGTATAAATATTTCCTTCGGGCTCACTCCTCTGTTTTAACATTGTTGTGTGTATATATAAAAAAAAATTACATTAGCCTCTCGGGCCATTTCCTTTTGTGGCGCAACACATATAATAACTGTGAGAATCATCTAGATCATGCAGAAATAGATTTAGTTTTGAGTTGTTGTACGAGAGTGTTTATTTAGAAATTGGTTCCATTTATTTAGGTTTGTTTCCTCTTCTTCAGGAAGATTAGGTGAGTGCAATCTGCTATATAAGTGTGATGTAATCGTGCAGTTGATTTCAATGATTTCAGTGAGCTTTGTGTCATGATTCTCTGTTGTATTTGTTTATTTTAAGTTGGTATCAGAGCACTTCGAGAGTCATCACACAGTTCATCATAATCCTCAAGGGCGTATGTTTTGATACCACGCTTGTATTTGAATCTCCGAGCGCATTCTTCTGTGATAATCTTTGCTGCCTTCTGTGCAGCGAAAGAGTGGCTCCGTGGGCATCTTTGAAGGCTCGTTACAGACTTTTGAAATATCCTAAGTGTTGCATCCTTAAGGTTACATACCCTCCTTCACGGCATACAGCGAACTCCATCCGAGAAGCATACGCCGGATAGAAGCATACGCCGGATAGCAGTCGGTCTCTGCTCTTTTGCCCGCGTTGGTTTGGGCACGAAAACGGCCTACGGAAATAACTGATAGGCACTGGAGGGTAGCGGCCATGACTGTTAGCGGCCGGAGGATCTGATTTCTCATAGAATTTTAAGTTAAATTCTTTTACTTCAATTATATCGGCCATGAATGTCAGCAGCTGAAGAATCTGATTTCTCATTGTTTTCTTTGATATTTGGACGTTGATTTTCAGCTTAATGCTTTGAAATCGAGTTTTTTTTTAAACAGAGCTTCAAGATTTCGTATGTGGTTCAGCGAATAGAAACCTCCAGAATTCCAGTACTCATTCAACTATTTTTTTAGCGACTGCCGCAATTTCAAGCTCACTTGTGGAAATTTAGATCAATTTGTCAAAGCAATCAGAGATGAGGTTTTAGGTGAAGAAGGGCGCCGCTTCCGTCCTTCTATTTGCAATTTTTTTTTTCAAGTGAATCACTGTCCTGAAATTAAATTTTGTCTTTTCTGTTGCAAATAATGGCTAATCCTATTGTTGATTCATATTTAAATGAATCCAGAAAACTTGATGGTGAAAATTATGTAAATTGGAAATTTAAGCTGATCACAGTTCTGGAGGCATACAATCTCTGGACAATTGTTAAAGGTGACGAGCCCAAGCCTACACCCCATGCTGCAAGTCCAGATTGGGATAAGCGAGAAATGAAAGCAAAGGTGCTGCTACACATGTCAGTGAAGGACAATATTATTCCTCACATTCGGGACTGTGAAACTTCCAAGGCGACATGGGACACTCTCAAAGGTTTGTATGAAACTACTAATGCAAACAATATTTTATTTTTAAAAACAAAGCTGCTATCTATCAAAATGGAAGCCAATGAAAGCATTAGCAACTTTGTTTCCCAAATTAAAGACTTGAGTGATAAGCTTGGTGATATTGGTGAAAAAGTGTCTAGTACCGATTTGGTAACTGTTGCTTTGAAGGGGTTAGTCCAAGACTATAAAGTCTTTATTTCAGCACTCTCAGCTAGACCAACACCTCCTACATTTGAAGAATTGGCTGGAATTCTTCTTCAAGAAGAAGAGCGAAGGAAAAATTTTGAACTAGAGTCAAATGGTTCTGATTTAGCTTTGACTGCAAGAGGTAAAAGATCATTCCGAGGGAGACCATGGGACAGGAACAGAGGTCGTTTTCAAGCAAAGAAGAAAGGTATGACACCTCCTGATTCTTATGTTAAGAGGAACATTGAATGTGATTATTGTGGAAAACCTGGACATCTAGCTAAAGATTGCTATAGAAGAAAGAATCATGAATCAAATCAAAGACATAGAAGACATAATGGAAATTTCATAAATAGAGACACTTCAGTTACTGATGGTTTTAAAAATCTTAATTTGTTTCTTTCTGACGCTGCACTGTCTGCTGAAACTGATGATGAGAATGCTTGGTTCATAGATTCTGGTGCATCAGCACATATGAGTTGTAATAAAGAATGGTATGATAAATATTATGAGAAATCTGATGGCACACACATTTACCTAGGAGATGACAGGTCACTTAAAGTCCAAGGCTATGGCATAATAAATGTGTACTTACCTAATGGACAAATGAGACAGATTCATGATGTGATGTATGTACCTGCTCTCAAAAAGAATTTGATATATGTTTCCACTATTACTGATAATCATTTTAAAGTGGAATTTGGTAAATTGGGGTGTATTGTGAAAGATGTTCAGGACCACTACAGGGTTGTTTCTACAGGTACTAGGGTTGGAGGATTATATAAATTGGATGTGACAGTAAAGCGCCATGTTGCATTGACATCCAAAGAGACATCAACAACAGAGTTATGGCATCACAGGTATGGGCACCTAAATTACAATGATTTATCGTTGTTGCAAAGGAAATCAATGGTTGAAGGTCTTCCTGTTATGAAGTGTGAACATTTACCATGTGAAGCTTGTGCACTTGGTACGCAGCATAGAGAAGAGTTTCCTGTTCATACCGAGAAACGACAATATGATATACTTGAATTAATTCACACTGATGTATGTGGACCTATTCAAACTAGGTCTCTTGGTGGTGCTTCATACTTTGTTATTTTTATTGATGATAGATCTAGGTATACCCGGGTCTATTTCATTCGAAGGAAAAGTGATACATTTGAGTATTTTAAAGAGTTCTGAACTATGATTGGAAAAAAAAACAGGTAAGTACATTAAAATACTCAGATCTGATCAAGGGGGTGAATATAAGTCAGGCGCATTTAACAACTATTGTAAATCTAATGGGATCCAACAACAGTTCATAGTACCTCATACCCCTCAGCACAATGGTGTTGCTGAGAGATGGAATAGAACACTGGTGGAGTGTGCTCGCAGTATGCTTCAAGGTAAGAACATCTCTAATGGTTTCTGGGAAGAAGCCATTAATACTGTTGTTTATTTGAAGAATCGATGTCCCACTAAGCAATTAGTTTTTCAAACTCCTTTTGAAGTTCTTCATGGTTATAAACCTGATGTCAGTCATTTAAGAGTCTTTGGATGCACTGCCTTTGCACATATTCCTAAGGCTAACAGAAGAAATCTTGATGCAAAGTCAATCAAGTGTGGTTTTATTGGGTATTGTGCGGATCAGAAAGCCTATAAATTGTTTGATCCAAGTTCACATAAACTGTTTGCAAGTCCAGATGTGGTGTTTCATGAGCAGGATGATAAATGTGATACAAAGAATGATGCATGGCATATATCTAATGATGCTCATGTCAAACTTGATACTTTAGTTAAACAGGAACAGGAACAGGTACAGGTACAGGTTCAAGATCAGGATGAGAGCAGTATGAGCACATCCAGCAGCAGTGAGTCATCACGAGAGGGAGATTCACCTCAAAGCCGAAGAATCATGGATGGAACTCCAACAAGTATTGTAGCACTAAGAAGGTCAACCCGACAAACCCAGCTTCCTGCAAGGTATAAAGATTATGCCATGATGTCTAATATCATGAATGTTGTAGAACCAGTTGATTATGAACAAGCTAAAGAACATGAACAATGGAGAAATGCTATGAATGATGAATATGCTTCTCTTATGAAAAATCAAACATGGGAATTAGTGGAACTTCCTGAAAATAAAGTTCCAATTGGCAGAAAATGGTTGTATAAATCTAAATTTAAAGCAGATGGTAGCATTGATAAATTTAAGGCAAGATTAGTTGCAAAATGATATGCTCAACAGGAGGGAATTGATTATGAAGATACTTTTGCACCAGTAGCTAAATTGAATACAATTAAATTACTGATTGCCTTAGCTACAAAACATAATTGGAATATACATCAATTGGATGTCAAATCTGCTTTTCTAAATGGTGATTTAAAGGAAGAAGTTTATTTGGTTCAACCTGAAGGGTTTGTCAAACAGGTACAGGAGCATCTAGTCTGCAGGTTAAGAAAAGCCTTATATGGTTTGAAACAGGAGCCGAGATCATGGTATGTAAAGATTGATACCTTCTTTCTTCAGAATGGATTTGTGAAAAGAAAAAATGATCCTAACTTGTATGTTAAGAAAGATGAAAAAGGGAATGTTGCTTTAATATCTTTGTATGTGGATGATCTCATTATCACATGCAGTGCTCACAAGTTAATTGAAGAAATTAAAGTTCAGTTGTCACAGGAATTTGAAATGAAAGATTTGGGTGAATTGCATTACTGTTTAGGAATTGAGGTATGGAGAGAGCCTGGTAAAACATTAATCACTCAAAGCAAATATACAAAGGAAATTCTTAAAAAGTTCAATATGAGTGATTTCAAAGCTATGTCAACTCCCTTAGAACAGAATGCAAAGTTGTATAGAGAAGATGGAACTAAAGAGGCAGTTGAACATTATATCGTCAGCTGGTGGGAAGTCTGAACTATCTCACCACTACCAGACCAGACATTGCATACTCAGTCAGTATCCTTAGTCAATTCATGGCTAAGCCTTCAGGAAATCACTAGAATGCTGCAAAGAAAGTTCTTCGATACTTAAAAGGAACAGTCAATTTAGGTATTATGTATACTGATGAATCTGATGTTGCACTGACAGGTTTTTCTGATTCAGATTGGGCAGGAAATCCAGATGAAAGATGATCTACCTCTGGCTATGCATTTCATATAGGATCAGGGGTTGTATCTTGGAGTAGTAAGAAACAACCAACTGTTTATTTCTCGTCAACAGAATCTGAGTACAAAGCTTTGACCAATGCCACCTGTGAAGCTGTTTGGTTACGGAGAATTCTTGCAGATCTTGAAGAGGCGCAAAGTGGTTCAACATGCATCAATTATGATAATCAAAGTGCTATCAAATTAGCACATAATCCAATATACCACGCCAGAACAAAACATGTTGAGTTGCAATACCACTTTGTACGTGAGAAAATTGAGTCAAATGAAATTGAATTAATATTTTGTAATACCAAGGATAATATGGCTAATATATTTACTAAGCCTCTTGGTAAAATCAAATTTGAAGTTTTTAGAAGTCAATTAGGTATTGTAGAAAATCCATTTCTCCATTAAGGGAGGATGTGAGAATAATCTAGATCATGCAGAAATAGATTTAGTTTTGAGTTGTTGAACGAGAGTGTTTATTTAGAAATTGGTTCCATGTATTTAGGTTTGTTTCCTCTTCTTCAGGAAGATTAGGTGAGTGCAATCTGCTATATAAGTGTGATGTAATCGTGCAGTTGATTTCAATGATTTCAGTGAGCTTTGTCTCACGATTCTCTGTTGTGTTTGTTTATTTTAAGTATAACAAAAAAAACATATAACTAAAACTAAAAATGTGTATGGCCCACTGGGCTCCTATTACAAAAGGGTGCATATAACATATGTTAAAAATATAAACCAAAGGTTTAATAATCAAAGTTTCATTGTGCGATATAACATAACAACATAACGTAAAACATTATCAAACCATAACCTATCCTTCCGCCCGGATTTCAAAATCTAATTAAGCCAAACTACATAGAAAAATCGCATTACAAACCTGCATGACATCACTTCTTCAAAACTCCACGCGATCGCCACCCTATTGGTCGAGGGATGGGGCCCGCGGATTCCAAACAATTTATAAGCCGGATTTCATGGAAAAATCGCATTACACTTTGCCTCGATGACGTCAGGCCCAGACGTGATGCGAAATTCTTTAGGGCGTGGTTTATAAACCTTTTCGGGTTTGTTTTCTAGGTTGCTGACATCGGCTAAAAATAATGCGATAAGACGCGATTGGACCATGCTGTCTACCGAGCTACCAGATGGTGGGGAACTCCTCAATGACATGGCCTCCTCATTAAAAAACTTTGCCGCGCATACAAAAAATGAAAGCTCTGCTTCCCAAAAAAAAAAGGACTATAAGGGTTTTAATTTCGAACTTGACTGTTCAACTGAAATAGAAAGCGACTGCTGTTAGAAAACATAAAGACGGAAATGGAAAGCGACTCTGTGATAGAAGTTGCAAAAACAAAATTAGAAAGCGGCTGAGTATAAGGGCAGTTGAAATTAACATTTCAACGCTCCCCCTTAAGTTCAACTGTTGGGTTATTTGTCATACCCATGCATTTTCTTAGATAATCAAAATTCTTTTGCCCAAATGTCTTTGTCAGTATATCTGCAAATTGCTCCTGAGTCCTGTAGTGTTTTAAAATAATTTCTCCATTGTTCACTAGTTCCCTGATGTAGTGAAACTTAACATCTATGTGCTTTTTCCTTTTGTGAAACACATAATTATTTGAAAATGCAATCGCTGAGTTATTGTCACAATAAATCACAGTCCCTTTTACCTGTTCTTGGCATAAACTTCTCAACATTCTTCTCATCCACACTGCTTGACACACTGCTGCTGTAGCTGCCACATACTCTGCCTCTGCTATAGATAATGCTACAATGGGTTGTTTCTTAGAAGCCCATGAAATAACTCCTGAACCCATATGAAAAACATAACCAGATGTACTTTTCTGGTCATCTACACTTCTGGCCCAATCACTGTCAACGTAAACAATTAACTCAGAATTTTTGAAGTAGTATACAAAATCCCATACCTTTTAGTTCCTTTCACATACATCCAAATTCTTTTTGTTGCCTGCCAATGTGCTTCTTTTGGCCTCTCCATGAATTTGGAAATCAAACTAACAACATGCATAATATCAGGGCTAGTTGCAGTCAAATACATAAGGCTGCCAACTATGCTCTTATACAAGCTAGGATCAAAATCCTTGCTGTTGTCTTCTTTGCTGAGTTTCAATCCCGTTACTGTGGGTGTTATTGCTGCTTTGCAATCTTGCATGTTAAATCTTTCCAAAACTTCATTTACATATTTTCTTGTGAGATAAAAATCTCATTTTCATTTTGCTCTACTTCTATTCCTAAGAAGTATTTCAGCAATCCCATGTCAGTCATTTCAAATTCATCTTTCATGACTGTTTTAAAATTTTCAATAAGGTAATCATCATTACTTGTGAAGATCACATCATCAACATATAAAACCACAATCAACATCTTACCATATTTTTCTTTGATGTATAATGTGGGTTCTCCTTCACATTTTTCAAACACATTTTCCAGTAGATATGAATCTATCCTACTGTACCATGCTCTTGGTGCTTGCTTCAGCCCATAAAGAGCTTTCTTCAATCTGCAAACTTTGTGCTCTTGGCCCTTTCTCTCATAGCCTAGAGGTTGTTCAACATAAACCTCTTCCATTAACACTCCATTTAAAAATGTTGATTTTACATCCATTTGGTAAACCTTCCATTGTTTTGTGCTGCTATGGACAACGTTGCTCTCACTGTTTCCATTCTTGCAACTAGTGCAAAAGTCTCTGCATAATCTCTTCCATGTTGTTGCTTATAACCTTTGACAACAAGTCTGGCCTTGTGTCTTTCAATCTTACCTTCAGCATTACTTTTGGGCTTGTAGACCCATTTCACTCCAATGACTTCCTTACCTTTTGGGAGTTCAACCAAATCCCATGTTTTATTTCGTTCTATGGCATTAATTTCTTCATCCATAGCTTCTATCCATTTTCTATCTTTTATAGTTTCTTCAAAATGAATAGGATCATCAACATGACAATACAAAGCAAATAAAGAGTTCATACCTTCATTTGCTTCCTCTTGCTCATAAATTTCATTTAAATTTCTGAATCTTGTTCCTCTTTCTTTAGATGTACTTGTGCTTGAAGTAGCACTCAAATCTGCTCCATTTGGTGTGCTTGGAGAAGCACTCTTATTACTTCTCAATGGTGTTCTTACCCCTGCTTGAGGTGTCTCTTGTTGTCCTTGTATTGGTGGAGGTTGTGCTACTGATGAGGTATTATTTTTAGCCATATCTTTCTCATCTTCATCATGAGACAAAAAACTTTTAACATTGACTGTTTTTTCAATGCTTCCATCCCATGCTTCTTCTTCAATGAATTGCACATCTCTGCTTATAACAATTTTTTTGTGGATGGGTTATATAATCTATATCCCTTGGAGTCTTCACAATATCCAAGGAAGATGCACCTCTCCCCCTTACTGTCCAACTTCTTCCTCAACTGATATGGAATGTGTGCATAAGCCACACACCCAAAAACTCTCATGTGGGTGACTCTCTATTTTCTGCCACTCCACGCTTCTTCTGGAACTCTGTTCATTACAACTTTTGTTGGGCATCTATTTAAAATATACACAGCATAATTTGTAGATTCTGCCCAATACTCATTTGGCAAGTGTTTTGCCTTTAGCATACTTCTCACCATTTCCATTATGGTTCGATTCTTCCTTTCAGCAACACCATTTTGTTGCGGTGTGTATCTTGTAGTAAATTGTTTGTGTATGCCATTTTCTCTGCAAAAATGCAGAAATTTTTTTGAGATGTACTCACCTCCTCTATCAGTTCTAAGAACTTTGATATTCTTCCCACTCTGTTTCTCTACTAGAGATTTAAAATGGAATTTTTTTTCAAATACTTCACTTTTATATTTCAAAAAATAAACCCATACTTTCCTTGTGAAATCATCAATGAAGGTTAGCATGTAATTGCTGCCTGAAACTGATGTTGTTTGCATCGGCCCACATAAATATGAATGAATAATTTCTAAGGGTGCTTTCGCCCTTATGCTCTTTCCAGATGGAAAGTTTTCTCGGTGTTGTTTCTTAAGATGTAGCCTTCACATAGGCTGTTTGGTTTCTCAATCAAGGGTAGTCCTCTTACCATTCATTTTCTTTGCATCAAATTCAGACCTCCGAAATTGAGATGTCCAAATCTCATGTGCCATAACCAATTCTCATCTTTCACTTCCTTCTGAAAGACCTCTTGAGTTACAACCACTACATTCTTCCCTTTTCCCTTCAAGTCTATATTGATCTTGAGTGGAAACATTCTATTGCTGTTTATTTGAATTTCAGCAATAATCTTCTTGCTTGGATGTATGTCCATTATTGTGCACACATCATTTTTAAAAACTACATTGTAACCTTTGTTTATGAGCTGCCCAACGCTCAAAAGATTACACTTCAAGCCAAGAACATAATACACATCTGGCACAAATTTCTGCTCACCATTTCTTGCACAAATACTAACTCTGCCTTTTCCCTTGATAGAAATCTTAGTATATGTTCCTGTTGTTACTTATGATTTAACTTCTTCATCAAGATTGGAAAACATTGCTATGTTTCCAGTCATGTGATTACTACAGCCTGAATCTAAGAACTATACATCATCCTGTCTACCTTGTGCTACATTACATGTTAACAACACATTCTTTGGGTTCTTTTCTTCTCTTGCTACATTAGCATTCTGCCTATTATTCATGTCATTTTTCTTTTTCCTACACTCATTTGCATAGTGCCCATATTTTTTGCAATAATGACATTGGACATTGGATTTGTCATACCTTTGTCCTTGAGCATGTTGGTGTCCACCTTGCTGGCTGCTGCTTTGGCCGTGGCTTTGATTCTGACTGTTGCTCCTTCCATGTGAATGTGAAGAGTTGTTTCTTCCTTCTCTGTTTTGGCTTCTGCCTCTTCCTCTTCCTCTGCCTTGACCTCTTCCTCTTCCAAAAGGCATCTAGGTCTTGAAGGCATGCTCTAGAGATGGGTTTACTGATCTTCCCAATCTCTGTTCATGAGTCATCAATGATGCATGAAGTTCATCTACTGTGAACTTTGAGAGATCCTTTGTCTCTTCAATGGTGGTAACAATAACATCAAACCTTGAAGGTAGGCTCCTCAATAGTTTCTCCACTATCCTTCTTTCTTCAAGTGTCTCTCCATGAGACCTTATCTGATTTACCATCCCAATCACATGTGTGAAGAATGAGTCTATGTTATCAGACTCCTTCAGGCAAAGAGTTTCAAAATCTCTCCTCAGAAATTGTAGTTTTTTTGTCTTCACTTTCTCCATACCTTGATAGGATATCTTTAGAGTATCCCATAAATCCTTGGATCTTTTAGCTACTGCTATCCTTGGAAACACACTTTCATGTATTGCTTGATAGAGATAGAAGAGGGCCTTAGAGTCCTTCTTTCTATTGCTCTTCAGTAGATCCTTTTCTGCCTGTGTTAAGTCATTATACTCTTGTTCATCAACTGGTTCTTCAAAACCGTCTTCTACAAATTCCCATAAGTCCTGGGAGGCAAACAGGGCTCTCATGGTAATGGCCCAATAATCATAATTCTTCCCATCAAATTGGGGAAGCTAAGTATTTCCAATGCTCATACCAGTGCTTGGTCTTGCCATTGCTTATAGACTAAACTTCTAAAATAAACTTGACTATGTTTTTCTAAACAAACTGCCTTTCCTTCTTCAAAGGACAAAAATCTGTTTCTGAGGACTGCTCTATTAAACAAAACAATAAATCAGTTTTTTTGAGAAAGACCTGGACTTTACTTCTACTGGGCTTGCTAGAGTTCTGTTGGTGAACTGCTGCAACAAATCCTTCTTCCTTCGGCTTCTTTGACACCTTCAAAGAGCCTAGATAAGCTTTGATACCATGTTGGAATTTCTGAGAATTCCATAACAAAATATTGAGAGAATAATACTCTCCTTTCAACACAGAGAATTAAAAAAAAAAAATCTCATTGATAGACAGAGTTTGCACGAAAATTTTCTATTCCATTAACTATAAAAATCTATTACAAAATTTTATCTTCCTCCTCTGAGGGATTACACAGTGACTGCTACAAGATGCAGTGCTAAAAGTATCTCTGTCTCTGTTTTGCAAAAATGCACTCTGTGTGTATAAATATTGCCTTCGGACTCACTCCTTTGTTTTAACACTGTTGTGTGTGTATATATAAAAAAATTGCATTAGCCTCTCGAGCTATTTCCTTTTGTGGCACAGCACATATAATAACAAAAAATACATATAACTAAAACTAAAACTAAAAATGTGTATGGCCCACTGGGCTCCTATTACAAAAGGGCGCATATAACATATGTTAAAAATATAACCCAAAGGTTTTATAATCAAATTTTCAATGCGTGATATAACATAACAACATAACGTAAAACATTAACAAACCATAACCTATCCTTCCGCCCAGATTTCAAAATCTAATTAAGCCAGACTGCATAGAAAAATCGCATTACAAACCTGCATGACATCACTTCTTCAAAACTCCACGCGATCCCCACCCTATTGGTCAAGGGATGGGGCCCGCGGATTCCAAACAGTTTATAAGCTAGATTTCATGGAAAAATCGCATTACACTTTGCCCCGATGATGTCAGGCCCAAACGTGATGCGAAATTCTTTAGGGCGCGGTTTATAAACCTTTTCGGGTCCATTTTCTGGGTTGCTGACGTCGGCTCAAAATAATGCGATAAGACACGATTGGACCATGCTGTCTGCCGAGCTGTCGGATGGTGGGGACCTCCTTAAGGATGTGGCCTCCTCATTCAAAAACTTTGCCGCGCATACAAAAAATGAAAGCTCTGCTTCCCAAACAAAAGGACTGTAAGGGTTTTAATTTCGAACTTGACTGTTCAACTGAAATAGCAAGCAACTACTGTTAGAAAACATAAAGATGAAAATGGAAAGCAGCTCTGTGACAGAAGTTGCAGAAACAAAATTAGAAAGCGACTGAGTACAAGGGAAGTTGAAATTAACATTTCAACATTTATGACGAATGGGACGGTCTGATTGGCACTCTTCTTAAAATAATACGCTGAACATTGAAGACTTAGTATCATATCTGATTTAAGCCATATATCGATGTTTAATGAAATATGATTGAGGCACTTTGTGTTTCAGGTTTATGAATTTAAAGCTTATTTATTTATATATATAATTTTATTTGTTAAACTAAGGGGCTTGACTTTCATATTTGTGATAATAGATAAAGGTTGCATAAACCGAAAAATTCGTGGAAAATTACAATAATGCTTCTGAGTGTCTATATATGTGTGTCTATTAAAAATTATTTGGCGAAGACAAGGTGTCTCGAAAATGACAAAAAATTGCCGACACAACGAAGGAGATTTTATGGAAGAGAATTATGGATCGCATGAGTAGCATGCACAATATTTTGTTGTTGAGGGTGGGGGCGATGTTTCGGGAGTGTGCCAAGCCATTCATTTGGCACAATACTCCGGGAGCGTGGAGGTGGCATATTTAGGTGAGAGGAAAGACCATATGTTATTTCATGTGGAGTATTTATTCCATCACATTACTATATGTTATAGTGGGTTCTCTAACCAACTTTGAACTCGGAGTTGAGTTTCTCGAAGTCACCATGGAAGAGAGATTAGAGATAGGAAGGATTCAACTTAACAGGATATTAGGAGGAATTAATGCTCCACACATTGTGAGTGGTTTTGGACCAGAGTAATGCAAGGAGTTAAACACTTGGCATGTGCAGAAGGAATGTCAAAGTTTCGATTTGGTTTCATGGTCCCATTATGCTTCGTGGGTGTGGTTATATAAATATCCTTATGAGTATGTAGGGTGGTGGAGCATCTTAGCACTTACAAACATTATTGTTTCTTGTGAGGTATGCGACTGAAGTAAGTTCTAAATTCACTCATTTTGCTAGTATAATTTTAATGGTGGCTGAGTTGCGATAAGAATTACTGCATATAGGGTGGAGAATTTTTATAATTGTGCGAGTGGATGGTGCCATCTATAATCATGGCTTTCACAAAGGTATATATTCTAAAGTTCATTTCCTATGTAGGGACGTGTTTTTTTCGTAATTGTGTAAGTTCTTCGCGGTTTATGTCGATTTGGGGTGGTCATGGTGCAAGTCTAGCCATCATATTTACACACAAGGTTCGCTTCGGTGGCACAGTTGTGTTATGCTGAGTTCTTTCTCAATTGGTCTTGTGGTAAGGGTTCTAGTCAAGGGAGGGTCTTCTCTTTTTGTTCTCTACTTTATTGCTGTCATTGAAAGGGATGTGAGGTCATGGCCAGCCACCAAATGTATTTTATGTGTTTTTTGCATAACTCATCCTCTGGTCCCTCTTTCGAGTTGGTGGTCATGCTTCTGTCAGTAGATTTAAGATCCCTTTAATCATTTGGGTTATCCTTTAAATATCCAGTCTTTTTTGTCGGCCTCTAGTACAATGGTTCTTTTTCAATTTGGATTTATCATTGTGAAGCCTCGACTTGAGTGATGGATAGTTCAGTTGACTCGGGAGGTGAATTTGTAAGTGGATCTCATTCATACCAGGTTCACAATTCAGTCTTATTGGCATGTTTATGGGTGTAGGTATGTCGATGATGTTTACAAAGTTCCTTTATCCTTGTTAGTTGTGTTTAATGGCGGGGGTTGCAAGAGTGTTTTGTCTCTGCCCATCCCTGTTGTTCTAATTCAAATCCTTTGTGGGCGGTATCGAGTCTTGAGGGTCCAAACTTGTTGCGGT
This sequence comes from Pinus albicaulis, assembly GCA_034641835.2. Classification (NCBI taxonomy): domain Eukaryota; kingdom Viridiplantae; phylum Streptophyta; class Pinopsida; order Pinales; family Pinaceae; genus Pinus; species Pinus albicaulis. Next base: position 946,453,193 of record CM076580.1, on the reverse strand, counting down.
TTCTTTGGTTTGATGGTGTCGTGACATCGACTCATTAGCAAAAGAGGAGGCCCATCCTCAACGTCCTCCTCTAGACAATGTCGCCTCTTTGGTTGGGAGTCTCTAGCAATTTTTTATGATGTTGTGCCCCTGGAAGTTTGACGGGAAATTCGATCCCTCGAGGAAAAATAATTTGGTTAACGAGAATATCATTCAGATTCTAAGGTGTGTGATTCTAATTTGGTTAACAAGAATAGACTTTTTGACGGCCACAATCAACGAGATGCTACAATACATATTAATAATAATTAAAATCATATTAAAATAAAGATGTATGTCTATATATACTTCATTGTTATTATGAATTTAATATGTTACATTGTTTAAACAAATTTAAATATAATAATTTACTTTTCAAGTTTTATATTGATAGAGGCCATGTTTGTAACCTTTGGTCTCCGAGAAAGGAGTATTCCACCGGAGTGAAGCTTAGTTCTCCTATCTTTCTCATTTCTCGATATTTCTCATTTCGTGCATTGCAACCTAACTCTTTTGGTATTTTAACTTGTTTAAAATCGTTAAAAAATTCATAGCTCAATCCATTGAATTCAGTTTTATAGGTTTAATAATTTGGAAATTAAGAGTGTATTTAAATTCAGTCTTCCTCCCAAATCTATAATTGCTTTCGTACTGCAATTATCTCAACCGGTTGAAGCTCCGATTCATTCTCTGTCACTTTCATCATTCAATTCTAAAGCCACTCTTTCCAACTATCTCAACTTGATTATTGATGTAAGTCACAACTCTATAATGTTATTTGTCACAACTCGATGATATTATTTGTCAGTGTCACTTTCATCATTTTATTCCCCTCATTTTCACTGGGTGATCTCCATGGGACCCTCCGCGATTGTTAATGTACTTCACAACTCTAATCTCACTTTCGTTTTTTCATGGGGTTTTGAGTCTCTTTTTAAAATGACTTCTCTTTTTCTTCTCTTCATCCTTTTTTTTATTCAAATATTTAATTTTTATATAAATTTTATAATTTTACAATCTTTTCATAAAATTTTTAAATTATATAAAAATAACAACTCAACTAATAAAATTTCATCAATAAATATTGAAATTAAATTTATTAAATTTTAATATAATTGATGCAACAATAAAACTCTCATATCATAATACATAGCATGAAAAACATTCAAAACTCAAAATCAAATACAAATGCACATTCCATGTAGAGCAAGGAAGAAAATGAAGAGTAATAATTGATTTTGATTCAAAGAATTAGACAAAATTGTTAGTTGTATTGAAATTTAATTGGATTATTTATACTTTGATTGATTATAGTTGGTTATTATTTTGAATCTTAAAATGTTAATCAAATTTGAATTAAATTGTGGATATTTTGATAACTATAAAGATTAAAAATTTATTAAGGATTAGTTTAGATTTATTTTAATTTCGGATTAGGATCAATTTTTTTGAAGAGCAAATGTTTTTTAAAATAAAAAGAGATTTCATCTCTCTCAACGCTTTGTAAATCCATAATTAAGATGGATCTAGAATGATTTAATTATTAATTATAATTATTATATTTTTTAATATAATTTTAATGACTCAAAATGTTTTATTACGCCGTAAGGCGTCTTTATTTGAAAACAACTTTCCTAAATGACACTATACACCGTTTTTGACCTTTCGATGTTGTGTTAGACGATTGAAACATTATCCACCGTTCGATGCAATTTTTTGTTGATTAGGGTAAGCTTTGGTTAGTTAAGATTTCAGCGGCCATATCGCTCTCTCGACCCTGGCAGCGATGAAGAAATCGACCCTCTCTCGACCTTGGCAACGATGAAGAAACCGACCCTGTGAAGAACAGAGCTTGTTACAGAGCAGGAAGCTTGGTCACCTTCGTCGCAAAAATGGAATTGGTCACCTTCGTTTGCAGAAAGGGAATTTGTGTTATTCTGTCAGTCATTATAATTTGCAGAAAGGGAAAAGGGAATCTGTGTTATTCTGTCAGTCATTATCCTTTGCAGAAATGGAATCATTGCTATTCTATGAGTCATTTGGCTCTTCCAGTACTGTTTCAGCTTGCAGAAAGGGAAAAGGGAATCTGTGTTATTATGTCAGTCATTATCCTTTGCAGAAAGGGAATCATTGTTATTCTGTGAGTCATTTGGCTCTTCCAGCACCGTTTCAGCTTGAACATGCTCCAAGTTGGAACCCTACTTGTTTGCAATAGTGGCTACAATTCTTGTCCAGGTGAATCTTTACGGGGTTTTGGTTTGTTCTTCACAATAGTTGAGTTATTAGCCTTATATAGTGTCTAACCTTCTCAATATAACCTTCTCATATTGGAATGCAGATATCTGTGCATACAGGTTTGCAGGTTAGCACCAGTGAGGAGTCTCCCAACTTGTCACCATCTCAGCTTATCCAACAGGGTTTTCATCATCCACTTTCCCTTTCTGTGTTTGCAAGGTTGGTGTCCACTGAGTGTGAAACCTCTCTCTTTTCGTAGAGGTTGGCTTGGTGTCTACTGGCCATATTGTATACTGAACGGAAGACTCCTATATCGTGTTAGGGTGTATAACATTTAAATTAGGAATGAATGGTTACAATCTGATGGTTTGATGTTGAAATTCCTCGTTTTCAGCTGACTGTAGGTGCCAATCAGGTTTAATAGTTTTGTTGGCAACTGGAATATATATGTTATGCTTGTTTGGTGAAGTTCAAGGCGTTACTGATTTCAATTTCCATTGCACTTTCCAGTCAACAGATTATAGAGTCCATGGAAAAAGATCCACAAAATTTTAAGGGTTTGCAGTTTTATGAAGCTCTGGAATTTTTTTCCATAATTTTTCTGGGATGTTTATAGTTTTCAATATGAAAGAATTTGATTATAGAGTCCATGGAAAAAGATCCCCAAAATTTTAAGGGTTTGCAGTTTTATGAAGCTCTGGAAATTTTGTCCATAATTTTTCTGGGATGTTTATAGTTTTCAATATACAGGTTTGCAGGTTTGCACCAGTGAGGAGCCTCCCAACTTGTCTCCATCTCGGCTTATCCAACAGGGTTTTCATCATCCACTTTCCCTTCTATGTTTGCTTCGTCATGTAAAATTGTATTGATCATGTAGGTTCACTCTGTTTGAGAGCATATTTTATTTTGGTGTCAGCACTTGCTCAAATTTCATTATGTTCAATGGCTTGTAATGATAATAAAATGTATAGTCCTCTGAATTGTGAAAGTGTAAGAAATAGCCAACCATAAATACGGTTTGATACTCACTCAAAGGACTATTGGACGTTGATCATTTTAGGTCCATATGGGAAAACAGTAGAGACAGATGCAGTGGGCCATATACGAGACTATGGAATCCGAGCTTACCCATTTACAAAAGATCGACTGGTTGAGATTGAAGCTGAAGACAATGCCAAACGAGAAGCACAAACCCTGGAGTCACTCTTGGTTTTTGATGAGCGCAACTTTGTGATGAAGCATGGAGGTGACCAGATGAGGTACTAAGATCTTCTTACTACCATCCATTTTCTTATGGAATTATTCATCGATCACATCATAGATATAATTTCTTTTCCTTAGATACAGAGGAGGCTAATATTTAATTTATAGATGGCCAGGGAGAGTGCTTACCATGATGATTACTCATTTTCAAACCACTTTGAACTCCCCATATTAGTTTTTGTGGTTGTAATAATGGTGGCAAGAAATTAGGGCTAGGTGCAATTTCTAGGTGGTTTTTGACAGTCTAAAACCCCCTTGGGCACTGCATCTAAGCCAAACGGTCTTCTGTGTTTGATAGTGTGCTATTCCAAATTAACATGATTTTTGACAATCTAAAACCCCCTTAGGTGCTGCAGTTAAGCCAAACGGTCCTCTGTGTTTGGTAGTGTGCTATCCCAAATTAATATGGTTATTGTTTCCCTGTTTTCTGGAAAAGAAAGGGTTTACTTATAATATTGTCTCTCTTCTAAATTTTGTTTAATCTGGATACAGAAACCTGGACTTTCATTTATAGAGTGTTAGCAATAAACTTGTGGATTATCATTATCCAAAATAATTCAAACGGGGATAAAGAATAAAAGGAAATCTTCATAGACACAATTTGGGATGTGCACTTTACAAATTAGCTGGTTGAATTTTCTTAAAAGTATGATATGCTTCTTCGGCAGAACTAGGTTATTGGTATACACAAGTTAGTGAGTTTGCACTTTCATGCTGATGAATTAAAGAAACAATGTCAAACTGCTAAGTCTCTAAATCTGTTTAGAAATGGTATAACGCACCTTCCCTAATTTACACAAAAGGGACTCTGCATCTGAAGAGCTTTGAATCTAGTTGTTTCCATGGCTGTGCCCTGTCCCAAGTACTAAGCTACAGCCTGACATGGAGAGTGGTAAGAACTTGTAGTCTTGTGGATGGTATTAATCATTTATACGTTTTGGAGGGTCGGATGTGGAGGTTGAGAGGAGGTTTGAGGCCTCACTACTATATGATTCAAAGTACCTAGTGAATTTTGTTGCTTGTTGCTTCAATTTGATGAGGAAACTTACGAATAAAAGGTGATCCTCCTTGTGTTCCCATGATGGGACAAGGATCGTTGGGATTTAGATTTGTGTTTAAGTATCTCTCTCAAGAAGAGAGCTAGGCACCTTTGGTTGTGAAACTACAAGAAAGTGAGATGGAGCACCTTGAGTCCCTATATAGGTAGTGGTAGTATCTACTGATTGCATAGTAAAAGGAGCACCTGAAAATGAGATGCATCTTTGTCTTTGGATCTTATAAGTGGCACATTTGGCAAGTCTTGTTTAACCATGGGATGTGTTCGTTAGTGTCAATTTGGAGTGTATGGGAGCCTTCTTCAATTCGACGCGCAGGGATCCTAAGTGTGCACATCCAAGGTATTTATATGTATGGGGGGATGAAGTTAGAACAATGATGCCATTCCAAAACTTTAAGAAGTGCCTTAGGTAGTTAGCTATCTTTGGGCCTAGGTTCTATGGGGTTTCCGTCCAATTAACCTAGATGTACCATCTATATTTTTCCTCTCTGATGGCTTGATTTAGTACATGTTTATTTGAGAGGTGGCTTGGCACATCTAAAGAGTACCTAGGGGGCAATGAGAAGGATAAGATGGTCTAGGGAGGTTTTCAACAACTAGAGAAGCCAAGAAGCCTTCGAGTACCAAACTTGTGTATGTTTTATAGAGCACACTAAAGCTAGGGCCTCAAAGGAGTAGACTGCTAGGTAGAGGTAACTTGCTCTCCTAGAGAAAGCCTCTCTAGATACCATGTTGAATGCTTTATGAAATTCTACAAAGTAACAATAAAATTTCAAAGGGTGATGATGAGTCTTCTTCACAGTGGCCCTAAGTGTGAATATATGATCAATCCTCTAGTATGTCAAGGGGAAGCTCGCCTGCCCTTTGGCCATGAGGTGTTGGCTGTCTAGCTCATAGGATTTTAATGGAAGCTAGCAGGCATGGGATTAACGAGTATGGAACTTCAGACATGATTTGGATGATTTGAAGAAAATGTCATTTGATATATGACATGATCATATTCCTACTTCATCATCCAGTTTTAATTTCCATATTAATATGACTATTGAAGAACTACTACTAGCTGAGCAATGAAAGTTCTCCTAAATGATGCAAAAACACATTTTTATGTTGCAGTAATTTTTCTCGAATATTTACTGTAAGAAGGATCTTTATATGTCGATAAATGAATGAATTATTCAGTGTCTCCTCAGACTGAGTAGTTTGTTGGACTGATAAGATAAACTCTTTCTAAGCTTGGAAATAAGCGTCTGATTTAATATTTTTTTTCTTTTATAATATGACCCCCTAACTGCTTTTATGTGAGTATATAACTATCGTTATGTGTTGTCTGTCTTTGAGGCTATATAACTAGGTATAAATGCAACTGGGAAGCTTCCTCAAGTTATTTTTCTATTAAAATTTTGATGTTCAGCATAAATTTAAGGGATGGCATTGAACAAGACAGTGCAGTACGAGACAGAGTAAGACTAAACGTGTATGTGGATTTTGTATAATTGCAGAACTGAATGTGATTGGATTCATATATAGGTTTAGTTGGTTCTTTAAATTTCTTATAGATTATAGTTGATTGACACAGTTTACTTATCTTTCTTCTGCAACCAACCTTGGATCTATTTGTTGGTTATTTTAAAGCTTTAAGGAGAATGCCAATTTATTTTTGGCCTCCATAACAAATTTCTCCTCTGCATCCGAATATGGAATAAGAGAATTATTTCCAGTTTTTCCAACAAAAGATGACAATGCAGGTTTTCAATAATTATCAGGGCAGGGAGGTAGGATTTTTTCAATTACATTTTCATTTATTTTAATAAAATAATTCATAGGATCCTGCGCTTCACTCTGCCTTAAGACAGACTTAGTGCAAACACCATTTGTTTTTCAACTTGCTAGGAGTAATGTCCTAGAGTTGCATCCATCCAAATTTTTGCAGCCTTATTCTGCCCAGGCATGCAAGTAAACAGGTGGAAGTGATTACTAGACTTGGGACAATGACTTTATGCCTGTAACCTTGTTGCTAGCATAAATGGTGTGAATAGTTTGGATAATACTGCTGAACAAAGGATTCAACATGGTGTGTGCATGTTTTACCATTTGGACATGTACTTCGTCTAACTATACTGTCCTACCAAGGTTTTAACTTTTCCACATTATTGGCTTGGTTCTGGTGCATGCTTGTGGGCCAATAATCCTCACTATTTTCCTGTGTATGTCTATTTAAAATGTCCTAGAACTGCGCCCTGAATAAATATTATGGTGCCTTGAGTAAGAGATCTTGATGCTATGCCTTTTACCACGATTCATCCATTCTTTTGGAATCTTTTCTATGTCTGTTGGATTGTCATGAGAAAGATATCCTGAATGTTTTTGGCAATTTGTCTTTATGGAAGATGACCCTAATTGAATTTTTGTATCTCACAATTCTGGAAGGAGACATATTTCCTATATGGAAAATTGGTCTCAGTACTAAGGGCTACTCATTCAAATTCTTATAGCATTTGGCATAATCTGAAACTAGGTTGATTGAGGTTTATCTTTTAGTTTTTTGGGGGGCTTCTTCGTGCTTTAATGACTTTGAGGTTAACATGATGCTAGTATGATACTTTGTATTCTTTTTATAACTCTTTGTCCATAATAAATCTACTATTAAATCTATGTCCATAATAAATCTGTGAAATGAATTTGTTCTAGTTACAACCCCAAGACCATTTTAATCATGTGCAACCTTCAATTTCTTTGAACACTTACAGATTATTTAATCACAGTGAAACTTTGCAATCCCATTTTTTTAAAACTTGGGAATAATAAATTTAATGGAATTTAAAATCTAAAATTATAATGGATTTGTGATGATTTTGTTTCATTTCCTATTTAATAACCATCATCACACCCAAAAATTAAACACAAGCACCTCTTTCAAACTAAACTAAACCCTATCAACTGAGTCATATTAAACTTAATATATATATAAACAATACCTCACTTGGTGCTGAGCTTTTTACATAGTTACACTCTTGACAAATCCCAAATCCCTACCTTTTAATCAAGACTTTGTTGGAATGAAGTACCAAGACATGAAGAGAAAAAACTTTGCAAAAACTTACTGGACGTCCCCCTATAAGAGCTTTTTACAGACAGTTACATAGTTACATCGTTGACAGATCCCAAATCCCCACCTTTCAATCAAGGCTTTATTCCCAAATCCCCACCTTTCAATCAAGACCTTATTGGAATGAAGAACCCAAACTTTGAGGAGAAAAGCTTGGAACCTCCCCTCCTAGGGCTTAGAATGGCCAAACAAAATTTGCACAAACAGAAGTGAGCCACTCTACAACTTTCTTTCCTTCACTAAAATTGACCAAGATCAAAATCACTACAAATATTTTTCTTAGAAACTATTGGATCTCTTTAAAATCCTTACGGAATTTCCTTTGCAACATCATCTGATGATGGTGCAATTGCTAGTTTACTTGATATATGAAACCTGTTTTGTTAATTGGGATTTCTTCTTTGTTAATTTTTAAATATTTTACTTAATAATGAGGTCTGCTTACTATTTAATCTATTGAATTTTTTATGTTATTTTCAGTAAAAAAATTAATTAGCACTTATTTGATAAATTAATTAAAATTTAATGTGAAATCAATCATATTATTTCGTGAGGAAAGGGACAACCTACTATTTTGATTGATAGTCGAGTCTTCTATTAAAACAACCCATATTTGACTGAAATGAAACTCTTCTACTTTAGTGGTTACCTTTGTAGGAATTCAAAATTACTGGTTAGGTCGGGAAAATAGAAGGGGTAAAAATGAAAAAAACTAATATTAATCACAGACTGTAAATTGGGTAAAACTGGAAAATTGTATTTTTTTAAAAAACACTATGCACTTGTTGGATATGTTACATTAGAAAATAATACCATGGGAAAAATCATGGGTTAAGAATACTGTGGTAAAACAATGGATTGTCAAAATTATTATTATTATTATGGTAGTAAGAAATGAATTATGGTGGAGAATGTTTTGCTGCTACGCTGCGAACGTGACCTAGTAGTGCTGCCTCTTCTCTTTGCTCTCTGGGTTCAGTGCCAATGGAGGCCGGTGGGGGTGTCGAACCTACCCCTCGCTTGCCCAAACTGATTGCATTCAAGAAGCTCATCGCTGGATCTCACAAGAGACCAATATCGGAGGCCCAAAAAAAGTTCGTTAAAAAGCTGGACTGCATCCCAATTGTAGAACTGCCAATAGCATAAACTTGCAGATTTGCAGTCAATCTAGCAGACAGAGGGCTCATCAAATAATTTATCGGGCTTTGGCCCTCTCCCAAATTCGTTGAAGCATGGGTGCAGAGAAATTGGACGCCACTCGTATCTGAAGGAATCAAGAGCCATTTTGTTGGAAAAGGATTCTATGTGTTCGTGTTTGAAAGCTCGGATGACAAAAATCTCATTTTCAGAAACGGTCCTTACTTCATGGGGCCTCAGGGTTAATACTTGAACAAATGGACCCCTGACTTCGACCTAGCCCAGGACGTTCCGTCTGCTGTTCCAGTCTAGGTCCGTCTACCTCATCTCCCATTACATTACTGGAATCAAAAATATCTGCAGGCTATCGGTAACTCGCTTGGAAGGCATATCTATCAAGCTGTTCGAAAAGATCAATAATCTTGCGCACGGATCTGTGTGGAGGTTGATCTGGAGGAAGGGTTACCAGAGGCAATCAAACTTACAACAGCTAAATGGATGCACATCCAGGAGCTAGATTATGAGCAGCTACCCTTCAAATGTCGGCACTGTCATGGCTATGGCCACTTCGCAAGACACTGCAAAAAAAAGGAAGGAGAGGAGAGTGAGAACGTGAAAGCAGAACAATGGACCACATTGCAGAAAGAAGGGACAAAAAAACCCAAAACTAAAAGAATACAAAAGGGAAATAACCCCGAAACAACGGGGTAAGAACAAAAATATGGGACCACCATCCCCACCTCGAAATCAGGAGATCAAAATGCAGAGTCCAGCAAGGCCATAGGAACTACGGAAGCAAATAGGAATAGCAACAATCATTCAAGACCCTCCCCTAACGGGAAAGAAGGAGAGAAGCAAGGGAAAACCCTTGAAGTAGCTCCCTCTCCCTCATATGCCGACGCAACAAGAAATAAAGTGTATGATTCACCAAGTTCCTCGGAGGATGAGATCATAGAAAGGCTTGCCAAAAGAGTAGGAATAAATTCTCGCAGAGAAGCGAGGGAGGAAGAAGTGAAAAGACAAAAGACTCAAGGAAGTCAACCCACTATAGAAATGTCAATTGGCAGAAACACAAGGACAAGGCCGCCAAAAGGAGGAGGCCCAACCTCCCCAAATAGTAAGTAATGAGAATCGTCTCTTGGAATTGCAGAGCGCTCGGGAACCCAATGGAAATACAAGTGGTCAAAGATCTTATGAAAGCGGAACTTGCAGACATCCTAATTCTCCAAGAGACAAAAATTGAAGGGGAAGCCCTTCTAGAGATCAGTAAAAAGAAATGGCAGAAGAACACAGGAAAAGAAATAAGCGCAAGAGGCTCCTCGGGTGGAATAACAACCTTGTGGAAGGAAGATCACTTCAGGCTCGTCAATTCACACAACACACAACACTGGTGTTTCACAGAGATGAAGCATATATCAAGTAAGTTAACCACTGCACTATTCAATTTATATGTACCGGTATTGTATTTTGAAAAGAAATATTGTTGGAAAACATTAAATGAGTTTTTGCAACTGAATTCTCCAAACAATATAATCATAGCTGGAGATCTAAATTTAGTAATGAATGAAAAAGAAAAGAGAGGGGGCAGGAACAGCAAGGATCAGATGATCTAGGTAGTAGAAGACATGATACAACAATGGGATCTATTGGACTTTAAACCAAGAAAAGGGCTCTATACCTGGACAAATAACAGGACAGGGGAAGACCATATATCTTCTAGACTAGACAGGTTCTTGGTACAAAGCACAATGTTGATGGAAATGAAGCTTATCTCATCAGCCATCCTTCCAAAGCTCACCTCGAATCATAAGCCCATCCGGCTAATGCTTGAGGAGGAAGAGAATTTGGGGCCAATCCCATTCAGATTTAGCCCACTATGGAATGGAAAGAGCAGATTTGTAGAGACGGTCTGAATGGAATGGAACACCTCAGTCAATGGCTCTCCCAATTATGTATGGGAACAAAATTTAAAATTAACAAAAATGGCACTCAAGGAATGGAGTAAACTTCCAAAAAATACACCCAAAGACCAAAGAATAGAGGCAGTGCAACACTTGGAAATTCTGCAAAGTGAAATGGACACAATTGATATAAACAAAATAGAATTAGAAAAGGAGCAAGTAGCCCAATGCTAAACATTCCTCTCCTTCAGAAATGAAGAAGAGTATTGGAGACTAAAGTCTCGGATTCTCTGGCTAGAAGCTGGAGATAGAAACCCATCATATTTTCATCGAAAATGTAGAGATAGAATCTCCAGGAATCACATCTCATAGATCAATTCCTCTGATGGGAGGCTCTGCAAAGGAATAGAACAGATAAAATATGCTGCAGTATTACATTTCCATCATCTTTATAGCAAAGAGAAAGAGGACTGTGAATAAGATCAAAAATAATTCCTGAATAACCTTCTAGCATTGGTCACCACAGAGGACAATACAACATTATTGAAGCAAACAAATGAAGAAGAAATCAACAATATAATTTGGTCCATGAACTCAGACAAAGCCCCTGGGCCAGATGGGTTCACTATTCACTTCTACAGGATATGCTGGGATATAATAAAAACATATCTAATTAGAATGATAAAAGGATTCTTGAAGAAAGCAAAAATGGGGGGTAGCACCAACTCAACATTCCTCACTTTAATCCCGAAAGAGACAAACCCATCCTCCTTTGATAGGTTCATACCAATTTCTTTGTGCAATGACTCATATAAAATTATCACAAAACTTCTTGCAAATAGAATAAAGCCACTGCTGAGCAAACTCATATTAGATTCACAAGGGGGCTTCGTCAATGGGAGACATATTCTGGACAATGTAATCCAAGTCCAGGAAGCCATGCATTCCAACAATCTTAGAAAGGAGAAAGGTATGCTGATCAAGTTAGACATAGCTAATGCCTTCGACAGAGTCAAGTTGTCCTATCTATATCAAGTTTTAATCTCATTTGGATTTGATCAAGAGTTTGTAAATCTGATCCAAACATGCACCAATAGTCCATGGATAACGCCTTTGGTAAATGGGATGCCAGCTGATTTCTTCCAAGCCACGAGGGGGTTGAGACAAGGATGTCCCCTTTCTCCATTCCTCTACATCTTAATGGCAGATACGTTGAGAAGAAAGCTAGAGCTTGATATGATAACAGGAACAACCCCAGGTTTAAAAATAACAAAAGACCTTAAAGCAATAAACCATGCACTGTTTGCAGATGACTCCCTCATGCTGGGAGGAGCTTCATCTAGAATAGGCTTTGCATACAAAAATACTCTTCAAGCATATTTCAAAGCATCTGGAGCTCTAATTAGTGAAAGGAAAAGTGCAATATATAGTTGGAATATAGAGGAGGAAGAAACTCAAAACATAGCAAGAAACTTGGGGTTTAATGGATACGCAAAATGGGAAAAAATCAACTATCTTGGATTGCCACTAACACTGGGCTCAAACAGAGTCAATCTGGGAAGGAGTAATTACAAAAATCAGAGGCAAAATTGTTGCATGGGGTGGCCAATGGCTAACTCATGGAGGCAAATTAACCCTTATAAAATCAGTGTTGTCATCTTTGCCAATTTATCAAGCATCATACCTGATGGCACCTAAGTCAATCTAAGGACAAATTAATAAAATCATGAGGGATTATCTGTGGCAAGGAGGCAAAGGAAACTAGAGAAAATTTCATTTGGTGAAATGGGAGATAGTAAAGTGAACTTTGAAGGAAGGGGGCCTTCAAATTCGAGATTCAAACCCTGCCAATGTATCTCTGGGATGTAAAATACTCTGAAAACTTCACAGCGACCCCAATCATCCTGTCAGCACAGCTCTAAGGCATAAATACCTACCAAATGAAAATCTAAGAAACTTGTATAATGCAAACAGCAAAAAGAGCTCGCTGTTATTGCAGTTATGTATTAAAGGGCATCGTTTTTTCACCGGGAATTTATATCGTATCCCATGGAATGGGATACGCGTCAAGCTGCTAACTGATAGTATAATGGGCCACTCGCCATTAGCCACACAAGACAGCCTGCATGAGATATGTGCGTTTTTAGAAAACAGAGGGGACAAGACACTCTACGATATCTCAAAGTGGAACGAGTCTGGGTTTTGGATTGATTGGGATTTTAGAGATATCCCAGCTCACCTAATGCAGCAAACAAAAATGCTCAAACGGGAACTTCATGATGCTGCCCCGGTGCATAAATCAGAAAAGGATAAATGGGGATGGGGACCTACAGGAGCATACACCTCAGTCAAAGGCTATGAATTGATGCAAACACACAGAAATCGAATTCATCCAGCAAAGTTTTGGAAAGAGGTATGGGATCCAATGGCGCTGCCCAAGGTAAACTTCTTCTTCTGGACACTAATGCATAGAAAGATCCTGACCGGTGAAAACCTTATGAAAAGAAACATTGCAGGTCCGCATAGGTGTACACTTTGTAAAGAAGCCATGGAAACCATGGATCATTTATTTGTTGAATGTCCTTATGCAAACAGAGTTTGGACCCACACTCTTCAAGGATTAAAGGCTGTAATATCCACTAAAACTTCAGTTGCGGACCTATTCCTCTCATGGAAAGAGTGCTACCCGTCGCTCTCCCTAAAATCATCATGGGCCAGAATCTGGATCACTCTCCCCAAGCTAGTGTGTTGGAAGCTATGGCTAGCTAGAAATGAGCATATATTTAACAATGTAACTTGGACCCCCAACATGGTAGCAACAAAAGCAAAAGGACTCCTTCTAGAAATTTTGAATTCTCAGAAAATCAAAGAGGAAAATTTGATGCAGCAAGAGGAAAAGAATTAGCTTGGCACTCAAGCATTCATCCAACGGATACACAGCATATAAAAACCCCTCAGAAATCCTGAGTGGAGGCTAAGAGAAAAGGATGAAGCTTTTCAAAATTGGTGGAGGAAGCAAGAAATACCAACATCATTTTTTGACGGTGCCTCTAAAGGCAACCCCGGGACAACAGGAGCTAGAGGACTCATATACTCTTCTGATGGAGGCATCAAAGAAACCTTCAGTTGGGGTCTAGGACAGCGAACTAACAATCAAGCAGAAATCCTTAGCTTGATAAAAGTATGCCAAATAGCCAAAGAAAGAGGACATCGGGAGCGGCCAGCATTCAGAGACTCAAAAATCCTGATCAAAATAATACATACGCAAGGCCAATTCAATGAAGCTGGTTTAAATAAGAATATGCAAAGGTTGAGATACCTTCTCCAAGACTTCACTTCCTTCAAATGCTATCACATTCTAAGAGAATCAAACAAAGAGGTAGACTTCTATGCCAACAAAGGCTGCCTCTTGGCCCAAGGAGACCTTAGCACAAATGGCGGAGATCCAGAAACAATCTGTATACCATGAAAATAGAAAATTGTTGGAAATAGAAAATGTAAAAGAATTGCACTGAAAGATGTAAGGCTGTAGCCATTCGGAGTTCTCTACTAATAAAATCCATACCCGTTTCAGTTAAAAAAAATTAAAATATTATTATTATTATTATTATTATTATTATGTAATTTGACCGCTTAAATTTGTTAAACATGACACGACTAAACATTACAACTTTTCTACCATACCGGACTAGAGAGCACCTCTGAGGCAATACAATTTTAAACTTTTGAGTATTTTTAAATGTTTATTTAACTTTATAATATGTTTAAAATAGTCATGTTTCAAATTCTTAGTAAAAGTTTAATTTAAAGAATACCATTGGAAAAACCATGGATTAGAAAAATTATTATTATTATTTAATTTTTATGTAATTTGACCAAGTCACAATGTTAAACAATAAACAATCTAACTTTATAATTTGTTTAAGATAACTATGTTTAAACTTCTTAATAAAAAAATTAATTTAAAAAATATTATGGAAAAATCATGATATTATTTATTTCATTTTTATAAATAATTATCAATTTCATTTATATATTTTATTTATTTATTTATATTTTATGTTTATTTTTATTGTTATCTAATTTGATTAACCCAAAATATTTACTAATATCGCATCCCATAACATAATTTCACAACATCTCACATATTGAGATGGAAAGCCTCTCAATACAATTAAGATATTAGAAGATTAAAGTACTTCAAATTTTACATATTTTAGATCATTATAAAGATTAAAGTATTAATAAATTTATTTAGCTATTAAAAAACAAAACGAATAAAAAAAACCTAACCTTTTTGATATATCCAAACTTGAACATGATAACCAATTTCAACATCTCAACATTTTTGTATTCTCAATAAAACCTTGGGTAACATCATTTATCATGTTGATGTTATTGGGTAATATCCTCTCAAAGGTATTGGTTAAAGAAAAGAAATATTTAGTAATAATTCTTTAATAGTTACAGAAACTATGACTCTTTACAACTCTACAAAACAGTTTAGGAGAACTACAACTTAGAAAATGTTAATTAGGTTGTGCATTAGGTTGTGTATTTATATAATTTGAATGGATAGTAAATGCTGATAGAAATTAATTAATGATAAAGATAAAGACATGCATTTCATTACACATATTTTATTAAGAAGATTAAATAAAATTATAAAATTAAATTAAATAATAATTTTATTTAAAAGTAATATTATTGTTATGAAGTATAAAAAAATTAATATATTTATGAATTATATAAAGTGCAGGTCGCTTTCTAACTTTTTTTTTTAGCATATTGTAACATTAAAAATAATTTATGTCATTTTCATTAAAGTTTTTGGTTTTTTTTATTACAGTTGCAAAATTTCTTTAAAATAAGTTCATTTGAAAGTAAATAGAAATGGAGATAACTTTTTTGTTTGCAATAATATTACCTATCTTTAGTGGGCTCTAAATACGTATGCACAACTCTATTTCAGGGAATACATAAGATAGGAATTTGTTTTTTATTTCCTACAACACTCTAGGTTTTTTTTCTTTTTCTTGTTTAATGTGAATATTTGAATTATAAGAGAATACACATGGAATAGTAATAGATTTTCCCGCATCTTTTTATCAAGACATATAAGTCTAGAAGTCAAGGTTGGGCTTGTCCTAGGCCTAGTAGTTTGATATCTAGTTTGTTTATTAATTACTTCATAGCTAACCTAACTAAACTTTATGCTTAATCTCATGGTCAATGTAGTTATAGGATGCATGTATTTAAATATATATATGCATGTATGTATGTCATTTTCTAATAGGGTAGTCAAGGATAATGATTATTTCATGTTAGTTCTTATATGTATGTATTTATGTCATTGTATGATAGGATCGTCAGGAAACATTCTTGTGGAGCAATGATTTCTTATGCAGGTGAATGGCATGAAGAGGTTCCTGGTATTATGAGGAATTGAGTGGGAAGAGTAGCCCCAAAAGATATATGAGGTTAGTATCATGTGGATATGAATTGATATTAGGTGATTATATTATGTATATTTTATTCTTTGGCATGTAATTCTGAGGGATACATCAGAGAAATGAAAGCATTTTCATCCACGACATGTTCAGACAAGCATGGAAAAGACACTAGAAGAAAGGTTGTTTGGTAAGGACAGTGTGGTCTTCGGATGTGTAGTATCAATGTTGTGTACATGTAGCACATGTAATATTGTGTATATATAATGTTTTATGAATGTTGCATACATGATGTTGTGTGCATGTTACATATATGATGTTGTGTGCATGATATAATATGCAGTGTTGGGTATTGATGGTGCTAAGTACATGTCATATATGTAGTGCTATGTACAGATGGTGCTATATATATGTTATGAATGTGGTGCTATGTATATTTGGTGCATTGTACATGTTCTATATGTGGTGTTGTGTAAATATGGTGCAATGTACAAGTTGTACATGTGGTTTTTGTGTACATATGGTGCAGTGTGCATGATTGTATATGTGGAGTTATGTGCATGTGGTGTTTTGTACATGTGGTACATGTGGTGTTGCGTTCATGTGGTTATGTCTCAACGTTGTGCAGGTGGTGCAGTGTACATGTGGTGGTGTGTACACATTCTGCAGGTGGTGTCATGTACATGTGGTGATGTGTACACATTATGCAGGTGGCACTATTTACAGGTGCTACTGTGTAAATGTTGTACATGTGGTACTGTTGTACATGAGGTATTGTGTACATGTCGTACATGTTGTGTTGTGTATATTTGATGTGGTGTTACATGTATTGTGTAGTTTTTGTATTGTGACATGTGTATTCGTGGTATTATACGGTGTGTACATATATGTATTGTGTTGTACACCAGGTGTAGGTGTATATGTCGTGTTGTACATTAGGTGTAGGTGTATGTGTTGTGTTGTACATCGGGTGTAGGTGCATGTGTCGTGTTGTACATCGAATGTAGGTGTATGTGTGGCGTTGTACACCGGGTGTAGGTGTATGTGTTGTATTGTACATTGGGTAGGTGTATGTGCAATGTTGTACACTGTGTCTAGGTGTATGTGTCATGTTGTACATTGGGTGTAGGTGTATGTGTGGTTTTCTACACCAGGTGTAGGTGTATGTGTTGTATTGTACACTGGGTGTAGGTGTATGTGTTGTGTTGTACATCGGGTATTGGTGTATGGTCTTGTTGTACACTAGGTGTAGGTGTATGTGTAGTGTTGTACACTATGTATATGTATGTGTTGTATAGTGTGATGGACCATGCAAATTTTTTAGGCCCTTGTCTTGATATTGAGGGTTGAGGTGGTTTAGTCTCTAGATTTGGTTGTTCTTTTTATTGATGGTTGATAAGTTTAGTCTTGGGACACCCTTGTTGTTATTGAAGGTTGAGGTGGTTTAGTCTCAGGATGCCCTTATTGTTGATATTGAGGGTTGATGTAGTCTAGTCTCTGGATTTCCTTTTTTCTTAAAGATAAGGCACTGGGTGTTTGCCGGGTTTGGAAACTGATTCAGTGTGTGTACGGAAAGGAAAAAGAACAAAGGTAAAACCAAAGAATCATGGAAAGATAAGTATCAGTATTTTACTATAGTTTTTAATCATGCATGCGATATATGAGTTTTGTTTATGATGGTTACATGTGATTTATGATGGTTTATTTTGAGATAATTGTATGTGATATGTTTATACTTGATGATTTGGTCAAAAATCTATTTTGACTTGTTGTGACAGGAAGTAAACAAAATTTCAAGTGTACCTTATTGACAGACCACCAATGAAGGATGATTTGAATTTATTTCAATTACTTTTAGTCTAATGGAAATTATGTGTGTGGTACAGGAAACCATGACAATGTCTAATTTGGGGTGGTTTAAACCAATTGTAAGAATTAGTAGCAACAAAAGGAATTGGAACATGCAAAAATATGTTGGTAAAGCACTTTAGGAGCAAGGCCATTGTGGGGCACTGGTACCCAATAGTTTCCATTGATTTCCATGAGTATGTTATGACCGATATGATGATTTTAAGGCAGACATATGCCTTGGTTTTTTGACCTTGCAATGCTAGGAAGCCTTGGCAAGGGATGGATCACTCAGGAAAGGGGATATCAGGGAACTTGGAAGGTGAGTGACTACATAGAAGGGGGTTACCAGATTTCCTGAGGGAATGTGTAGTAAAGAAGGGAAGGCCAGGGGTGGATTTATTTTGGTCATTATCATTCCAGATGAAATCATATGCATATTGGAAGTGTGCCCTGAAACAATGAGCCAGAAACTGTTCTTTGAGGGAACATGTAGCACAAGGATCGTAGTGCTGGAGGTTGGATACAGGTTGACTTTGGCAGTGGATTTTGGACTTCCTGGGAAGGAGGTGAATCCTGGTATTAATTTGAGGGTGGAGCTATGAGCCTCTAGGCTACCTTTTTCTAGATGCATGCATCATATCCTTTTATTTGTTGGTTGAGAAAATGTGCATATGTATATATGTGTATATTGTTGTAAATATTGTAATGAGATTGGGTATAAATCTCCATAGACAATATTTTTATTTTCTGGTTCAAGAAAATGTGCATAATTATATGTGATTTTTATTGTAAATACCATAATGAGTTGTGTTATAAATCTCCAATAAGTGATATGGTTGTCATGATTGTCATAATCGTTTTGCTTTTGAGCAGGTTTTTCATTATAAATACTGCAACGAGCTAAGTTATAAAGCTCTATGGGAAGTTTTTTTTTTTTTTTTTTTAGAAGTATTGCTAGTTGTAGGTGTCATAGAACACCGAGGAGAATGTTTCCCTAAGGGGGAGGGATCTGTAACATCTTCGAGTTAAAATTTCATGTAATAACTTAGGTTAATAAAGGAAAAATTAGACCACGGTTATGGGACAATTATTCCAAGTTGAATGTTGGGTAAAACATCCTAGTGTGGGTGTTCATTAGGTTATTATGGCTAAGTAAATTTGAAAAGACAATGGAAAAGGGTTTGAAAAGGAAAAAAATGCATTATTGGCATTTTATTTATGAAAATAAAGGAAATTAGGAGAAATGGGAGGTGAAAGATCACAAGTTGAATGTGAGAATAAAAATGAAGAAAAATAATGGAAAATTGAAGAAAATAGAGGCCTCATTAATAAAAATGCTTTTGAGGATCAGTTGGTACATTTTTTTAGTGTAGCTTTTTGTCAATTCAATTTTAGAATTAGTCTCAGAGAGGATAAGAGCACCAAGAGGATAACTTAAGCAAGTAATCAAAGGAAGGGCAAGAAAGGAAAGGAAAGCAAGGATCAATCAAGGAAAAGTTGGAACAAGCAGCTTCAATGAGAATACTTGAAGGTAATAGGTTGCATGTATGATTTCCTAGCTATTTTTGACATGCATGGTATGTGCATGTTGGTATTTGGTTCTGTTGTTATCATTGGCATGGGTTTTTCCAGGTTGGACAATCGATTTTAGACTAAAATTTCCATTTCCGGATAGTCATGGTGTGATGGGGTTGTTCTCGGTTTGAGCTTTGGATTGCTGGAATATTTTGGATATGAATGAGGTGGTATCAGGAAAATTCCCAAAGGCCTAGAAATCCCTTGACCAATAATGGCAGGATACACGGTAAACCCTGAGGGTGGAGACAGGAAAATTCCTCAAGGTATTAGAGAAGAAATTTTGATGCATCCAAGCTCGGTTTGATTTTGTGATCTCAACATCGGTTTAGGTGAGATCATGGTATGGCGAGGATGGAGGTGGTTTAACCTTTGGATTCCCTTGGTTGTGTTTGGATTTTCTTATCCCATGAGATCTCACATTCATGCTTGGAATATGGAACGAGGGTGATTGGCTGAAAGAAATATTTGGTTCAGCCAATCTATGGTTGGGTGGTACATGGGTGTCCCAAACCTAGTTGGTTTTTTCCTATGTCTAATCATAACTGAGTTTCTCTTACTTTTGATAAGGAAATTTACTTTTTATTATGTGGCTTTAATGGTTTTTATTTCATTGTTATTTATCTGGTTATATGTTGGTTATAAGGATGGTTATATGACAGTTCTCAATCATGGATATTTTCATGTTTTTATTTGTAACTAAATGAATAATGAATGAAAGACCTAATTCGTGTTATAATAGCTAACTTGAGAAGGAAGGGACCCTTTTTTTTGAACCTGAGATAATATTTGAGTCCCTTATGTTAATACTTGCATTCATGACCTGTAGGTTGCATATTTACCAAGTGTTTGACAGAATTTCAGTCCCGATTGGGGAAGGTCAGGTCAAGTCTTGGTTTCTGTTTTTGGTTTACAAGCATTGTCTCTATGTCATTTATCATATTTGGAAGCTTCACTGAGTTTTAGGCAGAGGCCTAAGTCTTGGCCCTAAAAAAGTGGTTCAGAATTGAGAGTCGGTGGCATAGAACTTAGCAGAAAATTACATAGTAGTTGGGAATCAAGCTTGCGGGAGAAACTAGAGACTCATAGTTGCTAGGAGGCCTTGGCAAGGGAGTGAATGGGGCTCTAAGTCATGGAAAAAGAGAGTTATCTCAAGGGTTAGACACCTATAGGGGCTGGGTTGCTTCCTGGAGGTCCTGTGGCACCTGAGGGAAGTTAGTAAGGTCTTAGGTTATCGACTCCATTTGCTTAAGGTCATATAGGAGGTTGAGTGTTATCATAGTAACCCTCAACTCATGTTTACCTCGAGAAAGCTAGTGAAAGTGGTTAAATGTGGGAGGAGGTGCATTACATATGTCCCTTATTAGGAGGGGTCACATTTGTCACTCCAGGTTTCTCTCTAAAGACCACGAACTTTCCTTTTGATAAAGCCTTAGAGAGAATATATGAAATATTCTTATTTTTAGATATTTGATGGAGTCTAACAGCTCCTCTCTACACCATGTCTCAATTGAAGTGATACCAGATCTCTATTTGCTTTGAATTTTCATTAAATACGTGATTCTCTGCCAGATTGATCCCACTTTTTTTGTTGAAATATATCACTGTAGTGTCTAAGACCTACTCAAATATCCCTCTAAATAGCTTCCTCAACCAAAATGCTTCATAGCTAGAAATGCTAGTGACAATGTGCTCTACCTCAACGGTACCCAGTGCTGGGGAATTCTACTTCCTTTTCATCCAAGATATCATGGAAGATTCAAGGCTAAAAAAACATCTGGATGTACTCTTTTTGTCAACAAATTTTCCTCTCTAGTTAGCATCATTATATCCATGAAGTTGAAACTTGAACATCTCCAATAAATATCTCAGACCAGGGGTTATTTTCCCATGAAAATATTTCAAAATGTGTTTGGAAAAAATCCAATGTGCATGGAGAGGCTCATTCATGAATTGAATCAATGTGTTCATTGCATATCATATGTTTGGACAAGTGTTCACTAAGAACATTAAAGGCCCAATCAATTTTCTATACTCAGAAAATTTCTCCAAATCGGATCTTGCAACTTCTCCACATAACTTATTGAAATTAATTTCCATTGATGTGGGTAGGGACTTGCATTCTGTTAATCCAAATCTCTCCAACAACTTCACAACATATTTTCCTTGTGAAAGGAAAATTTCACCAGGCCTTTGGCACACCTGAAGGCCTAGATAGTAGTACATGAATCCAAGGTCCTTCATCTCAAATTTAGAGGCCAAATCCATGTTACACTCAATCATCAGGGGATCACTACCTGTCAAGAATAAATCGTCAACATATAAAACCAAAATAAATAGGATACCTTAAACTAAATTGAAGTAAATGTTGGGATCAGAATTGCTTAAAATCAATCCAAGCTTTACCAAATAACTTTCTATGTGGGCATACAATGCATCATTTTCTGCAACCATGGTGGCCTAATTTAAATTTTATGATTCAACCCCCTTGGTCATGATTTTATCCCTATGCAGGGAATTTCACATATATCCATATTAAATCAGAACTATGGTTCGGGGATTAATTTTAAACTTGCATAATCAATTCTTTCCATGAACCCTAACAACACTTTGAACTATGCATATTCCCCAAAATTGTAAGCCCTATACTTAACCTGCATAACACACATGACCAGTTATTGTGACCAAGAGTTTAATCCAAAGGCACCAAGGCCTATTGATATTGGCATGCTCACTTTTCACATTATAACTTAAAATCATTAAACCTCAAAATTTACATGGCTCTAGGCACTCACCTTACTTATTGCATGTGACCAATTTATATGATTGGGTGCATTAGAGAAAGGCTATAGTACTCATTAGATATTAGATCATCGGGTTGCCATTTATATTCCAATTTGTTCCTATAAGATCAAGCTAATTTGATATACTTCGATCTCATGAACCTTATGACAACTAAATAATATATCTTTTTCACTAGAAAATAATATATTATGATATCAAGATAAAAAAATGGAGGTATCAAATGGAATATATATATTGGCATCATAAATGTACATTAGAACCCATTATAGTATTTTGAAACCCGGTAGAGTTATTGAACCTAATATGTTCCACTATAGATTCCAAAAAATCTTCTATCAGCCGCTTGGATAACTCCCAGAACCTTTTTCATCCCAATATTCTTCGGCTTAACAACAAAGGAAGGCACAGATCCAATGGTTGATAAGCTGATAAACAATGTCTTTCTTGACAAAAAAATGACATTACTGTCAACTGGAATAAAGCTTAAAAAATTGAAATTTAAAATAGTTTCTTGTTATAATGTCTTTGGCTTCGGTATGGATAAAGCCCTGAAAAAACATTGTTAATAGAGTTACTGTACAAATCTTGATGTGGAACCTCATTCAATTGTGAATAATTCTAGTATGGAACTATGATCCATTGAAACTCTATAGATCTTGATAATTTAACTCTTAATGCTTAAAAGAATAATAATGTGAATTAATGATTTAAAACCTCGACTCTAGATTTGAACCCCATCTCCAAATTTGGAAGAATTGAAACTCACGATGGAACCATACATTAGAAATTGGACTAATTAAGACAGTCTCCACATATACCTTTTATTCACAAAGGGAATCCAATCTGACTCACTTTTTTAATCACGATAATAGATTATAAATTTACAAATCATACCAATCTATTAAACAAACAAGAAAAGAAACACAACGCAAAGAATTAATATATCATTGAATAGAGGTGGATAATTACATAATAAGAAATGTAATGCAAAATCCACTCTTTGGTCTCTCGAACCTCTTCTCACGCTAAAGCCTCTCACTCTTTCTTTATACACTCTCATTTTATCTCCTTTTTCTTTACATAACTTTTAAATGTATACAATTCTTTTAGACAAATAATTCTATTCCAAATTATCACACCTAAATACCTAAACCCCGTAACAATATGCCAAATAGCAATATTACATGGGAATGAATTCTAACTCATCAAAACCTGCATAATAACTCTAGATTCTCTCCTAGAACTAAGATAACTTATAACTACATGAGAAATTCATATTTCTACTCTTGTTCGTTTACTCTACATAATACAAATTTGATTAAGGAAACCCACACCACTCCCTTTAGTAAATTCACAATACTTTTTTTTTAGGTCAATGACAACATTGAACTATGAAAAATGTTCTTGCTTCGACCATATTATATATATTAAGTATTATTTTCATTATTTTCATTATTATTTTATTCATGAAAATTTATTTTAAAAAAAAATCTAATTATCAAAAATATAAAAATATTATAATTATAAAAAATATGTGATATGCTTAATAAAATAGGAAGTATACTTTATATGGTTGTAATACTAGAAATTGCACCGAGAGGTGAAAAGGAACACTGAAAGGAGTAGTGAGGAGAATGCGGATGAGAATATGAAGAGGAGGGAGTATGCTGAAATGAAAATTGGGTGTGAGGCATTGTTGTTAGAAGTGTTAGTGCCAACGTTGACATTGCAAGTGTGAACGATTTAATGGCCAACCATAGAGTTCCCCTATGTATTTTTTGTGGGGTGAAGGTGAAAGAGGGAAATAATTTCAAATTTAATATTGCATGAAATTTTAAAAAAAAATTGAATTTACATGTGGCCAGAGGTCTAGTCTAAATATTTTGAAAGGGGGCTTTTTAATTAGGCTTATCGCAAGTTTCATTTGTGACAATCCAGGTTGGTTAATTTAAGAAATTGATGAGTAATGAATGGAAATACATGAAATGGGTAGGAGGAAGGAAGAAACAAAGTATATTTCCAGCAATGGCTTCTTCAAACTGGGTATTTATTTAGCCAGTGTGGACCAAACAAGTCACGGTGATTCAGTTAAGTATTTGATCGAAACCCTGGAGGCAATGACCAATATTTGAACTGCCTCTAGTTTGTAAAGATGTGCAAACAAATCCGGCGTATTCGTTACCATGAATTTTGTAGCATTCAGGTACATCATTTTCTCTGAGCATTGGATCAAATAGTAGAAGACATATTTGGGTAGAATTGAAATTTGGATCCATGCACCATTGGCCTACAAACTATTAAAAAACCATTTGAAATTTCCAAGAGAGGTGGTGGTGTAACAGAAAAAGTAAAAAATATTCCAATGAAAGCCCTGGTCTTGCAATTAAAGCACTAATAAAACTTCATCTCTTTATCAGATAATGTTTTTTAAAAATACAATTGTGATTGAAATTTGGGTTGTATCTATGAGACAATTTTTTTAAGAATACTAAAATTCTAGAAGTTTGGGAACAAGTTCAATGTGACATTCATTGTTCTCCATATCTAATAAGATTTCTTGTTGGAAAAATGTAATATATTATTTTGGCCCCTTCATCATTCTCCATCACGATTACACAGTGAAATTCAACATTCCAAATTTTTCATAGTTCAACATGACGAGTACAAAAAATAAAAATCAATATTCAAAATAAAAATAAAAATTAGAAGACCTAAATTCAAATGAAATACAGTAATCCATCCTATAAGTGTTGTTGCAACATCATCATCGCAAGGACCTGGAACTCTACAAACCTGATTTGAGGTATTTTTCTTCATGATTATAATATATTCCTTATATTTACTCGCAACATTCTATTTCTGGCTTGAATGCATTGTTTGTGTCGACACCCGTTGTGTGACTTATTTCATTGGATTTGAGACCAAAAATACATGCTAGCTTTAATTTTTTTTGGTAAAAAATGTTTTGGAGCAACAGGAGCAGATTCCAAAGAAGAAAATAAGAACATCCAGGCCTTGAATCAAAGGTATCTAGGATAGAAATACTAGAAGCTCTAATGGATACAAGAAAACAAAACCAAGAACCAATGAACTATGCTAACTAGGTTGAGGAAGATGACATGATCCATCGTATTTACAATGCCCAGTGATGATCCATACATCAATGAAATATCAATAAACACTGAAAAATGATACACACTGAACTAGTTTGTAAGTTTTCCATTTAATTTTTCCATGGATGAGAATACGTTGACTCTTGTTACTGTTTATATTGGATTTATTTGGTGATATTCATCTCTCTCGTCACAATGGTATCCCTTGTTGACAATTTTTTCCTCTCTATACTAAATGACTATGCTCGGGTAAACTATGGACATTTAATTGCATATATTGTAGTTGTATGCATGGATCATTCCTTAATTTGACAGGATAATGTTGTCAATATATATTGTACATAGGCTTTTACCATCTCTGCAAGGGAAGCCAAAAAAATTTCCATGTTAAGTAATTGTCTTAAGTTTTTGGCTTCACTACTTGCAATATTTCCTTTGATGAGGAATGAAAACAAAAATATTCAAAAATATGTGTCCAGTATGGAAAAATCCATTTCAATATCTTTAACAATCTCAAGTTTCACAAGAGAAAGTTGAATCCTTATCTCAAGTCAACCAGCTAGCAAAAAAGAATGGAGGGGGCCAATTGTTTTAACTTTGCGTTTCCTTAAAAATGTGTGTGATAAACCTACTCTTTAAGCTTGCATTACATTTTCTCTACTTCATGGGGAAAGTGTCTTATTGAAAATTTTATGCAAGTCCAATAAAAAAGTGATCTAGTGGGAGTTTACCACAATAAATTTAGTGCATACAGTGCAGGGTCTACCTAAGAATTCCTCATGTGGGGCCCTAAGAGCTTAGCCTCATCCCGACCAATAAAAAATGTGGAGTTACAAAAAAATAGTAAATATATAAAAGACATGTAGATATCAAAAATATTTTTCTATGCCAGTATATCCATATTCTCTAAAGCATGGGTTAGTTTTGAGGTACAAATCCTCAAATAGAAGAGCCTACTCCTTCATAGAAACATGACCCAAATTTTTTATAAATAAAGAAATAAATGGGAAAATTTAATTGTGTGCTCAAACCCACAACAATATGTATAGAGATGAACATGTCTTCTTGCATTGGATTAGTTGATAAAGATGAATGAAGTATCTACAAGTGCACAAGAGATACAATCCAAAGTCTTATGACTGTGATTTTCTTTAGATATTGCCTACAATTTTCATTACAAGGACCTTGGTAACCAACATGTCTTCCAATGATATCTATACTCCCTTCCTCGCTATTCCAAAATCCTTCACATCTCCATAAGGTTGGTTGTCAGCCCTCTTGTTGGGAGAGTCATTCAAACACACGCCTACTACCTATAATATATATCATGACAAATAACTATGAATGTTAGTAATGATTAAAAACGTCAAGCAAGTGTCAGATCTTGAATCACAAGGGTGAAAAATCCAAATAAGTATGACTACTATAAGCATAACCATCTCCTTTATTGAAGATATTAGTCATTACCATATCCTAGCCGCGGGCACAAACAATCCCTACAAATGTTGTGTTACACAATAAAATGATGTAAATTAAGCTAAAGCTAAGACTCTCCTCCAACAAAATACTAGTACCAAATTGCGGAGATTTATTTAGAGGTGCTCAATTTGTGTCTATAGGTTGTTGTTTTTTCTTCTTTTTTTGAACCTTCTAATTTTGCGGGTATCATGAGAGGATCTCATCTCCTTTTTAACTTACATTATAGATATATAAAATAAAATTCACTTTTCATCATGTGCAATGTGACCACATATTTGTTGATGAATTAGGTGGTCACAGTTGTGAAGATTGGTAGTATGTGGTTTCTGGCATGATCACTTTAGTAACATGTAAGAGAAGATTGTAGCCACAAGTTTTGGTCAAGTCATGTACTTGTGTGAAGAGTTGGTGTGGGTTTTGTGGCAATTAGATATCATACTGATTCTTAAAGTTAGAATTCCTTTGTGTATTCTTGGAGCAAGGGCCATATGTTTACTTTTTTGACCCATGGATTTTTTGTTTTTTTTGTTTGTATTTCCTGTATGACAGTTGTTAAAACATTTGGAAATGCTGATAAATAAATAAATAAAATGACATTTAGGTTTGTTAGTGGTTTGTGGAGGCTACAATGTGGAATATTTGATTCATAATAACTATATGTGCAGTTCATTTAGGTTTGTTAATGGTTTGTGGAGGCTACAATATTGAATATTTAATTCATAGTAACCAGATCTACACTTCCTATTGGTGAAATCGTAGCTTTATGCTATGTAAGATATTCTGAAAACAACGTAGTGGATTTGCATATAAGTGGAGAGGGACAAAACAATGGATGATATAGTTTAAGTCTACATAAAATATAGTTCTTGAAAGGATTACAGGAACAAAAAAAAAGGTCATTGCATTTCACCATCACCTATTTATTACTCAAAAAGATGAATTTCACAACACTGTTAAAAGTTAACTTGGTAATGAGTGATCAATAGTTCAAAAGTGGACTTATTTTACAGATGAAAAGTTGGCCTTTTACAAAAATGAAGTTCCAAAGTCTTGAATCTAATCCTAAATTCAACGTAAATAAGTGCACATAGGCTCAATGAGCAGGTGAGATAGAAAAGAAAAATGTAGGTTAGAATGGAAACAAATATAATAGTTATAATTTGTTTTATAACCTAAATATAGAAAATATGCTAAAACTAAACTAGAAATCATATTCTGATTAGAAAAAATCTCCTTCTCCCTACTCGTGGAAAAATATTCCAAAACAAGAAAGGCCATTGTTGTTCCACCTTATAAAACTAGGTCCATGGACACAACAATAAAGTGAGGTCCTAGAAGTGTTTTAGCATGTCCTGTTGAAGGATGAAGGATAATTAATGACTGAGCAACAGGTAAAATAACACTCCCTCTTTGTGAGGAAGGTGCTTTCCAACAACAAAAGTGGCTCATTTTTCATCTCAAGCCTCCAAAACTTTAATGTGTACTTCCCTTGCTTAAGAAATATCTGTTTAATAATTCCATGTTTGAAATCAGTTAGTTTTTTCACAGTAGGTTTTTGGAACTGTCTAACAGAAATGGTTTTTTTTTTTGTATGATTACCCACCCATATTGTAGGTTTATGTGATATCATTTTTTCCTGTGCCTGTAACTGCTTTATGGAGCAACAATTTTTGGCTTCCTGATTGAATTGGATAGTGCTGAAACATCTATTGCTACACTGAATCCTTGTTGATCTAAAAATTGGTACAAGAGTGGAATTATTTGGGATTCATTTCAACAATTTTTTTGTCATAATTGCAATAGTGAAGTTCAAAACAAATAATAAACAGTGGAAGATAATTTTGATTGTAGGAGATATTGTGTGTATTTTACCAGTATTATGAAAACTATGAAATAATATTGCATAAAGTTTGTTGTTGAAATTTTCTTTATAATTACTAGTCAAATCTTTGCTTGAGGATGACTTGTTTTCTAAGTTGATGTCATGTTATCTAATACTTCGTTTTTAAAAAGTATATTTGATACACAATATACATAAGAAGTTGGCAAGGACATATAGTAGAAGGTAGGTGAAAGGAAATCCAATGCTTGCAAAGGATACATGAATCAAACAACATAGTGGAGGTAACTTGAAAAGCGAATTGACAATTCTCCATGTTAGAATAGATTTTTGTGTTGCTCAATAGAGTTTGTGTTTCTATTGCCGCAAGAAACCACGATTTTTTTTAATCCTTTACAAGTGTTATTGTTTTGTATTGGGTTTCCACAGCAATGCTTGGCGTGGCTTCTACCACATAATTAATTGGGTTAATTTACGGTGTTGTTGATGTAATGGACTATG
This sequence comes from Pinus albicaulis, assembly GCA_034641835.2. Lineage (NCBI taxonomy): Eukaryota > Viridiplantae > Streptophyta > Pinopsida > Pinales > Pinaceae > Pinus > Pinus albicaulis. The sequence goes on along the minus strand of CM076580.1, from coordinate 946,423,859 downwards.
GCATTAGTTTGAACAATGTTCTTACCATGTGGGATATTAACAAATCTTTTTTCTAAAAATTATAGAATTTGGGATGAACTTGTGTAATTCTAGAGATTTGGACAATTCTGAAAAATGTTTTGTTGAAGTAGAATGCAAATTGATAATGAATTACTGTTTATGTACTCTATGTTGAGGACAATCTAAATTATTCCTTAAACATTGTTTGTTTGTGTGTGTGTGTGTATTTTTTTAATTGTTGGCATGTGATAAGATTGTGTGGATTATTTGAATAAAAATATATACAATACACATATAAGAAAATGTGAAGGGACACAAAGACATAAAATTAAAGAAACATAGTGAAATGTAGTGAACATGTAAATATGGCAGTTTTATTTACAAGACAAACCGAAAGAAATGTACAAGGAAAACATATTGATTTAAATCAAAGTAGAAGTGAGTTGGGGAAATGCATAATTGTGGAGGGAGGGCGTGAATATAGCTTTATGTCCAGCAAAAAGAAAAGGGCATGCGTGTTTTTTTTTTTTGGTGCACAAAAATTTGACAAGGAAGACAAAGTCAGTCGTAAATAAAAGGTGATGAGTGGCATATACAACACCATTTCAGATCTAGGTGTGGGATACATATAGGGTTGTGTGTGCACCAAGTTGTTCAAATATCTCTCATTACATCCCTTTCATGTGTATGGATGAGGGTACACATGAAATTATTTATCCTGTGAAGTAGTTGAATAGTTGGTTGCATGCAATATAGAGGCAAATTGCGAGTTTGTAGCAATATTTCTTGTATTTCTTGAAGAGAAACCTCTTTTTGATGTATTTCATGGCAAAAGTTGTAGAGATGGGAGACATAATCCATGTCCATCTATATTTTATTCAAAAGAACAAGCAACTTATAAGTGAATAATGAAAAGTAAATGAAGTGAATGGGATATATAAAAGAGTAATATAAAGTATTGAAACTGAAATTAATGAAGATTTAAAAGTAGATGAAGTGAATGGGATATATAAAAGAGTAATAGCAAGTATTGAAACTGAAATTAATGTAGAATAAAAGCATGTCAATAAGTACACAACAATTTTTTTTTTTTTAATAAGAGAGAAAATGGAACGTGTAAGTGCTCTGTAGAGTTAGTTGAATCACCGGTAAGGGAAGCCTTTATATATTTTGCTACAAATATCTTGAGGCAAGGTATGCCTCTTATTTTTTTTGATGAATGACATAAGTATTATCTTGTAGGCGTGAGTAGCGAGCGAAGGTAAAATCCGAAGATATGCACATATCTCTCAACAATCTAACTCTAGATATAATTGTGAAGGTTAGGCCCTGGAGATCGATATTGCCAATGTCAATTGTTGCCTTATGGAGGGCCATGACTTGTGAATTATGGATTGTTAATACCCATGCCACACGAAGTGGTATTTGTGTGAGAGAACCCCTTGTTATAGGGGGAATTGGCACATAATTTGGATTTGAAGAATCCTATGATGGACCTTTGTAGTGAATGAAAACGACAACAACAAATGATGGTAGTTCAAGTGATTTAGAAGTAGTTTTGTAAAAAATATAAAAAACTTTTCCAAGTGTTTAATTAACAAGGCTTGCTTGAACCCATAGATTTCTTGTTAAAATGATTTTTTTGTTCAATGAATAGGAGCACTTTTGCATCAAGTTGTTCATATTCTGAGTAGTGGAGGATTGGTGTTTCCTTTGCTCAACATAACAACGTGCAATTGGGATGTTCAATTTTTTTAACATGTTTTTATTATGTAGCACGACATATTCATTTGTTGCATAAAGGTGCATAGAATTGTGAAATGATTGATGCTCGTCATGTGAAAGTACAAATTTTTCACGTGTCATGAGAATCTTCCAATAATTCATTGTAGGGGTTTCATTTCAAAGGATGGAGAGGAGTTGGAAAAAAGTAACCTATTCAGGGATTGTGCCTTACTAATGAAATATAGTTGAGAGTGTGAAAATTGTATCAAAACGCCTCCAGAGATCATTTCCATGAGACGTACCCACATACATTGTTGTATCTTTTACTGGTGTACATTGTCCAAGGTCATCGACAAGGATTATAGAGCATCCACCAAATGGGGTGTTTCTACTTGATGGGAAATCCTCATGCAAACGTTCATCAATTTTAGAAATAATTTTAGGGCCAATGAAGCTCATTTCATCAATGATAATGTATTTGACATGCCGAATCTGTTCTTGGAGATTCAGGAGAGACATACCTTCCAAAGGTTGCATGGAGGAGACAGGGATGCAAAGGGAATAGTGTATTGTTAATGCATTTATTTGGAAAGAAGAAACACTAGTTGGAGCAAGCAAGAGTAGAGGAATTTCTCTATTGGTAGATTTATCTAGGAACATATCGTTGAGGCAGTTAATCAAGAAATATTTTCTAGTCTGAGTAGTACCATATATGATTATCTTTAGTGCGATGGAGGTGTTGTTTGAAAAGTGGGAAAGTATGATATTGAGAGCCATCAGTTGGCTTGGGGATAAGGAGGAAATGGATATTGGATTTTGAGAGGGGAGATGCCAGAGTTGTATGGAGGAGCAGTAAAATTATATGAAGCGAATGGAAACCTCTTACAAGTTTGAAGAGATAAGAGAATCAACGCAATTATGATTTGGATCAAAATCACGGTGGCCAAGCATGTCAAGGTCATCAAAGAGGATTTCATTACCTGGGTGGAGTTGAGAAAGGAATTTTGTCCATGGAGTTGTGGTAATGCATTTTAGGATTATTAGCATCGTCAGAATCAATAAGAGGTGGTTCTTCAGGTGCACAATGGACATGCCATGCATGATAGGTGTGTTTAATTTTTTGCCACTCTGCAATAATTTTCTCGTAACTTCCACCAATGTCATCAGGGAGGTTGCGAAAATGGAAATACATGAGTAGTTCACTCCAACAAAAGTATACATAATATTCAACATCTTAAGATGGGATGGAAGTGTACCGAGGTAAGATGCGTATGACCATGGGAGGGAATTTTCATTTTCATGGTGATGTTTTGCGACGAGAGAAGAATGACCAACATCGTGCGACTTCAATAAGATACAAGGACTCCATTGAAGGATTTCATTGCATGTATGAAGTGATGAGGGGTGTTGTTGGTTGTTTACCATCTAAGTTATTTGCAACACATTTGAAAACTATTTTCTTGACATTAATGGAGAGAAAAGAATGACTACATTTTTTGAGGGGGAGTTTTTGGATCATGTGGCATGTTTCTTGTGCACCAATGTCCATATCAAAAACTTCTTCAATGAAGATTTTACGGATGACGGAAATTGTAGGGGCATCGAGAGGAGAACTTTGTGCAAGATGTGCTAGCATTTGGTAGTATATTTTAGGCTTTGATTTTGCTTCTGTTGCATTTATGGAGATGTAGTTCAAGACAACAAGACGTGATAGGACAAGCTAAAAATCAATGTTGGCCCTCCAAATAGTAAGAATGTGGATGTTAAGCCTATCATCATTCCTAGTAGGGGTATGTTCTTTCCAGCAAGATGCAACGATGTGAAGGGAGGATGATTCATGTATCTCCCAAGGTACTCCATAGCGAGAAGATGTAGTTGTTTTTTTTTTTCAAATACATGTAGAGGGATGACAATTTGTGTGTCATTGTACACATTTGACCAGATCCTCATAGTCTATTATCTTGCTGGAGGGGAGGATATCATTTATTTCAAGAAGGAAAGGATCACAAAGTGTTGATCGATGTATTCCTAGATTTCTATGTTGGAGGGATAGAGGTTTCCAAGAAGTTACATATGAATCAAATAAATAATTTGCATTAGAAACGTTGTACTTATTGGTCCAGACAAGGTTTTCCATATCATGTGCATTTTCAAACCATAGGAAACTATGCATATGTGAAAATCCTCTATATTTCCATTCATACATGAGAAAAATAGAATAGAGCAAGTAATATTGTTGCATGAGAACATATACATAAAATCTAAAAGGAAATTAATGGTTGAGTAATATCTGCACCAGTGGTCCTTTACATGGAATCCTTTTAGTAGGACCTCTTCTAAGAATATTTTGAATATGCAATGGATGTATTGAGATGCACGATGTGGGTTTGCAACAATGTTTTGGATTCTCCAACGACGATGATCATGTGCATTATATGGAGGACTAAAAGGCGTGGCCATGTGCAAGTCATGCCATCTGGTCTCAGTTGCACTTAGTGTGAAAGAGAAGGTAGGGTTTCCCATTTGAATGTTCATGTCACTGAGTTCCCCTCGAGCCTTGGTCCAAAAATAATGGCCCCTGGGAGCGAAGCGTCGAACCACATAATTTGGTGTGGAATTGTTGAAGGGGGAAGTTGGCGGAGGTGGTCACGAATGTCAAAATTTTTTGCGGGAAAGGTATCTGTAAGGTCCCTTTTAATGAATAGAGAAGTTGTTTCTTGACTATGATGGAGCCTGATAAGGTTGTATAGGTAGTAGGGGAATCTAGGATGCTGTCCAAATCTATTATCACGGTAGCCCATTAGGTGTAAAGTGTATTCTTTCATATCAACTTTTGTGATTAATGGTTGGGTTAACATGGTAGACCCGTGGGAAAGAGGGTGGGGAAGGCAATGGAGAGGAGGCCCTCAGCGTTGTATTCATTGAATTGAGAGAGGCCAACAAAAGGCCATTGAAAAGAATAGGTGAGAGTGTAACTGGAAGACTCTACATAAGAAACTATTTCATCAATCTCCGTTTGGGTGTTTGGTAGTGTTGATACAAAAGAGGATGGATGAAGGTGAGATGGGAAAGGTTGGACAAGGTCAGTGTGAAGAAGCTTGGGAAGGATTTCTTGTGGTTCAAATGAAGTGGTGGAAAACTGACGTAGGTAAGGGGAGACATTGTTTGGGATTTCAGGAAAAGAATATAGTGCACATGGGTTTACATGGATATCCTTGTAGTAGGGATCATTTTCTATTTTGTATTGCAAAGTTAATAGAAATCATGATCTGTTGACAAAAAATTTCTAACTTGTGTGGTCAAGACTGCATTTAGTAATGAAAATGATATATATATCTACGATCATGTGTGGAAGAGAGTTGGAAATAGTATCTATATATTGAGGGCAGAAAATGGTATGGCTAGAGTATTTTCATTTCCCTCCATGTGCATGGGTCACTTGAATAATTGGGTTGAGACGTGAAATAAGCATCTCTTGAACTTGATTCAAGCAAGAGAGGACATTTTTTTTCTCTTGGGTCCATGTTGTTTGACAAGGAAAGATGATGGGTAGATAGATCTGAAGCACAACGGCAATAGGTGCTGACACCACAAAAAAAAAATGTTTTCATGGATCAATAAGATTCGTTACATATGGAGCATATTTGCAGGGGGCTAAGTGTGTCTATAATTTTATGGAAACAACGGTGTGCTTTTTGGAGAGGATTTTCCATGAAATATTAAGGAGTTGAATTGGAATAAACTTGGTGGGATGGTTGTATACAGAAGGTGGGAGGTGAGGAAATTGAATGGATGCAAGAAGTGTGGACGGTGGGTGGAAATGCAGGTGATAACAGAAGGATTTATTTGGATGGGAGGGGAGGAAATTGGATCTGGGAAGGTAAAGAAGTTCTAGCAGGGACATTTTGATAAGGAACATTTTGTCGGTTTTTGTAGATTAGATGACTTCGTGTGTTTATTATATCCTTGTTAAGTGAGTAACGTCTTTGTTGACATGCCTTCCTTGCATCGTTCTTGGGAGTATTTTGCATAGCTATCCAAGCAAGGAAAGTATTTTTAAAGCTGATGCATAAGTGAATTGTGGACAAAGGCAAGTAAACAAGGCATGTGAAGCCTGAGAAAATAGTGTATGTAGAAAACAAAGTGTTGGTGTATTGAAGGAAAAAGACAAGTAAATTTATTCCAATTTGCAAGATTAAAAAAATGAATAAAAAATTAGAAATGTAAATGAACTAGCAAGCATGTACCTTTGCAATCAAACATTCAATATGTAGGATGGGGAAAATGAGGCCATATACAAAGAATTTTCCAGGTTGAGAGTGAAGGGTGTTTTTTTCCCCTTTGTTTGTCCTAGGTATTAAGTTGTTTGGTTTTCAATTTTCTACAAAAAGGATGCAACGAAACATTTGGTGCAAGTGTTGTACAAAGGTGGGAAGCAAGGGAATGATGTGTTGGAGGACTAGGGTGTTGTTTTTTTTTTCCTCCATGGAATAAGTCGAATGGAATTTTATCGCAAAGCATATCAACATGAAATTTGTATTTTATTTTGTTGAAGCAAATTTTGAGTAATAAAGGAGCCGGTGAGAAACGAAATGTAGGTGCAATAAGAATATATATTCAATCAATGTGTCTTGAATTATAGCATTACCTGGTGGAATGTTGAATTGAATATTAGTTGTATTAAAATTTATATGATCATGTAAGTTTGTTTTTTATCTAAAAAATGGTAGTTTTGTATTGCACAAGTATGAAAAGAAGTAACTATGCATGATTTACTTATTAGAACATATCCATATGCATATGTGTATTTGAAATATGTGAATTTGGTACAAAGCACATGAAAGAATCAAGAAGGTCATAGAAATGCATGTGAGGTAACACCCATGTATTCATCAAGAAAATATACAAGTGTAACAAGTATTGTCATATCCGAAGTTTAGAAAATGTAGAGAAGGCCATAGAAATGAATGTGAGCTAACACCCATGCATTTATCAATAAAATGTACAAGAGTAACAAGTATTTTCGTAATCAAATGTTACAAAAACTAGTAGAGACAGAGGTGTAGGAAGATAACTTAAAGAAGGCAGGAAAAGTTTTACAATGGTATTGTTTCCATAGACTAGTGCAGATGGAGAAAGAAGTCAGGAAAAGGGAAATAGAGTGGTGATGTAGGGAAAGGGTATGAAAACCAAAATATGGCTTTCAGAGTAGCCAAGGGGAAAAAAACAAAGGTTGTAGGTGTTTCATGAAAAGGGTGTGCAAAAGGAAGGAAAAGTTTCAACAAAAAGGGAGGGGCAACAAAGGTGCTTAAATCTGGTGAATGACTTTTTTTGGAAGGGGTAGAGTTGCATTTTATTTCATGTAGGATAAGGGTAGATGCAAAGGCATAAGGGAGTTCTTCAGAGTGCATGTGATTTTGGTGAAGGCATTAAATTCCATTTAAAGTGTCTTTTCTAATATAAAGTGTGAACATGAAGTAGCAACATTTTATCTTGGCCATGATGTCGCAAATGGTTTCATGCTTTCTTGAAAAGAGGTGAAGGTCCTTTGCCGATATGCCCAAGAGTTCAATTGAAGCATCATCGAATACAACAACATGTGCCAAATGGCTGGTGTTATCATCGATTTCAAGTCGAAGTACATAAAAGTAGTCACATTCAAGGAAGGTACCATTGCGTTTCGTGCAATGCCACATGTTGTAAAATAGTTGGATAGATTTATTCATGCATTGTGTGCCATCAATGTTAAGTGGGCATTCAAGGAAGTAAAAATATTCCATGTCAATTTTTGTATAAGTATTGTTGAAGATTGCAACAAGAAACAGTGAAGGAGGCATCCTGAAACATCATTCCTGATCCTAGTTGGAAAGTGATCACCTAAACTAGGTGGGGCCCACACAGGTGATTTTTGTCACAAAGTCTATTTTTAGACTATGTCTATTTTTAGACATGTCGATCATATTCTATGAGTTGCAGGATGCTATTTGTGGATGGTTGGTCAAGTTGGAAAAATAAATGGACTTCTATTTTTAGACATATTGGGCGGAATCTATTTTTAGATTTCCAGTCTAAAAATAGATATGTCGAATATTATTAGCTCTTAATAATATTTGGACTATAAACATTATCTTATTCTCTTGGAGCACTTCAGTTGAGTGCACAAATGTGGCACAGGAGCTGACAGAAGGAATTACGCTATTCCCGAGGGTTAAGTGGAGCTATTGCATGGATACTTCAGTTAGAACTCATGTGACAGAGTTTGGTGGAGTTATTGAGGTAGTTGGTGGAGTTGTGTTCAGTTTAACTGAGTTAAACATAGTTGAGCTAGTTGTATCTAGTCTAACTGATCGATACACTAGTGAGAGTGGTGTGAATTAATTATTAATTAATTCACTAATTATTAACTCATAAATCAACTAAAGAATACATCAGTTAACTTCAGTGCATGGACAGTTTCAGTGGAGACCAGAGGAGAGGTAGGTGAAAGAGAAGTGTGACTATTAGTTGTGACTATAGTGTTGGGTATCGTTTGCACTACAAATTTAGTGGATATGCTTTTAAGGATTGCATGAGCAAGGTTGGGATAAATTCAAACTCATCCAAAGAGCTATCTTTCAACAAGGATTGCCAGAGAGGCAAAGCAAAGGTCACAAAGACGGCAGACAGATTTTCAAGATCGTGTACCGATTAGTGTGTAGCAAATCGAGATTAAAATCAAAGCGTGAAGAGCTTTGCATGATGATTGTTACATGATATCTATGACATATAATATATGCATAGTTGGGGGGTTTTCAACTTTAAGCTTTCCCATACAGTCAGGTTCATATGTGTGAATGTTTATGGTTTTAATGTGCGCATGCGATTGTTTTTATTTCCGCAATTAATGATCAATGGTAGAAGAGATTATGTATTGTGCATGAAGTCAAATAGTGTGTGATCAGGAGAATCTTGGATGTATAACATATCAGTTATATAAATTTCTACATGGTATCAGAGCGATATTGATCATTGGAGCAATTGCAAAGCATTGAAGCGGTTGAGTTTTGTGCTAGTGGAATTCGAAATTGCTGCAGTGTTTTCCTGGTGTCGAAGTTGAGCATTCATTGAAATGTCTTTCAGCGGATTGCGATTGGAGTATTCTCTTAAGGGTAGCTTGAATTATATTTCATGGAAGGACAGGATGGAGGCGGTGCTGGAGGATAATGGGTTGAAGGAGCTCATAGATGTTGATATTCCTAAACCGGGTTCTAGCAATGCAACCGCACTTGACGCATGGAAAAAGAAGGTAGCAAGTTGTCAAAGGATTTTGTTGGAAGGTGTGAAGGATCACATAGTGTCCAACCTTCATGGTAAATCTTCTCCATTCTTGATGTGGAAAGCATTGACAGACTTTTTCCAAAGCAAGAGCAACCAGAGGAAGTTGGTGCTCAAGGATAAACTCAGGAAAATAGAAATGAAGAAGAATGACACTATTCCAGTATACTTGAAAAAAATTTCCACTGCAGGGATGAGCTTGGGAGTGTAGGAGTTAGTGTGGATGACGAGGACTTGGTGAGCTTGGCTATCCTTGGGCTTCCAAAGAGTTGGCATTCCTATCAGGACTTTGTCAATGGTCGGGAGAAACTGCCAGGATGGGAGCGACTTTGGTCGGATCTTGTGCAAGAGGAGATAAAGCGGGATACTAGGGATGGATCTTCATCAAATAATTATGATGAAGAGGATTGCGCTTTGGCTGCCAAAGCAAGGAAATGGAAGGGGAATAAAAATCCTTCTCAATTCGGTGCGGATGGCAAAGAGCGTGACATGTCCAAAGTGAAGTGTTTTCACTGTCACGAGCATGGGCATTTCGCCACGCATTGTCCACAGAAGAAGAAGAACAAACAGGCTGCTGGCGCTACAGTTGGTGAGGCTCTTGCCTCACAATTTGAGTTTGACTTCTCATTGATCACATGCATGGTGTCTAGTGCATTGGGATCGGGGTGGTATTTTGATAGTGGCGCTTCCTTTCACATGATGGGAGATGTGAATCTTTTCAGTGACTTGGTGGAGAAAGATCTGCAGTTTCATGTTGAGTTGGGTGACAATGGACGATACAATGTGACCGGAATTGGTACCATTACCTTTCATAGGGAGTCAGGTAAACTCATTATTTTACAAGATGTAGTGCATGTTCCAGGTTTAAAGAAGAATTTAATCTCAGTCGCAATGTTAGAGGATAAAGGGTATGATGTTGTCTATAGTGAAGGAAAATTTTTCCTTCAGCACAAAGCAACAAGACAAGTCAAGAAGGTCGGGATTCGAGCCAAGAATCTCTACAAACTTGAAGTAGATGGGATTTCTACCGAGATTCCTATTGTTGGGAAGTGCGAGAAAGCCATGCAATTGAAGCTTGAGAGGGAGATGGATTTGCATGCAGGTAAGAGTGAACCTCGGGATGTGGAGCAGCCACAAGATGAGGATCATGGAGTGGGAGCAACCACTCATGCAGAGAAATTTCATGCCAGATGGGCAAAAGGAGTGCATGTGGCTATACCACCAAGTGAGAGGTGGGGCAACATGCATCAGTAATCCCAAGAGGAAATTTTTGGGCAGGATTCATTGAGATGGTGTGGATCTCATGAATTTAACCTAGCTACGAGGTGCCCACAGAGTAGAAGTAGCATGATTATTTGGATTGATGCGGGCAGATCAAAGTGACAGTGTCAGATACTGGAGCGCAGTTCAGAGTTGACAGCAAGTGCAGAGTGCATGGGTGCAGAGTTCAACAACGCAGTGGTTCCTGAAGACATGTGTATAAATTAAGCAGAATTTGAAGACTTTGATGATAGATGCATCATATTAATTGAGTTGTTTGGAGCCTATTCAGTTTCGGAAGAGTTGCAGAGCAGATGCATGGAGTTGCATTGCGGTTGAAAAGGTTGCAGAGCGAATGCATGGAGTTGCATGTCGCATGCAAAGACAGTACTTTCTTTTTGAGATGGAGTGTTGAAGATTGCAACAAGAAACAGTGAAGGAGGCATCCTGAAACATCATTCCTGATCCTAGTTGGAAAGTGATCACCTAAACTAGGTGGGGCCCACACAGGTGATTTTTGTCGCAAAGTCTATTTTTAGACTATGTCTATTTTAGACATGTCGATCATATTCTATGAGTTGCAGGATGCTATTTGTGGATGGTTGGTCAAGTTGGAAAAATAGATGGATTTCTATTTTTAGACATATTAGGCGGAATCTATTTTTAGATTGCCAGTCTAAAAATAGATATGTCGAATATTATTAGCTCTTAATAATATTTGGACTCTAAACATTATCTTATTCTCTTGGAGCACTTCAGTTAAGTGCACAGATGTGGCACAGGAGCTAACAGAAGGAATTACACTATTCTTGAGGGTTAAGTGGAGCTATTGCATGGAGACTTCAGTTAGAACTCATGTGACAGAGTTTGGTGGAGTTATTGAGGTAGTTGGTGGAGTTGTGTTTAGTTTAACTCAGTTAAACATAGTTGAGCTAGTTGTATCTAGTCTAACTAATTGATACACTAGTGAGAGTGGTGTGAATTAATTATTAATTAATTCACTAAATATTAACTCATTAATCAATTAAAGAATACATCAGTTAACTACAGTGCATGGACAGTTCAATGGAGACCAGTCGAGAGGTAGGTGAAAGAGCAAGTGTGACTATCAGTTGTGACTATAGTGTTGCATTGTTTGCACCACAAATTTAGTGGAGATGCGACTGGAGAAATTTGAACTCATCCAAAGCCATTCTTCAGCAGTGATTGCGCAGTAGAGGCAGGCTAAAGGCTGGCAAAGATCGGTGCATGGATTTGCAAGATCAGGGCCTAATTAGTGTGTAGCAATTGGAGATTGTACTGAGAGCTTGTGAGGAGATTTGTATGATGATTGTTACATGATCTCTATGGCATATAATATATAGATAGTTGGGGGTTTTCAGCTTTAAGCTTTCCCATAAATTACTGTGTTCATATGTGTGAATTTTTATGGTTTTAATGTGTGCATGCAATTGATTTTATTTCCGCAATTAATGATCAATGGTAGAAGAGATTATGTATTGTGCATGAAGTCAAATAGTGTGTGATCAGGAGAATCTTGGATGTATAACATATAAGTTATATAATTTCTGCAAGTATCATAGACGACAACCCACAAAGCTTTCTTGGAGCGAGGCAATTCAAGAAGTTCAATTTTTTTTTTTTAGGGGCCTGCTAGGGGTGCCTGTGTATTTTCGACTGAGGAAAGGTGAGGATGCATTGATGCTTGTTCTTTGAAACCTTTGTTGGAGTTGGCATTTTTTAGCAATATATTGGTCTATTAGAAGGGAAGTGGTGGGAATATCTCCAATAGTCTTTCCATTGAATTCGAAGAGACAACCCCCTTTGATTGCAAGGACCAGAGTGGCCCTCAAGGAATGAAGGTAAAAAATTTTGTGACCTTCGACATGGAACTATACACCCCATAAGGTGAGATCAATGTTGTAGCCTGACATATCACACAAGGTGATTTTTTTCCTAGGAGTATTTGTGCCATCGCGTCGATGAACGACCGATGTAGGAGAAGTTACACTAACAAGACCAATAACATCAACAATTGAGTTGATAATTGTAATATTAAGTGAATTGATCAAGATGAAATGAAATTTTTTGGGAGATATTGATTGATCTTCATGTATTGACTCAATCACGGTAAATGCAAAGAAAAGGAGGATTTAGAATGGGCAGTTAAGGTGATTGTAGCAAGGATTAGGAACATTTATGGTGCCATTTGATAATGTGTAGAGTCGACCAACTTGTATGAGAGAATTCAAATAGTCATCCTGTTGTATGGTACAAATCCCCCCCTCCCCCCCCCATTTTTAACTTGTTCACATCAAATAATGGGGACCCTTTCTATAAAATTTTGGATAAGTGCTTTTAAGAATTTTATTAAGTTGATTACCTCATGATTTTATTGATTTTTCATCTTCTTTAGATTTTTTTGATTTCTTGATTGAAATCGAGTTTTTATAAGCTTCATGTTGACGCTTGTTTCGCCTCATTTGGTTAACCGGTTTGTAAATGACACTCCTTTAAAGTCTAATCAATTATGTCGCCTGGGTTAAAAAATGCGTAAAATGTACAATATTTCATTTTTTTAAAATTAAATTAGTTCAATAATGCATTTAGTTTAAAATATTAACTCCTAGTTAGTTATTACTAACGATTTTTATTTTTACTCATACAACGAAATCATAAAGCATCAGGATTTCAGTCATTTATTCCAATTTTCCAATTTCCAAATAAATTACTAATCTCAAAAAAATCTAAAATGTCGAAGTGGCTGTAGTTCATTTTTATCAAAGTAGTTGTAGTTTAAATAAGAAAATAAACTTTAGATAATTTTATAATTTAAAATCATTAATATAAAACCAAAACAAAAACTAATATTTAACATTAAATTCTAAATTAATTAAATTAGAATTTAATATAAAAACAAATTTATATAAAATATGAAAAATATAAAATATAAAAATAAAATATAAAATATAAAAATTTATCACATCATCACATCGGGAGTTTTCAAATGACACATTTTTAAAAACCCCAATGGCCCTCACACTCTCAATGAGCCGATTGCAATGGGTCAAAGCTCTTTTATAAAAGGTCATAAATAAAAGCATGTGCATTTTCATAAGACCCTCACACATTAGTTTATTCGTTAGTATAATAATAGTGTTAGTAGAATAGTGTTAAGTAAGCATTTGCATGGTGTTAATCGTATGTTAGTTTAAGTTTAGGTTAGTGTAGTTTAATGTTAGGATAATTTTAATTTAATAATAGATTTTAATATCTAAATTAATTAAAATTAATTAATATGTAAAATCTAATTAATTCAATTATAAATAATTATTAATTATATTAGTTAATTAGATTAATTTAAATAATTAGTTTAGTTTATAATTAAAAATTACATTAGGATTAATTATTAGATAATTAGAATCTATTATAGAATTGGATTTTTAATTAAAATATTATTTTTTAGCCCAGCAACTGAATTTCTAGATTTATTTCAGATTTGACTTATCAACTTTGGAGGCTTATAAATTGAGTTTTACTTGGCCAAATGAGGCTTAGGACAGCTCATTGGAAAGAGAAAATCAAGGAGAACATTTCTGATGAGGTTTGAATAACAGATTTGATCATTTATTGGGTAAAAAATGAGGTAGAAGATCAAGCTTCGAATTTCTAAAATAAAATCAATTTTATGAGTTTTGTTTTCTTCATTTTCATTTGCCCAAGCCTCTTCTAATTGTAGATTCATGCATCAATATTATCCTTGGTTAATTAAAATCGTTATGAGCATCAATAAGAAGCTCAAATTTCCTTTTTATTTATTTATTTAAATAGAATTTCATTGGATTTGTTTTAAGGTTAGAGATAATATTTTGATTTTATTATTGCATATTAATTCATTTTATTTTCTTTTTGCAGGAAAAACAATAGAAGGGATATGGAGAAAAAGATCTCAATCAATGAGAAAGCTCCAGCGACTAAAGATTGGAATTTTTGAGCAAATAAAATTGAATTGGGCAGATTTTTCTTCAACAAACTCTCTTCTAAAAATATTTTTGGAAGGATTATAAATTGCAGTTTGCAAAATGTAAAAAAGACTGCTTTCCTCTACAATTCCAGACTTCTAAAAGCATTTATGTAATAGGAATTTAGAGTTGTAGATGGGGAGGAGAGAAAATTTCAGATCTGAACATTATTGAGGGTTTTTCTTTATTTCTTGGATTATGCATGATGGGCAGAGTTTGCATTTCTGCAGTTCTAGTCTTGAAAGCAGAAATTCAAGTAATGTAAAGTACTGTTAGAGACCAGGATCAGAGAAGCAGATTCAATTAACTAGTATTTTTGGCATTTTGTATCAAATACCAGTTTCATTTTTATGTTAATAAAATTGTTGTTTCATTTTATTTATGTTTATGCATTTCTGTTGATATGGATAATTTGTCTCAAATTGTTATGTGCCCCTACTCTTATGAATTAAACTCTGATTTCTGAGTAACTATTTACTCAGAAATCTGTCTTATAAAACTGATTTATTAAATAGTAATGTGTTGTGAATTTCTTCCGCATATTATTATTTAATTATTAGCTTGATTGATTTGACAATCAATATTATTTTTGTGAATTTATTCTGAAGTGTTGTTGATTTGTTATTTCAGTTAAATGGTCTCAATGTGATGTGTTTTGGTACTCACAAAATGTGAGCTAAATTGAATTTCTTTGTTAGCTTGACATTAATTAAAAGCCAGACATATTTAAATTCTCATTATTTAATTATCTTGCTCTTAATTGGGTTATATTTTCATCTACCTAATTGAGATAGGATTTAGATTAGTTTCTTTTGCTTGCATTACAGAATAAGTTTGCATTTAGATTAAGTTCTGCATTCTTTTAAGTCCTCTTCTCAAAGAGGAAAAATCTTAGTTGTGGTTTGGTTGAACCCAAATCAGCTTAAGGGTCATTCTCTTGCCCGATCAGCAAGAAGAAGTGATCTCATATCCCTATCTATTGGTAGTTAAAGATACATCGTAAACCAATAGCGATAGGGAAAAGGTAACTGGACCTAGTTAAACCAGTCGGAGCCACTATCATAAACGGAAAAGGAGTTGTATTAAGGTCTGGATCGGGTGGTTATCCCCCAATGTTGTTGCAACGATTTTCGAGACTTCAACACCTCCAAGTCATTGAGCACATATACATGGATTTCATCACTGGTACAGTCTATAAGGTCAAACCCAAGAGATTTCCTAGTGCCACGTGCGTAGTGGTGTTTTTTCAAGGACCCTGTCTTGTATGGACCAATATTTTTGTGATGGGATGAGTGCCTTGAAAGAAATATTTGTTGGACCAGGAGTGCTATCCATACTAGAGGATTCAAGTTGGCCCCCTATTGGGGAATTTGACAACAAGGTGAGGGAATTTGCTGAGGATGGGGTGGCATGGAGTAATTGTTCGGCAAGAAGAACAAGATGGGTTGGCTCTCTAATTAGAGTTGTTGTATGATGGATAATTTCAAGTTAGATGACACGAAGCAACTTGCAAGAATGAAGCATTTTGAGAGAGGAGGAGAATAGGAAAATAAAAATAAAATATAGTAGATGTAAAAAGAGGACATAAGTGGAGAGGAAGGCGAGGAAGGTAGGAGAGGAAGTTGCAACATACAAATATTGATGGAAGGATGTGCAATAATCATTTTTTAGGATCACAATGGAGCCAACTTGAATCTCCCTAGATGTTGCAAGGGAATTATGCATTGAAGGGAGAAAGACCACATGTTTGTGATTTCCATCAGAAATCGAGAGCTGGTACCAATGGGTTGCGTCCCTTCAGTATACCCACCCATCAATAATGAAAGTGCATTTCTAGTCAAAGTTGGATTCGTTTTACTATTAATTTTCATTAGAAAAGAGGAACTGCAAGAAGATCTGAAATGTAAGTGTACAGGAACATAAGTAGATTTTGCAGAAATGTGTAGGAGAAGGCTACAATATGAAACTTAAAATACATGAAGGAACAAATATTTTGAAGTAAGAAGCTTGGAATGTATAGAAGCATGGGGAAACATCGTTTGGAGATAAGATTTGATTCGAAAAGTGATGGAAGAGATATGCGTAACAAGTACATTGTAAATTATAATTTTAATTTAAACTATGGTAATATTTCAAATTTAGAAGGAAAACACAACTTATCCATGTGATTCTACGTATGATTGAGACGAATTGATTTAGATATTTGATAAGTTTATCCATATATTAACCATGCAATTGGGTAGGGTTGAAAGGGGATATGCAAAATGCACACAATCTACTATATATGTGCTTTTAATATCACTTGAATATGCCAATAAATTAAATTGGTTTCCTATTGGAAGAATTTGAAGGAAAGTAGTGCAACACAGACTCATGCATCGTTCTAGAGATGGAGTGGGTGGAACACAGACTTTTTTCATAGAGATAATTTGGCAAAATTGCAAGTGCTAGGAAAATATAAAGGTAGATAAAATAAGTAAGGAAAATAAAATTTTCCTTAAGAAAGGAGCACAAAAAATCTAGTTTTGTCATGGATAGTTACAACGAGTAACTTAAGCACATAAATCATACAAAAATTGGGATAAATAAAGGTTAGTGTGTGTTTATTAAGCTGCAGGGAAAAGCATATTGTAGATAAGATGAGACTGTATTTTAAGAAAAGGTAGAGGAAGCGAAAGTAATGGATAAGGGAAGTACGAAGACATACTGGAACAAAAGTGAGATTTTTTTCTATACTTGCAGCATGAATACCAACGGTTCAACTACTGCAATCAACACATGTAACTTAAATAAGATAAAAAGTTTGAATTCTTTAGTAATAGAATATTAACATTTGTAACATTTGTAACAACAATAAGCAAAACTAACAATAGACAAACCACAAAATAAGAAAGCCATTTCAGTATTAAACTATTCTCCATGTGCAAATCTGAATTTGCAAGGAAAATCTTGTCACCATCATGGAATTTGAATAGATAAAACATTAAACATTTTTTCTACAAAAATAAATAAGCTACCCATCTGAGGGATCTTTGAAACAAAGATTTAGTGTACTTAATAGAAATATTCTATGTCTCAGCATATTTTTTTCTTTGTTCGGTATTAGTGCATGTTTATGCCAAAATTCTTGTTTTTTCTAGCTAAAAACTTCAACATAATTCCATATAAAAAATAAAAAATAAAAATAATGAATAAGCCTTCTAATAACGAAATTGAACATGGTTATTTTTCCAAGATAATGTGAGTTATCTTTGAGGGAAGTATTATATTTTGAAGCAAATGCAGAGGACTAAAAGAGAGGAAGGAGGGAAATATTAAATTACAAGGATGCGAAAGAATGTTATAATAGAAAATGAATGGTGTTTTAAAGTAGTAGCCTGTCCATGTCCATGAGCATTATGAGATATACACTTGTGCTCATTTTCTAGAAATTTATTTGTCACATGGAAGTTTGAGGGTATTGTTTCTATTGTGGAATAATTTTTTTACTTTTGTTCTACATTGATGTGCTATCACACTATTGAGGGGTTTTTAGGACATGTTTTTTTTACAGCTGATGCTCGAAGGTGTTCATGACCATTCGAATTTTGAGAAAATTTATGTGGTTCGATGTTGATACACATAAGAACAATGCAACAAGATCCAATGTAGCCTGAAATAGTCTACTCGACTGTAGAAAATCCACATAGATTCAATTGATCTTGTAATATTCTAAAACAAAATACTTGAATCTATTCTACAAATTTTGGAAACCAATTACGATTGCACTATCACATGAACAATAGAGAGACAGAATTTCAATATCACAACAAAAAGATTTATCTGGGGAAAGCCTCAACTAAAAAACTTGCTATATGTATATTGCATTAAGTCAAGAATATTAAACAATACAATGCTTCTCTCAGGCTTGAGAGCTCTCTGCACTATCTCTGACTGTCTCACTTTGATCCAAGAAATTTTGGTCCAATACTTATCCAATTTGTTTCGTCTAGATTTCCAACCTTTCTTGCGCAATCCCTAAGGAATAGAACCCTTATTAATTAGGAAATTCCCAATAATTAATTGTGCAATACATATAATGCCTTCTTCTAACCTCATGCATGACCTATACAATTTTCTAATTATACAACTGGTATTATAGTTCCCTTTAACTCCAATATCAACTAGGTCTTCCTTAGAACTAACATGCAACAACTATTTATAGCGAATATTCAGTTATCTGATTGATCACTACATGTGAATTAAATCATATTTAATTCACTAAGCCTTTCACTAGTTCGCCCATCAGTTAGAACTAGTTAAACTAATTTTAACTCAAATAATTAAGTTAAATAATGACAATTCAAAATAAGTTGTAACTGGACCCCCTAAAACTTAGAGAGAACTCTACATGCCTCCATTTTGACCCTCAACTCGAATTGAGTGAGCTAACTAAGTCTTCCTAACTCAGTTAATTCGTACAAGTTGTCATGTGATGTGGAATTACAATTTCCTTCTAATTTAATTAAGGGAAAATTAAATTAGAAGCCTCTTCTTGTTTCCAATTTCAACATTCCCTCTCAACAAAAAAGGGATTGTTTGCTACACTAATCGTGCCTCTGTGGAACTCGAATTTTCCTCTTGAGAGTTCCTTCATCAAGATGTTTGCATCCTGCTCCTTTGTAGGTATGTACTCTAATGGCATAATCCTCCTCTGCACACAATCTCTGAGATGATGATACTAGATATAAGCATGCTTGGACCTATCATGAAAAAATGGATTAGCCTTCTATATACTCAATTTACACCTCTTCCTAAATCACTCCATTGAGGAAGGTTGTCTTTACATCCATCTAATGTAACTTCCATGCCATCTGAATTGAAAAGTGCAAGGAGGGATTTGATTGATGAGTACCTTGTGACTAGTGCAAAGGTATCCTCGTAATCAATCCACCCCACCTAAGAGAACGCTCTGGCCAAAAATATGGCCTTGTGTTTCTCCACACTCCCATATGCTACCTGCTTCACCTTTTAGATCCACCTGGATCCTACAAATAACTTCCCCTCCACTCTTGGAACAAATTCTCATGCATTGTTTCTAATAATGGAGTCATACTCCTCAACCATGGCATCAACTAAATTTGGTTGTTTCACTGCTTCCTCGAATGCGGATGGATCAATCTCTACACTCTCGCTCATAAGAGCCATGTAGCCAGTGTATCGCGCTGGGGACCTTCTCTATCAACACTATGATGTGGGTGCTCCCACATTCTCTCTAGCATTAAGCACCAATCTGCCAACCTCTCTAGTGTGATTCCTTTCGTCTCGGAATGTATCTGCATGAGTGGGTGCTTCCAATATTTTTTCCTCTACTTATGGATGCTCCACATCTTGAGGTTCTTCATTTGGATTTAAGAGCTCCTCAACTGCATGCAACTAAAGCTCCCTCTCAAGGGAAATTCACATGACCTTTTCTTCATCAAATTTCACATCTCTTCTGACTACTGTCATCCTGTGTGTTATCAAGTACACCTGATAGTTGTGAGGTGTATCTGTGTACCCCAACAATATTCCCAACTCATCTGTTGGCTCTAGCTTATTCCTAAAATATTTGGCTATATGGAAATAAAATGATGAACCAAATTTTTTAAAATGCGCCACATCTGGTTTCTTTCCTGAAAAATATTCCTCTTGTGTACTCATTTCAAGATTCTGATGAGGACTTATGTTCTGCACAAATAGTGTTGTGTTGCATACTTCAACCCACAACTACAACAGTAGGACCTCATCATGCAACATCGCTCATGTTGCTCCCACGATATTTTGGTCTTCCTTTCTACAACCCCATTTTGTTGTGGGTTATTATGTCCTATTAATTCTTGTCGAATTCCTTCTAAAGCACAGAAGTTTTTGAATTAATTCGAGACATATTCTCCACCATTTTCATTCCTGAGAGCCTTCACCTTCTTCCCTGTATCCTTCTCTTGACAAGTGCTTTTAACTCACAAAATTTTGAGAACGTCTAATGTTTTTTGTTGTGGAGTCTGTTGAGAACAGTCCACACACATCTGAGTGAACTCTTTCAAGGATTTCCTTTGCTCACCTTTCCTTATCATGAAAGGTGGATTTGGTGTACTTCTCCAATGTACACCATTTTCATGTATCTCGTTTCTCAAGTGCACCCTTGGGAAGTCTTGTAGAAATTTGTTGCATGATCTTAAAAATTCCATGGTGTAGATGGCCCAATCTTCTATGCCATAAATCACCGATATCTCATCTCTAGACCTTCTCTTATTTCGTGCTCAAGGTAGCACAATATTTTAGATCCAATTGGTAGAGGTTTTTTACCCGAACCCCATTCTTCTTCACCTGTCTCATGGCTTTGAGACAAAGGAACACCTTTCCTTTGCTAAATATCACATCATAGCCATGATCTTCCAACATATCAAGTGAAAATAAATTCTTCTTTAAACCAGGAACATACATGACATCATTTAAACTGAGAGGAGTACCAAACTCCCTCTGAAATGTAACAGTACCTATGTCGGTTGTGCTATACCTCCCATCATCTCCCATCTCGATGTACATATGGATATCCTTCTCCTCCAAGTCGTTGAAGAATTATTTGTTTCTGATCATATGGAATGAAGCTCCGCTATCCAAGTACCACACAGAACCCATCACCGATGACACCATGCATACGACTGAGAGTGAAATCCAACTCGATTTGTGAAGCAATTAATTCAATTTCCGCTCCTGTCGAGGGATTCTTGTCGAACTTCATGTGTGGACACTTTGTAGCATATAGTCCAAGCTCATGAAATTGAACACATTTTATGTTCGACAAGTCCTTCTTCTTGCTTTCTTGACCATAATTTGATTTGGAATAGGACGCCTTCCCTTTCCCTTTCTTCGCCATTACATACAAGGCACAGTTGTCCTCATCATCAATCTTTAATGAGGATCCATCTTTGGTATTCCGTTGAATCTCTTCTTGTACCAAGTCGAACCACAATCGCTCCCACTCTGGTAGCTTCTCCCTCCCATTCACCGAATCTTGGTAATTGTGCTAGCTCTTGGGAAGGTCTAGAAGTGTTATGCTCACCATACATCCTCGGAAACTGTAACACCAACAGTTCGAAGCTGATATTGACATTGAGTGAACTTCTTCAAGTATTTCGGTGTTATTTTTCCCTTCTCCATATTTATTTTTCTGAGCTTGTCCTTCAACACCAGCTTCCTGTGGTCATTTTTGTTATAAAAAAAATATGTTAAGGCCTTCTGCATAGCATATGGAGTTTACTTTCCATGGAGGTTTGATAGAATCTGATATCGAACTCGTTCTAACAGAATCCTTCTCACATTTTCTACATTCTTCCTCCATATATCAATATTTTGAGCATTTTTTGTTGTAGGCCTAGGAATATCATTGTCTATGAACTCCTTCAGCTCATTATCTTTCAACGTTGCTTCCATCCTCTCCTTCCAAGCTATGTAATTCGAACTATCATCAAGAGAATATACGTGTCTCAATCCACAGAAGGACATCATGATTCTGATGTTGGTCTTGAAGAGTAGATCTACAAATTCAATTCACCTGTTCAAAACAAACTCATATTCTTCTCCTCTATAATGATTCCTACTCTGATACCATGTATAAAATACACATAGATTCAACTGATCTTGTAATATGCTAAAACAAAATACTTGAATCTATTCTACAAATTGCAGAATCCAATTACGATCGCACAATCACATGAACAAGAAAGATAAATAATTTCAATCTCACAACACAAAGATTTATTTGGGGAAAGCCTCAACTAAAAACCCTGCTATTTTTATATTGCATCAAGTTAAGAATATGAAAAAATACAATGCTTCTCTCAGGCTTGAGAGCTCTCTTCATTATCTCTAACTGTCTCGCGCTGACCCAAACAAGTTCGGTCCAATACTTAACCAATTTCTTGCCTCTAGATGCCCAAAATTTCTTGCATTATCCCTATGGGAATTGAGACCCTATTAATTAGGAAATTCCCAATAATTTATTGTGCAATACATCTAAGGCCTTTTGCTAACCCCATGCATGACCTATACAATTTTCTAATTGTATAATTGATAGTATACTTCCCTTTAACTCTAATCCCAACTGGGTATTCCTTAGAACTAACATGCAACAATTATTTATAGTGAATATTCATCTATCTCATTGATCACTGCATGCGAATTAAATCATATTTAATTTACTTGACCTCTCACTAGTTCCTCCATCAATTAGAAATAGTTAAACTTATTCTAACTCAAATAATTAAGTTAAATAATTACAACTTACAATAATTTGTAACTGTACCCCCTAAAACTTAGAGATAACTCTACATGCCTCCAGTTTGACCCTCAACTCGAATTGACTGAGCTAACTAAGTCTTCCTAACTCAGTTAACACGTACAAGTTGTTATGTGATGTGGAATTACAATTTTGTTGTAATTTAATTAAGGGAAAATTAAATTAGAATCATGTTCTTGTTTCCAATTTAAACATGGAAAACATATGGTAGGAGTAGAAGGAGCAAGAGGAATATATCTAGTGATATAGGACATAGAAAAATAAACTTCAAAAACAACTAAAACCACCAACCCAAATCTCCAAAGAAAAAAAAATAGCTGAAACCAATACCCAACAACAAAATGGGAAAAACATATAACACCAACAACTGAAACTATTGAATTACGAAGGAAGAAAAATACCCACATGTATATATATTTGAATGGTAAAAATAATTCCTAGAGGCACAGTTGGAAGGTTGGACGTTTTGTAATCCAAGAAAAAAGGAGTTGAATGGTAAAAATCATTACTAGAGTGAAAGCTGGATGGTTGGACATACTGTAATCTAGAAGAAAGGAATATCATAAATATTAAAGTGAAGAGCTAGATACGTATATCTTGATGACACATAACATGCCATAAAGAATGACATGCTGGGTGTTAAGGCATATAACATGTAAGTAAAGTTTAGTTAGGTGAGAGAACTTTTGGATATCTGGATGGCTTACAGATATGATCCTAATATAAAAAAATCTATAATATGAGTAGAGGAACAATGAATCTAGATAGGCCAGATTTGGTTGCCATATACGATGACTCATGTTAGATAACATACAGGACTAATGATGATACATCTAACAAAAAATAATATCACATTTGTGATTCCACATAACCTAAAATGAAAAAAATTATGATAACTCAGGTGATATAATTGAAATTTCATAGGCCACATGTGATGCCAGATGCGAGTGGACAAGTGAGTGAGTTATCACTGATTAAAATGATTCAGATATCCAAATAATGAAGGCCAAACATTATATCAAGGAAAAATCATAACCTATATATTCAAATTTGAATCCGTCTTTAAAATATAGATATTCAAATATCTGGATTTTAAAGAAAGATCTAGATTTTAGATATCATTACGATATTGAAAATAAAACAATATGCATATTTTAGATCCCAAATATTCAAATGCCACATCAAATTTCAATTCAACTATCACATCATACGCCATGCTAGGAGGAGTGCATGATATTTGAAATGTTGGTGCTAACTGGATAGAGGAAATCTTGGGATATATATGTTGAGTGGTAGGTAAAACATTATGGATTCTAGGTGGTAGGATATGTTTGGGCCACATGAAATGGATTTTCAAGCAGATAAAAATGAAAATGAAAGAGATTCTTTACATTTGGAGGTAAATTCATTTAGAAAATATCTTTCATAAAATGAAATATCAATGAAATCCTCTTCATAAATTCATTCTGACTTGAAATAGTAGTTTGATACTACCATAGAGAAGTTAACAACTTCCATTGAGTAATTCATTCAAGATTAGACTTTGGAAATTGTTCCTTGCATGGAGAGAATATATTATTTTAATACAAGCCTCCTTTTTCTTATTGAAAAATACAATTTATCTTTCTCACAATTGAACCTGGTTCATCGATGTTTTTTTAAGCTTGCTTCTGATTATGGAAACTCATTGGAAAAGTAAGCTACACTTTCTTTGGATATGTTACTCAGAGAAATGTTCAATTACAAAGAAAAGGAAGTAAACCAAATAAATGAAAAAGTAAATGTGATGAATTCAATAAAAAACTCAAAATGAAGAAGAAATTAGGGAATTGAAGGACCTTTTATGTAAATTTGAAGATAAGCTTAAAGAAATGAGCACGGATGACAAAAAAATAAGAACTGATATTGAGCAGACATAAATAAAATTATCGTTATTTAGAGAAAATCTTAGTATGATCGTCGCCAAATGGAAAGGATTGGTTTAGGGATGCAATACAGTAATATAATAATTAGTCGACAAGTCCAATGAGATAGAAGAATGTTTACATGAATTGGAGAGGAAAAGTGATACATTGCATGAAACTAAAATGGAAGCTTCTAAGCATGTTAAAGCATTGGAACTAGATCTAGAAGATATTTAAAATCCTACAAGTGCTTTTTTAGAATCAATTTCAAACCAGGACTCACTTCTTCATAAAATTGAAAATGTTTTGGGGAGATGAATTTTCCAAAGGAAATCCACTCCAAAGAAATAATCGATAAATTTGAGTGGCTTGCAAAATCATCTCTTAGAGTAAATAACATTACGCTCTCAAGCAGGGGAGATTTGAAAATCGCTGAATGGACTGATGCTAATGCTACTATTAGCAAGTTATCTAAAACAAGTGTGCATGGTGACAAAATTGGGAAGATTCATCTTGAAGATATAAAAGAAGAGTACAAGGAACTATAAATAAATATCGTAGTGTAGTTGAGCAGTTAGATATACTAGAGAAGTATTTGTTGGAAAGGAACCATATTATTCAAAGATGGGAAGAAATCCTTGAGAATGTTGATATTCCAACATCTATCTGATTAGTTGATCCAAAATTTCAGATTGAATGGCTCAATATGCAAATAAATTAGGCCAACATGATGCAACTTGTTTTAAGCATGAAATTAAGAATTCTCAAATAATTGCTAATTTATATTCCTTTGAAAGGAAGACTCGAAGAGGAGAACATAAAGCCTAGAGGAAAATATCTTCAAAGTGAACAATGAAAAACTAGAACATGTGAAAATCCTTTAGGATCTTAATTCGAAATTTGAAACTCTAAATGAGTAAGAAGTTCAAGATGCATCCAAGAAAGAGAGTTTATGTGATGATATTGTTGATCAACCTATGAGTGAGTCCCCTGTGGAATCAAGCATTGTTGATAGGAGTTTAATTACAGAAGACTCTATGAAGGGATTGTTGGATATGGTTATTGAAACATTGAAAAATCATGATCTTCAAGAGTTATCTTCTTGTTGCAATAATGGGGAATATCTTGAAGGATGTTTCAAGAAACTCATAGAAAAGCTAAGTGAATTATCTGAAGAAGTTGAAAGTTCAAGGAAAGATGGTGATGCAATGATATATGAGGACAGTACGAAGACATACTGGAACAAAAGTAAGACTTTTTCTATACTTGCAGCATTTATACCAAGGGTTGAACTGCAACAATCAACACATGTAAGTTAAATAAGCTGGAAAGTTTGAATTTTTCAGGAATATAAAATTAACATTTTCAACATTTGTAACAATAATAAGAAAAACTAACAACAGAAAAACCACAAAAGAAGAAATCCATTTCAGTATTAAACTATTCTCCATATGCAGATCTGAATTTGCAACGAAAATCTTGTCACCATAATGGTTTGAATATATAAAACATTAACATTTGTTTTTGCACAAATAAATAAGCCACCCATCTGAGGTATATTTGAAACAAATATTTAGTGCACTTAATAAAAATATGTCATGTCTCAACATACTTGTTGTTCTCTTTTTCAACCTTAGTGCATGTTTATTCCAATTATCTTGTTTTGTCTAGCTAAAAACTTCAACATAATTCCATGTCAAAAAAAAATTAAATGAAATAAAGAATAAGCCTTCTAATAATGAAATTGAGCATGGTTATTTTACCAAGATAATGTGAGTTATATTTGAGGGAAGTATTAGATTCTAAAGAAAATGCAGAGGATAGAAAGAAAGGAATGCGGTAAATATTAAATTACAAGGATGCGAGAGAATTTTATAATAGAAAATGAATGTTTCTTTATAGCAGAAGTTTGTCCATGTCCATGAGAATTATGAGATATACAATGGTGTTCATTTTCAAAGAATTTAGTT
The DNA here is from genome assembly GCA_034641835.2 of Pinus albicaulis. Classification (NCBI taxonomy): domain Eukaryota; kingdom Viridiplantae; phylum Streptophyta; class Pinopsida; order Pinales; family Pinaceae; genus Pinus; species Pinus albicaulis. The sequence continues at coordinate 946,397,344 of CM076580.1, read as the reverse complement.
GTGACAGGAAAGTTTGAGGTTGTTGTTGTTGTTGAGGAATAAATTTGGTACTTTTGTTGTAAATTGATGTGCTATCACACTATTGAGGGGTTTTGAGGACATGAACTTCCTGGAGATGGTGCTTGAAGGTTTTCATGACCATTCGAATTTTGAGGGAATTTATGTGGTTCAATGTTGATACACATTAGAGAAATGTTGCAAGATCCAACCTAGTCTGCAATAGTCTACTGGAAAACCTCTAGCACAAGTATATGGACCAAGGGGAATAAATCTTGCGATATAGGAAACATAAATCCAACTTCAAAAACAACTAAAACCACCGACCCAATTCTCAAGAAAAAAACATTGGTCGAAACCACTGTCTAACATTAGAATGGCCAGAACATAGAACACCAACAACTCAAACCATTGAATTACTAAGAAAGTCAAGCACCCACATGTCTATATATTTGAATAGTAAAAATAATTCCTAGAGTCAAAGTTGTATGGTTGGACATTATGTTATCTAGAAAAAAGGAATACCATAAAGATTAAAGTGAAGAGCTATATACATATATATGAATGAAACATCACATGCCATAAAGAATGAAATGTTGGATGCTAAGGAATATTATACCATGTAAGTAAAGAGTAGTCAAGTGAGAGAAATTTTGGATATCTGGATGGTTCAGAGATAAGATCCTAATATCCATAATATATAATATAAGTAGAGGAACATTGGATCTAGGTAGCCCAGATTTGAGTGCCATATAGGATGAATCATGTTAGAGAACATGCAGTACTAATGATAATACATCTAACATAACATAATATCACAATCGTGGTGCAACATAACCTAACATGCAAAAATTTATAATAAACTAGGTGATATGAATGAAATGTCATAGGCCACATGTGATGTTAGATGTGAGTGGAAAAGTGGGTGATTTGGAATTGATTAGAATGATTTAGATCTTCCAATAAAGAAGGACAGACATAATAGCAAGGAAAACTAAGAACCTAGATATTCGAATTTTGATCTTTCTTTAAAATATAGATATTCGAATATATGGATTTTAAAGAAAGATATAGATTTTGGATATCGTTATGATAGTGAAAATAACACAATATGAGTATATCAGATCCCAAATATTCAGATGGCACGTCAAATTTCAATACAATTATCACATTAGATGCCATGTTAGGAGGAGTGCATGACACTTGAAATATTGGTGCTAAGTGGATAGAGGAAATCTCGGGATCTAGATGGTGTGTGGTAGGCAAAACATTATGGATTCTGGTTGCTAGGATATGTTTGGGCCACAAAAAACTAGGGAAACAACTTTAGGGTGACGAGTGATAGAAGAAGATTGGATCATGTCAGATTCAAGTTAAAGGAGTGAAGGTCACACATTTAGAGGTTAAAAAAAGGTTTGGATTCAGATATGCTATTTTTTGTGAAAGTCACATTAAAAGGAATGTTCGAATTCTATACTTCAATATCTAGATAAACAGAGCATTAATAATGGAGAAAAGAGAATTCTAATGAAAGGAAGACAAGTTCCACATTGTAACTAGGCATAGCAGAAATAATCTTTCATTGAAAAAGGTTTAGGTACCACATATACCATCCAAGTGACTGGTTGAATGCTAATAAACATAATGTTCTCGATGTTTGGATTGTGGATAGGCATGGTAAACTTTAAGAGTAGACAATTTCGATCAAAATAGGTGGGTCTATAGAGAAGTTAAATGAAAGTATAGATGGATTTGATTTATATACTGAAGGATATGCCATGAATTGAAACTATATTGGTCGTTGATGAAAGTGAAATGATTAGATCTCGACGTTTTTTGTAAGGCAACAAACACATCAAAAAAATTTAAGTTCCAAAATGACAAAGGAAGCAAATAAGATATGCATTTCAAATTCTCAAAATGTAGGAGTGAAAGAGTACGAAACATAACTTTAAGTACACATACCATACACTAATAGATGACCTCACCAGGAAGAAACCATGGCAGAGCAGTCCATAAGACTAAAACCTAAGGTTTTGGCCACCTAAAATGAAATATACTGTGATTATGACCAAGAGAAAGAGTGAGCCTGAATTTGAACCTATGCACTAAGACTATGACTGTGAAATCCTTTAAATAAGTTGTGCACTCCATTAAATAGGCTGAAACTAATTTGATTTTGTCACATACCTTCTAAAAGGAGGAAGAGAAAACCTGAAGTTGAATCTGTGCAGTAATACTATGAGTGTGGGTGTGATTGTCCAAAGGATTGACATTCCAAAGTTCTAGCTTTCTTTGTACTACCGATTCCTCAGATGATATGGCTTTCCTAGAAAATTCAGGATCTTGGACTCAATTCCGTTTATACTTTAACTTAGCATATGCATTGTTCACTGTATTCATAGGTTCTGTAGAAGGGTGAATTATTTTTTTGCTTCCAAAGGAAAATAAATTTGAATATCACCAACAAGTTAATTGGATTGGATATTATATTTATGACATGATATAGAGTCTATTTTTTCTCTACGAAGGTTTCGCAAGGCTGTAGAGAAAGCGAAAGTGGAGATGTCATATTCTTGTAAGAAAAATATTGATCTACCATTGATCATGATAGTTACATCTAGTTCAAAGCATTTGAATGTGACAGTAAGCACCATCATCTTTACGAGAAGTCCACATTTCCCTTAATTAGCATGGTTTTTAATTTTCTGCTGGAAAGAAAACATCTGGCTTACCTTAGATAACTACCGTTAGAGCCGGTGAGTAATATGATAAAAGGTGGGCAACTATTTGCATATTGAGAGGCAAAAAAAACACAAAACCCTATACATTTCATGGAACACAGCATGTAAATTGATAAAGTTTCCATATGGTAGAGGTTCCAAGTGCAACGAAGCACATGCATGTCGGGACCATAGGATGATCAAGTATATACATGTAGGTAATGAGTTACAAGGTCATTTTATTGAAAATGTTCATGATGAAAGTTTCAGGACACAGGTTGAAGGGCTTTTTTAATTCCTCCAGAACATTATCTAGAAAAAATGGCAGCAGAAGCTTAATTTCTGTAAGTCAAGAGATATGAAAGTGGATTACAAACTCAATGAATTGGTTAATTGAACAAATATACAAGATGATCATATGTCCAATGGTGATCTTACCTGTTGTATCTTGAGCTTAGAAATGAAACCGTTGAAGCATCTGGCTGGATATTATGGAATGTCCCTTCTAGTTGAAAAAACACACCTCCCGCTCACTGATGTAATGGAATGTCTTTATTTGATGGAAGAACGGACCCCTTTGTACCATATATTGGTGCTAGACGTCAGGCCAACCGCCTCAAACTACACCCAATGCAGCACAAATATATGGGGAAATTGAATGCAGGCCATGCCAATCCTATGCAACAATTAATGCAAGGGAGGCAGAAATAAATGAGAAATTTGAAAAGCATAGTGGAACAAAATAAATTGAAGAAGGGTGAAATTGACCTAACTCGGGACTCAGAGTCTATCTCTATCATTTCTTTTATTGATTTGATAGTTATTTAATGGCCATATGTATTCAATGGCCATGGCTATTCAATGTAGGAACAATCGGCAGGAGGAATATTGAATGCTAATACACTAAATGTGTTGGAAATTAGATAAACCAATGCTCCACATGTGTTTCGTGACATAGAATAACCACCTCTCATGGATCCTTATCTCAAACGATGTGATCATTGACTAACACTTGCAAGTTTTTCTCTAATGACAATCATGATTCCCAACAAGTGGTATCAGGGCACAGGTCACGAGTTCAATACACACTCGGCTCGTGTTGGGGGAGAGATTGTTGGACATTAGATAAACCAACTCTCCCCGTGTGTGTCGTGACATGGACTAACCGCCTCTCGTGGATCCTTATCTTTGGCAATGCAATCGTTGACTAACACCTGCAGGTTTTGGTCTAACGGCAATCGTGATTCCTGACAAAATGAGTGAATGAGCTAATATGTTGCTCTATCATGGGAGATACCGAGTACGAGTTGAATCTCTGGATTTGTGGTGCAAGATAGCAATCGGGTTTTATCGAGCTCAACAGGTTGAACATGTAACATTGCATTTGTGTTCTAAATGTGATTCTCCTACCCATCCCTCAAGCTCAAGCTCAAGGACCCGGGCCATCACATGGACCTTTAAATTCTAACCTGGCGTTTCAAGAATGGGTAACCTTTAGAGCTATTCCAGTTGAGTTCTCCCTCTTAACTTCACTTCACTTAATAGGAATCCTTCTCAAGCTCAAGGAGGAGGGAAACTAGGTGAGAAACAACATATTGAAAAAGAATAAAAAATAGGGAGGACAAAAGCCTCAACCCAACAACCATTATGGCACGGGGATTTAGCTACGGAACTTTCCCATGGGGCCTTATCAAACTTCTAATCAATTGACAGTATGTTGATTCAAAAAGGAGCATAATCCAATTGATGTTGAATAGCAGTCTAGCACAAGTGACAGTGGACAAGTGGACAATGACATAACATAGATGGGAGTTTTTAATTGGTTGAAAGAAGACCAAATTAAAAGATTGTGATTAACTGAAGTAAACAGTATATACTCACCCAAACTCCTAGAAAAAACACCTTTAAAATTAAATATATTATACATATTTACAAAAGTCAACTTTTACCTTTACACTCTATATGAATAAAAATATTATAATTCCTAAATGTAAAAATTCCACTTTTTACTTTAACTAATATGAATAAATATATTATATTACTTGTGATATGAGTTGCTTCTTCATAAAATTATAATGAAATTTTTTCTCAATAATCTAATTACAAATTCATTTTTCTGCTTCTTCCCACATATATTGATAACTTTTACAATTGAATGACAACAATTTACTAACTATTATTCAATAAAAATATTTCCCTGTAACATTAATAAAAGTAAATAAAATAAGTTCCAGTCTTAACCTTTGTCTAATATGAATGGATATGTTGTAATTACTGAAACCACTAGGAGTATAGTTAGCAAACCCCTAACCTGGGTTTTATATTCTTTATAACCTTATATTGAAAACCGTTCTTGGTTGTCTAGTCAGAGTATTTTCATTGTTGTTCTTCTTCCTGTCTGTAATCTCTAGCTTTTACTGTTTATTGACGTCTCTAGGTTTTTACAGAACTCTCTCCATCGCATATTTCTTGTCATGTATAACTCTAATAAATAAATAAATATATATAAATAAAAGTAAAAACTCATAACTAAAAACATTAAAAAAAACCATCATTGATTCATTAGCATTAAAAAATGGATCCATTTACTGATTGATATAGAATTCTTCCCTCATTTCGGTTTCCTATTCTTCCCTGATTTCTGTGTCATCACTCTCTTTACACGTTTATGTAGAGCATTACCATTCGACAGCGAAGTAAATCTTCGCGCTTCAATTTTCGACAGGCCATCTTTACTAACACTAAGATGGCCACTCCAGAATTCAACCATCAACCCTCCCTGTTCCTCAATACTGTAACTTTTGTTCCCTATATTTTCAATAGCCTCTTCGCATTAGAGATATTTCACATGTTCTGTTCTGAAGTCTCAACTGTGCTTAGTTTCCTCATTTGTTTAGCAAAAATAAATAAAGAAAGCATAGAGATGGATTAAACACAACAAAAATTACATTATAAAATTTTATAGAGATTACATGTATTCTTGTGGTTTTATAGAGATTACATATATAAGAATACATGATACTAATGCTAAAATAGTAGATCTAGATTATAACTCGTATAACTATTAATCTTCAAACTCACACGATTTGAAATACATATTACATGAAAACATTACTTCAAAATGTTTAACCAAGTTCTGAGAAAACACCGGACCAGTTTCTGGATTTGTAGGTAAAGAAACCGTCAGTTGGTGTTCTCCGAAAAATCGAAATTTTCGGAATTATTTTATAGCCTCTCAATATTCTAAGAATTTCACCCGTCAAAGGACGCGCCAGAGTGTTTATGTTCCCCAGCGGCTGCGGTGGAGAACGCTTTATTTCAAATCGTTATTCACCATTAGAATCTTGACAAAGCTGATTATGGTTTTGCGACAAATCCAGCTGCTTTTTTCCAAGACCTACCTCGAAAATTTGATGGCAGAAGCGGCATATGCGAAGGTTTCTCCATACGGTAAATGTATGATCTATATTATCTTTATGTTGCTTTTAACCATTGTTTTTTTCTCGAAAATGCTAGCAGCTCACAGCTGAAAATGAGTCTTCTTTTCCCTTTAATTATTCGTTCATCAACTTTTCATATTAAAGTGTTCTAAAAAAAAGTTTTGAGGATGTTAAATTTGAAAAAATTAATATAAACAACACAAATTAAGATTTGCTATAAATATTTTTTGAGATTTTATTTAGAAATTTACAATAAATTTCAAAAAGTCATATTTAAAGTCTTTTTATTTATTCAAAAAGTGGCACTTAAAGATTACTCATTGCGCTTAAACTTTTATTTTTCAAAGATATGAAACAAAATAAATGATTCAACCCTTTTTAAATATCAAGTTCATAAACGGAGTAAAAAATTACCATAATTTTGTGGTCAATTAGTTTTGGCTATAATTATCGCTAGCTATTATTTACAAGGGCAGGTTGACTCATGATTGATATTCAACAAAAACTAGCTTACTTAGAATTATCTCATTGGTGGTTTAGGCAAACTTTCACTGGTAGGTCTTGGGTCATTAACCTATTTCTTTATGTCCAAAAAAAACAAATTCTTAGTCCCCAAACAATTGCACTTTTAGAACATACTCCATACCCAAAAGCTTTTGTTATTCTCATTTAATACATTTATTATTTTTTATTTTGTTGAGAATTTTTTTTATATTGAAATAAAATAGATAATAATTTTCATATATAACAGTCTTTACCCAAAAAAAATTAAAAAATATAATAAATAACCAAATATAATATAACTAAATATATAGTTTGTTCTCTTAGTCTTTATTCAAGAAAATTAAAAAATATAATAAATAGCCGAATATAATATAACTAAATACATAGTTGGTTCTCCCCCACACAAGAGAATCATGACGCTACCATTTATCAAAATGATGACACTACCATTTATCACAAAATTAAGTTAGACTTCGTGTTTGTTTTTCTTGTAGAACACATATAACCTTCAAGAATATCAATCCATAGAGAAACAAATGGTTAAAGAAACTTCAATATTAAAGAAATAATAAGGAACCAATGGCAATGGCAATTGCAACCCTTTTACCATGAAGTAATGCAACTTTAGTGAGAACTCGATTGTCATACAAAAGTTTAATTAAAAAAACTCCCAGCTAACATAATTAGAGTTTCTCCGAAATTTATATTGCATTGATAAAAATAGCATATCTTTACTAAAGTTCATATTCCAACCTAACACTCGGGCATTCATGTACCTATAAAACACTTCCAATATACAATATTTACTTCAAAGACAATGTAGTGCTCCATTAAAAAATGAACATGTTATTATTTAGCTTTAATAATATAAACAGTAAACAGTAAAAACAAATACATACATTTGATGAACCAGTAATATACTTTATCAAAATAGAAATAAGGATGTAGATGTTAAAAATTTACATACTTAACCATTTTATGCAAAGCTTCCCAATATAGAAAGTAAATTGAAAATCAATTTAAATACTAAATAACTATCATAATTTTTTTTACATACATTTTAATTAGATATAAAAAAATTAAAAGGAAAAAAAAAAAAAAAAAAAATATATATATATATATATATATATATATAAGTATTTTTAATTAAATATAGTTGATAAATTATGAAAATTTACAGTGTATTGGTTTCCTGGAGCATTTTTGGTTATCAGCGTTATTACTCTCCCGTTCGTAAATGTTGTCGATTATTGGACCGTCAATGACCGTCAATATAACTTCAGGAATAGAAGACATAGCAGGATGAGGACGCAGAGAAATTATTGAAATTTCAGCTAGTAATTGATAGTCTGACTTGTGATGTATGTATTTATTGCTTATTTGCTCTATAGTAATGAAGAGCACTCTTAAGATAATTCATTTCTGAAAAAAAAAAAAATGGTTAACAATTTTTGGTTGGAAACATCGACCAAATTTTAATGATGTGATTAATCCGAAAGATTTTTATCTAACTTCAAAATTTTGCATTAATATTAAAAATGTCCTATAAAATCTTCTCACAAATAAATCGTCCCACTTCCTACTTGTTTTGACACCAGAGAAATAGGAGAATAACAAAATAAAATGAAAATCAAAGACCCCTAAAATATTTCGAGACATATTATACAATATAAATTCATCCCTTTAAATGAACATAATGTCAACAATTTAAAGCATATAGAAATCATATTAAAAAATTAATGCAACCAAAGAATCTTCAAAGCTCATTAAGCTAATATATCCATTATAAAAGCACAATTATGATGTACAAGAAAAAGTTTAAAACTTTCACAAAAGTATAAATACAACAAAATATAATTATTGAAAAATGTAGACAATTTAGATGTGATTAACTGAGATGACATGGCTCTTGTCACTAAGTTAGCTCAGTAAATTCTAGTGATTGTTAATATATAGTGATTGTTTTCAGTTATATTGGTTCTAACTAACTAACTAACTAGCTAACTATATATATATATATGTTGGAGGAACTAGTGGAAGGTCATTTGTGCAATGGGACTTCAGTCAAACTCAATGATCATCCAGTTAATTTTCAATCAGCCCAAAATAGCTAGTGCATGCAGAAAATTCGAGGTCCCCAATTATGGTGGAGATTCCAAGGCAGTATAGCATTAATTGTAGACTAGTCTTGAATGTAAGAGTGTTGCATCGAGTTAGATGATCAACCCAAGGAATTGGGCAATCCATTTTGGAGAGGGGCCTAATTTCTCAAAGAATTACACAAGGAAATAAGGGCTCAAACAAAGATAGAAATTGACTAAGTCTGGGTTAGAGCTTTTAGTGAGCAAAGAGATAAGTTATTCACTTGCAGGTTGTGCTCAGTTGATCAAAGAAATAGTAATACATATTTATTCATCATATTAATGCAACTAGACATGATGGTTTTTAGTAATTTTCTTTCCCCGTGAAAAATACTATTTTCATGTGTGTGTGAGTTTTTATTGCATTTCTAATATTGTTGTTCTAGATTGTGAATTGATTTACACAGAGCAGTAGAGTAGGATTGTGTCTTGTGATTTTGATTAAAAATTCACGAGCATTTGCAAATCTACATCAAAATTTCTACATGGTATTAGAGCACGATTCACATTGGAAAAGGAATTTTGAAATTGTTTCTTAGGAGGTTCAAATTTGAAGTTCAGTGCAACAGGATCTCTTAAGAGCTAAGAAGATGGCCTTCAATGGATTGAGGCTAGAGTATGCCTTTGAAGGTAGCTCTAATTTTATCGCATCGAGGAGGTATTGGATGAAAATGTATTGCTAGAATACATCAAGACATATGTTGCAAAACCAACGATATCTGATGCTGAGAACCTTGCTCAGTGGAAGAAAAATGTATCCAAAGCAAGGAGAATAATACTGGAGGGAGTACAGGACCACATTGTCATCAATATCCATGGGAAAAAAACTCCTTATGCAATGTGGCAAGCACTGATAGATCTGTTCCAGAATAGTAGCGACAATAGGAAAACGATGCTCAAGGATAAACTTTGAAATATCAAGATGTAGAAGAATGACATTATTTAGCAGTATCTAAGTAGGTTCATACAAATTCGTGATGAGCTTTCAGGAGTTGGTGTTACTGTTTCATATGATGATTTGATAAGCCTAGCCCTTCTAGGCCTTCCCAAGAGCTAGCATAACTACAAAGATTCTGTGAATGGGAGGGAGAAAAAAACGAATTGGGAATGCTTATGGTCTGATTTGGTACAATAGGAAATAAGGCAGAATACCAGATATGAGACTTCATCCAAGGGCGAGGATGAAGAAAAATTTGCATTGGTTGGAAAGGGAATGAAAGGAAAAGGGAATAAATCTCAAACCAAACCAGAATCAAATGAAAGGGGAAAGAAGAAAGATTTGTCCAAAATTAAATGCTTCCGTTGTCATGAATTCAGGAACTATGCCACGAAGTGTCCACACAAAAAGGCAAGCAAGAAGATCTCAGGAGGAGGAGCAGCTGAAGCCTTGGCTTCACATTTCAAGCTTGACTTTACCCTTATGGAATGCATAGCTAGCATAATGATGGGGAGAGTGTGGTACTTGGACTCAGGTGCCTCATTCCACATAATAGGGTGTAGATAGTTTTTTAGTGACATGGAAGAAAAAAATTTCCAGATGCACATTGAACTGGGGGACGATGGAAGGTATAGGGAGATAAATGTTGGAACAATCACCTTTCATAGGGAGCTAGATTCCCCTCTTAGGATCAAGGATGTCATGTTCATTCTATACCTAAAGAAAAATATCATCTCTATTGCAGTTTTGGAAGACTGTGGTTATGATGTGATCTTCAGCAAATGAAAGGAACTCCTAAGACACATAGCCACGGGACTGGTGAAGCAAATAGGGGTCTATGTGAAGAAATTTATAAGATACATGTGTAAAATTTTGTTGCATTAATAACTAAGGCGGAGAAGGTGAAAAGCCATGATGTCGATGAACTTTGGCACAAAATACTTGGTCATTTACATCATGGCACCCTGAATATTATGTAGCAAATAACCACAGGCCTCCCCAAAAGAGCACTTGAGCAATAGGATTTATGCAAAGGATATACCTTGGGGAAGTACACAAAATACATATTCCATGATCGGGACAATAAAGCACATGCAATCCTTGAAAAGTTCCACTTTGATGTTTGTGGACCTTTCTCGATAGCCTCCATTTCCACACACAAATATTTTTTCATTTTTATTGCTAACTTCTCACGGAAGTGTTGGACCTTCTTCACGTGGAAGAAATATGGGACATTTTCCAAGTTCATAGAATTCAAGGAACTGGTTGAGAAAGAAACCTCAAAGAAGGTGAAGGATCTCATGAGCAATAATGGAGGTGAGTGCATGTCAAATGAATTCGAAGAAATTTGTGTGAACGAAGGAATTCAACAAGAGTTGAGAGCACCTACAACCCATAGAAGAATGGGGTGGGTGAGAGAAAGAACCATAGCATTATGGGAGTAGAGAGGGCGATGTTGTATGACCAAGGCATGCCTCTGCATTTGTGGGAAGAAGCATGCAACACATCAGTCTATTTGCAGAACCAGAGTCCTCATCAAATTATGGGCATGATTACACTGGAGGAGGCTTTCTCGGGGAGGAAGTTGGTTGTGTGGAACTTGAGGATTTTTAGGGCCTCCATTTATTGCCATGTCTCCAAAGAATCAAGGAAGAAGCTTGAGCCAAAAATAGAATTTTGGGTATTTATGGGTTACAGAGAAACTCCTCACAACTACTGTGTGTACTTTCCATCCCTCAAAATGACAGTTGTGTGAATGGATTTAAAATTTTATGAGGAGAAAGTGTTTTGATGCTCTCTTAAGAGGGAGCTTCAAATCCCACCAGAAGAGGAGATTTTAGCTCCAAAGGAGGAGCCTCAAGAAGTTGTCGATCAACCACAAATTGAGAAGAAGAGTGTGGCCACTCAAGTAGAACCATCCAGAGAAGGCAGAAAGGGAACCTAGGAAGTTGAGAGACTTGTGAAATATGCGAGAAAGAATGTGGGTGCTCAAAATTTGCAAAGGAAGTTAAGGTCACCTAATTTGTACACTGGCTAAATGGATCTATTGAGTGAGCTTGTAGAGAGTAAGCCATCCTCTTTAAAGGAAGCAATAGAGAAACCTATATGGGCTAATGAAATGGTAGAAGTGCATGAATCCATTGTAAAGTACAATTTTTTGGAAGTGGTCCCAAGATTAGCAGATAAATCAGTTGTGGATTCGAGATGGATATTCAAGGTTAAGAAGCCAGCAGATGGAATCATAAAGAAGTATAAGTACAATTTTTTCTCCAAGGGATGCTCTCAAGCTAAAGGAATTGGCTATGAGGATACCTTTGCTCCTATGGCAAGGTACTCATCCATTAGATCAATTGTTTCTCTAGATGCACATATGGGGTGGAAGATCCATAAGATGGATGTAAAAAAAACATTTCTTAATGGGGTTATTGAGGAAGAGGTGTACATCGAGCAACTGGAAGGTTTTTAGACTTTCGATTGTGACTCTCACATTTGCAGACTCAAACAAGCGTTGTAGGGTCTCAAACAAGCACCCCATTTTTGGTACACCAAGATTGATAATTATCTCATCGATTTGGGCTTCACTAAAAGTGAGGTAGATGCAAACCTTTATCATAGCTTGGTAGAAGGTAAATTGATCATTATTATCTTATATGTTCATTATGTAATTTTAATTGGTGATGAATAATTAATCATATCTTGCAAGGAGGACCTTGAAAGAGAATTTGAAATGAAGTACATGGGTCTCATGCACTACTTCCTCGGCTTGGATGCATGGAAAGGCGATGGGGAACTGTTTGTATATCAAGGCAAGTATGAAAATGAGATATTGCAGAGATTCTGCATGGAGAGTTTCAAACCCATGGAGACACCTCTAGCGACCAACTGAAGGAAGGAGGATGTCACTTTAGGTGAAGTGGATGCTACCATTTATTGGCAGTTAGTGGGTTCGTTGATGTATCTTGTGAACACATGAACACATATGTGCTATGTAGTCAACCAGCCAATCCAAGGCATGTTTATGCTAGCCAAATTATTTTGGAAGGTAGCTAAGCATGTTTTATGGTACCTCAGAGGCACTACCCAGTTTTGACTATGGTACAGAAGGATAGAGGGAGTAAAGTTGTGTGGCTTCACATATGTAGATTGGGTGGGGAGTTGATCAAACTGAAAGAGTACATCAGGTGGAATTTTTAGTGTTGCGTCCACAGAGCTTTCCAGGTAAAATAGGAAGAAAATAGCTGTGGCTATCATCTCGACAGAAGAGAAATACATGATTGCAAGTCAAGCAAGACGTGAGGCGATTTAGATGATAAAGATACTTGTGGGACTATTTGGTTAGATGACAGATCCAACTGTGATCTACTGTGATAATCAAATTTGCATCAAGCTCTCTAACAATATTGTTTTTAACGATTGAGCTAGGCATATAGATATCTGGTATCACCATTTATGGGATTGTGTGTAGAGGTGGATAATGTTTCTACAATAAATTCTAGCAAAGGAACATAATATTGACATTTTAGAAAATGCTTTGTTAAGAGGTAAGTTCGAGTTCCACATGTGTGGGATAGGGATGGTTGAGATCTAGGTGGATATTAGTGGCCACCCACCTATTCCACCTATACCTCTAGTCAGTTTCTTCTGTCTCCTTGTTTATAGCAAAATTTACAGTTTTTAGCAGTTTTTTCATCCTGAACATCCGAAGTAGTTTTTACTCCCTAATCAAAATTTTTCGAGATCCATGGCAATCAAATCCTCTAATACCTAAGGAGATATTTCCGATGATATATCGTATGCACAAAACAGAGATAATCTGACCAAGTTACAACCCCGTGAAGTTGGTTTCCCAACTAATCCCAACGGGGCCCACAAAATCTTGGCGTTCCATCTCCTGGGGTTAGGTTTTTGGTTTTTTGTGTCTTTACCAAGTTGTTAAATAATAAAATTCCCTTGACCCTTGTTGTAAAATAGTTCAAAGGCATGTAGCTATCACATCTCTTCTTAGAGATAAGCTACCATCGCCCAAGCTAGTTTATTTCCATTCTGTCTGTAAGCATATAATTTCAGTTATTTGATATTAATGAAATGAAGTTTTATTTCTACTGCATCTCTGCATTTATGTTTATTTATAAATTTTATTGCATTCCTGCATAATTCTGGATAAGTGGTATCAAAGTGATCTACTCTTTCTCTATCTTTCTTTGAATGTCCCCAATGAGATCAGGGTATAAGGAGTTAGGGCTCGATCTGGTTAAACCTTTGCAATATCAGCCTCGCAAACCGTGACGACCTCCCATGGTGGAAGAAAATAAAGATGAGGGAGCAGGAGATCCTATAAGAATATTGCTGGAGGAGGCCCTCTAGAAACAAAGGAACGCAATGATAGACAAACTTTCCCAGATCCTTCGACGACTAGCCACTGATGATGCATCTTCATCTAACTACCACTATGGATGCGCCACTCCTTTTAAGGTACAAGTTAACTTCAACATTCCCATATTTGAGGGCAAAATAGATGTAGATACCATATATATGTGGTTGAATCTATTAGAAGGATATTTTACAGTTCATGACTTTTCCAATCAGGAAATGATTACTTTTACACTACTCAAAGCCTCCCCCCATGTCAAGGACTAGTGGGAAACCTACTGTGAGCAAAAGGACGAGAGGGAATCCTCCCTATTCTCGGCCGCACCCACCTGGAATTATTTTGAATATGTAATCAAGGAACAATATTACCCCATGGGGAGCTATGAGGACAAGTACATAAAATGGACTACGTTGCCGGAACAAAGGGATCAAGATGTGCATGAGTTGGCGAATTTTTTCCATACCCTACGCACAAAGTTGGGTATCAAAGATTCAGAGAAACATTTGGTGCTTAAGTACCATAGTAGTCTGCATAGATACATCCAAGAGGAAATGTAGTTCCTCGACATCTCCTCGCTTGGTGCAACATATCGGTATGTTTCCAAGATTGAGTAGAAATTCAAACAGAAGAAGCGAGACCTTGGATTTGTGAATCAGAAGCAAGGGAAAGTCTCCCCCAAACCGCAGAACAAAGGAAAAATCCAAGGCAGGGCAGCCCAGGAAAACTCGCCAAAGTTGCAAGAGAATAATGACACCAGGAAGCCAAATAAAGACACAGAGAAGTGGTGTGAGTTCCATAAGTTATCGACTCACAACACAAGTGAGTGTTGGGCCAAGAAATGATTAGTGGTTGAGCTAAAGGCTTCCGAATCAGATGCATGTTCTGAATCAGAGCTAGAACCCATTAAGGGAAATGAAAAAGGGAAGCAGATTATCGATGCGGAGCCCAGTGCCATTATTTCCTCCACCAAAATTCAGAAGGAGGAACCCGAAGATTTAGAGGAGGGGGAGTACCTCTTCCATTCCCATATGTGAGTGAAGGGTTCCCCACTGCAGTTCATTGTCGACACTAGGAGCCAAAAGGACCTCATTTCAACTGAGGTCATGAAGTGGATGGGCCTTCTGACCATAGTACACCAAAAACCATACACCATCGGGTCGCACTACTATGGACGGAATCTTCGCGTTAGCCAACAGTGTCGCCTTCCCTACAACATCAAGCCCTTCACGGATGAGGTATTGTGTGATGTTGCTCATCGTGAAGCTTGTGATTTTTTATTAGGCAAACTACACTTGTGGAACTAACATGTTGTGTATGAGTCTAGGCCTCGCACTATTATTTTTACTCTGGGTAATAATTTGTACAAGATACTATATGTAGCATCACCTACCACCATCTCTTTGATCATTGCAAATCAATGCAGTAAGCTCATTTCCCAAACTGAGAATTTTTTTCCTTATGTTCTGCCCTTAGGGCAGGAATAATACTGTGCCCATGACCTCCATACATGGATCCTCTGCACAGAAATCACAGATGGACAATTTTTTGGAGGAGTACGAGGACATCTTCACCTCCCCCGCAGGGATGCCTCTGCACTGTCAGGTCAAACACTCCATTGATATGACCCCAGGTGACACACTACCCAATGTACCAATCTATCAACGATATGTTCTAGAGAACAAATAAATCAAGAGGCATATCAAGGACCTCCTGCAGAAAGGTCACATCTGGTTGAATTCATCGCCCTGTGGGAGCCCGATCGTGTTGGTGTAGAAGAAGGATGGGACTTGGAGACTCTATATTGACTATCGGATGTTGAGCAAGATAATTTTCCGGAATAGGTACTCGATCCCACGAATTTATTACTTTCTGGACCAACTCAAGGGGGGTAGATATTTCAGAAATATTGACTTGAATTCCGGGTATCACCAAGTACCAATCAAACCCTCTGATGTGTGGAATACTGAATTCAAAAACAAGGAGGGTCATTTTAAATGGTTGGTAATGCTTTTAGGTTGACTAATCCTCCCGCATCCTTCATGAGGCTGATGGATGACATATTTCAACCATTCTCCAACTCATTCATGGTGGTGTATTTGTATGACATCCCAATCTTCAGCCAAATTTGGGAAGAGCACCTCCACCACATTCGACGGGTCCTCCAAACACTGCAGCAACACAATTTGTGTGCCAATTTGGAGAAATACACTTTTGGAATGACTCGGGTTCAATATTTGGGATACATCATTGATGAGATGGGGGTGCATATGGACCTAGCCAAGATCCAGGTCATTTGAGATGGGCCACCCCCAACCACTCTAATAGAGCTCTACAACTTTATGGTTCTTGCCAATTTATACTGCAGGTTTTTTTTGGGGTTCTCTCATATCACTTTTCCTTTAAGTCAAGTAACCAAGGGAGGAGTGAAAGCAAAATTATTTTGGTCTAAATCTCAAAAAAAGGAATTCCCAGAGTGGAAGTATCTCGTTTTCTTTGCACTAGTACTCACACTACTATACTTGCAACAACCATTTGAGATCGAGACATATACCTCTGACTATGCTATTAGGGCAGTTCTTACTCAGCAGTGGAATCCAATGGCATATCACAGTGAGACACTTTCAAATAGAGTCGATAAGTATCCCACCTATTAAAAAGAGATTTGCTCCATTAGGAGACATGCTAACAATGGAAGCATTACATTTTTGGGAAGGAAACGGTCATCCACACAGATCACCGACCCCTGCAATTCATACAAAAACAAGGGAAGTTGCAGAAATATCACAATAAAAAATATTCCACATACCTACAACAATTCCATTTGAACATCAAGTACAAGAAGGGAAGCACCAATAATGTCACCGACTATGTGAGCCGACCAACGATCATGGCACTAACGACTGTGCTCAACTCTTATGAGCACGAGACTTTGGGTTAGCCGCATCTCTACAAAATCGATCCAAAATTCAGAAACACATATCAAACACTCCTAGAAAGTAAGCAAGTTCCATATTTTCACCTTCAGGATGCACTATTATGCCACATGGGACAACTATGTGTTCCTTCAATCGAGTGTGCCAAGAGGATTTGGGAAGCACACTACAGTCGGGTCGCTGGAAATTTTAGGGTCGAGAAAATACTGACAGTACTGCAAAAGTATTTCTATTGGCCAAACCTTCAACAGGATGTCGGGAAGTACATCACATCCTGCACTATCTGTGCCATTTCTAAACTGAACATCAAGAAGCAAGGCACATATACTCTACTTCCTAACCCTATTCAACCTTGGGAATCCATCTCCATGGATTACATGTCGGACCTTCCTTCTAACAAGCATGGAAATGACTATATTTTTTTGGTCGTCGACAAATTATCTAAGATGGCCATTATGGCTACCTACAAGAAGAATATCATAGGAAAAGCCACTGCTAAACTCTTATTTAAACAATTGTGGGTACACGTTGGGATCCCACAGTCCAGTATCTCAGGTCGGAACAACAGGTTCCTCAGTACATTTTGGTCAATTATGTAGTCGATTTTGGACACCAAGCTCACTAAATCCACAACTTCCCACCCCAAAACTGATGGCCAAATAGAGGTCGTCAACAGGATGATCATGCACATTCTACGCATGTACAACTTGAAGAATCCATGCACATGGTATGAAAGCTTCCCCTATGTTCAACACAACTATAATCAGGCTCTCCATAACTCAAATCGCCACAACCCCTTTCAGGTGGGCTTGGGATTCCAACCGCTATGTCCCATTGATGTGGCCATACCATTTGCAGCTACTCAGACATATTCGGATCATGTCCAGTCTGAAGCTAACAAGGAAACCAACTTCATTGAGCCCATTCAACACATCCACTAAAATTTCCATGACATATTGGATAGATCCAATTCCAATTACAAGCAACGACGTGATCAACATAGGGTGCCACAAAAGTTCCAAGTGGGCGATAAAGTTTTGTTACATTTGCAGAAGGAGTGCCTTGCTGGATCCCACCGCAAGCTTCACTTGCCCCGATATGGGCCATATACCATCACCAAGGTCATATGGGACAATGCCTTTGAGCTTAGTATTCCACCATTACTTGGTCTTCACCCAGTGTTCAATGTGGACCGCCTTCGACCCTACTTTCCACCATTACTAGACACATCTGACATTGTAAAACAACTCACACCACCATAGTTACACCCAGTGTGCATGGAACAAGCCAAAATTAATCAGATCATGGACACATAGATCAAAAACACCCACCAACATAGTATCCAACTTTATCAAGTTGTCAAAGCAAGCCAACTCCTTCACCAGGCTGGCAAGTGGTTCACCAAGGACTAGGTTCAACAGAAATTTCCTCATCTCATGGAGGCTTTGCATGCAATGGGAACCATTGCTTCCTAAGGGGGGAGGAATGATATAGGTGGATAATGGAGACCACCCACATATTCCACCTAGACCTCCAGTCGGTTTCTTCAATTTCCTTGTTTATAGCAGCATTTACTATTTTTAGCAGTTTTTCAGGTCCTGAACTTCCTGAGCAGCTTTAACCCCTGTTGTAGCCGCTACAACACCACCCAAAATTTTGGGTATATTTAAAATTTTGGGTCCCCCTCTGCTCACTTAGTCGTTAAGTTCTTTCACCGAACCTGAAGTCAGTGACATCCCAGCGACCTATCCCCAACCCCTCATGAGTTGTCTCACCATCATGATCAGATGTTGTTGTTGCAATCACGCC
This sequence comes from Pinus albicaulis, assembly GCA_034641835.2. Lineage (NCBI taxonomy): Eukaryota > Viridiplantae > Streptophyta > Pinopsida > Pinales > Pinaceae > Pinus > Pinus albicaulis. The sequence continues at coordinate 946,378,488 of CM076580.1, read as the reverse complement.
ATGTACGAAGGATCGCCCTGCATACATTCGAATGGAAACTTGTGTGTATTTACATTAAGAGCGCTTGCATCATGGATTGTCCAGGCACTCTGTTTTAGCACTTCGCCGAGCTCATAGTCTAATATTTATTATTTGGGGGGGAACCGTTCTCTAAAAGTTAATTGTAAACTAATTAGTGTTATAATGTTACGTGCAGGCGATCCCACAGATGATATACCAAAGAATTTCACCATCATGTTGGGAGGAAGAGATTGGAACCCAACTAACAAGAGCACAATGGCTAGGGAAGTTGTCAATCACGAGGAAGAAGACTCTCTTACAAGAATACAAACAAAGTGGCAAAGCTAATGTTTTCTTGGACATGCGGTCTGGGGAAAATGATTACGCTCTTGAAGATGCAGATAAGGCTATCATTAGATTCCAGAGTGAGTGACAGTCACGGATGCTTAAGAAGGACAAATACACTTTATCAGATGGAGAAGATGACATTCTTACTCATCATGGTGTTTCTCTATCAACGCTTGACGACCTTGAGGATAAGATTATTTGAAGATGAAAATGATGATGACACAATTACAAGGAAGCTGCATTTTGGTGGGGGTGCTGATCAAGAAACAATCCCATGCTGCTATTTTAGAAGGAGACAAAATAAGCATAAATTAAAAAAGGAAGTTTTGGATATCCTGCACAATACCATCTAAATTTCGATGGGTGCACACAAAGGAACATATTTCACCACTCCGGAAAGCCTAGCCCGAAGTATAGCCCGGGCGAACAAAGTGGACTCAAAATATTTACAAGAGAATGACAATCTCATTCAAGGCGTTGGCACACCTTTGGGAAACAATATCTCTTAACCCCGAGCTACATGGTGGGCGCAAATATGTGGACCAAGGTTATGGTTTTAAATATTATGTAATTAAACCAAGGAAAAAATAATATGGTTTCAAAACCATAAGAGATCGCGGAGCAAAACTATGTGAAAACATTATAAGTGGGCGCACGTTCGATGGACCAAGGTTACATTGTATTTTTTAAGACAAGGCGCAAACATATGGTTTCAAAGCCATATAAGAACACGGATTAGAACTATATGAAAACGCATTATGTGGACTTAAACATTTCTATGGCGGAGTTTCAACCTGTGGAGCGGATATATAATAGTCAAAGTTTATGTTTAAAATATGGAGCAAAATATTTTAACAAACCTACAGCAGCAACGTTGTAATATGGTGTGTTGATAGTCAAAAACTGCATGGATGAGTTTTCAACGTGTCTGTCTCAAAGTCTGCATGGCAACCGTCATAAAAGGACCGCGCGTTTCTAGTAAGTGTATAAGGATATCATGCTGAAAAGGAATTCGAATAATTTATGCATTACAACTGAAGTCATGGACTGAAAAGCCAGCGCCATAAAAGGCATGCTTCGTTTGACACTAAAAGAGCTATTTTCAAAGGAACAGATAAAATACAATTTCTGTAGCCCCGAGGGCGATATTCCGGGAGAGAATCACTCTTAAAATCTGTTGCGTTGGTGCCATTTAGAAAGACGTTATCGTTTCATATTCGTTGGAAGCTGAATTTTTGATAGTGCCACTACTGACCATGTCGAGTTGTCTTCACAGAGCTCAATTTTCGATAATTCCTAAGGCGTTTTCTTTTACTCTGTCCAAAGGCGCTGAAAAACCGGATCACACATCCCACATAGATTTATTCGAGATTGCATGCAGTGCGTTTTCAATTGCAGGCTCATGCAGGAATGAACCGCTGACCATGGAAGTGGAATGTCTATAATCGGTTCACAAGAATAGCATTAACAAAACACATGTAGACATGGTATTGGCCCACTAACCCTTACCTTTTCAGGGAGGAGAAATCTTTTGATTATTCTAAATCCACCGAAATAATTAAGAATCCTCCGCATACTTAGTAAGCACGGTCGACCTGCAAGTTATCTCTGTGAGACAACCTCCGAGATAGTGAGGTTGCACGCAGCATCAACATGCATGAAAAGACCCACGTGGCATAGAGCCCTAAACAATTTCACTGCAGGCATACATACACGTGTAGAGACTTTTCGAATCAGAGGAGAAGAAACTAGATATAATTAGCCTTGCACAACGACAGATCTGGGTTTCTTGGAGGTGGGACCGAAGTGCATGACCAAAAAAGGGTATTCGAGACTGCATGCTCCTATTGTAATGTGTGTTGTATTTCAGTCAGATGAAGACCACCTGTAGCCGATCGGAGAGACAGACAAGACCACAGAGCGGCAAAGGGAAATAATCTTCCCGTTAGATGTTGTGTTGAGACGGATTATAATTATCATACAACTTATCGTTATTAACATGATCTTGGAAAGAGCACGTAGCATGGTTTTCTGCTTGGCATCGCCATCATCTGGAGTTTTCAATAGTTCACGACACATAGAAGAGTGGTAAAATGACCACGACGTTGTTTCTCAGCCTTGGCATGATAATGCAATAAACTGCCACAAATTTACACACCATAAGTGAAACGATGGTTAGCACCCTGCGTTTGAATTTGACGTGATGACCAAGGAGAATCAAAGGTTGTGCGCCCCTGTATGGTCAAGAGGTCCATCCTCTGTTGAGAATACTGCGCTGGATTTCGCTGGAGTTTTGCAGACCAGGACGAGAGACATCATGCTATGTCTCAGCATGATATGAAATTTATTTTTTCTTTTTCTCTCATTGCATGCTATCGGCATAGGTTGATGCTCAATACAGAAGCCATGATACACCTGAATCAGGGTTTGGATAGCAACCACACTGCATAATGAAACATGGAGTTTGACCGAGACAATGGATGTAGCTACGCAGCTTCCATCGATCACATCCCCCTCCATTAACTCATCGCTAAACCAGATTGCAGGAGCCACAACTCAACAAAGTGAAGTATATGCATGCCATACTCGGCCCACTGCGCTGGATTTCACCGGAGTTTTGCAGACCAGGACGAGAGACATTGTGCTACGTCTCAGCACGATATGAATTTTTTTTTTTCTTTTTCTCTCATTGCATGCTATCGGCATAGGTTGATGCTCAATACAGAAGCCATGATACACCTAAATCAGGGTTTAGAGAGCAAGCACACTGCATAATGAAACATGGATTTTGACCGAGACAGTGGCTGTAGCTACGCAGCTTCCATCGATCACGTCCCCCTCCATTAACTCATCGCTAAACCAGATTTCAAGAGCCACAACTCAACAAAGTGAAGTATATGCATGCCATACTCGGCCCACAGTGATACCGATCTGCATTACAGGGCACAGTGAAAGCTTACCCCATCCACTCTCTCCGATGATTCAGTAGCTCCACACTTGACCACACAGGGGTCTAAGTTTATTATTTTCATTTTGCAATTATTCAAACATGCTCTTAGTATCGATGTTAGATCATGAAGACGTGTAACCTGATCTATGTGATTGCAGGTGGAGGCTGTGGGTTTGCACAATGAGTTGGAGTTTTTCCTAGCAAGCAAGAGGGTCGGTTTTCAAAGCAAAGAACGTGAGATGAGGAATACTGCTATAAAATCCGCAGACCTGCTTGAAGTCATAGGTCACAGATTTCTTCAAGTCGCAGGTCGCTGATGGCTGGAGGTCGAAGGTCACAAATTTTCTTAGGTCGCATAGTCGCACTCCATGTTAAAAGTCCGATGGCGCGACCCAGCGACCCAGTGACTAGGTCGCAAGGTCGCATAATCTGGGCAGGTCGTAGGTCGCACATTTACTCGGGTTGCAAGGTCGCAAATCCAAGGAGGTCGAGAGGTCACAAATCCAAGGAGGTCGCAGGTCGCAGATTTCTTCAGGTCGCAAGTCGCAGAATGGACTGGGTCGCAAGGAAACCCAACAGTCAAGAAGGCCAAAGTTCAAAGAAACCCAAAGGGAAAGTTTTTCCCTATAAATACTTCCTTCGGGAACTTGTAAGGTGATCTATTTTTTGGGACTCGAGTTGAGTATATTGTATTACCAGAGGATTATACATTTAAGGATGAATACAAGCATTTTGAAAAATCCCTTTGTGGATCTGGTGTTGTCATATGTATGAGCGCTACTGAGTATTATGTTTTCAGTTTCTGAACGTCTTTATATTAAGGGAACTGTATCTTTAATTCATATCACAATTGCATAACAGTTTGCTGAGTATGTTAAATGTGGTTGAGTTCATTTCACTTTCTTAACGAACACTGATGGCTTTGTTTATTAGCATTTGTGTTACCATTTAAAACTTTTAGGAAGTGAAGGGTGTTCTTGCCATGAGGAATTGTTTCCTTTGTGGTGAGAACAGTTTACAAGCATGACCCTAATGAAGTGTTGTTAACAACACTTCCTTCGGTCTTCATGCTTTATTATTTCCTCTTGCTACTCATAGTGTTGCATGTACATTTAATGCATCAATCATATGTCTTTTATCGTTTGATTAGGTGTGTATCCACTGTTTTATAGAGTTTAAGTGAGACCCAAATAAAGGAGAAATATGCGGTAGCCAGACCCACACCCCGGATGGGATCCCTATTCCAAACGGTTCAAGGTCTAATTGGGACCTTTTACCAGGGAGATCCCCTGCTGTTGGCCGGACAGATTTTCCCGTCAACAGAATTGGCGCTAGAAGGAGGGCCAGATGACAAGCTGAGCCCTGAGAGCCTGTAGTTAATCTCATATCTGTAATGGCTCGTTCCCAAATCATTCTCCCGAGATGTTTGTCGGAGTTTTATGAGCCTCGATGTCTCATCCCTGATGAACTTATGTATCACTTGTCCCAGTTAAAATTCGATGGTGAAAACGGAGTGTCCATAACCTAACACCTTTTATATTTCTATGACTTTGGTGAGCACTACGAAATTGAAAATGAAGGTTTGATTTGTTTTCTTTTCTTCCTCACCCTCGAAGGTCATGCTAAGAAATGGTGCCACACATTTCCAGAAGCTTCCATCCATTCGTTTCAACAACTCGCTAGTGAATTACAACAAGATTTTCACAGGTACGATTTTCAAAGAGTATTGATAAAGCTAAATGACATTAGAATGGAACCTCAGGAACCTCTTGATGAATTTTCTATCATATTTTTTCATTATTGTATTGAGTTCCCTGAAAAGGATGTCGATTGGGAGTTGTTAAGTGAACAGTTCAGCTATGTGATTCTCGTTTCCCTTGAACAATTTCAGTTAGCAACCCAGCCTAAGCCTAGTGTTCCCTATGACAACCCTCAAGTCAACAGCTTTTCAGACTTTGGATCTTTCATGCACCATGTCGAATCAGAGTTTGAAAACCATAGTGGCTCATTATCTCTCCCGGTTCATGAAACCTACCTCGAGCCCAATCGATGTCTCCCTGGACACAGTCCTAAATCTGATTCGCATACTGCTTACGAATCGACTCCTATCCCGGATGAAGTCGATTCCCTTACAGGGCCTGCCAGGTCATTGTTTTTTTCTGAATAACACAGATGCACGTGTTGGAAAGCCTTGTATGGCTAACACCCCTGCGACTTAATCTGTTCGTTCATTATTCCCCTATTTATTTCACGACCCCGCCACACCAGTAATTTCTTCGATACATTCAAAATTTCCTTATACTGGTATTGGCGACAATCATAAGCACGCATATGGTGTTTCACAATCACAGTTAAAAATCAATGAATCTTTTAGATCTAATCTTTCTCACTCAGAATCTTTAGACAGCCATAGGAGCGATTTCCTGTCTGGGCAACCTCAAGATGTCCTCTTTATTGATCCATCCCAGTCCATAACTCCCGGGAACCCCAACATGCAAGGTACCCAGCTTAATCAAATCAATGGCTACAGCGATCCCTGCTTTTCTGAAAACATACTCAATCATACCACTGAGGACTGTCACTCGCGTCTCTTTGCCGACCACATGGAGACACCAGAATTCGATAAGTCGCTTTGGGAAGATTCAAGTACTCATCAGAAAATCGAAGCGCTTCAGCTTCTGCCGACTGTTTCTGAAATGACGATCCCCAAGTACCATGCTCCTCCCAGCATAACTATTTCGAATTCACCCCACCCTTGCAAATCTAGAGAATCGGATACATCGATTTATCAATCTGTCAGTGTGCAAACATTTGACCGAATCGATACAAAGCCCACTGACATTTTGCAACCCACCATAATCCATGTTCACATCCATTCACCTGTTGATCTCGCCAAACCATCAAAATTGGGCAACCCTCCACTCGAAGGTCCGAGGTTTGATCCTCACACCCTTGACCAAACCCAGGCGCAACCCCGAACTAGGGTTTCTGCACTCGGATGCACAAGCATTTATAATTTGCCTGGCACATGCTTATTGTTTCCATTCCATAAAACTAATGGTCCTCAACACCATGATGAGATTGTCGTTCAACTCTACCAACCCTATTCGGTGGATGTGCCTACAAATAGGAAATGGGTTACCCAGCACCCATCAGGCCCAGGATTGTGCATGAATGATTATGTGTCCTTTATAAATGTTGAGTTTCAAGAACATATTGTTGTGTATAAAGATGAGAGTGGGATTTATCTTGCACAATCTATTCTGGCATGTTCTTTGGTAAGTATCTATGATCGTCTTGCCGTTGCCCCTGCTCCTCAGGTAATTTTTGTTGTTACTGCACTTTTTTGGATACTAGCTCTGATCCTGATCATTGTTGTCATTGCGAGATGCGAACTAATGTGGTGGCTGCACTGGAAAACTGATTTTACATAACCCGGTCACCTCATGGGTTAAACTAGGGTTTAGTTGTAGGCTAGCTAGAACTTGTTAATAAAATTTTTAGTTCAAAGTTAATTAGGTTTACTTGCCAAATTTTTACTTCATGATTAAAAAGTGTGTGTACTATTTTTGCTTACGATTAATATCTTAGGCATCGTCATGTTACAAGTATTTTCCACTCATTTCTTTTTCAGTTGTTGGATGCTGCATATATAATCACTGCTTGTATTGCACCTCTTTTCCACCTACAACTGGTTGATTGTTCTCGCACATGGTGTTGCATTGCATCTTGAGCCTTTCCTATTACATTGCGTCGTGCACTGTTTTCCTCACATCATTTTCGTAGGTTGTTGATATAGCTTTGAAAATATTCCACATATTTTCGATCACTGCATGAGCCCTCATTGAAACTCTACCGTCTTGCAGGATTTGTTCTGCCCCAACTGCTGAAACAGTAACCCCATTGTTTGCGTGAGGTTGCGATGGCTATCTCAAGAGGCAGCTTTCTCTTAGGACCAGTCATCGAAGTCGCATTCTCAAAAAGATGCCTATGAGTCTAAACTTATTTAGCCAGGGAGATACGAGCCGGTTGCTTGTGGGAGACCTAATGAGTTTGAATGGCCTATACCCGTAACCTAAGCCTTGTACCTGGCATAGTCTTGCACATCTTAATGATCTTTTTTGCACGCTTTGCCTATTGTGGTGAATGGGATGTGAAGGTTTGGCACAAGGGCAAACCCAAATCAAGATATCTTTCAGTTTCTGTAAAACAAGAAAAAACCTCTCTTGCTCATAAAATAAGTCGGGATCCCTCATCCGCCCATGAAAAATAAGTGCCACGAGCACATGAAAATAAGTGCTACAAGCACATGAAACAAATAAGGGTAAAGGATCGAGAAAGGCTTCCTGCGCAGAGAGGTAATGCAACGACTCCGTCAGGGTACTGACCAGGCTCGCTGGTAGCGGAGAAATGTTTGTGATTTCTTGAAGTGACTCCACCGGGGTACTGTCCAGGCCTGCTGGCAGCGGAGCAACACCAGAAAATTACTTTAAAAAATCCTGAAAATAATAAACCCATTGCCTTGCTCTTCACATCATCAACAGGCTACTGGAGTCTGTGAGCTTTCTCTTGGATGTGTTTCTAATTAGTGAGACCTAGCTGAGGCACAAGGATTAGGCATACCTGTAAATGGCCAAAATAATACAAAGGGTACCTGCAGAACTTGTTCAATATTCCCTTGCATCACTATCTGGACTCAGACTATTGTTGTGATATTGACAGTGATGTTGGACTCTACCAGTCGTTCGCCATTTGTTATAGCTACTACAACACCACCCAAAATTTTGGGTATATTTAAAATTTCGGGTCCCCCTCTGCTCGCTTAGTCGTTAAGGTCTTTCACCGAACCTGCAGTTAGTGACATCCCAGCGACCTATCCCCAACCCCTCATGAGTTGTCTCGCCATCATGATCATATGATGTTGTTGCAATCACGCCATGTGCGAAGGATCGCCATGCATACATTCGAATGGAAACTTGTGTGTATTTACATTAAGAGCGCTTGCATCATGGATTGTCCAAGCACTCTGTTTTGGCACTTCGCCGAGCTCATATTCTAATATTTATTATTTGGGGGGGCACCGTTCTCTAAAAGGTAACTGTAAACTAATTAGTGTTATAATTTTACGTGCAAGTGATCCCATAGATGATATACCAAATAATGTCACCATCGCGTTGGGAGGAAGAGATTGGAACCCAACTAACAAGAGCACAATGGTTAGGGAAGTTGTCAATCACGAGGAAGAAGACTCTCTTGCAAGAATACAAACAAAGTGGAAAAGCTAATGTTTTCTTGGACATGCGGTCTGGGGAAAATGATGACGCTCTTGAAGATGCAGATAAGGCTATCATTAGATTCCAGAGTGAGCGACAGTCACAGATGCTTAAGAAGGACAAATACACTTTATCAGATGGAGAAGATGGCATTCTTACTCATCATGGTGTTGGTCTATCAATGCATGATGACCTTGAGGATGAGATTGTTTGAAGATGAAAATGATGATGACACAATTACCAGGAAGCTGCATTTTGGTGGGGGTGCTGATCAAGAAACAATCCCGTGCTGCTATTTTAGAAGGAGACAAAATAAGCATAAATTCAAAAATGAAGTTTTGGAGATCCTGCACAATACCATCTAAATGTCGATGGGTGCACACAAAGGAACATATTTCACCACTCCGACAAGCCTAGCCCGAAGTATAGCCCGGACGAACAAAGTGGACTCAAAATATTTACATAGAGAATGACAATCTCATTCAAGGCGTTGGCACACCTTTGGGAAACAATATCTCATAACCCCGAGCTACATGGTGGGTGCAAATATGTGGACCAAGGTTATGGTTTTAAATATTATTTAATTAAACCAAGGAAAAAATAATATGGTTTCAAAACCATAAGAGATCGCGGAGAAAAACTATGTGAAAACATTATAAGTGGGCGCACGTTCGATGGACCAAGGTTACGTTGTATTTTTTAAGACAAGGCACAAACATATGGTTTCAAAGCCATATAAGAACACGGATCATAACTATATGAAAACGAATTACGTGGACTTAAACATTTCTATGGCGGAGTTTCAACCTGTGGAGCGGATATATAATAGTCAAAGTTTATGTTTAAAATATGGAGAAAAATATTTTAACAAACCTACAGCGGCAACGTTGTAATATGGTGCATTGATAGTCAAAAACTGCATGGATGAGTTTTCAACGTGTCTGTCTCAAAGTCTGCATGGCAACCGTCGTAAAAGGACCGCGCGTTTCTAGTAAGTGTATATGGATATCATGCTGAAAAGGAATTCGAATAATTTATGTGTTACAACTGAAGTCATGGACCGAAAAGCCAGCGCCATAAAAGGCATGCTTCATTTAACACTAAAAGAGCTATTTTCAAAGGAACAGATAAAATCCGATTTCTGTAGCCCCGAGGGCGATATTCTAGGAGAGAATCACTCTTCAAATCTATTGCGCTGGTCCGATTTAGAAAAACGTTATTGTTTCATATTCGTTGGAAGCTAAATTTTCGATAGTTCCACTACTGACCATGTCGAGCTGTCTTCATAAAGCTCAATTTTCGATAAGTCCTAAGGTGTTTGCTTTTACTCTGTCCAAAGGCGCTAAAAAACCGGATCACACATCACACGTAGATTTATTCGAGATTGCATGCAGTGTGTTTTCAATTGCAGGCTCATGCAGGAATGAGCCACTCACCACAGAAGCGAAATGTCTATAATCGGTTCACAAGAATAGCATTAACAAAACACATGTTGACATGGTATTGGCCCACTAACCCTTACCTTTTCGGGGCAGAGAAATCTTTTGATTTATTCTAAATCCACCGAAATAATTAAGAATCCTCCGCATACGTAGTAAGCATGATCGACCTGCAAGTTATCTTTGTGAGACAACCTCTGAGACAGTGAAGTCGTGTGCAGCATCAGCATGAATGCAAAGACCCACGTGGCCTAGAGCCATAAACAATTTCGCTGCAGGCATACATACACGTGTAGAGACTTTTCGACTCAAAGGAGAAGAAACCAGATATAATTAGCCTTGCACAATGACGGATCTGGGTTTCTTGGAGGTGGGACCGAAGTGCACGACCAAAAAAGGGTATTTGAGACTACATGCTCCTATTGTAATGTGTGTTGTATTGCAGTCGGATGAAGACCACCTGTAGCAGATCGGAGAGACAGACAAAACCACAGAGCGGCAAAGGGAAATAATCTGCCCGTTAGATGTTGTGTTGAGACGGATTATAATTCTCATAAAGCTTATCGTTATTAACATGATCTTGGAAAGAGTGTGTAGCATGGTTTTCTGCTTGGCCTCGCCATCATCTGGAGGTTTCAATAGTTCACGACACATAGAAGAGTGGTAAAATGACCACGACGTTGTTTCTCAGCCCTGGCATGATAATGCAATAAACTTCCAAAAATGTACACACCGTAAGTGCAACGATGGTTAGCACCCTGCGTTTGAAGTTGACGTGATGACCAAGGAGCATCAAAGGCCACACACCCCTGTATGGTCAAGAGGTCCATCCTCTGTTGAGAATACTGCGTTGGATTTTTCCTGAGTTTTGCAGACCAGGACGAGAGACATCATGCTACGTCTCAGCGTAATATGAATTTTTTTTTTCTTTTTCTCTCATTGCATGCTATCGACATAGGTTGATGCTCAATACAGAAGCCATGATACACCTGAATCGGGGTTTGGAGAGCAAGCACACTGCATAATGAAACATGGAGTTTGACCGGGACAGTGGCTGTAGCTACGCAGCTTCCATCGATCACGTCCCCCTCCATTAACTCATTGCTAAACCAGATTGTAGGAGCCACAGCTCAACAAAGTGAAGTATATGCATGCCACACTCAGCCCACAGCGATGTCGATCTACATTACAGAGCACAGCGAAAGCTTACCCTATCCACTCTCTCCGATGATTCAGTAGCTCCACACTTGACCACACAGGGGTCTAAGTTTATTATTTTCTTTTTGCAATTATTCAAACATGCCCTTAGGATCGATGTTAGATCATGAAGACGTGTAACCTAAGCTATGTGATTGCAGGTGGAGGCTATGGGTTTGCACGATGAGTTGGATTTTTTCCCAGCAAGCAAGAGGGCCGGTTTTCAAAGTAAAGAACGTGAGATGAGGAATACTGCTATAAAATCTGCAGACCTGCTTGAAGTCGCAGGTCGCAGATTTATTCAAGTCGCAGGTCGCTGATGGCTGGAGGTCGAAGGTCGCAAATTTTCTCAGGTCGCCGAGTCGCATAGTCGCACGCCCTGTTAAAATCTTGAAGGCGCGACCTAGCGACCCACTGACTAGGTCGCAAGGTCGCATAATCTGAGCAGGTCGCAGGTCGCACATTTACCTGGGTGACAAGGTTGCAAATCCAAGGAGGTCGCGAGGTCGCAAATCCAAGGAGGTCGCGAGGTCGCAAATCCAAGGAGGTCGTAGGTCACAAATCTGCTTGAGGTCGTAGGTTGCAGATTTCTTCAGGTCGCAAGTCGCAGAATGGACTGGGTCGCAAGGCAGCCCAACAGTCAGGAAGGCCAAAGGTCAAAGAAACCCAAAGGGCAAGTTTTTCCCTATAAATACTTCCTTCGGGAACTTGTAAGGTGATCTTTTGTTTGGGACTCGAGCTGAGTATATTGTATTACCAGAGGATTATACATTTAAGGATGAATATAAGCATTTTGAGAAATCCCTTTGTGGATCTGGTGTTGTCATATGTATGAGCGCTACTGAGTATTATGTTTTCAGTTTCTGAACGTCTTTAGATTAAGGGAACTGGATCTTTAATTCATATCACAATTGCATAACAGTTTTCTGAGTATGATAAATGTGGTTGAGTTCATTTCACTTTCTTAACGAACGCTGATGGCTTTGTTTATTAGCATTTTTGTTACCATTTAAAAATTTTAGGAAGTGAAGGGTGTTCTTGCCATGAGGAATTGTTTCCTTCGTGGTCAGAATAGTTTACAAGCATGACCCTAATGAAGTGTTGTTAACAACACTTCCTTCAGTCTTCATGCTTTATTATTTCCTCTTGCTACTCATAGTGTTGCATGTACATTTAATGCATCAATCATATGTCTTGTATCGTTTGATTAGGTGTGTATCCACTGTTTTATAGAGTTTAAGCGAGACCCAAAGAAAGGAGAAATCTGCGGTAGCCGGACCCACACCCCGGACGGGATCCCTATTCCAAACGGTTCAAGGTCTAATTGGGACCTTTTACCGGGGAGATCCCCTGCTGTTGGCCGGACAGATTTTCCCATCAACAACCCCCTAAATGACATTTTTTTGAGGTCTGCATCAGTCCCATGGCCATAGGAATATTCATATGGAAAATATTGTAGTACTTGGAGAGATATTTCCTACGATATATCATATGCACCAAACAAAGATAATATGGCCAAGTTACGACCCCGGGAAGTTGGCTGCCCAACTAACCCTAACGGGGCCCAGATACTCCTGACGTTCCATCTTCTGGGGTTAGGTTTTTGGTTATTTATGGTTTTAACATGTTTTTAAATAATAAAAATGCCCTTGAGCCTCATTGTAGAACAGTTCAGAGGCATGTAGCCACCACATATCTTCTTAGAGATAAGCTACCATCACCTGAGCTAGTTTATTTCCATTCTATCTGTAAGCATATTTCAGTTATTTGATATTAATGAAATGAAATGAAATTTATGTTTCATCTTTGTGTTTATGTATTTTATTGTGTTTCTACAAAAGTAAGGATCAGGTTGATAATCCCTTTCTTGCTGAGAGGGAGTGTTGAAAAATGCAGGAAGAAAACTCAATTTGTTTTTGTGTTGATTAAATTGAGAAAATTCAAATTTCCACATCAGCAAACAACCTGGGTGAAATTAACTGAGGTGACATGTCTCTTGTCACTCAGTTAGATCAGTAAATTCAAGTTGGAGGAGTTATAATTTAGTTAAGCATGTGTGATTTCTAATTTGTAGAGATCAAGGGCCTTTATCTCAGGTTGTTTTTAGTTAAACTAGTTCCAACTGTTGGAGGAACTAGTGAAAGGTCAGTTGTGCAGTGGGACTTTAGTCGAACTCTGTGATCATCCAGTTAACTTATCCATCAATCCAAAATATCTAGCGCTTGTAGATAATTTGGGTTCCCTAGTTGTGGCACGGATTCCAAGTCAGTTTAACATCAGCTGTAGAGTAGTCTTGAGTGTACATGTGTTGCATGCACTCAAATAATCAACCCAGGGAATTGTGCAATAATTTTGGATAAATTCCTAAATAATAGGGGCCTAATTTATCTAGTAATCATGCAATGAAATAGGGGCTCAAGAAGAGGCATAAATTGACTAAGTCTGGGTTAGAGCTTCTCAGTGAGGAGAGAGATAGTTTATTCACTTGTAGGATGTGTTCAGTTGAGAAAAACAATTGTAATAGATCTTTATTCATCAAATTAATGCAAGAATGCATTGGGGTTTTTAGCATATTACTTTCCCCAGAAAAAATATTGTGTGCATGTGTGTTATTTATTATTTCATGTCTGATATTATTGTGAATTGATTTTTGCAAAGAAGTAGAGTAGGATATTTTCTTGTGATTTCGATTAAAATTTCATGAGAATTTTCAAATCTACATCATAATTTCTACAAAATTTCAAACAAACCTTCTTAATTGGATGATCCATAATATAAATTTGAAGTAGATACTTTGGTGTTAGTATCCAGTCTTATAGGCATCCTTATAGTTGCAATGATATCCTCAAACATCTCATTCTTCCATAAGATACCCTTAACACGAGTTAATGACTACTTTGAGAACCCCCAAATACCAAGTTATCCTAGAAAGTGTAAATTGTTAGAAGTTAGGGGAAAATGATTTCAATTATGAAGTTCACAAGCAAAACCATGTGAAAACCAATTGAAAAATTAAAAAGAGACCTTGACAAATTTTCATTAAAGAGAAAGGAATAAAGTACATGGGAAGGATTCTAAATTCTACTCAAAATTTAAAAAAAAAAAAAAAAATGTACAACCCCATAGTATGATGCTCAGGAAAAATTATATTCAAGGAAAAATGCAATGTGTAATTGTAAGTAATGATGTATAAAATAAAATTGTACAAATGGAGCATACCTGATAACTTAGGAGCATGATTCATAACCATAACTCTATGAAATACAATGCAAAATATTTCATAGTGCATGGATAGACTATATAGAGGATAAATATAATTCAAAAAATAGCTAACGAAATGTTGTAAAGGTGCAAATACTAATGGTGACCCCCATGGTTGTGCATTCCTAAATTGTTGTTACAAACACCTCCTTCCAAAATGTGTAACAAAGTAAAAGTGTCAACAATACTATCTTTTCATCAAAATAATATACTACTCTAACTCCTAACAGATTGTGACATCACTTGAATTACTCATTTGTGAATAAAGGAAATTATCCAACCCTGTTGTAATGTCCCCAATCACCTAATATGGATTTTCAATATCTTTGTGGTTTTACCTCATGAAAATTTCCTTTTATAATGTACCAATATATTTCATACCATGAATAATTTTTTCCCATCAAGGAACCCATAACACCCCAAATCATCTATTTCTATATTTCCATCCTTATGCTTTGCTTTTATATGTACATTAGTATGCAATGCATCCTATAATTATACTTTGAAAAACATGTAAATATGAAAAAACACATAATTTGCAAACATCATATACACAATAAATTAATAAATTACAGAACAATTAATAAAGCACAACACTTATCTTTAAGAAAATTCACCAACTCACTATAAACCTTAGATATTCCACCTAGTCATAGACATTGTCGCTCATAATGTTTTAGTAACTAGACACTCTCAATCTAGTGCTTTGACTCCACAATGGCTTCGGCTTATTTAAATCTAAGTACATATCTGCTACCAATTATTTTTAGGCCAATGTACCAAACCCAACATCCTCCCACTAACAGCCTCACATCCCGCATAGCACAACGCCTTTGTGCCACTACCCTTCTGTGGTCTCTAACTTAGCTAGGAAAGGATGTTCTAGAGAACTTTAGTTAGATAGAAGTTTCCAAATACCATCAGAGTCTTGCAAGTACCCATATAGCCTCACATCAACCAACCTATCCCCTTAACCCCGAATCTTCGGCGAAGTCTAATGAGGTTCCTCATTTTGCTGGTTATCCCCTCCATTTCCACTCCACAAAATTCCATGCTCTCCATCGCTAGAATGATGTCTCCCTTAAACACTAATTCTTCTCGTTTTTAAGTGCATGTCCCTCCTTAGACACTTTGCATTCCCTAAAGTCGTTTTTTTTTTACATAGTGTAAACACACATACACTTTTGACTTATGATTATTTTAATAAAATATTAGCCCTGTAGGCTTAAGCCCTTCAAAACTTACCCCTTAGCACCTTCTCACACTTGTGGAGTCTATGTTGGCCATGTTATTTTGTCTGATTTGGTCTACAACAGGGATGCATTTTATTAATACACATAGGATTTCATATTTACAACACTAGGTTCCTCGACCTTAAAATATATAAACATAGACACACCTGCATGAAACACATGTGTAGGGGCACATCATCCCTCAAATTAGTCCTTCGCTCGCCATCTTAAACATGATTTGTGCATCACACGTAGGGGTCGTCCTAGGGGTGTTAACATGTCCCTCATCCTTATTTTAACATTGTCCCTAACGTAGTAGATACATGCATGTATACAAACAAAATTTATTAAAAAATATGAGGGTACTTTGCGCTAATAGCATATTAATGCTCCAATATGGAATCTTCGGAACTGAAATGTGCATATTACACCTTTAACAAGACAATGGCTTGTTGTTATGAACCTAATTCATAACTAATGTAATAAATATAGTCATTAAAAGAATAAATACAAATAAATATGATTAATAACTAATCAATTAGGATTATGTTAAGTAGTCATTAGTTAACTGAAAAGGCATTTCTAAAAGACATGCCTATTTGTGAAAGGTCACCTGCATAGGTATAAAAGTAGGGCCTCATTGTATCATTCAATCATCTTATATCATATCAATAAATATTTATTATTATAAATACCTCTTATTTATTTTTATAATTAAATCCATTTTTTCTATTAAGCCAACAAATCTACAAGTCTTGCTGCTACAGAAACCAAATCTACAAGTTTCGTTGCTACAGTGGTATCAGAGCCATATCAGAGCCATATTGAAGCCAAGTTAAAGCCATGTTGCACAACATCGTCTTACAAGCTTATGAACGTAGTATACAAGCCCAGGAACATTGTTTACCATACAATGTGCCATTACGTGAAGACCCTGAAGGAAGTAAAAAAATTAATAAAATTCTAGAAAAGCTTCAGCAATTAGAGAATTCATGTGTAGAAGTCACAAACGGTTATAAAAAAATTTCTGCACGTTGTAAAAAAATTTCTATAGTAATCCATAATAGAGAAGATGAAAAATTTCATAAAAAAGTGGAAAAAGAAAAAGAAGAAAATCATGAGAAACAAAAAGATAATAAATGTTGTAATAATGAGAAGGTAGTTAGTTATGCCAAGGGAAAATCAAGTAGAACATCCATGGAAAATTCAAGTAAATACATTCCACCACCAACGTGTAATAAAGGAAAACAACCAACTAATATTGAAAGTAAAGAAGAAGGGAAATGTTGGAAATGTGGAGACAAATATTTCACAGGACATAAATGTGTCTTTTATATAAGAAATGAGATTGCCATTAGTGATGTTTGTCATTCTAGACATCGTGTTAGTCAAACAGAAGAGGATCTGAATGGACCATGTGTTCCTCCATTTGCTGGATTCCATCTAGTTTTGTGTCCCAATAGTGGTGAATGCCAGACTAATATGGAAGATGACTCTGGAAAGATGATGCCAGGCCTGGGTTCTACTCTGGAAAGTTTTTTGATGCAACTCCATTTGCAAGATCGGTTAGAGACGAGTATTCATTTCAAAGTAGAGTATTAATGAGAGTCCTTCCCTTCCCTTCACACAAAGGAGTCCAGACAACCATGGCTCACATGCCAGAGGGGAAAAACATCAGTGATTTGTATTTTCCAGACCCTTCTTATGGTCTGTCTCAACCCTTATCATTAACTCCTCCAACTGAAAGCGACAGACAAAGAAGTAACGTATTGATAAACTATTTGGGGAATCAGTTTGACACGAATGATGACATTGCTAGGAAGAATAATGCGCTAAAAATTCTGAAACAGATTGTTGAGGAAATAATGAAACAAGGCTGGAAATTACAATCATCCTCAAACCCATTCTCTCTACTTTTAGCACCTTGCAGACTGGCAGGTCCACCATTCGACGCAGCTATTTTTGTGGGTCTTGAGACTGATCCGACCTTAAATCTTGTCAGCCGCATTCATGGACCAAATGACCAGTATATAAATCACATTATGAATGAAACAGAAGCTACTTTTATTCTGAGGGGAAGAGGTTCTAGAAATTATTAAGTACTACATGGCGAAGAACTACAGCAACTGCTGCATTTGTACATCTCAAGTGAATATGCCAAGAGCCTTGAAAATGCGAATTCTCTGATCGAAAATTTACTTGAAACCATTCATTCATAATTTTTGACATCTAGTGCTCTACAAAGCGAAGATAGGCTTCTTCATCCAACTGGCACCGATATATTAAGTGTGGTCCTAAATCAAGATCCCTCTCTTTTGCGTACATTTATGATACAACAAAAAGGAAATATCCTTTTTGGGCTTTTGGTAAAAGGAATGTCAACTGACTACGAAGAAGATATGCACTTCCAGTTTCTTGAATTCATTTGCATGCTGCTTAACCCTTACGCTCACTAGCCTCTAAAGAAGCCGGATGCGAGGGTCGTTCTGCAAATTAAAGATACCAAACAGCGAGTCGCTGGTCGCTAGTCCGTAACAATTCGTGGCACTGTCAAGAGCAAACCTCGCTGCCTTCAATGGGAACAGAGGTATTCAGTGGTCTTACAGAGATTTTTAGAATGGGAGAAAAAGGCTCATAGAGTTTCTGCGTTGAATCAACAGGTGGCAGGTTATGCGACACATAGTTTAGCTGATACGAAGTGCCTTTTAAATCTGGTCCCTGGTTATTAAAAATCGTATAATGTAGTTTATATAGTTATATAAAGAAATATATTATATAATTATAAATTAAATATAATTATATTATATTATATAGTGCATATAACTATACAAGTTATTTTACATATATATAAGAAGAAGAAAGTAGTTCTATATTATAAATATAAAAAAAAAAGGGAAGGATTAAATTTTGGAAGGTCAACGAAATTACCAAGGTTTAAAATAAGAAAATTCGTGAAATATTTAAAAGCAAAAGTATGAATAAGGACTTCTAGCAGATAATCTGAAGTAAAGGAAATTGTCGAAAAGTTAAGCTTTGAGGACAAAGCTTTTCGAGAAGAAGGCAATGTTATCAACCTAATTCATAACTAATGTAATAAATATAGTCATTAATAGAATAAATACAAATAAATATGATTACTAACTAATCAATTAGGATTATGTTAAGTAGTCATTAGTTAACTGAAAAGGCATGTCTAAAAGACATGCCTATTCATGAAAGGTCACCTGCATAGGTATAAAAGCAGGGCCTCATTGTATCATTCAATCATCTTATATCATATCAATAAATATTTATTATTATAAATACCTCTTTTAAATGAGTGTAAAAATGATTTTATAGGTTGTAGGTTGGAAATAATTACCTAGTAGGTGAGAAAAATGCCTAGGAATTGAATTGGGTTTATGAACATTGAAGGAAATGTTCTATGGGTGTATTTGTCACTCAACAATGGAGAAATAGGTCCAAGGGTATGTATATTCACCAAGATAGAGGATAAAATACATAGGGGTCTAATCTTCCATTCTCATTACATGTATAGTGAGGTTGAAAAAATGGTATTAATGTAACCTCTCATTGGTCAGGAGTGAACACATTTGAGATTATATTTAGGCCTAAGATCCCTTGCTTGATTTTATAAGGGGAAATCATGAAACATTAGTCACAATATGAGAAAATATCTCTTGTAGTAGGAAAATCCCTAAATTTACACCAAGCACCATATGTGGATCTATTGCATGACTCTTTATATTGTGGGACCAAGTAGTTTGGGAGTTTTGTATCATCAATGTCTTCCAAATTTATTGGTTGATTAATAAAAGGATTAGACAATTTTTATATGCTTGGATATTTTTTGTTCCTAGTGACGTAACCACCATTTTCACCCTTGGAATTTGAGGAATTTGAAGAACTTTTTCCCACCGGTTTTGCAAATTGAGGTTAATGGGCATCTAAAGAATATTTATAACCCAAAAAAAATTTAGCGTTTAAAGATATTTAGAATGTTTACACCATAAATATATCACCTTGTAGGAAAATTCTTTCTACCAACTCAGCCTCGATATATTCCTCCATATCCTCGAACGTATGCTTCACTATATCATCGTAAACTTTCTCTTTCAGTAGGGTCACATATAGCATCTTCTAATTGGATGGAAATTCTCTTTAGTTTCTCTATAAGTACTTATAAATTTAGATTATTTGCACATTGTGACTATTTATTATATAGAATTCATGGAGTAGGAAGTAAAGGAAGCCCATAACATCGACTTGTTCCCAATTGGATATAAATTCTCTTTAATTTCTCCATAATTACTTGTTAAGTTTGATTATTTGTCTCATTGTGGCTATTTTATTTATATAATTCACAGAGTATTAAGTATACAAAGCCCATCAAATCAACCCATTTGAAAAATTGAAGACTAACCTATTAACTCATATGGAGAGTGGTGGGATTTGAGGGAATTACATGGATAATAAATGTCCATATCCAACACGATACTTATTTGCCATTTAATTTATGTAAATCAAGACATAGTTGTAAACACCCCCACCTTGACCTTGGTGAAAAGTGTTCACCTGATAATTTAATCTCCCCAGTATAGTTAGAGAGATGGGATAACATTTTTTTCTTCAAAACTCAAAATGAATGTCACCATTGTGTTCGACTTGGTGAGACATTTCCAGTGATATAAAATTTCACCTCAATCTGGCATCTAGATCAAAAGTTAAGGACATTTTATCTCCATATAATCAAAATATGCCATGTCATTGTTTGTCCACATGGAAGACAAATGGTTTTCCTAGCAATCCGCTTGCCCCTACTTGGCATTAGAGAATTAGCTACTGACCCATTCATTTGTTGGGTTTCAACAATTCCATGTGTTATGAATTAAAATTATATTATATATATAATAGCTCAAATTTATAGGTAGTCAACTGTTGTCAAATTTACTGTTACCCAGGCAAAATTTCCTATGGGCGGATCAAAAAAATACCTCCCAAACTCATTACCCCAGATTTTTGTCTCTCGAGCTCTGTTACCCAAGATTTCCTCTTTTTTTCACTTACGAATGATCTGGATTCAGTCGTTTGGGATGACCTGTATGGTGGGTCTTCCCGTGTGCTAATGGTTAAACTATCAAGCTCGCATGTACACAACACAACCCAGTCTTAAGTCATCCTGCTCCACGCTCTGTTGTTGAACACCACAAGTACTTCGAGGAAAACAAATGTTGGCTGACTTATCTGTGGATTTTCCCATGCACCAATGGGTGAACTGTTGGGTTGACATGTATGCCGCTGCAGCATGGGATTACATCATCCAACTTATTTTAAAAGTGTTTCCTATTATGCACTCCCAAGGAAAAACCTTTAGGGTTACATGTCCTGATGGGCCACTCTTATGTGTGACTAACTCTCCCAACTAGTCCATGGCTTCACTTATTGTGTGGTAGCTCTAATGGCTCTACTCCATGTGTCACCTTGTAATAGGTTAAGGAAACCGCACACCCGGGTCCACTCCTACCACACCATCCCAATGTTGATTCATCCTAGTTTTCCCTTGAGTTTTAAAATTACTACGTCTGGGAGACAAACTCTGAGATAAAGATATTCTTTTCATATGTCACACTAGTTTATCTGTTGAAGAGGACCTAACTGAAGTCCTTCTCCATTACCAAAAATTTCCACGTGGTTATTGGGCCTCTTTCACTGGCCAATACAAGGAATCCAAGCCACCTCAGCCTTATCCACCTCACGGCTCTGCCACACTAGCCTAGTATTTATCAGATAGGGTATTCCTTCCACGCATGATAGCTTCACTCAATGAACCTATGATATATCACGTGTGTTCATGTAATACTAAAAAGTACCCCTATTTTCACTACATATTAGAAAATACCTCTAAAAATCACATTATTTAACCCCCTACCAATACGAACCCAATACACCTTCCCAATATAAAATGCTCATAATTTCACTAGATATTGTAGACATCCATTTTTTTATTAACATTTTTTATACCCCTTTATATTTTTTCATTAACTTTGAGCTCCATTTTTTATACCTAGCAATATAAAAAACCTTTTACCCCCAAATATATGCTTATATAATGTCATTTTTTCCTCAACATATATCCCCCAATATGAATTCATGTGGTATGGTATTGCTCCCTCGTGAAGCCAGAGTGCTTCCGTGCAACCTTTATTAACTTCCAAGATTTACCTCTAGACTTACAACATCCCGGTTTTCTCCTCAGCCATTGATATCTCTCTCTCTAGCTTGATCTCAACCACTCCTAACAAGGGTGTTCAATTTTCATCACGAGTATCATCATCAGGGAATAAGGGAGGGATATTAGTTAACAATAAGGTTCCTTATAAGGTGCCTTCCCATATGTTATCTCACAATGTAATGAGATGATTTTGGAATGCGATCAGGTAAGGGAAACCCTCATGTGCACACACATAATTATGCTTGGTCAAGGCCACGACGGTTCTATAAGATAGTGGACCTGCGCCAGATTGTGATTCTTGCCCTTGGGGTTTTATGAAGAACACACAAGTGTTATCCCTCCTGAGATTACAACAAGGATACCATATTAAGGTTCTTAGTGATAGAAATGCAAGGCACGGTTCAGGGATTTTTCCATCCAAACCATGGACCTTTCCATGCAACCTCTCAGAGTTTGAAAATCCCTCGGGTCCTCCATGTATTACATGGGACAAATTGGTTTTCAACTCAAAGATCTACAAATCTCCTTTGAGGAAGAAATAGGCATAGAAAGTTTATAAAGGAAGTCTCCTACATCAAAACTTATTTCACTGTGATGATGATATTCTTGTTGTTTCATTCAGTTTCGCGCTAGAGTGAGGTTATCCTTTAAGAGTTGGAAAACTTGTTGTTTATGCTCGATGTGATCTTCCACTTCTTGAACCTTAGAATTTTCTCTTAAATATGATGTGATGGATGGTGGATGATATCCATGAAGTTCCATAAATGGGGTCATTTTTGCTGCAGTATGGAAGGAAGTGTTATACCACCATTCAGCTAGAGGTAACTACTTGAATCATTGTGTTTGTTTATGAGATACAAAGCAACAAAGATATCCCTCTAAAAATTTATTCACTATATCAATTTTCCCATCATTTTGAGGATAATAGGTTGAACTATGAGTTAAATGAGTGCCAAGACAAGAAAATAATTATATCCAAAAATTTCCAGTGAAAATGGGATCTTTGTCACTTACTATAATATTTGGGTTTCCATGAAGATTTTGAATTTCTTCCATAAATTTAGTAGCAACTATATTTGCTTTAAAATGATGAGATAATGCACAAAACTGTGCATACTTAGTAAATCTATCAACTACAACCATGATGACACTCTTTCCTTCAGACTTGGGTAAACCTCTGATAAAATTCATTGAGACCTCCTCCCACCACTAACTTGGAATGGCTAAAGGTTGTAACACACATGGGGTCTTAATTATCTCAACTTTATTTTGTTAGAAAACCAGACATTCTGCCACAAACTTTTAAATATCATATTTAAGGTGATCCCAAAAAAATCCCTTCTTGACCCTGTGGTAAGTTCTAAAAAATCTTGAGTGCCATCCTAAGGGAGAGATTAGCAATTCCAAACGAATATTTTGTTTTAGTTGGGAATTATTACAAAGATATAAGTGATATTTTACCATAATGAATCATTTTTCTGGCTAAATGTAACATATGTACTTGTGTCTTGTTTCAAATTTTGAATGAGTGTCCACAACTCTTCATCATTCCTCCATTCATCCCTTTCTTCAGTTATCCACTCAGGTTGGATAATAGAAATATCACAACTGTAATGTTCCTTTTTCAGAAACATTATCAATTGACAAAGCAAATCTATTCCAGAGATAGACTGTAGGGGCATTTACTGGATTTGTCACCTTTAAACAAAGGATGAGCTCCAGAGGCTACCTGGCCCACTAGCAGACTCTGTCTATAGAGCGTTGTCAAGAGATAATATCCCCAAGAGGTAAGAACAACAAGATTGTGAATCTCTTAAGATAACCCCAACATTGCAGCTACAACAATAAAAAATACATCAAATGGGAATAGCAGTGATACATGTACACATGAAATGTAGGAGAATCTAATGGCCATCATATTAGAACATAGCAGCATAAAATATACAACTCCTTGAGGAAAAATTCACTCAAGAAAGGCACAATAAGCCTCAAGAAAACTGTACATGCAAATATGAGAAACACTACTGTATATAGAAAGCCCTAGGCCATGACTGCGCAGTTACATGAAGAACTGCTGCATAAATAATGAAAATACAATGATATGACAATGATAGGCTCAAATAAGAAGGGGGGGCGAGATCTCAACCCCTGAAAATACAATACAACAATCCTTTAAGAGGATTGGTTGAAATCTATGCAAAAAATGTTGAATATACAAAATGCCGGAGTTGCAGTAGCTGCTGCAACTCAAGAGCTGGAAATGGATGGAGAAGGCTGAAATAGCTGCTGCAGATGAATAACCCTTCTCCAATGAAAATCTGAAGTGAAAGGCTGATCCTTTCACCCAAGACTTCCCCTTTGAGTGACTGTCAATCCCTCACAACAAATCCTCTCTCTGAATAACGTTGTCTACTGAAGGGACTACGCTGAAAATGATGGAATATGGTTTGCCTGATGCAAAAGAGGGTGGGATATTCTCAAGAAACACCTTTTTTGATCTCCCAAGGGATGGAACCTCCCTCCACTGGAAAACTAGCTCCAGATGGTGTGTGGAAACCTCCCCAGCAACACTGCACAATATTTGTTGCAGAAACTACGTTGATGTAGATGGCTGAAGCTATGGCCTAAATGCCTGAATATGGGGAATGGATTGCAATCCTTCATGAGCTCCTCAAGAAGGAGAGGAATTCCTAAACAATATTCCCTCGTGCCCGGAGGCACTGCAGCTCTACTGAACAGCAAGAGGCAGCAACAAGTCTTCCAAGACTTGAATGGAAAAAAGATCAAAGATAATCTCAATGGCTGCCTTGCTCCTCTTTTAAACAAGTGAGATTCCCTCCATGGACCCTACTTTGAATTAGGTTTTCCCTTCCTCTAGAAGCTTCCATCCTACGTTGTCGCACTTAGTGCTTTCCAACTCATGCCAACGCATTTTGACTTGGTCAACCTTGGCCTAGCCTTTATGCAAAAACCTCCTTTCACACATGGAGGTGTGAAATCCAGCTCCAAACATGATCCTCTTTCATACTTAGAGGATTTTTATTCTCTAATCATGCAAATAATGGGTCCCCTACCCATTTTATTCATCTCCCACATAAAATTAACAAAAATTAATGTTCCATAAAAATTTGGAACATTACAGTCCTCCCCTCTCAAAATATTTCTTGCACTCAAGTAATTGCAAGGATAGACTGAGTTCCTTTCTGCCCTTCCTCCTGTAGCATCCATATATGATGATCTCCTCAATAAAAGGATTCCATATCAGCAATCAAGTCTTCAAACTGTCCCTCCAACATATGTAATCTAGCCTTTGGGTGAACATTCCCAAATAGCTATCATGTAGAAACAAATACCCATGAAGGAACAAAGAGTTGTCTAAGGGCCTCCTTGAGGCATGAGGTCTGATATATAATGGGAATTATCATCCCCATATGAATCTCTCATTCCCAAGCCATCAATCATAAAAATAAGTTGCCTCCCAACAAGGCAACTCATGGAAAATCTCCCTCCACCTTGAGCTCCGGAAATGAAGGTGGGCTGACAATCTGATCATGGAAAGCACTATAACTTGTCCCACATTGTCCTCTCTTCCACTTATGACAAGTGTAGAGTGTATGTTGATCCCGGGCTGCAAAATTATTGCCCTCAAGTGGCAAAATGAAGAGCAATCCTTCAAGGATCTCTCCTTTGTCAATGATAATCCAGCTGGCCCAAGACATGTCATCTATGATGAATAGGACATGGTCATCATAGGATACCCCATGACATGTTTTCTGTAGGTGATACCATGTGCAGCAGGGTACAAACAATGTCTCATAGCGTTACAACGCAATCTCACCCACTGTAGCTGCAGGAAAATAGCATGGCAAGTACTGTCCAAAAATATCACCTCTACTACTAAACAGTAAATATATGAGTGAAACAGCAATACAAAATCAAATACATGCCCAAATATAAAAAATGGATGGATTTCATCATCATACTCATGGCCCTCCTCAAGAGAAATAAAATAGATGGTTGTGGTGGCCATGTCTCCTCTCATGTTCCCATTAGAATATGTAATGCAGAAAATATGGGAGTCCTCCCTCATCAAGGACACATTGATCCCATGTGTTTCTCCTCTAATCATGTCCTTCACTGAGATAACAACAATATCAGCCAAGGAGACCATACTTAGCAATAAAATGAGGTAAGTACTAAAGGTTTCATGTTTTGAAAAGATGTACCAACAATATCCCAAGTGGTCACAGCGCAGTTTCCCAAACTGTTGCTTTAAGAAATGATATGGCAAGTTGTTTTTCAACTCATGAATAACAATGTATGTTCTTACATCTGATAATGCATGGTAAATGGCTGAATATAAATTCTGAACATACATAGAAGGTAACACTTGCCCAAGGCCATATAAAATATGGTTGTCTCCATCACATGGTTTGGCCCAATTTTTCTCATGGAGCAACATGAAAAATCTGCCCCTTTGAGAAGCCCGGCACTACATCATAAGAGTATGTAAATCATCAAAGGTACACACAAGACTCTTACCATAGGCTAGAAGTGAGTTGATAGATGGGTCTATGCATGTGATCATCCTCCCAAATGACAGCACCGTGAGCTCATGCAAAAAGGCTCCTAGCCATGCCAATCTTTGTTCCTTGACATGCTCCTTGTCAAGAACAACTCTGGTGATGCTGCTGCAAATATGAAGCTTCTCCCAAGAGGGAAATGCCTCCCAATCAATTCCAGCTAAGGAGTGATCCCCTTGCACTATGAGAGTGACCTCTTCTACTCCTGCAACACCATCAATCATATGAGAGCAAATCTACTTGTGCTCTCTCCCATCAATCTCAAGCAACTCAAGTGCTTGTTGCCTCCTCATGTGATGAAGGTATCATGACTGATATATAGGTTATATCAGAAATGTGTATCCTTTCTCCTTGCTTCCCAATGATGTAAACATCCTGCAATCTCTTCTCCATTCTTTTGGTACTCCTCCCATGAGGGTCACCATCCTCCCAAACCAAATCTTGCTCCTTGCATTTCATGAGAGTTTGAAAAGCAGCTCCTTAGAGACCTCTTAGGAAAGGCCTCTCACCCATGACTATGTTGGATCTATGAGGATCCAATATGTGATGGAGGTGATTTCTCCTCTCCACCCATGTTCAACAGTGCTGCTGATTCCTCCAATGGTGTAGCAGCTATCTCCTCCTCCGGTTCACAATTTGTTTCATGATTCTCCATGGAGGTGTCATGGTTCACTTCATCCTCCAAAAGTTCACACTCCCACCTTAAAGGCTGAATTCAACTCATCAAATATGTATGAGGATGAGGGTTCATATCCTCCTTGAACCATTTGCACAGCGCATTGCAATCATGAGGCCCTAAAGTGGCCATGTGATTTGATCCTTGGACCTCTTCATATGAAATTCCACCATCCTTAAGATTATTTTCTGAAATTAAAAGTGGAACTTTACTCATACCTTGGTGGGTCTTGGGATGACCTTGTGTGGCTGCAATGGCTTTCCCTCCAATGGCTTCCTCATCCATATATTTTGAAGGCTACTCTTCCAAAGCTATAGCAGCATTGGTGCAATCCTCCTCCCATGGTGGTGTGAGCTTCTCTTCCCTTGTTCTTTCTCCGTCAAAGGTTTGGATCAACCTCTAAGTGAACTCCACAAAATAACTCTCCCTTGAATGGACCAAGGGTTTGAACCACCATACAGAGGCTTCACCCTCCATGTGCAGCGTTGCAATACCCACTGCTTCTTTTTTTGCCACTGGATGTAGCAAGAAAATTGCCTCCAACTCCTTCACCCAAGCTCTAGCTAAAGTAACCCCATCAAATGTAGACAATAGAAGCCTATTGCCTCTAATTTCTCCTCTTCCATAGGGCCTTCTCTCCTCCATCTGCTGAATAGACTGTGGGAACACTTTAGCTCCCCTGAATGCTGCAGAATGGGGTTTATATTCACCCAGGTACTTGCTTAAGATCTGAAAATCCAAGCATCTCCCATGCTGGTCTCTAAGAGAATAGGAAGTGCATGGACCTTCCTCTTCTCCCCTTTTCTTCTCCTCCTCCTCAGGGGGGCTCTTCTTTATTCCAAAAATAGATGAGACCAGGCTCATCTTCTTCATTATTATCCTCTGAAATTGAAATCACATGCTATGCCAAGTTCGATGCTCTGATACCACTATAATGTTCCTTTTTCAGAAACATTATCAATCAACAAAGAAAATCTATTCCAGAGATAGATTGTAGGGGCATTTACTGGATTTGTCACCTTTAAACAAAGGATGAGCTCCAAAGGCTACCTGGCCCACCAGCAGACTCTATCTATAGAGCGTTGTCAAGAGATAATATCCCCAAGAGGGAAGAACAACAATATTGGGAATCTCTTAAGATAACCCCAACATTGCAGCTACAACAATAACAAATACATCAAATGGGAATAGCAGTGATACATGTACACATGAAATGCCAGAGAATCCAATGGCCATCATATTATAACATAGCAGTAGCAATGATACATGTACACATGAAATGTCGACGAATCCAATGGCCATCATATTAGAACATAGCAGCATAAAATATACAACTCCTTGAGGAAAAGGTCACTCAAGCAAGGCACAATAAGCCTCAATAAAACTGTACATGCAAATATGATAAACACTGTTGTATATAGAAAGCCCTAGGCCATGACTGCACAGTTACATGTGGAACTACTGCATAAATAATTAAAATACAATGATATGACAATTATAGGCTCAAATAAGAAGGGGGAGCAAGATCCCAACCCCTAAAAATACAATACAACAATCCTTTAAGAGGATTGGTTGTGTTGTGGACAATTTTGTCACCCCCTAGAGACGGTCTAGAGTTGCTATAGACCAGTGCCTAGGACATCTTAATATAGCAAGGACCTCGTTATATAGCTTGGGTTGTCAGTCCAAAAAGCTGACTTACTATCTCTTGTTGAACAAGAAAGATAATTTTAATGGGACCAATCTCTCTCAGAAGCTAATACAAAGATAAGAATAATGTAGGAACATCATGTAAGACTCCAATATAAAGGCTTCAGACAGTTAAGAGACATCTTACTGTAAAGAGGGCCAGTTCAAATAATATATCACAGAAATCAGGTATCAAAGAGTGAATGGAGTGAATGAAATTAGGAGAAAATACCAGTTGATATTAGACTGATACCCAGATATACAACAAAACCATGCATGGGCTTGTCAATTCAAGAATCCATACACAATCCTGGCATTTTAAAAGCACCCTTCTAAAATAACTGATATAGCAGAAAATATGGAAGAGATGAGCATGAAACAGTATATCACGACTAGGCCTATTTAAAGCGCTTGACTAATTCTAGAAAGGGCACCAACTGGGATGAATCCTTACTACAAACTAGTGAGCCACTCGCATTCTAGAACATGATACAAGAAGAAAATAGCATGAAATGAGAGATTGTATTAACACATAAAAGAAATTACATACTGTGAGATACCAA
This sequence comes from Pinus albicaulis, assembly GCA_034641835.2. NCBI lineage: Eukaryota > Viridiplantae > Streptophyta > Pinopsida > Pinales > Pinaceae > Pinus > Pinus albicaulis. The sequence continues at coordinate 946,349,045 of CM076580.1, read as the reverse complement.
AGACCAGAATCCTCATTACAGTTATAACTCCTCCTCACTGAGACCCTACGGGCCCTGAACCTTCATACAGAAATATTACAAAATGTATACAAAAGCCTTGTCGCTGCATAGTTTGCTGATAGAAATCTGGAACCCTTCTAATGTCTTATTTCTGGGTTTTTATAGAAAAGAAAGAGAATTCTCGAGAAGGAGGTAGGTGGAGCACATTTAATGACTTAACTTGAATAAAAATGGCGGAAAACATTCGCGCCCATACCATGAATGACTACCATACAAATGATTGTACTTGGCTGAAGGGGAAAATCTGTTGCAATAAAGCCTTGAGGTTGCTCGGGTTCGTGCAGGGTACTCTCGGCCCCTTGAGCCTGAAGCCGGAATTTATATTTTTCGGTGCCGGACACTGAACTCCTCGGTCTTCTGTAGATATCCTTTGTAGCCTCATTTATGTCTCCAGCTACCAGCACCCGCCCATTTTGAATTGCCTTGGGAATTTAATAAATGTTCATTTAGCTTCCATAAATGATGGTCTTATCAGTATATCTTCCCAGATCTTTGCTCCATCATTCTGCACCTGTTGAATGGTCCCTTGAAATGTATTCGGTATCGGTTAATGTGAACGGAAATTAATGGAGGCTCCCTGTTGCTGCAACCTGCAAAAATCCATAAACATTTTAAGGAAAACAGGCACTGGGACAATGGCGTGATGATTTACATGCGTGTGAAGGTGAAGACACACAGAAATGGTGGACAATGGGGAGAAATGGAAAACACAAATGACTGGGGTGGATGTAGGTGACATGCGGGCGTACGAGAGGATTAGCGGAAGGGATGACGTGGATATCATGGAGTGGGACCCGGGGATCTAATCGCAATCGAAAATCACAAGAGGGAGAGGGGAGGGATGACACACAGATAACTTCCGATGCGATTGGGGGCGAATCCCCTTTTTAAAACTGAAATTCCAATGACTTCCTGATTTACCAAGGAAAAGGCCTTTTATACGGACAGGCGGAAGTATCATATGGTGGGGCCCAGCAGGCCAATCGCGATCGGAGATTGGGGCGTGGAGATGATTGCAATCGCGACTGGGAGGAAGTGTGACGCGATCGATCAGGGTGATGGGGTAATCGAAGAGGTGTGATGACCCGATTAATCGCATCGCAAATATTTGTGATGGATTAATCGGAACGGTTGTAACTCGACTCTCGATTGGAACAGGCCTTGCGATTGCGATTAATAAGCGGGGTTTTATATACATAAAACTTTATAATGAGTTTTCATAACGATGCACGGCGGGGAAGTGGTTTGAACTTGCAGCAAAAGGAGTCAGGCCTTAATGTAGTATTTGAATATGGCATTTCGACCCATTTGAATAATTAGATGAAGATCTGGTTGGGTACAACAGGTTGAAATCTATGCAAAAAATGTTGAATATACAAAATGCCGAAGTTGCAGTAGCTGCTACAACTCAAGAGATGGAAATGGATGGAGAAGGCTGAAATAGCTGCTGCAGATGAAGAACCCTTCTCCAATGAAAATCTGAAGTGAAAGGCTGATCCTTTCACCCAAGACTTCCCCTCTGAGTGACTCTCAATCCCTCACAACAAATCCTCTCTCTGAATAACGATGTCTACTGAAGGGAATGCGCTGAAAATGATGGAATATGGTTGGCCTGATGCCAAAGATGGTGGGATATGCTCAAGAACCACCTTTTCTGATCTCCCAAGCGATGGAACCTCCCTCCACTGGAAAACTAGCTTCGGATGGTGTGTGGAAACCTCCCCAGCAACACCCAGCAACACTGCACAATATCTGATGCAGAAACTGCGCTAATGTAGATGGCTAAAGATATGGCCTGAATGCTTGAATATGGGGAATGGAGTGCAATCCTTCATGAGCTCCTCAAGAAGGAGAGGAATTCCTAAACAGGATTCCCTCATGCCCGGAGGCACTGCAGCTCTACTAAACAGCAAGAGGCAACAACAAGTCTTCCAAGACTTGAATGTAAAAATGATCAAAGATAATCTCAATGGTTGCCTTGCTCCTCTTTTAAAAAAGTGAGCTTCCCTCCATGTACCCTACTTCGAATTAGGGTTTCCCTTCCTCTATAATCTTCCCTCCTACGTTGTCCCACTTAGTGCTTTCCAACTCATGCCAACGCAGTTTGACTTGGTCATCCTTGGCCTAGCCTTTATGCAAAAACCTCCTTTCACACATGGAGGTGTGAAATCCAGCTCCAAACATGATCCTCTTTCATACTTAGAGGATTTTTATTCTCTAATCATGCAAATAATGGGTCCTCTACCCATTTTATTCATCTCCCATATAAAATTAACAAAAATTAATGTTCCATAAAAATTTGGAACATTACAACAACATAATGCTTCCACATCTTCATCCTTTCTTGAGAGTGCATCTGCAACAAAATTTTTCTTCCCTTTTCTATAGATTATTTAAAAATCATAACCCAACATCTTTGTGGCCCATTTTTTCTGCTCTTCTGAAGATAATATTTTTTCCAATAAGTATTTAAGACTATCATGAATTTTTTTTACCTTGAAGTGTTTTTCCATTAGGTAAGGTCACCATTTCTTTAATGCATTTAGTATTGCCAACATTTCCTTCTCATAAATAGGTATGTGTAAATACTTTCCTTTGATTAGATTACTTTCAAAAGAAATGGGTCTTCCAAGTTCTTGCATTAAAACCACATCAATTCCATTTCACGAGGCATCACATTCCACAATAATGGTTTTTGTGAAGTCTGGCATAGCTAAGACTAGTGCTTGGCACATTTCCTCTTTAATATGTTCAAAGGCCTTAGTTGATTCTAGAGCCCATGAAAATGCACCTTTCTTTAGTAATGATTTTAGAGGTGCTGCTATTATTCGATAATTCTTAAAAAACTTGCGATAATATCTGTCAACCTGAGAAATCCTCGAAGATGCTTTATGGTTGTGGGGATTTACCATTCCTTAATGGACTTAATTTTGTTAGGGTCTACCTTAACACCCTCATGAGATAAAATATGACCCAAATATTCCACCTCCTATACTCCAAAGAAACATTTGGAGGTTTTTGCATATAATTGTTTCTTCTCCAATAGTTTGAGAACCTTGTCAACATGTTGAACATGGTCCCTCCAAGACTTGTTGTAGATTAGTATATCATCAAAAATTACTAACACAAATTTTCTAAGGAAATGTTTGAAAATGGAATTCATCAAACCTTCAAATGTGGAAGGTGCATTAGTAAGGCCAAAAGGCATTACAAAAAAATCATTATGACCCTCATTAGTTTTGAATGTTGTTTTTGGAATGTCTATAGTATTCATTCTAATTTCATGATATCCTAAACGAAGATCTAGCTTTGTGAGGTAAATTTATCCATGTAATTCATCCAAAAATTAATCATTGACGGGGATGGGAAATTTATATTTAATAGTGATCTTGTTGATATCCCTATAATATAGACACATACACCATGATCCATCCTTCTTGTGCACCGATACTGCTAGAGCATAGAAAGAACTTTGACTAGGTTAAATTATACCATCCTCTAGAATTTCTGCAACCATACGTTCAATCTCACGCTTTTGGGCATAAGGATATCTGGAAGTCCTGATGTTTGGAGGAACACTTCCTGGAATAAAATGAATAACATGATCATTATCACTAATAGGTGGGAGGCATTTAGGAGTCTCAAACACCTTGGAATGATTTTCCAAGACTTTTTGGAGATAGGAGAAATAGATGATTTTGATGTTTGAACATCTAGTGAGCATTATTGTGTAATTACACCTCGTTTTTCTTTATTCAAAATATTTTTCATAAAATTAGAGCTTATTATCTTTCCTAATTTCCCTATGATACCCGGGATACATTAAGTTTTATATAACGTATAGGGCGATTTTTTACAAATCCCTGCGATTACATTGTGAGAAAAACCCTAATGTCTTCAGTCGGCGCCTACGCTCCCTTGGCCCTGTTGGGCGTTTCCGCCGCCGACTCCATGGCAGGGCGTGCATGCTCTGAGGGACTCAACGCTGTAGGCTTCTGTGGCCTTCCTTCTCTGAATACACACTGAACGCAGCAACGGAGTTTCCATCCAGCAACTATTTTTTCCCAGGTTGCAGATCGAGGTTTTAATCCAGCTTGGGTCGGCGCAGATCTTGCTGCAGGGCAAAAATATCTCGCCAATGTCTCCCTCCGCCGGCGATTAGGCACAGAAAATGTCTTCAAAGTCGGACGGCACAAATTCACCGGTCTAAGCATCTCGGTAGCCTCGTCTACAGCTGCGTCCCTGAATACCATCTTCCACAGTAAAGCAGTGGATAGCTGCCGATCAAGGGATCCTTCAGGACCTCGGATCCAAGCAAATGAATTTTCAGACCCGGCCGATGCTACTTGTCAGAAGCAGAATAGCTTCTTGGACCAGCCAGTTCTGCCAGAAGGAGAAACAACATTCCAGATCCAAATCATACTCCTCTGTGGTAAAATGCTGCTACAATGGGTGCACGATACATACTTTGTGCAGGATCTTTTGTACAAACTCGAACTCCAGCTGAGGATCCCCGCCTCTTTCCAGAGGCTGATGTTTAAAGGTAAGCAACTAGAGGAATCTCTCCCCCTTTCCTTTTACAGCATTCAAAGGGATGCTTCTATTGTTCTCACCCTTCGTCTAAGAGGAGGGTCCTTTGGGCAGACCTCCTCTATCCCACCCTCCTCTTATAAAGATGCAGTCCATAAAAATGCAACCCAACCACAGTCATCTTCGAAGACAGCTCAACCAGCTATGTCTCCCAGGCCATTCCTAGTTGATAAACTTGAGGAAGTTCCTTTTGTCACACTCTCTCATCCTGTGATTGCCGATCTTCACCAAAAATTTGCAGAAACTGCAATCATTTGCAGATTTAATAGTCTGTGGCCACGCACATCAGATCTATACCAATGGATCCACACCAACTGGACCACCAAAAGTCAGATCTACTTATGTTCGAAAGGCTTTTTCATTGTGGCGTTTGATTCAAACGAAGATTACCAGAAAGCCTTAACAGGAGGCCCTTGGTTCTGGGGTACGGCTGGGCTCTTCCTCACCCCATGGTTTCTAGATTTTGACCCCTCTACAGTGGTCATCACCAAACTTCCTATTTGGGTCAGGCTCCCAAACCTTCCAACGCATATGTGGCATTACTCTGTTTTTTTAGCCATTGGAGATACCTTGGGACGCTATCTTGCTATAGATATGGAGAGAAGGGAGAAAGGAATCTACACCTACGGCAGATTTTGTGCAGAAATAGACATAAGCAAAGGATTTCCAAACCAGATCAACCTCAAGTTTGGGGACTTCCATTGGACCCAAACGTTGGATTACGAAAATACGGCCTTTCGATGCCACCACTGTCATCAAACAGGGCACTTACAAAATGCATGCACACAGTCCCTCGGCAAAAAGGAAACTTCGAATCACAAATCCAAATCGAGGAGCTGGAATTCCTGTGTGCCTCCCCCCATGGTTGATACAGACTCCTCCAGCTCGGATGAAGAGAAAATTGAAGCAGATGAGGAGAATCTTGAAACTCAGATGAACGCTCCCCCAGCCAGTGATGCAGACCCCTCTGCACCCATGATCTCTCAGAAACTCTCCCACTTGTCATCATCCTCGGACTCAGATAAAGATATCCCGCCCCCAGCACCGGATAGTCTACAGCTAGTCATGGCCCAGCCATGCTCCACCAACTGGGTCAAAGTAAGCAGGAAAAAAGGGAAAAAATGTCGGGTGGCAATATCCACCCACACTGGGTAGACAACCCTGTCCAACACTTGTTTTCTCTCCCTTTTGTTATCTATGTTCATTCTATAGTTATTGTTCAAGAGCGAGGCTGATAATCTATCACCTACAACTCTCATGCTTCTTAGTTTTCGCTTGCATGCAAGCCTAATTGTACCATATGTTTCTTTTCGTTAATAGAATTAGCCTTATTCAAAAAAAAAAAAAAAATTCCCTATGATACCCCGTAATTAAACTTCCTTTCCTTCCCCAAAAAAATTCAAGAAAAGTTCTTGAAAATTAAAATCTATCGTCCCCAAAGATTGTAACCATTGGAATCCTAGTACAACATCAACACTACCCATTGGAATGGAGATCGTTGGACTATTCAATACATATTACCCCATGGTTATCTTGATATTATGGCACTTTCGAGAAAAATTTATAGTTCCTCCATTTGCAACCATCACTTGATACAATGTTGTTGGACATATGAAGCAATTCAATGCCTTCGCTATCTTATAATGAATAAAATTATGGGTACTACCTGAATCAATAAGAACTATTACCTTTCTCTTATTGATATATCCTTTTATCTTGAGAGTTTGAGGAGTGGTAATTCTTTCCAATGCATTACAAGATATGGTCAGATTCATTTCTTATTTATTTGAGGTTGGTTCCTAGTGTATATCCTCCTCTTTTGATGTTTCTTGTTCTTTTTCTTCCTCCTATTCACAATTTATGTAAAATAATTTCTTCTCAACACACTTATAACCTTTAGTGTATTTTCTATCACAACTATAACAAATCCCTTTTTCTCCTTTTTCCTCCAATTTATATGGTGTCAACCTTGTAGTTTTTGGAAGGCTGGGAGAAAAAACACTTCCATTTTTGTAGTTGTGAGTGGTAGACTTCCTTGTTGCCATAATTTTTCTTTCAACTTTTCTTGCCACCCTGAATGCCCTCTCCAATGAATCGGGTTCCCAAAGGAGAAGCTTATGTTGGATGTTATCCTTTAAATTCCCTATGAAGACATCAATCATATGCTCCTCTGGAACATTTTTTACCTTGATATTCAACGTTTGGAAGTCGTCATTGTGCTCTTCCATTGAACCCTTTTGTTTGAGATTTATCAATTGGCTAAAGAAGGTGTTGCTCTTTGTATCCTCATAATGTGTTATCATTTCCTCTGTAAAAGTTGACCAAGTGATAAGTGGTTTACGAGAAAAAAGGCATAAATACCATATAAACTGATTGGATTCTAAATATAAAGTTGCAGTGTGTACCTTTTGTGAATGTTGCACATCATGGAGATCAAACTATTGCTCCTTTTGTAGTATCCATGTTACCATATCCTTACCATAAAAATTCATTATATTGATATTTGGAATGTGGTGGTTCTTAAACCTAACATTGGAGTTTCTAAAATCGTAATTAATATTCCTTTTATCCTCATCATGATTTTCATGGATTACCTTGTCACCACTAGGAAGCGTTTCTTGCAACAAATTTGTCAAACCTTCCTTCAAACCTTCCATGTCTTCTTTCAAACCCTCCATCTTAGATTATATTCCATCCTTAAAACCATCCATCTTAGCTTCAATTCCATCCTTCAAATCATCCATCTTAGCTTTTATGTCTTCTTTTAAACCATCCATGTCATCTTTTGTTGTTCTTTGTGAGAGCGAAATTTGTTGCACTTGGTCCTGTAATTTTGATACATCTTGTTGCAATTATTCCTCTTCATGCGTCATAGTAGAGTTTTCTTATGGATTAACGGGTGTAGAAAATTTTTGTTTGGGAGGAATTTTAGAACCCAATACTTCTAGTTGTGCTTAAATATGCCCTTGGAATTACTTCAAACTGATTTTTCAAACAAAAGTTATGAAATTTTAAAAAACATACACACCTTTTTCTTTCTTTCAGGACCTCGGTCTTGAAATGGTTGTAACTCTTAAATTTAGGATCTCCAAGGTCTTAAGTTTAGTCCTCTGGTCTCCGGATGCGGATGTACAGTAAGAAAATGGCGCTCGTTGGCTCCGGCCAATTCCCAAGGCGTTCGGCGCGTGGTAGCCACATGGGCCTCCACGGCGCCACAACCTTTGCATTTACTATGGTTGCAGGCTGCATTTACTCGCTCCAAAGCCGGCATTACAAGCCTTCTGTGCTGTCTGGCGTGAGCATTATACCTCTCCCTCTCTGGTTGAACGAGACCACCGTCTCTCGACATGCTCGCATGGTGACCTTGCTCTGTGTTCTGAGTGTATATATGGTGCCTTTGAATAGTGCTTGCCCGCCTCACTACGCGGAGCCGAACGCACGCACAAGCACGGGCAGGAGATGCTCAATTTACAGTTGCATTGAGTTTGAATCGGGCGCTCATTTCTCCCACAGTGATTTCTGTTCGGGTGTGCACAGTGCTACTCAGCATCCTCCCTGCGCTCCTTTGCAGATTGGTCCGGGTTCTATCACTGCTGTCGACTCACTCCAGCTTTCCCAGCCTTGCGACATTGCAATGCCTCGACTCAGGCCACGCATGACAGCGAGGCGCGGAAGCTCCAGAGGCAGCTCGACAAGCGATAACCCCTCTTCCAGCATGCTCTTTTCTGAAATTCCCCCGGCTTGTGACTATGGCCCTCCCCCTGCCTCTCATACACCCATTGCTCCTCAACGCACCACCTCCCCTGCAACTCCATCTGCCAGTAGTCGCCTTATTCGGCAAACCACTCAAAGAGCAGAATTGAAGTTCGATAGCGCCTTCAATCGGCCAACTATCACTGCGTACATCAACATCACATTGCGTGAGGAAGCCACACTTAATCCGCCCTCCTGGACTGATGCTCCTCTGTCTCCTCGTGCCCCCCTTCCTGACGAGCCTCGCCCCTCCCCTGCTCCCTCTCATAATGCAGCCTTCCCTGAACCTACAACCTTTGCCACACCACCCTCCGGTGTAGCGCTTCCCTCACCTTCGCAGGGCAACACTGAAGCTGAACAGGCTGCGGATGAGCACAACAAGCAAAGCGTTGAAGAAGATCCTGGAGCTGCCTACAGCTGCCCGATAGTAGAGGAGCAGCCATCGCCTTCCTACTCCATCTGAATTTGCAATGTCTGGACGAAGTAGGCTCGTTCAACCCGTTTTTCCTGTTAGCAATGTTGGTTTTTTACAGTACATTACAGTTCTCTGGCTTCTGTTTATGTCAATGTTAGTTTTTTGCTACTGTGATATAACAAACACTTATAATCCACCGGTTTCCCTGCACATGGGCGGTGTAAATGTTTCTCTCGAGCTGGTTTCCCTATATGGGCAGCTTCGAACCAGAACTATTTTTGGCTTTCAAGCCCAGTCTCAGGCTAGTCCAGCTGAGCTGAGGCAGTTTTGTATCATTATACTTACATAAATAGAATTAGTCAGATTTAGAAAAAAAAAAAAAAAAATTTAGTCCTCTGGTATCCCTCTAAACATTCTTTCCAATTCCACAAGTCAAACCAATATTGGGTTTTTTAACATAGTGTTATACCAAATTTACCACAACGACGTAATTATGGACTAGCTCAGTAGAGCGAAGTTGTACAATATTCCACGTGTCACTAGTTCAATATCCAGGCCTCAAATTTCTATAGGAAAAACTAAAATCCCTTCTCTTTCAACCACGTTTTACATAATTCAAATCTGATGCGTGAAACAAAAGTTATGATGATTTTCCCTAGGTCACATGTTTGATGAAATTTTGGAGCCTGTAAAAACCCTAGCTTCCTCGAATCATATCTCTGAAAATATAGCAAACCAAGATCTAAAATGCGTAAACAAGGTTCATCAATATTTTGACTCCACATAAACAAGGTTCATCAATATGTGAAACCCTAGAATCCAAAGCTCTGATATCAAATGATATGCAACCAACTCACAAAATAGATAAAGTATAGACAAATGACATGAGAAATAGCCTCTTCGAGGGGGAAAAATCCTTTAAATTACATAAATAAACAATTCTTCGATGATACAAATGACAATACCTCCTTTGTATATATAGGAGTTTAATGGGTCACAATATAATCAGAGCCTACATAACAATAATAATGTAAGGGCGCAACAATAACAATAGTGGGATTCTGTGGGGAACAACAATAACAATAAGGGGGCTACACTAGTATTATAGGAACCTAACAACCAGACAGAATATGGTTCCAGAGAAACTGCAAATGGATCATTGTTCCACGAGTACACAAGAAATCCCCCCTTCCAGTTCGATTACAAGCATAAATCATATATGATAGGCACACGATTGATAATATTACAAGGCTACAAGAATTTCATTTTCATGGACGGGAATTCCAGGCATGGGCCACACAAATAGTCATCTGGTATTTAATACTACAGGCCTATTGCCACCTAAGGAGCATCCAATTCCCATATCACACACAACAATGCTACCTAGTGCATACTACACCCATATATATACACACACATTTTATCTTACATAAGGACAATGATACAACATTTTATGAAGGAGTTTTTAGGCATTTTATTGACATAAATAATCAATATAATAATACCCACTAGTAGAGTACCAATCAAGCTAAAAGCCATGGCTATAACTAGCCATTCAAGCAAGGACTTACCACGTCATCTCAGCACCAAGGCAACATACAAGATATGGAACCCAACCTTGAGAGATCCAACGTCAACGTGTATATAGTAGAGATGCAATTATATGTGAAGTATAAGAGCATAAAATCATGTCATTCACGCTCACGAGGTTGTTCCTTACACAACACAAAATATAGCTCTATTGGACCAATTCCTTGATAAAATGGATGTGTAGGCATAGGGTATTTTTATAGGATTCAAATATTATTCCTATGTATAGTATTATAGGTTATTTTTCTAGTTTGAAAATTCATACATAGATAATGTGGAAAATATTCAATAAAAAATCTGTAATCTACCATTAAAATTGGTAAAGTTTTAGTGAATATTATATATTCAATCTTATATACGTAAAAATTGGGTGAACTTTTAAACAAACGAACAATTATTTTTTTCAGAAAATGTACAAAAAATAGGAAATTAGCAAAATTTCTCCCCTAAATTTTTTCCTATGTGTAGACCCAACAAAAGGGTATACATCATTGAAGGCTTGAAGAAGACCCTCATATAAAGTGACAGGTTAACAAGGATAAAATAGGTGGAAGTCCTCAATATTCCACATTGCAAGCATAAACAATGCTAATGAAAGCTTGTAATCAACATAATCACCATATTGCAATAAGGAATAATTCCCATGCTAAATATTGTTATTACATAACCAATATTATTACATCCTATCCCAAGATCTTTAAACATTAACACATCACATTATTAAATTTTGTAAATAATACTAACACAATCATGTTTCCTGCACAATAGCACCATTTAAAACCAGAAACATAACACACATTCATTATCTTGAAAACTACATAAACAACACTTATCTTATAAGTTTTTTGGAAACTAAGTATGGGCTTATGACTCTCCACCCAACCTTAGATATTTGCAGCCATTTATCACTTGTATCTATCACCCTCGAGCCAGATTTCAGAGACTAAGGGGTATTTTTCTCATGGGTTGAAACACAACCTCCAGTTACTCCAGGGACTCTAGATACATTACCAAATCCACCCTCCAACTGAGTTGAAAGAAATAAATGCACAGGGAATATAGAGACTCGTTGTCTCTGCCCTTCAAAACTCAAAAATGTGGTTTCACCCAACTTCGAGTCTCTATAACCACAACAAAATCAAACATACAACAAGGAATCCATCTAAAAATCCTCCAGGAATTTTCCTAAGAATAATTCCTCCACCTTAACTCTTCGGGATTTTCCAAGAATCACCATCTCCACCCTCTCGCGATTGGGGACTTGAGAGGAAATTTATTCCCCACCTGGAAGTGGTTTCTTCATGGATTCTTGTTGGGTCAATTTAATAGGTAAATTAACATGAGCATTTAATTATCAATCCGGGTTTATAGAACTTAGAAGCATCTCCAAAATATATGGATTTCAACCACAGTCAAGTTTAGAAGATGAATTATTGATGATTAGGGAAATGCATCTAACTTAAATGATTTCTAAATTCTAAACAATAGATCAAGATACATGAAGTAATAATTGAAGAGACTCTTCACTAAAAGAGGTCCTGGTTGTCCTTCATCATTGATTTCATTTATCATCAATACTATTGTGAAAACAAGAATTTAACTAAACAATAGATTAAGATGCATGAAGTAATAATTGAAGAGGTTCTTCACTAAAAGAGGTCCTGGTTGTCCTTGATCATTGATTTCATTCACCATTAATGCTATTGTGAAAACAAGAATTCAGAAAAGTGGGAAAGATGAATCTTAGTTTTGAACTCTTAATCAGATAGAAGAAGTATTTAACTTAAATATCGGTTTGTCTCTTCGTATGTAGAATAGAAACAAGATTAAGATCCATCAGCAATCAAAGCATGTAAAGGCATGTAGAGATGAATTCTAACTGAAAATCTTGAGTCGATAGAAAGAGTGTTTAACTTAAACACTTGTCTGTCCTTTCATATGCAGTTTAAGAATGATAGTTAGATTCATCAATACTTAAAAGTAAATAAATCAAAGGGTTGAGACTTGTTGAAAGGTGGACCTTAAGGAATCCCACATCAGTCAATGCGAGTTTATACAAAAATTATTGGTAGGACTATAGATGAAAATGATTGTAGTAGAAACAGGTTTTAGGAAAATGATAGCAAGGAAATGGAGTTATGGAAAAATGAGAGGTTTGGGATTTTATTGACAAGGAAAAATGAACTGAAAAATAAGAAGGAAATGATGTATGTTGTTCAGAAAAATAGGCATGTATGGAGTCATGAAAGATAAGGAAATGGAAGATGGGTTGCAATATAGGGATGATTAAAGCGCTTGGAAGGAAAAATGTGAGTAATTATGAAGCAAAAGGATTTTTGCGTAGCGGCATATGTCATATGTCATGATATGTGTAGTGAAGAATTAGTTCCTTCATGTTTTCAATGATGCGTGTTTCATTGTGATTTTTAAAAACCACTTTTGCTTTAGATCGTCTCCAACCCTGAAAAACTTAGCACCATTCCTGCATAAAAATTGTCGCCTTTGTGTGCCATCTTCGTCGATTATTCCTATATGAAGTGACTCGAAAACAAATTAGCTCATTTTCAAGAATTTATGAAATGCCCTTTTTTTTAATTATTTTTCGAAGTTACACTAATAGTGGAAGTTACAGTAATGGTGGATGAAAAAGGTGTCGTATCGTAATGTTGAGGCTTTTGGATAAGCTTTGCTTTGACCTACACATAACACAATTCTAAAATAAATAAATGAATGACAATTCTAACATAATTTTATTTCCCCCCAACTAAAAGTATTGCATGTCCTCATGCAATTTAATTGCTTGATTACTTAATACTTTTTCAAATAGTTTTTATTGGTTTGCAAGAATGTTGATTTTTTTTTTTAAGAATCGTTAAAAACATTTGAAAAGGTATTTGTATATTTTGGAGAACAAGTAGTTGGCTTTATGGGTTTTCATGTAAATGAATGAGGGCAATTTTTTTTTTTGGGTGAAATTTAAAAAACAAAGATTGTTTATTATGTTAATTTTGTTTTTTTATTTATTTATTTGTTTTTTTTTTAATAACAAATTTAAAGAGAAATATGAAATTTATATTTTTGTTTTTTTTTTAATTGTTTGTTTATTATTTTTATTTTTTATTTTAACCAACAAAACAATTTTATTTTTTATTTTTTTAAATAACAAAATTAAATAGAAATTTGTTATTTATTATTGATGTTGATTTTTATTTTGATATTTCTTTTTTAAGCAACAAATAAAAACCGCAAAATAATTTATTTTTATTTTTATTTTGTTTATGTTGATATAAACGAAAATTGCATTTGGTGAGATGAAATGAGCATGGTAAACAACAACCCGCTTGATTTCACCAGTGCCACCAGCACAAATTTAGATGATACTTCAGATTCCTTTACGAGGTCATCACCAGCTTCGGCGGAGGGTTTGCGCTTTCATTGGTCGTTTTGTTAAATAACAGTATCCTTTACGCTGCCGACCTTCTCGTTTGCCTTCCTCGTCAGTGCCACTCTCTTTTTCTTCTCATGCTTCTACAACATCCATTCCTGAAATTACTTTTCCAAAGACAACATGTCTTCCGTCCAACCAATCGGTTGTTATTATGGTAATAAAAAAACTGAGAGCCATTAGTGTCAGGACCGTCGCTTGCCATGGAGAGGACGCCTGGTCCTATGTGCTTGAGTTTGAAGTTCATATTTCCGAAGGAATTTAGCCACTGCGATGAACATGGTATTGAGGCTAGACATCCCACAAACCATAAGATGCAGGGATTACACATCAAATAGAAAATCTAAAGCCGGCAATGATGGTACTCGGACTTCAAAATAAATATGCAGAACTCCTTGTTGAAGCGTACAGGCCTTCACACGACAAATTAGAAATGGTAGTCATTAAAATCTCATGGCCTAAAAACAACACAGATCTACAATTCCAAAGTCTAACTTAAAGCTTGTCAAACGAAAAGGGCAAGGAGAAGTCCAATTCGCCAGATGCTAAGCGGACGCAGTGAACATATTCTTGCTTTGCAATAAATTTTGCAGTGTATAGCAGGTGACCTACAATATCCTCATAACTCTCTTCTGCCTTAGATAGGCCAGTCAAACCATCCCTTACTTTGGGAATGATAGTGATGTGAGTAGGTGCTTGGGGCGCAATATCCCTGAATGCAAGTACCTTCTTATCCTCATAAACCATTGTATTGGGAATCTCCTTCTACAGTATTTTGTCAAATATTGTAGGTTTATCATCGTCTGATATTGTGGTAGCAAGAGCAGCTTCCTTCTCGGACGCCATGTGATGAGCTTGGTTGAATGTTACTCCCAAATGAGAGCCCAAAACCTTCAGCCTCCTTTAATTTTGATTCGAAATTGGATTTCGGATATCTTGCCGCGATCTCCTCTAACAGAAGCCTGATTTTTCATTGATTTAAGCCTTATTTTTGTGCCTTTCTGAGGGAGCTGCGATGGTGGAGGGAGAGGAGGTGACTGCGGCATAAGAGAAGGTGCGTGAAACAGCTTAATACCCTCTCCACCAATGCTTGATGGTTACAATCGTGCCCAAAAATTCTCGACAGTTGAATAACTACTCGATCAGTGGTTTTTCAACAATATGCGGGTATGGCCCTTGGCACTCATGGAGCTCAGGAATATGCCCTTCGGAATGGCCCTTGACACTCATTCACACCGTTACCATAGGTTTAAGTTCTCACGGTTGAAGGCGCCAAGCGGAGACAGCAGGCGGAAGCACCAGGCCACGGTCAATTTGCATTTAAATAACACATGGCTCTAACAGACAAGCGCGAAGGCAAAAGGAACTCAACCCAGATCCTATAGACCATGAATGTGACCAAGTTCTGATGTTTAAGGGGCTCCGTGGGAAGGGCAGGGAGTTAGCCCAACCCTCGGACCCATGGCACCCGCGGGACCTTGACCCCAAGTTTGCGTCGGTGGTAGGTTTTAACACTTGACCCTATGCGTCCGTGAAGCGGAGGTCAAATGGTGAAGGCACTTGACTTTCAGCGGATCCACCCATGATCAAACCTTCGTGGAGACATACGCTTGTTTTGTCTTGGCTAGAAGAGTAGGTGACCGTATAGCAGACGTCTCAGCTCTTGTTGAGGCATAAGTTAATTGCTATTGTGTGCGGCTTGTAGTTGCAGATTTTACATATGTCCTTGATTAAGCATATTGCAAACTTCAGTTTATTCATACTTGAAAATGTCTATAGATATCTTACTTTCTGATCCCTGAGATCGTGTGAAAACGCAGGAGGAGAGCATATTTATTCAAAACTGAAGAAAATAATACCCTACCTACTCTATTGCAGAAAAATAAATATTTCTTTTAAGTATAGGAAAATTTCCAGTGCATCCATTTGTGTAACAAGATGATAATTAAACTCACATCCAAGTTTGAAAAATGTACTTCAATAAATTCTTGGACATGAAAATTTATCTGCTCATAAGGATTTGATGAGAAAGAACATTGAAAAATGGAGTGGTATTGTGACCAAATTTTAAGATGATCCTTGTTTTCTTGGCACTCATTAGTTGTCATGTCACAAAATTCTTCGAGTGTCACTTGTTCAAAATGTGGAATGCAAGGGGGATCTTGTTATGCTATAGGCTCTTCAATTTTAGGTTCTAGTGTTTGATCATCATCACATATGATCCATGACTCATTCATCTCCTTGCTAGAAGAAGAGTCTAAGTCTTCCTCTTGTGGATTCTCTTCATCGACGCTTTGTTCCTCTTCTATATTCTAAATTGAAGATTCATCCCTAGTGATCACTCTAGATTGTGGACAAGGATTTAAGAAGATCCTTGTCGTGACATACCCTCCAAATGGCTTCTTTAACATCATGTCGTTTTAGATATTGTTGGGAAAATGGATTTTTATTGTTTTTTTTCTTTTTTCTTTTTTATATATATTTTGATGGGGGTTTTGTTTAATGAATCTACTCTTCTAATTTCTATCCTAGGTATAAGAAAACTTAACTAAAAGAAATACTAGGTTTTTTTATTTTTTTTGTTTTGTTTATGTGTGTTCTAAACAATCTTTCTAATTGACTATGTTGAAGTATGCTTCCCTGGCAACGATGCCAAAATGTTGGGTCAATTTACAAGTAAATTAACACAAGCATTTGATTATCAATTCGGGTTTGTAGAACTTAGAAGCATCTCCAAAATATATGGATTTTAACCACAGTCAAGTTTAGAAGATGAATTATTGATGATTAGGGAAATGCATCTAACTTAAACGATTTCTAAATTCTAAACAATAGATCAAGATACATGAAGTAATAATTGAAGAGGCTTTTCACTAAAATAGGTCTTGGTTGTCCTTCATCATTGATTTCATTTATCATCAATACTATTGTGAAAATAGGAATTTAACTAAACAATAGATTAAGATGCATGAAGTAATAATTGAAGAGGCTTTTCACTAAAAGAGGTCCTGGTTGTCCTTCATCATTTATTTCATTCACCATTAATGCTATTGTGAAAACAGGAATTCAAAAAAGTAGGAAAGATGAATCTTAGTTTTGAACTCTTAATCATATAGAAGAAGTATTTAACTTAAATATTGGTTTGTCTGTTCGTATGCAAAATAGAAACAAGATTCAGATGCATCAGCAATCAAAGCATGTAAAGGCATGTAAAGATGAATTCTAACTGAAAATATTGAGTCGGTAGAAAGAGTTCTTAACGTAAACACTTGTTTGTCCTTTCATATGCAATTTAAGAATGATCATTAGATTCATCAATACTTAAAAATAAATAAATCAAACATAAGCAAAATAATTCATAAATTGCAGCTACGAAATAAACTAAGAAGTGTACTTAGTTCAGTGTGGGGGCACCCTCCACCCTTGCCTCGTACACTGAGAGTACTTTCAGTTACTGAAACTTATTCAATGCACAAGAAAATAATAAATTTTTTCTTCAATTAACTTCAGAAATTAAGAATCTCAAAGTCTCAAGTTTCTTCTACTCTACATTACCTATTACATTCCCTTACATATTCCCCACTTGGAGAAAGAACAGTCATATTTATACATGAGTGCTTTGAAAACAAGATAAGCAACTCATAATTACAAATCCACTTTTCTCTCAACTAATATCCCTATAATTACAAGATATGATCCCTTCAAGTCCTCACTAATCTCTCACAAATCTTGGATAAGATATGTTATCCAAATCTCCATGATCGTCTCCTTGGAATATTCCATGATCTTCTGCTTGAAATCTCCATAATCTTCTCCTTGGAATCTCCATGATCTTCTCCTTAGAATAAGCTTGAACAATTATCCTTTGAATTATTGAAATGGTGAAGGAAATACTCAAGAGGATTTTGAATAATTCTTCCAAATAATCCTACACATTTATAAAGCTCATCCACATTTAAGATATTAGTGAAATATGTCAATTTTCCAATAATTAATCATACATTCTCTAATAATATTAAAAATAAATATATTGGAAAATAATGAGGTGAACCCATGGAGATGGTATGCTAAATGGTTAAATGAGGCGATGGAATGTGAGGAATGGCGAGGATAAACATGATGAAAATGTGACAATTACGAGACCCAACAATTCTTGCCAACAAAAATTTATCTCCTTGCTCTTGTATGTGATATTTGTGTACTTATTTTTTTCCAAGATGCTCAAACCTGAATTTCTTGTTGCTCTTCCCCATTTTTTCTTCTTGTTTGTTCAATTATGTTCTTTTTCCATTTTTTTCCATGCATTTCCCCACAACTCAAATTCTCCTCTCCATTGCTACATTGTTCTCTAATAGTTCTAATTTTCTTTTTCTTGTGAACCTTTAAACAATGCCCTATCAACACAATATTTTAAATGTATTCCAATGGCTCCCTCCATGTTACCAGATTGTTAAATGTATTCCAATGGCTCACTCTTTTCTTATGTCTTATGGGCATAGCTACTCAACAACATTTTTTTCTCCTGAATTTTTTTTTCTCGAAGGAATCATGGCACTTGTCCTCTTGTCTAGCTTCCTCTTAATGGCATGCTCCAAATCATTTAGAATGATACCTACTAGCCTCCTTGGCTGTCATAGCAATTAAAAACCCAAGAAATTACCCTCCTCGGTCTCTGGAATCTGCATCCCATTACTCAACCCATTTATAAAATATTTACATTGCATACATGAATGTAAGCAATTGGGATTATCACAAACCCCTCTCCCTTGGGGGAACACCATAATCGGTGTTCTTTGTCCCTATGCAACACAAAATACATACTTAAAACAAACACATAGTGTTTATGGAGCTTTACATACATAACTTTGTACAAAATTTACAATTTTATATACATTTTCTTCAACCAACAAAGAAAAAAAGATATGTTTCCCTCATCGAGTCAGTCACTTCCCAAGTGGCTTCCTCAAGCCCAAATTTCCTCCATTTCACTTTGACTTGATCTATTTCTCAATTCGAGAGTGTGATACCTCTCCATTCTAGGATGCATTGTGGCTCTGGCTGGAACTTTCCCTCTGTTTCAACCTGTAGCACAAACCAATCAATCACATTATCAGAATCCTGTACATATATTTTAAGCAAATAGCATGGAAAACATCATAGACTTTTACTAATGGAGGTAAGGCCAACTTATAGGCCACTGGTCCAATCCTTTCAACGATATAGAAAGGTCCAAAAAACCATGGTGCTAGCTTGGCACATGACCCAATATTTGGGAACTTTTCTTGGGTTTAATCTTCCAATAAATATGTTCCCAAAATTGGAACTCTTTACCAAATGCTAATTTTCATAAATTTTCTTCCCATCCCGTGCCACCTTCAAATTTTTTCTTGTGATATACATTTGTTGCTCCATCTCTTTCAGCATATCAGACCTATTAAGGACCATGTCCACTGGATCATTCCAACTGATAGGAGTATTGCAACTCCTTCCATAAAGTGCCTTGAATGGGCCCATTTTTAAATATTATTGGTGTCCATTGTTGTATGCAAATTACACAAGAGGAAGATACTCTTCACACTTCTTGGGTTGGTGCATCACACAGATGCTTAACATTTCTTTGAGGATTTTATTTTCCTATTTTTTTACCATCCATTTGTGGATGATAGCTTGTACTAAATTCCAACTCTGTTACCAAGGCTGTAAAAAATTTCTTCCAAAACTTCGAAGTGATCTTGGCAACTCTAACTGATATGATTTTCTTGGAGATTTCATGCAACCTCACAATATCCTTTATGAAAATATGAGCCACCTCACTAGCTAAACTAGTGGACTTGAATGCCACAAAATGGGCCACCTTGCTTAATTTTTCAATTACTACCATAATTTCATCATGTTGTTTGGAGGTTCTTGGTAAACTAGTAATGAAATCCATGGAGATTACTTCCCATTTCCATTCTAGAATGGGAATGGGTTGCAATAATCTTGTTGGATGTTTACATTCATCCTTCACTTGTTGGCATTCTATGCATTTAGTAGCAAAATACGCGACTTCCTTCTTCAAATTAATCCAATAATAAAAAAAATTGATGGTCGTGAGAGTCTTTTGATATCTCAGATGGACATAATAAGGTTTCTCATGAAACTCTCTCATTATAAACATCTTCAAAACATCATTATTTGGTATGTAGATTATGTTCTTGAATACAAACCATCATTTATGAGATGATATTATTCATCCTCACCTTATTTTTGTAGTTTTTCCTTAACTTGATGATATTTCTCATCATTGTTAATTTTCCACCGTTATATGTTGTTACAATCACTTTAGCCCAATTATTTTCTTGAATTAGCAATATTTCAACATAATTTAATATTCTGATGGTCAATAGTAATTGTAGATAGAACAGTAAACATAATAGACAATAGAATACAATCAAGAAAAACATGCATTTTGTCAAGACTAGGGGAAAACCCCACAAGCGGGAAAACACTTTCAAATTCTTCTTCTTAATAGATTGTCATAAATTGTTCAAAAAAGAGAGAGTACAATTTTCCAATTCACCAATCAAAATATTATGCAGCAAAACCAACCCAATAATATCCAAGAGATGAGTCCAATAGAAAAATCTGATCAAATTAAAAGTATTTAAGCTTGTGGTCAATGATCGGAGTCTGCAGTCAAGTATCAAAAATAGCTTAGGTCATAGCTTCACAGAGCTAGTAAACATTAGTGTTGGTGTAGCTCTCCATATGCATGGAGCCCCTATCAAGAGAGTGGCTACATACGATATTTTCACAAACCAAGAGTGCAGTTCCAAAATAAAACTTCTTTTTCAAGTGTGTGAGCTAATACCTTGCATTTTCAGACACATACAAACCAATTTTGTGAACCCATATCAGACCTCTGTGAACCAATCCAAAGAATAGAGATAAGAAAAAAAATTTTTGATGATTTCCAAATGAGGTCAAATTTTCTTGTATTTATATGCTTCCAAGGGTGTGCAATTTCTCTTTAAAGATGACTTGTACTTTTGTGCGCGTTGGTTTCCTCCTTAAAAATACATTTTTCCTTAACCAAATTAAATTCTTCTAAGGGATAGTAGTGGTCTTTATTGATGAGGAAGATTATCCAAAGGAGGGAATTTCTCCCTAAGCTGATAAATTAACAATCATGTTGTCGTGCACTCTTTCCCTTCCCACTAGGTCCACTTTGTAAGAGCTTATGTATTCCAGGTGATTCAATTGAATCCTTCTACTGAGCACATCAACAACCTTTTTTTCTTTTCCTTTCATATACTTTATTTCAAAGTTGAAATCGCTAAGTATGGCCAATCACGTAGCTTGTCTTGCGTTCAACTTAGGTTGATCAAAAAAGTACTTGAATCTTCTTCCAAGGAGATAATGGATCCACATATTCAATGCATGAATAATGACAACTAACTCTAGATCATGATTCACTTAGTTTACTTCATGCTCATTTAATTTTTGTGACCCATAAAAAACTACCCATCATTCTTGCATTAAGACTCCACCAAACTCTTCCTTGTAGGCATCCATATATACCACAAATTCTTTTTTTGGATATAAAATCCTCAATATGGGTGCATTAGTGAAAAACTGCTTCAACTACTCGAAGCTTGTTGCCCATTCAACCATCCACTTGAACTTCTTTCTTTTCCTTTGCAAGGATGTAATGGGGTGGCCTATCTTGGAGAAGTTCCTAATGAACCTCTTGTAGTAGCCTATCAATCCCATGAATGATCTTACCTCATTCACATTCTTTGGGGTTGGTCACTCCATTATGGCCTTCAACATTTCGAAATCAACTGATATCCCTTCCTTGGAGACGATGTGCCCCAAGTAATGTATCTATGAATGTAAGAATTCACATTCTATGCTTTGCATAAAGCTTATGTTCTCTCAGCAATTGTAACATGACAGATAGGTTATTTTCATGCTCTTCTTTAGTTCTTGAGTACACCAATATGTCATCAACAAAAACATGACGAATTTATCTAAATAAGGACACAACACACTATTAATTAGACATATGAAAGTGGCAGGGGAATTAATAAGCCCAAAGGGTACCACCATAAACTCGTAGTGCTCGTACTTCGTCCGAAAAGAATTTTTGTGAATATCTTCTTCTTTGATGTGTACTTGATTATATCCATACCTCAAATTGATTTTGGATAATACTGCTATTACCCGCAGTTGATCGAATAAATCATCAACCCGTAGAAACGAATACCAGTTTTCGATCGTCACTTATTTTAATTTCATGTAGTCAATACAGAATTAGAGTGTCCCATCCTTTTTATTCACAAATAACATTGGACATCCCCACAGTGACACACTTGACCGTATGTAACCTTTATCAAGCATCACTTTCAGCTGTAATTTTAAATCAACTAGCTCTGTCATACTCATCTGATATGGTGCTTTGGATGTTGGTTTTTCTTCAGGAACTAATTCAATAGAGAAATTTACTTACCTATGAGGACGTAAAATTGACATGCTTGTTGGAAACTTATGCTCATATTTCTGGAGCACCACATATTTCTTTAGCGCCTCAATTTCTTTTTTCCCAACATTATCACTACCTTCCTTATTTTTGGACATTTTCATAGAATATAATGCACAACCCTTCCTGCAATTGCGGTTGTTCTTCATTTTTGTGATCAACCTCAGTGAAATTGGCTTTCAATTTCCTTGTAAATTTTTTTTTCACCGCATCATCTAGGAATTCAATTTCTTTGTAAAATTAATTGACCTTATTTATGTGCATGTACAACCAATCCATACCCAATAACATGTTTTATCCACCCAATGGTAGAAAATTTAAACATGTTGTTGTGGTCATGCCTCTAGCCTCAAATGCACATTATTTCACCCAATCACTAATTTTTCTCTTTGTTCAGGTGTCCAATTGATCCAATAATGGCTATGTGTGCAATTCTTTAGTAAATTTGCATTTTTCGATGAGCTTTGGACTGAAAGAACTATAATTAGAGTTGGGATCAATTAAAATGGAAATAAATTGATTACACAACTTACCTTCCATATTAATGATTGATGCTTGGTGGTTTTCCTAGAGATTGTCCATGACTTCATAAATTATAGACAAGCTTTGTTCTACATCGATAACTGTACGCGTTTCCTATGAATTGTACATCTTTGGCCCTACGCTTCTTTGGTGTGGGAAGTCTCTTTTCCTATGTTTTTCACCACAGGTCCATCATTTTAATTTCTCTTTTGTCTCAAATTTGTGTTGATCTATTGTTGGATGATGTGCATGGCCTTTAGAAATTGGGTCAAATTTATGCTAAAAACAACTTGCCTTGGTTGGGTGTGTGCCTCCCTTCTTTTTCATGATTTCTTGGGACATTTCTTATTTTCTTTCCAATCACTTTTAATTTTTGGTCTGCACTTTTCCTGATCATAGCAGTGTTTCAACTTCTTAATGGCATCATTCAATTTTTGAGGTTTTAGGAATTCAATTAGGTCTTGGAATGTCACAGGAAACCCACCGATGAACCACTGGATCTTTTCCTTCTCATATTTAAGGTATGAAACATATCTCATCAATTCCAGTAACTTAGTGACATACTCATCTGTTGAGAAACCTGAGCCCAACAATATAAGTTGATTTCTGATAATTCTTTGTGATATATTTTTACATTTCTTAGTTAGCCTCTTCTTCACTTGTTATTATTAGTGTTTTATTAATCAAATAGATTCCAAACCATAAAGAATAATAAGACAAAGAACACAAGATGTAGGTGATCAACTAGGGCCAAAACCTCAACAATATGAGAGGAAAAAACATAAGAATTCTTCTTCTTATAGAATCTTCAATTGATGAATTCCAAGACTTAAAAACTTGACCCCAAACCCCTCCAAGACCAAGTTAAATCTTCTTCTTGATGAAATCCTCTTCCTTCAAGTAAATTTTGGCCAAAATTATTCCACTGCTTCAGATTTTGGCCCTATCTCAGAATTTCAACTAGCTATTGCAAACCTACAATTTCATCTTCTTCTGGAGAAACCCTAAGTCAAATGTGTGGTTGGAATATGGACATATTTTACTCCTTTTTACTTCAATTTATTTGAATTAATTTCCTTGATAATTCATCTTGCTAAATAAACCTTCGTTGAACCAATAATTCAGCTCTTTTGGAGTGACTGTAATTCAGTACCTTCTACTGCAAAATGGTGTCCTTATCTTCACATGTGTGGAGGAATTTAGCCCAAAAATAGATCTGAAGTGTATTTTCTTTCCTTCTCCTTTGTTTTTTAGGTATTAGGCTCTTTTTCTATCTTGATCGAATTTTTCTTGATGCTTAAGTGAATTTTCGTTTGAGCGAGGTTGAGTCCTCCTTTATATGGGCTTTCTAGGGTCCCTTAATAGGATGGCATGTCTTGCAGGGTTATTTGACTCAAATATTTTTTATTTACAATATGTAATATGCCTAATAAGGATCTTTCATACATGACAATGACTTTTTTGACCTACAGAATCAATGGCAAGCCCTAGAATCTCACAATGGGAGCTTGACATAAAAATAAATTTCCTTGAGCATGAAACCATGCCTCTGGAACAACGAAAAAAAAATTATTTGTTATTATCGCATCAAATACATAAAACTCATGATTACATATGTGATTATGAAGACCAAACCTAGCTACATATTTCAACGCTCCCTCTTAACTAGGGATGTATTCATAATTCATACAAGGTACTTGGACACTCTCAATTTGAAAAATTATCATAAGAAGAGGAGGATTGGTAACCCATTTATCTAGCATCATATCAACCAGAATTGTCACATAGCAAGGACTTGACTAACATATTTATCTCTCCACAATATCAGAGTGCAATTTTTTATGAGACCAATGACTTATAGACACCATCATCATTGCCTCTCAAGATAAATATCCCACTCGAGTGTTCATAGGGTATCTCCTTCCAGGACTATTCTTATCTTGGATTCCTAGTCCTCAAAGAATATCGGTCTTCTACGATTACTCTTATCATGGATTCCCTCCCACAACCTCAAAGAGTATCATATTCTAGATGTTTACCTAATCCTCCATTCTTTCTTCCCAAGTGAAGACAATAATGATGTGTCTATCTCTCCATCTCAACTAAGGAGGATATACCCATTCCAATAGAGGAATGTGCCCATTCCTATAAAAGGAATGCAACCCAAGTTCCCTCTTATCTAGGTACTTGTCCAAGCTCCCTCATAACCAGGGACTTGTTTCTAACAATAACTTTCTTCTTCAGTGGATATCATGGCACTATCAACTGCTAGTAGATCTCCTCCTTTCAATGTCATGAAATTAATATTTATCATTATGAAGCCTCCAACTCTTGGGACTTTTTTTTTAGAGCTTCAACCATCCATCACTTTCATTCACGAACCATGTCATTCATGTCATCGTTCATTTCATCATAAAGTGATCTACTATTCCATATCTAGTTTTTCATCATACAAATACCTTTTCCAAATCATGTTTCTTTCACAATATTACATCCCACCACATGAGTACTAGTTGTATGTGGCATCCACAACTCTCTTTTGGTAGGCCCGTATTATCCAAACCAAATATAAAAAGGGAACATCAAATCAAAATTATCTTTTGTGGTGGCCTTTTATAATGACATCTACTTAACATCAACATTTTTCATTCATATTGACACATCTCCAAGATATTCATTGTAAAGGTTCACCTTCCTTTCCACACTTCATCAGAGTCTTCATATATTTTTCATGGATATTTCATGGTCAATTATTCTAGTAATTGGATGTTGATTTATTTTTCTACGTGACCATAGTTGCAGCTTTCATGATCTCTTATTCATTTCTTCACATATTTCTCCCCAAGAACTTCCATCCATAGTTCCTTCATATTTTACAACCACCTCATATTCCATATGAGGACATATTATGTTGATTTAATCTTTTCAATATGTGAATCATTCCTACATGCATTTTTTCAACGAAAGAGATCTGTTTTCTTTGATCATACTCATGAGGTAGAATATCCATCCATGTTATCTGCAACTGCATGATGACATGAATTAAATTATTAAACATATGCATGCATACCTATTTTCTTCTTTTGGTCATCTAAGCATCCATCAAAAATTTCCTTTTATTGATTGAGATTAATTCAATCATCTCAACATGTTGCATTCCTTTGTCATCATACCATCATTCTTCCAAATAATGAATCACATCCAAGGTGGAATTCTCAACGAGACACTTGCTTTCTTTAAGAGGTGAACCTTCTAATGAAGTTTCCAATGGAGGATATTGATTATCCTCATCCTGCAAATGCTCCTTCCTAATGATGTATGATGAGTTATACACTATATGAATTTATTCTACCCATAAATAATACTTATGCTTTCTATGAGGTTTCCAAGAGTTTCTTCCTTCTAATGATTAATGTCATTTATTTATACTTCAACAACCTTTCAATCTTCTTATGACGATGTCATGAGGTCTTGATTCAATCGTATGTTATTATGATTCCATCTCCTAAAATGATGAATCCTATAATTCTTCTAATGCTTCATACCATGATATTTATAATTTTTGAAAAGAACTTGGTGGAGAATATGATCTCAATCGTAGTAGAGATATTTTACTTCCTCCTTCTTTGATTTCTTCTTTTCAGATTCTTCCACTTCTTCAGTGACGTGAGCTTCCTCCCTTCCTCTTTTTCTGTTGTCCTTATTGAGCTTGGGACAATCTCTCCTGTAGTTCCCATATTCTTGAAAACCATAGAATTGTACCTTGGCCATATTATTCTTCTTTTTTTGAGGACCAAACTTCTCAAACATCCCTTTTCTCTTAGCCATGTCAGAAAATGGTTTCCCTTTTGATCCTATATTTTTTTTTCCCTTCAACCTAGTTTCTTCAATTTTACATAATAACCAAATTTAATTGAATGGGGTATATTCCTTCTTTCCATATATTCCTTATGTAAATTTTCCCCATTCCTCTGGTAGTGCATTAATAACTATGGTGGTAATTTCCTTATCAGACAATATTTCTCCCAACTCTTATAGTTGATCTCTTATTTATGACACCCTCATAAATTATGAGGTTATTCCATCTTCCTTTGAAATCTTCATCTTCTAGAGTTATTTTATAAATGATATTACTTCTCTAGTAGTACTCATGGAGAAAAATTGTACTAACGTCCCATATATTTATTTTGATGTATCCAACTTTGATACATATGGAATGAGGGGATCATTGATGGATTCTATAAGAATATTTTGAGATATTATTTCCTCTTTCATATAATTTGCATGAGCTTGAGCTTATTCCCTTGGAGGTTTGGTAATTGAACCCTTAACATGATCAATGACTTTATTTTCTATGAAGATCAAACCAGTCCTCTTCTTCCATGTAAGAAATTTTGATGACCCAACCAATTTGTTTCTTTCCTTGCAAAATGAAGTGATTTTTATAGATTCAGATGTGGACATAAATATAATTATTTGTGAAGATACACCTTGATTCAAATATATTCAAATTTATGCATTATTAATTTTGATGATGATAATAATGATAGAAGAAGTATTCTCGATGAAGTTTCCTTCCTTCAAAAGTGATCCTTTAAAGAGGGGGATTTCACCTTGGTTTCTTGATGATGATGGCAACA
Organism: Pinus albicaulis; assembly: GCA_034641835.2. Classification (NCBI taxonomy): domain Eukaryota; kingdom Viridiplantae; phylum Streptophyta; class Pinopsida; order Pinales; family Pinaceae; genus Pinus; species Pinus albicaulis. Next base: position 946,321,506 of record CM076580.1, on the reverse strand, counting down.
CCATTTCCTGCTTCCCTTGGATGTGTAAATTTCAATATGCTTCAAGGCCCCTGTTTTAGTGAAGGTAGGTATTTTTATGTCTTCTTCTCCTTGAGGTGATGATTGGGAAAGGATCCCAAGAATTCTTCACGTGTATAATCCTTCTTCGAATGATCTAGGGTTTTTATGTCTTCTTTTAGTAACTTTATTCAAGATGATGATGTAATCCTTGTCCTTGTGATGTCTTTGAGATGAGAGGTCCTTCTTGATGATTGAAATTATTGATGATATTCTAGTGCTTCAATCCTTGAGTTACCTTTTCTAAGTTGTATTTCCTTGTCTTGTCACCTTAGCTCTGATACCATGTTGAGAAATATAGGGGAAACAATATAAGATGATTTCTCTTTTCTTGATAATTTTTTGAAATGTATTTTTACTTTTCTTAGCTAGCTTATTTTTCACTTGTTATTATTAGTATTTTCTTCATCAAAAATATACCAAACCATAAAAAACAATAAGACAATGGACATAAGATGTAGGCGATTAGCCAGGGCCAAAACCTCTCTAATCTGAGAGGAAAACCCAAAAGAATTATTTTTATAGAATCTTCAATTTATGAATTCCAAGACCTAAACCCTTGACCAAAAACCCCTCTAAGACCAAGTCAAAGCTTCTTCTTGAGGAACTCCTCTTCCTTCAAGTCAATGCTTGTCAAACTTATTCCATTGCTTCAAATTTCAGCCCTAGCTCGGAATTTTGGTTAGCTATTGTAGACCTACAATTTCAGCTTCTTTTGTAGAAACCCTAGGTCACATGTGTCATTGTAATATGGAAAAATTTTCTCCTTTTTACTTCCTTTTACTTGAATGCATTTTCTTGATAATTCATCTTACTAAATAGACCTTCTTTCAACCAAAACTTCAGCTCCCTTGGAGTGATTGTAATTTGGTACCTTCTGTTGTAAGATAACATACTTACCTTCATATGTGTGGAGGAATTTAGCCCAAAAATAGATCTGAAGTTCTTTTTTCTTCCTTCTCATTTCCTTTCCAGGTATTAGGCTCTTTTTATATATTGATCAAACTTTTCTTGATGCTTGAGTAAATTTTCCTTTGAGTGAGGTCGAGTCCTCCTTTATATAGGATTTCTAGGGTCCCTTAATAGGTTGAGATGTCATCTTAAGTAAGACGACTATCTCTTTTGAAGGTGACTTGAATATTTCATGTTGAATTGGTCTTAGAGGGTTATTTGACTTAAATAATTTTTCTTTACAATGTGTAACATGCCCAACAAGGGTCTTTCATACATAACAATGACTTTCTTGACTTTTATACTCAATGACAAGCCCTAGAAGCTCACAATGGGAGCTTGACCTAAAAAAAAAACCTTGAGAATGAAACCCATTCCTAAAGAAAAAAAAAATAATAAATTTATTTTTTCTTATTACACCAAATACATAAAAATCATGATTACATATGTCATTATGAATTCTGAACCTAGTTACATATTTCAACACCGTCATCCATCATTTGTCCCATCTTGAACTCATAAAATTATTTTGCATTGTTGTCATAGTATAACTCTAATAAATAATGATTTATGAAGATGAACTACGATGGCTTGGTTCAAAACGTCGAGTTTATCAAGGATGGATGTGATTGATCCGGAAAACATCTCTACATGAAACACTAATTTCAAAATCCTCAAATCTACAATATGAAGATATTTTCAAATTCACACCAAGTTAACTCCTCTTTAGCAATACTGATGAAATTCTTGAGATCTTCCCACCATATCTCTACTTTTCCCTTCAAACTATAGGTGGAAATATTGGCTTTCATATTTTTAGAATAATCATGGAGTTTGAAAATTTTCAGCATACCAAGAAGCCAAGCTTCTACATCTTCAAATATCTTCATTTCTCCATCAAATGTGGGTGGTATGACTTTCTTAAATTCCTTGGGCATATATTCCTTTCCTCTTTTATGATGATGGTGATAGTGCCTCCTAGAGGTGGAGTTGGTATATCTACTAGAATGATGCAAATAAATGCTATTTGTTCCTTCTAGGGTACTCAGTGGTACATTTCCCTTCACAATTTCTTAACTTTCCCACCTATGTCTCTTCTTGGACTTGCTACCATTTGTTCCATTTGTTTTCTCTTCTAATTTCCGAAGGCTTCTCTTGGTTCTATGACTAGTTCCCAACTTGTGTTTCCTCTGTCTCTATAATTCTAATAGGCTACAAAATAACTGCATTTATTTCAGCTTGCCTCTCTTGAGCTCTTACCAATCTTTCATTGCCTTCCTTAAAACTTTTTACCTCATCCCTTAGGCTCCTAAATTTATTGATCTAGTCAAGAGAATTTTCCCCTCCCCCTTGTCCAAATGATATTTCTTCTTCATTTGTCTTGGCCTATTCATCTCTATGTTGTGACTGATCAAGACTATGTTATACCACTTTAGTCCTCATTCTTCTAAATTTTACTATCTTTTTCTAGTTTTCATGTGTTTTCATTCACACAAAATTGTTATAGACATTATCACACAATGAATGACAAGAAATAATTCTTATGCTCTTGTTCTTCCCAAGCTATTACAATAAGGCCAATTGTAACAAACCTTCCATGTTAGCACAACATTACCAGTCAATCATCATTTTCTAGCATCGATATACATGTTTGCATAGTCAACAAAATATACATGTAGACACAAGTTGTTATCTCAACAATAATAATGGGAACAAATCAATTATTATTCCATGCTAAATGATCAAACAAATCAATCATTCATTTAATTAATTATTCACAAAACGAATTTTAACACCTAAATGTTAGTACTATTAATTTTCTAAAAAAACAACATGAAACTCATTTGTAGGAGCATGCTACTACTTTCCCATGATAGAGCCCAGCCAGTCAAAGTGTTGAACCTGGATTCTTTGATATCACCTATAAACACCCCACCTTAACCTTAGAGAAAAGTGTTCTAGCTAATCCAATCTCCATGGTATAGTTAGAGAGATGGGATAATGATTTTTGAAATCAATGTCACTATTGTGTTTGTCTCAGTGATATAAAATTTCAGCCCAATCTGACCACTAGATCAAAAGTTAGGGCCATTTTATCTCTATCAAATCATAAGGCACCATGTCATCATTTTTCCTAGTGTGGCTATCCCAGAAAACCTCTTGCCCCTATTTTGTGTTGGAGAATTATATGTTGACCCATTCATGGGTTGGGTTTCCGTAATTCCCTGCGTGCTACATATACAACCCAAATTAATAGGTTATCAACGGCTTCTAAATCTCCCACTACCCAGGCCCATAATCCTATCCCTTCTAACTTTTCACCTCCACATGTGGCTCTAACAAATACCTCTCAAGATCACGTTTCAATAGTAAATTAATGGATCACTTATTGATGAAAACCTTTTCGTCTCTTAGTGCCTATTATATGACCCTTCCTCTTATGCGTACTTATGAATGCTTTGGGTTTGGTCTTCTGAGTAGACATGTAAGGTGGTTCCATCCATGTGCTAATGGTTAAAATAATGGGCTCACATGTATGAGACCATAGCCTAGGCTTATGTCATCCCACTCCATGTCGTGGCATTGAACACCATAAGCGATTCCAGGAAAATCCTTCTGAGCTAACCTATCTGTGGGTCTGCCCTTGCACCAATGGGTGAATTCTCGGGCTTATGTTTATGCCACCGTAGCCTGAGATTATGCCATATTTATTCTTTTAAAAGTGTGTCCCACTTTAATCTCTTGGGAAATAGCCTTCGAGCTTACATGTCCTCGTGGGCCACTCTTCTGTGTGGCTAAGACTTCCAAATAATCCATGGCTTCGTGTCTTATGGGATAGCTCCAACAACACCGCTTCGCATGCCACCTTGTAATGGGATAAGGAAATTGTACAATTGGGTCCACTCCTACCATGCCATCCTAACTTTGAATCATCTTGACTCTCCCTTGAGTGCTTCCCATTACTACCTCCGAGAGACAGACTCTGGGACAAATATATTCCCATAATATGTCACATCAATATCCATCAAAGCATATTCGACTAATGTTATTTTCCATTATGAAATACATTGCACATGGTTGTTAGGCCCCTTCCACTAGCCAATACAAGGAATCAAGCTCACCCTGACCTTCTCCACCTTGCCGACTCTGCCACACTAGCCTCTTCCTCGTCAGCCCAAGCATTCCTTCTATGTAACCTTGTGAACTTCCGAGACGTAACCTTTGGGCTTACGTCATCCCAAGTTTCTCCTCGGTCATTTATCCCTCTCTCTCTAGCTTGATCTCAACCACTATTCATGAGGGTGTTTTCTCTTGATCATGAGTCTGGTCATGAGGGAAGAAGGGAGAGAAACTAATTAGTAATAAGGCTCCTTATGAGGTGCCTTCCCACGTTCTATCTCACACTGTAATGAGATGAGCTTGGACTACGATTAGGCAAGGGAAATCCTCCTACACACATGCATAAGTAATCCCGATCTAGGTCATGCTGGTTCTATAAGATATTAGACCTCTAACAGACTCCAACTCTTCCCTTGGGATTTTATGAAGCACACAAAGGTGTTATCGCTCCTGAGCTTACAACAATGATATCATATTAAGGTTCTTCATGACATAAATACATGACATGGTTTAGGCACTTTTCCATCTAGAATAGGGACCTTTCGATTCAGCCTCTCAAAATTTGGTATTCCCTTGAGTCATCCATGTCTTATAGGGGACATATCGGTTTCGGCTCAAAGGTCTACAGATCTCCTTTGAGGAACAAAGAGGCATAACAAGCTTATAAAGGAAACTAGAAAGAATATGGTTCCAAGGAAACTTCAAAGGGATCAACATTCCATGAGTACACTAGAAATCCCCCTTTCTAGTTCAATTACAAGCATAAATCATATATCTAGGCACATAGTTGATAATATTACAAAACTACAAGAATTTCATTTTTATGGACGAGAATTCTAGGCATGCGCCACATGGTTAGTCATCCGGTATTCAATACTACAGACCTGATGCCACCTACCAAGCATCCAATGCCCATATTACACATAACCATGCTACCTAGTGAGTCCACACAAATATATATATATATATATATATATATATATATATATATATATATATGCTATTTTTCCTTCATAAGGATAGTGATACAACACTTTATAAAGGGGTTCCAAGGAATTTTATTGACAAAAATGATCAAATATGAATACCCACTAGTAGAGTACCAATCAAGCTAAACATCATGGCAATAACCAACCATTCAAGCAAGGATTTACCACATCATCTCAACACCGAGACAATATACATGATATAGCACCTGACCTTGAGATATCCAACCTAAACGCATATATAGTAGAGATGCAACTCTGTGTGAAGTACATGAGCATAAAATCAAGTCATTCAAGCTCATGAAGTTGTGCCTTAAAAAGCATAGTATATATCTCTATTGGATTGATTCCTTAATAAGATTGATGTGTACACCTAACAACAAGGTATACATCATTGAAGGCTTGAAGAAGACCCTGAGATAAATTAATGGGTCAATAAGGATAAAAGACGAGGAAGTCCTAAATAGTACACATTGTAAGCATAAATATTTCTAATTATAGCTTGTAATAAATGTAATCACCATACTGCAATAATGAATATTTCCCATGCAACTAAATATATTACATAACCATTATTCTTACACACTATCCCAACACCTTTAAACATTGACCCAACACATTAGTCAATTTTGTAAATAATACTAACATAATCATGTATCATGCACAATGACACCATTTCAAACCAAAAATGTAACATACATTCATTATCATGGAAATTACATAAGGAACACTTATCTTGTATGTTTTTGGGAAATTTTGTCTGGGACTGTGGCTCTCCACCCAACCTTAGATAGATGTAATTAGTTCTCACTTGCAATTATCTCCCCTGATCCAGTTCTAGAGACTAAGGGGTTTATTTCTCATGGGTTGAAACAAAACCTTCACCCTCCAACTGAGTTGAAAGAAAAAAAATTCATAGGGAATCTAGAGACTCATTGTCTCCACCTGTTGACAATGTTGGATCTTTCAAACATACATGGGACCTCCCTGCTATGATGTCCCAATTAGACCTCACACCGTTTGGTGTAGGATTTCCATCCAGAAATATAGCTCGACTACCATTAACTTAGAGATTTTCCTTGGTTTAATACATTAGCATGAGAGAGTAATGTGCATGTTCTTTTGAATGAGAAAGAGAGTGTGACTTTGGAATGCTTGATTGTAGATGTATCAAGGTTCTTTTACTGCGAAGAAGAAAAGTGAGTCTCTAAAAGAGAAGTAATTTTTCTAATCTAGTAAAGACACACACATAAACAAGGAAGAATCATTATACACCAAGAGAAATAGTTTACATAGATTCAGCAAGGATTAAAATCATCACAACACATTTCCGTCAAGTTGAGCACCAAAGTCACTGAAATAGTTCAATTTCTTTAGTACATATAAAAGACAACATAAACTTAAAAAATTAGAAGAATATTCTGAAAATATCCACGATCCATGCACGAAAATGTGTTGGTCGAATGGATTCAAGTATTCAAACACAAGTTCCAATATACATGAGTACAATGAACATCACCACCTCCAATAGTGGAGTATTAGAGCCACTACTTGCTCCCCAAAAGTACCATCTCTATCTCTCTAATTCCTTATGGGAGATGCCAAGGTGAATTTATTTTGCTTGAGTAATGAGGCTTCTTTTATATATTGAGGCATGACCTTTCATATCCTCGTGACTCTTGAGTTTCTCATATCTCTTTTCAACTTCTACTGACCTTTGGAATTCTGTATAATTCTTGGACTTATAAATGAATTTTGGAATTACATGTCCTTTTGACTTCTTCACATGGATATTTTTTCCATACACGACTCTTGGATTTCCACATCTTTTTATTTACAATAATTACATAATTAAATCATGATTACCACATCATCATGTGGTGAGAATATGAAAAGACACTAAAAATTGATCACTTGGACTCATAGTGACTGATGACATGGAATTTCTTGATAGGTGAAAATGTTGCGACTTGTATCTTCAATCCTGCATGAAACTTCCATGTTGTTGATGCCTTTACCCTCCAAATGGTATTTAATCATATGGAGTCTTTTGGGCTGCTTCGATCCTCAGTATTTTCGGTGTTCTTCATTTTTTCACATCAAATGTTCTTCGTTCTTGAATGATTCCTTTGTCTTCCCTCTTTGTCTGATCTATTCATGCATATTCACCATGTTGTTGTGGAATACCTGCGAATGAGATCACTCATGGATAGCAAACATCACTATGAAAAATTTCCTATTCTAACATGTTTCATGTAAAATATTTTTTCATGATTTATTAGTGCACTCAGGAAGAACATGGGGAAATTCTTGGCATAGGGTACACTCCCAAGAAAGATTGATTAAATGCTTGAGGTTCAAGGATGCATTGTGCACTGAAAATGGGAGAGATAAAGCTTAGGGGAGGGCACAAGGAACATGTATGAAGGGTGAATGAAGGCCATTGAGGCTTGGAAGTGTGTTATGCACTCAAGGGAACCAAGGAGTTGGTAGGGTGCAAGTTACAAGACTAAAGGAGTTTGGCTTGGGACTTCCCAAGTGCACTTTGTGCTCAAAAGAGGAAAATATAGGCGCAGGGTGCAACATTGAAGGCTGAAGCAGCCATAATGTTTCTTGATGATGTGTCATGCGCTCAACAAGGAGGAAGGCTTACCTTACGGGCATAGTTATGAAAGGGAATGAGAGGATGATGCTTAGGAGTGTGCTATGTGCTCTTGGAGGGTGCAAGGCCTTCCCTCGGGTCCTAATTAAGGCTTAAGAGTGTGATATGCGCCCTCCTAGCCTTATTGGGATAACTTGTGCAACCAAACTTTTTCTAATTCTGGAAGATAAGAAAAGGGAAAAGCACAATGATTTTAGACACAAAATCAAGTGCAACACATACCAACACATTAATAAGACTTAGACAGGATCAAAAATCTAGTTTACCAACACTCTCCAAGTACAATAGTAAAAGTGTGTGCGACTACAACAAAAAGTATCGTTTTACAACAAAAAAATGTATTATAACCATGAAGTGCACCATACATGCTCTAAACAATGCAAGGACACTTGGGAATGATAAAAAACACTTAAAACATGTGAAATAAATTAAAGAGACACTTGATGACCAAAGAAACACTTGATATGATAGTTTGGTAGGCTCCAAAGTATTAATGTAGTGAAATTTTGGAGGTTGTTGTAGTGGTGACAACACTTGGCATTACACTGGGTGAACTTCAGCTTCTATGCCTAGAAATATATTTTCAATTAAAGGGTTAGTCCTTTAGGAAGTATCGATTCACCAATTATATTTCCTTGACATTCCCCTTCGGTATGGTTATATAAGAAGCACCTTACTTTCCTTTCCTTCGTTCAAACACAAAAATACTATGCCATATTACAATTGTTTCGATCCAGGAATGCGTAATATAAAATGGCGAGTTTAAGATATTTAGAGTGTGATTGTAATATTTGGTGTTTCTCCACTATTAGCAGGCCTAGATAATACCCCAATGGAGTCACTACAAGAGCACAAGCATTGCTTTGATATCATCAAGCCTAAAAAGTACCCCGAGGAAGTCACGTGCTTCACCTCTCTGTGCAGGAAACCTTTCTCTTCTTTCACCCTTTATTTTTTATTTTTTAATAGAAATGAGCTCCAGTACTTATTATTTCAATGAGAAGAAGAGGGATCCCAACTTATTGAGAGAAAAAGAGGTATCCCCTTCAGAGAAGTATTAACATAACCTCTCGTAATTGTTTGCTTGCTATAAATTTTCCCCTTGTCCTTTCTCTACTTGATTGGATAAGAATTTAAAAACACCAAGTAGATTAAACACCAAGCTAAGGAGTTGGGATACTAGGATAGATGTGTGTCTTATAGGTTCTTCAAGGTTTTACTCTTGGATGTGTCATATTTTCTTTCCTGACTTAGCACAGCCTATGTAATATAGGAGATTTTGTCACATCTAATCAGTGAGCCTCCTAATGGGATCAATCAACATCCTATTCCCCCTTGTCATCATATTGCACAAATCCATAAGAATTTTATTTTCATCCCCTAGAGTTTCAGCCTGAAAGTTCATGATCTGAGCTAGTTTTAGGACCAACACTTCGTGTATGCCTACTCGGGTGTGACCACCTATAGTTTTCTCCATTGTGGCCAGCGTTGGTCACCAGCAGGTTGCTCCCCTTTGCACTTGCATTGGTTCTATAAATCCGGGAGAATGATCAGGATTCCAGAAGCTTCACTTTCTAGGAGTTTCCAAAAGTTTTTTCAACGACTTATCATGGATTAAATATTCAGATCTTATCCTACCCTACTTTGGAGTTTTCACCAATTATCCTTTGATATTATCCCTCCATAAAACGTGGATATAAAACCTTAGAATGGAAATTGGATAAGAACTCCCAACTTACCCTACTCTCCTATATATTTACCATATTTCCTATGAAAAGGTTAGAATGAAGAATGAATGAATAGTTGGCTTTGGAGAAACTCCGCCCTTATGATGCTTGTTAACACCATAAAATTGAATAGGAAAAATACATTACAAATGTCAAGAAAAAGGTACAGATAAATATTTTCAGAGAAGGAATACATTAGAGAAGACCAAAATTTATTTTTTCCTAAGGTTAAGGGACAATTTAATGGGCAACACACTAGAAACAAAGGACTTTTGCACGACAGCGCGTCTATTCCTTCGATAGTCACACAGTCCTAAGGATGGAGAAATGTCACCATCCAAGACCACTTGCCACAATTGGTCAGGAATATTCCCCACTTAGTCCTCCTAAGGACAGTCGACTTTTAGCCACCTTGAGGCTTAAATTGAGCACACAAAGGAATCCCTCCTCCACTCATGTGTCACTATTCATATTGGCTCAAGAGAAAGGGGGAGGAATTCAATTTTTTTATATATAAACCAGCCTTTGGAATCAGAATTGGAGACACATTGTTATCCAGGCCAAATTTCTTCATGGAAAAACAGCTTGCATAGTCCAGCAACAGAGGGATTGGAAGGACTCATATGTTGCCCAACCAACATCTCAATCCAAGAGAGAGAGGTCCACCATTTGATCTTGATCTACCATCCTTTGAGAGAGGGAAGATACGCTTGCAGGAACTTAAGGGAAGGAGACCTCCTTGTTTTGGGTATTTTAGCTCCATCACTCAAAGGACCCTCTTCAAGTGTTTTAGCATTCTATATTTTTTACCACCAGCACCTAATAAAAGGAGAATTCTCCACTTGTATTATTAGGGTGTTTTCTCCATCGACATTTTGTATTTTTCATCTTTTGTTTTGTTTTTTTCTTAGTGTTGTATGATTAGTTGTCCCTAAAACTTAGTTTACATTATCTCATACCTATTCCACTAACAATAGACAATGATTTTTCTTTGTGACCTTGTGCAGGTAGTAGCCAGCTAGCTAAAGAAGTGTATTTCATACACCCTTGCGCAAAATACACTACCACAATTTTGTAGTGAGTGGTAATTATCTCATGCATTAGGGTGATTCGAGGTGAACATTGTGACAAGGAAAGGACAAATTAACAACTTGCAAGAGCTCTTATACAAGATCAACTGCTACTTATGGTTGTAATCTCATTCTATTTATATTAATGCAAAGAATTCTTTGTTTTCATTATGCGATGTTGATTCATGTATTTCAATACCATGTTGATATATTTAATAGAGTATTTAGATGATAATTCATAGATCTAGTAGTTTCTTGGCTTGTGTTATCTGACTATGTAGGTTCTAATTTTGGTAATCAGAGCTGGAATTGGAGCTTCCAATCTATAGAATGAGCAAAGTGTGCAACAGGTTCTAGGTAGGCCTCACTCCATCATCTATTTACTTTAAGGAAAAGAATTTAGTTCCTTCTCTCTTTTTTGTTCTAGGTTGACCACCAAACCTAGGGGATATACTTTTTTCCGCAATTGTAAATCCTGTATAAAAAATTAGTGACTCCGCTCGGGAACAGAGTATTCCCTTGGTGGCTTTCCTTGTCCATTGTGTTTTATTACCTCCTTGATAGACCTTTGTTGTATCATCCAACCAAGAACACACCCAAGAATTGGTTTCTTTCAACCATTTTTCCATTCTTGTACCAAAATCCTCCTTCCCAGGCCCAACGCTCCCCTAGTGCCTCTGACATAGCATTTCACCTCACTTAGGCCCACTCTATACCAACATTGCAAAGCACTGGAGCCTCCTTTGCACTAGTGTTCGCCCTTGTTTTTGCACAAAATTTTCCTTGGTTTTTGAGCCTATATTTCACCAGCCTCCCTCCATTTGAATTTCCCTGAGTCTCAAGTGTCTTGTGTTCTCTCCAAAACCTTCATTTGGTTTTCATTTGTGTTTGTTTTCCTTTGGTAAGAATTGGATTTTATTTTTCTTTTTGGTTATAATTTAGTTGCTTAAAAACTAGTTTTGTTTGATTTCTGATCACTTAGATGAATTATTGTTTGAGTCCTCATTTTGAAAAGTGTAATTGAATCAGTAATTGAACATTTGCATCTTAGTTTTCTTCATTTTTGAAAATTAAGTGTGGTGAAAAGAAAAAGTGTGCATTGGAATTTATGGTTTTTCATGTACATTAGTATAAGAACAGATGCATTGAAAGGGAAATTTCATCTTGCATCTTCTTTTTTTCATATTGTGTGTTGTGTTATCACACTCAAAATTTTGCAAAAAATTACTTAGATAGGGTCTTCCTAGTTTTGATGTTATTTCAACTTGGATCATGAAAATTGTAAAAGGTGGTGTAAATCATGCTTATACTAAATCCTAAAATCATTATATCCAATGTCTTGTTAGTTATTTTTCATCATATATCATCTCAAGGCTCATTTTTAACCTTACTCTTAACCTTTTTGTTTTTACCTATTTTCGTAGCGCACATAGTTATGAAATGACAGTTTGCACTATGGAAACACCTAAACTTTCCGTAGTGAATCTATCAGTTTTAAATTGTTGACACTGCAAAATCATGATATTTTGCGGGAGACAGAGGTCTGAATGACGTGTCATTTTTTCATTGGTCAAGGTTAAAGTGGGGTCTTTTCTAGTTAGTTATGGGAGTCATCATTATGTTAAAATCATGATTGTTGTGTTTTCATTCCCTCTTTCCACCTCATTTTCATTTTTCTCACCGTGGGTTTTTTAAATTGGTTTTAATAACTTTCTGCTCACCCCTTCCATATCATTAGATCATTCGTCCTTGTCCCACGACAGTCTCATCTTCGTCCCTAAAGCAGCTCTTTGTCCATTTTCAAAACAACTCTTTGTCCACCTTCAAAGCAGCTCTCTGTCCACTTTTTAAATTTGCAGGTAGTGAAGAAAGCTTAGCAGTATAAAGAATATGGAAGCCAAGAGGAAGGAAAACAAGGGAGTTTCTTGCTTAACGTTCGAATCAATTGTTGGGCCAGAATTGTAATCTATGGATAAATTACACTTCCCTAGACAGGTGCTAATCTAGAACAACATGTGAAATACTATATTACTATTTCTCCTAACTCAGAATAGATATACAGAGAGGATTGGATGCTATCCTTCTATCGCTTCTGTTCCAGCTTCAATTTCAAGCGATTTGTGAGTTGAATGCTTCCTGCAAGAAAGAACACTGAAACAACAAAAGATGCAATAATATAGATATATATTCAAGCTAGTTAGCTAAATCAGTCAAGAATAAACTACATTCATCAACTAAGATCTTAAAATATGGAAAATCAAAGTTAACACAGATGCATGTAGGGAAAAATAAGAAGTACTCTTTATTGATGATAGAAGGAGAGGTTAAAACCTAGTGACTGATTTAAAGTGACCTTCCAGCAAAGTTCCCAAGCCTCATCACAGAATAAATCTCTCCAGCAGTAGCTTCACAAATCAAGCTCTTAATTGAAAATTCTCCAACGTTTCTCTACTCAAATTTTTCCCTCTCAAACACTTAGATCTGTGTTCAATTTATAGATGAACTCTAGGTTGTTTTTCAATCAATAAATTTCCAAAATTAGGCAAGACATGTTTCCATTCATGTAGATGTCAAATGGACACTTGGATCCGAAGCTTGACACATGTGAACTCTTCTAGAAGGCACTGACCAAGTGGAGATTCTGGAACAATGATAATTTCGCTCCCAATGTGACGAACGCACCTGTGAATGTTAGGAAGTGCTTTGTAGAGCAGCCTTGCATGGGGCTACCTGCATATGAAATGCACTTAGGCCCCTTAGAGCCTGCGTTGGTGAGCTCTCATATGCTATATAATAAGCTTCAAACCATGGAAACCTTTGCTTGATGAAATTATTGCTTGATTTGTCTTGTTTCTTGTCTTAGGGCATGTAGCAACTGAAATGATAGGGAATGATAGACCCTTGATCATTGGTCTTGGAGATGATGCCCAGTTAACCAGGTCATTAAGAATGGTGCCCAAATTGACCTATAACACCAATGGACCTAAAGTTGTTGAATGAAGAGCCCAATTTTTCTAAAGCTTTCATAAACGCAGGTTGTATGAGATTTTGCTATAAATTGAAGGGTTTCCATGTTCAGATATCAAAGGAGTTTGCAAAAAATCTCACTGGTATAACATCGAAGGTGGGAATATTGAATGTGTTGTCTACCTTGGGAAAATTTCCCTAGCTACAAAGATTCCAAGACGAGGTGAAGAGTGGTTTAAGTCCACTAAATTCAAGCTGCAAAATTGTGATGAATTCATTAAGGATGAATATGTTGGGACTGAGATAGGTATTTGGATTCCAAGAACACATCTGAAAGAAGAATACTCTAAACTATTAATGATCATTCAGAAATATTTCACTTGCGAAGGGAGGTTCCACATGGTGTATCAATATCATTTCAAGCTTCTCCTACATTTCACTGGTAAGAAAGCCATTGATCTTTCTTTTTACCTGTTTATAAGTTTGAGCAAGATGGAAAATAAAATGCAGGCTAGGCCACAAAACAATGATACATATGTGTTTCATCATGGGCTTATCAAGTTGTTAGTTTTGGAGGAATTAGGAAAGATCAATAGAGATTGTTCTCCTTTCCTTTTTCTTAATGGATATCAAGTTGATGTAGTGACTCCTAATAAGACTCCTAAACCTAAAGACACTCCCTCAATACAGAATGAGCAGCCTGTAATAGAGGTAGAAAATCAAGAAGCAGAGAAAATGAATGTTGAAGAAGAGCCAATGGAGATTGATACAAAACCTACACAAGAGACACCAGTCCCACTGTCAGCACCTGCAAGCAAAAAAGCAATGTTCAATAGCAAGAATAAAAAAGAAAGGATGACAAGAAGTAAAACTAAGAGTCAAGCAAGTGAGAAAGGTAATTTTCAATCCATCCTTCAAGCTATAGACATAGAAGAATCCCCAGTCATCCAGTCTATTGATGTTGGAAGGAGAAAAAAGCAAAAAAAGGTTATCACTGCTAAAAAACTTAACTTCATTGGAGAAGATGCAAAGCTTTTTTTTTCAGCCAAGGAAACCAGTGACTAGATCATAGCTGGCCAAAGATGTTATGTCTCAAGCTACTAATAAAGGAAACTGACCTCTGATACAAGAAGTAATTTATCTCTCTCTAGTCAAATAAGTTATCATTGTGCAAAGAAAAGGGAAAGAGAAGATGGTTGAAAAATCAGAAATAGAGCTCCTCACAGAACAACTAAGAGAAGCAAGTGAAGAAATAATTGAGTTAAAGTTGGAAGCAGAAAAACATGGGGCTGAAAAGATCAATTTTGATCATATGATGAAGAAATGGGATAGTGAACTTTCAATTTTTATAAGATCTATGAGTGATGCTAAAAGACTGTTGAAAGAACCCAACCTCTAATAATTTTGGCCAAACATACCAGAAAGTTGAATCTACACTTCAAAGTTAAAAGGAGATCACTATAGAATCAAGTGAAGGAGCTTCAAGAATAGATGGGAATGATACAGGATAAATTGAAAAAGAGGGGCCTGAAAATTACATTCATTAATGAGCCCAAAGGCACTCAAGCTTTAAATGAAAAATAAGGTTAGAATTACCAAGTTTTGAGTGGGGTAATTTTTTGTCAATTTTGAATATGCCATCTAGTAGTTTCTACTCACTGAAAAGTGAAATTTTAGAAGAAAAGACTCTCTTTTTTCTGTGTTTCTGATAGATTAGGTGTTTTCGTAGCACCATCCAGGTTTGAAGCCCAAAAAGCACTGCGAAAATTCTGAAGATGAATTTTGACCAAACAAATCTAGTTAAATTGGAAATTAAACTTTGAAAAAACTTTGTATTAGCTCTTTAAACCTATCAAATAGATCCATGGAAAAAAATAGAGCTAAGAGGTGGTGGAAATTGGAAAATTAAAGTTGCTACCAAAATGCCTTGTTTTCCCTTGTTTTGGCAGCGATTTAAGTTTTGAAGGAATTTTGGTTTGAAGTGGTGCATTCAAGGTCATCTAATAACATGTGGAGGTAAAATATGGTCAGAAAGATATTTTTTATGCAAGTTTGGTCCATGAAATTTTCCAGATCATCTTCAAATTATCAATTCATCATGGAGGTATTTCAACATGTGTGATGGAAGCAGATCTTAAAAGTAGGAAGACCTTTTTCATGAAGAGAATGAGGACATTTATGTTTTGGTTATGGTCAATTTTGTTAAAGCACGTGATTCCTTTCAATGTAAGTGGGTTGTCCTTTAGATAAAAATGTAATAAATAGGTTTTTGATTTCTGTTAGGACTCTAACTCTCCTAAGTGAGTAGGTGTCAGTTTCTAAGTCCAAATATCTAGCTTATGGTTAGACTATGTGGGAGAGAAAGAAACTTAATGCTCTAGCCTTGTTGGCAGATTCAATGTAGAGGTTTGATGCCTATTAATAGGGAGTATTTCGATGAATGAAGGGTTGGAGAATATTATATCACACTGCTACACTTTGTAAAAGCTTTCATATTTAGTAATACACAATGGATTTTTTGCCTTCTTCACCTGAGATTCGAATGAGGTTTTCAATGAGTTCTATGTCTTATATTATTAATGTTTAATATCTGCAGTAGTTTTATGTCTAATTACTCATAAATCATGGAAACCATGCTTTGACTTCCTTTAGATATTGAACTGTTGTTTCTTCCTGTGTTGTGTATGTGTACCATATTTTCATTGAAACTTTCATTTGCCTCAGTTTCCACAAGAAGGATTATTTTCATTAAGTTTCCTGATGTTGACTCCATTAGTGCAATGGTATCAAGTCCTTTATATTTTCAACCTGTAATCAATCACAATCAAGTTACAATGATAGAGTTAGACATCTAATAGAGTTTTCATTGAACAATCATAAGTTACCTTGAGAGAGCCCTCTAAGACTAAAGAGGGTAATATTCAGTTAAAATTTGGTTGAAATAGTTATTCTAAGTTGTCTGGTGGAGCAGCCCACCAGTACAAAATTAGAGATAACATGTTGCATCTTGGTTTTTTCTTCCCTTCATTAGCTAGATTTTCTTTAAAAGAGAAAATATTTCTATTTTCTCATGCTAGATTTTCATTTTATGATATTCCAATGACATTCGTGGTGAGCCCAAAAACTATAACTTAATCAAAGATAAGCAGTAAAAATTATTGAATCCACCTAAGGAGAATTTGTAAAATTAACACAAAATTTTGGAGGTGTAGGCTAGATATGTGTTCTGACATAGTTAAACATAGGAGATGTCGTTGTTTTCCAACGTTGCATCCCGGGCATGAAATCCTATTCCAGCTATGTAAGTGTATGGGATATTTCTCCACATACCTTCAGATATATTGTATGACACTCTATGCATGAAAATTATATGGGAATGCTCTCATCAAATGGTTATGCATTAGACAACACTACTACAGACTGCAATCCTACATAATGTCGAGTGTATTTTTGGAGTCCCCTATAGGTTGCTGTCCATTCGTAGGTAACCGATTTTTTCGAATTCTATATCGTGATACATCGAACACAAAATTTGGGGAGATTATTTGTCGTACGTTAAGAACTTGTTTATCCAATGTGTCTATTGTAGTTCATAGTTGTTTGGTAATCCTTTATGCCTAGATTACCCTATTTTTTATTTATTTATTTTTGTGTTAATAAAATTTATTATCCACCATGGAAGAACAAAATCCCCCTCCCCGTCGTTCGCGTAGAATGCAAAATAAGCCTCCTCTTCCTCCAAAGGCTAATCCTAACCGATGTCATAAACATAAGAAAACACAAACTACCGAATCAGGAACTTCATGCACTACCTTTGGCCCTCCTCCTAATACTGATCCGCCAGAATCATTTTTCCTTTTGGGTTATGAACTCAAGATTAAATTTACTCCTATTGGTGACACTAGCACAATTGAAACATAAGTCCCTAATTTTTTTTTACCTGAGGTCATTGAACCTAACCTTTCTGAGTCAGACACTTTTTTTATTGTGGTTATTGAACCTGAGGATCCTCAACCATCTTCACCTAATTCTTCGAGACCTTCCTCTTCTCTTACTTCGTCTTAGACAGAACCAAAATATCTTGGACCCAACAAAGAACCTCTTCCATACATACTTCTAAGTATTGAAAAGATCCCTCAAGTAGAGCCTCGTCCTTATAATCATATTTTTTTGGAAGGACTTCATTATTATAAAATTGATCCCCTTGCACCTCTTCAACCTCTGGCACAATATCCTTTACCTGATTCTTTCTGCCTATCCACGGATTTCTCATGGAAATATTCATTGGGATTATCAACCATGACTGGAACTTATTTGAATTTACAACCTATGTCCACCACTATGGTTGAGACATCAAGTGTCGCTTCCTCATCTATGTTCCCAACACCACCGGAAACTCTTTTTTATGGTGGCTCGTCCATCCCACCTAGTTATCGGTCATTATCTGGTATATTTTCTGGTTCGGCGTCTAGTCCTTGGACCTCTCCCATGTCATCTAATTCGATAATAATGTACCCTCCATATATTGGTAACCAGGTTCCTTATTATTAGAACCCTCCTTATCTAGGAATACAAGTACCCATTTCCCATGTTATTCCTTCTTATCCTGGTTATTCCCCTTCATACTTTAATCGACAATTTCATTATGTGGATACTCTTGAATTTCCTGACTTAACTTGGCTTACTAATGACCCCATTGCTCATTCACCATGGTGGTCGATTATTCCCACAAAGTTTCCTTTTTATATTCCAAAATTCAATTGGAATCCTCGAGAATACCCATCGACACATTTCATGACATTGATAGCAACCTATAGGTGGTGGGTAAAGTGTTGAAATCATCAAACGACGTTCTAGGTAATTTAATATACCATTTAGTCGCAGTACCCGTAAGTGTTCATTGGAAAATATAAAGTCAATGAACACTTACAGGTACCGCGACTAAATGGTATATTAAATTACCTAGAGCATCGTTTCACGATTTCAACACTTTATCCACCACCTTCCTCACACATTTCCATATACCCATCAAATAATAAATTGGAATGGAACTATTGACTAACTTCAAACAATCATATTCCACTAACATTTTAGATCACATTCATGAGTGGAGGTTTTGTCACTAATTGGTCAAGACCTTTGTTCTTGATCAGTTGTTAGAAAAATGGTTCATCAAATCTTTGTTAGCTCCCATAACGAAATATGTGTCCAAAGGTGGAGTTTTGACCGAAGAGCAAGTTATTGCTCGTGCTCAATATTTAGATATGGTTTATACCCAATCACACTCTATCTTAAGATACCAAACGCCTTGAGAACTTTTAACATTGTTCATCTTCCACCAGGTAAATAATCTTTGTCATTGATGGAATTATTGGTTCTTCCAGTTTGTAGTCGGCAAGTAAACCACCTTGTATTTCTCTCGTTGCTCCTGTGCAAAGCCCTAATCCCACCATCCTGTGGCTTCTACTTTAGAGATAAATTTACTTTCATATTATAAAGAAAAATCTCAACAGCAAACTGGAAGCAAGAATAATGGTAAATGTAAGAAAAATAAGGATTCCTCGCCGCATGATAACCAAAAAAATTTGGCTTCCGATGAGAAATGAAATCCTCGATTACCATCCATGATTTGCAACGTGGATCACTTTACAAGTGATTGTCCACACTGCGTTGAAGTGAATCATTTTCTTAAATCATCCACTTCTCCCACTGTGTTGATCGACCCGTTTCCCAATAAGGAGACTCATATGGCTTCCCATGACCCCTCTTCCTTTTACACGGTTTTGATGCTTTTGTTCTCAAATCTTAAATCTAATGTTTTGGTTTCCACTCGAAAAAAATACCATGGTAATGAGAATCCATCGAATGGTCAGGCTACTGATCAACCTACCAGTTCGGCACCGACCTCATCTGATTTTGTTCCACCTCCATAATTGACTATCAAGCCTCCGAAGGGTGTTATCCATAAGTCTACTTTCAACACTCATTTAAGATATTCCCAAAATTATAACGTGGTTTAAGACTTGGCTCAATCTCCATCAGCTCTGTTAACTCTTGAGGTGTTGCAAAAATGCTCCACCCAAAAGAAGGCCTTGTTATTGGCTATAGGATGTGGACCCATCAGATTCCACCCTAGTAGTTTTCTCTCATGAAAACTATACCCATCGGCTTCCAACTCAGTTAGCTTTTATGATTCAGGTCACTGTCCATGGTAAAAGAATTCATCGTTCTATTGTAGACGAGAGAGCCTCAACCTGCATCATGTCTGTTATCACTCTAGTAAATTTTCTATCAGAAATATTTAAAACTTTGTAACTTACTAGTGGTAACCACAAACATACTTTTGAAATCTAGGATCTATCCCTCCTAAATTTTAGAGAGGGGTCTCTCTTTATGATTTAACTTTGTTTTGGATTAATATTTTAGGCTAGGTATAATTGGGAAATTGGTTTTTTGTTTGGAAAGTTTTGTGGGAAATAAGATTACTTGGAGACATATTAAGAAGATCTACTAGTCCATTGGGCTATGGAGTCAAGATGTAGCAAGCAAGACTAGAAGGCAAGGCCAAAAGGATGCTAATGTACTCAGGGCAAGGTAGATAATCCTCAGATATTTGAATAGTTTGATTTGATAAGATGGCTTGCTTTCGGGATAAAGGGTAGTGAAGGATCCTTTGATCCGAAAAAAGAGGAAGGAGGCAGGGGTCAAACGGGACTAGGAGCAATTAAGAATTCATAAGTCTGGAAATCAGCAGAAAACATTGAAATGATCAAGTAGTTAAGATAGGGAGTTTTTTAAACTTATCCTGAAATCATTGAAATGAATTAATCATCAAATGATCAAGTAGTTAAGATAGGGAGTTTTTTACACTTATTCCTAATTAATCATTTGGATTGAACAAAATATATGAAATTGAATGAAACTTCAGAAGAGGAAACAATGACAATAAGAAATCACTTTACTCATTAGCTTATCGCATGAATCCTGAGTTATGAAGTCCAGTTGGTTGTTTTCCAGACTGCTGCTATGAAATCAACAGATGAGCCTCCAAAGTACCAACAAAATTGTCTATAATAAACTCAACAACTTTATTCCACACAAAATACTTCAAAGAGTGAAGTATTTATACAAATTCTAAACTAAAATATCTTGAAAATTATCAAGATTGGATTACAAAATATCTCCAACTGTTTTACATAAATAGAACTTAATTAACGAACACTCAAAACTAATGCATCTATTTGGCACTATTTTTATGTATAGGTGATTACAAAGAGGAGAATTCTAATTTGATCCAACTCTTAGTTGATGATGAGGCATCCAAGTCACTAACTGATTCCTTTCTTTGTGCATTCTGCTCCAGCAATTCTGCAAACTTGGGGTCCAATTATACCTTTGTAGTTCTCAATCCGAAATAGATATGTAAAAATTGAAAGAGGTTATTGTGGAAAAATATGTTAGTGAGATAAACCTCCTTCAGTTTCCGAAAATTCTTCTCCAGATGTTCACAATAGGCTCTGCCAAAAGATGTGTAAAACAGAGTTTTACAGAGTCTGAAAAATAGCCTGTAAATATGTGCATGTATCTCTCATTCTGAAATAACTGTACAACAAGTGAGATAGGTTTTTGTATATGAGTCTCTTAGGAAAAAATCCTCCTTCAGTTGTTTAAGATGTATTTTGGATTGGCCACAATCTTCTCTGCAAAATGATGACTTAACAGGAATTTTCTGCAAAGAGAGCTTTCAAATATTGTTTAATATCTCCAAATCCATAATGGCTATTAGAAAAGTGAGAGAGGTTTTTGTATTAGAAGACCTTAATAATATAAACCTCACTCAGGTTTTCAAGATTAATCTTGGATTGGTCACAATATTTTCTGAAAAACAATGACTTAAACATGAAATTTCTGCAAAAATGTTCCTTCTTGTTGTGTTTTCATCTTTTCACCTTTTTGTTCTTTTAACTATTTTACTTTCACTTTGGATAAAATTCATTGTTGGTGAAAGTATTTTCATCTCTTTTTACCATTTACTGCCTCTGTATTTACTTGTATTGTTTACCTTTGACTGCTCTGTAACTTTGCTTTAACTTTCACTCTGACTTTTACCTAATACACTTTAACCATTGATACTCATTGACTATTATGTTTTTAGTGTCATTGTGAATTCTAATTTCACTTTTACCATTCACTGTGCAAATTTCATCATTTTGATCTCTCTCTGACTTGATTTTATTTTTTCTTTGTATACAAACTATTTGTTGAATGAAGCTTTTGATTTAAAATCTGAGAATTTGGAGCAAACAATTTTGTCAACTAGTATTGAAACTGTTGGCCCAATTTCTTTTCTGATAATAACCTGCAAAAATCAAACAATTTGTTAATGAAATCTAGGTATGTAGGGAGATGTTTGAAGGCTTTTGAAAGACTTGTGGAATGAAATCTGTCTGTGGAGGTTTAACTCTGTTTTTAGGCATTATGGCTTCGTCTGTAAGATTAAATGGTTTACAGAAGTAATTTACTTTAAACAGAGGGGTAACTGAGAAATTTAGGCTAAAGATATCTTCTTTTGGGATTTTTGCTCAATTAGGTTTATCTGAGAATTGATACTGGGATAAGACAGGAAACAGGGTTTCTTGAATGGTTTGAGACTGTAAAAAGGAGTTTGGTAGGCATGAAAAACATTTTTGTCTTGGAATTTATCTTAAGAGATTTTAAACTAAGGAAATTGGCTCAAACAAAAGCTTTTATGAACATAGCAACTTCTGGGAAAAAATTGGCCCTGGTTTGGCCTGTTTTGGGCGTTTTTGGGTAATTTATCCAGTGGATTTTTTTCATTAACAGAATTCACTTTACTTATATATGGTTTAACCTTGAAATTTGCAGGTCTGCTTATCAAAAAATACCTCAAATAGCAAGTATTTGAAGCTTTGACAGGGTTTTCCAACTTTTGATATTGTTCCTGCGGACGGGTCCGAATCATTGGTGCAGAGAATGGCTTACTGGTCTTCAAAATAAGGGATCTATGGTCAAATTTGAGTTTGGGACAAGAAATTGATAGACAGGGGCTTTGAATACAGTCGGATGGCTTAGTACAGTGGACATAACTCTTTTACAATGCACATGCACAGTTTAAACAGTCCAAATAGTATATCATAAGTTAGAAACTTTGATATTTTAAATACGGATCTTGTCAAATGCGGTAGGTCGTTTGATTTTTCAAATGCGAAACAGGAAGTGGTTTTTACGTTCAACTTGAGTGGTAAGTTGTTTTTACCCAATCGAACGTGATCA
The DNA here is from genome assembly GCA_034641835.2 of Pinus albicaulis. Taxonomy (NCBI): domain Eukaryota; kingdom Viridiplantae; phylum Streptophyta; class Pinopsida; order Pinales; family Pinaceae; genus Pinus; species Pinus albicaulis. The sequence goes on along the minus strand of CM076580.1, from coordinate 946,298,672 downwards.
AATGAAAATACGCCACGTCGCATCAGGTGGTTTTAGAATTCAAATTTTATCGCGTGAATTTGGACAAACATCGAGCGATCACTTTCGGAGCGCGAAAGTGAACATGCAAAACGTGCACCGTTGGATTTGCTTTGATCAAGAAAACGGTTGGATGAATTTAAAAGCTGCGGTGTAAACAAATGTGGGGATAGGCGACTTCATATGCATTGTTGGTTAATATATAGTTTAAACCTTTCAAAATATATCAACTAGGTAAAGGTATAAAATCATATATGGGCGGGGTTATATGGTTGCAAAAGGAAATATGGGTGGTAACATATATCAAACCTTTGTAACAGTGTTTATATATATATATATATATGAGGGGTATATGTATCAAAGGTTTAGTACAAAGTAAAATGCGCATGAGGTGGGGTGAAATAAGGGTTAACCGGGGTCAATTTTAATATAAAGCTTGAGGTTTTATACAACAGGAAAAGGGGAAAGGTCATGTTCTGCTAGGGTTAAGTCTCATGCGGGAAAATAACGATGTATTTACAAAGGTTTGGGGGTTCTAGAGTTTAGCTTAGATTAAACTTTAGACAAAGCTCGGGAAATTTTTTTTTTTTATTTTAAACATATATAAAACATGTTCAAAGGTTTTTTGTATTTTACTTTTATTATATAGTAATATACTGATGTAAATGTCTATTTACTATAGGGGCGCGAATATTTATATAGTGCTAGTTTAGCCAAAGGGGGTTTATTTAAAACATGTGTGATAATAAACTTTGGCTAAAGATTTAAAATAGTGGGTTTTTACGGGATATTTAGTTAAAGGGGAATTATATAAATATGAGAAGGTTATTTTATAGGGAGTTAATAAAATAAGTAAGAAATTAATATGACAAAGGGGAAAATGAATACTCAAAATACACAATTATAACTAAGGAAAGTGAAAATTAAAGCTTTATTATCATAATTTTATCACTTTAACTTAGGATATAATGTCCTTTTGAGGGTTTTTATGCTTTATGAGATGTAGGCAGTTAATCAAATGGGGGCTTTATGTATCATTAAGTAAAAATGGATTCTTTACTTATGAAATTGCATGGTGATGAATGCATGAATGGTAGATGATGAAAATTTTGGGATTAACATAGAAATTTAACACTTTCAACTAGCCAGTCATTGAGCCTTGGGTCCGGTCCCAACAAAAGTTAGAGAAATGCTCTGAGCCTCTTTGACTGAAAGTTTAGAATTTAAAATAGCTATAGGAGGGGAAATTAGTGATTGTTTCCCGGTGACAAATATTTACAATGATTTTCCCACCTTATTCTACCTACCCAATCTTTAATCTAACATTTTTTCTTCCATTTGTGCAGGTACATTTGAGCTAGAAACCTTGAACATTTTATTCTTTTGAAAGCAGTAGAAACTATCTAATTCTACTTTATTTCATCCAAGGACCCAAATTAAACTGTTACCTTGAACATTTTATTTTTTCTTTGAAAGCAGTAAAAACTATCTAATTATACCTTATTTTATCTAAGGACCCAGATTAAACTGTTGGGTTCCTTTTTACTCTATATCTATCTACTGAATTGTCAGGATTAAACTGTCTGACAACTCTTTATTCTCTATCTAAAACAAGTAAATTGAAACATGACAAGTCAAGATTAAATAGTTCAACTCATCATGGATTATGCCATTTATTGACACTATGCCATAATCATTTATTTAACAGAAAAAGTAAAAATTAGTGGCATTTGAACATGCACACTTTCATGTTTATTTATATTTTTTCTTTGGGGTATCTCATTTTTTCTAAGTCCTTTGATTTTTCTTTTAGGACTTTTTACCCCTTTTTTGATTTTCTATTTTTTCTTTTTCTTTTATTTTTACAAAATATGGGAAAAAAAATTGCAGAAGGAAAGGTATGTACATATTTACAAGACTATCAAAGGTCAATTCCAAATTATGAATCTTATATTTATAGGACACTAACAACGACTTCACATGGGGATGGCATTTCCTGGTGAAATGTCAAGAACTCTACGATTAGTAGCCTTGAATTTTTAACCTGGATGATCCTGTAACTGTCTTCTGATTTCTGCAACAACTCATACTTATGATATTTTCTATGTAAAAATCATCCTCCTTACTCCTTTTATCAAAAATATTTTTGATCTTATCATGAATTACTTGAGATTTTTCATATGCTTCCTCCCTAGTATGTTGTAAATGAATGGTTTGATTTATTCTCCGTTGAATGTCATTAATCTCAACTTGTGATTCCTGAATAATCTTCATTACTGGAACTCCCAATGATGAAGGAAAAACTGCATCCATTCCATAAACTATCTGGTAAGGTGAAGTACCAATTGACTTCTTGGTGGTAAGTCTATCTGCCCATAGGGCATAGATCAGATTTTTGTTCCAAGTCCTTTTGTTTTCTTGAAGTAATTTTTTGATGATGTTTACCAGGCTTTTATTAGAGGATTCTGCTAAGCCATTACCTTGAGGGTAATAAGCAGTGGAGTGGCCTAGGGTAATTTGATACTTGTGGCAAAAGGCAATCATTTTCTTGGATTTAAATGCAGCTGCATTATCAGTAATAATTTTGTGTGGGCATCCAAATCTAGATAAAATATTCTTTTCAATGAAAGAGATTATGACTGAGTCTGTGGCTTGCCTAGTAGGAATGGCTTCTATCCACTTGGTAAAATAATTTGTGGCAGTCAAAATCCATTTATGCTGTCTGGAGGATGGGGGATGAATTTCTCCAATGAAGTCTAAACCCCATTGTTGAAAAGGCATCTCAATATAAATAGGTTTGAGTGGTAAAGGTAACAAATTCTTTTTCTCGTAAAAAATCTGACATTGGTGACAGGAGGTAACATATTTTTTGACATCAGCAAACAATGTTGGCCAGTAGAAACCAGCTCTAAGAATTTTATCTGCTGTACTCTTCTAGTATAAGTGGCCTCCACAGTCACCTGCATGAAATTCCTCAAGAATATTGTCAGCTTCTGATTTCAGTAAACAATTAAGTAAAATCCTACTTTGTTCTTTCCAATAAAGCATTTTATCTAGAATACAATATCTCATTGCTTTAAGTATGACAAATATAGCTTTAGTTCTAGTTAAACCAGGAGGAGCTTGTAAATGTGTGAGTACAAAGATAACATCAGAGTACCATGATGAGTCTAGAAAGGCCTCACTGATCAATGGAGTCGCCATCTCTTCTTGGTCATCAATTTGTGCAATGAAATTTATATCTAAGGCATTACAGTTGGATTCAGCCATTAATCTAGCTAACCCTTGTCCTTTTATGAGCTTAGTTGGTTTGATTTTGATATCATACTCAAGGATAGTGGCAATCCACTTTCCTCTTCTACCATCTGGTCCATCCTATGTAAGAATATCTTTGACTGCAGAATTAGGAACATAGGCAATAATGTGAGAGTAAAGAATGTAAACTCTAAAATATTTTATGGCTTTAACCAAGGCTAAAGCTTTTTTTTTTCCATTATGTTGTATTTTAGAGTTACATCTCTAAGTGTTTTACTGAAAAATTCTATAGGCTGTTCAAAACCTTGGTCATTTTTCTGCAAAAGAACTGCAGCTATGGTATGTTCAGAGGCAAATGAAAAGATAATAAATTTTTTTTGAAGTATGGGATAATTAATATTGGTGTTTTGGTTAAAGAATGTTTATAGACTCAAAATATTTTTTTTCTTCAACTGTCCATTTTAATACCGAGTATTTTTTCAGCATGTTATTAAGTTCCTTTATGATTTCAGCTAGATTGGAAATAAATCTTCTTAAAAAATTTATTTTGCCTAAAAATGCTTGTAACTCTTTGATGTTCCTAGGTGGGTGAATGTTTAGTATGGCTTCAATTCTTGCTGGATCTATCCTAATACCTTCCTTGGAAATTATGTGTCCTAATAATTTACCTTCTTCAAGCCCAAAAAAACTCTTTTTGGGATTTAAAATATGCCATATTTCCTACATTTAATGAATACCTATCTTAAGTGATCCAAATGTTCATTATCAGATTTAGAAAACAAAGAAATATCATTTAAGTAAATAACAAAAAATTCATGGATTTATTTAGCAAAGGCTATATCCATATCCCTTTGAAAGGTAGCTCCAACGTTCATTAATCCAAAAGGCATTTTCACATACATGAAAGTGCCCCAAGTAGTAGTAAAGGCTGTCTTGGGTTGGTCTTCTTTCTGAACAAGTATCTGGTTATAACCTGAGAAACCATCCAATAAAGAAATTTTTGAAGATCCAACTACTCTCTGCAAGATGTGATCCATCTTTGGCAAAGGGTAATTATCTTTCAAAGACACTTTATTGAGATTTCTGAAATCTACACATAATCTTATTTCTCTTGTTTTCTTCCTAGTAGGTACTAATTTAGAAACCCAAACAGAATATATTATTGGTGCAATTATTTGGGCATCATACATTCGTTTGACTTATTTCTCTATCAAAGGTAACAAGACAAGATTAATCCTTCTTAATTTTTGTCTAAAAGGATTCTGGTCATCTTTTACAGGAATCTTATGTTGAATTATATTTGTGTCATAAGCCTTTAAATCTTCATAACTCCATGCAAATACATCTTGATATTCTTTCAATAGATCAATGTATTTGACTTTTTCTTCTTGTGGTAAAGATTTAGACAACTTTATCATTTTAGGATGTAATTTTGTTCCTATATTGCACTCCTCAATATCAAATTTGACTGGTTCCATTTTAGGCTTTTTGGGCACATCATTGGAATCAAACAAGTCTTCTAAAGGAGTTAAACCTTTAGGTAAAATATTATCTTTCAATTCTAGCATGTCTATTTCTTCTTCAATTATTTCCTCTATGTCTACTTTTTCTAAGTTATCTATATCTGATTGAGTAAATAAAATTGGATTTTTATATTTATGTACATCTACACTATTTATTTCACAGTTAAAATCATCATCTACATTACATTCTGAATCTAAATTATCATCAATGTCTATCTTACAGTTTTGGAATTCTTCCTTTCTGTTCAAAAAATTGAAAATCTATTCATCTTCAGAGAAAATCTGCCAGTATTTAACATTGTCAGGAATAGTGGGTCTGTATTTTACTTCAATAGTATATCTATGTGTTGGTTGAAAAGGTAAATTACATGTGCTAGCAAAAGTTGCTAGGAAATGTGCTTGCAAATTTTTATTTCTGGGAATAATAGAAAACTTAGACTCTAGTAAATCATCAACCAAGTCAATTGTTGCATCTCTATATCTGGCTAATCTAGGAATATTAACATAATATTTAGCGTTTATTTTCTTAATGACTAATTCTGAATCACCCATGATTAAAATGATTTTACCTCCTAAGTTTCTGATGATTTGGAGGCCTAAGATCAATGCTTCATACTCTGCCATGTTGTTGGTGCATTTAAAGTTGAGTCTAAAGGCATGTCCTTCTGAATGAATGGTTTCCATGTTGGTGATCCATACTCTAGCTCCTGCCCTTGTCTTGTTCACTGAGCCATCAAAATCTAAGTGCCAAAGGGCTTCATGACCAATATTATCATTGTTTGGTTCAGGTTTTTTTTCAATCAATTCAGTTTGGATATCATCATTATTAGAGTTGCATAAAATGAAAGAGTCAAGGTCAGTTGGGGTTGAATAGATGGGATAATTTATGGACCTTTCTGCATTACTGACCATGTATTTCATTAGAGTTTCTCTGTAAAATTTTTTGGGCTGTCCAAATACTGTGATAGTAGCAAAACTCATGTCTAGTTGTAGAGATCCCTGCAACTTAGCTTCCCATGAGCGAGAAAGAAGCATACCATACTTTGGTGGGATGTCAGCTACTACAATATCCATGATCATACTTTTACCTGGGTATTGAAATAAATTGACACACAAATATTTTATTAATCCAATTCACTTAACTTTAGAGGAATCAAATTTGAACAAGTCTTTATATGGCCCAGTTATTTCTAGATTCAGAGTTTTCATAATAGCTTTTGGCATTAAGTTGTGGGAATCTCCTGAGTCTAACATTGCATTGTATAATATATGATCGTGAATAGTAATACTAATGTAAAGGTGAGGTATTGCTCCATCAGCATCTGTACCATTTACATCAGGACCAAAAATTAATTCAGGCTGATCATCATTTAGATTAGTTGAATCCTCACCATCATTCATGTTTAAAGTTTCATTGATTGTTGATTTATACAAGTCATTCTTTACCAATTCTATTAAAGGAATTGGTATTTTTAACTTGGATATTTCAACTTGAATGTTGAATGTTGGTTGAGATTTACTAATCTGCAGAAGTTCATCTTTTGTGATTGTTAACTGAGTGGGGTTTTCTTGAGGTTCAACAGTTTTACCTTTAGCTTGAGTTGTTCTTTTATCTTCTGTTTGAGTTTCTTGATTTCTGTTGTCTTTGATTATTTTTTCATGAACAATTTTAGTGGCAACAGAGGCTTTGTTAGATCTAGAATTTTCAACAGAAGATTTAGGATTTGATGATTTAGAGTCAGCGGGATTCTTCTTTGGATTAGGAACTGTTGTTTTTGTTAAATTAATGGCCTTTGTGGTATTAGCCTTTTGGGCATCTTTGGAGGATTGAGCCACTTCATCAGTGATATCAACAATCTTTGGACTAGACTATTTTTTAGGACTGGGTGGGTTTGAATTTTTCTTGTTTTCTCTTGGAATAATTTGCAATATTTTTTTTTGGGAGCCTCTACATTCTTTTTTGTTTTGATTTTGTTGAGTTGGGGCATTGTTTTTTGTAGAATGCTCATTTTTTTTCTTGCTCCTAAGGTTATACTGGATGTGAATTTCATTGATTGTGAAGTCACAACTGTGCTTCTAGTCAAAGGATTCACCAGATTCTACTTTGAACTGTTGAAGCTCAAAGAGTTCTTGATCCTCTTGAGTGAGGAAAAATGTATTGCTTTCATCTATCCCCATCACCATGTTGATGTATTCCTCATCCTCAACATTGTTTTGAGAACTTTCAACATAGTTCTCTTGGAAAGGAGGCTAATGTTTTGATCTGGAGAAGGTTCTTTACCTTTTCCAGGATTGTTGTTTTATCTGTAGTTGGGATTTCTGATTTGGGGTTGGTTATCCCATTGCGGTTTTTTCTCAATGTTGTCTAATCTCTCAACTAATATTTCTAAAGTTTTAGAAAAAATATCAAATTTACCATCTAAGTTTGAACTCTCTTCTTTGATTGTGACTCTCCTTTCATTCCTAAGTCTGGTTTTTTTGGCTAGGATATTAAGTTCTACACCAACAACATCTAATTGCATCTGTTATAATGTTTCAACATTTCTTTCTCTTAATTGGTATGCCATATCTGGATCAAATCCATCAGGAAATTTAAGAAGTACTTAATAGGGGGCAGGTTTAAGAGCAACAGGGATGGCATTATAAACACTGTTATATCTTGTACAGTAATCCTGAACAGACTCATTGGAGATCTTTTTAAAGCATTAAACTCAGATAGAATTTGTAGGGGATTCTTTTTCTTTTCCCATTTATTTATGAATGCTCTATGAAATGTAGCTAAATCCGCTATACTACTAACACCTAAATTTCTAAACCACGTGTTTACTTCTCCAGTTAAGCTTTGAGAAAATAACCTCATTTGGACATCATATTCATCTATCTCATATATTTCACAAAAATCAATCATTCTGCTGACATGTTGTTGTGCAATAAATTGTGAAAAATTATCAAATAATGGGATATACTTTTGGTAATTTTGGGGCATATCATGGAGATTTTGGGTTAAAACTAGAGGGGCATATCTTGCAGCCATGATTTGAAGTTTTCTTGAACTAGGAGGTATAACAATAACTATAGGAGAAGTGATGGATATAGTAGCTGATGTGCCAAGAACTGTATTTGAAGAACTTGGAAAAGATGTTGGTATATGTATGGAACTGGATGGAAAAAATGTAGTGCTTATAAAACTGGTGGATTCAATGGACTGAGAGAATGATGGAAATACTATCCTAGGCTGCAAAGGAAACTCAGGAATAAATGGTTCTGTGGATGAGCTTGTAGTTGCTTGAGGATATGATGAAAATATAATCCTAGGTTGCAAAGGCAACTTGGGACTAAAAATTTCTGTAGGTGAACTAACAGTGGAGTCTAAAAATGAAGTGGCAGCATACAGAGTTGAATCTGTTGCTGGAAATATTGTTGTGTGTAATTGAGAAACTGGAGGCTTAAAGTGAGATAAAAATTGAGCTAATTTAACAACTTCATCAACATCTTTAATCCATGTAACATTAACCCTTTCTACTGGACTTTGAATTTCAGATTTGTCTGATTTTATTAATGCTAAAATAATTTTCTGTTTCTCATTCACAAAAGAAGTAAAAATAGGATCTATGATAGTTTCCTTTAAATCAGTTTCAGATTTATTTCTAAATAATGAATTTTCAAACTTGAAATCAAAATCAATATCATATAATCTCACTAATTCTTTGGGTAAGGACTTAGCTTTTCTCAAGGGCACTTCAGCTTCTAAATTAACAATTTGTTTTTTCTTTTTATTTTTTCCAGTCTGTTCTAGGTTATCTACTATTACTGCAAGCTTAGGATCTAGGTTAGACCTGGTATAGTAGGTTTTCCTAGAAGCCAGAATGTCTATTTATTAATACCCACAACCTTTAAAGTTAATCTTAAAGTAGAAAAGATAGATTTAAAAATCTTCCTTCAAGATTAAATTTAAAACTGGAGAGCGGTTAGTCCCTAGTATGGTCGCCAGTATGTTATCACCCTAGTAATTTCTTAGGTCGTGGGATTTTGATTTATAGTTAAAGAAAACTAGGGGTAACAACAAACCTACTTTGGAAATTTAGGATCTAGCCTTCCTAAATTTCAGAGAGGGTTCTCTCTTTCAGATTTAACTTTGTTTTGAATTGATATTTTAGGCTAGGTATAATTGGGCATTTGGTTTTTTGTTTGGAAATTGTGGTGGGAAATAAGATTACTTGGAGACAAATTAAAGAGGGATCTACTAGTCCATTTGGATATGGAGTCAAGATGTTGCAAGCAAAACTGAAAGGCAAGGCAAAAATGATGCTAATGTACTCAGGGCAAGGTAGATAACCCTTAGAGATTGGAATAGTTTGATTTGATGAGATGGCTTGCTTTCAGGATAAAGGGCATTGAAGAATCCTTTGTGTTATTTCCTAAATATACCTCAGGCTTAAGGAAGGCAGAGTTCAGGGTAACATCAAACCACGCTCAGTCTGGTAGCTAGCCCTACCAGAACAGGAGAGGGCTCTCTCCGGGTCAATCTCAGCGAAAAGTACTCAATAGGGCTTGAGGTGACTGAAACAAAAGCTAATTTTAGGCTAGGTATATAAATAAAGCAGTTTGAGTTTGATTTTGGGGGTTTTCGTTGGAAAAAAGGGAAAGGCAGTTTTGGGTGCGGGGATTAGGCCTAGTTTTTGCAGAGTTCTGATTGGGGCGAGGAAGGAAAGTGTTTTGATGTTTTAGATTGATAGAATGAAAGTATAATACTGGTGAGGAGCTGAAGAGGGAAAGAGGGTCTCAAGAGTCCTCCTCAAACATATGAAAACATGTAAAATTAAACAAAACTAAAGGCAGAGAAAAGAAATCTATTGAATTCTACCTTTAACACTGATTTTCTTAATTTAAGAAGAAAGGTGCAGAGAAATGCTACACAAAAATATCAATGAACTTACAAATACATGGAGAAAAAAATCATCAAAACACAGAGCCACAAGGATCCCAAAGAGGGCTGCAAACCCTGGTCTATTCCTTTGCCAAAATTGCATAATGAATGTACAATGAAGTGCTATGCAATCCCAAATGTCCAACCTTGAAAATGACTGATGAATTACATGATATAGACAATAATAACCCCTCCCCATGCCTCTAGGGATCGAGCTCATCATTCTAGGAGCTGTTTCAACCATATCTAAACTATGAACTGAAAAATAGGCAATGAAAACAACTTGCCTGTATATGCTAGGAAACTGATCCATTCACTCACATTTCACTTTTTGGTGAATGAATCTTCTAGAAAAAGTAAAAATGTGCCAAAATTACATCATGGTCATGAAATTACATCAAGATAGATCAAGAGTTACATGAAAAAGTGAAACTGGCCAAAACTAGGCAAAATTCTGAGCTATAGAGTGAAAAATAGGCAAAAATCCTCTATGCGTCGCGCCCAAAATCTCTATGCATAGCACAAATTTGGAGCTATTTTTGAGGCCCTTCCCGAAGTCAAAATTGAGCTCATGATAGCGCGTTGGAAATCTCTTCCTGTCAGCTTTCCAACCCAAGTCGAATTTCTATATTTGGTGTCCATTTTCCCCTCCAAAAGTTCAATCTCACAAGACTGGTTCCTGTGTGTGCAAAAAGTGGCAGAAAGGCCATTTTCAAGGTGTTTTTGACCCTTTAGGCCACCCAGAACTTGATGAAACTCTAAGGAAATTCCTGAGCATGCATAAATTTTCATAAAAAATCCAGAAATATCAAGTTTTCCTTCAGAGGATCTCCCAATCGTAAGCGCGCGCAAGGTGGCGCTACGCGTCGGGCAGAAAAACCTGTTTTGTGACCAAAAAAATTCAAAAATGACAAAAGTTTCTCCAAATTCCTTGAAATTTGGACTGAAGGTCCCTCATCAAGTACCATGCTTAGCCAAAGAAGCTTCGGCCAAGATTTGAAGTCGATCATGCCTTTTGCGCCTCCTCAGTGCCCTTCTCAACCTCGCTTTCAGGATCTTGATTTTTGCTTTGCAAACATGTGTGCGTGCCCAATAGTGGTTCTTCATGTGTCGGAGAATGTTATTCTCTTTGTTTGATTTCTCCAACAGCTTCTCAAGATGCATGTTGACTCTCTCCAGCCATGTCTCTCTATCGGCCTCAATCTCCCGCTCGATAGGTGTCATCTCGGATGGGCTTCTTCGGGCAGCTTGTTGGTTCTCGCAGATGTTTTGTAACTCCATGATCGTCTGCTGATCCTCGAGCTGCTTATTTCGCTGCTACAAATAGTTAATAATCCATTGAGCTCTCTGAAACTTGTCGGTCAATGTACTAATATCAGTTTTTTGCTCCTGAATTATCTCTCTCAGTTTTGAGTTTGGAGAGCTCACGTCCACATCAATCAATGTAAAATCAGTATCCTGGCCTCCTGAAGGGCCTTCCTCCTGCATAGGCCTCTTTCCTCTATCATTTTCCTATACCTGTTCTGATGACGACGGCAATGAGACCCCTTCCACCCTGGGTGGAGATAGTACTCGTCGGGCTGCTGCAAACAATGCTCTCGTGCCTCTCTGATAAGTAACAAATACTGGCACACCAATGATAGGCCCTATCTCGGGACCTTCAAAATGATGTGAAGGCTCACCTGCATCATGAACTATCTCTGGAGGAGGCTGAGGGGCTGTAAAGAAGTCACGGGAAATGAAATCTTCCCATGCAATGCCCTGCAATCCAAGCTGATGTACCACAATCATCTTGATGAGCACATAATGATAAATGTTGTTGTGCTGCTGCTCAGGAGTCTTCTTCTGCCCAAGAGTAGTCATCCTCTCTGTGTTTCGGCACATGAAATATGGAATTTTCATCATCCTCACCCTCATGAAATGCATCAAGAGTCTGATGTGGTATGCATAGAGGCATGAGAATCGGCCCTCACAACTGAAGTACCTGATAATGAGTTTCATTAATGGTGCATAGGATTCCTTCAGAAATCGAAATGGGAATACCCTGCTGAGCTGCCTCAGATATCCAGGCCTGATGTATGGCTCGTAATGTACTCTATCCACCTATTGTCTTTTGTTCGACTCCTCACCTACATTTGGTATTCCTGTTGCCTGAGAAATGGTTTCTGGTGTCAAGGTGAAATTTACACTAGCAAGAGTAACCTGACCATCTCGCAAACGTAAAGCAAACAACCGGGCTAACTCCTGATGATGTCGAATCTGAGCAATCCTCTCCCAATACTGATAGCATGACAGCTCTCGGAAACATGCCATGGCAAGTGGGCAGGCCTCCAACTGAGTCAATGAGGTGGGCTCCTGCCTCACATGTCTGCCTCCTTTACGAGGCCTTCGACAGCACGAAGCTTCTGGTGGTTCAGTCATTCGTCACATATGAAAGCGTCGTCCGTCTCCGTTGGTGCCTATGCATGTCAAGTATGTGTTTGGTTTGTTTGAAAATGTAAAATTGGTGTTTTTTTTTCAATGCCAAATGTGCCAAAGGGAAATGAGGGACTATGAGGAATATGGAACAGTGGGAAAAGTGGAGTTTCAAGTGAAATTAGAATGCAATAACAGTCACTTGACTGTGTTTTAGGGATGTGGGGTTTGGGAATTTGTTACAAATGATATGGGAGAGGGAAAGTGATAGGGAATGATATCTTTTATGGGTAGGGAAATAGGGCTTAAATGGTATGAGTGGTTTGGAGAATAGGGGAGGGACTGTGATAATAGTGTGACAGTGAGGAGGAAGGGAACCATAAGAGGGGAATGGAGTCCAAAAAAATTGGCACCACAACCAAACTTCAAATTTCAAATATAAACCCTATGGAGTAGTTTTTGATAAAAGGATAGGGTTTATGTTTTGATATTACCAATTCTCCAACCAAATCTTTGAAACCACACCAAACACCAGCAAGAGCAAGTGTATAAACTTACTTGAACAAATGGGAGCGAAAAATTTGAAGTTTTGTTGGAGGCAGTGATGAAATTTTTCCTTGTCGGCCCTGTGCGCCGCGCACAAAACCCAGTGCGTCGCACTCACTGTGTGCGCTGCACACGTTCAAAAATGCACAGTGGATGTTAGTTCTATGCGTCGTGACAGGCCGATGCGTCGTGACCTTATCCCAACACGTCGTGCAAGCAAACTCACAGAAGGTATGCCTCCAAAACTTTGTTTTGCTCTTCCACGACTTTTCCCTTGGGTTTTTGATAACTCTTGAAGTGCAAATGATTTTTGAATTGTGGAAAATATCTTGTATAGTCATGGATTTGATTTTTTGTTTTGCAATGACCCACTTTTGTAATGTTTTGACTTCGACACTTTTCACTTTTAATACAAACTTTGTTTTTGTTTCCATTTGACTTTTTGACTTGAATGATGAATCTTTTGTCAATTTCTGCAGGAATGGTTGGCATTGGATTTCGACAAAGGATGACCAGGGCTGCGCCTGAAGTACTTCATGACTGAGAAATTTTCAAAATTACAAAGGATGAAATAACATTTATTACAAATATAAATTTGACGATTTCTTCTTCAAAACAGAGTTTTGAAGAAGACTCATTCTCAGCATTATTGATGATGAAAATTTTGGAATGAAAACTTATTAGAAACATCCTCATGTGACTGCTGGCATTATTTGACATTTTGAAGATGAAACCCTAGACCTAATGACTGAAAAGACTCTTTGCTGACCAAAAGACCATCCATGACTATGAATGACTATAAAATTGACTTTGATGAATTTTGATGAACTTTAAAGATCAGACAAAAACTAGCAGATACATGACATGAGGAAAAATGAGAGACAAGACCCTTCCGTCAGATAATCTATGTTTCTAATGGAATGCAACTGATTGGATGAATGAGACACCTAAAATGAAATGCAATAAAGAGTTTTTGATCTCTGACGGAGGTATGACTATACCGACTCTAACATTGGCTCCAATGGGGATGGTAGCTCCTTGGAGGTGCCAAGAACTACAAATTTTTGGAAGAGTAGGCAGTGCCTTCATCCATTGGGATATGGAGTCCATTATTTCGAAAAATCCACACAAGAATTTTGACTCAATTTATTTGACTGAAATCTGACTCAAACTGACTCAACTTTGAAACTGAAATGACTAAAAAAAACCGACATCCACAAACTCAGACCAAAACTGAGATCCTTCTTTAGAATTATAGCCTTCACTTCGGGCCCCAAACTGCAAAAAAGATCATAGTGCACACTTGCGATGAAACTGAAATAAATGGTACCGCTTGAGCAGCCGACCATTGACCGGCCCTCCTGGACAATCTTCACCGTCCATCTCCTTCAGAAGAAAAGCATTCTGACCTCGATATGCAGCAATTTTAAAGGGTCCTTTCCAGATATTTTCGAACTTACCGTGCTTACCTTTGTCCTCATTTCTAGCATCCCATTTCAGCACCACTTCTTCCAGTTGGAATTTGTCCGCCTTTTCTTTCCTGTCATAGATTTTCTTGATTCTCTTCTGCAGCTTGAATGTGTTTTGAAAAACTTCTTCCCTCGTCTGCTACAAATGGATCATTTGATTTATTCTTTGCTGCATATGATCTTCTTCACTGCCAGCTTCTTGTAGAAGTTTGACCACTGGAACCGCGAGAGAGGTAGGAAAAACTATATCAACTCCATAAACCAACTCAAGGGGGGACATACCAATGGATTTCTTCTAACTCACTCAATTTTCCCATAGCGCATTGACCAGCTTCTTATGCCAACTCTTCTTGTTTATTTCCAGCAAATTTTTAATGATGTTGACCAAAGATTTGTTGGAAGACTCCGCCAATTCGTTGCCTTATGGATGATAGGCGGTTGAATGTCCCAAGATGATTTTATACTTGTCACAAAACTCAATCATCTTTTTTGATTTGAAATCTACTGCATTATCAGTGATTAACTTATTTGGGCAACCAAAATGAGACAAAATGTTATTCTCAAGGAAAGAAATGATTACCGAATCCGTAGCTTGCCTTGTGGGAACTGCTTCAATCCATTTCGTGAAATAATCTGTCGCTGTTAGGATCCATCTATGCTGTCCTGAAGAAGCGGGATGAATTTCACTAATGAAATCCAAACCCCACCGCTGAAATGGAGCACTCTCCTCAATAGGCTTAAGCGGCAAAGGCTGTAATTTCTGTCTTCCTTCAAAAATCTAACACTCATGGAAGCTTTTGACAGTCTTATACACATCAACAAACAATGTCGGCCAGTAGTATCCCGCTCTCAAAATCTTATTGGCCGTTGTTTTCCAAAAAAGGTGACCGCCATGATCTCCTTTGTGAAAATCCTCCATAACCCACTTTGCTTCTTCTTCCACCAAACAGTTCAGCAAAACACCACCGGGATCTTTCCAATAAAGTGAATTATTCAAAACACAAAACTTAGCAGCCTTCAATTTCAAAGTTCTACTTTTGTTTCTAGTCATGCCAAGTGGTGGTGACAAATTTTGAAGCACATATACAATATCTGAATACCAAGGAGACGTCACAAATATTTCTGATACCTAAACTGATGAACTTTCCTCATTATCTTCAGACATAGCAGCAATACGATTGATGTTCAAAGCGTGCAAATTCGATTCAGCCATTAACTTTGCCAGCCCTTGTCCTTTGATAAGCTTTGTGGGCTTTATCTCCACATCATACTCCAACAAAGCAGCAATCCATCTGCCCCGTCTCCCTTCCGGATCTGTCTGCACTAGAACATCCTTCACAGAAGCATTAGGAACATAAGCAACAATATGAGAATGCAAAATATATACTCGAAAATATTTCAACGCCTTCACAAGAGCGAGAGCTTGCTTTTCAATTATGTTATATTTCAGGGCTGCATCTCTTATAGTACGGCTGAAAAAAGCAATTGGTTTTTCATGCCCATCTATTTTCTGCATTAATACTGCTGCCATAGTATGCTCCGAAGCAAATGAGAAAAAAATAAAATCCTGAGTGTAATCCGGGCTGATCAACACTGGAGCTGATGAAAGAACCAACTTGACTAAATTGAAAGACTTTACCACCTCTTCACTCCACTTTACTACACTATCCTTCTTAAGCATGTCTGTAATCTCTCTTAGATGTTCAGCAAGGTTAGGCACAAAGCGGCGTAAAAAGTTCATCTTACCATTAAAATACTGAATCTCCTTCTTATTCCGAGGAAGATCAATTTTCTGAATTGCTTCAACTCGAGGTGGGTCAGTACGGATGCCATCTTTTGAAATAATGTGACCAAGAAGTTTTCCCTCATCCATGGAAAACAAACTCTTCTTCGGATTAAGTGACACACCATACTTTCTACATCGCTAAAAAACAAATTTCAAATGGTAAAGATGTTCTTCATCCGAATTGGAAAAGACTATCAAATCATCAAGATACACAACTAAGAAAACATCTTTCTCATTCACAAATTCCATATCCATTGCACGCTGAAATTTCACACCAGCATTCTTTAGACCGAAAGGCATTTTGGCATAATGGAAAGTTACCCACGGAGTGGTGAACGCAGTTTTGTCTCTATCATCCTCGTGGACCAAAATTTGGTTATACCCGGAATAACCATCGAGTAGTGGCATACGAGATGCTCCAACTACTCGCTGCAATATGTGATCCATTTTGGGCAATGGATAATTGTCTTTCAAAGAAACCTTGTTCAAATTCCGAAAATCAATGCACAAACGAATCTCACCTGTCTTTTTGCGAACGGGCACCAAATTGGATATCCAGTCTGAAAATCTTATAGGAACAATGATACCAGCCTTGTATAATCGATTTACCTCCATCTCAATTGAAGGCAGCAACTTCGGATTTATTTGTCTCAACTTCTGCCTGAAAGGCTTCTGATTTGGCTTAATAGGAATGGTGTGCTGAATTATATTGGTATCATACGTCTTTAAATCTGAATAGTCCCAAGAAAAATCATTAGCAAAAGAAGACAACAAACTCACATATTTGTCTTTTACCTCCGGTGGCAATGATTTGGATAACTTCACCATCTTTGGATTTTTAGCTGTTCCAATGTTCACATCTTCAACTCCCTTTTCAGTTGGCCACAAGGTTGGCTTTCTAGCTACATCATCTTCATCAAATAGCTCTTCTAAAGGTATCAAACCCTTAGGAATGACATTATCTTTCAGCTGCAACACTTCCATTTGATTTATTTGCATATCAGCCTCACCATCATCATATTCCATGTCAATTGAAGTGTCTTTGAATCTACCTTTGTTTTGCAGAAATTCATTAATCTCATCATCATCTTGGAAAACATGCCAACATCTTTGATTATCCGGGATGATAGGACGATGCTTCACATGGATTTCAAACTTACTACTTGAGTTCATTGGGATCTTCAAATTACTTGCTGCCTTGGCAAGAGCATCCACAATACCATTTTGAATACGAGGGATACAAGTCAAAGTATAATCTGAAAATAACTTCAAGATATCAAGAACAACATTTCGATAAGCCCGCATCCGAGGATGCTTAGCTTGATACTCAACCTTCACTTGCTTCATTACCAACTCAGAGTCGCCATAGACTGCAATTCTCTTAGCATTCAACTTCCTAAGTATTTTCAGACCGGAAATTAAAGCTTCGTATTTTGCCTCATTATTCGAACAATCAAATGCTAACTTGTATGAACAAACTCTCACATTACTAGGTACCTTGTTTGGAGTGGAAAAAGGACTGTGAACCCAAATGCCGATTCCAGCACCATCACTCCCAACGGCACCATCGAAATCCATAGTCCATAAACCTTCTTCATTTTCTTCCAAATGCTGAAATTTCGTTTGCTCTGTTATTTCTGCTTGCTGTCCCTCAACTTTCTGTTGTTGTCGGAAGGCTGATTGCTCAGCAGAACTCTCAGGTTCTTGTCTTTATTTCATCAAAACTTCTCTGAAATTTTCTGTGATATCTGGAATGTCCTCTGCTTCAACTAACTGACTATCTACATCATTGAAACTATCTGAATACAAAACAAAAGACTCTAAATCTGTATGTACATAATTAATCGGATGATTTACCGGTTTCTCCTTGCTGGTGATCATATACTTCATCTTCTGTTCTCGATATAGTTTTCTCATCTGACCGAACACAGGAATGGTAGCATAGGAGAAATCAAGTTGTATGGTTCCCTTCAACTTAGCTCCCCAAGATCTGGAAAGAAGCATGCCAAATCTAGGAGGAATGTCTGCCACAACCACATCCATCAAAACATTCTTCGCCGGAATCTGATCTAAACTTACCACCAAATATTTAATAAGCCCAATGCATCTTACTCTGCTGGAATCAAAAGAATATAGATCATGATACTTCCAAGTGATGTCCAATCCCAATTTCTCCATAATCGCCTTCGGCATGAGATTGTGAGAAGCTCCAGAATCAAACATGGCATTATGTAACACAAAATCATGCAATCTAAGGCTGATATAAAAAGGTAGCACATCACTATCGGGAGACTTGCCATCCAATGCTGGTCCAAATATCAATTCAGGTTGATCATCCTCCACATTCACCATATCATACATTGGATCGAAATTTAGAATTTTAGATACTTGACCCTTGTAGCTGATATTTTTCATTAACTCAGTCAAAGGAATGGAAACTTTCAACTTAGAAATCTCACTCTCTAAGTTAAAAGCTGAAGTTTTTTCTACCTCTTTGGCTGGAGCATCCTTCCTTTTAGATTTCTCCTTCGATACAATTGGCTGATTTGATCTTTCACTTGCTGATGGAGACTTACTTGTAGCGGGATCAACTACATCTTTTCCCTTCTTTTGTGCAATGGGTGCATCATTCTTTGGTGCTGAAACTTCTTTTCTCTTTTGGATTGGGTTGATAGGCACATCTCTATTTCTAAGTGAATATTTTTTCTGCTGGGCAGACAAAGCATTCATATAACCTCTTTGATACTCATCTGACTCTTCTTCAAGGGCTGTATCATTTTCCAAGACAAAATCCTCATCCTTTTGTATAGCTGAACTTTCTGCATACTCCTCATATTCAGTGATAAAGGTTGGCATGTCATCAGGTGTAAAAAAGTGATTTTCTTCTCCAATTACATTGTCTTCATCATCTGATTCGGGGCCAACAAAATTATGCTGTAAAGGATTTTTTACCTGCTGTTGTGGTGGTGGTTCTTGTGCTTGCTACTCTCGTTGTTTGATCCTGAACTGTGGTTGCTGCTGTCCCCGAAAGTTGGGATTTATGATCTGCGGTTCGGGCTTATCAAGTGTCATTATTTCAAACATCTTTTCCACTTTGCGAAGTAATTGATCTGAAGAAGAAGCTTCTTCTTTTATTGCAACTTTCTTTTCTGCTTTCAATCTAGCTCTCTTGTCATTCAAATTCGCCTCAACACTCACCGCAATCTTCTGCATGTCCTCCAAAGTGGGCGGATCTCTTTCTTGTAATGAATAGGCCATGTCCGAATCAAAACCATCCGGAAACTTAAGCAAAGCTGACTTCTTAGATGGCCTCAAATCATCAGGGATTGCATTATAAACCGCATTAAATCTGATAATATAGTCTTGGACGGACTCACCAGCATTGCGCTTGATCTTGGTATATTCAGAAGTGATTTGAAGAGGATTTTTCTTTATTTCCCACCGATCTAAAAACTGTCTCTGAAGCTCAGCCAATGTAGCAATACTTCTAGGCTGCAAAGCTCTGAACCGCTTACGCACTTCACCTCCAAAATTTTGCACAAACAACCTCATAGTGACATTTTCTTCATCAATTTCATGGAGATCAAAGAAGCCTGCCATTCTATCAATATGCTGCTGAGCAGGAACACTCTGAGGAGTTCCATCAAACAATGGGATTTTACTCTGATAATCAGCGGGCATGGCATCCAAGTTCTGGTGCAAGACAAGAGGTGTGAATCTAGCAGCCATTCCTCTTGGTGGATTTATAATTTGTCTTGGAGAAACGGGTGGAATAGGAGCAATAGATGTATGAGTTGTATGTGGTGGGGATGGAGGAGAAACTACTGCATATTTATGATCAGATATTGATGGTTGCACGGGAATCGTAGGAATGAAAGGAGGCTCGGTGTGAACTTGTGAATCAGAAGTAACTGCTAATGGACCAAGAGTTTCAGAAGAAGATTCGATAAACTCAGGAATATTGGTTGGCACAATAGAGTTTTTAATCTTCAATATGTAACTATATATAGATCTATTAGCTTGTTCAATCTCAAGATACTTGATAAACTCGAGATTTATGACAGTAGAACCAGTAGCACTTTCAGACTTAGTTTCAAACAACGACAACTCGAATTGATCATCAAACTCAATATCTTCAAGGAATTCAAATACAGTAGGGCATGAATGAGATTTAAACAAAGGGATCACGGGACTTTCTCGACGGAGGATTCTTGAAATCAAATTGGGATTCTCATACACTGGAGGTGGTTCGGGATCTAGATTTGCTCTAGTATGTCTTCTGGAAGCCAGTGTGTTGGATTAATTTCAAAATCAAAGGGACAAAACCAACTTGTTCAGCCTATCAAATTCTAGACTCATCACCCAAAAGTCCAGAATGATCTGATATACTGGGGTAATTCACAAGTCAAGTGTCACATTCATAAGCTAGATCAAAGATTGACTGAAGCATCGTTTATCTACTTCCGCTAATGCAAAGCAAAAGCGTATCGAAGGCTACCTCGCATAACTTTAGGCTTCGTCTGTAGCTTATAAAACAAATAACACCAACAAGCAAACCATTTTCTTCCCCAGTATGGTTGCCACTATGTTATTGCGTAAATCTACCTCAGGCTGAAGGAACACAGAGTTCAGGGTAACATCAAACCACGCTAAGTCTGGTAGCTAGCCCTACCATAATAGGAGAGGGCTCTCTCCGGGTCAATCTCAGCGAAAAGTACTCAATAGGGCTTGAGATGACTGAAAAAAAAGCTAATTTTCGGCTAGGTATATAAATAAAGGAGTTTGAGTTTGATTTTGGGGGTTTTCGTTGGAAAAAAGGGAAAGACAGTTTTGGGTGTGGGGATTAGGCCTAGTTTTTGCATAGTTCTGATTGGGGCGAGGAAGGAAAGTGTTTTGATGTTTTAGATTGATCGAATGAAAGGATCAGACTGGTGAGGAGCTGAATAGGGGAAGAGGGTCTCAATATTCCTCCTCAAACAGATGAAAACATGTAAAATTAAACAAAACTAAAGGCAGATCAAAGCAAGCTACTGAATTCTACCTTTAACACTGATTTGCTTAATTTAATAAGAAAGGTGCAAAGAAATGCTACAAAATTACATCAATGAACTTACAAATACATGTAGAAAAGCATCATCAAAACACAGAGCCACAAGGATCCCAAAGAGGGCTGCAAACCCTGGTCTATTCCTTTGCCAAAATTGCAGAATGAATGTACAATGAAGTGCTATGCAATCCCAAATGTCCAACCCTAAAAATGACTGACTAATTACATGATATAGATAATAATAACCCCTCCCCATGCCTCTAGGGGTCGAGCTCATCATTCTAGGAGCTGTTTCAACCATATCTAAACTAGGAACTGAAAAATAGGCAATGAAAACAACTTGCCTGTATATGCTAGGAAACTGATCCATTCACTCACATTTCACCTTTTGGTGAATGAATCTTCTAGAACAAGTAAAAATGTGACAAAATTAAATCATGGTCATGAAATTACATCAAGATAGATCAAGAGTTACATGAAAAAGTGAAACTGGCCAAAACTAGGTGAAATTCTGAGCTGTAGAGTGAAAAATAGGCAAAAATCCTCTATCCGCCGCGCCCAAAATCTCTATGCGTAGCACAACTTTGGAGCTATTTTTGAGGCCCTTCACAAAGTCCAAATTGAGTTCATGATAGCTTGTTGGAAAGCCTTGCCCGTTTACTTTCCAACCCAAGTGGAATTTCTTGATTTGGTGTGCATTTGCCCCTCCAAAAGTTCAATCTCCCAAGACTGGTTCCTGTGTGTACAAAAAGTGGCAGAAAGGCCATTTTCAAGGTGTTTTTGACCATTTAGGCCACCCAGAACTTGATGAAACTCTAAGGCCATTCCTGAGAATGCATAAATTTTCAAAAAAAATCCAGAAATATCAAGTTTTCCTCCAGAGGATCTCCCAATCGTAAGCGCGTGCAAGGTGGCACTACGTGTCGGGCAGAAAAACTTGTTTTGTCACCAAAAAAATTCAAAAATGACAAAATTTTCTCCAAATTCCTTGAAATTTGGATTGAAGGTCCCTCATCAAGTACCATGCTCAGCCAAAGAATCTTCAACCAAGATTTGAAGTCGATCAGGCCTTTTGCGCCTCCTCAGTGCCCTTCTCAGCCTCGCTTTCAGGATCTTGATTTTCGCTTTGCAAACATGTGTGCATGCCCAATAGTGGTTCTTCATGTGTAGGAGAATGTTATTCTCTTTGTTATTTTTCTCCAACAGCTTCTCAAGATGCATGTTGACTCTCTCTAGCCATGTCTCTCTATCAGCCTCAATCTCCCGCTCGATAGGTGTCATCTCGGATGGGCTTCTTCGGGCAGCTTGCCGGTTCTCGCGGATGTTTTGTAACTCCATGATTGTCTGCTGATACTCCAGCTACTTATTCCACTGCTCCAGATAGTTAATGATCCATTGAGCTCTCTACAACTTATCAGTCAATGTGTTGATCTCAGTTTTCTGCTCTTGAATGATCTCTCTCAGTTTTGAGTTTGGATAGCTCATGTCCACATCAATCAATGTAAAATCAGTATCCTGACCTCCTGAAGGGCCTTCCTCCTGCATAGGCCTCTTTCCTTTGTCTTGTACCTGTACCTGTGCTAATGACGATGGCAACGAGACCCCTTCCACCCTGGGTGGAGATATTACTCGTCGGGCTGCTGCAAACAATGCTCTCGTGCCTCTCTGATAAGTAACAAATACTAGCACACCAATGATAGGCTCTGTCTCGGGACCTTCAAACTGATGTGAAGGCTCACCTGCATCATGAACAATCTCTGGAGGAGGCTGAGGGGCTGTAAAGAAGTCACGGGAAATGAACTCTTCCCATGCAATGCCCTGCAATCCAAGCTGATGTACCACAATCATCTTGATGAGTGCATAATGATAAATGATGTTGTGGTGCTGCTCAGGAGTTTTCTTCTGCACAAGAGTAGTCATCCTCTCTATGTTTCAGCACATGAAATATGGAATGTTCATCATCCTCACCCTCGTGAAATGCATCAATAGTCTGATGTGGTATGAATAGAGGCGTGAGAATCGGCCCTCACAACTGAGGTACCTGATAATGAGTTTCATTAATGGCGCGTAGGATTCCTTCAGAAATCGGAATGGGAATACCTTGCTGAGCTGCCTCAGATAGCCAGGACTGATGTATGGCTCGTAATGTACTCTATCCACCTACTGTCATTTGTTCCACTCCTCACCTACATTCAGTATTCCTGTTGCCTGAGAAATGGTTTTTGGTGTTAAGGTGAAATTTACACCAGCAAGAGTAACCTGACCATCTCGAAAATGTAAAACAAACAACCGGGCTAAATCCTGAAGATGTCGAATCTGAGCAATCCTCTCATAATACTGATAGCATGACAGCTCTCGGAAACATGCCATGGCAAGTGGGTAGGCCTCCAACTGAGTCAATGAGGTGGGCTCCTCCCTCACATGTCTGCCTCCTTTATGAGGCCTTCTCGGTAGATGAAGCTCTGTGGTAGAATCACTTTCTTGCTCATATAATGACTCTGTGTCTATCTCCATGGTGCTGCAAGGCGCATGTCAAGTATGTGTTTGGTTTGTTCGAAAATGTAAAATTGGTGTTTTGTTTTCAATTCCAAATGTGCCAAAGGGAAATGAGGGACTGTGAGGAATATGGAACAGTGGGAAAAGTGGAGTTTCAAGTGAAATTAGAATGCAATAACATTCACTTGACTGTGTTTTAGGAATGTGGGGTTTGGGAATTCGTTACAAATGATATGGGAGAGGGAAAGTGATAGAGAATGATATCTTTTATCGGTAGGGAAATAGGGCTTAAATGGTATGAGTGGTTTGGAGAATAGGGGAGGGACTGTGCTAATAGTGTGACAGTGAGGAGGAAGGGAACCACAAGAGGGGAATGGAGTCCAAACAAATTGGCACCATAACCAAACTTCAAATTTCAAATATAAACCATATGGAGTAGTTTTTGATAAGAAGATAGGGTTTATGTTTTGATATTATCAATTCTCCAACCAAATATTTGAAACCACACCAAACACCAGCAAGAGCGAGTGCATAAACTTACTTGAGCAAATGGGAATGAAAAATTTGAAGTTTCGTTGGAGGCAGTGATGAAATTTTTCCTTGTCGGCCCTGTGTGCCGCGCACAAAACCCAGTGCACTGCGTTCACTGTGTGCGCCGCACACGTTCAAAAATTCACTGTGGATGTCGGCTCTATGCACCGCGACATGCCGATGCGTCGCGACCTTCTCCCAACGCATCGCGCAAGAAAAATCACAGACAGTTCGCCTCCAAAACTCTGTTATGCTCTTCCACGACTTTTCCCTTGGGTTTTTGATAACTCTTGAAGTGCAAATGATTTTTGAATTGTGGAAAATATCTTGTATAGTCATGGATTTGATTTTTTGTTTTGCAATGACCCACTTTTGTAATGTTTTGACTTCGACACTTTTCACTTTTAATACAAACTCTATTTTTGTTTCCATTTGACTTTTTGACTTGAATGATGAATCTTTTGTCAATTTCTACAGGAATGGTTGGCATTGGATTTCGGAAAAGGATGACCAGGGCTGCGCCTGAAGTACTTCATGATTGAGAAACTTTCAAAATTACAAAGGATGAAATAACATTTATTACAAAGATAAATTTGACGATTTCTTCTTCAAAACAGAGTTTTGAAGAAGACTCATTCTCGGCATTATTGATGATGAAAATTTTGGAATGAAAAATTATTAGAAACATCCTCATGTGACTGCTGGCATTATTTGACATTTTGAAGATGAAACCCTAGACCTAATGACTGAAAAGACTCTTTGCTGACCAAAAGACCATCCATGACTATGAATGACTGTAAAATTGACTTTGATGAATTTTGATGAACTTTAATGATTAGACATAAACCAACAGATACATGACATGAGGAAAAATGAGAGACAAGACCCTTCCGTCAGATAATCTATGCTTCTAATGGAATGCAATTGATTGGATGAATGAGACACCTAAAATGAAATGCAACAAAGAGTTTTTGATCTCTGACGGAGGTATGACTATACCGACTCTAACACTTTGATCCATAAAAAGGGGAAGGAGGAAGAGGTCAAAAGGGACTAGGAGCAATTAAGAATTCCTAAGTCTGGAAATCAGTAGAAAATATTGAAATTATCAAGTAGTTAAGACAGAGAGTTTTTTACACTTATCCTGAAATAATATTCCTAATTAATCATTTGGATTGAATACATATAAGAAATTGAATGAAACTTCAAAAGAGGAAACAATGATAGTAAGAAATCACTTTACTCATTAGCTTATCGTATGAATCCTGAGTTATGAATTCCTGTTGGCTATTGTCCAGTCTACTGCTATGAAATCAACACGAGCCTCCAAAGTACCAGCAAAATTGTCTATAATAATCTCAGCAACTTTATTCCACACTTAATACTTCAAAGAGTGAAGTATTTATACAAATTGTTTACTACAAAATATCCTAGAGAAATCTAAGAATAACAATAGGAAAATAAAATATCTTAACACACTAAGAGGGACAACTTCTTAACAAATTAGCAAGATGTCTTTTTTTCTAGGAAAAATAGAACTAACATTATCTAATCAAAACAGTTTGTTGACTAGGTGTACATGCTTGCTGGCACATTTGGAAGATATATGTTTGTAGATTTCTTGACTGATACTCTTTCAATTTTCATCCTTTAACACTGCTTTTCTTCCTGATAATCTTTACTCTATTCATTTTTTACTTTACTGCTAGTAAAATGTAGAATTTAGCATAGTAAAAAATTGCTGATTGTTTCTGCTCGGATACACTTTGACCT
This sequence comes from Pinus albicaulis, assembly GCA_034641835.2. NCBI lineage: Eukaryota > Viridiplantae > Streptophyta > Pinopsida > Pinales > Pinaceae > Pinus > Pinus albicaulis. The sequence goes on along the minus strand of CM076580.1, from coordinate 946,272,886 downwards.
CTATTACTTCTGATGCACTTTCGACTATTATTTTTTCCTCTTGACAGCTGTAAGATGAATTTTTCACTGTCGTAAAAAAACTGTCCCATTATTTCTTTGTCTTGCTGGAATTTTCCTTTTACTCTTTTACTGTTGTAAAGATTCATATCAGCAGTAAAAATCCCAAAATCAAATAAACTATTTTTTATTCTTTTCCTCTTAACTTCACTTTTTTACCTGTACTTTTTCTATTGTTCTGCTCCAATGTTGCTATAACAAATTGGTGAACTCCTGCCATTGCTGATCACTTGGGATTTTCATACTTCTAAATTTTTGGTAACTTTCATCAACATTAGTGTACTTTGAGAAATTTGGTTTGATAATGAAAATATGTTTAATTTCATTCTGTAGAGAAAATAAGTTTTCAAAGTACTCCAAGATAAATTTACCATTTGGGGAACCTTGTGGCAGATGCTTATTTATTTGTTCTTTGGCATGGGCCCTAATCTTCTTGTCATAATATGTTTGAACCATTAGCTTTTCATTAAAACCATGAATGTTTGGGAGGCCTGCTTGTCTCAATATTGTGTATTTAGCCAAAAACTTGTTATTGACAAATTCATAGCCTCACACTTTTCCTTCAAATTTTTCATCATATTCCTTTTATTTAGGACTTTTTGATTTGAAGAATTGTTTCTGTCCTATCTTGTATTTTCAATTCTTCAAGCTCCTCTCTGTTCCTGTTCTTTAAAATGTAATAAGATTCAAAGCTTGAGATGGTTTATTAGCCCGTTGTTCCTTTTTTTTCTGAATTTCCACCTCTGCTACCTTAAGTAAATATCTCTGCTCATATCTTATTTGAATTGAAGGGCATTCTAGATGTATGCCTTGAATTATGTTTTTCCAAAGATAGTTCTTGATGAAGGACACATGTTCACTGAGATTTACTTGCTGTTGTAAGATATTTACTTGCTATTCAAGTATTTTTGTTGTTTGTTCATGTCCTTTTGATGTAAACAATGTATTCCTATTTGATGATTCAAGAGTTTGAATGGTATTTTTCAAATTTATTATGTCATTATTCTTTAGGGACATCTTCTCCATGGCTTTTACTATATCTGCTGCTTCACCTATTTCATGTATCTGTGTGGTGCATGATCTTGTGGCAGAACTATCTTTAGATTGCCCTGACACTGTAGTTTCCAGTGGCACTTTTGGGGCTAGATGTTCTGCCAATGTGGAAGGGACAGGTGTGCTAACCATAGGAATAACAGTGGGAATAGTTTTCACATCAGTTTCTTTTACTGCTTGTTTTTATTTTATAAGGATATCCATCTGATCTTCCATCTCTTTGACTTGGGCAATCAATTTTAGTATTAACTTTTCCATTTCTTCTTTTCCAGTTTGTTCTTGGAGGATTTCTTTTTCTTGAGAATGTTCATTTGGAGGAAGCTTTAACTGTTTCCTCAAAGCAGTGATATCAACATTTTTTTTTTTTATCAAGGCCTGAGCAACCTGTATGTTTGATTGATCTACTCCTATCTGAATGAAAAGATCTTCTAAGGACTTAATCCTTAGTTCTTTTGCCTGTAAAGAGGCTTTGTCTAGCCTCATCTGGTCTTGCATATTAAAAATGGTGTTTTGCAATTGAATAGTACTCCTGGTCTTATCCACTATTTTTGAATATAGCATTTCAGATGTATGTCTATGAGGTTCAATTTGATCAAGCTCATGGATATTCTCTGAATCAACTTCAAAGTCTGTTTTGCCGTAGTCTGAGATTGTCTTTGGATCTACAACCTTTGGCTGGAGGCAGGACATGATCATTTTATTAGTAGAATAATTAAATGTTGTTAATAGTCTATCCTTGTTATCTGGCTTTTCTTTGAGAAATTTAGAGTAAACTTCTCTTTTGATCTCCTCATTTTTCTCCTTAATTTGTTTGTACCTTTGTTTGATGTCTGAATATTTTTCATCTACTGTCTTGGAGGAAGAGGGAATTTCAATATTGACCTATTTTTCAATCATTTGTCTGTCCTGCTCTTGTGCTGCATCCTTTCCTTTCTAAACGTCTGTTAAATTTTCAGTAACAATTACTGTGGCATATTATTTATCTACCTCCTTATTACTATTCAATTCTTGATCATTATTATTTGTTTCTGTTGTTTTTTCTTTCTTAGCAGCAGTCACTTTTTCCCTTTTGTTGTAAATAATACTGAATTTGTTTTCTGCAATGGTCTCTGCCGAATAGCCTTCTTCATTCCTGGTCTTTTTGTTTGAACATTCTGAATGTTTGGTGACTAATATAGTCTGTGAATTATCTGTCCCTTTCATTTTTTATGTATCAGAAGTAGGATCTATCAATGTGTTTGGCATCCATCCCATTTGATTGGAAAACTTCTCTATATGTGGTTTTGAGTCATGCATAAAAGGTTGAAGCTTGCATTTTACCCTTATAGCAATGAGGTAACCCTGGGGATCATAATTCCATTTAAACCTCTCTTGAAACTGATACTCTGATAATTGTCTAGATATTTCATTCTCAGCTTCCCTATTATTTACTATGAAAGGGCCAATCTAGATCTTCAACTTGAACTGATTCTTTTTCTTTGATGCCATGAAGTTTATAGCATGTGCATTTAAAACTTGTCTCAAATATTCCAATGCAAAAACCTTGATAGTTAAAAATTTAGGTAAATTATATGGGGACAAGTTTGTTCCAAATATTCTTAATTTTATGTGTCTCTGATATAAGTACCAGTGTCCTACTTTGCATTGTTCAGATAGCCGTAGTATTCTCTTAATTTCTTCACTCACTCTGGGTTGTTCAGACTTGTAAATCAAATTCATGCATGTCCTGATGAATAAGTCTAAAAACTGTTTATAACTGAATTCATTTCCTTCCTTTCTAAGCAAGGATGTCAAAAATATGATTGATAGAGGTTGGCCCTCTACATCCATCTTTTTCAAATCAATGGGAAAATTCTGAGCTTGGAAAAATAGAAACAAATGGAATAGATAAGATGAATATATAAACACTCCCTCAATAGGAAATTTGGCCAGTTGGTAATGTATGCTATCAGCAATGAATCTAGCAAAATCAAAGATCATGGCAAGAAGCTACCCAGGGGATAATGTATAAAGGAATCCAAGTATATATGCATCAGTAAATTCATCATTAAAATATCCTTGAATGAACGATAGCATTGAGATCACTTGTCTAGAGGATTCAGGAAAATCAGAAGTAGAATATGGTGGATTCACCTTAGGAAGGTCTACATATTCAGGCATGAAATTTTGAAAGACTGAAATTTTTTTAGGAAAATCCAACTCTAAGTATAATTGGGTTAACTCTTCAATTGGCAAGGGCACTACTCTAGAATCAAGCTTCAACTGAAGCATCTCATTTATGGATTTTGCTGTGATGAAAAATAGAATTTCTCTATCTTTTTTTACCATGGCTCTTTGATCAGAAAAATAATGCATTTGACAAAGTCTGGCCAGCTGGATGAGTAACAAGAACTACATATTAGGGAAAACTGGATTTCCAAATAGGCATGTCATCTTGATTTTTATTCAGAAATTTATCATAACACCAGTTATGAATCTCAAGCAAATTGAATTCTACCACTGTATCAGCAATATTGTAATCTAAATCAGTTAAAAGAATGTTTTCTTCAGAGGAAACAGGTGGTTGGAGAGGTCTAACAACTTCAGTTGAATCAGTTGTTAAAGCAGGAGTTGGCTTGTTGATATTTGAGCATTCAGGCTTATGAAGCTTGGCTTTTATAGGTTTTGAGGCTTTGGGACCTCCAACTTTGGGTGTAACCTGTTTTTTAGTAATTTTTGAGAATAAATAAGCAAGATTAAATTTTTTTCTTTTAGTTAATTTTGACACAGAGGGTAATTGAGCAAATCTGGGACAATTTTGGGAATCTGGGAATTGAAGCAAGGGTTTTAGGATAGAAAACATAGGTTTTCTGGGTGTAGAGGACTGAAAAATGGATTCCTGGCTTTTTGTGCACCTTTAAATATTTTTGACCATGGAAGTTATCTTTTAATGATCGGAAATTGAGAAATTGGCTAAAAAACTGAGTTTTAGGCAAATGGCAATTTCTGAGAAAAAATTGCAAGGGTTCGCCTTGTTTTTTCAAGGTTTGAGCACTTAGGATTGGCAATTTTTTTCCCCTGTAGCCTAATTGGTCTGATTTAATGGTCCAATTTGAGAAATTTGTTGGTAAAAAATAGGGAAATACCTTATTTATAGGTTTTTTGATAGTCGACGGGGTTTCTGGTGGCTTTGGCTTTATGCTGGATCCTTTGCCACAACGGAAAACTTCATAGATTTCTTAGATGAAACACTAGTGGTAAGGTTGAGCTTCAGGGCTATAGATTGGTCAACAAGGACTTGTATCTCTTTATATAGTCGGGATGGGAGCTTTTAACCAGGTGAAAATGAAAATAATGCATAAAACAATGTTTTATCAAAGTTTAACCGTTGAATATAAATCATTGTATCTAGCATTAATGACAGGTCTATTCAAAAGGCGGGAGCGGATTTGCTGAAAACCAACAGTGGGTTTAGTGTTTCTCTTGGATGGTAAGTGGTTTACTTCATTTCGAATGCAATCGTATCAGAATTTAACACGTCGCATCGGGGGGTATTCAAAAACATTTTTTATCGTGCAACTTTTAATAAACATTGGTCGATCACATTCGGAGCGCGATAATGAACGTGCATCATTAGATCTGCTTCGATGATGTGAACGGTCAAAATCTTTTAAAGAGTTGCGGTGAAGGATGGGTGGGGTCCAGGCGCTTTATAGAGCTAGTGCGTTAATATATAACAAACCTTTTATAAAATATGTGATTTATAACCAAAGTTTTGTTATATATAGAAACGTTTATATGTGCAGGGGTAATGGTAAAATAGACGTATATAAATTGAGTTTATATAGTCGAAAAGGGGTTTATCAGGCGATTTATATATATAAAGTGAATTTATATATATATGGTAAATGGTGCGTGGGGCGGGTTAAATTTAATCGTGGGTTAATATTGTATAAAACCTGAGGTCTTACATAATCAGGAATGACTAAAAAGGTAAAGGTCTTTGTTGTGTGATTTCACACTTTAACCTTATGTTAAGTTGGGGAAGGATAATAAGTGAATTACAAAGATGCGGGGAAATCACCTTTATAAAAGCTTAGGCTTAAAATGACATAGTCAAAGTAGTATTTTTTCCGCTTTAGACATATAAAATATGTGTAAAGTGATTTTTTATTTTATTCATACTATATAGTTATAGACTATTGAGATGTATATTAACTATAGGGGGCGGGGTATTCGAATAGGGTTAGTTTAGCCAAAGGGGGGTTTATTCTGGGCGTTTATTTAAAACATGTGGGATAATAAACTTTGGCTAAATATTTAAAATAGTGGGTTTTTAGGGGATATTTAGTTAAAGGAGTTATAATACTTAGGATAAGGTTATTTTATAGGGAATTAATAAAATAAGTAAGAAATTAATATGACAAAGGGGAAAATGACTACTCAAAATACACAACTATAACTAAGGAAAGTGAAAATCAAAGCAAGGCTTTATCATCATAATTTTATCATTTTAACTTAGGATATAATGTCCTTTTGAGGGTTTTTATGCTTTATGAGATGTAGGCAGTTTATCAAATGGGATTTATGTATCATTAAGTAAAAAATGGAGTCTTTACTTATGAAATTTCATGGTGATGAATGAATGAATGGTAGATGATGAAAATTTTAGGAATTAACATAGAAATTTAACACTTTCAACTAGCCAGTCATTGAGCCTTGGGTCTGGTCCCAACAGAAGTCAGAGAAATGCTCTGAGCCTCTTTGAATGAAAGTTTAGAATGTCAAATAGCTATAGGGGAGGGGAAATTAGTTATTGTAGTTTGGTGACAAATATTTACAATTATTTTCCCACCTTCTTCTACCTACCCAATATTTAATCTAACATTTTTTCTTCCATTTGTGCAGGTGCATTTGAGCTAGCAACCTTGAACATTTTATTTTTTCTTTGAAAGCAGTAAAAACTATCTAATTCTACCTTATTTTATCCAAGGACGTAGATTAAACTGTTAGGTTCCTTTTTACTCTATATCTATCTACTAAATTGTCAGGATTAAAATTTCTGACAACTCTTTATTCTCTATCTAAAACAAGTAAATTGAAACATGACAAGTCAAGATTAAATAGCTCATCTCATCATGGATTATGGCATTTATTGACACTCTGCCATAATCATTTATTTAACAGAAAAATTAAAAAGCAGTGGCATTTGAACTTGCACAATTTCATGTTTTATTCATCTTTTTTCTTTGGGGTATCTCTTTTTTTCTAAGTCCTTTGATTTTTCTTTTAGGACTTTTTACCCTCTTTTTGATTTTCTATATTTTATTTTTCTTTTATTTTTACAAAATATGGGAAAAAAACTCGCAGAAGGAAAAGTATGTACATATTTACAAGACTATCAAAGGTCAATTCCAAATTATGAATCATATATTTATAGGACACTAACACTGAGCTTGAGAGGAAACATCCTATTCTTTGTCATATGCACTTTTGCAATGACCCTCTTACTTGGAGGTATCTCCATGATTGTGCACACATCATTCTTAAGAAATACATTGTAGCCCTTGTTCACGAGCTATGAAATTCTCATAAGGTTACATTTCAAGCCAGGTACATAATATACATCTGGCAGAAATTTCTTTTCTCCCTTCCTTGTGAGTATTGACACTCTTCCTTTTCCCTTGAGAGAGACTCTACTATCAGTCCCTTTTATAACTTTAGATTTCACATCTTCATGTAGATTGGCAAACATTGCTATGTTTCCAGTCATGTGGTTACTAAAACCTGAGTCTAAGAACCATACATCTTTTTTTTTTTTCTTATGCTACATTACATGTTAAAAGCACATTACTCTAGTTCTTATATTATTTTGAAAAATCTTCATTTTTCCTATTATTCATGTCATTTTGTTTCTTTCTACATTCATTGGAATAATGCCCATACTTTTTAAAATAATGACATTGTACTTGGGATTTTTCATACCTTTGTCCTTGTGCTTAGTGTTGCCTTGAGCCTTCACTTTGATTCTAATTGCTGCACCTTCCACTTGTGCTTGAAGGATTGTTTCTTCCACCTCTATGTGGGATTCTTCATCTTCCTTGGTAGTTTTATCTTCCTCGACCTCGACCTCGACCAAAATATATTTGTGTCTTGAAAGCATGCTCTAATGAGGAGTTCACTGTTCTATTCAATCTATGTTCATGAGACATCAGGGATGCATGAAGCTCATCCATTAAAAATTGTGAGAGATCCTTTATCTCTTCTATTGCCACTACTATGGCATCAAATCTTGAGGGTATACTTCTCAAGTTTTTCTCAAATATTCTTCTTTCCTCAAGTGTCTCCCCAAGTGACCTTATCTGGATAAGCAACCCAATCACATGTTTGAATATTGAGTCTATGTTATCAGAATCTTTCATAAAGAGAGTTTCAAAGTCTCTCCTCAACATTTGTAGCCTTGTTCTCTTCAGTTTCCCCATGCCTTGATAGGTTGTATTGAGAATATCCCACGCCTCCCTAGAATTTTTTGTTGTTGAAATCCTTGGGAATATACTCTCATGTACTGCTTGATAGAGATAGAAGAGGGATTTAGAGTCCTTCTTCCTATTATCTCTCAACAAGTCTCTTTTTGCTGCTGTCAAAGCAGCCAATGTTGTTGCGTCTGTTGGTTCTTGGAAACCTTATTCCACCAGATCCCATATATCTTGTGAATCATGCAGGCTCTCATTATAATGGCCCAATAATCATAATTCTTCCCATTAAAATGTGGTAGTTGGGGATTTTTCAGGCTTGTGCCTGCTACTGCCATTATGACTGTGTTAAACAAAACAATCTTCTTAACTGTGTAAAAATAGAAGCTTTCTCACTGCTAGAGAAATTTGCTCCTTAAATCAATCTTACAGCTTCTGCAACAAATAGAGAGAGCTCATCCTTCTTTGACTGGGAGCCTAGACCTGCTCTGGTACCATGTTGGAAATTCTGAATGCAATCAGACGGAGGAAATGTGTTTCCCCAATCACATAGAATACAATAATAATTTGGAAATTGAAACAATCACATATACACAGGCAATGATAAAACACAGGAGAGACAAATTTATTTTTCATTCCATCAAAATTTTCAAAATGAAATTACATTTCCTTTTAATAAAAAGTGGCCGAAGCCTGAAAAACCTAATTCTAATCAATGTTGTTCAACACTAAACAGACGTTCAACAAACATTCATCCTTGGGTTGTCAAAAGACCCATTTCTGCATTTAATCAGCACACAAGCTGTACTTTGTTCACATACAAAAAAAACACGCGAAAACGTGTTAAAAAACACAAACTCGCGGACGTAAAAATGTGTGTGATTTGGCTTGAGTCCTCATTCCATCTGTCTCCTTATCGCAGATTGTAGATCGGCAAGCTTAATTTTTATGTGGCGTGAACACAAATAAACATAAAAGGTTTCCAGCGTGATGTGCAATGACACAATTGCGTCATAAAACAAATAACATATGCTGCATCACTTATGGGAAAACATAAATGGTTACGAATGCGATGTGCGATAGCACGATCACATCGCATGTCAGATAACTTAAATTTCGGCTGCGGAAAGGTAAATGGTAAACAATGTGAAGTGCACTCTACAGGTGGTTTAAACAGTGGGAAGTGTGAAAAGCGAAATACAAAGAAATGAGCACAAAATGAAAGTTTGGTCCATGCGGTAAGGTATAAGGTAGGTCCTGCCAGATATCACATCAGCAATAAAAAAACATATGGTGAATGGCTTAAATGGTAAAAAAAAGACTTTCAATTTGCGTGCTGTGGGAAAAAGGTAAGTCAATGCAGTAGATGGAATTAAATGCAGAGTTTAAGGCTCCGTACTTTGTTTATATTTTGCGTGGATTGCGTGAATACACCTCCAGTTTCTTGGATCTTTGCTTGTCCTTCTCTACCGTCAAAATTGATGGAATTGTGGGCTGCTGCCGCTTCTCATTCATGGCGGTGGTTGGGAGTAAAATTCCAATAATGGTCCCCGACATTTATCTCTTAAAAAATGGCAATTGGATTACCTCCAAATGCATTCCAGGTGCTCTCATTGTCCACACTGGCGAACAAATCGAGGTAAGAGTAACTCCATTCATCCAATTTCACTCATCATTTCATTTTTTATCACATTTCATAATCAATATTTAATGGCCAGTAATGAGATATGGAGCAAAGGAAGTTCTGTAGTGATTTACACAGTGGTCTGGTAAACAAAGAGAAAGTGAGGATTTCATGGGCCGTGTTCTTCCATCAGCCAAAATATTCCCTGACTGGAGCCATAAAGGTGGTGGTGGACGAGATGTCCTTCCGAGGAGCATAGAAATCATACGCTGGTCAAGAAAGTCCAAGCCCTGGTAGGCCAGATACACGACTTATTTTATTGAAGCCCTAATTTAATGTTTAGTAGGGATATGACGATAACCGTTCAATTAGATGGTGCTTTGTGTTAGTGACTTATTTCAGCGCGACTTACGTCTTCACACAACTGATACAGCTAGTTAGATAGTAATATTCCTGGTCCTTTTGAAATCTATTGGATGTACTCTAGCTATACAATGCCACTTGATATATATATATATATATATATATATATTCAATGGATTGATAAAATTTTCCATTTCACCTTCTCAAAGGTTTTACTTCCACATTGAATTTTCATATCCAACATAATTTGTAAGTGACGATAGTGAAGACTTCCAGTGTCTAAAAGTATTGCAAATAGAGTAAATATCTCCAGTAGGTACAAATACTAATATTGTTCCAAAATTTTGATTTGAGGTTTGTTGAAATGTAAGAAAATAGTGATCTAAATGTGAATGTGTCAATTATATTTCAACTTATATAAACTATAGTTAGTAATATAATTATGTTAACAATATCTTTGGCAGATAGATGTATGTACTTATTGATTTTGTTTTGTTTTGTTTTAAACTAATTTAATAGTGGAGATTTAATCTCTATCAAATAATTTTTGTTATATGATATAGAGAGATTTATTTTTTCATTGTTGAAAAATATAAAAAGAAATCTAAATAATCTAAAATACATGTCTCTTTCTTTCATTTTTCTGTCAGTCATTCTCCATCATTTCATTCCACTGGAATAGTATTTACCTCATTTGATGCTACACCGAGATATTAAAATTAAAAATGTTTTTTTTATACATTACATATAGAGAGAAGGAAAACAATGATTAACAACACATCGAACAAATCAATAAGTAGGTGCCCGTCCCTGTAGAGATATATTGGTCTACCCAAGTAGGTTTGTTTCAAGGAGGATTCTTCGTAGCTTCATCATAGGGGAAATCCAAGTGAATATCCCCGTCACTGCTACACATAAGGGGTGTTTAAAACATCGTTTAAGACGAAATTGTCATTCACTCTTTAAAAATATCAAGTTCTTTTTGTTATTTAATTTAAATATTTTTAATTATTTTAATTTAAAAATGGTTAAATTACTAGTCTTAATAATAATAATAATCCAAATTAAAGTTTATAGTTAAGCAAGACATTAAACTGGTGTATGAAATTTCCTTGTTTGTTGGCAAGGGACCCATCTAGGGGCAGGGATTCTAGTGCTAAATCTACGAAGTCATACATACTCTACCTCTTTCGTTTTGAAGCTGTGATCTCTTAAGATAAGAAAAAACACATGCTCTTAACCATTAAGCCCACTCAATCTATATAAATAGCACTAAATGGTTTTGTCTTAGAGGTTTTTCATGCATATTGATTGTAGTAGCCATAATAGAAATAACATGGAAGAAAGGTCGAGGGAGTTTCGGGTAATCCAGTGGGGGTTTTATGTACTCTATGTGGATGAATTAAATGCTAATGACATGGGCGATCACCATAAAGTGGAAACCAAATAGGTCCAAAGTGGTTTTTTGGAATCCCTAGCATCCTTATAAATTCAAATGCTGGAGTGCACAAGGAACGAGATGCGTCTTTCCGTGAGAATTTCAAAAGTGGTGATCAAGATATGAAAGGTAGGTATCCCAACTATTCTACCTTATCTCTTTTTAAAAATAGTTCTTCACTATTTCAGGCATTTCTCCCTCTTTTTAGAATGATAACTTCACTTCCTTAATGGTCTTGTAGAATCCCTCATAATTATTATTATATGATATGGGTTTTCGTCTTCTGGATGTCATTGATTCTCAATATTATGATATTTTATCAACTAGGGTTCAATGATAGTTATTATCGGGCCAACAGTTTTCACAATGCTATTCACAATCTCTTGTGCCAACACCATGACATTTTTTTGGACAAGGTCCAACCGAGAGGAGGTGATATTGAAACCCTAGTTGATAATGAAAATTTCCATATTGAAAATGGGAATTCCTATGGTACTACTATGGGTGAGAGGCAAGAAGTGGTTATTGAGGAGCCTGCAATTAAGATGGGAAATAATGGATTTGAATTTGATGTCTTGGTAGGCTTATAAGATGTCGATACTGGAATGTTGATTAAGGTTTTTGATCAGGAGGACTTATTCTGTAAGCTCTTTTTCCAGTTTTTCAAGGGAGGGGCTTCTTTGAGTGGATGATGTATTTTTAAGAATTTTTTTGGATATGTACGTAGAGGTAGAGGTAGTTGTGTCTTGGATGAGGCTTCAATATGCTCCATTGAAGATTTGACATTTAAGAGTATATATGAAGATATGGCCATATCCTCGAAACCAAGTCTATGATTTTTTTAAGAATTTTTTTGGATTTGTGAACAATTGTTATTCGCAACCATGCATCATACATTGTTGAGTTTGTTTGGAGGAAAATTCAATTTAAAAATAGGATTTCTATGTACATTTAGTAGCTCATATACGATGGAAAACAATATTAGTGTGACCAAACGTTAGGGGATTTCCTTGTTGTTAATGAAGTAATGCTTAATTTGGTTGCCCACATGCAGACCATGGCTCTTCCTTCATGGCAATTTGTAAATCAATTCATTTCTACTATTAGATCTATGTGCATTAGGGGTGAGAAAGGGCCCAATATGAAAATATATTTGAACCATTTGTAGGATAGCATCTGCAATCAAGTCAAACAATTTTCTAAGGTGGCTAATAAGATTGTTTTAGTTTCTGCTTGTTGGAAATTAATTCCAACTGTGGCATGAGCAGGAGAAGGACGGGAACTAAATTCTGATGTGAAATGTACAAGACACTAGGAGTAGCTGAAAACCAATTCTGAACCTTCACGCTACCTCTACATTTAAACATCCATCTACTGCATTAAACTACACCAACCAGTTTGACTTACCAAATTTGTTTTGAAGTGATCACATAGCCAGCACCATTCCGGGGGCAGCAAGCTTGAGCTGCAAAGAGGAAATATGACCCACCAGAGAAGGTGAAGTCACCTTCCTCCGGATCAATGAACGCAGCTCTGTGGGGAAAACAAATGTGTGTTAGCATATTGTTTGGACTCCACAGAATGAATGAAGTTTTATTGTATTTTTTTTTTTAATTTTACCGCAGCATATGTTTTGCTTTTTATATTTACAATATATATATATATATATATATATATATATATATATATATATATCTTAAATTTATAGTATATATGAATAGTGTAATTTTGACTTGATACATGTTCATATAAAAAATCCCGAAGGCTATATAATGAAACATATAGAGAAGAGAACTGTGTGTGCATTTTGTGGACTGTGTAATGTAATATTCCCATAGGCAAAAACATAGAGCATTGTGTGCATAGCAGTGAATAGAAAAAGATAGAGAGATAGAGAGAAGAAGCTTTTTTTTAAGCGCTGTGTGTGTGAAACAACCAGAATCAGTTTTCTTTGTAATCTAGAACAACTGAAGTTCTGAAGACTTATATTTTGTAACAGCCTTTTTTTTACTGAATGAAATAGTGTTTCAAAGCATCTCTGTCCATATCTTTTGTTATTAAATCTCTGTGTTGAGTTGAGGAATTATTATTTCCTCTGTGTGTTCATAATTGTTTATAAATTCCAACATGGTATCGGAGCTATTCCAAGCTCTTTGAATTTGCCAAAGAAGCTGAAGGAAGATGAAGAAGTTTTTTGAAGGTTTCTCCAGCAATGTGAAGCTCAACAAGGCAAGGTATTTACAAAACAAATTTTTTTGTTTGCTTGAATATTACAGTCAAGAGAACTGTAGAAGGAAGTAACTTGAAGACAAAGTTTAACTCTGAGCAGTGAGAAGGCTTATTTAAAAACAAAGTCAATTCTTTAAATCATAGTTTAGTGAACTAGCTATAGCAGGTGCTGACACAAGAATGAGTATGGTAAATACTCAACTTCCAGAATTCAATGGGAAGAACTATGACTATTGGGGAATCACAATGAGAGCTATGTTTTCCCCTCAAGGTTTATGGGAGCTAGTTGAAGATGGTTTTGAAGAACCAGAAAATGAACCAACATATAATGCATTAACACAGGCAGAGAAGGATTTGTTGAAGAGTAATAGGAAGAAGGACTCAAAAGCCCTCTTCTATCTCTATCAGGTAGTACATGAAAGTGTATTTCCAAGGATTGTAGCAACAAAGAGGTCAAAGAATGCATGGAATACTCTCTAGACAACCTACCAAGGTATGGAGAAGGTAAAGACAACAAAGCTTCAATTAATGAGAAGATATTTCGAAGTTATTTGCATGAAAGAGTCTTCCACAATAGACTCATTCTTCACTTTGTTGATTGGGTTGGTTACCCAAATGAGATCTCATGGAGAGAAAGTAGAAGAGAGAAGAGTAGTAGAGAAAGTGTTGAGGATCTTACCCTCAAGGTTTGATGTGATAGTCACAATCGTTGAAGAGACAAAGGATCTCTCAAAGTTTACAGTTGATGAGCTTCATGCTTCATTGATGACACATGAACAAATATTGGGTATAACAACAAACTCACCTTTGGAGCATGCCTTTAATACCAAAATTTCCTTTAGAAGAGGAAGAGTTCAAGGCAAAGGAAACTACAGAGGAAAAGGTATAGGCAGAAGCCAGAACCGAGGAGGAAGAAGAAACCCAGCAAATACAAATGGAAGGGGCAGAAATCAAAATCAGAACCAAGGCCAAGGCATTAGCCAACAAGGTGGAAAAATCAAGCACATGGACAAAGGTATGATGAATCCCAAGTCCAATGTCATTACTATAAGAAGTATGGGCGTTATTCCATTGAATGTAGGAAGAAGCACAGTGACATGGGTAATAGACCCAGTGCTAATTTTGCTAAATAAAATATCAGTCAAGAGAATTTTTTTTTAGCATGTAATATGGCTAAAGAGAAAAATGAAGATATATGGTTTCTTACATGCTGAAGAGAAAAATGAAGATATATGGTTTCTAGATTGAGGATGTAGCAACCATATGACTGGATATATTTCTATGTTTTCCATGATTGATGAAAATGTAAAGTATCAAGTAACATTGGGGATAGATAGTAAGGTCTTTGTCATGGGAAAAGACAGAGTGAGTGTTTTGACAAATAAATGAGATAGGAAAACCATATCAGATGTTTATTATGTGCCTGATATGAAGTGTAACCTTTTGAGCATTGGACAACTCATTCAGAAAGGCTACAATGTTTTCTTTGAAGATGATGTATGCACCATCATGGATAAACCACCAAAAAAGAAATGCATTTCACAAGTGAAGATGACCTGGAATAAAATTTTCCCTCTCAAGGTGAGAGCAGATTTGAAGAAAGGAGCTGCAATGGCAGTAGTGATACAAGAGACATTCCAAAGAGAAGCAAAGGATGAAAACCAGTTATGGCATTTGAGATTTGTACATCTCAACTTTGGAGGTTTGAATTTGTTGCATAATAAAGGAATGGTAAAGAGATTACCATTGATTGAGAAACCGGACAGCCTATGTGAAGGTTGCATCTTGGGCAAACAACACAGAGAAATATTTCCATTAGGAAAGAGCATAAGGACAAATGAACCCTTAGAAATTTTCCATTCAGATTTGTGTGGACTAATGCAAACACCATCATTAGTAGGAAACCACTATATGTTGACCTTTATTGATGATTACATAAGAAAAACATGGGTTTATTTCTTAAAGTTGAAGAGTGAAGTGTTTGAGAAATTCTACCACTTTAAGGCTCTTGTTGAGAATCAAAGTGGGCAACATATTAAGGTCTTAAGAACAGATAAAGGAAGAGAATATATCTCTAAAAAATTTCTGTGTTTTGTCAGATAAAATGGGATAAACAAACAATTTACAGCAAGGTATACACCACAGCAAAATGGAGTTGCTGAAAGGAAAAATAGAACCATCATGGATATGGTAAGAATTATGCTGAAGGAAAAACATTTTCCAAACGAATATTGGGTTGAAGCTATACATTGTTCAACATATGTGCTGAATAGATTCCCAATAAAGAGCGTTATGAACAGAGTTCCATAAGAAGCGTGGAGAGGCATAAAGCAGCATGCCACTCACATGAGAGTTTTCGGTTGTGTGGCTTATGCACACATTCTGGATTAGCTAAGGAATAATTTAGACAGTAATGGGAAGAAGTGCATATTTGTTGGATACAGTGAAGAATCCAAAGCATACAGATTGTATAACCCATCTACCAAGAAATTTATGATAAGAAGAGATGTACAATTTATTGAGGAAGAATATTGGGATGGAAGCATTGAGAAAACAATGAATGTAAAATGTTGTTTGTCTCATGATGAAGATGATGAAGAAATGGTTGAAAGGCATCCCTCATTAGCAACACCACCTCCACCAATACAAGGACAGCAAGGGACACCACAAGAAGATATGAGAACACCCTTGATAAGTGATGATAGTGCTTCTCCACACACATCACAAGGAGAAGATTTGAGTGCTTCTACAAGCACAAGTTCAGCAAGTGAAAAAGGAACCAGATTCAGAAGTCTGAATGAGATTTATGAGTAAAAGGAAACAAATGAATGTATGAACTCCTTATTTGTATTATATTTTCATGTAGAAGATCCTATTCATTTTGATGAAGCAGTAAAAGATAAGAAATGGATAGATGCTATGGATGAGGAGATAGATGCCATAGAGAAAAATAAGACATTGGAATTATTTGATCTCCCAAAAGGAAAAGAAGTAATTCGAGTGAAATGGGTCTACAAGACCAAAAGAAATGCTGAACGTAAGATTGAAAGACACAAAGCTAGACTTGTTGTCAAAGGCTACAAGCAGCAACAAGAAAGAGATTATGATAAAAATTTTACACCGGTTGCAAGAATGGGAATAGTAAGAGTAGTGCTATCCATAGCAGCACAACACAAGTGGAAATTTTACCAAATGAATGTGAAATCAGCATTCCTAAATGGATTATTGAAAGAAGAGGTATATTTTGAACAACCCCCAAGCTATGAGAAATCAGGCCAAGAGCACAAGGTATGCACATTGAAGAAAGCTTTGTATGGGTTGAAACAAGCACCAAAAGAATGCTACAGTAGGATAGATGCATATCTATCGGAAAATGGATTTGAGAAATGTGAAGGAGAACCCACATTATACATCAAAGAGAAAAATTGTAAGATGATAATTGTTGTTTTGTATGTTGATGATGTTATATTCACAAGTAATGATTCTTACCTCATTGAGAATTTTAAAACAATCATGAAGGATGAATTTAAGATGACTGATATGGGATTGCTAAGATACTTCTTAGGAATATCTTCTTAGGAATAGAAGTATAGCAAAATGAAAATAATTTTTTTATTTCTCAAGAAAAGTATGTTAAAGAAGTTTTGGAAATATTTAACATGTAGGATTGCAAGGCAGAAATTACTCCTACAATGATGGGATTGAAACTGAGAAAAGAAGGCATCAGCAAGGATGTTGATCCAAGTTTGTATAAGAGCATAGTTGGAAGCCTCATGTATTTGACTACAACTAGGCCAGATATTATGCATGTTGTAAGTTTAATTTCCATATTTATGGAAAGGGCAAAGGAGACACATTGGCAAGTAGCAAAAATAATTCTGAGGTATGTGAAAGGAACACAGAGGTATGGTATTTTATACACCACTTCAATTTTTTTTGAATTGATTGGATATACTCACAGTGATTGGGTTGCAAGTATAGATGACAGGAAAATCACCTCTAGATTTGTTTTTCATATGGGATCAGGAGCCATCTCATGGGATTTTAAAAAATAGCGAATTGTGGCTTTATCAACAACAGAGGCAAAGTATGTGGTAGCTACAATAGCAAATTTTCAAGCAATTTGGATGACGAGAACGTTGAGAAGTTTGTGTCATGAATAGGTAAAATGCACAAAAAATTATTGTGATAATAGCTCAGCAATAGCATTATCAAAGAATTCAGTGTTTCATAAGAGAATGAAACACATTGATGTAGAGTATCACTACATCAATGAATTAGTGAACAATGGAGAAATTTTTTTGCAACATTGCAGAACAGAAGAGAAATTTGCTGATATTTTGACAAAACCATTGGGGCAGAAGAGTTTTAATTATTTGAGAAAATGTTTGGGTATAGAATAAAGCAACAGTTGTAATTAAGTGGGAGTGTTGGAAATTAATTCCAACTGCGGCATGAGCAGGAGAAGGATGGGAACTAAATTCTTATGTGAAATGTACAGGACAGTAGGAGCAGCTGAAAACAAGTCATAAACCTTCACGCTACCTCTGCATTTAAATATTCATCTACTGCATTAAACTCTGCCAACCAGTTTGACATACCACATTTGTTTTGAATTGATCACGCAACCAGCACCATTCCATGGCAGTAAGCTTGAGCTACGAAGAGGAAATATGACCCACCGGAGAAGGTGACATCACCTTCCTCTGGACAAATGAACACAGCTCCGTGGGGAAAAGAAATGGGCGTTTGCATATTGTTTGGACTCCATGGAATGAATGAAGTTTTATTGTAATTTTTTTTTTTGCTGCGGCATATGTTTTTCTTTCTTTTAACATAAGATTAAAAGTGTTATATAATATATATTGTAAATATTTTATATTTACAATATATATGAATATTGTAATGTCGACTTGATACATGTGCATATAAAAAAGCCCGAAGGCTATATAATGAAACATATAGAGAAGATCATCGTACATGCGTTTTGTGGATTGTGTAATGTAATATGCCTATAGGCAAAAACAGAGAGCACTTTCTATGTAGTAGTGAATAGAAAAAGATAAAGAGACAGAGAGAAGAAGTTTTTTTTGAAGCGTTGTGTGTGTGAAGTAGCTAGAAGCATTTTTCTTTGTAATCCACAACAACTGAAGTTCTGAAAACTTATATTTTTTAACAAACTTTTGTTTACTGAATGAAATAGTGATTTAAAGAATCTTTGTCCAGATCTTTTGTTATTAAATCGCTGTGTTGAGTTGAGGAATTATTATTTCCTCTGTGTGTTCGGAATTGTTTGGAAATTCCAACACTGCTTACAAAACACATGTAGGTATTTCAGTTACCAAGGGAAACTTGGGCTTTGATCATGTTATTGAATGATCCATTACAAAGAAAATATGAGTGTTCAAAAAAATCTATTAAACTATTCTTATGACCACATGAATATTTTATTCCAAGTCTTATTCAGATATACGATGCGCCCATTCTACTTGAGTTCTGTAAGTTGCTAGAAAAGAGTGTGACTAGCCATGATTCACTGATGGTATGCCACAATGCCCATGCCTCTTTTTTGGACTATTATTGGTGTTGCTCATGGAAGTCAATATTTTAATGAAGCCAATGAAAAGACAATTGTCCAATATTTTTCTCCTTTTTTCCTTAACTTTCTATCAATCTTTCTTCAAATTTATGTTGCACAACTAGAGCATCCCTTCCCAAGGATAAGCTCGTTCACATGATGCAACCTGTTAAAGAGGTACATGTTAAAGTGGCACATTATTTTACTTCTTTTATAATACCTTTGTGCAAAGCCATAGAGGAAATTGATAGCCCTATAATATCTCACGTAATGGTAAGTAAAGGTCCACTCAAGGAAAATTGTTCTAGAACAAATTCCTTGAAGGCAGTAGACAAGTGGCTTTGCACAATATTCAGGGAGATTCTGCATGATATTGCTTATCATCGAATGAATATTTTTTGTTAAGTCATATTCATATATATTGTGTGCCCATTCTACTTGAGTTCTGTAAGCTGCTAGCAAAGAGTGTGCCAAGCGATGATTTATACATGGTATGCTGCATTGCCTTTGCCTCTTTCCTTGACCATTATTGGTGTTGCTCATGGAAACCAATATTTTAATGAAGATAAGGCAAAGAAAATTGTCCAAGATTTTTTTCTTCTGTCCTCAACTTGCTATCAACCTTTCTTCAAATTTATGTTGTGCAACTAGGCCATCCCTTGGCAAGGATAAACCCATTCACATGATGCTACATGTTAAAGAGGTGCATGATTTTACTACTTTTATAATACCTTTGTGCAAATCCATGGAGGAAATTGATAGCCCTATAACATCTCACATAATTGTAAGTAAAGGTGCACACATGGAAAACTGTTCTAGAACAGATTCCTTGATCGTAGTAGACATTGGATCCCATAAGTGGCTTTGCAAAGTATTCAGGGAGCTTTTGCATAAGATTGATTGTTTCCTGAAGGTATTCACAGATATAGTTGTTTAACCAAGGCCATCCACATGTGAGGATTTCCCTTTTGGTTGGGCTCCATTCCTCTTCATTCTCAAGGGACTTCATTTGTTTACCAAGCTTTCCAAAGATGACATGGAAGATTTTCAATCGATGATAAGTGCACGTCAATTAGATTTAAGTAATATTATTCAACAGTTACCATTGCATGATGATCATTTATAGTTACTTGAATACAGATCCATTCTTGATTTCGAGTCGAAGAGGTGTCTAGTAATGGCTATGCAGCTAAAACAACAAGAAGATCATGATGAACGGCATGAAATTATCGTACATAATCTGAACTTCTTGTGTGTTCATTTGAGCCACTTACCTATGAAGAAGCCAATTTTTCAGAGGGAGGAATTTTTGTAGAGTTTGCTACTTAGGAAACAACTGGTCTAGGAGTTTTGCGAGAGTGGTTCTCATAAATATGGTGATCTTCCTGTTAGGAAACTAATAGCTTCATCTGATCAACTTTCTATCTTCTACTACAATCTTCACAAGCCCTGCTATTATCACTCTTTCATTCCACAAAATTATATATAATATAAATATACATTCTAAATAGAAATATATGGGCTACAACATATACCGAAATTAAGCCTCTACTGTAACAAATATTCAACAAACTAATAAAGTTGATGATAAATGGATTACATCCCTTGGAATCTGTTGGAATTGATGAATATTCCAAAACGCATACAGAGGGGATAAAATTCTCCTCTTAACACAGAGAATGAAAAAAAAAATTCTTTCTTGCTGGATAGAGATGACACAAAATTCTTCTATTTCATTAACAAAGAAAAAATTATAAAAGGATGGTGTTCTTTCTCTTCCTGAGGGATTTACAAAAATTGTATATGAATCCTTCAACACACAGTGCTTACAGAACAAAAATCTCTCTCTCTCTCTTACAAATAACCCTTCGGGCTCTTCTTTTATATGGCACAACATATAAAAAAAAACTTATGGAAAGTATATATATTATAAACTTCAAAGTTTATAATATATATATTATAACCCACATATATATATATATATATATGCAAAGTCAAAAGACTTTTGGTCGCGCGATAGCAAATCAAAAAATTGCAATATAAAACATTACAATAAGGTTTGGAAACTTTAATACTTCTGCTAGGACATAAGACTTTAACCAAATTTCAATAAACCAATGAACTCAGAATTCAGACAAAAGTTGAACCGCATTACATTCTTTTCGTGTTACAAATGAGCCCTACGTCAGCAGGTCTCAAATCAACGCGAACGATTTCCTATTGGCTGGTGCTGGGGCCCGTCGAAACTCAAATGTTTTATGAGCCGGATTTAAAACAAAATTCGCATAATAAAAGGTGATGGTGACGCCAGGGCAAAAATGAACACGAAACAAAGTGATGGGTCGACTGTGGTGAGTTGGCATGTGGGACCGGCTTCACATTGGGGCATCGGTGATCGGATGGTGTGGCGACTTGAACTTTGTAAAATGCGATATGTGATGTGCGCTGTGGGGACCACATCGCATCGTAGGTGAAACGACAAAAATTACGGAGGTGTGGGAAAATGCGAAGAGCAATGTTCCGATATCGCAATATTACATCGTGGCTGGGAGACGATCCTTTGTTTCGGACGAGCGGATAGCTAAGTTGCGATACAACAATGGACGTTGATTGGTCCACGTCGCTATGTTGCGGCCAATGGGATTAGCCCAATTCAAATAACTTTGCGCGTGAATAAAAACAGGTTGGTGAGGGTGTTAAAAGCCCGATTTGACTATGTTTTAAAAATTGCGCTGTTGTGTGGTTGAAACCATGATTTCGTCAATTCCTCCTCTTCAAAAATGACTATGCCCATAAACATAATTCATCGTTAAAGTTTCTCCATACTTCTGTTTAATGCACAGTGGTGTGCACTCAACCCATTCTTCCCCTATTTGTGCTTCTCATTCATTCTCCTGCATGGGGTTTGTAGGTGAATTTAACATTTTCAACACTCCCCCTTAAATTCAGTTGCTGGGTTATCAATCATACCCAAGCATTTCCTCAAATATTCAAAACTTTTCTGTCCCAATGGCTTTGTCAGTATGTTTGCAAACTGCTCCTCTGTTCTGCAATGTTTCAAAAAAAATTCTCCATTATTCACTAGCTCCCTAATGTAGTGAAACTTGGCATCAATGTGTTTCGTTCTTTTATGAAACATAGAATTCTTTGAAAAGGCTATATATGAGCTATTGTCACAATAAATCACTGTGCCTTTTACTTGTTCTTGGCACAAACTCCTCAACATCTTTCTCATCCAAACTACTTGACATGCTGTTGCTGTAGCCGCCACATACTCTGCTTCTACTATAGACAATGCTACAATAGGTTGTTTCTTAGAAGCCCATGAAATGGCTCCTGAACACATATGAAAAACATAACCAGATGTAATTTTCTGGTCATCTATACTTCCAGCCCAATCACTGTCAGTATATCCAATCAATTCAGAATTTTCTGAGGTGCTGTATAAAATTCCATACCTATTTATTCCTTTCACATACCTCATAATTCTTTTTATTTCTTGCCAATGTGCTTCCTTTGGCCTCTCCATAAATCTAGAAATTAAACTAAAAACATGCATAATATCATGCCTATTTGTAGTCAAATACATAAGGCTGCCAACTATGCTCTTGTACAAACTAGGATCAAAATCCTTGCTGTTGTCATCATTGTTGAGTTGCAATCCCATTACTATGGGAGTAATTTCTATCTTGCAATCCTGCATGTTAAATCTTTCCAAAACTTCATTCACATATTTAGCTTGAGAAATAAAAATTTTATTTTCATTTTTCTCTACTTCTATTCCTAAAAATTATTTCAGCAATCCCATATCAGTCATCTCAAATTCATCCATCATGACTGATTTAAAATTCTCAATGAGGTAATCATCATTACCTGTAAAGATCACATCATCAACATATAAAAAAAAAATCAACATCTTACCATCTTTCTCCTTGATGTATAATGTGGTTTCTCCTTCACATTTTTCAAACCCATTTTCCAGTAGATAGGAATCTATCCTACTGTACCATGCTCTTGGTGATTGTTTCAGTCCATAAATATCTTTCTTCAATCTGCAAACTTTGTGCTCTTGGCTCTTTTTCTCATAGCCTAGAGGTTGTTCAACATAAACCTCTTCCATAAAAACTCCATTTAGGAATGCTAATTTCACATCCATTTGGTAAACCTTCCATTTTTTTTGTGTTGCTATGGACATAACTGCTCTCACTATTTCCATTCTTGCAACCGATGCAAAATTTTCTTCATAATCTCTTCCATGTTGCTGCTTATAGCCTTTGACAACAAGTCTGGCCTTGTGCCTTTCAATCTTACCTTCACCATTGCTTTTGGTCTAGTAGACCCATTTCACTCCAATTACTTCTTTACCTTTTGGGAGATCAACCAATTCCCATGTTTTATTTTTCTCTATTGCATTCATTTCTTCATCCATAGCATCTATCCATTTCTTATATTTTATAGCTTCTTCAAAATTAATAGGATCATCAACATCACAATATAATGAAAATAAAGAGTTCATACCTTCATTTGTTGCCTCTTTCTCATAAATATCATTGAAATTTCTGAATTTGGTTCTTCTTTCACTTGGTGTACTTGTGCTTGAAGAAGAACTCAAATCTGCTCCTTGTGGTGTGCTTGAAGAAGCACTATCATTACTTCTCAAGGGTGTTCTTACTCCAGCTTGTGGTGTCCCTTGATTTCTTTGTGTTCGTGGAGGTAGTCGTGCTAATGATGGATGTATTTCATCCATCTCATCCTCATTTTCATCATGAGATAAACAGCTCTTTACACTGATTTTTTTCTCAATGCTTCCATCCCAAGCTTCTTCTTCAATAAACTGAACATCTCTGCCCATAACAAAATTCTTGGTGGATGGGTTATACAACCTATAAGCTTTGGATTCCTCACTGTATCCAATAAAAATACACTTCTCCCCCTTACTGTCGAAATTCTTTCTTAGATGATCTGGAATGTGTGCATAAGCCACACAACCAAAAACTCTCATGTGGGTGACACCTTCTTTTATCCCACTTCATGTTTCTTCCAGAACTCTGTTCATCATTGCTTTGGTTGGGCATCTATTTAGCACATATGATGCAAAATTTGTAGCTTCTGCCCAATATTAATTTGTCAAATGTTTTTCCTTTAGCATACTTCTTCCATATCCATGATGGTTTGATTTTTCCTTTTAGCAACTCCATTTTGCTACAGTGTGTACCATGTTGTAAATTGCTTGTGTATGCCACTTTCTCTGCAAAAATGCATAAATTATTTTGAGATATACTCACCTCCTCTATCAGTTCTTAAAACTTTTATGTGCTGCTCACTTTGGTTCTCAACAAGTGCTTTAAAGTGGCAGAATTTCTCAAACACTTCACTTTTATATTTCAAGAAATAAACTCATGTTTTTCTTGTGTAATCATCAATAAAATTCAGCATATAATGGCTGCTTGCTAGTGATGGTGTTTGCATTGGTCCACACAAATCTGAATGGACAATTTCTAAGGGTGCCTTTGCCCTTATGTTCTTTCCTGATGGAAATTTTTCTCTGTGTTGTTTGCCCAACATGTAGCCTTCACATAGGTTGTCTAGTTTTTCTGTCAATGGTAATCCCCTTACCATTATTTTCTTGTGCAACAAATTCAGTCCTCCGAAAATGAGATGTCCAAATCTCAAATGCCATAACTAGTTCTCATCTTTCACTTCCTTTTGAAAGACCTCTTGTGTTACAACTGCTACATTTCTTCTTTCCTTCAAGTCAACTTTGAGCTTGACAGGAAACATCCTATTGTTGGTCATCTGCACCTCTGCAATGACTTTATTTCTTGGAGGTATGTCCATAATTTTGCACACAACATTTTTGAAAAATACATTGTAACCTTTGTCAATGAGCTGCCCAACACTCAAAATATTACATTTCAAGCTAGGAACATAGTATACATCTGGCACAAATTTCTGCTCTCCATTTCTTGCAAGGATACTTACTCTGCCTTTTCCCTTGACAGAGATCTTAGCATATGTTCCTATTGTTACTTCAGATTTAACATCTTCATCAAGATTGGAAAACATTACTATGTTTCTAGTCATGTGATTACTGCAACCTGAGTCTAAGAACCATACATCATCTTGTCTATCTTGTGCTACCTTACATGTTAAAAACACATTCTTTGGGTTCTTTTCTTCTCTTGTAACATTAACATTCTGCCTATTATTCATGTCATATTGCTTTTTCCTACACTCATTTGCATAATGTCCATCTTTTTTGAAATAATGACACTAGACTTGGGATTTGTCATACCTTTGTCGATGCGCATGATGATTTTCACCTTGTTGGCTACTGCTTTGGCCTTGGTTTTGATTTTGATTGCTACCCCTTCCACTTGCAGGGTTTTTTCTTCCTTTTCCTCTATAGTTTCATCTGCCTTGACCTCTTCCTCTTCCAAAGGGCATTTCGGTCTTGAAGGCATGCTCCAAAGATGAGTGTGCATTTCTACTAAATATTTGTTCATGTGTCATTAGTGATGCATGAAGATCATCAAGTGAAAAATTTGAGAGATCCTTTGTCTCTTCAAGGGTTGTGACTATAACATCAAACCTTGAGAGTAAGCTCCTCAATACTTTCTCCAAAATCCTTCTTTATTCAAGTGTCTCTCTATGAAACCTTATTTGGGTAACCAACCCAATCACATGTGTGAAGAATGAATTTATGTTATCAGACTCTTTCATACAAAGAGTTTCAAAATCTCTCCTCAACAATTGTAGCTGTGTTGTCTTCACCTTCTCCATACCTTGATAGGAAATCTGGAGGGTATCCCATGCATCCTTGGACCTCTTAGCTACTGCTATCATTGGAAACACACTCTCATGTACTGCTTGATAGAGATAGAAGAGGGATTTTTTGTTCTTCTTCCTATTGCTCTTCGACAAATCCTTCTCTGCCTGTGTTAAGGCATTAAAGGCATTTTCATCTGCTGGTTCTTCAAAACCATATTCAACAAGCTCGCATAAGTCTTGAGAGGCAAACATGGCTCTCATGGTTATTTCTCAATAATCATAGTTCTTCCCATTGAATTGTGGGAGGTGAGTATTTCCAATACTCATGCTTGTGTTGGCTCCTCCCATGACTTAGCACACTAAACTATGCAATAAAATTGACTGTGTTTTTTTTAAACAAAATGTCTTTCCTTCTTTAAAAGAAAAACTTTGTCTCTGAGGACTGCACTATTTTAAACAAAACAAAACTCTGTTTTTTTTTAGAAATACCTGAACTATTGTTGAGCCTTCACTCTGCTAGAGAACTGCTGCAACAAAATCTTTCCTTCAACTTCTTTGAATATCTTTCAAAGAGCCTGGACTAACTCCAATACCATGTTAGAATTTCTGAATATTCCAAAACACATACAGAGGGAATAAAATTCTCCTCTTAACACAGAGAATGCAAAAAAAAAAATTTCTTGCTGGACAGAGATGACACAAAATGCTTCTATTTCATTAACAAAAAAAACATTACAAAAGGATGGTGTTCTTCCACTTCCTGAGGGATTTACAAAAACTGTATATGACTTCTTCAACACACAGTGCTTACAAAACAAAAATCTGTCTCTCTCTCTTACAAATAAGCCTTCGGGCTCTTGTTTTATATGGCGCAGCATATAAAAAACAAATTTATGGAAAGTATATATAATATAAACTTAAAATTTTATAATATGTATATAGTATAGCTCGCATATATATATATATATATATATATATATATATATATATATATATATATATATATATATATATATATATGCAAAGTCAAAATACTTTTTGTTGCGTGATAACAAAACAAAACATTGCAATATAAAACATTACAATAAAATTTGGAAACTTTAATGCTTCCGTCGAGACATAAGACTTTAACCAAAGTTCAATAAACCAATGAACCCGGACTTCAGAAAAAAGTTGAACCGCATTGCATTCTTTTCATGTTACAAATGAGCCCTACGTTAACAGGTCTCAAATCAATGCAAATGCTTTCCTATTAGCTAGTGTTGGGGCCCGACGGAACTCAAAGGTTTTATGAGCCAGATTTAAAACAAAATTCATGTAATAAAAGGTGATAGTGACGTCAGGGCAAAAATGAACGCAAAACAATGTGATTGGTCGATTGTGGTGAGTTGGCATGTGGGACCGGCTTCACATCAGCGCATCAGCGATCGGATGGTGTGGAAATTTGGACTTTGGCGAATGCGATATGCGATGTGCACTGTGGGGATGACATCACATCGCAGCTGAAACGACGAAACTTGCAGAGGTGCGGGAAACTGCGATGAGCGATGTTGTGATATCACAATATCGCATTGTGGTTGGGAGACGATCCTTTGTTGCGGATGAGCGGAAAACTAAGTTGTGATACAGTGATGGACATTGATTAGTCCACGTTGCGCTGTGGCCAATGGGATCAACCCAATTCTAATAACTTGGCACGTGAATAAAAATTGGTTGGTGAGGGCGTTGAAAGCCCAATTTGACTATGTTTTGAAACTTGCGCTATTGCGTTGTTGAAACCACGATTTCTTCAATTCCTCCTCTACAAAAATG